>CM046951.1:43977300-45399376 GCA_025698515.1 Gossypium sturtianum
GCCATCACCTTTAGAAAGGCCTAATTTCACTTTAAGGACCTCCAAATTAATATTCCATGGCTATTAGATACCCCTACCTTGTAAAATGAAACTTTCGCACTTTATGCGATTTACTCCTTTTTTAGCGATTAAGCATACAATCGCTAAAATTAAGACACCAAAATTTTCATACACCCATATAATCTTGATATAGCACACATAAAAATTATTAAAAATAATTTCTCTGGTGTCATATTAGTAGTTCTGAAACCACTATTCTAACTAGCCCCAAAATCGAGTTGTTACATTGTGTCACACATGGCATAGACACACGCCTGGTGTGTCAACTCGTGTGGACAAATGCAAGGCTATCTATTGAGCCATTTGCCACCCTGAAAAGCAACCACATTCATACCATTTCATACAAAACTTAACTTAACAATAATGCCTTTCTATCATATACTATTAAGTCATTCACACCTTAATATCAACCTACTTAATCATGCATATTCCTTACGCATTACTCAATCAATAGCACAAACTTGCACTTCATGAAATTCACCATCATTGTATAGATATAACTTAGCTAATTTGGTCAATTCTAATGGACTTTTACAAAATGAATTGAGTGAAATTAATAGCCAACACTTTGGCTAACCAATATGACATTTAACAAAATGACCAAATTTCCTATACATGCCATACTCAAAATAATCAAACTTTACTATACCAAAAGAATAGCTTGATAGTGTGAACTGAGCTCCGACGTCCTACGATCCCCGAGCTAGCTTGACGATACTACAAGGAAAGGGAAAAGAGAGGGAGTAAGCATAAAGCTTAGAAAGTTTGCATGAAATAAATATCAACATAAAAACTTATGATAACATCCATACATTACATTGAGTTATAACACAAGTTCTCAAGCACATTGACATAACTTACTCATGCTTACTCTTACCAATCACTTATCACATATCGGACTTATTCCTCGTAAGTTACTCATAGGTACTGTATCACTTCATCACATAACTTTAACACTTTTACCATCTTGAACATAGACTTAGCTCTTTATCCCGTTGAACCACTTGGAATATCGAAGGATACTCGAACTCGTCATACACGTAATACGATGCCAATGCCATATCCTAGATATGGTCTTACATAGGATCACATCTCGATACCGATGCCATATCCCAGATATGGTCTTATATGGGATCCCTTATCGATGTCGATGCCATATCCCAGATATGGTCTTATATGAGATCGTATATTGACGCCAAGTCCCAGACATGGTGTTACACGATTTCATACCAAAGTCAGGTCCCAGACGTGATCTTAGACGGAATTACTACTCAATGTCGATGCCATATCCCAGATATGGTCTTATACGGGATCTCCATTTAGTTCCGAGGCCATGTCCCAGACATGGTCTTACACGGGACCTTCTTAATCTCATGTCGTGACAATGGTATCATTTCTATTCCTAACGTTCAACCGGGACTTTCACATAATATAATTTCATCATACTTTCACCGATACCTCATTAATCAATTTCATAGAGATAATATACATTTCTCATGATATCAAGCATATTAAAACATAATAACATTACGTTGACTTATTACACACAAACTTACCTCGGTACCAAAATATATATATAGTTGTTCGATTTAGTCCACCACCTTGTTCTTTCCTCGGTTTCGATCCGGACTTCATGTTTCTTGATCTATAATGACAATTTCACTTATTTAATGATCACATTGACTAAAATAACCCTTGAATCATACTTTGGCAAAATTACAACTTTGCCACTAAACTTTTACATATTTACAAAATGGTCCCTAGGCTCGTATAATGAAATTTACTCATTTCCTTGGTTACCCAAGTCTAGTCGAACATTTATTGAGCTTATAACAGCTCACACTTTTCTTCAAAATTGATTTTTACTACATATTTTATCACTTTTACAACTAGGTCCTTTTTATGAAATTTCCATGAAATTCACTTAGAAAAAGATGTTTATCATACATCAAACTTTCATATTCCTCCATTAAACATCAAAATAAATGCATATCATACATGGGTAAATTTTTGAACATGAACCCTAGCTTAAAATATAGCTAGAAATAGCTAAATCGGGTTACGAGGATCTCAAAAATACGAAGAACATGAAAAACGGGGCTAGGGGGTACTTACAATCAAGCTTGAATGTTGGAGAAACCCTAGCTATGGAGTCCTTGAAATTTTCGGCCAAGCATGGAGGAGATGGACACTATTTTTTACTTCTTTTTCCCTTTTTATTAACTTATTAACCAAATGACCAAAATGCCCTTAAGGCCCCTTTCTTGAGATTTTTCCTTCCCATGTCTATTTTTGTCCATCATACAATATAATGGTCTAATTGCTAAATAAGTGTAACACCCCTTACTTGTGTCTGATGCCGGAATCAGATACGAGGCATTACCATGCTTGACTTTGCTTGAACATGTAATTACAGGCTATAAAATTTCATTCCAACTTAAAACTTTTCTTTCTTAACCATAACACACATATCATGGGCCTACGAGGCGTTAAATATACCTTCGGAAGGTTTCGGAGTTCAACTGGAAACTTTTACACTCTTTGAGAATTTTTGCCTAAACAGGGGTCACACGCCCGTGTGACTTGGGACACGCCTGTGTGGGCAGGCCGTGTGGTCACACACGCCCATGTCCCTAGCCGTGTAGAATTTATTTTTATTTTGAACTGCGCAGGGTTTTCACATCACGACATACGCCCGTGTCAATGGCCGTGTCCTTCACACTGCGCCTAGACATGCCCGTGTCCTCACTCGTGTGTGAAAACTAAGGGTATTCTGCTTATGACGCCGCAGACCCCTTAAGGAGCACACGGCCTAAGCACGCGCGCAGTGGCCGCCGTGTGACAAATCAAATTCTCGCAATTAAATGTAGGGGGACACACGGCCTACTAACACACCCATCCGACACACGCGCCTAAACACACGCCCGTGTGTCTATCCGTGTGATGGATGCTTTAAGGCTATTTTCCAAGCCTTCTTGCCACCCCTGAAACATAAACTCATTCATTTCGTCACAAGAAGCACATAACATAGCAATACCAAACTCTTAAGAATCCTTAAATTATCATTCATTCCACTGTATTTTACTCAATTACTTGCATGAACATTCATTTCATTTAACTTATCAACTTTATAACATAAACTTAACAATATTGGCCAATTCACCATGGCCCTTTACAGAATGAGTGTGAAACATTAATAGCCAACCCTTTGGCTTTCAAACATGACATGACACAAAACGATCAAGTTCCTATACATGCTATACTCAAAATGAATTAACTTCACTATACCAAAAGAACGGTTGATAGTGTGATCCGAGCTTCGACGCTCGTGATCCCCGAGCTAACTTGGCTGAAACTACAAGGAAAAGGGGAAAGAGAGGGGTAAGCATATAGCTTAGTAAGTTTGCATGAAATTTATATAGAAACATAAATACTCAAAATAAACTCATCCATCTCATGATACATGAACAACATAACCATCAAGTGCTCAAGCATACTTACTCCTACTTACTCTTACCCTTCTCATTTCACAATATGATTTCATACTTTGTATTTTACTCATGGTACCTATATCACTTAGTCACATGACTTAGCACATTTGCTATCATGAACATAAACTCATATCTTCGTCATTCTTATCATAGGTGATACCCAAGGTCATCCATAAATGATTTTAACTCTATACCATTTTACATACTTAGCTCTTTTGCCCACGAATTAACCAAATTATCGTAGGATACTCGAACTCATCGTTCATAAAATTTGATGCCAACGCCATATGCCAGACATGGTCTTACATGGGATCACCCCTTGATGCCGATGCCACATCCCAGATATGGTCTTAAACGGGACCTTATAACTCGATGTCAATGCCATGTCCCAGACATGGTCTTATACGAAATCTTCCTTTGGTGCCGAGGCCATATCCCAGACATGGTCTTACACGGGACCTTCTTTATTCAATGCTAATACATGGGTAACCTCATTATTCCGAGTTTTTATCCGGAACTTCACATAACTTATTTTCACCATTTCCTCATCGAGGCTTCATCACTCGATTTTCATAGCAATAACATACATTGTCATAATATTAAATAATTTCAAATATTGAACATTATGAAACTCTAACTTCATACAAACTTACCTCAATTCTCAAAATGTGTATAGATGCTCGATTTAGTCCTCGATTTTGTTCTTGCCTCGATTTTGATCCGAGCTTCGTGTTTCTTGATCTATAATAACAATTTCATTTGTTAAATACACACATTGACTAAATCGACTCATAATTCATATTTTGACAAAATTACGATTTTGCCTCCAAACTTTTACATAATTACATTTTTGCCCCTCGGCTCGTAAAATGATTTTCATTCAAATTTCTTGTATTTCAAGCCTAGCCGAATAATATTCTCAACTATAGCAACCTTCAATTTCCACTATTTCACCCATGTATGACCATTTTTATAACTTTTACAATTTCGTCCTTTTATGCATTTTTCATGAAAATCACTTAGAAAAAGATGTTTATCATACATCAAACTTTCATATTAGTCCATAAAACATCAAAATGCATGCATGTCATACATGGTTAAATTTTTGAACATGAACCCTAGCTCAAAATATAGCTAGAAATAGCTAAACAGAGCTACGAGGGTCTCAAAAATACGAAGAACATTAAAAATGGGGCTAGGATGCACTTACTATCAAGCTTGGAAGTTGAAGAAATCCTGGCTATGGCTCCTTGCAAATTTCGGCTAAGGGAGAAGAAGATGGACACCATTTTTGACTTCTTTTTCCCTTTTTAATCTTTTATTTACCAAATGACAAAAATGCCCTTAATGCCCCTTTCTTGAGATTTTTCCTTCCTATGTCCATTTTTGTCCATCTTAACATATAATAGTCTAATTGCTAAATAAGGACCTCTAGTAATCTTTATAATTCTATTTCATACTTAAATCTTCTAAAATCTCATATTTTCTAATCCTTCCAATTTAGTCCTAATGGACAATTTATTCACTAATTAATAAAATTCCTTCATGAAGAATTCACACAATCATGCAAATACCTCATAAGCCTTATGAAATCATTTAAACACATATTTCTACTTCAGATTTGTGGTCTCGCACCACTATTCCGACTAGGCCCTAAATTGGGCTGTTACAATAAGGACCTCTAATATTTTTTCTAATACTATCTCATACTTGAAACTTATAGAATATCATATTTTCAATCTTTGCAATTTAGTCCTAATGAATAAATTGATCACTAAATTATAAAATTTCTTTATGAAATTTTCACACAATCATGCAAACATGTCATAGACCTCATAAAAACCATAAAACACATATTTCTACTTCAGATTTGTGGTCTCGCAACCACTATTCTGACTAGGCCCTAAATTGGGCTATTACAACATGTATTTCGGTACGCACGCTAACTCAGGAACGATGATCGGTTCCCAAGTAGGTATATAATCATACTGATTTTCCCATATTTTGATATATTCGGACCAATATCTCAGCCAATTCGTATTCAATTACCGTAAGTCGACTCTGTGCTCATCATCGAGCACCTCAGGTGCCACATGAATCAGTTGTCAAAATCCAAATTGCTGCAATACTCTATCTGACTGGTGCATCTCCATGGTAGCATAGTTGACCAATAGGACCTTTACATGCCAAATATTTGGATTTTGAAAGAATTCATCCGGAATTACTGCTCAAATTGTCGGATCCTCGTATGGTGTCCATTAAAACTATATGAACATGATAAAAATATTAGTTATATGTATAATACTAAATACAAAATACTAAATACAAAACGACTATTTTATTATGTATATATATTTTATTAATACTTACTTGTGCTTCCGACCATTGGTCTAATAGAAGCCGTATATCTTCAAGAGAGGTAGGTATTCCAACATAACTCATCGAATGGTTCCACCTAATTAAATAAATTTTTAGCATACAATTATATTTTAAATCTACGTAATAATTGTAAAATATAATATAAAATTTACCTCGTTATGAGTGGAAATGTATATGGGTGGTCCACTCGAGGACGTAAAAATGGAAAGCAAAATCGTGCCCATGATTGCAGTAGTGATAGGCAACCTCCGATTTTGGCTTTATTCGATTGCGTCTGTAACAGCCCGATTTAGGGCCTAATCAGAATAGTGGTTGCGAGACCACAAATTCGAAGTAGAAATATGCATTTTATGATTTTTATGAGGCTTATAATGTGGTTACATGATTATGTGAAAAATTCATGAGGAAATTTTATTTATTAGTAATCAATTTGTCCATTAGGACTAAATTGCAAAGATTAGAAAATATGAGATTCTAGAAGATTTAAGTATGAAATAGAATTATAAAAATTACTAGAGGTCCTTATTTAGCAATTAGACCATTAAATGTCAAGATGGACAAAAATGGACATGGGAAGGAAAAATCTCAAGAAAAGGCCTTAAGGGCATTTTAGTCATTTGGTTAATTAATGAATTAAAAAGGGAAAAATAAGTCAAAATCTTGTCCATCTTCTTCCCCTAAGTGCCGAAATTTGCAAGGAGACATAGCTGTGGTTTCTTCAACTTCCAAGCTTGATAGTAAGTGCATCCTAGCCCCATTTTTAATGTTCTTCGTATTTTTGAGATCCTCAGAGTCTCGATTTAGCTATTTCTAGCTATATTTTGAGCTAGGGTTTATGTTCAAAAATTTACCCATGTATGGCATGCATGTATTTTGATGTTTTAAGGAAGAATATGAAAGTTTGATGTGTGATAAACATCTTTTTCTAAGTGATTTTCATGAAAAATGCATAAAAGGACCAAATTGTAAAAGTTATAAAAAATGGTCATACATGAGTGAAATAGTGGAAATTGGGGGCTGTTGTAGTTAAGAAAATGATTCGGCTAGGCTTAAAATACAAGAAAGTTGAATAAAAATCATTTTACGAGCCTAGGGGCAAAAGTGTAATTATGTGAAAGTTTAGGGGCAAAATCATAATTTTTCCAAAGTATGATTCATGAGTCAATTTAGTCAATGTGAGTATTAAACAAGTGAAATTGTTATTATAGATCAAGAAACACGAAGTCTGGATCGAAACCGAGGCAAGAATAAAGTGTTGGACTAAATCGAACGTCTACACACATTTTGAGTACCGAGGTAAGTTTGTGTGAAATTAAAGTTTCATAGTGTTTTTATATTATAAATTGCTTGATCTTATGATAATGAATATCATTTCATGAAAAATCGACTAATGAAGCTTCGATGATAAAACGATGAGAATGTATTAAGTTGAAGTCCCGGTTGAAGATTAGGAATAACGAGGATACCTATGTCACGACATGAGATAAGGAAGGTCTCGTATAAGACCATGTCTGGGACATGGCATCGGCACTGAATGTAGGTCCCGTATAAGACCATGTCTGGGACATGGCATCGGCACCGAATAAGGAAGGTCCCGTATGAGACCATGTCTGGGACATGGCATCGACACCGAATAAGGAAAATGGCATCGACACCGAATAACGAAGGTCTCGTATAAGACCATGTCTGGGACATGGCATCGGCACATAATAAGGATGGTCTCATATAAGACCATGTCTGGGACATGGCCTCGGCACCAAAGGAAGATCTCGTGTAAAACCATGTCTGGGACATGGCACCGACATCGAGTTAAGAGATCCCGTGTAAGACCATATCTGGGATATGGCATCGGCATCAAGAGGTGATCCCATGTAAGACCATATCTGGGAGATGGCATTGGCATTGTGATACATGTATGATGAGATCGAGTATCCTCTGATATTCCGAGTAGTTCAACGGGCAAAAGAGCTAAGCTATATAAAGATGACAAAGAGTTACATTTAAGATAAGGATGATAATGATTTAAGTTTATGCTCAAGATAGCATAAGTGCTAAATTATGTGATGAAGTGATATAGGTACCATGAGTAAAATACGAGTTATGAAATCGTAATGTGATATGTGATGGGTAAGCGTAAGTATGAGTAAGTATGTCAAAGTACTTGAGAACTTGTGTTGTTATTATTCTATGAGATGAATGGATTTTACCATGAGTACTTATGTTGCTATTTTAATTCATGCAAACTTACTAAGCTATATGCTTACCACTTTCTTTTCCCTTTTCCTTGTAGTATTGCCAAGCTAGCTCGGATCACACTATCAATCATTCTTTTGGTATAGTAAAGTTGATTTATTTTGAGTATGGCATGTATAGGAACTTGGTCATCTTGTGTTATGTCATATTTGTTACCCTAAGTATGGGCTTTTAAGGTTACTCATTCATTTTGTAAATGGCCATTGAGAATTGGCCAATACTCGTTAAGTTTCATATATCCAATGATGATGATATTCATGAAGTGTAAGTTCGTATAATTGATAGAGTAAAATGTGAAGCGAATGCATGCTGAATTAGTGATTTCTTCATAGTGTATTATTGCTATGTCATGTGTTGCTTGTGGCGGTATAGGTGTTTGTTTTACAGGGTGGCAATTGGCTTGGTAAATAGCCTTCAAATTGTCCATACGGGTAGACACATGGGCGTGTGTCTAGGCTGTGTGTGACACACGGTCAGCCCCATGGGTGTGTTGTTAGGCCGTGTGTCCCCTGTATCAAATTTGCAAGAATTCAATTCGTCACACGGGCCAGCACACGGGCATGTGACTAGGCCGTGTGCCCTTAAGAGCTTGCTGACGTCATAAACAGAATACCCAGGTTTTTCACACCCGGGTGAGGACACGGGCGTGTGCCAGGCCGTGTGAAAATCCCTGTAGGTTTGAAATAAAAATAAAATCCACACGGGCTAGGAACATGGGCGTGTGTGACTACACGGCCTGCCCACACGGGCGTGTGGCCCTGTTTAGGCAAAAATTTTCTAAGTGTGCAAAAGTTTTCGGTTTAATTCCGAAACCTTCCGTATGCATGTTTAATGCCTCGTAGGCCCATAATAAGGATTTTATGAATATGAATGAGAAGCTTTAAGTTGAAATGAAATTTTATAGCCCGATGTTGTATGTTTAAGCAAGTTAAGTCCGGTAATGCCTCGTATCCTGTCCCGACGTCAGACACGGGTAAGGGGTGTTACAGCATCGCCCCGCACATCTCCCGGTACAATGTTGCTAACACGACAGACCCCCAACTAAATTCACCAGTTGCTCTAAAATCAACGAGTTTCAGCAGCCATCTCAGATGTACGAAGTTTCGTGACAAGTCCGGCATTAGATAACCTCCAATTATCTCAAAAATGTATGCCCGAGCATATGGTATTCTTTCTAGTTAAGTCGAATCATTATCCGGCTCCGGGAATGTGTCTCGTAACCAACCCATCTCGATCCGACCTCCGTTAATATTATCCGGAATAGCACCCAAAAGCTCGTAGCATACGACTCCCTAATCAGCAGATTGAGCAGACCCGGTGACCGCGTACCCATCTACCGGCAATCCCAATTGCAACTGCATGTCTTCCAGAGTGATAGTACACTCTCCGCATGGAAGATGGAAAGTGTGAGTCTCGGGTCTCCACCTCTCTATCAACGCACTAATTAGTTTCGGGTCCAACTTGCACCCCCGGCTTATCATGGCCACGTGCCAAAAACCCGCTTCCCGCAGGTAATTCTTTATCAACGGCGATGGAGGACCAGGCATATTACGGATATAGCATTGCAACACCCGATCTACAGACTGTTATAAAAAAATATAAAATAAAAATTATTTAAAATTGCATAAATGAAAAAAATATTAAATAGTATTGAAAAATTAATTAAAATTGCATAAATGAAAAAAAATATTAAATAGTATTGAAAAATTAAAATTATCACTTACCATTGTCATTTGATCGACGGAGATGTGTTTATTATCGAGACGAATTAATTCTCCGGACATTGCTAACACGATCGAATATTTTTTAATTTAAAAAAAAACTAATTCAAAAAAATTTTAAATAGAGCTTTTTTGCAAAAATTAAAGAGAGCTTTGAAAAAATTTGAGAGAATTTTGAGAGAATTATGAGAGGACTTTTGTGTGAAAAATGAAAGGGGGGCCTTATATATATATATATATATATATATATATATATATTTTTTGGACCGTTGGAGCCCAAATCATCAAAAAAGTAGCCGTTGGCGGGGGCAAAGCGGCGTCCTGGGAGAGGCGTTTTGTCCACGCCAACAAAGCGCTCATTCAAGGAAGCGCTTTGTAGCCGACGTGGATAAAACGCCCCCGTGGACACGTTTTTGTCGACATATCACCCGAGAACGCACGACGTGACGCTGTTTCGCGAATTCGCCCTTTCTGGTAAATATTCAGAAAATTAGCCCATTTCCGTAAATAATTTTGGAAATGGGCCTTTTTGGGTAAAATGGCCATAAAAAAGTTAACAAACGTAAAATTAATAAAAAAACTGAAATAAAAAAATAGAAAATTTGAGCTTTCTCATGGTGAAAATCATATCGATTATGGAAGGTCCCACAAAGCGAGGCATGTTTGGAATATTAAAATAAAAAAACTAAAATATTAAATAGAAATAATAAATAAATAGGCATACTTTTATGTTACCTCATCATCAAATAAAATAATTTTTTATCTCTTCAGTGTCATTATTATTTGAATGTGATTTGATATTGCTTCTTCAAAGAACCATTACTTTAATGCTTCATTCTTTTTCAGATAATTATAATTTAATGAATATTAACAATCTCCATTATGTTTACTGACAATTTTTTAAATGCATCTTAATTAAATATGTATTAATATCAGAGATTATTTATAAAACTAAACTTAAATTTTAACTGGTATATAACTCTAATACTTGTTCTATATTATCATACTTAAAATTCTATTCGAATTAAATATGAATTAATTAAAAGAAATAGACTCAAACTTTGTTTTTACTAAATTATTATTTAAATTACATTAACATGTTTAGTATTAATAAAAAATAGCTAACATGTTTACCATTAAAAACATAGCCTATGCCTTCAAACGTTAACATGATTAATAATAATAATAAATGATTATTAAAAAAAAGATGACGGGATTATAAATTTTTTTTTTTTTTTTTGAAAAGATAGCCTGAAGTAAAATCAAGAGTTTAGAGAGTAGCACTAGGGAATAAAGAACCCCTAGCACTATCCTCTTCTAAAGTTTTTTGAATCTTCAACAGTGAGTCTTCAAATAAATGTAGATCTTCCTCGTTTGCAAAGGTCATTTTAGTTATAGTGTCTACTGTCGGATTATCCTCTTTACGAATGTGATGTATGAACCACATTTCTTCTTGAGATAAAATATGTTGAATTCTTCTAACGAGAGAGATACTTGAGACATCTGAATAACGATCACAAATGACTTTGACTGCTTCTAGATTATCTGACAAAATGATTACTCTACCATGACATTGCTTTTTTCGTAGGAGCAACCCATCCAAAATTCTCCATAACTCGGCAACGAAAACTGAAAACTTCCCTAGGAGCCGGTCATAACTAAACATTTTAAATTAAATTATAATCATATTTAGATGTTAATTTAGTAATATAATAGAAAAAAAATTCTTGTCAATTCAAAAGTTTTTCTAAACCCGTCCTTTTATCTAGATTATAGACATATAAATTATAGATTTTTAACTATTTAATTATAATTATCATAATTTTTTCTTATATAAGTATCACACTAAATAATAATTCAAATATTTAAATTATGTAATTTTTGTATTTTTATTGTATCTTATATTTTTCTAGATTTTGAAATATTAATAATTCATATTATGTTCTTAGGATATTCATGTATTTTTATATTATTTTTTCTTGTCGTGTTTTATATTATGATTTGTATGAGATATTACTAGATTTAATATTATGCTTATGTATCTAAATATTTTTTATTTATAGAAATATTATTACATTCATATATAATGTTTCTATTATCTTTCATACCATATTGTATTTTAATTTTTGTATATGTGATATTATCATCTCTACTGCAAACAAATTTTATTTCTTTTACAGCAAATATAATATTGAAATAGAGAAATAGCAGTAAACAATAATAATAACTATATGGACCAATCTGGATTAGCTTAAGTGGTTTATAAGCTAGGCAGTAGTGCCTTACCTCTAATAAGATTCAAAAAGTAGAAATTTTGTTGAGTTTTAATGAAATTAAAAAATTTTAGATGGGGTAAAGTTAAAATTTTATGTTAAATTTGACTTAAATTGAATTGTCAATTTTTAAAAAGAACTTAAAGTGAAATTTTTTTTATGTATTTAAAGTGGATACAAGTACTATGGAAGCTCATATATTAAGAGTCAGATTGCATATTTCTCCCTCTACAAAAATTGGGTAAATTAGTCTTTAGGTATTAGAAAGAGAAAATTGATCATTTTTATTAAAAGTTCCATCTATTTGTATTATTAAAAACTGGTATGGCTGACAAAATTATCAGACGGTGACACGAGGCCTGCCATGTGTACCTCACGCTAAGGTACAGAGACCAATTTTTAACGGCAGAAATAGTTAGAATTTTTAACAAAAAGACTAATTTACTCATTTTTTTAGTAGAGGGGCAAAATATACCTTATACAAGGGTCTCCGTTATACTTTTACCAATTCAAAGTGTTAAAAAAGATTAAACCGAAAATAGGATTAAAAATGATATTATACTGTTTAAATAAAGAAGCCAAGGCCTTGCCTGTCAGTTACCCCTAAGGCTAAGAGCTTAGGCCTCTTGGTTAAATGGGTAAACTTTATTTTAGTCCTTTTAAATATTAATAATTCAATTTAAACCTTTGAATAAACAGGAAAAAGTCTACTTTTGAATCCTCTTAAAATTAATTATTTAAATTTAGCCCCTTTAATATAAAATATTTAGCTTTTAACATCTCATTCAAAATTTTATAGTTTTATCACAAACCACCGACACAGTTTGAGAGATGAATCTGCACGGGCCAACTAACCAAAGAAGACAGAAAAACATGATCCTTAAAAAAGTTTGAGAACATATAGAATTCTTTCCCACCAGTTTGGACCAGCTTCATATTTGATATAAACAGCAGAATCCCATTGTAAGAGAGCTAATTTATGGATGACATAAGGTCTAGGACCCCTTCTCTAATTCCACCTTTCTTTCTTACACCCTTACCCACGCATTGGTCCAAGCATACAAGAAATCCGGTAAAAGTATCATGTAAAAGTATCATGGAGGCCCCTGTACTAGATGCCGGATTACATTATTCCCCCTCTACTCAAAAGTTGGACAAATTAATCCTTATATATTAGATCAAATAGCAAACTGATATTTCTGTTAAAAATTTCACCCATTTCTAATGTTCAAAATCGATTCTTGTACGCCAATATAAGGCATATGGCATGCCACGTGTTACTATCTATTATTCCGTCATCCACGTCAGTTTTTAACAGTACAAATGAATAGAAATTTAACAAAAAAAAAAAAAACTAATTTGCTATTTGATCTAATGTACATATACTGATTTGCCTATTTTTTTTAATAGAAGGAAAAAAAATTGTAATCTGACTTCTACTACAGGGACCTCCATGTAGTTTTACCCAATAAATCCTAGGTTCAAACTATGAAAAAAAACATATTTATAACACCATAAACCAACAAATAAAATAAGAATCCATGAATATTGATTAATGTTTTCCTTTTCAACTGTCTACAAATCCACCTTCCGGAATCTACCTAAACAAAGATCCTATCATATGTAAATCGAAAAAAAGCGGACCATATATACAGTAATGAGATATAGATGCCTATTCCGCGAGCTAGACCTACAACCTTCCAAACGAAACATTATGCATGATAAATGACACTTCTCAACTATCTGCATTCAACAACTTATTTTGTTTACAGCATACAAGGAAATACATTAACCAAAGACGGAAAGTAAGCTATGCTTCCTACCCAACCACATAAGTGCACGAGAGCTATCCATCACGAAAATGAGAAAGAGCTTTTATCGAATTGTGCATATCTCATCCTCGTCAATACAAACTCAAAATGACTCAAATCAAAGGGAAAGTGAGCTCACCTCATCAGCTTTCCATACCCCTTCTTCATACTTATACCACCTCATAAGCCCTTCATCGTTTCTAGTCCGTTGACACATGATGCATGAATCTTTCATGCATGTTAGAAATTCACGTAACCGAGATGCCTTGTCAAGAATACACTGATCAAGCTCCCTCATAATTCTTCTTGGGGCAGGAGGAGGCGGTATTTCAATCAAAAGGCAGTGAGAAATGTTAAGCACTTCTAGGTTTCGCAAGTCATCCAAGATGGAGATCAAGGTATCCTTCACAAGCATTGAGCAACGGAGGCTTAAAACCCTTATCTTTGGTAGATACGTTATTATTGTAGCCGCAAAGAAGTTGTCGAAAGGTCCCATCACTTTGAGTTCACTGAAATTCTTGCAATTATTGGCAATTTCTTCCAAGAGATATGGAGGGTTTGCTATGCTAGGCATTGTTAGAGATTCGAGATCCTGCCAGATGCGAATAGCTTTGCATATTCCTGTTTTCTTTATTCTGTTCCAAGCTGGCATTACAAGACGTCGGAGGCGTGGGCACCTGCAGTAAAAAAAACAAGATAATTAAGAGGAGAATTGTAATATCATGGTCTTCAAGAACCCCTCCTGCGAAAAATAAGTACTTCACATACAAAAATGCAAACACAAACAAAGCGCAATTTGAGGTAAAAGTACTGTAAATGTCCCTGTACTATAGCGCAGAGTGTATTTTGAACCCTGCACGTTTAAAACGAGCAAGAAGGTCCTTGTATGTTAGGAAAGCAAGCAGAATGGTCAACTTTGTAACAATTGGGGAAACAAAAAAAGAACTATTAATTTTATAATATGGACTTAATTAAATGATATAGCATTAATTTAATAAATGACATGTCATGTTCACTTGACTCATTGTAGCTTAAAAAACTCAAACCCTTGCACTTAAGTCGATCTGATTTTTTACTTTATTCACTGGTTAAATGCTATATTTTAAGTTTTTTAAGCTATAATGGGTCGGGTAAACATGTCACATCATTTAACTAACTTCACCTCATAAAACTAATAGTTTTCCTTTTTCAACTATTACAAAAATGATCATTTTGCTCGTTTTTGAAAAACATACAAGGACCAAAATGCACTCCGCGCTATAGTACAGGGACCTATACAATACTTTTACCGACAATTTGATCAGCGCAATACATAGAATACAAATGCCTTTTTAAAAACAAGCTAAGAGACTAATACGAGAAATAAAGCATGCCAATTGATTGTTGAAATTCAAACAAAAGCATTAAATACGATCATGATACCGGTAGCAATTAATCCTTGATAGCAGGCACCCTACAAGCATTTATATGATGTATCATGATATGCTTTTAGGTAAAAATACCATGAAAGCCCTTGTACTAGGAGTCAAATTGCATTTTGTCCCCTTTACTAATAAAATGGGCAAATTAGTCCTTATATGTTAGATCAAACAGCAAACTGATCCTTCTATTAAAAATTCTATCCATTCTTACTGTTAAAAATTGGTCTATGTACATCAACATGACGTGCACGTGGTACGCCAGATGTAATTGTATGGTTATTCCATCAACTATGCCAGTTTTTAATAGTAAAACTAGATGACCTTTTTAACAAAAAGGACCAGATTGCTTTTTGATCTAATGTACAGGGACTAATTAGTCCATTTTTTGAGTAAAGGGGGCAAAATGCAATCTGACTCCTGGTACAGGGGTCTCCATGGTATTTTTACCTATGTTTTCTTTTCATGGAGATAACAAACAACTCCAATAAAAAGGAGGTTCTACAGGCGAGCTAGAGCTAGTTAACACTATAAAAAAACCTTGAAAGTTGAAATAAAGTTCACTAAAAATTACCTTTCAGCAGTATAGGTCAATAGATCATCGCTGACATATAGATTGAAGTGAAAAATCAAGGTCATTATGTTTCCTTGGCTGAGACTCAAAGATGTCTTCAACAAATGATTCAATGTCTTGTCAGAACGAGCATCCACATATACATAAGGCTCCAATGGAATCTTGATGAAATTCGACTTCATCATCGATAAATCAAGTGTTCTCCAAAGTAGAGGATCACAACAGGCCATACGCCAAGAAGTGCAGACTGTAGCAATGCCTGAAGTTAACTCAATGATGTCGAAAGACTGGAAGATCTTCACCAAGATATCAATGTCCAAGTCCTCCCATCTTCTCGCAACGCGGTCACTTTCTTCCATTCCACTAGCTTCTTCAATATCTCAAACGAGTTTCACAGCATCACCAAACCTATACACACAGAAGGTTAAGTCCATCATGTATACATTGACAATGATATATAACAGTCAGTAGGGTCGAGGCAGTATTAGCAACATCCCCTATTGAAGCCAAGAACAATGAAGTCTCAAGGAAACTCATTTTCTTGATGTTTCTTAAGTAAACTCAAAATCCGAAAAAGATGCTCCTAGCTGACACTAATGAATTCCATAATCTTGTCATGATTTCCATTCAAAGAAGCCTAGCAATGATAACATGAGATGCCAATCTACATGCGACTGTGAAAAGAAATTTGGTCCAAAACTACTCTTACCAAGTTATCGTGTAAGAAAGCAGAAACCAAAAGGACAAGCATGGATGTATATCACAAATACCAGTAATAGAAGGCTCCTAACTAAAATTTGGCAGTGTCTAAATAGTTTTAAAAATACTATTTCGTCTCTTAAAATGTCCAATTTTCACAACCCAATTGAAAGGAATTCAAAACAGCTTCTATTTAACACCAAGAAATCTACATAAACAAACACCCAACGTCACATTATCCTCCACAAGCTTTTCACATCTTTAGCCCACTAAAATTCATGAAAAAAAAAATGGACACTATTGAATCCAATTCCCAGCCTGAAGTTAAAAGAAGCACCTTGTCCAGTCTAAGGAAGACAAAATTGTTTGTCAATAGTAAAAAAATTCTATTACAAGATCTAAAATTCAACAATTTCTGTACAAAGACGTTAAAAGAAGAAGCAGCCTTTGCAATAATTAAAAGAAAAAAAAAGAACAAAATCAAGTTTAGCCAGATCTCCCATCTTGACTTACCCGGTACACGTTGATCTAGGTTTGGCCTTAAATAATCGTGGAGATTGGCTTTGTTCTGTTGTGGTCGGGAGATAGGTTTTGTCTGAATTGCTGGAGAACGAAGTAGTTACAGTCTCTTAACTGTGGAAAGAGAAGATGAGAGAGAATCAATCAGGTGCCCTGGACTGGACGCCAAGAGCATGTGAGAGAATTACCGAAAACCCAAAATTCCAACTTACCTTATACCACCATAAATCTTCTATATTGAAATTTCAATTTACAACCATAAACTGAATATCCTTTTACATGTCTATTAGCTTAGTGCTTCCAATTAATTACAGATTAATTCATATATAAAGGATAATTTTATAACAAAAAAGGTAACTTTTTTTTATTAAGGTAAAAATAAATAAAAATGGAAGTGTATTAAAATGAGAAGTTTGATATTTTATTATAGAAATTGGAAGTAAATTTCTATATCATCTATAAATATAGATTTATAAAGGTCTTGTAAATATCTTTATTGATAAATAAAATATACAATTCTCTTTGTTATCTTATTTCCCTTTTTTTTTTCTCTTTATGTTTTTATTTTATAACATTTATTTTTGTAATTTTATTAATAATTATTTCTTTTTTAAATAAATCGGTCATTTTTTTCCGTCAACTGAAAATATAAATTGAGAAAATACAACCAATTAGTAGGGGTGTTCATAATCAGAGTACTCACAAGTTCGGGTACTCAAAGATTCGGGTACCTGAATTTTTGAGTATTAAAAATGTCGGCCCGTGACTCGACTCTTGAATATCTTCGGGTACCCGGAATTTTGGGTACCCGTAATAATTGAGTACCCATATTTTCGGGTCACAGGGTACCCTGATTAAATTTGTGAAATTTTTTTTTTTTTACAAATCATACAATTTATGGTGATTCAAAATGACAAACTTAAAAATCCAAAGTAGATAATAGCATAATCCAAACATAAAGTTTAGAAATCCAAACATAAAGTTTCTAAATCCAAATTACATAATTCAAAGATAAAACTTCAAAGAAAAAATACAACTAAAGATAAAATATATAGTCGTGTACTCATCATCAATCATCATGGCATGGTGTGTATCTGAAACCATGATAACAAATACTATTGGCTGAAAATTTGAACTTTTATCGTAAACCAATCTGGAAAAAAGAAGCTAAAAATTAGATAATTCAACTATCATAACTCAGTTACTTATTCTCACAAAGCAGGTGGAAAAAGTGGACTAAATAAGAACCAAGAGAATAATTAAGATGATAAATACAGTCAAAACAATTAATTAAGAAATGAGTTTTTCATCAGAGACAATATCGTCAAAACAATTTAAATTACAATCAACAAATAACATCAGAAAAAAAGAACATGATTTATAAACAGAAACTATCCATAGGGCATAAGCAAGAACAAAGTGCATTCAGAAAAAGAAGAAGTATAAAGTCGTCTTATATGATTAAACAAATTGAAAATACAATCGATGAAAGTCTGATTGTCTAATACTAGACAAAGTTAATAGCAAATTATTCATCTCCTCATTCCTATAGGTCACAACATGAGGTATAAAATGGAAACAATCAAGCAATAATTTAGAATCTTTAAACATAATAACAATAAATATCAAGCCCTAGCATTTACGGTTGTTACAAAATATCCATAATTTTTAATTTTCTAACACCCAAAAGATTTGTAAAGCACCATAGTGAAATAGAAATCAAAAGCTCAAACTGACTGACTAGTATACCAAAGAAAAAACAAACAAAAAAAAAAAACAAAACAAAAAAGAGAAGTTTGAGAAGAGACAAAGAGAGAGACGGGTAGACTGAAATATTGAATAGTAGTACTTACCTGAGCTTTGAGATGACGACGACCAGCGATGGTGTGAACGGCCAGACGGCGGGTGCCGGGTGGTCACAGATGGTCAGTCGATTGGTGGGAGTGGGGTTGACGGAGATGATTTGCGTGGGAGAATTGAACGAGTGGGATCGTGATTTAGTAATTAAGGTAAAAAATTGGGAAACAATTTAAGTTATAACTAAAAAATGTAAATAATTTTAAAATAAAAAAATACAAATACGGGTCGAGTACCCGTGGAATTTAGAAATTGCAGCCCAGGCCTGACCCGTGAACTCGTAAAAAATAGCGGGTCGGGTACTTGGCCCAATTTTATTTTAAAATAATAAAATACCCGTTTAATTTTTTATCAGGTCAACGGGTCGGGTATTTTTAACACCCCTACCAATTAGGTCCTTAGATTATTAACTTTAATGGTTGATCATTAAAGTTAATGGTTTGACTTTTTCTTTATTGTTTTAGTTAACTTAATTGTTTGACTTTTTTTATTTTATTACTAACTTTTAGGATTTTTATTTTTTTTTATTTTTCCTTTATTGTTCTCTTTAATGGTTGTGATAAGTGGCAAAAATTAATAAAACTCAATAAAAATTTAAAAATAATACTATAAAAATTTAAAAAAAATTATAAAAATTATAAAATTATAAAAAAATATTTACTTTTTCTAAAATATAGATTTATGTAAATTTTCATCAAATTGAATTTAATTAGTTCATGACATCACTTCAATCGATGATTTGAATATAATATAAATAGATAATAATTTGTAATGCTAACAATATTTATATAATTTTATATTTGAAAAAGGTATAAAATCTTTTCGTACCAATTTTTAAAAATAATTAAAAATAATTAAGTCTTTATACTTTTTGAAAGTGAGCAAAAAAAGTAATTAAAAATCCTCTAAAAAGAGTAATTAAGTCCTTATACTTTTTAAAAGTAAGCAAAAAAAAAGTAATTAAAAATAGCATTAAATATTGACTAAATGTAACACCCCTCACCCATATTCAACGCCGGAATAGGGTTACGGAGCATTACCGGACTTATAAATCAATTAAACATTCATTTCACCTACATTTTCATATTTCATGCAACTATCATTCAAACTTAATCATGATGTCCCTAATATGAGCTTACGAGGCTCTAAACATGCTTTAAGAGTGGTTCGGGACTAAACCGATAACTTTGGAAATTCTTAGAACACTTAGAAAATTTTCTCAAAAATAGGGGACACACGCCCGTGTGGCTCAGCCGTGTGAGACGCCCGTGTTACAGGTCGTGTGGGCATTCGAAATGGGAGCACATGGCCGTGTCCCAGCCCGTGTCTGACCCTGTGTAACTCTCTGACTTGGGTCACACGACCAACACACATGCCCGTGTGGGTGGCTAGTTTTCTGTGCCCTAAAAATGGTCATACACGCCCGTGTGTCAGGTCGTGTGCTAGGCCGTGCCAAACCTGTAAGGTATACTTGTAGTAGCCCGATTTTGAGGCTAGTCAAAACAGTGGTTTCGGGACCACTAATCCGAGGTTGAAGAAAATTATTTTTTGATATTATTTTATGTGTTATAGCATGTTTGTAAAGATGCATGAGAGTTTTGGTGCTTTAATTTCAGCAATTGCATGCTTAATTGCGAAAAAGGACTAAATTGCATAAAGTGCGAAAGTTCTATTTTACAAGCTAGAAGTATTAAATAGTTATGGAACTTTAAATTGAAGGTCTTGAATGTGAAATTATACCTTCCTAATGTTGATAGCCGGCCATTGGGGACAATAGACTCAATTTGGTCAAAATTGGGTGGGTTAGGTGGATTAAATTGGAGGAAATAAATAGAATAAGAAAAGATGATATCACCCATTTTTATTCATCTTCTTCCCACCGAAAATACCAACAAAAAGAGGGTTTTGAAAGCTTTGAAATTTCAGCAACTTATCCTCTTACAAATAAGTGATTTTGGTGGTTTTATTTGATGATTTTTGTACTTTTAGAACCCCCAAAGCTTAAGCTAGCTAATGAGGGGACTATTTTGCAAAATGGTTGAAAGTTTGGGGACTTGCCATGAGAGTGTTCATTTTGTTTGCTGAGTTTTTATGGAAGAAAATGAATGTTAGTGAGTTAAGAAACAACTTTTGTGAAGGGTGTTATCATGAAAACACCTAAATAGGACTTGTTTGTAAAGGTAGTAATTGTGTAATAAATGCATGAAATAATTGATTTTGTGAGTTGTTGTAAGAGGAATAAATGTTCAGCTAGGCTTGCTTAATGAGAAAATGTGATGAAAAACGATTTATGAGCCTAGGGGCAAAATCATAATTTTGCCAAAGTATAAGGGCAAAATGGTCATTTTTGACTAAGTAGAAATTTTGGTGTATCATGCATTATAAAGTGATTAAATGAGTGAATTTCATTATTATAGATCAAGAAGAGCGCGGAAACAACCTTGACCGGGGAAAGGGCAAGGTTACGGATTAAGCCGTCGTTTTAAAAGATTTTGCACCGAGGTAAGTTTATGCGTAAACGATACATCCTTAATACATATGTTGCTACTTATTGGTGCATTGTATGAATGAGATCATTTATGATGGAAATTGATAGATAGTGAGTAATTTTCGTATGAACCTCGGAATAGATATGAAGTGCGGAAAAATTTCCGTAATTATTCTTTTAGTGGGCTGTGTGCGATACCACCTTATTACTTATTCACGATGGGCTAAGTGCGATACCATCGTTTATACTATCATTTGGTGGGCTATGTGCGAAACCACTATATATATTCTTGTTGGTGGGCTAAGTGCGATACCACCCTATTATCGATTAATGGTGGGCTGTG
Source organism: Gossypium sturtianum (assembly GCA_025698515.1). Classification (NCBI taxonomy): domain Eukaryota; kingdom Viridiplantae; phylum Streptophyta; class Magnoliopsida; order Malvales; family Malvaceae; genus Gossypium; species Gossypium sturtianum. The sequence goes on from CM046951.1 coordinate 43,999,187, forward strand.
TGCGAAACCACCAGATACTTAGTATTTTTCCGAGGGGTTCATCGATAATTTGTATAAGTGAGTGTTTCATGTTACCTTGTGGTGTTGAGTGCATGGAATGTGTACAAGTGAATGTGAGCAATATAATTGTTATGTGGTTAGATTATGGTAAGAAATGAAATAAGTAAGCATGATTATAGAATTGTGAATTGTTCTTGCTTAGTATGTAATGTTATTGATTGTTTAGCATATGTTATGATGCTTATTGTTTACATGTAAACTTACTAAGCTTAAAGCTTACTCTCTTTCTTTTCCCTTGTTTTATAGTGTCAAAGAGCCAGTTCGGGATACGTAGATAATCGGAAGATTACCCACACTATCAGCTCATCTCGGTATATTTAGTCTTAGCATTTTGTGTATGGCATGTATAGGGGCTAGGCTTAATGAAATGTTTTGTTGTTTTGGCCAAGTGTGTTGGCTCTTTTAGAGATGAACTCTTTTGTATATTGCCATAGTTGATGGCTCATTAGTACAAATTTATGAATAGAAGAGGTTATTCATGAATGTGTTAGATGCTTGATTGGGTTGCTTGGTAAATGGTTGAATGAGATTTTATGTTATGTGAATTAGGGTGATAAAAGAGTTTGGCAAAATGACCTTGTTCTTGTCCACATGAGGTAGGCACACGGGTGTGTGTCTAGGCGTGTGACACACTGATCGATCTCATGGGCGTGTGACCAGGCCGTGTGTCCCCTGTATGTTAGTGTTGTAAGTCAGTGTCGACCACGGGCTAGACACACGGGTGTGTGCCTAGGCCGTGTGCCCCTTATGAGGTTGCTGACGTCATAAACAGAATACCTAAGTTTTCACACACGGGTGAGGACACGGGCGTGTCTAGGCCGTGTAAAGGACGCGGGCCAAAGACACGGGCGTGTGTTTGGCCTTGTGAAAACCCCTGTAGGTTCGAAATGAAAAATAAATCCCACACGGGCTAGGGACATGGGCGTGTGTGACCACACGGCCTGCCCACACGGGCGTGTTCCATTTTACATGGGCGTGTGGCCCTGTTAAGGAAAAATTTTTCTAAGTACACCAAAGTTCTCGGTTTAATTCTGATATTCTCCATTTGTGTACTTATGGCCTTGGAGGCCCATAATAAGGATGCTATAAATTTGAATTGGAAAGTTTTAATTTGGAAATGAAATTCCATAGCTCAAAGTTGTATGTTCGAGTGAGTTATGTCCGGTAATGCCTCGTACCCGGTTCCGATGATGAATAGGGTTAGGGGTGTTACATTTAGTGGAATCAGAGCTATGGTTTAGTCGGTTCTAGGACTACCGTAGCGTGTGTAAGAGTTTAGCTATACATGCCATAAACGTACATTGATAGTGTGGTGACTTTTGACAATTTTAAACTTTGTTTCCATATAGTAAATAGATCCCTATCGAACTGCTGCTGATGACACTGCTAGTAATGCGCTGGCTCCCTCGCAAGGGACCGCGCCTGTAGAGAGTAGACCCGAGACTATAGTCAAGGAGAAGAGGCTCGGGAAGCCTTTCTCCACATGATGAGTAATTGGTACACGGAGTATGTACGAGTGAATCCTAATGCTCAACCTCCTCCACCCCCTCCTATACCTTAGCCAGTCCCCGTGGCTCCGCAAGGTATAGAATTGGTGAGGATGACCAAACCCTCGGTAGATAAGATTTGGAAGCAAGGGGCCAAGGAATTTAGAGCTAACATAGACGATGACCCCGAGAGGGCGGAGTTCTGGCTTGAGAACTCAATGAGGGTATTTGATGAACTCTCCTGCACACCTGAGGAGAGCTTGAAATGCGCCGTGTCATTGCTGAAGGACTCGGCATATTGTTGGTGGAAAACGTTAACATCGGTAGTTCCAAGGGAGAGAGTGACATGGGACTTCTTATTAGAAGAGTTCCGAAAGAAGTATATAAGTCAGTGATTTGTTGACCAGAAACGGAAGGAGTTCCTTGAATTGAAGCAAGGCAAGATGATCGTAAGCGCAGTATGAGCGCGAGTTTGTTAGGCTCAAAGCAAGTATGCAAGAGAGTGTGTGTCTCTGAAGCTATCTTGTGCAAGAGGTTTGAAGACGGGCTGAATGAGGATATCAGACTGCTAGTTGGTATCTTGGAATTGAAAGAATTCGTGGTGTTGGTTGATAAGGCATGCAAGGCCGAAGAGCTGAATAAAGAAAAGAGAAAGGCCATGAGTGAGGCCCGAGATGCAAGAAAGAGGCTAATGAGTAAATCGTTCCAAACTCAATCAAAGAGGTCCAAAGAAATAAACCCTCGGATGACTGCTTCAGTGGGGGTATTCACACCGAGATCGGGGCAATACATACTCAGGCTTGAGAGTTCAAGCCACCTCGATGGCCAGCGTGGGCAATCCAAAGTCAAATAAATCAGAGTGCCCAAATTATGGCAAATAACATGCTGGGGAGTGTTGGGGAAACAACCGTAATTGTTACAAGTGTGGTTCACCCGACCATTTCATCCGGAATTGTCCAGAGAGGGATGAGAAGGAAAGAAAGCAAGAGGTATGACCAAGTAATGTATCTTTGAGGGGTAGATCACAAAAGAACTCAGGAAGTGGGACTAGTAGTAGAGGTGCGCCTAGAGACTCTGCTGTTAGGTCGGAGGGTCGGGCACCTGCAAGGGCTTATGCCATTCGCGCTCGCGAAGAGGCATCTTCTCCAGATGTGATAACGAGTACTTTTTCTCTTCATGATATCTCTGTTGTTGCTTTGGTTGATTCGGGGTCTACCCATTCTTACATTTGCATGAAACTGGCATCTAGCATGAGTATGATTGTTGAGTCTACGAAATTTGAAGTAAAAGTGTCAAACCCGTTAGGCAAGCATGTGCTAGTCGACAAGGTGTGTGGGAATTGTCCTTTGACAATTAGAGGTCATTATTTTCTGGCAAATCTCATGTTGTTGCCGTTTGATGAATTTAACCTGATTCTTGGTATGGATTGGTTGACTGCTCATAATGTTTTAGTAAACTGTGGTAGTAAGTTTATTGAATTGAGATGTGTAAATGGAGATGTCATTCGGGTTGAATCAGGTAAATCAAATAGTTTGCCTGTAATGATTTCATCTATGGTAGCTGAGAAATACTTGAGAAAGGGGTATGAGTCCTACCTCGCATTTGTGCTGAATACTCAAGAGTCAGAAATAAATATTGAACCGGTGCCAGTGGTATGCGAGTATCTAGATGTGTTCCCAAAAGAGTTACCCGGATTGCCTCCAGTTAGAGAGGTCGAGTTTGGGATTGAGTTAGTTCCGGGTACAGCACCTATTTCGGTTGCCCCGAATAGGATGGCACCATTGGAGTTGAAAGAATTAAAAGTTCAGTTGCAAGAGTTAATGGATAAGGGTTTTGCAAGATTGAGCTATTCACCGTGGGGTGCTCCGGTACTTTTTGTGAAGAAGAAAGATGGGTCGTTGAGATTGTGCATAGACTACAGACAACTCAACAAGGTGACAGTGAAGAATAAGTATCATTTGCCAAGGATATATGACTTGTTTAACCAATTGAAAGGAGCTACGGTGTTCTCTAAGATAGACCTAAGGTCTGGCTATTACCAGTTAAGGGTTAAGGAGCAAGATGTGCCAAAAACTGTATTTCGGACGAGGTATGACCATTAAGAGTTTCTTATCATGCCATTTGGCTTAATGAATGCTCCTGCAATTTTTATGGATCTAATGAACCGCATCTTCCGACCGTATTTGGGTAAGTTTATGGTTGTCTTTATAGACGATATATTAATTTATTCCCGGGATGAGAGAGAGCATGCAGAGCACTTGAGAATTGTTCTGCAGACTTTAAGAGACAAGAAGTTGTATGCCAAATTCAGCAAGAGTGAGTTTTGGCTCCGAAAGGTCAGATTCTTAGGACACATTGTATCGGGTGATGGCATAAGGGTTGATCTGAGTAAGATCTCGGCTATTATGGAATGGAAACCGCCAAGGAATGTGTCAAAAATTAGAAGCTTTTTGGGTTTAGCAGGGTACTACAGATGTTTCGTAAAGGGGTTCTCTATGATTGCTACCCCGATGACGAAACTGTTGCACAAGGATGTTAAGTTTAGATGTACTGAGAAATGCCAACAGAGCTTCGAGAGATTGAAAGCATTATTGACGGAGGCACCGGTTTTAGTACAACCTGCGTCAGGGAAAGAGTTTGTGGTCTACAGTGATGCGTCATTAAATGGTCTTGGCTGTATGTTGATGCAAGAGGGTAAGGTAGTAGCTTAAGCCTCGAGACAACTAAAACCGCATGAGAAGAATTATCTGACTCATGATTTGGAGTTGGCTGCGATTGTCTTCACTTTGAAGATATGGCGTCATTATTTATATGGTGAGAAGTGTCGAATCTTTTCCGATCACAAGAGTTTGAAGTACTTGATGGACCAAAAGTTAAGAGAGCTCAGTGCGAATCGGGGAATAACTCAAATATTCGAGTTAGTTTCGAGGATTGCTTGATGTTTCATGATAGAATTTGTGTACCAAAGGATGATGAGTTAATCCGAAAAATTTTACATGAAGCACACAATGGTTGTTTGTCAGTACATCCGGGCAGTACAAAAATGTACAATGATTTGAAGAAATTGTATTGGTGGCCGGGTATAAAAAAAGAGATCTCCGAGTTTGTTACGAAATGTTTAGTTTGTCAACAAGTGAAAGCCGAGCACCAAGTGCCCTCGAGATTTCTTCAGCCGGTAATGGTTCCAGAGTGGAAGTGGGATCGAATCACAATGGATTTCGTAACAGGGTTACCTATGACTCTGAGAAAGAAAGATGCTGTGTGGGTTATTGTTGATAGATTAACAAAGTTGGCTCATTTTATACCGATACGTGTTGATTACTCACTTGATAAGTTGGCCGAGTTGTACATTGCTGAGGTGGTGAGATTTCATGGGGTGCCTATATCTATTATCTTGGATAGAGATCTAAGGTTTACTTCGAGGTTTTGGAAGAAGTTGCAGGAAGCCTTGGGTATAAAGTTTAATTTTAGTACTGCTTTCCATCCTCAAACTGATGGCAAATCCGAAAGAGTGATTCAAGTCCTTGAGGATATACTTTGATGCTGTGTGTTAGAATTCGAAGGTAGTTGGGAAAAAATCTACCTTTAGTTGAGTTTGCCTATAACAACAGTTATTAGTCGAGTATACGGATGGCACCGTACGAAGCTTTGTATGGTCGCAAGTGTCGGACTCCCTTGTATTGGACCGAGCTTAGTGAGAAGCAAATTCACGGGATCGATCTAGTTAAATAGACTGAGGAGAAATTGAAAGTAATCTGAGATAGTTTGAAAGCTGCTTCAGATCAACAAAAGTCATACGCGGATTTAAAAAGGAAAGAAATTGAGTTTCGAGTGGGTGACAAAGTATTCCTGAAAGTGTCTCCGTGGAAGAAAATATTGAGATTCGGTCGAAAGGGCAAATTGAGTCCATGATTCATAGGACTGTATGAAGTTATTGAGAGGTCAGTAGCATACTGGTTGGCTTGCCAGCAGAGCTAGAGAGAATACACAACGTGTTTCATGTGTCGATGTTACGGCGATGTCGTTCTGATCCTTCGCATGTGATTCCTCCAACAGAAGTTGAAATACGACCAGACATGACTTATGAAGAAGAACCAATTAAAATATTGGCTCGAGAGGTTAAACAGTTGAGGAATAAAAACATAGCCTTAGTAAAGCTGTTATGGCAAAAACATGATGTGGAAGAGGCTACGTGGGAACCGGAAGAAGCCATGAGGGAACAATGCCCAAACCACTTTACCGGTAAGATTTTCGAGGACGAAAATCTCTAAAGGGGGAGAGTTGTAGCAGCCCGATTTTGGGGCTAGTCGGAAGAGTGGTTTCGGGACCACTAATCCGAGGTTGAAGAAAATTATTTTCTGATATTATTTTATGTGTTATAGCATGTTCATAAAGATGCATGAGAGTTTTGGTGCTTTAATTTTAGCAATTAAATGCATGCTTAATTGCGAAAAAGGACTAAATCGCATAAAGTGCGAAAGTTCTATTTTACAAGCTAGAAGTATTAAATAGTTATGGAACTTTAAATTGAAGGTCTTAAATGTGCAATTAGACCTTCCTAATGTTGATAGCCGGCCATAGGGGACAATAGACTCAATTTGGTCAAAATTGGGTGGGTTAGGTGGATTAAATTGGAGGAAATAAATAGAATAAGAAAAGATGATATCACCCATTTTTATTCATCTTCTTCCCACCAAAAATACTAGCAAAAAGGGGGTTTTGAAAGTTTTGAAATTTCAGCAACTTATCCTCTTACAAGTAAGTGATTTTGGTGGTTTTATTTGATGATTTTTGTACTTTTGGAACCCCCAAAGCTTAAGCTAGCTAATGAGGGGACTATTTTGCAAAATGGTTGAAAGTTTGGGGATTTGCCATGAGAGTGTTCATGTTGTTTGCTGAGTTTTTATGGAAGAAAATGAATGTTAGTGAGTTAAGAAACAACTTTTGTGAAGGGTGTTATCATGAAAACACCTAAATAGGACTTGTTTGTAAAGGTAGTAATTGTGTAATAAATGCATGAAATAATTGATTTTGTGAGTTGTTGTAAGAGGAATAAATGTTCAGCTAGGCTTGCTTAATGAGAAAATGTGATGAAAAACTATTTACGAGCCTAGGGGCAAAATCGTAATTTTGCCAAAGTATAAGGGCAAAATGGTCATTTTTGCCTAAGTAGAAATTTTGGTGTATCATGCATTATAAAGTGATTAAATGAGTGAATTTCATTATTATAGATCAAGAAGAGCACGGAAACAACCTTGACTGGGGAAAGGGCAAGGTTACGGATTAAGCCGTCGTTTTAAAACATTTTGCATCGAGGTAAGTTTGTGTAAACGATACGTCTTTAATACATATGTTGCTACTTATTGGTGCATTGTATGAATGAGATCTTTTATGATGGAAATTGATAGATAGTGAGTAATTTCCGTATGAACCTCGGAATAGATATGAAGTGCAGAAAAATATCCGTAATTATTCTTTTAGTGGGCTGTGTGCGATACCACCTTATTACTTATTCACGATGGGCTAAGTGCGATACCATCGTTTATACTATCATTTGGTGGGCTATGTGCAAAACAACTATATATATTCTTGTTGGTGGGCTAAGTGCGATACCACCCTATTATCGATTAATGGTGGGCTGTGTGCAAAACCACCGGATACTTAGTATTATTCCGAGGGGTTCATCGAGAATTTGTATAAGTGAGTGTTTCATGTTGCCTTGTGGTGTTGAGTGCATGGAATGTGTACAAGTGAATGTGAGCAATATAATTGTTATGTGGTTAGATTGTGGTAAGAAATGAAATGAGTAAGCATGATTATAGAATTGTGAATTGTTCTTGCTTAGTATGTAATGTTATTGATTTTTTAGCATATGTTATGATGCTTATTGTTTACATGTAAACTTACTAAGCTTAAAGCTTACTCTCTTTCTTTTCCCTTATTTTATAGTGTCAAAGAGCCAGTTCGGGATACGTAGATAATCGGAAGATTACCCACACTATCAGCTCATCTCGGTATATTTAGTCTTAGCATTTTGTGTATGGCATGTATAGGGGCTAGGCTTAATGAAATGTTTTGTTGTTTTGGCCAAGTGTGTTGGCTCTTTTAGAGATGAACTCTTTTGTATATTGCCATAGTTGATGGCTCATTAGTACAAATTTATGAATAGAAGAGGTTATTCATGAATGTGTTAGATGCTTGATTGGGTTGCTTGGTAAATGGTTGAATGAGATTTTATGTTATGTGAATTAGGGTGATAAAAGAGTTTGGCAAACAGCCTTGTTCTTGTCCACACGGGTAGGCACACGGGTGTGTGTCTAGGCCGTGTGTGACACACGGTCAGTCTCATGGGCGTGTGACCAGGCCGTGTGTCCCCTGCATGTTAGTGTAGCAAGTCAGTGTCGACCACGAGCTAGACACACGGGCATGTGCCTAGGCCGTGTGCCCCTTATGAGGTTGCTGACGTCATAAACAGAATACCCAAGTTTTCACACACGGGTGAGGACACGGGCGTGTCTAGGCCGTGTGAAGGACACGAGCCAAAGACACGGGCGTGTGTCCGGCCGTGTGAAAACCCCTGTAGGTTCGAAATGAAAAATAAATCCCACACGGGCTAGGGACATGGGCGTGTGTGAGCACATGGCCTGCCCACACGGGCGTGTGGCCCTGTTAAGGAAATTTTTTTATAAGTACACCAAAGTGCTCGGTTTAATTCTGATATTCTCCGTTTGCATACTTAAGGCCTCGTAGGCCCATAATAAGGATGCAATAAATTTGAATTGGAAAGTTTTAATTTGGAAATGAAATTCCATAGCTCAAAGTTGCATGTTCGAGTGAGTTATGTCCAGTAATGTCTCGTACCCGGTTCCGACGATGAATACGGGTAAGGGGTGTTACAATACTGACTTAAGCCACACGGCCAGGTCACACGCTCTTGTGTGAGGCCGTGTAGAGCATACTGACTTGTTTTTAATTTCAACACCAGGGAACACACGACCGTGTACATGATCGTGTATCGCACACGGTTGAGACACACGCCCGTGTCTCTGCCCATGTGGACAAAAATAGGCTATTTACCAAGCCAATTTGCCACCCAAACTTGTGCACACCTACATCTACCCAAATGGCACCAAAACATAGCATAATATGACATTATAACCAACCAATTCAAGCTTAACTCATGCATAATCTATACCACTTTTCTCAATACACACAAGTCACAAAATATACCATACCATCTAGACCAAAATCACCTATAATATTCAATTCATTATACACTTCCAAATATGCATCGTTTAGCCTAATTTCATCAGCAAACCAATAACCACAAGTCAACCATTTGATTCTCCTAATACCTATTATCATAAAGCATCACACAACCTTCATCCAACACATTTCACAAAACATAGACGCACACACACACACACACATATATATATGATTCAAACATACCAAAATAACCCAAAATAAGCCATCACTCATGGCTATATATATACAAACCAAAACATATACATTTACAAGCCAATTCAAATGGCTAAATTCATTACTAGCACATAACGAAAATGACCAAAGTCCCTATACATGCCATATGACCAAACACAAGCTCAAAAGTACCAAATTGATAGTTGGAGAGTGTAATGATGTCTCCAACGATCCCCGAACCCGAGCTAGATTTAAATTCACTATAAAACATGGAAAAAATAAACAAAGTAAGCTATATAGCTTAGTAAGCTCGTATGAAATAAACTCAATCTTAACATAAATATACAAATTCTCAATTTAAACATATCAACTTGTAATTCATTTAACTAACAAACCTGTCACATACTCAATCATAATTTTATATATGAATTTCTCATTTTCTTCGATTTAAAGCTTATACGGTTCACGTACATACCTGTAATGTAACAACCCATTTTTAGTCAAATTAGAAAAGTGGTTTCGGGACCACAAATTTGAAGTTAAAATATTTAATTTATTATTTTTTTAATGTTCACAGCATGATTGAATGATTGTGTGAAAATTTCGTTAAGAAATTTTATTGTTTAAATGGTCAATTTGAGAAAAAGGACTAAATCGCGTTAAGTGCAAAATTGATGTTCTATTAGCTAAAGGTGCCTACTAGCTACGGAACTTAAAAGAGGAGGTCCTTATGTTGTAATTAGACAATTATAATGGTAAGTGGACATTTATGGACATTATAAATGAATTTATAAAGGTTAAAACTTAAGGTTAAATTAGTAATTAAGTTAATAAGTTTAATAAAACAAAAAGAAATTTAGGTATCATCTTCTTCACTAAGTGCCCACCACCGAAAATAAGGGTTTGAAAAGCCATTAGAGAGCTTGAATCATTCGGCACTTTCAATTGCTAGCATGTAAGTGATTCTGACTCGGTTTTTAATGATTTCTATGTTTTTGAGATCGTTGCTTCGTATTCTAGCTAGCCCGTACCCTAAATTTTGAAACTGTTAAAGATTTATCATGTTGCCATTGTTGAATGCTTGAGTAGTTTGATGATTTATGATAGATTTGGAAGGTTTAATGTTAGATTAATAGCTTTTGTAAAGTGATTTTTGACAAAAATGTCAAAAAGGGATTAAATTGAGAAAATATGAAATGTGGTGGTTAAAAGTGTGAATAAATTGAAAATATGGGCTGCTAGTAACATGTATTAAATTTGGCTAAGCATGGGTTTGTACTAAATTGCATGAATTTGCAATTTTACGTGATAAGGACTAAATTGTAAAAATGTGAAAGTTTAGAGGCAAATGTGTAAAATAGCCCTAATGTGTGTTTTGGATTTAATTGAATAAATAGAAGAATAAATAAGTTGATTTTGATTACTTATAGATCAAGAAAAGAGGAATTCAGACTTATATCGGGGAAAAAGCAAAGTAATTGAATAGTCGATCTGTTTCGTCATTTCCGTACACGAGGTAAGTTTGTATATTTTAACTTAAATGTGTATTTATTCAATGGATGAATAGTATTGAGATTGTATTTATCCTATGGTTAAATGTGTAGAACTTAATTTAAATGTACGGTTTAAGTGGACGAGTTGTTGAATAAGACCATAGTTAGGCTATGACAAATCGGATAATAAGACCATAACTGGGTTATGGCATGTGAATGTAAGACCATGACAAGGCCTTGGCAATGTATGTGTAAGACCATAGTTGGACTATGGCATCAGAAAATCGATGTATTTGTTTTGTAAGCATTTATAAGCCGGAGTGGTTTGATAAGAGAATTGTTGAGAAATAGATAAGTATTAGTACAGGTACGTATAGAAAACTATTCGAGTAACGAGTTAAATGAGGTTGAGAACTTATGAGTTACTCGAATAGTTTTCCATGTGGTTAAATTTTATGTTAACTTAGTGATTGATGCTTTAATGCAGTATATGTTAACTATTTGAAATACTAATGAATGATGTGTAACAGCCCGAATTAGGGTCTAGTCATAATAGTGGTTTCGAGACCACAAATCTGAAGTAGAAATATTTATTTTATGATTGTTTTAAGGTTCATGATATGATTGCTTGATTGTGTGAAAGTTTCGTTGAGAAATTTTGTTGGTAAAGTGTCCAATTTGACTTTTAGGACTAAATTGCAAAAGTTGCAAAATGTGTGTTCTAGAAGCTTTAAGTAGGAAATAGTTATGGATTCTTAATTAGAGGTCCTTAAATAACAATTTGACCAATTTTTATTTTTATGGACAAAAATGGACATGTTTAGGAAAAAATTCAAAGAAAGGCTTTAGGGGCATTTTGGTCATTTGGTTAATAAAATAATAAAAAGGGAAAATAAAGCCAAAATTGACTCATCTTTCTTCTACCTTTGCCTAATTTCATAAGGGCTCCATAGCTAGGGTTTTTCCACTTTTCAAGCTTGATAGTAAGTGCATCCTAGCCCCATTTTTAATGCTCTTTACATTTTTGAAGTCCTCGTAACCCGGTTTACCTAATTCTACCATTATTTTGAAATAGGGTTCATGTTTAAAAATTTACCCATGTGTGACATGCATGTATTTTGATGTTTGATGGAAGATATTGATTGTTTAAGGTGTGATAAACAACTTTTACTAAGTGATTTTTAGTGAAAATGTATAAAAAGGACGTATTTGTAAAAAGTTGTAAAATATGTAGTAAAAGTGTGTTTTAATGGAAATTGTGGGCTGTTATAGTTATGAAAATGGTTCGGCTAAGCTTGTTTATTAAAGAAATTGAGTACATTTCATTTTACGAGCCTAGGGACTAAATTGTAAAAAATGTAAAACTTTAGGGGCAAAAATGTAATTTTGCCATTATGTGATTTTTGGACTGAATAGAATAATGTGAATAATAAATGAGTTAAATGTGATATTATAGATCAAGAGAAACGAGGTTCAGACCTAGAACGGAGGAAAAATGAGTAATTGACGATTAAGTCCTTTTGCCATTTTGATGTCGAGGTAAGTTCGTATGCAAATAATGCATTGTTATTTATGCTTTAATTGCTTTATTATTATATGAATTGTGAATTACTCTTGAATGCAATCGACAAAGTTCGACAAACGAGAAATCCCAGTTGAACCTTAGGAATAGGTAGGATACAAATATCATGACATTAGGGTTATCTAAGATTACGTGTAAGACCATTTCTGGGATATGTCATCAATTTGAGATTTCGTGTAAGACCATATCTGGGATATGGCATCGATATGAGATTTCGTGTAAGACTATAGCTGAGCTATTGGCATCGGTATGAGATTACATGTAAGACCATATCTGGGATATGGCATTGGTACGATACTGTATGTACGAGATTCCCGAGTATCCTTTAGTATTCCAAATGGTTCAACGGGAAATTCAACGGGTATGTCAAAGAAGAGAAAAAGTATGCGAGTATAATAAATTGGTACAGGTATGTACGTAAAGTTTATAAGCATTGACTTCATGAAATTGTGAGTTCATGATTCCACGAGAATGATTTTATGAAAACCTTGTCATTATAAGTCTATACTTCTAATGTATGAAATACTTAGTAAATTCGATTGACGATTTTGTGATTGGCTTTCGGGCTAGATTGAGTCATGACATAGCATGTTGTATTCATGCAAATTGTGATTTATCGGATATGAGATAAAGGAAAGATTGGCAAAATTTCCTATTAAAATGATTATGGAAGCATGGAAAGATAAGAGTTTAGGCAATTGAAAGATGTAAGAGTATATGCTTGAAATGTAAATGCTCATAATTAATGTGTATGCTTTATGGGAGGTTTGAAATGGTTTGTTGATCATGGGAAATGATATGTTATTCTTATGACTGAGCAAGATGTGCTCATTAAGTTTAATGTCATTTATTTTGACTTAAGTTATGTTATTCATATGATTGAGTAAGTTATGCTCATGAAGTTTAATGACATTTATGTCAATATATGTCATGTTATTCATATAACAATGTATAATTAATGTTGTTTATTATTTGCATATGAACTTACTGAGCTTTAAAGCTTACTCCCCTTTCCTTTCCTATGTCTTATAGGGATAATAAGTTAGCTCGAGTTGGAGATCGCCGGAGATTCTATCACACTATCAAGCTATCATTTGGGTATATATAAATTCAAGTATTTTGAGTTATGGCATGTATAGGGACTAAGTCAATTGGTTATATGTGTCTTTATGATTGTAGCCAATATGTTGGCTTGTAATAGTCAAAGGCTTGTTTACTATTTGGCCATGTAAGTTGGCTTATGTTGGCAACATGGTTGAAAGCCTAAGTATATTCATATAAGTGTCAATGTCTATGGTGATATGATCATGGTATGCTTGGTGAATGTCAAATATTTGGAAATGTGATTTATGGCATGATTGTGTGATGTGGGAATTGTGACCTATTAATGGGATGAGGAATTTGATTATAAATTGGTAACTAGATAGAAATTGAATGAAGCCTAATAAATGTGGGATTTGTGTGTTTGATTTAGGGCTTAATAAATGTAGTAAGTATGTTAGATAAACATATAAAGTTGATATGTTTCAACCATGAATGTGGATGCTTTGGTTGCCTAAGTATGTAATGTTATGTGCCTTTGAATTGATGTGAGTGTATGTGTGAATAAGGGTGAAAAATGGCTTGGTAAATAGCCTTTTTATTGTCCACACGGGTAGACACACGGGTGTGTGTCTAGGCCGTGTGTGACATACGGTCTGCCCCATGGGCATGTGATCCGGCCGTGTGTCCCCCGCACCCTAAATAATTGCAAAATAGAATGCTCAGTAATGAGCACACGGGCAGAGACACGAGCATGTGTCTCAGCCGTGTGGACGGCACGGCCTCGAACACGGGCGTGTGCCCTGGCTGTGTGAAGTCTGCACCTATTTTATGAAAAATTATAAAAATTTAATCGATCACACGGCCTAAGCACACGGGCATGTGACTTGGCCGTGTGACCTTAATTTGATGGTGATGTCATAAACAGAATGCTCCCTAATTTGAACACGGCCTAAAGCACAGGCGTGTCTTAGGGTCACACGGGCGTGTCCCAAACCCACACGGGCGTGTGACCCATTTTTCATGAAAATTTTTCTAAGTTTTCCAAAAGTTTCCAAAGTTCTCGGTTTAGTCCCGAACCACTTCCTATGCATGTTTTGGGCCTTGTAGACTCATTTTAGGGACGATATGAATGTTTTTGAAAAGTTTTAAATTTGAGTGGAAATTCATGTCTCGGTTTTGAATGTTTGCTTGTGAATAAGTCCGGTAATACCTCGTACCCTATTCCAGCGTCGGATACGGGTAAGGGGTGTTACATGATGAGATTATTTCATATTTATATACGTAATTACTAAGATTTATAGCTTACCTTGTTTATTTTCTTCTATGTTTTATAGTATTTCGAAGCTAGCTCAGATCCGGGGATTGTCAGGGACTTCATTGCACTATCGAACATCTATTTTGGTACTTTTGAAGTGTGTATATATGGTATATGGCATGTATAGGCTTGAGTCATTTTGGTATGTTTGATGAACATGTATTTAGGCCATTTGAGTTGGCTTGTGATGGTGAATTTGATGTTATTTATAAATTTGCAAATGGTATTATTTTGAGTTAGGTAATTGACCTATAATGTGTGATTGAGGTTGAATGGATATTGCATGTTTGGAACGGTTTAGTTAATTGAATGGTATATGTGAATTAGGTATGAAATTATATGGAAAATTGTGGTATATTAGTGATTTATATTGATGGTAAAGAATTGGTATGATTTGAACTTTGGTTGATGGTATTTGGTTTCATATTTGTATCTTGAATTGGTACCATTTGAGCTTGTTTAGGTATGTGCAAAATGGGTGGCAAAATGGCTTGGTAAATAGCCTATTTTTGTCCACACGACGCGAGACACTGGCGCGTGTGTCTGCTGTAGTGTGTGTGACACACGGTTATGTTACATGGCCGTGTGTCCCCTGGTGTTGAAATTGAAATGAATTAAGTATGCTCCACACGGTCTCACACACAGGCGTGTGATCGGCCGTGTGGCACAAGTCAGTATACCCCCTAATTGGCACACGGCCTAGCACACGGGCGTGTGTCTTGTCCATGTTGCATAAGTCAGTATACCCTACAGGTTTGGCACGGCCTGGCACACGGGCGTTTGTGGCCACTTCGAAGGGCACACGAGCTAGACACACGTGCGTGTGGTTGGCCGTGTGACCCAAGTCAGTAAGCTCACTTGTTTGGACACGGGGTAGGACGCGGGCTGGGACACGGCCATGTGATCCCATTTCGAATATCCACACGGCCTGTGACACGGGTGTGTCTGGTGGCCGTGTGAGACACACAGTCTGGACACACGGGCGTGTGTCTCCTGTTTTGGAGAAAATTTTTCTAAGTGCTCAAATTGTTTTAAAGGTCATTGGTTTAGTCCCGAACCACTTACAATGCATGAATAGGGCCTCATAGGCTCGTATTAGGGACATATTGATTGAGGTTGATTGACGAATGTTTGAATTGATGAAATGTATGCTAATAGTATGTATAATTGAGTTGTAAGTCCGGTAATGCTTGTTAACCCTATTTTGACGTTAAATACGTGTGTGGGATGTTACATTTATTGGTATCAGAGTTACAATTTAGTCGATTCTAGGACTAACGTAGCGTGTGTGAGATTCTAGCTATACATTCCATATATATAACCTGTGATAGTGTGATGAATCCTGATAATATAAACTATGTTTTCGTATAGTATGGATCCCGAACGAGCTGTAGCAGATGATGTTGAGAGTAATGCGCCAGCTCCTGCTCAAGGGACAGCGCCTTCTGAATTTAAACCCGTCTCGAGTAGTCACGGAGGTGAGGCTAAAGAAGCCTTCTTTCAAATGATGAACGAGTGGTTCACTCAATACATTCGTACGAACCCGGGTACTCAACAACCTCCACTCCCGCCAATTCCTCAACCAATCCCCGTAGTTCCTCAAGTTATTGATCCAATACAATTGAACAAGCCGCCAGTCGATAAAATTTGTAAGCATGGGGTTGAAGAGTTAAAGGCTAATGTTGATGATGATCCTGAGAGAGCCGAGTTTTGGCTTGAAAATACGATCCGAGTGTCTGATGAACTTTCCTGCACACCGGCTGAATGTTTAAAGTGTGCTATATCCCTTTTGAGAGACACTGCATACCAGTGGTGGAATACATTAATATCTGTGGTACCAAGAGAGAGAGTCACCTGGGAGTTCTTTCAGACTGAGTTTTGAAAAAAGTACATAAGTCAATGATTTCTGGATCAAAAGCATAAAAAATTTTTAGAACTAAAACAAGGCCGCATGACTGTAACCGAGTATGAGAGAGAATTTTTACGGTTAAGTAAATATGCTTGAGAGTTTGTTTCAACTGAAGAGATAATGTGAAAACGGTTTGTTGACGGGTTGAACGAAGATATTAAACTTCTGGTCGGGATATTGGATTTAAAAGAATTCATTGTGTTAGTTGAGCGTGCTTGCAAAGCTGAAGAACTGGGCATAGAAAAGAGAAAGGTTGATTCTGAAGCTAGAGATTCGAGAAAGAGATTGATGAATAAACCCTATCACTCTTCATCAAAGAAATCCCGAGATTTGTATAGTTGATCAAATGCATTAGTGGAGAACTCTAATAGAGATCGTGGGAAGCAATTTACGAGTTCAAAAACTCTAGCTACATCAATGGCAAGTGTGAGTAATGCTAGACCAAATAAACTTGAATGTGGGTGATGTGGAAAACGACATTTCAGAGAGTGTAGAATGAATGATAAAGCCTGTTTCAGATGTGGTTCGCATGAACACTTCATTCGAGATTGTCCTGAGTTAGATGAGAAAGATAAATCTCAGAGTGCAAGACAAAACAACACGATTGTGAGAGGAAGACCACCTCGTAATGTTAGAAATGTGAGTGGTGGTAGAGGTGCGACATGAGACACTGCTGTGAGATCAGAGGCTAGAGCACCTACCAGAACTTATGCTATTCGCGCTCGTGAAGAAGCGTAATCTCTAGATGTTATTACCGATACATTCTCTCTTTATGACAATGATATAGTTGCATTGATAGACCCCAGATCAACTCATTCATACGTATGTGTGAACTTAGTGTCTAGTAAGAATTTACTTGTTGATTCTACTGAGTTTGTTATAAAAGTGTCGAACCCCTTACGCAAATATGTCCTAGTTGAAAAAGTTTGAAAGAATTGTCCGTTAATGACTCGGGGTTACTATTTTATGGATGATTTGATGTTGTTGTAGTTTGATGAGTTTGATGTTATTCTGGGTATGGACTGGTTGACGTTGCATGATGCAGTAGTAAATTGTAGACGAAAGACCATTAAGTTCAAATGTCAGAATAATGAAACTCTCCAAATCAAATCAAATGATTTGAAGGGTTTACCAGCTGTAATTTCGTCGATGTTAGCTCAGAAATATGTGAAAAAGGGATGCAATGCATATCTTGCATATGTATTTGATACAAAAGTGTCAGAAACAAAGATTGAATCAGTACCAGTTGTTTGCGAGTATCCAGAGGTGTTTTCAAAAGAGTTACCAGGTTTGCCACCGATCAGAGAGGTTGAATTTGGTATTGATTTAGTACCGGGAACTTCACCAATGTCGATAGCTCTGTACAGAATGGCTCCGACAGAGTTAAAAGAGTTGAAAGCTCAGTTGCAAGAATTAACTAATAGAGGATTCGCAAGGCCGAGTTTCTCGCCCTTGGGTGAACCAGTGTTGCTTGTAAAGAAAAAAGACGGTTCTATGAGAATGTGTATAGACTATCAACAACTCAACAAAGTGACAATCAAGAATAAATATCCTCTACCGAGAATTGACGATTTATTTGATTAGTTGAAAGGTGCAACAATGTTTTCAAAGATTGATTTGAGATCTGGTTATTATCAGTTGCGAGTTAAAGACTCAGATGTGCCGAAGACAGCATTCAAAACGAGGTACGAACATTATGAATTCCTTGTTATGCCTTTTGGATTGACTAATGCTCCTGCTATTTTTATGGATTTGATGAATCAGATTTTCAGACCATATTTAGACATATTTGTTGTTGTATTCATTGACGACATTTTAATTTATTCTCGAGATGAATCCGAGCATGCTGAGCATTTGAAAATAGTGTTACAGACCTTGAGAGATAAGCAATTGTTTGCAAAGTTCAGTAAATGTGAGTTTTGGCTCTGAGAGGTTGGATTTCTGGGGCATATCGTTTCAGCCGAAGGTATTAGTGTTGACCCGAGCAAGATTTCTGTAATTACAAATTGGAAACCTCCGAGAAATGTATCTGAAGTCCTAAGTTTTTTGGGACTAGCTGGTTATTATCGACGTTTTGTGAAAGGATTCTCTATGATTGTAACACTGTTGACTCGATTACTTTAGAAAGATGTAAAGTTTGTATGGTTTGAGAAATGTCAACAAAGCTTCGATCAATTGAAAGCATTGTTAACTGAGGCACCAGTGTTAGTTCAACCTGAGTCGGGTAAAGAATTTGTGATTTACAGCGACGCGTCATTGAACGGTTTAGGTTGTGTATTGATGCAAGAAGGAAAAGTGATAGCTTATGCTTCTAGACAGTTGAAGCCGCATGAAAAGAATTATCCGACACATGATTTAGAGTTAGCCGCGATTGTGTTCGCATTAAAGATTTGGCGACATCACTTGTTTGGTGAGAAATGCCACATTTATACATATCACAATAGCTTAAAATATTTGATGACTCAGAAAGACTTGAATTTGCGACAACGAAGATGGCTTGAATTACTAAAAGATTATGAACTAGTAATTGATTATCACCCGGGAAAGGCTAATGTTGTTGCTGATGCCCTGAGCTGAAAATCTTTGTTTGCATTACGAGCAATGAATACCCAGTTGATGATTTGTGATGATGGCTCTATTTTAGCTGAATTAAAAGATAAACTGATATTTCTTCAACAAATCTGTGAAGCTCAGAAAGATGACCGTGAATTGCAAGTTAAACGAATTCAATGTGAGACTATCCCTAATTCAGAGTTTCATATTGGAGTCGATGATTGTTTAAGGTTCCAGAATAGAATTTGCATACCGAGAAATTCAGAACTCATTCAGAAGATTTTGCACGAAGCACACAATAGCTGCTTATCTGTTCATCCAGGGAGTACCAAAATGTACAATGATTTGAAACAATTTTATTGGTGGCAAGGCATGAAACGAGATATCTCAGAGTTTGTTTCTAAATGTTTGATTTGTCAGCAAGTCAAAGCTGAACATCAAGTACCATCGGTTTTACTCTAGCCTGTGATGATTCCCAAGTGGAAATGGGATAGAGTTACAATGGATTTTGTGTCTGGATTGCCCCTAACTCCGAAAAAGAAAGATGCTATTTGGGTTGTCATTAATCGACTAACAAAATCTACTCATTTCATACCGGTATGTATAGATTACTCACTTGATAGACTAGCTGAATTGTACATTTCTGAGATTGTTCGATTGCATGGAGTGCCACTATCTATTATTTCTGATGGAGATCCAAGATTTACATCGCGATTCTGGAAGAAATTGCAAGAAGCTTTGGGTACAAAGTTGAATTTTAGTATAGCTTTTCATCCGCAAACCGATAGTCAGTCTGATAGAGTAATTCAGATTCTCGAAGATATGCTTAGATGTTGTGTTTTAGAGTTCAAAGGCAATTGTGAGAAATATTTGTCGCTGGTTGAATTTGCGTATAATAACAGTTTCCAATCGAGTATAAAGATGGCACCGTATGAAGCATTGTATGGTCGTAAATGTTGAACACCATTGTATTGGTCCAAACTTAGCGAGAAACAGATTCACGGAGTTGATTTGGTTAGAGAAACCGAAGAGAAAATGAAAGTAATTTGCGACTATTTGAAAGCGGCTTCAGATCGACAAAAATCATATGCAGATTTGAAACGAAAAGATTGTAACACCCCAAACCCAACCTAGACGTTATGGCCGAATCTGGCGTGTCACATTGAAGTGTTTTTCGAAAACCATGTTTTCTGTAACACCTCTAACTCGAAACCGTCGCCGGAATAGGGTTAAGAGGCATTACCGAACAATTGGAACATTTCACATCCATTTCACGACACGAAGTCATACATCAATCAAACACATTCAAACACGAGTATATAGTCCCTTATCGAGGTCTTCGAGACCTTAAACACGTGTTAGAAAGAGGTCGGGACTAAACCGAACACTTACAAAAGTTTCCAAAAACTCAAAGATTTTTTTTCCAAACTGCAGAGGTCACACGCCCGTGCAGTCAAGCCGTGTGCCTCATACGGCTACCAGACACACCCATGTGTCCAAGCCGTGCCAAAACAGAGCATACATACTGACTTATCCCCACGGCCACTAGACACGCCTGTGTGCCATGGCCGTGTGAAATTAGGCTAGCTACTGACTTGGTCACATGGCTACCAGGCACGCCCGTGTACCACAGCCGTGTAGCCTGCCTAGGCACACCTTGAAGTGGTCCTTGAGCCACACGACAGAGACACACGCCCGTGTCCCTTGACCATGTATGCAAAATAGGCCATTTGCAAGGCCAATTTGCCACCCAGACTTGGGTCATACCTACAAACTTCAAAGCAATACCAATTCATACTTCTAAATGCTTTCAGAACATACCATTTCATACATCAATTAATCATCGACAATACCATCTACTTCCATTCCTAATATCATCACAAATGAGTCCATTCAAGTAACAATTGTACATCCCAAAACATATATATATCTAGCATTATGTAATCCATGCCATAATTCATCTTCAAACTACATCTTTCATCAACTACCTAACCTTGAAATATACCAAATTTATAGCTCATTCATAAGTTCAACATCATTCAACTTCCAAGCCAAATCACATGGAAAGGATTAAGCATTTCAAAACATACCATAACTTCTAGCCTATACATGCCATACTTCAACTATATACATCTTTTCAAAAGTACGCAAAAATAGATTGCCGATAGTGTGATAGAGATGCTGACGATCTCCGGATCCAAGCTAGCTTTACTGACTCTGTAAAACAGAGAAACAAATCACACAGTAAGCTTTCAAAGCTTAGTAAGTTCGAAATACAATACATGTAACTCAATAATTCACATCTATACATAATTAAACCACCACATAGATAAATGCACAATTAGGTTCATCTTCAATCTCAACCATATGTTCAAGTATCTACTCATTCAACTTTTAAGGCTATCATCAACCACATAGGTTCACACGTACCTTGCTTAACACATAGTTACTCACCAATCTTGCTACTCAATTGCTCGATATTACCTCTCGTTCAACCTTTGCTATTCCATTGATTTGTTCGCACACTTAGTGCCAAATTCATAACTGAATCATAATTGTCATCGCACACTCAGTGCCAAAATATTAAACCGAACTTATAACGGTATTGCACACACAGTGCTAATTCGACAAGCCGAAGCTTCTATCATCTTGCACACACAGTGCTAATCTTCTCTGTCTCGTTTCTAAATTCGCACACTTACTGCCCTCTAATTCAAATCCGCACATAGCATTTCTAATCTCATAATTATATACATTTATTCATTCAAATTCACATCACAAAGATATAGTTTACAACTAGTATTATATCCAAACTTACCTTAGACGTCGAAATACCGAAACGGTCGATTAATCGAGCACTTTTTCTTTGCCTCGATCTCGATCCGAACCTCTCCTTTCTTGGTCTATACACATTCAAATTCAGCCCATTCAATCACCAATTCATTCAATTTAATCCACACACAAATATTTAGGGAATTTTGCAAAATAGCCCTCACATTTTCACATTTCGACACTTTATTCCTTATTTCATCAAATCACAAAATACACCAAACTTCTATTCACATAGGCTTAGCCGAATTCTTCCCATGCTAATACAAGCCCCCACATTTCATTTATTTCACATTTTAGTCCTTCAATTTACACTTTTCTCAATTTAGCCCAAAATACTCAATTTCACCAAAAATCCAAATACAAACAATGTTAACCCAACACCAAACTTTCATATTACACCAACTAACATCACAAAGCTCACATATTCATTAATGGCATATCTCAAAATCACTATCAAATTCTAAAATTAAAGCATGGGTTAGCTAGAGCACAAAGCAACGATTACGAAAACGTAGAAATTATCAAAAATCGAGCTCAATCATACCTTGAATTAAGCTAAGTAAGTGCCGAAATTGAAGAAGCTTTAAACCCTATTTTTCTTTCTCAAAATCAGTGGAAAAGATGAGAGTATAGCCATCTCATTTGTTTTGATTAATTAATATTAACTTATTAGTCATTTTACCAATTTACCCTTAATGAATATTAATATTAACAACCAATGCCATGCTATCATCTTCCACTAACCATAAAATGGGCTAATTGCAATATATACCCTCCAAATTATAAAGACAACAACTTTTACGTACTTATCAATCAGCACACAGCATTTTTCGCTTTACGCGATTAAGTCCTTTATTGTAATTCAACATACAATCGATAAAATTACCACACAGAATTTTCACACAGACTATATCACATATAATAAACACCAAAAATAATATTAAAATATTAATGACCTCAGATTTGTGGTCTCAAAACCACTGTTCTGACTAGGGTCTAAACCGGGCTGTTACATTTTCATTGAAAACCCTTCTTGAAATTTAAAACTTCTTACCATTTAAAACTTGTACAAAACCTCAGTTTGCATTTGTTTATTTCCAATCGTGGTTTATTAAAAAGTTATTCCCTTTTAAAATGTTATTACCTTTAAAACCTTATTTGTTGCGGAAGCTTAATTTAAAACAAATGATTTACGAAAACATGATATTTAAAGATTGAGTTGCAGAAACGTAGCATTTGAAAATAGTTATTGTTTTGGAAAACCTTGTTCTACTTCTAGCAGATACAGATCACAATCAATAAAATCCCAAATTTAAAATCCAGAAATTATAGAGGCCTTGTCACAACCCGAATCAAAATCAAAGTGTTTAAGTAAATGAGCAAAATAGAAGTGCAGTTGTGTGGCCCTCTTCGAGTCCCTCGCAGCTCCAAACCGTCCAACACTGGGGATTACCTGAAAGGTTAAAAACAAGGTGAGTTTACGAAAAGCTCAGTGTGTAATCCCCTTATTAAAGAAACAGAATCAGTTTGGGCCTGAACCCTTTCACAGTAACAGTACAGTTCAGTTTAGAGTATAAGTGGCCAAAGCCCAAAACAATATCATTTGGGTCACAGCCCATAACAGAATCAATTGGGCCTAGCCCATCACAGTATCAGTATGGTACACATATGCAACCCACCCCAATCCAGCCAACACACCATCCGTACCAACCAACACACCATGTGGGGATAAAATAGACACACCCAGCCAACACACCAATATTGCAAAGCATAGGCGCGATAATAATAACGCGCAGAGCCGCTAGTATCGATATTGCGATGAAGGCTTCTAGTAACGATGAACGCAGCAGAGCCGCCGAATAATGATATGCGCGCGACTTTAGCCTTTAGCAACGGTCTCATAATTGGCACATAGCCATCGGTAACTATAATAAGATCGACACATAGCCATCAGCTACGGTAATATAACCGGCACACAGCCATGGGTAAGTATGACCGACACAAAGTCATAATCAAGACAGCACGGAGCCATAATTAGGTTGGCACAGAGCCATAATCAGATTAACTGGCTTAAAGCCATCGGTAGGTCCACAGTCATCTCGTGCGACCTGTGCGACCTTAACAGATCATTACTGGGTCCACAGTCGTCTCGTGCGACCTGTGCGACCCTATCAGAATAGTACTTCCTCCATAACCAATATCCTAACCCCATGCAGTATGTCATGTATGCATAATGTCTAGCCCACAAATCATCATATCATTCACAGTTAAGTCAATCAAATCATAGTCATACAATCACAGTCAAATCAGTCAAATCATAGCAGAAATTAGTCATTTACCTTACAAGGGCATTACGGTCATTTTACCCTACAGGGGCATTACGGTCATGTTACCCTATAGGGGTATTACAGTAATTCTACCCTACAGGGGTATTTTGGTCATTTTACCTACCTTGGGGTCTCGGTACAGTTAACGACCTTTCTGAAGGCCTACAGTCACCTCGAGCGACACAGATAATCCATTTGGTCAAAACAGTGTAAATGGGCTCAAAGCCCAATATTCGGCCCAAATAGGCCCACACGCTCGTGTGGCCCATTTGGCCCAAATTCAATCACGGTTATGTGAACTTCATAGCCCAATCCAGTTTCTGTTACTTTTCGTAATTTTTATCCGTGTGGGGCCCACGAGCCCATTGGGCCCACACGGCTCATTTCTGCCC
Source organism: Gossypium sturtianum (assembly GCA_025698515.1). Lineage (NCBI taxonomy): Eukaryota > Viridiplantae > Streptophyta > Magnoliopsida > Malvales > Malvaceae > Gossypium > Gossypium sturtianum. The sequence goes on from CM046951.1 coordinate 44,023,603, forward strand.
AACGAGGCCCATAACGGCCCAAGTGCACGAGAACCCTCGTGGTGGCCTTTTCAATCTACCGCCCATGGTTGTGGGCTCAGTTTTTACCACCCGAGCGATCGCGCGCTCGTGAGGCCTCAAATGCCGAAGTTTCAGCTTTTCAGCTTTTCAGCTTTTGCCGATTCACAGCAGAGATAGTGTGATTACACACCTGTTTACAGAGTCGTTCCAAGATCTACGAGCACCCAACCTAGATTCATCGAGATCCAATGTTATTCCTTAATTGTTAGGGTAACACCCTCATAATAACACTTAATCCGAAATACCCTTCTTACCTTGTTTGAATGAGGGTGACCTTAATCCCTCAATGCTCGCTGTTCAAAAACGATCACACGCCTTTGCTACTTTCCTAAAGTACAGTCAAGAACCGATTAGAAATTGGTAGGGCATATTCGACCAACCCTAAAAACATGAGGTAACCTTATTACCTTACCGGACGTTTGAGAATGAAAGTGTGACTCCTCTAAACCGTTCACACTTCACCACTCCTCGTGGAAGACCCTAGCATCGCAATGAGTGCAGTACGTAAAAAATGAAATAACAATCAATTAATGGGGTTATTCGATTTTGGAAAAGAAAGGAAGAGTATAGGTGCATTCGATTTTAAAAGAAAAGTAGAGAATAGATTTTGATCACTTACCGATAGTCAGAACCTTTGTAGTAGATCGACGCAGAGAAGGATTAACAACAGTGATATTCGGACCACAAAGAATAGAAGATGAATAGAAGTTAAAAGAAGAGAAGGGAAGGTTCGAATATGAGAGAAAGAAAATATCAAAGATGAGGAGAAAAATGACATGAATGGTCAGAAGGAAAATGAAACGAGTTGTCAGTTTCATAGAACAGATAAGACTTGAGAGAACCCAAAATGCAAAAAGTGAAAAAAAAACCCAAACTCTCAGCAAAGAAATTCGGCACTCTCCTATCAACACTCACAAGAACCGAACAAGGAAATCCTAGTGCCAAAAATGCTCACTCTTTTCCCCCTAGCCAAATTTCACTAAGGCCTTAGAGTCCCATTCGGCCACAACTCTCCTCACACTTCAAACTCCTTGAAAATCTCCACAAATCACTCCCCTTAGCCCTCCTTGATATCCTCCATAACAACTCCAAGACCAATTCAAACTTCACCTGGCAGAGTTTCAGTCCAACTCCACTTCTCCTGCTGCAAGGAAATAAAATAATTATTCTTTTGCATGCCAAGGGATTCGAACCCAAGCTCTCCCCTCAGCCAAATCACGCCACTTGCCACCAAGATACAAGCTCATATTGTGTCTCTTTTCCCCTACAATTATTTATAAAGCCTACCTGCTAAGCTCAACCCCCTTTAATTAAGAAAGAACAAATTTTTGCTAAAGCCCAGGTTTGAACCCAGGACTTCTCCAACACTTCTCAGGACCCTTAACCACTCAAGCAATTATTTATTTGTGACATTCCCTTGCATATCCAAATACTTATGTGCAGCCTTCATTGCTCCCCTGCTCAAGGCCCATTCCTTCTAGGCCCAAATTTGGGACGTTACAAAGATATTAAATTTCAGATCGGTGAAATAGTGTTTCTGAAAGTATCTCCGTGGAAGAAAATACTTCGTTTCGGTCGCAAAGGCAAATTGAGTCCGAGATTCATCGGGCCATATGAGATTATTGAACGAATAGGGCCAGTGGCATATCGACTAGCTTTACCATCATAGTTAGAAAAGATCCACAACGTGTTTCATGTATCGATGCTACGTCGGTATAGATCTGATCCATCACATGTGATTTCTCCATTTGGGATTGAAATTCAACCTGATATGACGTACAATGAAGAACCGGTCAGAATTCTAGCTCGAGAGGTTAAAGAATTGAGAAATAAACGCATAACTTTAGTGAAAGTTTTGTGGCAACGTCACGGTGTCGAGGAGGCTACGTGGGAACTCGAGGAAGCTATGAGAAAATAGTACCCTAATCTATTCACTAGTAAGATTTTCGGGGACGAAAATCCCAAAGGGGGGAGAGTTGTAATAGCCCTTTTTTAGTCAAATTAGAATAGTGGTTTTGGGACCATAAAACCGAAGTCAAAATATTTATTTTATTATTTTTTAAATGTTTACAGCATGATTGAATGATTTTGTGAAAATTTTGTTAAGAAATTTTATTGTTTAAATGGTCAATTTGAGAAAAGGGACTAAATCGCATTAAGTGCAAAATTGATGTTCTATTAGCTAAAGGTGCCTACTAGCTAAGGAACTTAAAAGAGGATGTCCTTATGTTGTAATTAGACCATTATAATGGTAAGTGGACATTTATGGACATTATAAATGAATTTATAAAGGTTAAAACTTAAGGTTAAATTAGTAATTAAGTTAATAAGTTTAATAAAACAAAAAGAAATTTAGGTATCATCTTCTTCACTAAGTGCCCACCACTGAAAATAAGGGTTTGAAAAGCCATTAGAGAGCTTGAAGCATTCGGCATTTTCAATTGCTAGCATGTAAGTGATTCTGACTCGGTTTTTAATGATTTCTATGTTTTTAAGATCATTGCTTCATATTCTAGCTAGCCCGTACCCTAGATTTCGAAACTGTTAAAGATTTATCATGTTTCCATTGTTGAATGCTTGAGTATTTTGATGATTTATGATAGATTTGGAAGGTTTAATGTTAGATTAATAGCTTTTGTAAAGTGATTTTTGACAAAAATGTAAAAAATGGATTAAATTGAGAAAATGTGAAATTTGGTGGTTAAAAGTGTGAATAAATTAAAAATATGGGCTGATAGTAACATGTATTAAATTTGGCTAAGCATGGGTTTGTACTAAATTGCATGAATTTGCAATTTTATATGATAAGGACTAAATTGTAAAAATGTGAAAGTTTAGGGGCAAATGTGTAAAATAGCCCTAATGTGTGTTTTGGATTGAATTGAATAAATAGAAGAATAAATAAGTTGATTTTGATTACTTATAGATCAAGAAAAGAGGAATTCAGACTTAGATCGGGGAAAAAGCAATGTAATTGAATAGTCAGTCCGTTTCGTCATTTCTGTACACAAGGAAAGTTTGTATATTTGAACTTAAATGTGTATTTATTCAATGGATGAATGGTATTGAGATTGTATTTATCTTATGGTTAAATGTGTAGAACTTAATTTAAATGTACGGTTTAAGTGGACGAGTTGCTGAAGAAGACCATAGCTGGGCTATGGCAAATCGGATAATAAGACCATAACCGGGTTATGTCATGTGTAAGACCACGGTAGGGCCTTGGCAATGTATGTGTAAGACCATAGTTGGACTATGGCATAAAAAAATCGATGTATTTGTTTTGTAAGCATTTAGAAGCCGGAGTGGTTTGATAAGAGAATTGTTGAGAAATAAATAAGTATCGGTACAGGTACGTACGAAAAACTATTCGAGTAACGAGTTAAATGAGGGTTGAGAACTTATGAGTTACTATGTGGTTAAATTTTATGTTAACTTAGTGATTGATGCTTTAATGCAGTATACGTTAACTATTTGAAATACTAATGAATGATGCAATTATTTCATATTTATATACGAATTTACTAAGCTTTATAGCTTACCTTGTTTATTTTCTTCTATGTTTTATAGTATTTCGAAGTTAGCTCGGATCTGGGGATCGTCAGGGACTTCATTGCACTATCTGTAGCAGCCTGAATTAGGGCCTAAATAGAATAGTGGTTTCGAAACCATGAATCCGAGGTCAAAATATTTATTTCGATTGAGTTTTAGTGTTTATTGAGTGATTAAATGTCTGTGTGAAATTTTGGTTGAGAAATTTTATTGTTTGAATGTTCAATTTGATAAGTTGGACTAAATTGCAATGGGTGAAAAGTGTGTGTTATAATCCATAAAGGTACTTGATTGTGATGGGTTTTTAAATTGAGAGTCCTTAGTTGGTAATTAGACCATTATATTATAGTTTGGACACAAAATGCCCATAGAGGGATAAAATAACTAAATGATTAATGAAGGGCAATTTGGTCATTTGGCTAATAAAAGAAATAAAAGGGAAAATAAAGCTAAAATTTTGTCCATCTTCATCCTCCATAGCTGAAATTTGCAAGGAGGCATAGCTAGGGTTTTGTTTCACTTTCAAGCTTGATTGTAAGTACCTCCTAACCCCGTTTTTGATATTCTTCATATTTTTGAAATCCTCGTAGCTCGATCTAGCTATTTCTACCACTATTTTGAGCTAGAGCTTGTGTTTAAAATTTTACCCATGGATGACATACATGTATTTTGATGTCTAGTGGTAGAATATGAAAGTTTGAAGTGTGATAAACAACTTTTGCTAGATGATTTTTGGTGAAATTGATAAAAATGACTTATTTGCAAAAGATGAAATAATATGTGTATAAAATGTAAAATAGTTCAAATTTTAGGCTACTATAGGAGAGAATATGAATCGACTAGGCTTAGGTGTGGGAAAAATGAACACATTTCATTTTACGAGCCTAGGGACTAAAGTGTAAAAATTGAGAAAGTTAGGGGCTAAATTGTAAATTTTGTCATAGGAAGATTTTGGAATGATTTGAATAATGTGTATATTAAATAAGCTAAATGTGTTATTATAGATCAAGAAGAACATGGAATCAACCTTGACCGAGGAAAAGGCAAGGTTTCAGGCTAAATTGCAAATTTACACATTTTGTATCGATGTAAGTTTATATGTAAACGATTCATCCTTTTTATTTATGTTTTTACATATTAATGTCTTATGTGAAATGTGAGTGAATATTATTGATATTTATTAAAATGATGAAAAGTGAGGAAATTCCTGGATGAACCTTCGGAATAGAAAAAGGATACGGATGAACACTGCATATTTATTATTATTGGTGGGCTGTGTGTGATACCACCATATTTATTATTATTGGTGAGCTGTGTGTGATACCACTGTATTTATTATTATTGGTGGGCTTTGTGCGATACCACCATGTATATGTGATTATTGGTGGGCTGTATGCGATGCCACCGTATTTATAATTATTGGTGGGCTGTGTGTGATACCACCGTATTTATTATTATTGGTGGGCTATGTGCGATACCACCGTGTATCCGGTATTATTCCTAACTGTTCATCGGGAAAATTTGATTAAGCGAATTTACGTGTGACAAAGTGGTGATAAGTGCAGGGTTATAGGTGCATGTAATTGTGAGCAATGTCTATAATATGTATCTGGAATGTGGTAAGGTTTGAAATGAGTAAGTGCAACTACAAGGATCTGAATTGTTCTTGATTAGTATGTAATGTTCTTGATTGATAAGTATGTGGTGATGTTCATTGTTTACGTATAGACTTACTAAACTTAAAACTTACTCCCTTCTCTTTTCCCTTATTTTATAGTGTCGCCAAGCCAGCTCGAGATACGGAGATCGTCGGAGGATCATCCACACTATCCACACATTTTGGTATATTGAGATTTACATTGTATTATGGCATGTATAGGAATTTGGTTATTTTGTAAGTGTCATAATTGATTGGCCAAGAATGTGGTCTATGTTATTTGATATATCATTTTATATAAGGCCATGTGATGTGGCTAATATTGGTTGTGTTATAAGTCTATGATGAGGCCTTCCATGAATGAGTTTGCTTGCGTAAGTGGGAATGAATGATAGCATGAAATTCAAGTGTGGGAAGTGTGACATGTGAATGGTTGTGTAGGTGCATGTGTGATGGCTAAGTATAAGTGTGGTTATACATGATGAGTATGGTTATTAAATGGTGCATGAATGTTCTTAATGTGGACAGATAGATGTCTAATAATAGCATGTTAAGTTTGGTTGGAAATGGTATAACTGCGGACGCTTATCAGGGTGGCAAAAGGCTTGGTAAATAGCCTTCTAATTGTCCACAAGGGTAGACACACAGGCGTGTGTCTAGACCGTGTGTGACACACGGTCTGCCTCATAGGCGTGTAGCCTGGTCGTGTGTCCCCTGCATCTAATTTGCGAAAAATTAAGTTTGTCACACGGGCTAACACACGGGCATGTGCCTTGGCCGTGTGACCTAAAATGTCTGCTGACGTCATAAACAGAATACCCAAAGTATGTTTTGGGTCTCGTAGGCCCATTTTAGGGACTTTATGATAGAATATGAAAATTTTCAAATAAAAGGAAATTTTATGGCTCGATTTTGCATGAATGTTTGTGTTATTGCCCGATAATGCCTCATACCCTGTTTTGGCATTGAACATGGGTAAGGGGTGTTACATTTTAGTGGTATCAGAGCTACGGTTTAGTCGGTTCTTGGACTACCGTAGTGTGTGTGAGAGTCTAGCTATACATGCCATAAATATATTATGATAGTGTGGTGACTCTTGACAAATTCAAACTGTGTTTGCATATAGTAAATGGATCACAACCGAGCTACTGCTGATGCTGCTGCAAGTAATGCGCCGGCTTTTGCGCAAGGGACCGCGCTAGTAGAAAGTAGACCTGAGACCTTGAGTCCGGGAGAGGAGGCTCGGGAAGCATTTCTTCATATGATGAGCAATTGGTATGCTGAATTTGTTCGAGCAAATCCTAATGCTCAACCTCCTCTACCCCCTCCTATACCTCAGCCGGTCCCCGTAGCTCCTCAAGGTATTGATTTGGTAAAATTGGCTAAACCCCCGGTTGATAAGATTCGAAATCAAGGGGCCGAAGAATTCAAAGCCAATATAAATGATGACCCCAAGAAAGCAGAGTCTTGGCTTGAGAATTCTATGCGGGTATTTGACGAACTTTTTTGCACGCCCGAAGAATGCTTAAAATGTGCTGTATCATTACTGAGGGACTCGGTATATCGCTGGTGGAAGACGCTGATATCTGTAGTTTCGAAAGAGAGAGTAACATGGGATTTCTTCCTAGAGGAGTTCTGAAAGAAATATATAAGTCAGCGGTTCATCGATCAGAAACGGAAAGAGTTCCTCGAATTGAAGCAAGGTAAAATGTCTGTGGTAGAGTATGAACGTGAATTTTTCAGACTCAGTAAGTATGCTCAAGAGTGTGTGTCTACTGAAGCTATTATGTGCAAGAGATTCGAAGATGGGCTAAACAAGGATATTAGATTTTTAGTTGGGATCTTAGAGTTGAAAGAATTTGTGGTATTGGTCGATAGAGCTTGCAAGGCTAAAGAGCTGAATAAAGAAAGGAGAAAAGCTATGATTGAGGCCCGAGATGCAAGAAAGAGGCCGATGAGTAAGTCGTTCCAATCCCAATCAAAGAGGTCCAAAGAAACGAATCCTCGGATGACAGTTTCAGCCGAGTATTCACACTGAGACCATGGTAAAACATATTCGGGCTCTAGAGTTCAAGCTACTTCAATGGCAAGTGTGGGTAATGTGAGGTCTAATAAACCCAAGTGTTAGAATTGTGGTAGATAACATATCGGAGAGTGTTGGGGAAACAACCGAGCTTGCTTCAAGTGTGGTTCTCGAGAAAATTTTATCAGAGACTGTCTTGAGAAAGTTGAAGAAGAGAAACTTCAGAGTGTTAGACCGAGTAACACTGCTAGCAGAGGTAGACCTCCGCAAAATGCCAAAAATGGAGCTAGTAGTAAAAGAATCATGAAGGATTCAGCTATAAGGTCAGAAAGGAGAGCACCTGCTAGAACTTATACCATATGTGCTCGTGAGGATACGTCATCTCTCGATGTGATTACTTGTACATTCTCTATTTATGATACTAATGTTATTACATTAATTGACCCCGGATCCACTTATTCTTATATCTGTGTGAATTTGGTAAATAGTAAGAAAGTGCCTGTTGAATTGACTGAATTTGTGATTAAAGTGTCAAACCCTTTAGGCAAGTATGTGTAAGTAGATAAGGTTTGCAAGAATTGTCCTTTGACGATTCAAGGTCACTATTTTTTGGCTAATTTGATGTTATTGCCATTTGACGAGTTTGATGTTATTTTGGGCATGGATTGGTTGACATTACATGATGCCAAGGTAAATTATAGATAGAAAACTCTTGAGTTGAAATATGAAAATGGTGAGATTCTTTGGGTTAAAACAGATGACTCAAATAAGATGCTTGTGGTGATTTCACACATGTCTGCTCAGCATGAGAAAAGGGTGTGAAGCTTATCTTGTTTATGTGTTGAATACTGAGATGTCCAGGTCGAAGCTTGAATCAGTGCCAGTAGTGTGTGAATTTCCAGATGTGTTTCCAAAAGAATTGCCTGGGTTACCTTCGATCAGAGAGATTGAATTTGCCATTGATCTATTGCCTGGAACTGCACCGATTGCGATTGCTCCGAATAGAATGGCTCCGACTGAATTGAAAGAATTAAAAGCTCAGTTGTAAGAGTTGACAGATAAGGGATTTGTGAGACCGAGTTTTTCTCATTGGGGTGCTCCCGTATTGTTTGTGAAGAAAAAAGACGGATCTATGAGACTTTGTATTGACTATCGACAGCTCAACAAGGTGACCATAAAGAACAAGTATCCATTGCGGAGAATTGATGATTTGTTCGATCAATTGAAGGGAGCAACAATGTTCTCAAAGATAGATTTGAGATTTGGCTACTATCAGTTGAGAGTTAAAGAATTTGATGTACCGAAAACTACTTTTAGAACAAGGTATGAACACTATGAATTTCGTGTGATGCCTTTCGGTTTAACTAATGCACCAGCTATGTTTATGGATTTGATGAACTGAATTTTTCGGCTATATTTGGATAAGTTTGTGGTAGTGTTCATAGATGATATATTGATTTATTCTCGAGATGTGTCCGAGCATGCCGAACACTTAAGAACGATATTGCAGATTCTACGAGAGGAGAAATTGTTTGCTAAGTTCAGTAAAAGTGAGTTTTGCCTTCGTGAAGTCGGATTTCTGGGACATATATTTTCAGGTGATGGTATTCGGGTTGATCCGAGCAAAATTTCGGCGATTGTTGATTGGAAACTGCCAAATAATGTATCTGAGGTTAGAAGTTTTTTGGGCCTAGCCTGGTATTATAGACGTTTTGTCGAGGGATTCTCGATGATTTCTTCTCTTATGACTAAGTTGCTTCAAATGAGTGTTAAGTTCGAGTGGACTAAAAAATGCCAGCAAAGTTTTGAGAAGTTGAAAGCGAGATTGACTGAAGCACCAGTGCTAGTGCAACCTGAGTCGGGGAAAGAGTTTGTGATCTATAGTGATGCGTCATTGAATGGTCTTGGGTGTGTATTTATGCAAGAAGGCAAAGTAGTAGCGTATGCCTCGAGACAGCTAAAACCGCATGAAAGGAATTATCCGACGCACTATTTAGAGTTGGCCGCCATCGTCTTTGCTTTGAAGATTTGGCCTCATTATTTGTATGGTGAAAAATGCCGAATCTTTACTGATCACAAGAGTTTGAAATATTTGATGAATCAAAAGGAATTGAATTTGCGACAACAAAGATGGCTTGAATTGTTAAAGGATTATGAGCTAGTAATTGGATATCATCCTGGAAAGGCAAATGTGGCTGTGGATGCTTTGAGCAGAAAGTCCTTGTATACTTTAAGAGCTATGAGTACGAGTTTGACATTGTCTGATGATGGTTCTATATTGGTCGAGTTGAAGTCTAGACCGTTGTTTCTTCAGTAGATGAAGCTCAAAAGAATGATAGTGGAATGCAAGCTAAGAGAGCTCAGTGTGAATCGGGAAGTAACTCTGATTTTTGGGTTGGTTCGGATGATTGTTTGATGTTTCGTGATAGAGTTTGTGTACCAAAAGAAGATGAGTTAATTCAGAAAATTTTACATGAGGCACACAGTGGTTGTTTGTCAGTACAGTCGGGCAATACAAAAATGTATAATGATTTGAAGACGTTGTATTGGTGGTCGGGTATGAAAAGAGACATCTCTGAGTTTGGGACAAAGTATTTGATCTGCCAACAAGTGAAAGCCGAGCATCAGGTGCTTTCGGGTTTACTTTAGCCAGTGGTGGTTCCTGAGTGGAAATGGGGCAGAATCAGGATGGATTTTGTGACAGGTTTGCCTCTGACTCCGAAAAAGAAAGATGCCGTTTGGGTTGTGGTTGATAGATTGACGAAACCAGCTCACTTTATACCGGTACGTACCGACTACTCACTTGATAGGTTGGCTGAGTTGTATATTGATGAAATTGTGAGATTGTACGGAGTACATATGTCTATTATTTCGAACAGAGATCCGAGATTTACTTCGAGGTTTTGGAAAAAGTTACAAGAAGCCTTGGGTACGAAATTGAATTTTAGTACCGCGTTTCATCCCCAAATTGACTGCCAATTTGAAAGAGTAATTCAAGTTCTTGAAGACATGCTCCGATGTTGTGTTTTAGAATTCGAAGGTAGTTGGGAGAAATATCTACCTTTGGTTGAATTTGCCTACAATAACAGTTATCAGTCGAGTATACAGATGGCACCGTACGAAGCATTATATGGTCGCAAGTGTCAAACTTTTTTGTATTGGACTGAGCCCAGTGAGAAGCAGATTCACGGGGTTGATTTAGTTAGAGAAACCGAGGAGAAAGTGAAAATAATCCGTGATTTTAAGAAAGCTGCTTCAGACCGACAAAAGTCATACTTTGATTTGAAAAGAAAAGAAATTGAGTTTCAGGTGGGTGATAAAGTGTTTCTGAAAGTATCTCCGTGGAAGAAGATTTTGAGATTTGGTCGAAAAGGCAAGTTGAGTCTTTGTTTCATTGGGCCGTATGAGATTATTGAGAGGATTGGACAAGTAGCTTACCGGTTAGCTTTGCCGGTGGAGTTGGAGAGAATACACAATGTGTTCCATGTTTCGATGTTGCAACGACATCGTTCCAATCCTTCACATGTAATTCCTCCAACAGAAATTGAGATACGATTGGATATGACATATGTTGAGGAACCAATTAAAATTTTGGCTTGAGAGGTTAAGCAATTGAGGAATAAAAGTATAGCCTTAGTGAAAGTGTTGTGGCAAAAGCATGGTGTAGTAGAGGCTACGTGGGAATCAGAAGAAGCCATGAGAAAACAGTAACCAAACCTCTTTACCGATAAGATTTTCGGGGACAAAAATCCCTAAAGAGGGGAGAGTTCTAACAGCCCGAATTAGGGCCTAAACGGAATAGTGGTTTCAAAACCATGAATCCGAGGTCAAAATATTTATTCTGTTTGAGTTTAGTGTTTATTGAGTGATTGAATGGTTGTGTGAAATTTTGGTTGAGAAATTTTATTGTTTGAATGTTCAATTTGATAAGTTGGACTAAATTGCAATGGGTGAAAAGTGTGTATTATAATCCATAAAGGTACTCGATTGTGATGGGTTTTTAAATAGAGAGTCCTTAGTTGGTAATTAGACCATTATATTATAGTTTGGACACAAAATGCCCATAGAGGGATAAAATAACTAAAGGATTAATGAAGGGCAATTTGGTCATTTGGCTAATAAAAGAAATAAAAGGGAAAATAAGGCTAAATTTTTTTCCATCTTCATCCTCAATAGCCGAAATTTGCAAGGAGCCATAGCTAGGGTTTTGTTTCACTTTCAAGCCGTGTGACCTAAAATGTGTGCTGACGTCATAAATAGAATACCCAAGTTTTGCACACGGGCAGAGACACGGGCGTGTGCTAGGCCGTGTGAAAACCCCTTTAGGTTCGAAATGAAAAATAAAACCACACTGGCTGGGGACATGGGCGTGTGCGACCACACGGCCTTCCCACACGGGCGTGTCCCTATGCCACACGGGCGTGTGCCCAGTTTTTATGTAAATTTTCTAAATGTTTCTAACGTTCTCGGTTTTGCCTCAGACCGTTCCCAAAGTATGTTTTGGGCCTCGTAGGCCCATTTTAGGGACTTTATGATTGAGTATGAAAATTTTTAAATTGAAGGAAATTTTATGGCCCGATTTTGCATGAATGTTTATGTTATTGTTCGGTAATGCCTCATACCCTGTTCTGGCGTTGAACACGGGTAAGGCGTGTTACACTATCGGATATCTATTTTGGTACTTTTGAAGTGTGTATATATGGTATATGGTATGTATAGGCTTGAGTCATTTTGGTATGTTTGATGAACATGTATTTAGGCCATTTGAGTTGGCTTGTGATGGTGAATTTGATGTTGTTTAAAAATGTGCAAATGGTATTATTTTGAGTTAGGTAATTGACCTATAATGAGTGATTGAGGTTGAATAGATATTGCATGTTTGGAATGGTTTAGTTAATTGAATAGTATATGTGAATTAGGTATGAAATTATATGGCAAATTGTGGTATATTAGTGATTTATATTGATGGTAAAGAATTGGTATGATTTGAACTTTGGTTGATGGTATTTGGTTGCATATTTGTATTTTGAATTGGTACCATTTGAGCTTGTTTAGGTATGTGCAAAATGGGTGGAAAAATGGCTTGGTAAATAGCCTATTTTTGTTTACACGGGCAGAGACACGGGTGTGTGTCTCAGCCGTATGTGACACACGATTATGTTACACGGCCGTGTGTCCCCTGGTGTTGAAATTGAAATGAAGTCAGTATGCTCCACACGGTCTCACACACGGGCGTGTGATCGGCCGTGCGGCATAAGTCAGTATACCCCCTAATTGGCACACGACCTAGCATACGGGCGTGTGACTTGGCCGTGTTGCATAAGTCAGTATACCCTACAGGTTTGGCATGGCTTGGCACACGGGCGTGTGTGGCCATTTCGAAGGGCACACGGGCTAGACACATGGGCGTCTGGTTGGCCGTGTGACCCAAGTCAGTAAGCTCACTTGTTTGGACATGGGGTAGGACACGGGCTGGGACACGGCCATGTGATCCCATTTTGAATATCCACACGGCCTGTGACACGGGCGTGTCTGGTGGCCGTGTGAGACACACGGTCTGGACACACGGGCATGTGTCCCCTGTTTTGTAGAAAATTTTGCTAAATGCTCAAATTGTTTTAAAGGTCATCGGTTTAGTCCGGAACCACTTACAATGCATGAATACGGCCTCGTAGGCTCGTATTAGGGACATATTGATTGAGGTTGATTGACGAATGTTTGAATTGATGAAATGTATGCTAATAGTATGTATAATTGAGTTGTAAGTCCGGTAATGCTTGTTAACCCTATTTCCACACACAAATTGGCAACCAATTTTCATGTCAAGTGATTAACATATCATCTCATATAATCTCATTTCTAAACATGTCAACTTGGGAACTAAATTACACAACCTGAACACATTCAATACCAAACATGATTCATCGCCAAATTCACTAAATCATACTAGCATCATACCATCACTAAGATTACCATTCATAAGATATTTTCTTTACCCACAAGCTATACCAAAATATGCATCATATATCAAAGCCATACATGTTTAAAGCCAACACACATCTAGCCACATCACAAGGCTATTTACACATCTCGAACATGTCTTACAAAACTAGCCTATACATGCCATATTTCAACTATGTACATCATTCCCAAAAGAACCAAAATTGATTGCCGATAGTGTGATTGAGATGCTGACGATTCCCCGATCCGAGCAAGCTTTACTGACACTGCAAAGTAGAGAAACAAATCTCACAGTAAGCTTTCAAAGCTTAGTAAGTTCGTAACATAACACATTGAAATCAAACAAACCACCATATAGATTATTTCACATATACATATATATCATACCATCCAAAAACTAAAATGCTCATTTAACATTTCATAATCTCATTCATAGATTCATCAACCACATAGGTTCCGAGCGTACCTTAGCCAACACCTAGTAGTCAATTACATTTGCTACTCAATACTCACTTTTCCCTTTCGATCAACTTTCGTCTCTTCTTTGATTCAATCGCACACTTAGTGCCCCGATATTTAGCCGAAGCTTAATTATCATCGCACACATAGTGCATTTATATCAAATCGCTCTTCAATCGGTATCGCACACACAGTGCCAACCACAAAGTCGAAGCTTATATTATTTCACACACACAGTGCTGATCATCTCGATCACATTTCCGAATACGCACACTTAGTGCCACATAACTCAAACTCAACTCTCACATAGCATCCACATTTCAATATCATTATAACATTCATTTCATAGCATTTAACATAACTAGATGTTCGTATTATGTCCAAACTTACCTTGGACGTTGAACTATCGCAATGGTCGGTCAATCGAGCACTTTATCTTTGCCTCGATCTCGATCCAAACCTCTCCTCTCTTGGTCTATACACATTCAAATTCAATCCATTCAATCACCAAATCATTCATTTTAGTCCAAACACACATATTTAGGGCATTTTACAAAATAGCCCTCACATTTTCACATTTCGACACTTTAGTCCTTATTTCACAAAATCATCAAATTCACACAATTTCTTTTCACACAAGCCTAGCCGAATTTTCCTTGAGTTCATTCAAGCCCACACATTTCATTTATTTCACATTTTAGTCCTTCAACTTATCATTTTCACAATTTAGCCCTAATTAGCTAAATTCACCAAAAATCCAAGAACAAAACATGTTCATTAAACACATATCTTCCATTTAACACCAATATTCATCACAAAGCTCACCATTTCATCAATGGCACATCTCATAAACATCATCAATTCTTCAAATTACAACATGGGCTTGATAGTAGACTAAGCAACAATCTCAAAAACATAAAAATCATCAAAAACCAATGTCAAAACATACCTTAATTAAGCTTCAAACTAGCCAAACCCTACTGTTCTTTTTCTTTTATTTTCTTTGCTATTTTCGGCACCAAGATGAACAAAAGATGACCACTTTCATGCTTTTGTTTCATTAAATTATCATTTTAATTGTTCATTTCCATAATTGCCCTTAGTAAGCATTAATAATAACACTAAAACCATGCTATCATCTTCCACTAACTAATAAATGGTTTATGAACCTCATAAGGACTCCTCATTTAGAAAGACATAACAAATAGACATTTAAACAATCAAAGACTGACTTTTACTTTTTATGCGATTAAGTCCTTTCTCACAATTTGACACACAATCGATAAAATTATCACAATGCAATTTTCACACACAGTTATAACACATATAATCAACACCAAAAATAATATTAAAATATTATTTCGACCTCGGATTTGTGGTCTCGAAACCACTATTTCGACTAGGGTCTAATTCGGTCATTACAACTCTCCCCTTTAGGGATTTTCGCCCCAGAAAATCTTACAGAGTAAATAGTTGTGGATATTGCTCTCTCATAACATTCTCGGGCTCCCACGTAGCCTCTTCAATTCCGTGCTTGTGCCACAATACTTTCACTAAAGAGATTTTCTTATTTCTCAATTCTTTGGTCTCTCGTGCCAAAATTTGGATCAGTTCTTTACTATACGACAAGTCTGATTGTATCTCAACCTCAGTAGGAGCAATCACATGAGACTGGTCTGATCTATACCGTCGAAGCATTGACACATGAAACACGTTATGAATATTTTCTAACTCAGGTGGCAACATCAATCTATAAGCAACTGACCCAACTCGCTCAATGATCTCATACGGTCTGATGAATCTTGGACTCAGCTTGCCTTTCTGGCCAAATCAAAGTATTTTCTTCCACGGAGATACTTTCAAAAACACTTTATCGCCAACTTCGAATTCAATATCTTTTCGTTTCAAATCTGCATAAGACTTTTGACGATCTGAAGCTACTTTCAAACTGTCACGTATCACTTTCACTTTCTACTCAGTCTCTTTTATAAGATCAACCCCGTGAATTTTATTCTCACTTAGCTCAGTCCAATACAATGGAGTTTGACATTTTCGACCGTAAAGAACCTCATACGGTGCCATTTTAATGCTAGATTAAAAACTGTTGTTGTACACGAATTCAATCAACGGTAAATGTTTTTCCCATGTATTCTCGAACTCAAGTATACAACATCTCAACATATCTTCAAGAATCTGAATGATTCGCTCGGACTGACCATCCATTTGTGGATGAAACGCAGTACTGAAATGTAATTTTGTGCCAAAAGCCTCTTGCAATTTCTTCCAAAATCGTGAGGTAAATCTCGGATCTCTGTCCGACACAATAGATAGTGGCACCCCATGCAATCTCACAATCTCAGCAATATACAATTCAGCCAATTTATCAAGTGAATAATCTGTTCTCACCGGAACAAAATGAGCTGATTTCGTCAATCTGTCAACTATCACCCAGATTGCATCTTTCTTTCCCAGAGATAAAGGCAATCTCGACACAAAGTCTATCGTGATCCTTTCCCATTTCCACTCAGGAATCATAATCGGTTGCAATAATCCAGACGGAACCTGATGTTCAGCTTTAACTTGCTGACAAATTAAACATTTCGACAAAAAGTCAGAGATGTCTCGTTTCATACCATGCCACCAATAAAATTGTTTCAGATCATTATACATTTTCGTACTCCCAGGATGTACAGTTAATCGACTATTATGAGCCTCTTTTAAAATCGCTTGAATCAACTCTAAATTTCTCGAAATACAAATCCGATCTCTAAATCCCAAACAATCATCACTATCAACTCAAAATTCTAATTCAGCATTCGATTCACATTGAGTTCGTTTAGCCATCATTTCAACATAACTTTTCTGAGCATCACAAATCTGATGTACAAACATCGGCTTTATTTTCAACTCGGCCATAACCGCACTATATCATCACACGGATCTTTCTCGAGCATTCATTGCTCGCAGAGCACATATGGACTTCAGCTCAAAGCATCGGCTACAACATTAGCTTTACCGGGTGGTAATCTATCACAAGTTCGTAATCTTTCAACAACTCTAACCATCTTCTCTCGTCAGAATTCAATTCTTTCTGAGTCATCAAGTACTTCAAACTCTTATGATCTGTAAAGATATGACACTTCTCACCAAATAAATAATGACGCCATATTTTCAATGCGAACACAACCGCGACCAATTCAAGGTCGTGCGTTGGGTAGTTCTTTTCATGCGGCTTTAGTTGTCTCGAAGCATAAGCAATGACTTTACCTTCTTGCATCAGCACACAACCCAAACCATTCAACGAGGCATCACTGTAAACTATGAATTCTTTGCCCGATTCAGGTTGAGCCAACACTGGTGCTTCTGTCAACAACACTTTCAATTGTTCAAAACTCTGATGGCATTTTTCTGACCACTCAAATCTAACAACATTCTGTAGCAACTTCGTCAATGGAGTCGTAATCATCGAGAAGCCTTTCACAAACCGTCTATAATATCCCGCTAGTCCCAGAAAACTACAGACTTCAGACACATTGCTTGGAGGCTTCCATTCTAATATAGCAGAGATTTTACTAGGATCAACCCGTATCCCGGCAGCTGACACAATATGCCCCAGAAAACCAACTTCACGCAACCAAAATTCACATTTACTAAACTTAGCATACAACTGTTTCTCACGCAGAGTTTGTAGCACAGTTCTCAAATGCTCGGCATGCTGCGTCTCATCACACGAATAGATCAAAATATCATCAATGAACACCACTACAAAGCGATCCAAATACGGTTTGAATATCCGATTCATCGGATCCATAAACACTACAGGAGCATTTGTTAGTCCGAAAGGCATCACTAAGAATTCGTAATGTCCGTACCTTGTTCTGAAAGCAGTTTTCGGCATATCAGATTCTTTAACTCTTAACTGATAGTAACCTGATCTCAAATCTATCTTTGAAAACACTGTAGCTCCTCTCAACTGATCAAACAAATCATCAATACGAGGCAACAGATATTTGTTCTTTATCGTTACTTTGTTCAACTGTTGATAATCAATACACATTCTCATAGTCCCATCTTTCTTTTCACAAATAACACAGAGCTCCCGGTGAGAAACTCGGTCTTGCAAATCCTCCACTACCAACTCCCGCAATCGAGACTTTAAATCTTTCAATTTCACTGGTGCCATTCTATACGGAGCTATCGAAATGGGAGTGGTCCCCGGCAGTAATTCATTACCAAATTCGACTTCCCGAATTGGAGGTAATCCTAGTAACTCTTCAGGAAACACATCTGGAAACTCACATAACACAGGCACAGATTCAACTTTCTTTTTCGACACTTTTGTATCAATCACGTACGCCAAATAAGCTTCACAACACTTTTTCACATAGTTCATAGCTTTCATCGCAGATACAACAGTTGGTAATCCTTTCATATCATTGGATTCTATTCGAACTAGCTGACTATTCTGACTTTTCAACTCAATACTCTTTCTTCTACAATTCACGATGGCATTATGCAGAGTAAGCCAATCCATACCCAGAATTATGTCAAACTCATCGAATGGTAGTAACATCAAATTAACCGGAAAACAAACATCCCGAAACATCAATGGACAATTCTTGCACACCTTATACAGCAAAACACACTTACCTTAGGGATTCGATACTCTAATCACAAATTCAGTAAACTCAACAGGTAGAGTCTTACTTGATACTAGATTCACACACACATATGAATGAGTAGATCCTGGATCTATCAATGCAATGACATCAGTATCAAATAAAGTGAAAGTACCGGAGATGATGTCTGGAGATGATGCTTCCTCTCGTGCACGTATAGCATAAGCTCGGGCAGGTGATTCGCCTCTGACCTCACAGCTGTGTCAGTAGTCCCCCTTTGGCTTCCACTCACATTTCTAGTGTTTCTGGGTGGTCTACCTCTAGCCGTCACATTACTCGGTCTTTCATTCTGAACATTTTCCTCTTCGACCATCTTTGGGCAATCTCGAATAAAATGATCTCGGGATCCACATTTATAACAAACTCTATTGTTGTACTTGCCCCAACATTCTCCCACATGTCTCCTTCTACACTGTCTACACTCAGGTTTGTTGCTTTTGGCACTATCGACACTTGATTCCATTGGAGCTTGAGTTCTCGGACCAACACTTAGTCTTGCGTGATCTCTATTCGGATGCCCAAACGAAGCATTTGATCGGTGGCTTGCATCTCTGAATCTCTTCGTCGAAGGTTGAGAAAACTTACTCATCGATCTTTTTCTTTCATCACGAGCTTCAGAACCAGCTTTCTTCTTTTCTTTACTGAGCTCCTCGGCTTTACAAGCTCTTTCAACTAACACAACAAATTCATTTATATCAAGTATTCCAACCAATAACTTAATATCCTCGTTCAACCCTTCTATGAAGCATTTACACATAGTGGCTTCGGTCGAAACATATTCCCATCCATACTAGCTCAGTCTTACAAATTCTCGCTCGTACTCGAGAATCGACAAATGGCCTGCTTTCACTCTAAAACTCTTTACATTTCTGATCAATGAAGCGTTGACTGATATACTTCTTTCTGAACTCAACTTGAAAGAAGTCCCAAGTGATTCTTTCTCTCGGAACCATAGAAATCAATGTGTTTTCCACCAATTATAGGCTGTATCTCTCAACAATGAAACTGCACACTTAATACACTCATCAGGAGTCAACGAAATTTCATCGAATACTTGAATTGTATTTTCGAGCCAAAACTTGGCCCACTCGGCATCGTCATCTGCTATGGCCCTAAACTCTTCGACCCCATACTTCCGGATCTTATCCACAGGAGGTTTATTCAATCGAATCGGATCTATCACTTGTGGCACAACAGGTACTTGTGGGGGTGGAGGTTATGGAGCAGCTGGATTCATTCGAACGAACTCCGAAAACCACTCACTCATCATACGGAAGAAGGCTTGCTTAGCCACTCCTCCCTCACTACTTTCATTTGGCCTAGATGTGGCCGGCACTGTCCCTTAAACGGGAGCAGGCACGTTACTCTCTACATCGTCAGCAACTGCTCGATCGGGATCCATTACTATACGTAAACACATTTATAACTGTCAGAATTCATCACACTATCGCAATTTCATATATATGGAATGTATAGCTAGACTCACACACGCTACATTAGTCTGAGAATCGACTAAACCGTAGCTCTGATACCAATAAAATGTAACACTCCTAACCCAAAACCATCATCGGAATAGGGTTAAGAGGCGTTACCGATCAAATCAAATCATTACACAGCCATTTCACAACACTAAGTTATTCATCCCTTAACTATACACATTATCAACCATATGGTCCCTTATTAAGGTCTATAAGACCTTAAACACATGCTAGAATAGGGTCGGGACTAAACCGAACACTTACGAAAGTTTTCAAAATTTCAAATATTCACCAAAGTTCGTTGAGGTCACACGCCTGTAACTGTGCCGTGTGCCCCATACTGATCACGAGACACCCCCATGTGTCTAAGCCGTGCCAAACAGAGCAAGCATTCTGACTTCTCTACACGGCCACCAAGCACGCCCGTGTGCTCAGGCCGTGTGCCCTTAAGCCACATACTGACTTATTCACACGGTGACTAGGCACGCCCGTGTGCCATGGCCGTGTACAACTAAGCTAAATACTGACTTTACCCCACGGTCATTAGACACGCCCGTGTGTCATAATCGTGTAGGCAAAATAGGCCATTCGCAAGGCCAATTTGCTACCCACACAAGGGTCAAACCTACAAGCACATTTAAGCATACTTCCACACACAAATTGGCAACCAATTTTCATGTCAAGTGATTAACATATCATCTCATATAATCTCATTTCTAAACATGTCAACTTGGGAACTAAATTACACAACTTGAACACATTCAATACCAAACATGATTCATCGCCAAATTCACTAAATCATACTAGCATCATACCATCACTAAGATTAGCATTCATAAGACATTTTCTTTACCCACAAGCTATACCAAAATATGCATCATATATCAAAGCCATACATGTTTAAAGCCAACACACATCTAGCCACATCACAAGGCTATTTACACATCTCGAACATGTCTTACAAAACTAGCCTATACATGCCATATTTCAACTATGTACATCATTCCCAAAAGAACCAAAATAGATTGCCGATAGTGTGATTGAGATGCTGATGATTCCCTGATCCGAGCAAGCTTTACTGACACTACAAAGCAGAGAAACAAATCACACAGTAAGCTTTCAAAGCTTAGTAAGTTCGTAACATAACACATTGAAATCAAACAAACCGCCATATAGATTATTTCACATATACATATATATCATACCATCCAAAAACTAAAATGCTCATTTAACATTTCATAATCTCATTCATAGATTCATCAACCACATAGGTTCCGAGCATACCTTAGCCAACACCTAGTAGTCAATTACATTTGCTACTCAATACTCACTTTTCCCTTTCGATCAACTTTCGTCTCTTCTTTGATTCAATCGCACACTTAGTGCCCCGATATTTAGCCAAAGCTTAATTATCATCGCACACATAGTGCATTTATATCAAACCGCTCTTCAATCGATATCGTACACATAGTGCCAACCACAAAGTCGAAGCTTATATTATTTCGCACACACAGTGCTGATCATCTCGATCACGTTTCTGAATACGCACACTTAGTGCCACATAACTCAAACTCAACTCTCACATAGCATCCACATTTCAATATCATTATAACATTCATTTCATAGAATTTAACATAATTAGATGTTCGTATTATGTTTGAACTTACCTCGGACGTTGAACTATCGCAACGGTCGGTCAATCGAGCACTTTATCTTTGCCTCGATCTCGATCCGAACCTCTCCTCTCTTGGTCTATACACATTCAAATTCAATCCATTCAATCACCAAATCATTCATTTTAGTCCAAACACACATATTTAGGGCATTTTACAAAATAGCCCTCACATTTTCACATTTCGACACTTTAGTCCCTATTTCACAAAATCATCAAATTCACACAATTTCTTTTCACACAAGCCTAGCCGAATTTTCCTTGAGTTCATTCAAGCCCACACATTTCATTTATTTCACATTTTAGTCCTTCAACTTATCATTTTCACAATTTAGCCCTAATTAGCTAAATTCACCAAAAATCTAAGAACAAAACATGTTCATTAAGCACATATCTTCCATTTAACACCAATATTCATCACAAAGCTCACCATTTCATCAATGGCTCATCTCATAAACATCATCAATTCTTCAAATTACAACATGGGCTTAATAGTAGACTAAGCAACAATCTCAAAAACATAAAAATCATTAAAAAATAAAGTCAAAACATACCTTAATTAAGCTTCAAACTAGCCAAACCCTACTGTTCTTTTTCTTTTATTTTATTTGCTATTTTCGGCACCAAGATGAACAAAAGATGACCACTTTCATGCTTTTTATCATTTAATTGTTCATTTCCATAATTGCCCTTAGTAAGCATTAATAATAACATTAAAACCATGCTATCATCTTCCACTAACTAACAAATGGTTTATTAACCTCATAAGGACTCCTCATTTAGAAAGCCATAACAAATAGACATTTAAACAATCAAGACATGACTTTTACTTTTATGCGATTAAGTCCTTTCTCACAATTTGACACACAGTCGATAAAATTATCACACAGAATTTCACATAGGTTATAACACATATAATCAACACCAAAAATAATATTAAAATATTATTCCGACCTCGAATTTGTGGTCTCAAAACCACTATTTTGACTAGGGTCAAATTCGGGCTGTTACATGTATACACAAGCATAATTCATCCATACACTTACCATAAACTTAACCATTTCATATGCTATCAAACCATACCAAATCATGCACCATTTATCATATTCATTAATGCATATTACCAACACTTAACTAGCCAAATCACATGGTTAAGTTCACATCTCATTCTTAACCAAATATCTAGCCTATACATGCCATATCTAGATATATACATTTCCAAAAGATACCAAAATGAGTTTGCGAAGTGTGATGACAATCCTCGATGGTCCCCGAGCCTTCAGTAGCTTTGACGATCTATAAAACAGAGAAAACACACACAGAGTAAGCTTTCAAAACTTAGTAAGCCATATACAAATAAACTTAGCACATAAGCATTCAAAACATATAATCAATCTAAGTTCTCTAATGGCTCAGTTGCACAATCATAATTCTTCTTAGTACATTCACTTAGGCCATACATCTTTCAATCTTGCATATCACTATATACTTTATTAGCTCATAGCTTTTCTATTCATATAACACACTTACATTCTCATATTCAAATACATAATTCATCTAGGTAAGTTTAAGAAAATACTTACCTTCTTAAACACACAAAGTGTACTTATCAAACATACCTGAAACATATGTACAATTCACATAACCATTCATTTCTTGAACTTGACCATTGAACCGCTCGGAATCTAATAGAATGCGCAGAGTGCCCGAAATAGTTATACAATGCCAACGTCCCAGACGTGGTCTTAAATGTAATTGGATATCGATGCCACTATCCCAAATAGGGTCTTACACGAATTAATACGATGCCAATGTCCCAGACATGGTCTTACACGTAAACAAATATCGATGCCACTGTCCCAGACAAGGTCTTACTCGAATTAATACGATGCCAATGTCCTGGACATGGTCTTACACGTAAACAGATATCGATGCCACTGTCCCAGATAGGGTCTTACTCGAATTAATACGATGCCAATGTCCTAGACATGGTCTTACACGTAAACAGATATCGTGGCCACTGTCCCAGATAGGGTCTTACTCGAATTAATACGATACCAATGTCCCAAACATGGTCTTACACGTAAACAGATATCGATGCCACTGTCCCAGATATGGTCTTACTCGAATTAATACGATGCCAATGTCCTGGACATGGTCTTACATGTAAACATATATCATTGCCACTGTCCCAGACAGGGTCTTACTCGAATTAATACGATGCCAATGTCCCGGACATGGTCTTACACGTAAACAGATATCGATGCCATTGTACCAGACAGGGTCTTACATTATATTACACAATAGACACCTATGCTATGATATAGTTAATCCTATCTATTCCTAGGTTCAAACGAAACTTATCAGATATTGACACCATACTGATCCTATCTCGGAATTCATGTGTATATCATCTCATGTGCATTCATCATTATCAATAGTCATATGAACATATATAATTCAATTCAAACTCATTTATTTGTATAAAGACTTACCTCAGATTCGATTTTACTGAAACGTATACGACTACTCAGTTACTTTCGCTTTTCCGCGATCTAAGTCCAATTTCTTCGGTTCTTAGTCTATACATATTCAAATTTAACCCTTTTATTTATCAACTTATTCAATTCAATCAAAATACACATATTTAGGGCAATTTGCAAATTAGCCCTTACATTTTTACATTTGGATAATTTAGTCCCTAATTTACAAAATCACAAAATACATCAAATTAACTTGTACCCATGTTTGGCCGAATATTCACTATGGTCATATCAATCCATAGATTTAATTTATTTCACAATTTAGTCCCTCAAATAATCATTTTCTCAATTTAATCCAAAATACTCAAATTCAACAAAACTTGAAATACAAACTATGATAATCAAACACATATCTTTTATTTTTTTCACTATTAAACATCACAAATCACATGAGTTCATCAAAGTCTCATTTCAAAAACATCATTAATTCTCAAAATTAAGACATGGGTTTTGTAGTATACGAAGCAACGATTACAAAAACGTAAAAATTATCAAAAATCGAAGTCAAAACTCACCTTAATTTAAGCTTGCAAGTGCCGAATAAAACAGAGCTTAAGCTCTTTCTTTTCTTTCAATATTCGGTGGAAGAACATGTAAAATGAGCACTATTTCCAAGCTTTGTTTTTATTATTATTATAACATATAATAAGTTATTTTCTTTAACTAAACTTTTATATAATATATATAAGACAACATATTTTTCATTATGCCGTCCACTACTCTTACTTTTGGCAAATTTGCAACATAAATCCTCCTATTTAAGGAGACACAATAATTAGGCTACTCAATCAATTAGAAGACTACTTTTTCCTTTTACACGATTTAGTCTTTTTATCAAATTAAACACACAGACAGACAAATTAACTTACGGAATGTTACCACATGCTTAATCACATATCAAAAGCATAGAAAATAATATTAAAATATTTTACTGACTCGAATTTATGGTCTCGAAACCACTGTTCCGACTACGGTATAAACCGGATTGTTACAATTCTCCCCCCTTAGGGATTTTCGTCCCCGAAAATATTACCGTTAAACAGATTCGGATATTGCTGTCTCAATAAATCTTCAGGCTCCCACGTAGCCTCTTCTACTCCGTGTCGATGCCATAACACTTTACCTAACGAAATTCTTTTATTTCGCAATTCTTTCACTTCACGAGCTAAGATACGGATCGGTTCTTCCTCATATGACATATCAGATCGGATTTCAATTTCAGACGGAACAATCACATGTGATGGATCGGATCGGTATCTACGGAGCATCAATACATGAAATACATTGTGTATCTTTTCTAGTTCGGAGGGTAACAATAATCTGTATGCAACTGGCCCAACTCGTTCAATAACCTCATATGGCCCGATGAACCTCGAACTCAATTTATCTTTACGTCTGAATCAGAGTATTTTCTTCCACGGAGATACTTTTAAGAAAACTTTATCACCATTCTCAAATTCGATCTCTTTTCGTCTCAAATCTGCATAGGATTTCTGACGATCAGATGCTGCTTTCAGACTATCTCGGATTACTTTCACTTTCTGTTTAGTATCTTTTATCAGATCAACCTCGTGTATCTTATTTTCACTGAGCTCGGTCCAATACAGAGGTGTACGAAATTTACGTCCGTACAAAGCTTTATATGGTGCCATTTTGATGCTTGTCTGAAAACTATTATTATAAGCAAATTCAATTAATGGCAGATACTGTTCCCACGTACCATTAAACTCAAGAATGCAACATCTTAACATATCCTCGAGAATCTAAATGATCCATTCGGATTGACCATCCGTTTGCGGATGAAAAGCTGTACTGAAATGCAATTTTGTGCCTAAGGCTTCTTGTAATTTCTTCCAGAATCGTGACGTAAAAATCAGATCTCTATCTGACACAATTGACAGTGGTACTCCGTGCAATCTCACAATCTCAGAAATATAAAGCTCAGCTAGTTTATCAAGTGAGTAATCAAATCTTACCGAAATGAAATGAGCAGATTTCGTCAATCGATCAACTTCGACCCAAATTGTATCTTTCTTTTTCGGAGTCAGAGGCAATCCAGAAACAAAGTCCATCGTTACTCTATCCCATTTCCATTCGGGAATCAGAATCAGTTGTAGCAAACCAGACGGAACTTGATGTTCAGTTTTAACTTGTTGACAGATTAAACATTTCGAAACAAAGTCAGAAATATCTCTTTTCATACCAGACCACCAATAGTGTCATTTCAGATCTTGATACATCTTTGTGCTTCCCGAATGAAAAGATAGACGACTGTTATGTGCTTCACTCAGAATCAACTAAATTAATTCTGAATTTCTCCGAACACAGATACAATTTCAAAATTTTAAACAATCATCAATAACTCAAAATTCAGATTTAGAATTCGAAACACACTGAGCTCGTTTTGCTAAAAATTCATTATCAACTTTCTGAGCATCACATATCTGTTGTATACTTTTATAGAACTTTTCAGCATACACACTCTATCTCGAAATAATTAATAAACATCAATATCACATCTGAGATTCTGAATCAGAAATCAGTTTATGTTGAACTCCTTTAAACTTATAGTTTGCTGACACACTGATAAACCGTAATTTATACATATTTTAATCCCACATTTAGCATGCTTTTTGGATGATTTATCCTTTGAATTGTGGAATTTGATGCTCCTAATCCTTTAATTTCATGTTTTATACTAAGGGAAGCATAGGAGGATGAAAAGAACGAGAAATGGGCTGAAAACGGAGGAAATGAGCCAAAGTAAGAAATCAACACGGTCTGGGCCCAAGCCACACGGCCGTGCCCCTTTAGCAGGCTCAACCACGGCCTGGATTCGATTCACACGGGCATGTTGCACGAGCGTGTCCCTGCCGTGACAAAGAAGAATTTCATTCGGAATGGGATACTTAGAGGCAAAGAAAGACATTCCAAAAGCCTATATAAATACCCTAAAGGCCAACCTTGAAGGGGGCGTCCAGCTAGGCCAAGGAGCCAAGCCAGAGAGGTCAGAATTGTGGGATTTACTCGAAGAAAGCCAGTTGATTCATCTCAAGAAGCCGAAATCATACTCAAGACAGAGGATCTCTCTTTCAATTCCTTCAGGGGGTTTTAGGGTTTTCTTATGTTTTGTTTTATATTTTCTTCTGAGATGTATTCTTTTATGATTATGAACTAAACCCCTCAGATACCTGAGGGGGTTGAAACCTAAGACGGATCTTGTTATTATTTTCTGAACTATATGATAAATACTTGATTTGTTCTTAACTATGTGTTCTTAATTCTTGTTTTGATATTTCAGGATATTGATTCAAGTATTGATGTGCTTAGGTAGTGGAGGAATATTCCCTGTTTAAGAGTAGGTCTAGCATAGTTAAGCGGAGTTGATCACAACCCTAGAGATAGGATGACGAAAATCTGCCGGATTAGGGTCAAACCTAATATGGGAGTCCATAGATCGAGTTAATGCAATCCTAGGGGTTTTAATTAGAAATAGATTTCAATTAATCAACCTAGGGTTAGACGTTAGCAGCCTCGAGAGAGGTATTAATATAAATTAGGGAATCCTACGTATCAAGTCAAGTGAATAAATCGTCTGGTTCAGAGTTAAATAACGAGTGAAGCCTAGGTGGATTCTTCCTTGGGTATTGTCTTAATCAATTGGTTTTTCCTACAAGTATTTTCCCCAATTCATTCTCTGTGTCTTAGCGTCTTTAGCTTAGTAGTTAGTTAATTTTAGAATAAACAACAAATTCCCTTAATTCTTAGGCTAAATAATAAAAAGAAAGTCAGTATTAGTACTTTTAGTTCCTTTGGGTTCGACATTTCGGTCTTGCCACTAAGCTATACTACGGTTCGATAGGTGCGCTTGCCTCAATCGTGGTGATAGTTAGTTTCTAGGCTAGATCATTCATTTTATAAATATTAAGACTCTCAACACACGATCAAGTTTTTGGCGCCGTTGCCGAGGAACTAAAATATTAAGAACGCTCAATTTTTATTACTTTAGCCATTTTTATTTTTTGCGATTTACTTTTATTTTGTTTTTTACTTTGCTAATTTCTCTTCTTTTATTTGTCCCTTGCAGGTACCCCTAGTTTATGACTAGAAGGAACCCGACAGGACCCTTAATTTACGATAGTGATATTGAAGGTACCGTTCACAGAAATCGTAGAGAAATAAGGCGAAGCTTAAATTTCATAGAAGAAGAGCAAGAAGACAAAACCAATACTACCAAAGAGATGGCTGAGAATAATCTGCTACCTCTAGAGGTGGCTGAAAATCACGCTCCTCGAACTATGTATGATTATGCTAAACCTAATTTAACAGGAACTAAGTCAAGTATTGTTAGACCTGCTATTACTGGAAATAATTTTGAATTGAAACCTAACACTATACAGATGATACAATAGTTTGTTCAGTTTGATGGTTTGCAGGATGAGGATCCTAACACACACTTAGCAAATTTTCTAGAATTCTGTGATACCTTCAAAATAAATGGCATTTCTGATGATGCCATCCGTCTTCGGTTGTTTCCCTTTTCTTTGAGGAATAAAGCCAAACAGTGGTTGAATTCTCTTCCACGAGGGTCAATCACTACATGGGATCAAATGACCGAAAAATTCTTATTAAAATATTTCCCACCGGCCAAAATGACCAAGTTGAGGAATGATATCTCTTTTTTTGTGCAGATGGATCTAGAAACACTATATGATGCATGGGAGAGATACAAGGACTTGTTGAGAAGGTGCCCTCACCATGGGTTACCTTTGTGGCTTCAGGTTCAAACCTTCTACAACGGTGTGAACCCTTCAACAAGGTAACTAATCGATTCAGCCGCTGGCGGAATGCTAAATAACAAAACTCCTGAAGCAGCCTACAAGTTTATAGAGGAGATGTCACTGAATAACTATCAGTGGCAAGTTACAAGGACAAGGCCAACAAAAGCAGCCGGAGTTTTCAACCTCGACGTAGTAACCATGCTATCAAATCAAGTAGAGATGTTAAATAAAAAGATTGATTGTTTGTGTTTTTTGTAGGTACATCCGGTAATGCAGTGCGAAATAAGTAGAGGTGTGGCGAATCCTGAGTACCCACCCTACGAACATGGCATGGAAAACGAACAGATAAACTATATGGGTAACAATTTTAGATCTCAAAATAACCCTTATAGTAATACTTATAATCCAGGTTGGAGGAACCACCCCAATTTTTCATGGGGTAGCCAAGGAAATCAAAGACAACAACCCCCTCCAGGCTTCCAACAGCCCTACCTACAGGAAAAGAAGCCGAACCTTGAGGATATGCTAGCAAAATTCATTTCAGCATCAGAAATTCATTTTCATAATATAGAAATGATGTTGAATAATCAGCAAACATTATTTCAAGAGCTTAAAAATCAACTAAGACAGCTGACCAAGTTAGTTTTCGAAAGGCAACCAGGTGGTTTACCTAATAATACCGAACCTAAACCACAAGAGCAAGTAAAGGCAGTAACATTAAGGAGTGGGAAGGAATTGGTTGAAGTAGAAAAGAATATGCCACAAGAAACTAATAAGGAGAAAAGTGAGGAAATCGAGAATGTAACACCGGTACGTGAAGAATTTAAGCCACCGATCCCATATCCAGCAAAGTTGAAGAAAGATCGCTTAGACGTACAATACGGTAAATTTCTTGAACTTTTTAAACAGTTACATATCAACTTACCTTTTGTTAAAGCTATTTCGCAGATGCCGACATACGCAAAATTCCTAAAAGAGCTTCTAACAAATAAAAGGAAGTTTGAAGAGATATCAACAGTGGAACTTAATGAAGAATGTTCAGCCATCCTCGAAAACAAGCTACCAACCAAATTGAAAGATCCAGGAAGTTTCACTATTCCCTATTTAATTGGTAGTTTAAAAATCGAGAAAGCACTAGCTGATCTAGGTGCCAATATTAATTTAATGCCTTATAAAATGTTTAAGAAACTTGGTCTTGGGGAACCAAAACCCACTAGGATGAGTATTCAGTTAGCTGACAGATCTATTAAATATCCTAGGGGAATTATCAAAGATATTCTGGTAAAAGTTGATAAATTTATATTCCCTGTTGATTTTGTTGTGCTTGGCATGGAAGAGGACATTGAGGTACCTTTAATTTTGGGGTGCCCCTTTTTAGCTACTGCTAGGGCTGTTATTGATGTAGGTGAGGGTAAACTTGCGTTAAGGGTAGGCGACGAGGAAATTATTTTTCAAATTTACGATGCTATACGATATTCTAGAGAACAAGATGATTCCTGTTATTTTATTGAAGCCATTGATCATTTTATTCAAGATTCTTTGTAGGAAATCATACACGACGACACGATGGAACTGTGTCTTACCCAAGGTGAGGGGGTAGATGATGATACCGATGAGTTGAATTCTAGTACATCTTCCTCTAGACAAAAGAAAGAAGAGGACATTGAAATCAATGATGAACTAAAACAAAAACCCTCTATTGATGAGCCACCGAAATTGGAATTAAAATAGTTGCCAAATCACATAGAATATGCATTCCTTGGGGATAACTCTACACTACCAGTAATCATCTCTTCAGAACTGGAACCCGTAGAGAAAGATGAGTTGTTACAGGTACTAAGGGGACATAAAAGAGCCATAGCTTGGAAAATTTCTGACATTAAAGGAATAAGCCCATCATTTTGCACCCACAAAATTTTAATGGAAGATGAGTATAAACCATGTATGCAACCTCAAAGATGATTGAATCCCAACGTGAAAGAAGTTGTTAAAGCTGAGGTAATTAAACTTCTAGATGCTGGAATAATTTATCCTATTTCTGACAGTACTTGGGTAAGTCCTGTGCAGGTCGTTCCAAAGAAAGGAGGCATGACTGTTGTAGCCAACGAAAAAAATGAATTGATTCCTACAAGAACAGTCACAGGTTGGAGAGTCTGTATTGACTATAGAAAGTCGAACGACGCCACCAGAAAAGATCACTTCCCTTTACCCTTTATTGATCAGATGTTAGAAAGATTATCTGGGCATATGTACTACTGCTTCCTGGACGGACTCTCCGGCTACTTCCAAATCCTAATAGCCCATGAGGATCAAGAAAAGACAACATTTACATGTCCATACGGTATGTTTGCTTATCGTAGAATGCCTTTTGGATTATGTAATGCTCCTACTACTTTTCAGCGCTGCATGCTGGCCATCTTTGATGAACTTGTGGAAGACATTATGGAGGTATTTATGGACAATTTTTCAGTATTTGGTAATTCTTTCCACCTTTGCCTTAAAAATCTAAAACGAGTTCTAATGAGATGTGAGGAAACAAATCTTATTTTAAATTGGGAAAAGTGTCACTTCATGGTTCGAGAGGGAATTGTTTTAGGACACAAAGTTTCTAGTAAGGGGATTGAGGTTGATAAAGCAAAGGTTGAAACCATAGAAAAATTACCTCCTCCTAGTTCAGTTAAGGCTATTCGAAGTTTTTTAGGACATGCTAGATTTTATCGAAGATTTATTAAAGATTTTTCTAAAATAGCTAAGCCTTTAACAAAACTACTAGAAAAGGATGTGCCTTTTGATTTTGATCAGGAATGTCTAGATGCATTTAACACCCTTAAAAATAAATTAATAAATGCTCCAATTATAATTGCACCTGATTGGAATTTACCCTTTGAACTAATGTGTGATGCGAGTGATTTTGCAGTAGATGCAGTTTTGGGACAGCGGAGAGATAAGCATTTTCAGCCAATTTATTATGCTAGCAAAACGTTGATGGCCGCACAAGAAAACTACACCACCACAGAAAAAGAATTGCTAGTAGTGGTTTTTGCATTTGACAAATTTAGACAGTATTTGATATTATCTAAAGTTGTGATTTACACTGACCATTCAGCTCTTCGTTATCTTTTAACTAAATCCGATGCAAAACCTCGACTCATAAGATGGATTTTACTCTTACAGGAATTTGATTTGGAATTTCAAGATAAGAAAGGAGCTAAAAATCTTGCAGCAGATCATCTTTCTGGGCTTGAAAATCCACATATCGAAGAACTAGATGAGATTGAGATAAATGACTCATTTCCTGAAGCACAACTATTCACTATATCTAACTCTGAGGTACCCTGGTTTGCAGACATTGCAAATTACTTAGCTGCTAATATCCTACCAAAAAGGTTAACACATCAGCAAAAGAAGCGATTCTTTGCTGATGCGAAAAACTATTTTTGGGAGGATCCTTTTCTTTTCCTTATTTGTGCAGATCAAGTAATTCAGAGATGTGTTACAAAAGCAGAAGCAAGCAAAATCTT
Organism: Gossypium sturtianum; assembly: GCA_025698515.1. Classification (NCBI taxonomy): domain Eukaryota; kingdom Viridiplantae; phylum Streptophyta; class Magnoliopsida; order Malvales; family Malvaceae; genus Gossypium; species Gossypium sturtianum. The sequence goes on from CM046951.1 coordinate 44,055,989, forward strand.
AGAACATTTCCATTCAGGACCTTCAAGAGGACATTACAGCGGGATCAGGACAGCACACAAAACGCTCGAATCAGGTTTTTATTGGCCTACCTTGTTCAAAGACGCTAACAGGTATGTTGCTTCATGCGATAAATGTCAGAGAATAGGTAATATCTTTAAACGCGATGAAATGCCTCAAACATACATGCTATTATGCAAAATTTTTGATGTATGGGGTATTGATTTTATGGGCCCATTCCCTAGTTCATTTGGGAATAAATACATCTTAGTAGTAGTGGACTATATGTCAAAATGGGTGGAAGCTCAAGCTTTACCCACTAATGATGCCAGAATGGTAGTGAGATTTCTTAAGAAACTCTTCTCTCGATTTGGAACACCCAGAGCAATTATTAGTGATAGGGGTACTCATTTTTGTAATACTCAATTTGCCAAGTTCTTAAAGAAATATGGAGTACACCACAGAACATCTACCCCTTATTACCCTCAAACCAGTGGACAAGTGGAAGTAGCAAATCGAGAACTTAAGTGTATTCTAGACAAAACAGTTGAATCAAACAGGAAAGATTGGGCATTAAAAGTAGACGATGCTTTATGGGCCTATAGAACAGCATTTAAAACTCCCATAGGAACATCCCCATACAAACTTGTCTACGGAAAAAGTTGTCACCTACCATTTGAGTTAGAGCACAAAGCTTTTTGGGCCATAAAATTTTTAAATTACGATCTTAAAACTGCAGGTGAGAAGAGAATGATGCAGTTGAACGAGCTAGATGAATGGCGAGCTAATGCTTATGAGAACTCACGACTATATAAGGAGGCAACAAAGCGACGCCATGATGCTCGCTTAAAGCAACCAAAGCAATTCGAAGTAGGAGATTTAGTCCTATTATACAATTCAAGGCTCAAATTGTTTCCTGGAAAGCTGAAATCAAGATGGTCAGGTCCATTCATAATCAAAACTATTTTTCCCTACGGCACAATCGAGGTAACTCATCCAACTCGTGGCACATTCAAGGTAGATGGTCAGCGACTGAAAATCTATAATGGTGAAGATTTTAGGGATATAAGAGAGGAGCTTCGGCTCTGTGAACCTTCATTTAGAAATGAAAACAGGGTAAGTCTAGCTTAAGACTTTAAACGAGCGCTTCTCGGGAGACAACCCGAGCACTAACGTCACAAATGTCATATTTTCAATTTTTAGCACCTAACTACAAACTAACCAATTTAATAAAGCGCAGGTTTCCCCACCACATGGCCTTGCACATGGGCGTGGCCGTGGCCGTGGCCGTGTGGACACCATGAATGGGTACATGGGCGTGGCGGAGATTGTGCAGAAATAGGACAAAAATTTTCCCTAAGACACGGGCTTCGACTAAACGCCACGACCGTGCGACTCAGCCGTGGTCGAAATTGCCTAAAGACCACGGGCTGTGACAAATCCACACGCCCGTGCGCTACGATCGTGGCCAATACTGATTAATCGACACGGGCGTGCGAAACGCCCGTGCCTAAAAACCGTGGTTGATTCTGAGTAAAACGACATGGGCGTGAGCCACGCCCGTGCCTCAAGGCCGTGGTCGACACTGATTAAAAAAACCACAGGCGTAGGCCTCTCTACACGGGCGTGGGAAAAGCGAACAAGATAGCACATGGCCGTGTGATATGGCCATGTGTCTCAACACGCCCAAGGAACACGGGCGTGGACTACACCTCAAGCGCGCCTAAATTTAAATTTCTCGAAACACACGGGCCAAATAAATGGAACACGGGCGTGGCGACAGACCGTGTTCCCTACCCCTATTTAAAGCAGCCCACGCCCGTCTCCCCTAAAAATCTCCCCTCCCCAAACCCTAGCCGTTTCTCTTAAACAAGAAACCACCAATTCCCTTCCCAATCCGGCCACCGGCACTCTTTTCCTCTCCTCCCTTCACTTCCCTTCTCTCCCTTCTCTCCCTTCTTTCTCTTTCTCTTCCTCATCCATACGCAGTCCACGCCTGTGCGACGTTACCACGCCCGCGCATCCTTCCACGACCGTGCGCCATCTATCCAACTCCATCGGTTCACGTTACTTCCCCCCTTCTATACTTTGTTGCTAATTTTATTTAATCCATGTTTATTCTCTGTTAGAACTTCGATTTATTCCTTTAAATATTTTGTGTTCATTTTGGATTATTAATTTTGATATTCATTTTCACTTAAGTGTTATAGATAATACTATTCTGAAATTTACACCTCTATTATTAGGAGAATACCTAGGAAAAATCTTCCGTGTTAATATTATGAGGCAATAATATTGGATTCATAAATTCTATCATAGCAAAAATTTGGATGATGTTCTTCAAATTCTCTTACAGGAATATAATGTCGTCTTCCCGCGGTAAGAAAACCGCAATCCCTATTTTGAAAAAATGAAAGGGACCCGGCTCATCATCCACAAGCGCATCGGCCGAAGTGAGACACCCATTTTTACGGTTTCCTCCTGGAGCTCAAGAGGAACTTTTCCAGATCCTATGAGCACGACCTCTTAGTCAAGGTAGATGTATCGACTGGGCCGCCCTGGAACATTTTCAACTTGCTGATGATATTCGGGCATTATTGACGACTGACCCTTGGGAGCACTTTTTCGGTATTGTTGAGCCCACTTACCTCGAACTAACATTAGAGCTTTGCTTTACTTTCTATTTGCAGGTAGTAATGACAAACCACGACGACCCGGGTACTATTCAGTTTCATCTAGAAAGTTTAGTTCGGGAAATGAGTGTCCCCGAATTTGGAGTTGCTCTGGGACTCTACACGGAAGAATTCATGAGAGAATATGATCTTGCGAAACTCCATCGCCATATCCATAACTCCCCCGTGAGATGTTGGTATAATATAGTCCCCGCCACGGCCACTTATGAACCTAGTCGCTCCAAGGCGACAGCTCTCGCCCCATCATTGAGGTACTTACACGCCATCTTAGCTCACACATTGACGGGAAGGCGAGAGAGAACTGGGGTAGTTAACACTCATGACGTCTACTTCCTATGGTGCATGGTGAACGGGCACGTCTTCGACCTTGCCTACTTCATCGCTCTGGCTATCCAGCATCAGACGGAGTGACATCGTAAGGGGGTCATTTCCATGGAGCCTTATGTAACACGGCTCACGAGGCACTTTGGTCTCCTCAACACCGCAGCACAATCAGCCTCGCTCACCTTAATAGGCCAGATGTCTCCACAAGGCATTTCGACGATGATCAAGCGTTGCCGCGGGACCGATCCTCCCCAAAATCGGCTAGCCCATACCACCGAGGAGGAGGACCCTGAGGACATTACTAACGATGTCCCACACCCACACGAGGAGCCAACATCGAGCCATCGCCCAATTCATGCGGCAGTTTCTCTTTCGGACATATCTGAGCGCCTCACACGATTTGAGCAGTGCTTCGATCACATCGACGCCACTCTCCACCAGATATGTCAGCACCTTTACATCTCATCGCCACCCCCACCGCGCGAGCCATCGGACGATGAGGACTTCTGAGTCTTTTTCTCTTCATATGTTTATGTTATTTTTAAATTTTCCTAAAAAGACTTATTTTTAAATTTTACTCTTATCTTTTTTTTTGTTTTATCTTTATTTCAATTATTTTTAGATTCCATATTAGCTGTGATCCAATTTGCATCTTTCGGCAAAAAAAATTTGAGTAATCCTTATTCTGAAGAACCTAATGATTGTCTCGTAGTTTAAAACCCTAAAATAGAACTCTGGAATAACCATCTATACTGAGGAAAACATGCCATGCCTCCTCTAAATTATCTTTCACCTCCGAATAAAATTTCTACACTTCCAACTCAAGGATATATCCAAAATTCAGGAAGTTTCACTTCTCCCTATCTCTTATGATTTCATATATATCTTTATACATTGAGGGCAATGTACATCTTAAGTGTGGGGTGAACTTTATTTTGAAAAAGTTCCTAACTTTTTCTCAAATCCCTGAATTATGTCTTGTTCTTAAGTAAATTTTCTCATATTACTATTAGAATGAAATTTCTTTTGATTTATGATTTTCATTGATATGTTTTGGATTAAGTCATAGTTAATTATGCAGTGATGATTTAAACTTTAGGGGACTAGAGAATCAAGCATGATGAGTCTATTTTTAAAAAAAAATTAGGTTGTCTACCTGAATCTAATGATTACCTTGAAATTTGAAATTTACAAGGTTGACATCAAAAGCCCATAATTTTTTTGAGATCTTGAGCCTTTTAGAGCATACACTCCTTTTCGTGCTCACTTTATTGATTATGAGTGTGTCAACATTGATTTGTTATTCTAGAACTTGCTTCGATTATACATGTTGAGACCACACCTTTGATTTGATATGCTAAGATGATGAAGGGACTTAGGTTTTAACCCACTTACTCCATAAAAAGCCTACCTTCATAATTAACCTCTAGTGAACCCCTTTTGAGACTAACAACCCAATTCTTGACTCACCCATTAATATTAACCCAAAAACCACTTTGTATTCTCTCTTGACTACCCTTATATCGAGATTTGATTTGACCGGTTACTTGACTATTTCCTTTATTTCAGTTATCAAATTCTATATTATTGTATTTAATGATTTGTTCTTAAAAAAAATTATTTATTAGGAATCTATTCATTATTACTTATTTGTTATTGAAGCTTAAGCAGTTAATTTCATAATTTGAGAAGAAGCTCATGTTATTAGTATTAGGTTTTCAATTGATATAATTATTCAGTATTAGTCCAACTTTCTAGTTAGGTAATTTATCAATTCAATCTCGATACTAACCCTCTAATTCAGCCTTTATCCACACCTTTAACCCAAGCCCCGTTACAACCCTTTTTAAAGACCTTTTGATTTGTGTATCATCTCATATTATAGTGGTGGAGATTTGATTTTCATGCAAGCCTATGGGATTAACTTTTCATGTTCAACTTATGAGTGCTTTTTCCTGAACCTTAAACACTTCGAGTGATTTGAGTGAATCTTTAGTGAGGATGTCAATCATTGTCGATTTTGAATTAGAGGTAATTATTTAGATGAGGGGAAACACCTATGTTTTCATGCTACAAAAATATATGACTTAGATTGTTTGAATCTTTAGGAACCTTCTGGTTAAATTATCAATGTATGAATTACCTATGGATTATGATGAAACATTATTGATGAAGATTATGAATAAAGGGGAGTTAATTTTAATTGTGAATTAAGAATTTTGCTTGAGGACAAGCAAATGCTTAAGTGTGGGGGTATTTGATAAACCGTAATTTATACATATTTTAATCCCACATTTAGCATGCTTTTTGGATGGTTTATCCTTTGAATTATGGATTTTGATGCTCCTAATCCTTTAATTTCATGTTTTATACTAAGGGAAGCATAGGAGGATGAAAAGAACGAGAAACGAGCCGAAAACGGAGGAAATGGGCCAAAGTAAGAAATCAACACGGCCTATGCCCAAGCCACACGGTCGTGCCCCTTTAGCAAGCTCGACCACAGCCTGGATTCGATTCACACGGGCGTGTCCCTGCTGTGACAAAGAGGAATTTCATTCGGAATGGGATACTTAGAGGCAAAAAAATACATTCCAAAAGCCTATATAAACACCCTAAAGGCCAACCTTGAAGGGGGCGTCCAACTAGGCCAAGGAGCCAAGCCAGAGAGGTCAGAATTGTGGGATTTACTCGAAGAAAGCCAGTTGATTCATCTCAAGAAGCCAAAATCATACTCAAGACGGAGGATCTCTCCTTCAATTCCTTTAGGGGGTTTTAGGGTTTTCTTATGTTTTGTTTTATATTTTCTTTTGAGATGTATTCTTTTATGATTATGAACTAAACCCCTCAGATACCCAAGGGGAATGAAACCTAAGACGGATCTTGTTATTTTTTTCTAAACTATATGATAAATACTTGATTTGTTCTTAACTACGTGTTCTTAATTCTTGCTTTGATATTTCAGGATATTGATTCAAGTATTGATGTGCTTAGGCAGTGGAGGAATATTCCCTGTTTAAGAGTAGATCTAGCATCGTTAAGCGGAGTTGATCGCAACCCTCGAGATAGGATGACGAAAATCTGCTAGATTAGGGTCAGACCTAATATGGGAGTCCATAGATCGAGTTAATGCAATCCTAGGGGTTTTAGTTAGAAAGAGATTTCAATTAATCAACCTAGGGTTAGATGTTAGTAGCCTCGAGAGAGGTATTAATATAAATTCGGGAATCCTACGGATCAAGTCAAGTGAATAAATCGTCTGGTTCAGAGTTAAATAACGAGTGAAGTCTAGGTGGATTCTTCCTTGGGTATTGTCTTAATCAATTGGTTTTTCCCAAAAGTATTTTCCCCAATTCATTCTCTGTGTTTTAGCGTCTGTAGCTTAGTAGTTAGTTAATTTTAGAATAAACAACAAATTCCCTTAATTCTTAGGCTAAATAATAAAAAGAAAGTCAGTATTAGTACTTTTGGTTCCTTTGGGTTCGACATTCCGGTCTTGCCACTAAGCTATACTACTGTTCGATAGGTGTGCTTGCCTCAATCGTGGTGATAGTTAGTTTCTAGGCTAAATCATTCATTGTATAAATATTAAGACTCTCGACACACGATCACACACTTCTAAAACTCACGACTTCAATAAATAAGCATTTATTTAACTTCTAATTCAACTAATAACTATTCATTACCTAAAAAAATCAATCACGTATTCATTGCCAAATCAAAATATTTGAAATTATAATCATTTTCCTTGGACAAAAATTACTTACAGGCTCAAAAGTTTTTCGACAATTGGAGCTAACCTTACTATGCCAAGTTCAGATCTTTCATTCATTAACACAAGGACAAAAATCGTAATCTCTTTATTGAACTCAGACTGAACCAGAAGTAATATTTCGGCCGAAATTATTTTCGTGTAGAAGAAAACTTTAATAATCAAACTAACTTTAATTTATCACACATTTCTCATATAGAATCGTTCCTATAGATATAATTCAGTATCAAGTCTTCAAGAATACGAATTCTTCTTCCAGACTATCCCTCAATTCACACATGTACATTCAAAATTTATTTCTAGTCAAATGGATAGATTCAGTCATATATAACCCATTCAAATCATTTAACTCAATCCGAACCGTTTCATCATTCTGACATCTCAAATCAATATTCTTTCTTTTATAATTTACAACAGTAGCATGCAATGTCAATTAATCCATTCCCAAAATTATGTTAAACTTATCATGTAGTAATAGCATCAAATCAGCAGAAAAACAGATACCTCGAAACATTAATGGACAGTTCTTGCATATTTTGTCAACTAGAACACTTTTACTTAGGAGTTCGATATTTTTACAACAAACCCAGTAGACTCTACAGGCAAGGACTTACTGATTACTAGATTCATGTATATATATACGAATGAGTGGAGCCAGAGTCTATCAATGCAATCACAAAAGTGTCATAAAGAGTAAACATACCCTTAATAATATCTGAAGATGAAGCTTCCTCACAAGCTCGAATAGCATACGCTCTAGTTGGCTCTCTAAATCCAGATTTCGCAACAGTATCCCTCGTAGACCTATGACTATCACTGACATTTATTGTATTTTGGGAAGGTCTATCTCTCTCTGGGGCGTTATCGAATCTCGAATTTTGAGTAGTCTCTTGTTGAATAGATTCTCGGCAGTCTCAAATAAAATGATCTAACGATCCACATCTGAAGCAAGCTTGATTATTAAATCTACAATTCCCCGGATGCCTTTTACCACAACGCTTACATTCGAGTCGCTCGAATCTGACATTTCCAACACTTGTCATCTTTGGGCAGTCTCAAATGAAGTGATTTCATGATCTGCAATTATAGCAAACTCTATTGTTATACTTGCCCCAACATTTTCCCACATGTCGTCTTCCACACTGTCTACACTCAGGTTTGTTGCTTTTAGTACTTCCATCATTTGATTCAATTGGAGCTTGAGTTCTCAGACCAATACTTGGTCTCACACGATCTCTACTCGTATATCCAAATGAAGCATTTGATCGATCGCTTGCATCTCTATATTTCTTCATCAAAGGTTGAGAAAACTTACTCATCAATCTTTTTCTTTCATTACGAGCTTCAGAATCGGCTTTCTCGGCATTATCATCATTAGTAGCCCTGAACTCTCCAGCCTCATACTTACGGATTTTGTCTACCGGAGGCTTATTCGACAGATTCATATTCATAGTCGGAGGCACAACTGAAGTCTGAGGGAGATTAGACGGGGGCGGAGATTGTGAAACAGTCGGATTATTTCTCATAAATTGAGTGAACCATTCACTCATCATCTGGAAGAAAGCTTCTTTAGCTTCTCCCTCTTGACCACTCGTAGCCAGTCTAGGATCAGATGGCACTGTCCCTTACACGGGAGCAGGCGCATTACTTTCTGCATCGTCAGCTACGACTCTTTCGGGATCCATTGCTATACAAAAATCACATTTTTCACATCAAGATTCATCACACTATCACAGTTCAGTTATATGGCATGTATAGCTAGACTCTGACACGCTACGTTAGTCCGAGAATCGACTAAACCGTAGCTCTAATACCAACCAAATGTAACACCCCTATCCCATATCCATTGCCAGATTAGGGTTAAAGGTGTTACCGGACAGATCGGAAACTTTAACAGACAATTCGTAAAATAAATCATCAATCACACTCATCATGTCCCATCTATAGGTCAACGAGACCTTAGTCATGTTTTAAACAGAGTCGGGACTAAACCGGAACACATACAAAAATTCTCGAAAATTTAAAACTTTTTTAAGTTTCAGGGGTTACACGCCCGTGTGGGCAGGCCGTGTGTCTCCCACGGCCACTAGACACTCCCATGTGTCTTGGCCGTGGTCGAGCCTGACTTAACTCCACGGCCACCAAGCACGCCCGTGTACCTTGGCCGTGGTCGATCCTGACTAAACCACACGGCTACCAGGCACGCCCGTGTGCCATGGTCGTGCACTCTTAGCTAAATACTGACTTACACCCAGGGTCATCAGGCACGCCCGTGTGCCACAACCGTGTGGCAAAACAGGCCATTTGCAAGGCCAAAATGCCACCCACATTAGGGTCATACCTACAAGCAAATTACCAATACATCTCATGCACATTTGACAACCAAGAACATATCAAAATAATCATCCAATCTCTACATTCCAATCCAATTTCATTCATGCCAATTTACAAGACTAAAACTCATGTATACACAAGCATAATTCATCCATACACTTACCATAAACTTAACCATTTCATATGCTATCAAACCATACCAAATCATGCACCATTTATCATATTCATTAATGCATATTACCAACACTTAACTAGCCAAATCACATGGCTAAGTTCACATCTCATTCTTAACCAAATATCTAGCCTATACATGCCATATCTAGATATAAACATTTCCAAAAGATACCAAAATGAGTTTGCGAAGTGTGATGATGATCCTCGACGGTCCCCGATCCTTCAGTAGCTTTGACGATCTATAAAACAGAGAAAACACACATAGAGTAAGCTTTCAAAACTTAGTAAGCCATATACAAATAAACTTAGCATATAAGCATTTAAAACATATAATCAATCTAAGTTCTCTAATGGCTCAGTTGCACAATCATAATTCTTCTTAGTACATTCACTTAGGCCATACATCTTTCAATCTTGCATATCACTATATACTTTATTAGCTCATAGCTTTTCTATTCATATAACACACTTACATTCTCATATTCAAATACATAATTCATCTAGGTAAGTTTAAGAAAATACTTACCTTCTTATACACACAAAGTGTACTTATCAAACATACCTGAAACATATGTACAATTCACATAATCATTCATTTCCTAAACTTGACCATTGAACCGTTTGGAATCTAATAGAATACACAGAGTGCCCGGAATAGTTATACAATGCCAACGTCCCAGACGTGGTCTTAAATGTAATTGTATATCGATGCCACTGTCCCAAATAGGGTCTTACACGAATTAATACGATGCCAATGTCCCGAACATGGTCTTACACGTAAACAGATATCGATGCCACTGTCTCAGACAGGGTCTTACTCGAATTAATACGATGCCAATGTGTAACACCCCAAACTCGGCCTACACGTTACGACCAGATCTGGCATGTCACATGGAAAGGTTGTTAAAGAAACTACGTGATTGTTGAAAACTTCGAGTTTTGTTTTCATTTTGAAAATCAAATTTAAGGTATTCTAGCAAAACGTTATTAATATTACTAACACCGAAAACTTGTTTTAAAACAAAAATCAGATTCAATGGGTTTCAGAAATGTGATGTTTTGAAAACAGTGGTTGTAGTTTTAAGAAAATCTCGTGTTTAATTATCAATAGTTTGTGGACCGTTCATTAATATTTTGGAAAACGGTTATTTACGTTTTTAGGAAAACCCCGTTTTGATCAATTCATAATAAATCGTAAATGCGTTAAAAACAGAAACCAAATTAAAAATCCCAGTGGCCTTATTACAGAACATAATCCCAAATTAAAATAAATTTAAAATTATGTAAAATGGAGTTTACTAAAGAATCAGTGCATGGCCACCACAGAGTCCACTTCGGCCCCAAATCCTCAAAGCTAGGGATTACCTGCAAAATTAAGCAGAAAGGTGAGTTACGAGAACTCAGTGTGTAATCCCCTACCCGAACATTAACTGGGCCCGAGCCTATTCAGATACCAACTGGGCCTTAGCCCTTACGAAATAAAATTGGGCGAAGCCCATACAGAAACGAACTGGTGTTGAGCCCTATTTAGCATGGTATAGCAGATAATGAATGCAATGCAACCCAGCCCAACCTAATTATCCATCTGCTACACACCACCCGACCAGCCAAAACACACCGGTGGGGATTTATACAATCAACCTCATCCATTACACACCATCGATGGCGATCCACGCCGCTCATCGCGAAATTGTGGCGGTGCCAGCATGAAATAATGTGACAGAGTCATCAAATATGTGGCAGAGCCACCGAAATAATGTGACAGAGTCACCGAAATACACTTCCCCTTTTCATCAATAGCATATCCCATTCCCATGCAACATATCATCATAATGAGGTGAATGCATACATATATCAATGTACATCAGATAATCAGGGCACCCATATAATCATGCTAATTTAACCCAATGGCATTGTCGTAAATTTGACTTACCTGGTATATCTCCAATATTACCCACTAGGGTATCTCAATTGCATTCCCGTTAAGGGTATTTCAGCTTTTAGCCGACACATAATAAAATACAGATCAAACAAAATAAAGGTGTGAGATTACACACCTGATTACACGAAGAACTATACACTCCTGATCGCCGTGACTCTCACTAGCAGGAATAACAACAATTTGCCTATCCCAAATAGATGTCGGCTCTCTACCACAACCCGGAGGAAAATCTCGAACCGCTGACACCGTACGTCGCTTAAACTTGGGAGTAGAGACTACGAGTCCACTCCCCTCAGACTCCTTTAACGCACCCTCCTTAGGTCTGCTAGCACTCGCCTTGATCAAAGAGGAACCAATCCAAGACAGGTTCAGCTATGGGATTTAATCGAAGTATGCAGTCCATGTTGAGAGAGAAAAAAGAAGAGATTAGCCGAGAACTAGAATTAAGAGAAATAGCCACTTTGGCTATGCGCAACATAAGGCCAAAAAGAAAAGAAAAGAGCGAAAGAATTACCACTACCTTGTGATTACAGATGATTCGAACAACTAAGATGGATTTGATAGTCACTAGGACGCCCCACTTGCAGCTACTAGCATTCAGCTAAAGGCAAATATGAATGTAAACCGATTCAGTTGGAATGAAAAGAGAAATATTCGACTTAAGGAGAAAAATAGAAAAGCAGAGAAGGAAAGGCAAATTTTCGGCTATGTTGAAAATAAGAAGAGGGAGGAAGAGACGAATGTTGGAGAGAAAAGATGAAAAGAATGCACGAGTGGTCACTCTCTAAAGGTTCGGCTACCATACTATGAGGAGAAGAGATGAAAGAAAGAATAAGGAATGTTTTTGATAAGAGTAAAAGTAACCCGAAATGCATCCAATTTGCACAAAAAGAAGAGGGACACGAAAAGAGCCTAAGAGAGATTTCGAGTCTCACTCTTCCTCAAAACCGAAAAATGCTCCTCCCACAACCCCAGCCGAATTTCACCCCCTCCAAGCTCCCACATTCGGCCAAACTCCTCCTCTCTCCCCAAATCCCACGATTCACTCCCCAAATCTCTCCTCAAACTCCTCTCCATCACTCATTCAAATTCATTTAACTGAGTCTACAACTCCCCTTGCAGAGTCCAAGTTGAACTCTACTACTCTCACCTGCTCAGCACAAAAATAAATGCAACACATTGTAGCATGTGGGATTCGAACTCCCTTCCTCCAAGTTCCCTTAATGACGCCACACCACAATGCCACACGCCTCCTTGTGCTAACAACCTACCAACAATTTCTGTTAAACCTTGCTTCCACCATCTTCCCCCACTTCAGTGACCAAAACCCAAAATTTTGCCAGGACCTGGGCTCGAACCCGAGCCTCCCCAGGACCCCTAAACACACCTAAATAACAAGCTTAGCTAGCCAAACACACAGAATAGAGCAAGATGCCGAACCCCTAATTTTAGGATGTTACAGTTCTTCCCCCTTAAAGAAATTTCAGCCTTGAAATTTACCTGGTCAAAAGAGATGAGGGTATTACTGTCGAATTGCATCTTCCGGCTCCCATGTGGCTTCCTCCGAACCGTGATTATGCCACAACACCTTAACCAGCGGAACAGACTTCCTTCTCAACACTTTGACCTCTCGATCCAAAATTTGCACTGGTTCTTCCTCGAAAGACAGATCAGGTCTAACCTCAATTTCTTCCACTGGAACTATGTGAGATGGGTCTGAACGGTAGCGCCTCAGCATCGAAACATGGAATACATCATGTATCCGATTCAACTCCGGAGGTAACTCAAGCTGGTAGGCGACTGGTCCTACACGTTTAACTATCCGATAAGGCCCGATGAATCTGGGGCTCAGCTTACCCTTTCGTCCAAATCTTAAAACCTTCTTCCAAGGTGAGACTTTCAGAAAAACCTGATCACCCATCGAGAATTCTATTTCTTTACACTTGGATCTGCGTATGATTTCTACCTATCGGAAGCTTCCTTCAATCGAACCCGAATCAACTTAACCTTTTCTCGTCTCTACGAGATCGATTCGGACCCAACAAGCGCCGCTCACCCAACTCGCCCAACGGTAGGGTACGACACCTCACGACCATACAACGCCTCGTAGGGGTGCCATCCGAATCTTTGGATTGATAGCTGTTGTTGTACGCAAATTCTGCCAACGGTAGATAATCCTCCCAACTACCTCTGAAGTCGATTACACAGCCCCTTAACATGTCTTTTAGAATCTGAATTACCCTTTCCGACTGACCATCAGTCTGCGGATGAAACGCTATGCTAAAATCTAGCCTTGTACCCAAAGCTTCATGTAATGCCTTCCAGAATCAAGATGTAAATCTTGGGTCCCTGTCCTAGATGATAGACACTGGCACCCCATGAAATCTAACAATTTCTGCCACATCCAGTTTAGCCAACTTCTGAAGCGAGTAGTCCGTACGAACCGGTATGAAGTGTGCGGACTTAGTCAACCGGTCAACGATTACCCACACTGAATCTTTCTTAGTAGGCGTTAGGGATAGCCCACTAACAAAATCCATCGTTATCCTCTCCCACTTCCAAAGTGGAATCTTCACCGGTTGCAGCAATCCCAAAGGCAACTGATGTTCCGCCTTCACTTGCTGGCATGTCAAACACTTACTCACAAACTCGGTAACTTCCCTTTTCAGACCAGGCCACAAATACTGTTCACGCAGGTCTCGATACATCTTACTTCCATCGGGATGCATAGCGTAATGGCTACTATGCGCCTCCCGCAGAATCATCTGTCTCAACTCAGAGTCTTTCGACATACAAACCTTTCCACGAAAACATAATACCCCTTCACTGTTCAGATCAAAATCCCATGTTTCACCACCTTCCACTTGTTGAAGTCGAGAACTTAATAATTCATCTAACAATTACTTCTCCTTAATCTGATTTACCCATGTCGGCTTCACTTGAAGTTCGGCTAACAAGCTACCGTCTTCATACAAACTGAGATGAGCAAACATTGCCCTCAAATCTGTTATCACTTTACGACTCAACGCATCTGCCACTACGTTAGCTTTACCCGGGTGATACTCAATCGAGCAGTCATAATCTTTCAACAATTCAATCCACCTCTGTTGCCTTAAATTCAACTCCTTCTGAGTAAGGAGGTATTTCAGGCTCTTATGATCCGTATAGATAACCGACTTTTCTCCGTACAGATAGTGCCTCCATATCTTCAGAGCGAACACCACAGCAGCTAGCTCCAAGTCATGAGTAGAATAATTCACTTCATGTGGCCTTAATTGTCGAGACGCATATGCTACTACCTTCCCTTCTTGCATTAATACACATCCTAATCTTGTGTACGACGCATCATAATAAACAACGAACTCCTTCCCAGCCTCAGGCTGAATCAACACTGGTGCCTCAGTCAGAATCTTTTTTAGCTTCTCAAAGCTTTCCAGTTGTTTATCAGTCCACACAAACGGTACTCCTTTCCGCAATAACTTGGTTAGAGGTGCAGCAATCAACAAAAATCCCTCAACGAACCTTCTTGTAGTACCCAACCAAACCCAGAAAACTTCGAATTTCAGACACTGACTTCGGTTGCTTCCAATCCAACATGGCTTCAACCTTCCGAGGATCGACTTTAATCCCTTCAGCAGACACAACATGACCCAAGAACGTTACTTCCTTCAGCCAAAACTCGCACTTACTAAATTTAGCATAAAGTTGCTTCTCTCTCAATATCTGCAGAACAACCCGAAGATGCGAATCATGCTCCTCTTCAGTCCTTGAGTACACCAAAATATCATCTATGAACACCACCATGAACCGGTCCAGATAGGGTTGGAAGACTCGGTCCATCATATCCATAAAAGCAGCTGGTGTATTTGTTAACCCGAACGGCATCACTAGAAACTCGTAATGCCCATACCGAGTTCGGAACGTAGTCTTATGAATATCCGCCTCCTTGACCTTTAGCTGATGGTACCTAGATCTCAAATCTATCTTCGAGAAATCTGCAGATTTTCGTAGCTGATTGAACAAATCGTCAATTCTTGGTAACGGGTACTTGTTCTTGATCATCAAGTTGTTCAATTGCCTATAGTCAATGCACATTCGCATCGACCCATCCTTTTTCTTCACGAACAAGACCGACGCTTCCCACGGAGATACACTTGGTCGGATAAACAGACGGTCCAACAGCTCTTGGATCTGAGCTTTAAGTTTCACCAGCTCCTTCGGCGCCATGCTATAAGGGGCGATGGACACCGGAGCCATTCCCGGAAGTAGCTCAATGCCAAATTTCACTTTGCGATCCAGAGGTAACCCTGGAAGCTCTTCAGGGAAGACGTCCGAGAACTCTTTCACCATTCTAACATCTCTTACAGACAATTCCTTGGCATCCAAAGCGCTGATGAAAGCTAAGAATGCCTCACACCCTTTTCGTACCATCCTTTCAGCCTTTAGTGCCGACACCACATTGGACAGGTAATTCCTTCTTTCTCCTATCACCAGCACCTCCTTATCTTCGGAAGTCTTCAATATCATACGCTTAGCAGCACAATCCAAGTTTGCACGATGCTTAACTAACCAGTCCATGCCTAAGATCAGATCAAACTCGCCGAACGGCAGTTCCATCAGGTCTGCTGGGAAAACAATCCCTTGCACTACTAAAGGCACATTCCTAAATAGTTTGTTCACTACCACAGATTGTCCTAGAGGGCTAACCACAGACATTTCTCTAGAAGCAACCTCAGATTTTATACCCAAAGTCCCGAGATACGAAGACAAGCAACATATGAATGGGTTGATCCAATATCAATCAAAGCGAAGAAACAGATTCATCAAATATAAGAAACGCATTCGATTATGACGCCCAAAGGTGCATTGCCATCCTCTCGACGCCTAGCCGCATACACCAATCCAGCCGTCTTGCATCCTCGTATTCCAAAGACTCTCGCCGGTGCTCCACGACCTCGACCAAACCCATTTCCCCCGCGGCGGGACCATGACCCCCTTGGCGGTGCCGACCACCTCTCTTTGATTGTACAATTCCCTCACCTACCGTTCGCACCCTAGCCACCTCTTGTGGACAGTCCTTTATCAAATGATCCCTAGATCCACACTTGAAACATCCTCCAGTTCTTCTCCAACACTCCCCCAAATGTATTTTCTCGCACTGAGCACACGGTCGCAACTGACCAACAGAAACAGGCATCCTCACTCGAGCTTGCCCATCCAACCTAGGCCTCTTTTGGAAACCCCCAGATGATCCTGACGACCCAAAACTTCTCTTATTCTTTCCCCTATCGTTATCCCGGTTCTGCCTCTCAGACCGCTTCACTTCTTCGGCTATTTTTGCTTTCTCGACCAGGATGGCAAAATCTCTTTCCCGCTGCAGAGCTATCAGTACTCGCAGCTCGTCCCGTAGACCATCCTCAAACCGTACACAACGCTCATAGTCGGTCGCGACTATACCCCGAGCGTAACGACTTAGGCGCAGGTATTCTGCCTCATATTCTGCCACGGATTTATTCCCCTGGACCAAGTTCAAAAATGCTTTCTTCTTGGCGTCCACATAACTCGCCCCAACATACTTTCCTGGAACGCTGTCTTAAAGAAGTCCCAGGTAATACGGTCTGCTAGAGTACCCTCCCTTATCGTGAGCCATCACTGGTATGCCTCATCTCGTAGGAGGGACACTGCTCCTTTCAATTTTTCCTCCACCGTGCAGTCCAGATCATCCATAATTCGTTCAACTGCTTCCAGCCAGTATTAAGCTACGTTTGGGGCCACACCAGAAATGCCTCTAAATATCTCAGCCCTATTTGCCCGGAGTCGCTCAGGAATAGATTTTCGGGCTACCAATCCAGTGCTTGCGCCAGCAACCCGCTCCAGAACACGCAGCATAGCTTGGGACAAAGCATCGTCCCCTCCAGCTCGATCATGGGACCCCGCCTCAGTCACCGGTGATGCAGGTACTTCCATTTCAGGCATGTGCCTCGATGCCTCAGATCCAACCCCAGCACATCGGCCTCTACCTCGGCCACGTACACCACGCCCATGTCCTCTTGTGCTCATGTTTCCTGAATCGAATTAATCTGATTAGAAATTTTATGACTTAGTATATCGTTCCAATGTTATTAACAAATATTTTATGAAGACAGATTTAAAAGTGATTTTCGCGAATCGAATTCTTAATGTCTCAATCTCTACAGTCTTAATCTCTTATAGCTAGCAGTCATAATACACTATCTCTAATAGTTTCTGTAACACCCCTAACCCAAAACTGCCGCCGAAATAGGGTTAAGAGGCATTACCAGACAATAAGATCATTTAACAACCTAATTACGACACAAAGTCAACCATCATCATAATACATCAAACATAATCAAATAGTCCCTTATTAAGGCGTATAAGACCTTAAACACATGGTAGAGAGGGGTCGGGACTAAACCGAAACACATACAGAAACTTCATGAAAATATAAAAATTTTCTAAGTTTCAGGGGATACACGCCCGTGGAGGTAGACCGTGTGCCTCGCACGGCTGCTAGACACACCCGTGTGTCCTCCCCGTGGTCTATACTGACTTATCTTCCACGGCCACTAAGCACGCCCGTGTGTTCAGGCTGTGGTCAAATCTGCTAAAAATCACATGGTTACTAAGCAGTAGCCACGTTCGTGTACCAAGGTCGTGTACTATCCTGACTTAGTTCCCACGGTCACTAGGCACGCCCGTGTGCCATGGCCGTGTGACATTATAGGCCATTTTCAAGGCCAAAATGCCACCCACTATGGTCAATCGCAAGAAGCACCCTTAAGCATGTTTATACACACAATTTGGCAACCATTTCCTATCATATGATCAATCTATCAACTTATACAATCTCATTTTCAAACATACCAACTTATAATGTAACACCCCTTACCCGGGTTCTACGCCGGGAACCGGGCCCGGGGCTTTACCAAACTCAACCCACTTAATCACCACTTAGGCTCAACGTCATTACTCTCTATAACCTCATTCTCGACTTACGAGGCTTCACTCATACACACGAGGGCTCTCGAGACTAATCCGGAACTTTTACAATCCTTAAAATTTTTCTCTTTTATACAGGTCTCACATGCCCGTACAAGATTAGACACGCCCGTGCATGAGCACACACGCCCATGTCCCCTAGCCGTGCTAAAAACTCGAGCATTCTGGCAATTTCCCCACGGCCATGGCACGCCCGTGCTCCCCAATCGTGGTGAACAATGACTTCCCTCGCACGGCCTAGAGTCTAGACACACGCCCGTGTGGCTAGCCCGTGGCCAACACTGATTAATCCCACACGCCCTAGGCACACACCCGTGTGACTAGTCCGTGGTCTTTTCTATTTTAAAATATTAACATGCAGGGGACGCACGGCCACAACACACACCCGTGGGCTGACCGTGTGTCACACATGGCCTAGACACACGCCCATGTGTCTGTCCACATGGTCAAGAACAAGACTAAGTGTCAAGTTCTTTTCACCCTTCTAACATACACAACATATACTCATCTAACACCATCATAATCAACTCAAATTGAAGTGCATTCTCACATAGAAAACTACATCTTTCTTTCATATAATGTAATAGCCAATAACCATGGCATTATACAAAATCAGCTATCCATCTAAAGGCCAACACATCTTAGCCATTTACAACAAAATCCACTAACTTGTCTAGCCCCTATACATGCCATATACAAAACATTAAGTTTCATGTACCAAAGTGTGCTGATATGTGGGCTATCTTCTGATGATCCTCGTATCTCGATTCACCACTTTTAATCTATAAGACAAGGGAAAAGAAAGAGAGTAAGCTTTGAGCTTGGTAGGTTTACACGTAAACAATTAAGCAACATAGTATAAGCTAAGCAACAATTAGCATTATACAAATAAGTAATTCACAACTATGCTTACTCTTTCTATCCCTTACCATATTTCCAACACATCATGAGTCACATACTCATAACCATCAAAATGCACCCCTGCATTCTATGTCACATTTACACAATATACAACACATCATTATTGATCAATAATACATCCACATAGCTAACTCACATAGTTAATCCACACAGCCAATATCTCGGTGGTTTCGCACTTAGCAAACCACAATCAATTTATAAGGTGGTATCGCACTTAGCCTACCACAAAGGTAATCATAGTGATCTCGCACATAGCCACTAAATGATATACCTAATGATAGCATCGCACATAGCCAGCTCATCGTCAATATGCATTTGGATGGTATCGCACTTAGCCCACCATCTAGCATTATCACAACACATGCACAAGTCTATTTACTCAATTATTCATCCATTCAAATCTATATTACATTCATTGTACTTGAACCACATAGGTTCCCAATCATTCTCATTCATTCTCATTCATGCTACACCCTAGCTAGCATTAACAAATTGTAAGTATGAATGCATTGTTTATGCATAAACTTACCTCGATACTCAAAAGTATTGAAATGTGCAATTTAGTCCACCACCTTGCTTTTGCCTCGGTTTTGATCTGGGCTTTGCCTTTCTTGATCTATAATGAATAAATTAGCTTATTCAATACACACATTGACTAAATTGACCCACATCTCATACTTTAGCAAAATTACTATTTTGCCCCTAAACTTTCTCATATTTACACTTTAGTCCCAAAGGCTCGTAAAGTGTTTTTTATTCAACTTTCTACTCCTTCATGCTTAGCCGAACCACTTACTCAACTAAAGTATTCATCAAATCTCACTAAATCACACATGTATGACCAAACTAAAGTTTTTCACAAACTAGTCCCTACATGCATTTTCATGGAAAATCACTTAATAAAAGATGTTTCTACTACATCAAGCTTTCATAATCTTCCATAAAACAACAAAATACATGCATGTCATACATATGTACATTTTTGAACATCCATAATAGCTCACCAAATAGCTAAAAATAGCTTACTCATGCTACTAGGACTTCAAAAATACGAAGAATATAAAAAACCGGGCTTAAGAGCACTTACTAGCAAGCTTGAAAAATTGAAAGAGCCCTAACAATGGATTCTGTAATTTTTAATGACTTGGGGAGAAGATGAGTGAATTTTTATCATCTTTTCACCTATTTAATCACTTATTTGATAAATGACCAAAATGCCCTTTTTGATAAACTTCAAATTTTGACTCATCCGCGCCCATTTTTGTCCAAAAATTAGAATTTGGATAAATTACTATTTAAGGACCTCTAATTAATAATCTAAAGCTATTTCAAACATATAGCTTCTAGAAACACACATTTTGCAACTTTTGCAATTTAGTCATTTTGGACAATTCAACCACAATTTCACAAAATTGCTTCATGAAATTTTCACACTAGCATGCATATATAATATAAGCCTCAAAAACTCATTCATAACCCTTGGATTTGTGGTCTCGCACCACCATTCTGACTAGGCCCTAAACCGAGATGTTACAACTCTCCCCCGTTTAGAGATTTTTGTCCCCAAAAATCTTACCAGTAAAGAGGTTTGGATGTTGCTCTCTCATAGCTTCTTCCGTTTCCCACGTATCCTCTTCCACACCATGTTTCTACCATAAAACTTTCACTAGTGCTATGCTCTTATTTCTCAACTGTTTCACTTCTCGAGCCAAGATCTTAATCGGCTCCTCTTCATAATTCAGTCTTATCTCAATTTTCATTGAAGGAATCACATGTGAAGGATCGGAGCGATACCGTCGCAACATCGACACATGGAACACGTTATGAATCTTTTCCAACTCTACCGGCAAAGCCAACCGGTAAGCTACAGGCCCAATTCTATCTGTAATCTCATATGGCCCTATGAACCTTGGACTCAATTTCCCTTTTTGTCCAAATCTCATGATTTTCTTCCATGGGGACACTTTTAAAAACACTTTGTCACCCATTTCAAACTCAATCTCTTTTCTTTTCAAATCCACGTCACGACTTAGCCGATCATCCGGCGACTTTCAGACTATTACGGATTACTTTCACTTTCTCTTCAGTCTCTTTTACTAGATCGACCCCATGGATCCGCTTCTCACTAAGCTCGGTCCAATATAAAGGAGTCCGACACTTACGGCCATACAAAGCCTCATACGGTGCCATCTGTATACTCGACTGATAACTGTTATTATAGGCGAATTCGACCAAAGGTAGATATCTCTCCCAACTACCTTTGAATTCTAACACACAGCATCGAAGCATATCTTCAAGAACTTGAGTCACTCTTTCAGATTGACCATCGGGTTGCGGATGGAATGCAGTACTGAAATTCAATCTCGTACCCATGGCCTCTTGCAACTTCTTCCAAAATCTTGAAGTAAACCTCGGATCTCTATCCGATATAATAGACATAGGTACACCATGCAATCTCACTATATCTGCCACGTACAACTCAGCTAACTTATCCAGTGAATAATCAACGCGTACTGGAATAAAGTGAGCCAACTTCATCAATCTATCCACAACAACCCACACAGCATCTCTCTTTCTCGGAGTCATCGGCAACCCCGTCACAAAATCCATGGTAACCCGATCCCACTTCCATTCAGGAACCATCACTGGCTGAAGCAATCCCGAAGGCACTTGATGCTCAGCTTTCACTTATTGGCAAATCAGACACTTTGCCACGAACTCTGAAATATCTCTTTTCATACCCGGCCACCAATACAACTTCCTCAAATCGTTGTACATTTTCATACTGCCCGGATGTACTGACTAGCACCCACTGTGGGCTTCATGCAAAACCTTTCGAATCAACTCCTAATTTTTAGGAACACAAATTCTGTCACGATACATCAGACAACCATTCAAATTCCGCACTTAGCTATCTTAGCTTGCATCCCGCTGTCATTTCTCTAAGCCTCACATATTTGTTGAACAAATAGTGGCCTAGCTCTCAACTTTGCCAAAATAGCACCATCATCAGACAATGCTAAACTCGCTCTCATAACTCTTAGAGCATACAGGGATTTCCTACTTAAGGCATCCACAACCACATTCGCTTTTCCCGGGTGGTAATCAATGACTAACTCATAGTCTTTCAATAATTCAAGCCACCGTCTCTGTCTCAGATTCAGATCCTTCTGATCTATCAAATACTTTAAACTCTTGTGATCCGTAAAGATTCGGCACTTTTCGCCATACAAATAATATCGCCAAATCTTTAACGCAAAAACAATTGCACGTAACTCCAAATCGTGAGTTGGATAATTCTTCTCGTGCAGTTTTAACTGCCTCGAGGCGTAAGCGATTACCTTACCCTCTTGCATCAACACGCAATCGAGACCATTAAACGGTGCATCACTATAAACCACGAACTCTTTCCCCGATTCTAGTTGAACCAAAACCGGTGCCTCGTCAACATTATTTTTAGTCTCTCGAAGCTCTGTTGACATGTCTCAGTCCATTCAAACTTGGCATCTTTATGCAATAGTTTCGTCATTGGGGCAGCAATCACAGAGAACCCCTTTAGGAAACGTCTGTAACATCCCGCTAATCCCAAGAAACTTTTGATTTATGACACGTTCCTCGGCGGTTTCCAATCCATAACAGCTGATATATTACTCGGGTCAACTCGACACCATCACCCGACACCATGTGTCCTAGGAATCAACCTCCTGAGCCAAAACTCACTCTTGCTAAACTTAGCATACAACCGCTTATCTCTCAAAGTTTGTAAGACAATTCTCAAGTGCTCTACATGATCGTTTCTCATCCCGAGAATAGATCAATATGTCGTCAATAAAGACAACCACAAACTTGTCCACATATGGTCCAAAATACGGTTCATCGATCCATAAAAATTGAAGGTGCATTCGTCAAACCAAACGGCATAACCAAAAACTCATAATGGCCATACCTTGTCCAAAACGCGATTTTCAACACATCTTGCTCTTTCACTGGTGATAATAACTGGACCTCAAGTCTATCTTGGAGAACACTGTAGCTCCTTCGGTTGATCAAAAGATCATCAATCCTTGGTAAAGGATACTTATTCTTAACCGTCACTTTGTTAAAGTCGCCTATAGTCTATACACAACCTCATAGACCCATCTTTCTTCTTCACAAACAATACCGGAGCTCCCCACGGCGAGTAGCTTGGTCTTGCAAAACCCTTATCTGTCAACTCTTGTAACTAAACCTTTAGTTCTTTCAACTCTACAGGTGCCATTCTGTACGGAGCAATCGTAATAGGTGTCGTTCCTGGAACCAACTCAATTCCAAACTCAATCTCTCTCACTGGAGGTAATCCGAGTAACTCTTCCGGAAATACATCTGGGTACTCACATACCACTGGCACTGTTTCAAACTCTACTCCAACCTCTTGAGTATTCAACACGAACGCAAGATAGGACTCACACCCTTTTCTCAAACATTTCTTAGCCACTAGGGAAGAAATCATCACTGGTAGACTATCTGATCCACCTGATTCAACTCGAACCACATCTCCACTCTCACATTTCAATTCAATGTACTTACTACCATAGTTCACTAAAACACTATGGGTAGTCAACCAATCTATGCCTAGGATTAAATCGAACTCATCAAATGGCAACAACATAAGGTTTGCCGGAAAACAATGATTCTCAATCAACAAAGGACAATTCTTACACATTTTGTCCACTAACACATGCTTTCCTAACGGGTTTGACACCTTAACCACAATGTCCGTAGACTCAACGGTCATACTCAAACTAGATGCTAATCTCATGCAAATATAAGAGTGAGTAGACCCTGGATCTATTAAAGCAATAACAAGGGTGTCAAAGAGAGAAAAAGTACCCGTTATCACATCAGGGGAGGATGCCTCTTCGCGAGCGCGAATGGCATAAGTCGTCGCAGGTGCCCGACCCTCTAGTCTCACAGTAGAATCTCTGGGCACACCTCTACCACTAGCCCCACCTCTTGGGTTCCTTGGTGGTCTACCCCTCGTAGACACATCACTAGGTCTTACTTCTTGTTTCTCTTCCTTATCATCCCTCTCAGGACAGCTATGGATAAAGTGGTTAGGGGAACCACACTTGTAACATTTCCGACTGTTTCCCCAACACTCTCCGGTGTGATACCTACCACAACTAGGACACTCCGGTTTACTCTTTGTATTGCCCACACTTTCCATCGAGGGGGCTCAAACTCTCGAACCCTGACGAGTATTATCCAAGTCTCGATGCGAATATCCCACTGAGGCTGACGTTCGAGGATTCACTTCCTTGGATCTTTTCGACTGGGTTTGATACGACTTGCCCATCGGTCTCTTTCTCGTATCTCGGGCTTCACTCACAGCCCTCCTCTTATCTGAACTCAACTCTTCCGCCTTACTTGCCCTCTCAACTAATACCACGAATTCTTTCAACTCTAAAATGCCCACTAAGAGTTTGATATCCTCATTCAGCCCATCTTCGAACCTCTTGCACAAGATGGTCTCTGTCGACACACATTCTTGAGCGTATTTGCTAAGCCTAACAAACTTACGCTCGTATTCAGCTACTGTCATCCTTCCTTGCTTCAGCTCAAGGAATTCTTTCCTTTTTCGGTCAGTAAACCTCTGGCTTATATACTTCTTCCGGAACTCTTCCTGAAAGAAGTCCCACGTCACCCGCTCTTTTGGGACCACTAACGTCAGCGTCTTACACCAATGGTATGCTGAATCTCTCAGCAACGATACGGAACACTTCAAACTCTCCTCAGGTGTACATGAGAGCTCATCGAACACCCTCATCGAGTTCTCTAACCAGAACTCCGCCCTCTCAGGGTCATCATCTACCTTAACCCTAAACTCCTCAGCCCCGTGCTTCCTAATCTTATCCATCGGGGGTTTCGATATCCTCACTACATCCATACCTTGAGGAGCCACTGGATTTGGCTGAGGTATAGGAGGAGGTTGAGCGTTAGGGTTTGCTCGAATGTAGTCCGAGTACCAATCACTCATCATATGGAGAAAGGCTTCCCGTGCCTCTTTCCCTTGACCCCTGACCTCGGGTCCACTATCAACGGGCGCGGTCCCTTGCGCGCAGAGCCGGTAGCGTTACTCATTGCTTCATCGCGATCAATGGATCAGAATCCATATACTATATAAAACAAGTTTTAAATCATCAGAAACCACCACATTATCATTGTACACTTATGGCATATATAGCTACACTCTTACACCCGCTACGGTAGTCCTAGAAACTGCTAAACCATAGCTCTGATACCACTAAATGTAACACCCCTTACTCGAGTTCTACGCCGGGAACTGGGCCCGAGGCGTTACCAAACTCAACCCACTTAATCGCCACTTAGGCTCAACATCATTACTCTCTATAACCTCATTCTCGACTTACGAGGCCTCACTCACACACATGAGGGCTCTCGAGACTAATCTGAAACTTTTACGATTCTTAAAATTTTTCTCTTTTATACAGGTCTCACACGTCCGTGCAAGATTAGACACGCCCGTGCATGAGCACACACGCCCATGTCCCCTAGCTGTGCTAAAAACTCGAGCATTCTGCCAATTGCCCCATGGCCATGGCATGCCCGTGCTCCCCAACCGTGGTGAACAATGACTTCCTCACGACGGCCTAGAGTCAGAGACACGCTCGTGTGGCTAGCCCGTGGCCAACACTGATTAATCCCACACGCCCTAGGCACACGCCCGTGTGACTAGTCAGTGGTCTATTCTGTTTTAAAATATTAACATGCAGGGGACGCACAGCCACAGCACATGCCCGTGGGCTGATCGTGTGTCACACATGGCCTAAACACACGCCCGTGTGTCTATCCACAAGGTCAAGAACAAGACTAAGTGTCAAGTTCTTTTCACCCTTCTAACATACACAACATATACTCATCTAACACCATCATAATCAACTCAAATTGAAGTGCATTCTCACATAGAAAACTACATCTTTCTTTTATATAATGTAATAGCCAACAACCATGGCATTATACAAAATAAGCTATTCATCTAAAGGCCAACACATCTTAGCCATTTACAACAAAATCCACTAACTTTTCTAGCCCCTATACATGCCATATACAAAACATTAAGTTTCATGTACCAAAGTGTACTGATATGTGGGTTATCTTCTGATGATCCTCGTATCTCGATTCACCACTTTTAATCTAAAAGACAAGGGAAAAGAAAGAGAGTAAGCTTTGAGCTTGGTAAGTTTACACATAAACAATTAAGCAACATAGTATAAGCCAAGCAACCATTAGCATTATTCCAATAAGTAATTCACAATTATGCTTACTCTTTCTATCCCTTACCACATTTTCAACACATCATGAGTCACATACTCATAACCATCAAAATGTACCCCTGCATTCTATGTCACATTTACACAATATACAACACATCATTATTGCTCAATAATACATCCACATAGCTAACTCACATAGTTAATCCACACAGCCAATATCTCGGTGGTTTCGCACTTAGCAAACCACAATCAATTTATAAGGTGGTATCGCACTTAGCCTACCACAAAGGTAATCATAGTGATCTCGCACATAGCCACTAAATGATATACCTAATGATAGCATCGCACATAGCCAGATCATCGTCAATATGCATTTGGATGGTATCGCACTTAGCCCACCATCTAGCATTATCACAACACATGCACAAGTCTATTTACTCAATTATTCATCCATTCAAATCTATATTACATTCATTGTACTTGAACCACATAGGTTCCCAATCATTCTCATTCATGCTACACCCTAGCTAGCATTAACAAATTGTAAGTATGAATGCATTGTTTATGCATAAACTTACCTCGATACTCAAAAGTATTAAAATGTGCAATTTAGTCCACCATCTTGCTTTTGCCTCGGTTTCGATCTGGGCTTTGTCTTTCTTGATCTATAATGAATAAATCAGCTTATTCAATACACACATTGACTAAATTGACCCACATCTCATACTTTAGCAAAATTACTATTTTGCCCCTAAACTTTCTCATATTTACACTTTAGTCCTAAAGGCTCGTAAAGTGTTTTTTTATTCAACTTTCTACTCTTTCATGCTTAGCCGAACCACTTACTCAACTAAAGCATTCATCAAATCTCACTAAATCACACATGTATGACCAAACTAAAGTTTTTCACAAACTAGTCCCTACATGCATTTTCATGGAAAATCACTTAACAAAAGATGTTTCTACTACATCAAGCTTTCATAATCTTCCATAAAACAACAAAATACATGCATGTCATACATATGTACATTTTTGAACATCCATAATAGCTCACCAAATAGCTAAAAATAGCTTACTCATGCTACTAGAACTTTAAAAATACGAAGAATATCAAAAATCGGGCTTAAGAGCACGTACTAGCAAGCTTGAAAAATTGAAAGAGCCCTAGCAATGGCTTCTGTAATTTTCGGCAGCTTGGGGGAGAAGATGAGTGAATTTTTATCATCTTTTCACCTATTTAATCACTTATTTGATAAATGACCAAAATGCCCTTTTTGATAAACTTCAAATTTTGACTCATCCATGCCCATTTTTGTCCAAAAATTAGAATTTGGATAAATTACTATTTAAGGACCTCTAATTAATAATCTAAAGCTATTTCACACATATAACTTCTAGAAACACACATTTTGCAACTTTGCAATTTAGTCCTTTTGGACAATTCAACCACAATTTCACAAAATTGCTTCATGAAATTTTCACACTAGCATGCATATATAATATAAGCCTCAAAAACTCATTCATAACCCTCGGATTTGTGGTCTCGCACCACCATTTCGATTAGGGCCTAAACTGGAATTTACATATAAGCTAACATATACAACTTGAATACATTCAATACTAAACATCATTCATTCTCAATTTCACTAAATCATACTATCATTTACCAACACAAAGTTACCATTCATAAGTTAAATTCTCAACTCACATTCCATACCAAAAGATGCATCATATAAATATGTACCAAAGTCATTCATGCTAAAACTAGCACATATTTAGCCACATCTCACGGCTACTTACAAGTCCCAAACATGATTCAAATAACTAGCCTATACATGCCATATTTTAACTATGTACAACTTTCCAAAATACCCCAAAATAGATTGCCAATAGTGTGACTGAGATGCTGACGATTCCCAGATCTGAGCTAGCTTTACTGACACTACAAAGCAGAGAAACAAATCATACAAATAGCTTACTAAAGCTTAGTAAGTTCGTAACATAAAACATTATACTATACCAACAATCACATAGATTATCTCATGAACACATATGTACCATACCATACAAGCTAATATGTTCAATTTACATTTCATGATCTTAACCATAATTTCATCAACCACATAGGTTCTGAACGTACCTTAGCCAACACTTAGTTTTCGATCTTGTGCTACTAAATACTCACTGATTTCTTTTTGATCAACTTTCATAACTTCTTTGGTTATTTCGCACACTCAGTGCTCTAAATCATTAACTAAACTTTAGAAAATGTCGCACACTTAGTGCATCTATATCAACTGATTATATATCGGTATCGCACACATAGTGCCCACCATAAACTAAAGCTTATATTATTTCGCACACACAGTGCTAATCATCTCGATTACATCTCTGATCACGCACACTTAGTGCCACGTAACATCGAGCTCTCACATAGCATTCATAATTCATTTATACCATGCCACTCATTTCAAGCATTAAACATAACTATATATATATTACATGTAATATGTCCGAACTTACCTCGGATGTCAAAATACCGAAACGGTCTATTAATCGAGCACTTTCTCTTTGCCTCGATCTCGATCCAAACCTCTTCTCTCTTGGTCTATATACATTCAAATTCAGCTCATTCAATCACCAATTCATTCATTTTAGTCCCAACACATATATTTAAAGCATTTTACAAAATAACCCTCACATTTTCACATTTTGACACTTTAGTCCCTATTTCACAAAATCATCAAATTCACTTGATTTCTCCTAGCACAAGCTTAGCCGAATTTTACTAAAGTCTATACAAACCCACACATTTCATTTATTTCACACTTTAGTCCTTCAAAATGCTATTTTCTCAATTTAGCCCTAATTAGTTAAATTCACCAGAAATTCAAAAATAACACATGTTAATCCAACACCAAGTTCTCATATTTTACTATCAACTAGCACATAGCTCAAATGTTCATCATTGACTCATCACAAAAACGTCATCAATTCACAAAATTACAACATGGGTTAGCTAGAGCATGAAGCAACGATTACGAAAACGTAGAAATTATCAAAAACGATCAAAAACTAACCTTGAATTTAAGCTTGTATGTGCCGAAAATTTGAAAGCTTTTGTTCTTTCTTTTCTTTAAAATTTTTGGTGATAGATGGATGAATAAAATCCACTATCATACTTGTTTGTTTTATTAACTAATAACATAATTATTTAATTACCCATTTACCCATTTAATAATCATATAAGACAAACATATATAATGGTTATCATGACATTCCACCATCCACTAACTCAATGATGGCTTATTTGCCATATAAGGCCTCCACCTTTACAAAGCCACAACACTTAAGTACTCACAAATCAGCACACATCATTTTACACTCTATGCAATTAAGCCCTTTCTCTTAATTCGGCACACAAACGATCAAATTATCACACAGAATTTTCACACAGACTAAGTCACATACTATTCACACAGAAAATAATATTAAATTATCATTACGACCTCAGATTTGTGGTCTCAAACCACTGTTCCGACTAGGGTCCAAACCAGGATGTTACAGTTTCTTTCTAAAATCATTTCATAATACCAAACAAAGTCAGAAGACTTACAGATTCGGTGTCGGAGACTCGGGTGCCACACTTCCAGAAAGACATACATTTCTTAAACCAGATTTCAAACCAATTTTGGAAAAACGTTGTCGAACCCATTCCACAACCGAGTTTTGAAACCTTGGTCTGATACAATAAAATGTAACACCCCAAACCCGGCCTACACGTTACGACCAGATCTGGCATGTCACATGGAAAGGTTGTTAAAGAAACTATGTGATTATTGAAAACTTCGAGTTTTGTGTTCATTTTGAAAATCAGATTTAAGGTATTCTAGCAAAATGTTATTAATATTACTAACATCAAAAACTTGTTTTATAACAAAAATCAGATTCAGTGGGTTTCAGAAATGTGACGTTTTGAAAATAGTGGTTGTAGTTTTAAGAAAATCCCGTGTTTAATTATCAATAGTTTGTGGACCGTTCATTAATATTTTGGAAAACGGTTATTTACGTTTTTAGGAAAACCCCATTTTGATCAATTCATAATAAATCGTAAATGCGTTAAAAATAGAAACCAAATTAAAAATCCCAGTGGCCTTATTACAGAACATAATCCCAAATTAAAATAAATTTAAAATTATGTAAAACGGAGTTTACTAAAGAATCAGTGCATGGCCACCACAGAGTCCACTTCGGCTCCAAATCCTCAAAGCTAGGGATTACCTATAAAATTAAGCAGAGGGGTGAGTTATGAGAACTCAGTGTGTAATCCCCTACTCGAACATTAACTGGGCCCGAGCCCATTCAGATACCAACTGGGCCTTAGCCCTTACGAAATCAAATTGGGTGAAGCCCATACAGAAATAAACTGGGCCTGAGCCCTATTTAGCATGGTATAGCAGATAATGAATGCAATGCAACCCAGCCCAACCTAATTATCCATCCGCTACACACCATCGATGGCAGTCACGCTGCTCATCGCCAAAATTGTGGTAGTGCCACCGAAATAATGTGACAGAGTCACCGAAATATGTGGTAGAGCCACCGAAATAATGTGACAGAGTCACCGAAATACACTTCCCCTTTTCATCAATATCATATCCCATTCCCATGCAACATATCATCATAATGAGGTGAATGCATACATATATCAATGTACATCAGATAATCAGGGCACTCATATAATCATGCTAATTTAACCCAATGGCATAGTCGTAAATGTTACTTACCTGGTATATCTCCAATCTTACCCACTAGGGTATCTCAATTGCATTCCCGTTAAGGGTATTTCGGCTTTTAGCCGACAGATAATAAAATACAGATCAAACAAAATAAAGGTGTGAGATTACACATCTGATTACGCGAAGAACTATACACTCCTGATCGCCGTCACTCTCACTAGCGGGAATAACAACGATTTGCCTATCCCAAACAGATGTCGGCTCTCTACCACAACCCGGCAGAAAATCTCGAACCGCTAACACCGTACGTCGCTTGAACTTAGGAGCAGAGACTACGAGTCCACTGCCCTCAGACTCCCTTAACGCACCCTCCTTAGGTCTGCTAGCACTCGCCTTGATCAAAGAGGAACCCATCCAAGACAGGTTCGGCTATGGGATTTAATCGAAGTATGCAGTCCATGTTGACAGAGAAGAAAAGAAGAGATTAGTCGAGAACTAGAATTAAGAGAAATAGCCACTTCGGCTATACGCAACATAAGGCCGAAAAGAAAAGAAAAGAGCGAAAGAATTACCATTACCTTATGATTACAGATGATTTGAACAACTAAGATGGATTCGACAGTCACTAGGACGCCCCACTTGCAGCTACTGGCATTCGGCTAAAGGCAAATATGAATGTAAATCGATTCAGTTGGAATGAAAAGGGAAATATTCGGCTTAAGGAGAAAAATAGAAAAGCAGAGAAGGAAAGGCAAAGTTTCGGCTATGTTGAAAATAAGAAGAGGGAGGAAGAGACAAATGTTGGAGAGAAAAGATGAAAAGAATGCACGAGTGGTCACTCTCTAAAGGTTTGGCTACCACACTATGAGGAGAAGCGATGAAAGAAAGAAGAAGGAAAGTTTTTGATAAGAGTAAAAGCAACCCGAAATGCACAAAAAGAAGAGGGACACGAAAAGAGCCTAAAAGAGATTTCGGCTCTCACTCTTCCTTAAAACTGAAAAATGCTCCTCCCACAACCCCAACCGAATTTCACCCCCTCCGAGCTCCCACATTCGGCCAAACTCCTCCTCTCTCCCCAAATCCCACGATTCACTCCCCAAATCTCTCCTCAAACTCCTCTCCATCACTCATTCAAATTCATTTGACTGAGTCTACAACTCCCCTTGCAGAGTCCAAGCTGAACTCTACTACTCTCACCTGCTCAGCACAAAAATAAATGCAACACATTGCAGCGTGTGGGATTCGAACTCCTTTCCTCCAAGTTCCCTTAATGACGCCACACCATGATGCCACACGCCTCCTTGTGCTAACAACCTACCAACAATTTCCCTTAAACCATGCTTCCACCATCTTCCCCCACTTCAGTGACCAAAACCCAAAATTTTGCCAGGACCTAGGCTCGAACCCGAGCCTCCCCAGGACCCCTAAACACACATAAATAACAAGCTTAGCTAGCCAAACACACAGAATAGAGCAAGATACCGAACCCCTAATTTTAGGATGTTACACAATGTCCCGGACATGGTCTTACACGTGTGAGATATTGATGCCCTTTGTCCCGCACGGTCTTACTCGAATTAATACGATGCAAATGTCCGGACATGGTCTTACACGAAATGAGATATCGATGCCTTTGTCCCGCATGCGGTCTTACTCGAATAAATACGATGCCAATGTCCCAGACATTGTCTTACACGTAAATAGATATCGATGCCACTGTCCCAAACAGTGTCTTACTCGAATTAATACGATGGCAATGTCCCGGACATGGTCTTACACGAAAGCGATATCGATGCTCACTGTCCGCGGGTGGTCTTACTCAAATTAATACGATGCCAATGTCCCGGACATGGTCTTACACGAAGCAGATATCGATGCCCATTGTCCCCGACGAGTGTCTTACTCGAATTAATACGATGGCAATGTCCCGGACATGGTCTTACACGAAATGAGATATCGATGCTCTTGTCCCGGTGGTCTTACTCGAATTAATACGATGCCAATGTCCCGGACATGGTCTTACACGTAAACAGATATCGATGCCACTGTGCCAGACATGGTCTTACATGATATTACACAACAGTCACCTATGCCATGATATAGTTAATCCTATCTATTCCTAGGTTCAAACGGAACTTATCGGATATTGACACCATACCGATCCTATCTCAGAATTCATGTGTATATCATCTCATGTGCATTTATCATTATCAATAGTCATATGAACATATATAATTCAATTCAAACTCATTTATTTGTATAATGACTTACCTCGGATTCAATTTTACTGAAACGGATACGGCTACTCGGTTACTTTCGCTTTCCCGCGATCTAAGTTTGATTTCTTCGGTTCTTGATCTATACATATTCAAATTTAACCCTTTTATTTATCAACTTATTCAATTCAATCAAAATACACATATTTAGGGAAATTTGCAAATTAGCCCTTACATTTTCACATTTGGACAATTTAGTCCCTAATTTACAAAATCACAAAATACATTAAATTAACTTGTAGCCATGTTTGGCCGAATATTCACTATGGTCATATCAATCAATAGATTTCATTTATTTCACAATTTAGCCCCTCAAATAATCATTTTCTCAATTTATTCCAAAATACCCAAATTCAACAAAACTTCAAATACAAACTATGATAATCAAACATATATCTTTCATTTTTTTCACTATTAAACATCACAAATCACATGAGTTCATCAAAGTCTCATTTCAAAAACATCATTAATTCTCAAAATTAAGACACGGGTTTTGTAGTATACGAAGCAACGATTACAAAAACGTAAAAATTATCAAAAACTGAAGTCAAAACTCACCTTAATTTAAGCTTGCAAGTGCCGAATAAAACAAAGCTTAAGCTCTTTCTTTTCTTTCAATATTCGGTGGAAGAACATGTAAAATGAGCACTATTTCCAAGCTTTGTTTTTATTATTATTGTAACATATAATATGTTATTTTCTTTAACTAAACTTTTATATAATATATATAAGACAACATATTTTTCATTATGCCGTCCATTACTCTTACTTTTGGCAAATTTGCAACATAAATCCTCCTATTTAAGGAGACACAACAATTAGGCTACTAAATCAATTAGAAGGCTACTTTTACCTTTTACACGATTTAGTCCTTTTATCAAATTAAACACACAGACAGACAAATTAACTTACAAAATGTTACCACATGCTTAATCACATATCAAAAGCATAGAAAATAATATTAAAATATTTTACTAACTCAAATTTGTGGTCCCAAAACCACTATTTTGACTAGGGCATAAACCGGACTGTTACAGATTTATCATTTTCCACACTCTTTCTTTGATCATTGTCCTCTCCTTATTCAGGCGAAACAATAAGGGTATAGGTTGCAGTCAAAACGGTTTCATTTTGAGGCGTGATTGGTAATGGAAGAGTCATTTGAGTAGGAGGTGAAAAGGATATGGGATGAGGATGTAGCTAATTTTTTACTAAATTGGAACGCATAAGGGAAGGCTTGGAAAGATAAGCAGGCTATGTTAGAAGGAAAATAAAAGGAATTAAGAAAGATCTAACTAAAAATTTGAGGGAGTTTCTAGAAAAGGAAAGAGATGATAATAATCTTGTGGAGGTTATTGACACTAAAATCCAATTGAATTTGGAGATTGATAGAGACGAGTTGTGTTGGGAGCATAGAACAAGAGTGAATTGGTTGAGATTGGGGGATAAAAACACAACTTTCCTCCATAATTATGCATCCTAACGTAGAAGAATGAATAAAACTGAGGGTTTGCAATATGAGGATGGAAGGGTGACGAGGGAGGAGGTAGAGATGGAAAGAATTGCACAAAGCTATTTTCAATCCCTATTTGTGTGACACCCCAAACCTGATTGGGACGGACCGACCCGAATTCAAAGTGTTACATTACCACCAAAGTGACTCTCCAGCTAACAACCACTCGACGCACACCCCAATCTTTTAACACCTCATTTATGACTAATTAACTAAGTATTTAAACCTGAGGGTATTTTGGTCATTTTATCACCTAAGGTTAAATTATCCCGATTTTATTTCTAAATAGTTACTGCCCTTTTTTTAGTCAAATTATGTAAGCCCTAAAAATTTTAGCTTAATTCGAGTTAAATTACTATGTCTAATTCAAGTTTTATTATTAGGGACTAAATCGTAACTTTTACAAACTTTTAGTACATTTTCCAAATTAAAAATTAAGAGTGTTTCTACCAAATATTAACAGTTACAAGTCTAATCCTAAAATATTACCAAGTTTCCCTATCATTAAAGGCTTCAATTAATCTAATCAAGTTATAGGACTAAATTGTAAATTAAGCAATTTAGAATACTAGATTACAAAAACCAAAAATTAAACCCCCAAAAACCCACACACCTGTGTGAAAAGACACATGTTCGTGTGCCAACCACTGCATCTATTTTGTCAAATATTCCTTTTAATTACCCGATTTTACATATTTTACTTACCCATTGAACTTGAAATAGCTACAATTAATTACCATAAACATCCACACATATTCAATTTAATTCATTTACAACAAATATGCAACAATTAATCAAAATTTAACACCCAATACACACTTAGCAAACACCAATTAATTCAAACAAGCTACATACCTTAGTCGCAAGCAATCCACCCCATGGTAAGCTTCAATTAAACATTTTTAGTATAAAATACATGCTTCATACACCGTGTTAACAACCACCGTACGAACACTCATCAGCATACCATAAATCAAACATCAATTAGACATAAAATCATGTATTAATGTAATTATAAAATCACCAAAAATAAAGTCCAAACTTTAATGTCCAATGTCCATTACAAGTAAAATAACACTAGTCCCAAAAGCATCACAATGCCCATATATAGTCTCTAAAGTAAATTTCTTAAGCCACTCCCGAGCCTTATTCTTGGATCGCCCTTGTACTCGCTTCTCAACTCCTTACGCACGAAAATTCTTTGCACAAAATGTGAGGGTGTGAGCTTAAAAAGCTCAGTTAATGATAGTAAAAACATCAATTAAATTGCACCCAATCATGCATAAATCAAAGCAATTAAGCATTAAATTTTTAGTCACAACAAGTTAACATTTCACCATAACATCACCTACTATTTCAAGAATTAAGAATCAAATTTTTCATGGCATGTAAAATAATTTTTTAACATAAACATTCAATTATATTTGCACAATCATTCAATTATATTGGCATAATACATCCATGGCTATAAGTAAACGTGTGATCATACATTGGATAAACGGATCTCTGTGTAACATCTCGATTTTGGGCCTAGTTAGAATAGTGTTTTTGAGACAACAAATCTAAATTAGAAATAATTATTTTATGAGTATTTTGAGGTATATGGCATGATTGCATGATTGTGTGAAAATTTCATGAAAACATTTTATGCATAAAGTGTCCAATTTGATTTTTAGGACTAAATTGCAAAAGTTGCAAAATATGTGATTCTAGAAGCTTTAAGTATGAAATAGCTTTGGATTACTAATTATAGGTCCTTAAATAGCAATTTTCCCAATTTCTAATTTTATGGACAAAAATGGACATGTTTAGGAAAAATTACAAAGAAAGGCTTTAGGGGCATTTTGGTCATTTGGTTAATAAAAGAATAAAAATAGAAAATAAGTCAAAACTCTTGTCCATCTTCTCCATGCTTGGCCGAAATTCTCAAGAACACCATAGCTAGGGTTTCTTTAACTTTCAAGCTTGATAATCAAGAAAAACAGAGTTCGGACCTAAACCGAGGAAAGAACAAGGTTGTGGACTAAATTGAATAGTTAGCCATATTTTGGTACCGAGGTAAGTTCGTGTGTAAATAATGCAACTTATATTATGTATTTAATATTTTATTATTGCATGACTTGTACAATTATCATTATGGATTCATTCGGTAAAGATTCGATACGGTGAAACTTCCGGTTGAACCTTAGGAATAGTTAGGATACAAATGTCATGACATTAGGGTTATGAGTTTACGTGTAAGACCATATTTGGGATATGGCATCGTTATGAAATTTCGTGTAAGACCATGTCTGGGACATGGCATCGATATGAGAATCGTGTAAGACCATAGCTGGGCTATGTGCATCGATATGGGGTCCTATGTAAGACCATATCTGGGATATGGCATTGGTATGATTCTATGTGTATGTGATTCCCGAGTATCCTTTAGTATTCCAAGTGGTTCAACGGGTAATCCAAAGATTATGTCAACGAAATGACAAGGTACGATCATGTTGAAAGGGTACAGGTATGTACGCAAAGCTCATAAATATTGAGATTATAAATCAATGAAACTTTGGTAAGAAGTGAATGAACAAATCATGATCACGAGTTTTATTGTACATTATGTAAATGACACGATTTAGAATGTATCTATGATACTTGATGACATTGTGATAAATTATATTATGTTATGTGTACAATAATGCATGGTTGATGTTGTTAATTATTTACATGCAAACTTACTAAGCTTTATGCTTACTCCCCTTTCCTTTCCATTTTCTTATAGTATCGCCAAGCTAGCTTGGGGGTCGAAGAACGTCGGAGACTCGATCACACTATCAATTTGAACTTTTGGGTATAGTTAGTCTCAACATTTTGAGTATGGCATGTATAGGGACTTGGTCTTTTTGTTATATGTCATATTGGTTTAGCCAAATGTGTTGGGTTATGATGATATTTGATTCATTTTGTATAAGGCCATGGGATGTGGCTCATATTGATTTTTGGGTTGTAAACCTATTCATATATGCATGCATGTGCCAATGTCATTATGATATGGCCTATGGTTATTGATGGTCGTATGATGATGTGTTGCATGTGATTTACTAAACTTGAGTTGGATGAAGGATGGTAGTTTTGTACGTGTATGTGTTGGTATGAAAATGCATGCATGCAATCTAAGGAATGATGCTTATTTGTATATGAGCTGGTAAAATTGGATTTGTCATGATATGGAGTCTTAAGCAAATATAAATTGATAAGAAGTTGCCATGTATGAGTCATGTTTATGGATGTTTAAGTGCTTATTTATGCCATGTTAGATGTCATTGAGATGTGCAAGTGTGCATGTGTTATTGAGGGTGACAAATGGCTTGGAAAATAGCGGTCAAATTTGTCCACACGGGTAGACACACGGGCATGTGTCTAGGCCGTGTGTGACACACGGCTTGCCCCAAGGCCGTGTGTTCTAGCCGTGTGTCCTCTACACCTTAGTTTTGAGAAACAAAATGCCCAGTAGTAAACACACATGCATGAGACACGACCATAGGACATGGGCATGTACCTAGGCCGTGTGAAATCTGTACTTAAATTTCAAAATTTAATTCGCCACTCGGCCTAAGGACACGGGCGTGTGCCTTGGCCGTGTGACCTTATTAGTTTGATGATGTCATAAACAGAATGTTCCCTATTTTGGACACGGCCTGAAGCACGGGCGTGTGATATGTCACACGGGCGTGTCCCTTTACCCACACGGGCGTGTGGTCCCTTTTGTATGATTTTTTTTTAAATTCCCCAAAAGTTTCTAAAGTTCTCAGTTAAGTCCTGAACCACCCCCGATGTATGTTTTGATCCTTATAGGCTCGTATTAGGGACAACATGAATGTTTATGAAACGTTATAATTTTGAAGGGAAATTCTTCTCTCAGTTTTATATGATTGCTTGCGTATAAGTCCGGTAATGCCTCGTACCCTATTCTGGTGTCAAATACGGGTAAAAGGTGTTACATTTAGTGGTATCAGAGCTACGATTTAGTCGATTATCGAACTAACGTAGCGTGTGCACGAGTCTAGCTATACATGCCATAAATGAATTGTGATAGTGTGACGACTCTTGACCTTTTAAATTGTGTTTTCATATAGTAATGGATCCCAATCGAGCTGAAGCTGATGATGTAGAAAGTAATGCGCCGGCTCCTGCTCAAAGGGCAGCGCCAGTTGAAAGTAGACCTGTAACTATGAGTCAGAGAGGAGGATAAGAGGCTAGGGAAGCCTTTCTCCATATGATGAACGCCTGGTATACAGAGTTCATTCGAACGAACCCGAACGCTCAATCCCCTCCACCCCCACCTATTCCCCAGCCAGTTCCCGTAGCACCTCAAGGTATGGAATTCATGAGATTAAATATACCTCCAGTTGATAAGATTCGAAAACAATGAGCCAAAGAGTTTTGAGTTGGTATAGATGATGATCCCGAAAGGGCAGAATTCTGGCTTGAGAATACCATCAGGGTACTTGATGAGCTATCATGCACATTAAATGAGTGTTTAAAGTGTGCCATCTCACTTTTGAGAGATTCGGCTTACCAGTGGTGGAACACCCTTGTGTCGGTTGTACCAAGGGGGAGAGTTAATTGGGAATTTTTCTAAGAAGAGTTCCGTAAGAAGTACATTAGCCAGAGGTTTATCGATCAAAAATGAAAAGAATTCCTTGAGTTAAAATAGGGCCGAATGACGGTAACAGAATATGAGCGTAAATTTGTGAAACTGAGCAAATACGCTCGAGAATATGTTTTGACTGAAGCCATCATGTGTAAGAGATTTGAAGATGGGCTAAATCAAGACATTTGATTATTAGTTGGCATTCTTGAACTGAAAGAATTCGTTGTGCTGGTTGAGAGAGCTTGCACGGCCGAGGAATTGGCTAAAGAGAAAAGAAAATATGAAATTGAGTCTCGTGACTCGAGGAAAATACAGATGGGTAAGTCATTTCAGTCCTCATCTAAGAAACCGAGAGAGTTTAATACTCGATCAAGTGCTTCAGTTGGGTTTTCAAATAGAAACCATGGGAAATAGTATTCGGGACATAAGGCTTAGACTACTTCGATAGCGAGTGTGGGTAATGCGACCTAATAGACCTGAATGCCCGCATTGTGGTAGACATCACCCCAGTGAGTGCCAAGCGAATGATCGAACTTATTTCAAGTGTGGTTCCCAAGATCATTTCATTAGAGATTGCCCTGAGATGGCTGAAAAAGAGAAATTTCAGAGTGCGAGATCTGGTAATTTTGCTCCTAGAGGGAGGCCATAGAGAAATTCGGGAACTGGAGCGAGTAGCAAGAGTGCACCTAGAGATCCAGCTGCAAGGCCCGAAGGTAGAGCACATGCGAGGACTTATGCCATTCGCGCTCGTGAAGAGGCTTCATCTCCTAATGTGATTATGGGTACGTTTTCTCTTTATGATACTTCTGTTGTTGCTTTGATTGATCCGGGATCTACCCATTCGTATGTTTGTGTAAAATTGGTGTCTAGTATGAATATGCCTGTTGAGTCTATAGAATTTGGGAGAAAAGTGTCAAACCCATTAGGCAAGTATGTGTTAGTTGACAAAGTATGTAAGAATTGTCATTTGATAATTAGCGGTCACTGTTTTCTGGCTAACCTTATGCTTTTGCCGTTTGATGAATTTGACATAATACTTGGTATGGATTGGTTGACCATGCATGATGTGGTAGTTAACTGTGGAAGGAAAATCATTGAATTGAAATGTGAAAGTGGTGATATTCTTCGGGTTGAATCAGATGAATCGGATAGATTGCCAATTGTGATCTCTTCTATGACAGCTCAGAGGTATATAAGAAAAGGGTGCAAATCTTATCTTGCCTTTATGTTGAATACCAAAGTGTCTAAGTTAAAGATTGAGTCAGTGCCGGTAGTATGTGAGTATTCGGATGTGTTTCCAGAGGAGTTTCCCGGATTGCCTCCAGTTAGAGAAGTTGAATTTGGTATTAAGTTAGTCCCTGGTACTGCACCTATTTCGATTGCTCCGTACAGAATGGCTCCGACCGAATTAAAGGAGTTGAAAGCTCAATTGCAAGAATTGACGGATAGAGGTTTTGCGAGACCTAGTTTTTCTCCGTGGGGTGCACCAGTATTATTTTTGAAAAAGAAAGATGGATCTATGAGGCTTTGCATTGACTACCGACAACTCAATAAGGTGACCATAAAGAATAAGTACCCTTTGCTGGGAATAGATGATTTGTTTGACCAATTGAAGGGAGCCACAGTATTCTCCAAGATTGACTTGAGGTATGGTTACTACTAGTTGAGAGTTAAAGACTTGGATGTACCGAAAACTGCTTTTCAGACGAGGTATGGTCACTATGAATTTTTAGTTATGCCTTTTGGTTTAACGAATGCTCTTGCTGTGTTTATGAATTTGATGAACCGTATTTTCCGACTGTACTTGGATAAATTTGTTGTTGTTTTTATTAATGATATACTGATTTATTCTCGTGATGAGACCGAGCATGTCGAGCACTTGAGAACGGTTTTAAAAACTTTGAGAGATAAATAGTTGTATGCTAAGTTTAGTAAAAGTGAGTTTTGGCTTTGAGAAGTCAGATTTTTAGGGCACATTGTTTCGGGTGATGGTATTTGAGTTGACCCGAGTAAGATTTCGGCTATTGTTGAATGGAAACCACTGAGGAATGTGTCAGAGGTTAGAAGCTTTCTAGGTTTAGCCGATTATTACAGACGATTTGTTAAAGGATTATCCATGATTGCTACTCCGATGATGAGGTTGTTATAGAAAGATGTCAAGTTCGAATGGACAGAAAAGTGCCAATAGAGTTTTGAGAAACTAAAGGCATTGTTGACTGAGGCTCCAATTTTAGTACAACCTAAACCGGGAAAAGAATTTGTAGTTTATAGTGATGCATCCTTGAATGGATTGGGTTGTGTACTTATGCAAGAAGACAAGGTAATAGCTTATGCCTCAAGACAGCTGAAACCACATGAGAAAAACTATCCGACACATGATTTAGAGCTAGCTGCCATTGTGTTTGCATTGAAGATCTGGAGACATCATTTGTATGCCGAGAAATGTCGGGTATTCACTGATCATAAAAGTCTAAAGTACTTGATGACTCAAAAGGATTTGAACCTAAGGCAACAGAGATGGCTAGAGTTGATAAAAGATTATGAGCTAGTGGTTGACACCCGAGAAAGGTGAACGTGGTCTCTGATGCCTTGAGTAGGAAATCCTTATTTGCATTGAGGGCTATGAATACACGATTGGCTTTATCAGATGATGGTTCTATTATAGCTAAGTTGAGAGCTAGACTGATGTTTGTCCAAGAGATTTGTGAAGCTCAGAAAGGCGATAGTGAATTGCAAGCTAAAAGATTTCAATGTGAATCGGGTATGGAGTCAGACTTTCAAATTAGTTCTGATGGATGTTTGATGTTCTAAGATAGGGTCTGTGTACCGAGAGATGATGATCTTATTCAAAAAATTTTGCACGAGGCACATAGTGGATGTTTATCTGTTCAACCGGGCAGTACAAAGATGTATAATGATTTGAAGAAAATGTATTGATGGTCAGGAATGAAAAGAGACATTTCAGAGTTTGTGTCGAGATGCTTGGCCTGTCAACAAGTAAAGGCCAAACACCAAGTACCTTCTAGTTTACTTTAGCCTGTGGTGGTTCCCGAGTGGAAATGGGACAAAATTACTATGGACTTTGTGACGGGTTTACCCTTAACACCAAAAAAGAAAGATGCTGTTTGGGTTGTGGTTGATAGGCTTATGAAATTGGCTCATTTTATTCCGGTACGTACTGACTACTCACTTGATAAGCTAGCCGAATTGTATATTTCTGAAATTGCGAGATTGCACGGAGTGCCTTTGTCAATTATATCGGATAGAGATCCGAGGTTCACTTCACGATTTTGGAAAAAAGTTACAGGAAGCTTTGGGTACGAAATTGAATTTTAGTTTTGCTTTCCATCCACAAACTGATGGTCAGTCGGAATGAGTAATTCAAATTCTTGAAGATATGCTGCAGTGTTGTATTCTTGAGTTCCAAGGTAGTTGGGAAAAGTATTTACCGTTGGTAGAATTTGCCTACAACAATAGTTTTCAGTCGAGTTTGAAAATGGTGCCT
This sequence comes from Gossypium sturtianum, assembly GCA_025698515.1. Classification (NCBI taxonomy): domain Eukaryota; kingdom Viridiplantae; phylum Streptophyta; class Magnoliopsida; order Malvales; family Malvaceae; genus Gossypium; species Gossypium sturtianum. Next base: position 44,099,113 of record CM046951.1, read on the forward strand.
TATGAGGCATTGTATGGGCGTAAGTGCCGAACACCCTTGTATTGGACTGAACTCAGAGAGAATCAGATTCACGGAGTTGATTTAGTCAGAGAAACCGAAGAAAAGGTAAAGGTAATTCGTGATTGCTTGAAAGCAGCTTTAGATAGACAAAAATCCTACGCGGATTTGAAACGGAAAGAGATTGAGTTTCAGGTCGGTGATAAGGTATTCCTGAAAGTGTCTCCATAGAAGAAAGTTCTCAGATTTGGTTGGAAGGGCAAGTTGAGTCCGCGTTTTATAGGGTCGTATGAGATTACCGAAAGGATAGGGCCGTTAGCGTATCGGTTAGCGTTGCCATTTGAGTTGGAAAAGATCCACGATGTGTTCCATCTGTCTATGTTGTGTCGATACTGATCTTCACATGTGATTTCATCGACAGAGGTTGAGAGTCGACCGGATATGACTTATGGTGAAGAACCGGTTAAGATTTTGGCTCGGGAAGTCAAACAATTGAGAAATAAAAGTATTGCTCTCGTGAAAGTCTTGTGGAAAAGGTATGGGGTTGAAGAGGCTACAAGGGAACCCGAGAAAACCATGAGAAAACAATACCCAAACCTCTTTACCGATAAGATTTTTGGGGACGAAAATCCCTAAGGGGGGAGAGTTGTAACATCCCGATTTTGGGCCTAGTCGGAATAGTGGTTTTGAGACCACAAATCCGAAGTAAAAATAATTATTTTATGAGTATTTTGAGGTCTATGGCATGATTGCGTGATTGTGTGAAAATTTCATGAAGAAATTTTGTGCATAAAGTGTCCAATTTAATTTTTAGGACTAAATTGCAAAAGTTGCAAAATATGTGATTCTAGAAGCTTTAAGTATGAAATAGCTTTGGATTATTAATTAGAGATCCTTAAATAGCAATTTGACCAATTTCTATTTTTATGGACAAAAATGGACATGTTTAGGAAAAATTACAAAGAAATGCTTTAGGGGCATTTTGGTCATTTGGTTAATAAATGAATAAAAAGGGAAAATAAGTCAAAAAACTTGTCCATCTTCTCCATGCTTGGCTGAAATTCTCAAGAACACCATAGCTAGGGTTTGTTCAACTTTCAAGCTTGATAATCAAGAAAAACGGAGTCCGGACCTAAACCTAGGAAAGAACAAGGTTGTGGACTAAATTGAATAGTTAGCCATATTTTGGTACCGAGGTAAGTTCGTGTGTAAATAATGCAACTTATATTATGTATTTAATATTTTTTTATTGCATGACTTGTACAATTATCATTATGGATTCGTTCGACAAAGATTCGATATGGTGAAACTCCCGGTTGAACCTTAGGAATAGTTAGGATACAAATGTCGTGACATTAGGGTTATGAGTTTACGTGTAAGACCATATCTGGGATATGGCATCGTTATGAGATTTCGTGTAAGACCATGTCTGGGACATGGCATCGATATGAGAATCGTGTAAGATCATAGCTGGGCTATGTGCATCGATATGTTGTCCCATGTATGACCATATCTGGGATATGGCATTGGTATGATTTTATGTGTATGTGATTCCCGAGTATCCTTTAGTATTCCAAGTGGTTCAACGGGTAATCCAAAGATTATGTCAACGAAATGACAAGGTACGATCATGTTGAAAGGGTACAGGTATGTACAGAAAGCTCATAAATATTGAGATTATAAATCAATAAGACTTTGGTAAGAAGTGAATGAATAAATCATGATAACGAGTTTTATTGTACATTATGTAAATGACACGATATAAAATGTATCTATGATACTTGATGACATTGTGATAAATTATATTATGTTATCTTTACAATAATGCATGGTTAATGTTGTTAATTATTTACATGCAAACTTACTAAGCTTTATGCTTAGTCCCCTTTCGTTTCCATTTTCTTATAGTATCGCCAAGCTAGCTCAGGGATCGAAGAACGTTGGAGACTCGATCACACCATCAATTGGAACTTTTGTAACACCCCTTACCCGTGTTCGACGCCAGAATAGTGTACGAGGCATTACCGGACAATAACTGATCGTGTCCAAACTAACTATGACAACGAATAAGGCAAGTGCACCTATCGTTCGGTAGTATAGCTATGGCAAGACCAGAAATATCGTATCCTCAAGGACCAAGAGTACTAGTAGTTACTATCTTTTTATTATTTTACTTAAGTATTAAGAGAATCGATGTTTAATTAACTAATTTCTTAACTAAAGATGTTAAGACACAGAGAGTGAATTGGGAAAATACTTTTGGGAAAAACCAATTGATTAAGACAATACCCGAGGAAGAATCCACCTAGACTTCACTTGTTATTTAACTCTGAACCAGACGATTTATTCACTTGACTTGATCTGTAGGATTCCCTAATTTATATTAATACCTCTTTCGAGGATACTAATGTCTAACCCTAGGTTGATTAATTAAAATCTCTTTCTAATTAAAACCCCTAGTGTTGCATTAACTCGATCTATGGACTCCCATATTAGGTTTGACCCCTCCGACAGATTTTCGTCATCCTATCTCTAGGGTTGCGATCAACTCCGCTTAACTATGCTAGATCTACTCTTAAACAGGGACTTTTGCTCCACTGCCTAAGCACATCAATACTTGAATAAATATCCTGAAATATTAAAACAAGAATTAAGAACACATAATTAAGAACAAATCAAGTATTTATCATATAGTTCAGAAAACAATAACAAGATCCGTCTTAGGTTTCATCCCGCTCAGGTATTTGAGGGGTTTAGTTCATGTTTAATAAAGAATATATCGCAGAAGAAAGTAAATAACAAAACATAAGAAAAACCCTAAAACCCCCTGAAGGAAATTAAAGGAAAGTTCTTCCGTCTTGAGCGTGATTCCGGCTTCTGAGATGGATCAACTGGCTTTCTTGGAGTAATCCCCTGTGTTCAGCCCCCTCTGGCTTCGCCCTTCGTCAAAAGCCATGACAGGAGGCTTCTGTCGAACTCCCCATTTAGCTTGCCCTCTAGGGTGTTTATATAGGCTTTCGGGATGCCTTACTTGGCCCACAAGTATCCTAATCCAAATGAAACTCATCTTGGCCACGGCAGGGACACGCCCATGTGGAACGCCCGTGTGAATTGAGCCCAGGCCGTGTTCGGGCCTTCAAAGGTGGCACGGCCGTGTGGTGAACTCCAGGCCGTGTTGATTTCCTACTTTAGCCCATTTTCTCTGTTTTTGGCCCGTTTCTCATTCTTTTCATCCTCCGATGCTCTCCTAAGTATAAAACATAAAATTAAAGGATTAGGAGCAACAAATTCCATAATTCAAGGGATTAAATCATCCAAAAGTATGCTAAATGTGGGATTAAAATATGTATATATTACAGTTTATCAGTAACACAAATATTCATGCAAAACCGGGCCATAAAATTTCTTTTTTTATAAAAAAAATTCATATTCAATCATAAAGTCCCTAAAATTTGCCTACGAGGCCCAAAACATAATTTGGGAACGGTCTGGGACCAAACCGAGAACTTTAGAAAAATTTAGACAATTTACATGAAAACTGGGCACACGCCCGTGTGGTCGTACACGCCCATGTCCCCAGCCCGTGTGGATTTATTTTTCATTTCGAACCTACAGGGGTTTTCACACGGTCGAGCACATGCCCGTGTCCTAGGCTGTGTCCTTCACACGGCCGATACTCACGCCTGTGTCTCTGTCCGTGTGCAAAAACCTGGGTATTCTGTTTATGACATCAGCACACATTTTAGGTCACACGACCAAGGCATATGCCCGTGTGTTAGCTCATGTGACAAACTTAATTTTTCGTAAATTAGGTGCAGGGGACACACGGCCAGGCTACACGGCCTAGACACACGCCCGTGTGTCTACCCGTGTGGAGAAATATAAGGCTATTTACCAAGCCTTTTGCCACATTGAAAAGCATCAACACTTATACCATTTCCATCCAAACTTAACATGCTATTATTAGACATCTATTTGTCCACATTAAGATCATTCATGCACCATTTAATAACCATACTCATCATGTATAACCACACTTCAATTTCATGCTATCATTCAATCCCACTTAGGCAAGCAAACTCATTCATGAAAGGCCTCATCATAGACTTATAACACAACCAATATTAGCCACATCGCATGGCCTTATACAAAATGATATATCAAATGACATAGACCACATTCTTGGCCAAATAATTATGACACTTACAAAATAACCAAATTCCTATACATACAATAATTCAATGTAAATCTCAATATACCAAAATGTGTGGATAGTGTGGATGATCCTTCGACGATCTCCATATGTAGCAGCCCGAATCCTTCGACGATCTCCATATGTAGCAGCCCGAATTAGGGCCTAAACGAAATAGTGGTTTCAAAACCATGAATTCGAGGTCAAAACATTTAGTCCAGTTGAGTTTTAGTGTTTATTGAGTGATTGAATGTTTGTGTGAAATTTTGGTTGAGAAATTTTATTGTTTGAATGTTCAATTTGATAAGTTGGACTGAATTGCAATGGGTGAAAAGTGTGTATTATAATCCATAAAGTACTTGATTGAGATGGGTTTTTAAATTGAGAGTCCTTAGTTGGTAATTAGACCATTATATTATAGTTTGGACACAAAATGCCCATAGAGGGATAAAATAACTAAAGGATTAATGAAAAGAAATTTGGTCATTTGTCTAATAAAAGAAATAAAAGGGAAAATAAGGCTAAAATTTTGTCCATCTTCATCCTCCATAACCGAAATTTGTAAGGTGCCATATAGGGTTTTGTTTCACTTTCAAGCTTGATTGTAAGTACCTCCTAGCCCTGTTTTTTGATATTCTTTGTATTTTTGAAATCCTCGTAGCTCGATCTAGCTATTTCTACCACTATTTTGAGCTAGAGTTTGTGTTTAAAATTTTACCCATGGATGACATACATGTATTTTGGTGTCTAGTGGTAGAATATGAAAGTTTGAAGTGTGATAAACAACTTTTGCTAGATGATTTTTTGTGCAATTGATAAAAAAGGACTTATTTGCAAGAGATGAAATATTATATGTATAAAATGTAAAATAGTTAAAATTGTGGGCTGCTATAAGAGAGAATATGTATCAACTAGGCTTGGGTGTGTGAAAAATGAACACATTTCATTTTACGAGCCTAGGGACTAAAGTGTAAAAATTGAGAAAGTTAGGGGCTAAATTGTAAATTTTACCATCGGAAGATTTTGGACTGATTTGAATAATGTATATATTAAATAAGCTAAATGTGTCATTATAGATCAAGAAGAACCTGGAATCGACCTTGACCGAGGAAAAGGCAAGGTTTCAGACTAAATTGCAAATTTACACATTTTATATCGAGGTAAGTTTATATGTAAACGATACATCCTTTTTATTTATGTTTTTACATATTAATGTCTTATGTGAAATATGAGTGAATATTATTGATATTTATTAAAATGATGAAAAGTGGGGAAATTCTCGGATGAACCTTCAGAATACAAAAAGGATACAAAAGAACACCGTATTTACTATTATTGGTGGGCTGTGTGTGATACCACTGTATTTACTATTATTGGTGGCTGTGTGCGATACCCCCGTATTTACTATTATTGGTGGGCTGTGTGCGATACCACCGTATTTACTATTATTGGTGGGCTGTGTGCGATACAATCGTATTTACTATTATTGGGGGGCTGTGTGCGATACCACCGTATTTAATATTATTGGTGGGCTATGTGCGATACCACCGTACTCACTATTATTGGTGGGTTGTGTGCGATACCACCGTGTGTATATGTATCTAGTATTATTCCGAAGAGTTCATCGGGAAAATTTGATTAAGTGTTATTACGTGTGACAATGTGGTGACAAGTGCAGGGTTATAGGTGCATGTAATTGTGAGCAATGTCTATAATATGTATTTGGAATGTGGTAAGGTTTGAAATGAGTAAGTGCAATTACAAGGATCTTAACTGTTTTTGATTAGTATGTAATGTTCTTGATTGATAAGCATGTGGTGATGTTTATTGTTTACGTATAGACTTACTAAGCTCAAAGCTTACTCCCTTCTCTTTTCCCTTATTTTATAGTGTCGCCAAGCCAGCTCGGGATACGGAGATCGTCGGAGGATCATCCACACTATCCACACATTTTTGTATATTGAGATTTACATTGAATTATGGCATGTATAGGAAATTGGTTATTTTGTAAGTGTCATAATTGATTGGCCAAGAATGTGGTCTATGTCACTTGATATATCATTTTGTATAAGGCCATGTGATGTGGCTAATATTGTTTGTGTTATAAGTCTATGATTAGGCCTTTCATGAATGAGTTTTCTTGCCTAAGTGGGGATGAATGATAGCATAAAATTTAAGTGTGGGAAGTGTGATATGTGAATGGTTGTGTAGGTGCATGTGTGATGACTAAGTATAAGTGTGGTTATACATGATGAGTATGGTTATTAAATGGTGCATGAATGCTCTTAATGTGGACAAATAGATGTCTAATAATAGTGTGCTAAGTTTGGTTGGAAATGGAATAAGTGTGGATGCTTATCAGGGTGACAAAAGGCTTGGTACATAGCCTTATAATTGTCTACACGGGTAGACACACGGGCGTGTGTCTAGGCCGTGTGTGCCACACGGTCTGCCTCATGGGCGTGTAGCTTGGCTGTGTGCCCCTGCACCTAATTTTTGAAAAATTAATTTCGTCACACGGGCTAACACACGGGCGTGTGCCTTGGCCGTGTGACCTAAAATGTGTTCTGACATCATAAATAGAATACCCAGGTTATTGCACACGGGCAGAGACACGGGCGTGTGCTCGACTGTGTGAAAACCCCTATAGGTTTGAAATGAAAAATAAAACCACACAGGCTGGGGACATGGGTGTGTGCGACCACACGACTTTCCCACACGGGCGTGTGCCCAGTTTTTATGTAAATTTTCCAAATGTTTCTAAAGTTCTCGATTTGGTCCCGGACCATTCCCAAAGTATGTTTTGAGCCTCGTTGGCCCATTTTAGGGACTTTATGATTGAATATGAAAATTTTTAAATTGAAGGAAATTTTATGGCCCGGTTTTGCATGAATGCCTGTGTTGTGTTATAGTTTGGTAATGCCTCATACCCTTTTTTGGCGCTGAACAAGGGTAAAGGGTGTTACATTTTAGTGGTATTAGAGTTATAGTTTAGTCGATTCTCGGACTACCGTAGCATGTGTGAGAGTCTAGCTATACATGCCATAAATATATTATGATAGTGTGGTGACTCCTGACAATTTCAAACTGTGTTTTCATATAGTAAATGGATCCCGACTGAGCTACTGCTGATGATGCTGCAAGTAATGCGCCGACTCCCACGCAAGGGACCGCGCCAGTAGTAAAGTAGACCTGAGACCTTGGGTCAGGGAAAGGAGGCTTGGGAAGCCTTTCTCCATATGATGAGTAATTGGTATACTGAATTTGTTTGAGCAAATCCTAATGCTCAACCTCCTCCACCCACTACTATACGTCAGCCGGTCCCCGTAGCTCCTCAAGGTATTGATTTGGTAAGATTGACTAAACCCCCGGTTGATAAGATTCGAAAATAAGGGGCCGAAGAATTTAGAGCCAACATAGATGATGATCTCGAGAAAGCAGAGTTTTGGCTTGAGAATTCTTTGCGGGTATTTGACGAACTTTCTTGTACTCCCAAATAATGCTTAAAATGTGCTGTATCATTACTGAAGGAATCGACATATCACTGGTAGAAGACGTTGATATCTGTAGTTCCAAAAGAGAGAGTGACATGGGATTTCTTCCTAGAGGAGTTCTGAAATAAATATATAAGTCAGCGGTTCATCGATCAAAAACGGAAAGAGTTCCTCGATTTGAAGCAAGGTAAAATGTCTGTGGCAAAGTATGAACGTGAATTTGTTAGACACAGTAAGTATGCTCAAGAGTGTGTGTCGACCGAAGCTATTATGTGCAAGAGATTCGAAGATAGTCTGAACGAGGATATTAGATTGTTAGCTGGGATCTTAGATTTGAAAGAATTCGTGGTATTGGTCGATAGAGCTTGCAAGGCTGAAGAGCTGAATAAAGGAAGGAGAAAAGCTATGATTGAGGCCCATGATGCAAGAAAGAGGCTGATGAGTAAGTCGTTCCAATCCCAATCAAAGAGGTCCAAAGAAATGAATCCTCGGATGACGGTTTTAGCTGGGTATTCACACTGAGACCGTGGTAAAACATATTCGGGCACTAGAGTTCAAGCTACTTCGATGGCAAGTGTGGGTAATGTGAAGTCTAATAAACCAAAGTGTCATAATTGTGGTAGACAACATATCGGAAAGTGTTGGGGAAACAATCGATCTTGCTTCAAGTGTGGTTCTCGAGAACATTTTATCAGAGACTATCGTGAGAAAGCTGAAGAAGAGAAACTTCAGAGCGTTAGACCGAGTAACACTACTAGCAAAGGTAGACCTCCGCGAAATGCCAGAAATGGTGCTGGTAGTAAAAGTATAATGAAGGATTCAGCTGTAAGATCAGAAATGAGAGCTTATGCCATACGTGCTCGTGAGGATGCCTCATCTCCCGATGTGATTACTGGTACATTCTCTCTTTATGATACTAATGTTATTGCATTAATTGACCCCAGATCCACTCATTCTTATATCTGTGTGAATTTGGTAAATAGTAAGAAAGTGCTTGTTGAATTGATTGAATTTGTGATTAAAGTTTCAAACCCCTTAAGCAAGTATGTGTTAGGAGATAAGGTTTGTAAGAATTGTCCTTTGACGATTCAAGGTCACTGTTTTCTGGCTAATTTGATGTTGTTGCCATTTGATGAGTTTTATGTTATTTTGGGCATGGATTGGTTGACATTACATGATGCCAAGGTAAATTGTAGACAAAAAACTCTTGAGTTGAAATGTGAAAATGGTGAGATTTTTTGGGTTGAAACAGATGACTCAAATAAGATGCATGTGGTGATTTAGCACATGTCTTCTTAGAAATACATGAGAAAAGGATGTGAAGGTTATCTTGCTTATGTGTTGAATACTGAGATGTCCGGGTCGAAGCTTTAATTAGTGCGAGTAGTTTGTGAATTTCCAGATGTGTTTCCATAAGAGTTGCCTGGGTTACCTCCGATTAGAGAGATTGAATTTGCCATTGATTTATTGCCTGGGACTGCACCGATCTCGATTACTCCGTATAGAATGGCTCCGACTGAATTGAAAGAATTAAAAGCTCAGTTACAAGAGTTGACAGATAAGGGATTTGTGAGACCGAGTTTTTCTCCTTGAGGTGCTCCCGTATTGTTTGTGAAGAAAAAGGACGGATCTATGAGACTTTATATTGACTATCGACAACTCAACAAGGTGACCATAAAGAAAAAGTATCAATTTTCAAGAATTGATGATTTGTTCAATCAATTGAATGGAGCAACAATGTTCTCAAAGATAGATTTGAGATCCGACTACTATCAGTTGAGAGTCAAAGAATCTGATGTGCCAAAAACTACTTTTAGAATGAGGTATGGACACTATGAATTTCTTGTAATGCCTTTCGATTTAACTGATGCACCAGCTATGTTTATGGATTTGATGAACCGAATTTTTTGGCTATATTTGGATAAGTTTGTGGTAGTGTTCATAGATGATATATTGATTTATTCCCGAGATGAGTCTGAGCATGCCGAACACTTAAGAACGGTATTGCAGATTCTACGAGAGGAGAAATTGTTTGCTAAGTTCAGTAAAAGTGAGTTTTGGCATCGTGAAGTCGGATTTCTGGGAAATATAGTTTCAGGTGATGGTATTCGGGTTGATCCGAGCAAAATTTTGGCGATTGTTGATTGGAAACCGCCAAATAATGTATCTGAGGTTTGAAGCTTTTTGGGCTTAGCCGGGTATTATAGACGTTTTGTCAAGGGATTCTCGATGATTGCTTCTCCTATGACTAAGTTGCTTCAAAAGAGTGTTATGTTCAAGTGGGCTGAAAAATGCCATCAAAGTTTTGTGAAGTTGAAAGCGAGATTGACTGAAGCACCAGTGCTAGTGTAACCTGAGTCGGGGAAAGAGTTTGTGATCTATAGTGATGCGTCACTAAATGGTCTTGGGTGTGTATTGATGCAAGAAGGCAAAGTAGTAGCGTATGCCTCGAGACAGCTAAAATCGCATGAAGACAATTATTCGATGCACAATTTGGAGTTGGCCGCCATCGTATTTGCTTTGAAGATTTGGCGTCATTATTTGTATGGTGAAAAATGTCGAATCTTTACCGATCACAAGAGTTTGAAATATTTGATGAATCAAAAGGAATTGAATTTGCGACAACAGAGATGGCTCGAATTGTTAAAGGATTATGAGCTAGTGATTGAATATCATCCCAGAAAGGCAAATGTGGTTGCAGATGCTTTGAGCAGAAAATCCTTGTATACTTTAAAAGTTTTGAGTACGAGTTTGACATTGTCTGATGATGGTTCTATATTGGCCGAGTTGAAGGCTAGACCGTTGTTTCTTCAGCAGATTTGTGAAGCTCAAAAGAATGATAGTGGAATGCAAGCTAAGAGTGCTCAGTGTGAATCGGGAAGTAACTCTGATTTTCGGGTTGGTTCAGATGATTGTTTGATGTTTCGTGATAGAGTTTGTATACCGAAAGATGATGAGTTGATTCGAAAAATTTTACACGAGGCATAAAGTGGTTGTTTGTCAGTACATCCGGGCAGTACAAAAATGTATAATGATTTGAAGAAGTTGTATTAGTGGTCGGGTATGAAAAGAGACATCTCTGAGTTTGTGGCAAAGTGTTTGATCTGCCAACAAGTGAAAGCTGAGCATTAGGTGCCTTCGGGTTTACTTCAACCAGTGATGGTTCTTGAGTGGAAATGGGACAGAATCACGATGGATTTCGTGATAGGATTGCCTCTGACTCCGAAAAAGAAAGATGTCGTTTGGGTTGTGGTTGATAGATTGACAAAATTGGCTCGCTTTATACCAGTACGTACCGAATACTCACTTGATAAGTTGGCTGAGTTGCATATTGATGAAATTGTGAGATTGCACGGAGTACCTATGTCTATTATTTTGGATAGAGATCCGAGATTTACTTCGAGGTTTTGGAAAAAGTTGCAAGAAGACTTGGGTACGAAATTAAATTTTAGTACCGCGTTTCATCCGCAAACTGACAGTCAATCCGAAAGAGTAATTCAAGTTCTTGAAGACATGCTCCGATGTTGTGTTTTAGAATTCAAAGGTAGTTGGGAGAAATATCTACCTTTGGTTGAATTTGCCTACAACAACAGTTATCAGTCGAGTATACAGATGGCACCGTACAAAGCATTATATGGTCACAAGTGTCGAACTCCTTTGATTGGACCAAGCTCAGTGAGAAATAGATTCACGGGGTTGATTTAGTTAGAGAAACCGAGGAGCAAGTGAAAATAATCCGTGATTGTCTGAAAGCTGCTTCAGATCGAGAAAAGTCATATGCAGATTTGAAAAGAAAAGAAATTGAGTTTCAAGTGGGTGATAAAGTGTAACATCCCGGTTTAGACCCTAGTCGGAACAGTGGTTCGAGACCACAAATCTGAGGTCGTAAAAATATTTTTATAATATTTTCTCTATGAATAGTATGTGATATAGCCTGTGTGAAAATTTTGTGTGATAATTTTATCGACTATGTGCTGATTTATGAAAAAAGACTTAATTGCATAAGGTGTAAAAGCTGTGTGCTAATTTATAAGTGTCAAATTTGTTGATGGCTTTTTAAGGTGGAGGCCTTATGTTGTTAATAAACCATTTTTAAGATAGTGGGGTGTTAAATGACAAGATAACCATAATGCTAATTTGTCTTATATGTTTATTAAAAGGGCAAAATGGTAAAATGATAATTAAGTTAATTTATAACGAAACAAAGCATGAAATAGTTATCATCTTCTTCATGTTCCACCAAAAAATACAAAAGAAAAGAAGGAAGAAAAGCTTTGAAATTTCGGCTAGGGTTAAGCATGATTCAAGGTATGTTTGAGCTCGGTTTTTGATAATTTCTACGTTTTTGTAATTGTTGCTTTGTGCTCTACAAAACCCATGCTCAAATTTTGTGAATTGATGATGTTTATGAAATGTTCCATTGATGAAATGGTGAGCTTTGTGATGAGTGTTGGTGTTAAATGAAAAATATGTGTTTGATGAACATGTTTTGTTCTTAGAGTTTTGATGAATTTAGCTAATTAGGGCTAAATTGAGAAAATAGCATTTTGAAGGATTAAAATGTGAAATAAATGAAAGGTGTGGGCTTGTATGAGCATAGTGAGAATTCAGCTAGGCTTGAGCACAAGCAAATTATGTATATTTGGTGATATGATGAATTAAGGACTAAAGTGTCAAAATGTGAAAATGTGAGGGCTATTGTGTAAAAATGCCCTAAATATGTGTGTTTGGAGTAAAATGAATGATTTGATGATTGAATGGATTAAATTTGAATGTGTATAGACCAAGAAAGAAGAAGTTCGGATCGAGATCGAGGCAAAGATAAAGTGCTCGATTAATCGACCGTTTCGATAGTTCGACGTCCGAGGTAAGTTCGGACATAATACATGTATTATATTTTAGTTATGCTTAATGTTTGAAATGAACGGAATGGTATAAATGAATTATGAATGCTATGTGAGAGCTCAACGTTACGTGGCACTAAGTGTGCGTATTCAGAGATGTAATCGAGATAATTAGCACTGTGTGTGCGAAATAATATAAGCTTCAATTTTATGGTGGGCACTGTGTGTGCGATACCGATATAAAATCGATTTGATATAGATGCACTAAGTGTGCGATATTTATTAAGCTTTGGTTAATGATTTGGGCAATCGAGTGCGAAGCGAAACAAAGAAGTTACGAAAGTTGATCGAAAAGAAATCGGTGAGTATTTAGTTATGCGAGATCGAAAACTAAGTGTTGGCTAAGGTACGTTCGGAACCTATGTGGTTGATGAAATTATGATTGAGATCACAGAATGTAAATTGAACATATTAGCTTGTATGGTATGGTACATATGTGTTCATGAAATAATTTATGTGATGGTTGGTTTAGTATAATGTTTTATGTTACGAACTTACTAAGCTTTGGAAAGCTTACTGTGTGATTTGTTTCTCTACTTTGCAGTGTCAGTAAAGCTTGCTCGGATTAGGGGATCATCAGCATCTCAGTCACACTATCGGCAAATCTATTTTGGGGTATTTTGGAACAATGTATATAGTTAAATATGGCATGTATAGGCTGGTCATTTGAATCATGTTTGATAGTTTGTAAGTAGCCATGAGATGTGGCTAGATATGTGCTAGTTTAGCTAGAATGAACTTGATATACATGATGCATCTTTTGGTATGGTTTGTGGGTTGAGGAGTTGACTTATGAATGGTAACTTTGTGTTGGTAAAATGCTAGTATGAGTTAATGAAATTGAGAAGGAATGATGTTTGATATTGAATGTTTTATGCTTGTGATGAGATAAGTTTTGGTATTGAATTTGTTATGGTTGGAATGGGAATTGAATGCATAAATTGAATGGTCATTTTGGTAAGTTTTTGGTTGCCTCATGTGCATGATATGTTTTGGTATGTGTTGCTTGTAGGTTTGACCCTAAGTGGGTGGCATTTTGGCCTTGTAAATGGCCTATAATGTCACACGGTTGAGGCACACGGGCGTGCCTAAGACCGTGGGTAAATTGGCAGAATGTAGCCTAGTATTACACGGCTATGGCACAAGGGCGTGCCTAGTGACCGTGTTAAAATAGTCAGTATCTAGACACGAACAGGCACACGGGCGTGCCTAGTGACCGTGTTAAAATAGTCAGTATATAGACACGAATGGGCACACGGGCGTGCCTAGTGACCGTGTTGAAATAGACAGTATATAGATACGGATGGACACACGGGGGTGTCTAGTAGCCGTGGAGGGCACACGGCCTCCTCCCACGGGCGTGTCTCCCTTGTATCTTAGAAAAGTTTTAAATTTCGGAGAAATTCTGTATGTGTTTTCAATTTAGTCCCAACCCCTCTATAGCATGTGAATTAGGTCTCGTAGACCTCAATAAGGGACACCATGATTGTAATTGAATGAGATGAAAGATGATTGACATTGTGTCATAAATTCTAGATGTTAAATGTTTTGATTGACCGGTAATACCTCTTAACCCCGTTCCGGTGACGGTTTCAGGTTAGGGGTGTTACATTTTATTGGTATCAGAGCTACCGTTTAGTCGATTCTCGGACTAACATAGCGCGTGTGAGTCTAGCTATACATGCCATATATGAAATTCCGATAGTGTGATGAATACTGCCAGTTGAAAATGTGTTTTCTTATAGTAATGGATCCCGATCGAGCGATTCTTGATGGCGTGAGAGTAATGCGCCGCTGCCCGCTCAAGGGGGCGGGCGGCCACATCTAGGCCGAATGAAGGTAGTGAGGGAGGAGAGGCTAAGCAAGCCTTCTTCCGTATGATGAGTGAATGGTTTACAGATTTTGTTCGAACGAATCCGACTACTCCACATCCTCCACCCCCGCAAGTACCTGTTGTGCCTCAAGTTGTAGATCCGAACAGATTGAATAAACCACCTGTAGATAAGATTCAAAAATACGGGGCTGAGGAGTTTAGGGCCACATCTGATGATGATGCTGAGCGAGCCGAGTTTTGGCTTGAGAATACAATCAGAGTATTCGATGAGATGTCATTGGATTCTGATGAGTGCATTAAGTGTGCAGTTTCTTTGTTGAGAGACACGACTTACAACTGGTGGAAAACGTTGATATCTGTGGTTTCGAGAGAGAGAATCACCTTGGATTTCTTTCAAGATGAGTTCAGAAATAAGTATATCAGTCAACGTTTCATTGATCAGAAATGTAAAGAGTTTCTAGAATTTAAACAGGGCCGGTTGTCTATTACTGAGTACGAGCGAGAATTTGTAAGATTGAGTCAATATGCGAGAGAATGTGTCTCGACCGAAGCTACTATGTGCAAACGTTTCATAGAGGGATTGAATGAAGACATCAAGTTATTGGTTTGGATACTCGATATAAATGAATTTGTTGTGTTAGTTGAAAGAGCGTGTAAAGCTGAAGAGCTCAGTAAGGAAAAGAAGAAAGCCGATTCAGAAGCTCGTGATGAAAGAAAGAGATCGATGAATAAAGTTTCTCAACCTTCTATTAAGAGATACAGAGATGCAAGTAACCGTTCAAATGTTTCATTTGGACATCCAAGTATAGATCGTTTGAAACAAAGTACTGGTCCGCAAATTCAAGCTCCGAATGAATCAAGTGTTGGCAGTGTTAAGAGTAACAAGCCTGAGTGCAGACAGTGTGGAAGGCGACATGTGGGAGAGTGCTGGGGCGACTACAACAATAGAGTTTGTTACAAATGTGGATCCCGAGATCATTTTATTCGGGATTGCCCAAAGATGGTCGAAGAAGAAAATGTTCAGTATGAAAGACCGAGTAATGTGATGACTAGGGTAGACCACCGAAGCACCAAAAATGTGAGTGAAAGTCGAGATGGACAAATGACACAATTTGTGAGATCGAAGCGAGAGCACCTGCCCGAGCCTATGCTATACGTACATGAGAGGAAGCATCATCTCCAGACGTCATCACCGGTACTTTCACTTTATTTGATACTAATGTCATTGCATTGATAGATCCAGGATCAACTCATTCCTATGTGTGTATGGATTTAGTATTGAATAAGACTCTACCTGTTGAGTCTACTGAATTTGTGATTAGAGTATCGAACCCCTTAGGCAAGTGTGTTTTAGTGGATAAGGTGTGCAAGAATTGCCCATTGATGTTTCGTGATTTATGTTTCCGGTCAACTTGATGTTGCTACCATTTGATGAATTTGACATAATTTTAGCTATGGATTGGCTTACTCTGCATAATGCCATCGTGAATTGTAAAAGAAAGAGTATTGAGTTGAAGAGTCAAAATGGTGATATAGTTCGAATTGAATCCAATGATATGAAAGGATTACCAACTGTTGTATCTGCGATGAAAGCTATGAACTATGTGAGAAAAGGTTGTGAAGCTTATTTGGCGTACGTGATTGATACGAAGGTGTCAGAAAAGAAAGTTGAATCTGTGTTTGTGGTTTGTGAGTTTCCAGATATATTTCCTGAAGAGTTACCAGGATTACCTCCAACTCGAGAGGTGGAATTTGGTATTGAGTTAGTGCCGGGAACTGCTCCTATTTCGATAGCTCCATACAGAATGGCCCCAACCGAATTGAAAGAGTTGAAATCTCAGTTGCAGGAATTGACTGATAGAGGTTTTGCACGACCAAGTTTCTCACCCTGGGGAGCTCCTGTGTTGTTTGTGAAAAAGAAAGATGGACTATGAGAATGTGTATTGATTATCGACAGCTGAATAAAGTGACAATAAAGAACAAATACCCTTTGCCTCGTATCGATGATTTGTTTGATCAGCTGAAGGGAGCTCAGTGTTTTCTAAAATAGATTTGAGATCGGGTTACTATCAGTTAAGAGTTAAAAAGTCTGATGTGCCGAAGACTGCTTTCAGAACGAGGTATGGACATTACGAATTCTTAGTGATGCCTTTTGGACTAACTAAGGCTCCTGCAGTGTTTATGGATCTGATGAATCGGATATTCAGACCGTATTTGGATTGCTTTGTTGTGGTATTTATTGATGATATTTTGATTTATTCGTGAGATGAGACGCAGCATGCTGAGCATTTGAGAATTGTACTACAAACTCTGCGTGAGAAATAGTTGTATGCAAAGTTTAGCAAATGTGAATTTTGGTTGCATGAGGTCAGTTTTCTGGGACATATTGTATCATTTCTTTGGGATACGAGTTGACCGAGTAAAATCTCTGCTATTTTAGAATGGAAGCCTCCAAGGAATGTGTCTGAAGTCCGTAGTTTTCTGGGATTAGCGGGATATTATAGACGATTTGTGAAAGGCTTCTTGATGATTGCGACTCTATTGACAAAGTTGTTACAGAAAGATGTTAGATTCGAGTGGTCAGAAAAGTGCCAGCAAAGTTTTGAGCAGTTGAAAGTGTTGTTAACAGAAGCACCAGTTTTGATTCAACCTGAATCAGGCAAAGAATTCATAGTTTACAGTGATGCATCGTTGAATGGATTGGGCTGTGTGCTGATGTAAGAAGGGAAAGTCATTGCTTACGCTTCAAGACAGTTAAAACCGCATGAAAGGAACTACCCAACGCATGATCTTGAATTGGCTGCGATTGTGTTCTCATTGAAGATTTGGCTTCACTATCTATTCGGGGAAAAATGTCACATCTATACTGATCATAAGAGTCTAAAGTACTTAATGACTCAGAAAGACTTGAACTTGCGGCAGAGAAGATGGTTAGAGTTATTGAAAGACTATGAACTTGTGATAGATTACTAGCCGGGTAAGGCTAATGTTGTAGCTGATGCCTTAAGCCGAAAATCGTTATACGCTTTGAAAGCTATGAGTAATCAAATAGATCTGTGTGATGATAGTGTGGTGGTAGCTGAATTGAAAGTAAAGCCGTTGTTTTTACAACATGCAACACCCCAAACCCGGTCCAAACACCACGACCGAATCTGGCATGTCACTAGAAAGGAGTTTAAAAAGTTTTTCAAGCTTTTAGAGGAATTTGTTTTTTTTAAGATATAAAAGAAAACCAAGTTTCATGATTCAATAGAAAACCCATTGTCCTATTTAAGTTAGAAATCTAATTAGCCTAGCCTCGCAATTAGGTGATATTTTAAATCATTCTCGATCAATCGACTCTAAGGTTATTAGCAAAATCCCTTTTTGTAAGTAATGTTGTTTTTCGGGTTGTAAAGAAAACTTCGGTTTTTATTTTATAAAACGTCCCATCGAGGAGTTTGTAATTAATGTGTCCAAAATTAAAAAACCAAAGGAAAATTATCAAATTTGAAGTGACCTTATTACAAATCAAAATTCACAAAAGTAGCGAACGATAAGTAAAATAAAGTTTAATAAAATAACCCATGCGTGGCCACCTCGAGTCCATTCCAGCCCGGTCCAAAGAACTAAGAGTTACCTATAAGTTGTTAAAGAAAATAGAGTGAGTCACCAGACTCAGTGTGCAATTAGTCCATAAAATTCCGCAAGTGGGCCAGAGCCCCAAAATATCATCGGCCAAAGCCCAATCATTACAACATGATCAAATAATCAATATGATAGCCCAGCCCAGCCTAATATTCCATCCTCTACACACCGCTCCATATGTCCATCCTCAACACACCTGTGGGGATTTCTATAATCATCCCTCCATCCTCTACACACCTCTTTGGCAGTCATGCTGACAGACACACTGCTCAAAGTCCATATAATGTGGTCTAGCCACCGATCAACATGTGATCCAATCATCGATACGGTAATGAGGCACCAAGCCATCATTTAGTGTGACAATGTCACCGATATACACTTCCCCTTTATATCATTATCATCCCAATATCCCATGCACATGCAACATAGTATAATAGACAAGTTATATGATGTCATACATGCAATACTTAGTGTACCCATACAATCATGCTATCAACAATAATTATATGGCTCGATCATAATATACTGACCTGGGGTTTCGGTTTTACCCAACATGGGTAACTCAATCACCATTGCCGCGATTTCCGGCTTTCAAACATAACACATACACATTTATACAATTAAGGGATAGTGTGGTAATTACACACCTGTAAACGCGAAGAACTAAACTATCGAACTCACTAACGTCCTCACTTGCAGGGATCACAGCAATCTGCTTATCCCTTTCTGAAGCTGGCCCACAACCCGGTGGCCAATCTCGAACTGCCGATACCGCTCGCTTCTTGAATTTAGGGGTACGGACTACGTGTCAAACCCCCTCCTTGGCTTGACTGGCATTTGGTTCCATAAACGATATCTTGGTCAGAAGACCGAGTTAAGACATTGAATAAGATAAAAGTGAAAATAAACGCTTAAGATGAAAAAGTTCTTACCTAAATCGAAAGAACCTGGGAGCTACTACACATGAATTAATAGATCACTTGATTGATCGAATTCGATTGTTCCCAAAGACTCTTCAATCGATGGCCTGATGCAGAAAGAATACAGAGACAAGTCCCTTCCTACATTCAGCCAAAATATCCAGAACCAAGTTAACCCCATCCGTTACCAATCAATCAGAGAATAAGAAGGAGTCGAGAAAGAAGATGGCACTTACCACCAGAACAGGAAGAAACCGACTAGAGAGAGATAGAAGGATGAGTGGTAGCACTTCACTGAAACAGAATCGAGCAAGGGACATAAACACCAAAGAGATTCGGTTAAACAATAGAATAAGAACAACTCAGGGAGAAAGAAGAGAACATTGGTTTCGGTTTATGAAGAAACAAAAAAGAAAATACAAAAAGAGATGGCTATGGAGGTTTGGCTTACCAAAGAAGATAGAGGAAGAGTTGAAGCACAGATGTTTCGGCCTTGAAAGAATGAACTTTGCAACAAATGGTGACGAAAGGTGACTGAAGGATGAAGCACAAGTGTTTCGGCAATTGAGTAAGAAACAATAAATGAGAAGAAAAAAGAGAAAGAAGTAGAAAGGGAAAAGAGTGCCCTACAGGTTTCGGCCTAACTAAGCACTAGGATGAAGAAGAAAGGATTGAGGAGTTTCGGCACACTAAAGAGAGAAAACCGAATGTCAAAGAGAAAAAAGAAAACACTCCACAAAATTTCGGCACCTACACCCCTTAACCAAAATCGAATGCCTATCCCACCTACCCCACTCAAAGAATTCGGCTAACACCCTTCTCCACCTTCATCCCCTTGATTGCCTCCTATCTTCACTCACATCCTCCCATTTGAATTGATTTCAACAACTCAAATCCCACATTTCTCTCATGACCTCCAATTCAAAATATTTGACCAATTCCACATCCCCTCTTCAAGGTCCCTTGCCGAATCCAACTCTACTCATCTTGACGCCAAAATAAATTCCAAAATGTAAATTGTGCGCCTCGAACCTGCTCCTTCCCTGCTCCTTGTGGCGTCACTCTCCTGTCTCTCAAGTGGGCCTCTTTGCCACCTTACCACTCTAGGTCTTGTGTTACCAAACACAAACAAAAATCCTTAAGTCCTGCCCCAGTCAGCTTCCCTCCTAAAATGCCCAAAATTGAAATTTTTGCCGAGGTTCCGACTTAATCTCGGGCCTTCCCGGGGACCCCAAACTCACTCAAACAATAGATAAGGCAACCCAAACACACAGAAGCATAAAAGATGCAAAGCCCCTAATTCAGGATGTTACAGTTCTACCCCTCTTAAAGAAATTTCGGCCTCGAATTTACCTGGTCAGAATAGGTGGGGATATTGCTGTCGCATTGCCTCCTCTGGCTCCCATGTCGCCTCTTCCATACCATGGTTCCGCCACAAAACTTTGACCAAAAGAACTGATTTCCTTCTTAGCACCTTGACATCTCGTTCCAAAATTTGCACTGGCTCCTCCTCAAAAGACATGTCTGGCCGTACCTCAATTTCCTCCACTAGCACAACGTGAGATGGATCCGAACGGTAACGTCTTAACATTGAAACATGGAACACATCATGTATCTATTTTAATTCTAAAGGTAACTCCAGTTGGTATGCCACTGGTCCCACACGTTTCAAAACCCGATAAGGCCCGATAAACCTGGGGCTTAGCTTGCCCTTTCGTCCAAACCTCATCACCTTCTTCCACGGTGAAACTTTCAAGAAAACCCGATCACCCACTGCAAACTCTATCTCCTTTCTTTTCAGATCTGCATACAATTTCTGCCTATCTGACGCTTCCTTCAATCGAGTCCTTATTAACTTAACCTTATCCTCTGTCTCTGCAACCAATTCTGGACCCAAAACCTGATGCTCACCTAGTTCTGTCCAACAAGTGGGAGTACGACACCTCCGCCCATATAACGCTTCATAGGGCGCCATCTAAATACTAGATTGGTAGCTGTTATTGTATGCGAATTCTGCCAACGGTAAGAACTCTTCCCAACTACCCCTAAAGTCGATGACACAACCCCTCAACATATCTTCCAAAATCTAAATTACCCTCTCAGACTGTCCATCTGTCTGCGGATGAAACGCTATGCTGAAGTCCAGTCTTGTGCCCAAAGCTTGCTGCAGTGCCCTCCAGAACCGCGACGTAAACCTAGGGTCTCTATCTGATATGATCGATACTGGTACCCCATGCAAACTCATAATTTCTGCCACATACAGCTTAGCCAACCTCTGAAGAGAATAGTCAGCACGAACAGGTATGAAATGAGCGGACTTCGTCAACCGATCCACAATCACCCATACTAAATCTTTCTTAGTAGGCGTAAGAGGTAGCCCATTAACAAAGTCCATAGTGATCCTCTCCCATTTCCATTGTGGAATCTTCACCGGCTGCAATAACCCCGAAGGCAACTGATGCTCCGCCTTTACTTGCTGACACGTTAAACACTTTCCCACAAATTCTGTAACTTTCTGCTTCAATCCAGGCCACCAAAACAGTTCACGCAGATCCCAGTACATCTTACTCCTTCCAGGATGCATAGCATAAGGGCTACTATGTGCCTCCTGAAGAATAATCTGCCTCAACTCCCCATCCTTCGGCTTGCAAACCTTTTCACGAAAACACAAAACCCCATCACCGTTCAAACTATAATCTTCTACCCCACCGTTTTGTACTTGCAGAAGTCAAGCACTCAAGACATCATCCGATAACTGTTTCTCTTTAATCTGATTTACCCACGTCGGCTTCACTTGGAGTTCCGCTAATAGACTTCCTTCATCATATAAACTGAGATGAGCGAACATTGCCCTCAAATCTGTTATTACCTTTCGGCTTAACGCATCCGCCACCACGTTTGCCTTACCCGGATGATATTCGATCGAGCAGTCATAATCCTTCAACAGCTCAATCCACCTTCGCTGCCTTAAATTCAACTCCTTCTGAGTTAGAAGATTTTTCAAACTCTTGTGGTCGGTGTAGATAACATACTTCTCTCCATACAAATAATGTCTCCAGATCTTCAGAGCGAAAACTACCACAGCCAACTCCAAATCATGCGTGGGATAGTTAATCTCATGCGGTCTTAACTGCCGAGATGCATATGCAACAACCTTCCCATCCTGTATCAACACACACCCTAACCCCATGTGTGAAGCATCATAATACACTACGAACTCTTTTCCAGCCTCAGGCTCAATTAAAACCGGAGCCTCTATCAAAATCCTCTTCAACTTGTCAAAGCTTTCCTGCTGCTTGCCAGTCCACACAAATGGTACCCCTTTCCTTAACAACTTAGTTAAGGGTGCCATAATTAAGGAGAAACCCTCAACAAACCTTCTGTAATAACCTGCCAATCCCAAGAAACTTCGGATCTCTGCCACAGACTTAGGTGGTTTCCAGTTCAGCACAGCCTTAATCTTCCGAGGATCGACCCTAATCCCTTCTGCAGATACCACATGACCCAAAAAGGTAACTTCCTTTAACCAAAACTCACATTTGCTAAATTTGGCATATAGATGCTTCTCCCTCAAAATCTATAGAACCACCGGAAGATGCGAATCATGCTCCTCTTCTATCTTGGAATATACCAGAATGTCGTCTATGAACACTACAACGAACCGGTCTAGATAGGGTTGAAAGACCCAGTTCATCATATCCATGAACGCAGCTGGTGCGTTTGTCAACCCAAACGGCATCACCAAAAATTTGTAATGACCATAGCGAGTCCGAAGAGCTGTCTTTCTTCTTCACGAATAGCACCGGCGCTCCCCACGGAGATACACTGGGTCAGATAAAACCATGATTTAACAGCTCCTGGATCTTAGCTTTAAGTTCAACCAGCTCCTTCGGTGCCATCCTATAAGGGGCGATGGACACCGTAGCCGTACCCGGAAGTAGCTTAATTCAAAACTCCACCTCACGATCCGAAGGCAACCTTGGAAGCTCTTCAGGAAAGACATCCACAAATTCCTTTACTATTCTCACTTCATTCACAGTCACCTTCTTTATATCCAATGCACTAACAAAGGTTAAGAAAGCTATGCACCCTTTTCTCAACATTCTTTCCGCTTTTAGAGCAGACACTACATTGGACAAGTAGTCTCTCCTTTAACCTATCACCAAAACTTCATCATCCTCGGGCGTCCTTAACACCATGCGCTTAGCAGCACAATCCAGGTTTGCTCGATACCTTACCAACTAATCCATGCCTAAGATCAAATCGAACTCCCAAAATGGTAGTTCCATCAAATCAGCCGGGAAAACTGACCCTTGAACTTCCAAAGGCACATTTCTAAAAAAATTGTTTACCACTACAGATTGTCCTAAAGGACTGAGTACAGTCATCTCCCTAGAAGCAGTTTTAGAGTTCATGTTTAAAGCCCCAGACACCTCACTAGCAACATAGGAATGCGTCGACCCAATATCAATTAATGCAGTAAAGGGTAAACCGAAAATGAGGAACGTACCCGTTATAATGTCTGGTGCATCACCCTCCTCTCGGCGTCTGGCTGCATACACTAACCCGGGCTATCTTGCCTTTGTATTCCCAGCACCTCTACCCGGTGCCCCACGACCCCAATCAGAACCATTCCCTCTTCTGTTTGGACCACGACCTCTCGGGATCTGCTGTCCACCCCTTCCTGGCTGCATGTACCCCTGACCTACCATCCGTGCCCTAGTCATTTCTAGCGGGCAATTTTTTATCAGATGATCCTTTGACCCACACTTGAAACATTCCCTATTTCTTCCCCAGCACTCTCCTGCATGTGACCTCCTACACTGAGCACACTGTCGAAATTGCCCAACAGCAGCTGGCATTGCAACACGACCCGGCCCATCAACCCTAGACCTCTTCTGAAAACCCCCAGATGACCCTGACGGTCCATAACTCCTCTTATTTTTGCCTCTATCCTTGTCCTTATTTTGCTTCTCAGTTCGCTTTACCTCCTCGGCTATCTTAGCTTTTTCCACCAGGATAGCAAAATCTCTCTCCCACTGTGGAGCTACCAACACTCGCAGCTCGTCTCGCAGCCCGTCTTCGAACCGAACACATCGCTCATAATCGGTCGTAACTATCCCTCGGGCGTACCGGCTCAACCTCAGAAATTTCGCCTCATACTCAGCTACCGATTTACCCCCTTGTACCAAATTCAAGAATGCTTTCCTCTGAGCATCCACATAACTGGCCCCAACATACTTCCCTTGAAACATCATCTTAAAGAAATCCCAATCAATTCGGTCCGCCGGAGTACCCTCCCTTACGGTGAGCCACCACTGATATGCCTCATCCCGAAGTAGTGACACCGCGCCTTTCAGCTTCTCATCTGCCGTGCAGTCCAAATCATCCATAATTCTCTCGACTGCCTCTAGCCAATACTCAGCCACATTTGGGGCTACCCCAGAAATACCCCTAAACATTTCAGCTCCGTTAGCTCGAAGTCGCTCAGGAATGGATTTCCGAGTTGCTGTTCCAGTGCTTACCCCAGCCACACGCTCCAACACCCGCAGCATTGCTTGAGACAGGGCATCGTCTCCACGAGTTCTGTCTTGCGATCCCACTCCCGCTACCGGTGATGCTGGCGTTTCGCCCTCAGGCTCATTTCTCGCTTCTGAGAGTTCAACCTCAGTACTCTGGCCTCTCCCACGACCACGTGTAACACGTCCACGCCCTCTACCACTCATGTCTATCACTTCGTCTTACTCTGATTATAAATTTTATGTGTTACTATTCTTTCCACTGTTTAATAACGAGTAGTTTTATGAGAATAGAGTTATAAGTAGTTCTTTCACAAGCACATGCATACTTAAAGGTTTCCATCTCTACAGTAAAGTTTCTAAATTCCAACATCCATGACGATATATCTATATCATATCACTACCTCATGCAAATCACTTAACAATCAGAAAACTTACCTGGCAGACCTGGGCCGAAGACTCGGGTGCCACACTTCAAGAGAACAAGTTCATATGTATTATTTTTTTTAAACCGTCTTAAATACAAAATTTGAAACGTTTTGGACCCAAAACCCAAGGCCGAGTTTTTTAAACCTGGCTCTGATACCAAATTGTAACACCCCAAACCCGATCCAAACACCACGACCGAATCTAGCATGTCACTAGAAAGGAGTTTAAAAAGTTTTTCAAGCTTTTAGAGGAATTTGTTTTTTTTAAGATATAAAAGAAAACCAAGTTTCACGATTCAATTGAAAACCCATTATCCTATTTAAGTTAGAAATCTAATTAGCCTAGCATCGCAATTAGGTGATATTTGAAATCATTCTCGATCAATCGACTCTAAAGTTATTAGCAAAATCCCTTTTTGTAAGTAATGTTGTTTGTCGGGTTGTAAAGAAAACTTCGATTTGTATTTTATAAAATGTCCCATCGAGTAGTTTGTAATTAATGTGTCCAAAATTAAAAACCAAAGGAAAATTATCAAATTTGAAGTGACCTTATTACAAATCAAAATTCACAAAAGTAGCAAACGATAAGTAAAATAAAGTTTAATAAAATAACCCATGCGTGGCCACCTCGAGTCCATTCCAGCCCGGTCCAAAGAACTAAGAGTTACCTGCAAGTTGTTAAAGAAAATAGAGTGAGTCACCAGACTCAGTGTGCAATTAGTCCACAAAATTCCGCAAGTGGGCCAGAGCCCCAAAATATCATTGGCCAAAGCCCAATCATTACAACATGATCAAATAATCAATATGATAGCCCATTGACCTAATATTCCATCCTCTACACACCGCTCCATATGTCCATCCTCAACACACTGTGGGATTTCTACAATCAACCCTCCATCCTCTACACACCTCTTTGCGGTCATCATGTGTGACACACCGCTCAAAGTCCATATAACGTGGTCTAGCCACCGATCAACATGTGATCCAATCACCGATACGGTAATGAGGCACCAAGCCATCATTTAGTGTGACAATGTCACTGATATACACTTCCCATTTATATCATTATCATCCCAATATCCCATGCACATGCAACATAGTATAATAGACAAGTTATATGATGTCATACATGCAATACTTAGTGTACCCATACAATCATGCTATCAAAAATAATTATATGGCTCGATCATAATATACTGACCTGGGGTTTCAGTTTTACCCAACATGGGTAACTCAATCACCATTGCCGCGATTTTCGGCTTTCAAACATAACACATACACATTTATACAATTAATGGATAGTGTGGTAATTACACACCTGTAAACGTGAAGAACTAAACTATCGATCTCACTAACGTCCTCACTTGCAGGGATCACAGCGATCTGCTTATCCCTTTCTGAAGCCGGCCCACAACCCGGTGGCCAATCTCGAACTGCTGATACCGCTTGCTTCTTGAATTTAGGGGTAGGGACTACGTGTCCAACCCCAACAATCACCTCCTTTGCATCCAATGCACTGATAAAAGCTAGGAATGCACTGCACCCTTTTCGAACCATCTTAACAGCTCTTAACGCGGAAACCACATTGGACAAATAATTCCTCCTTTCCCCTATCACAATTACCTCTTCGCCCTCTGGGGTACTCAACACCATTTGCTTAGTCGCACAATCCAATTTAGCATGATGTTTAATCAACCATTCCATGCCTAACATAAGGTCGAATTGCTCGAATGATAATTCCATCAAGTCTGCCGGGAATACTATTCCTTGAATTTCTAAAGGCACCTCCCTAAACATCTTGTTCACTACTATAGATTGTCCTAAGGGGCTACCCACAGTCATCTCTCGAGTAGCAATCTCAGATTCTATACTTAAAGTCTCAGATACAGTGCAAGCAACATAAGAATGGGTCGATCCAATATCAATCAAAGCAAGAAATGGCTTATCAGCTATAAGAAACGTATCGGTTATGACGTCCGGTGCGTCGCCATCCTCTCGACGCCGTGCTGCATAGACTAAACCCGGTTGTCTTGCATCTGCACCACTGACACCCCTACTCGGTGCTCCACGACCCCGACCATAACCATTCCCTCCTCTGATCGGACCACGACCTCTCGGCATCTACTGTCCACCCCTTCCTGGCTGCATATACCCCTGACCTACCATCCGCGCCCTGGTCATTTCTTGCGGACAATCCCTTATTAGATGATCTTTTGACCCACACTTGAAGCATACCCTATCTCTTCTCTAGCACTCTCCTGCATGTGACCTCCCACACTGAGCACACTGTCGAAATTGCCCCACAGCAACTGGCATTGCAACACGACCCGACCCATCAACCCTAGGCCTCTTTTGGAAACCCCCAGATGACCCTGACGATCCATAACTCCTCTTATTTCTACCTTTATCCTTGTCCCTATTTTGTCTCTCGGTCCATTTTACATCCTTGGCTATTTTAGCCTTTTCCACCAGAATAACAAAATCCCTCTCCCGCTACGGAGCTATCAACACTCGCAACTCGTCTCGCAGCCCATCTTCGAACCACACGCAACGCTCATAATCGGTCACAACTATCCCTCGGGCGTAACGACTCAACCGCAGAAATTCTGCCTCGTACTCAGCCACCGATTTACTCCCTTGTACCAGATTTAGAAATGCTTTCCTCTGAGCATCCACGTAACTTTCCCCAACGTATTTCCTCTTAAATGTAGTTTTGAAGAAATCCCAGTCGATGCGATCCGCCGAAGTACCCTCTCTTACTGTGACCCACCATTGATAAGCCTCATCCCGAAGAAGAGACACCGCTCCTTTCAGCTTCTCCTCTGACATGCAGTCCAGATCGTCCATAATCCTCTCGACTGCCTCTAGCCAACATTCAGCCACATTTGGAGCCACACCAGAAATACCCCTAAATGTTTCAGCCCCGTTTGCTCGAAGTCGCTCGGGAATAGACTTCCGAGATACTGTCCATGTGCTTGCCCTAGCAACTCGCTCCAACACACGCAACATTGCTTGAGACAGGGCATCATCCCCACCAGTTCTATCTTGCGATCCCGCTTCCGCCACAGGTGACGCTGGCGCCTCACCCTCAGGCTCATGCCTTGTCTCCTAGAACTCAACCTCAACACCACGACCTCTACCACGGTCGCGTGCAATACATCCACGCCCTCTAGCACTCATGTCTATCATTTCGTCTTAATCTATTTTACTAATTTTATGCATCAGCTTTTCACTGTTTATTAACAAGTAGTTTTATGAGAATAGGGTTATAAGTAGTTTTTCGCAAGAACACATGCATACCTAAAGGTTTCCATTTCTAAAGTAGAGTTGCTAGATTCTAAGTTTCATAGCACAACATATCTACTTCATGCAATTCACCTAATTCAGTCAAAGAACTTACCGTGTGGACTTGGTGCCGGAGACTCGGGTGCCATACTTATAGAGAACATGTACCTATATATACATATTTTCTTTCTAAACCATCTTTAAACCTAATTTGGAAAATGTTTGGGACCCAAAAACCAATAGCCGAGTTTTGAAAACCTGCTCTGATACCAAATTTTAACACCCCAAACTCGGCCCAAACGCTATGACCTGACCTGGTATGTCACATGGGAAAAATAATTTGCATGTAACTTCGAGTATTGTAGAGTATTATAAAGTTCCTTTTGTAAATCATCAAGTTTAATAGTTCATTTGGAAACTTAGTAATTATTTAGTGAAAATTTTATTTAGCCCCATTCTTGTGTTTAGGTGACGTTTGAAAACACTTAACGTTACATTAAAGAAATCATGAGGTTTGCTATTGCATATGGTTTGTAAAAATCGTTAGTTAGGTTTTGAGAAAAAGCCCATTTTTATTTAATTCTATTCAGAAAATGTTTGGTCGATCAAGTTTGTGATATTAACGTCTTAACAGTTAAACCATAATTAAAACGAAAATAATAGTGGCCTTATTACAAATCAAAAACCCCCAAAAGTAGCAAACGAAAAATAAAGTTTTAATTGAAATACCTACGCCCACCTCGAGTCCAATCTAGCCCAATCCACTGAACTACGAGTCACCTGTAATTTGTTTAAGCAAATAGAGTGAGTCACAAGACTCAGTGTGCAATTAGTCCACATAATCCACAAGTGGGCCTAAGCCCCCATATTACAAACGGCCAAAGCCCAATCAAAATTGCATATCAAAATAATCAGTATGATAACCCAACCCAGCCTAGTATTCCATCCTCTTCACACCGGTCCATATGTCCATCCTCAACACACCTGTGGGGATTTCTATAATCAACCCTCCATCCTCTACACACCTCTTTGGTAGTCATGCTGACAGTCATACTGCTCAAAGTCGATATAATGTGGTCTAGCCACCGATAAATGTATGACCAAGTCACCGATATACAATAAGGCATCGAGCCATCGAAATACTGTGACAAAGTCATCGATAAACACTTCCCC
The DNA here is from genome assembly GCA_025698515.1 of Gossypium sturtianum. Classification (NCBI taxonomy): domain Eukaryota; kingdom Viridiplantae; phylum Streptophyta; class Magnoliopsida; order Malvales; family Malvaceae; genus Gossypium; species Gossypium sturtianum. Next base: position 44,128,486 of record CM046951.1, read on the forward strand.
TTCATAATCGTTATCATTTCCCAAAATCCCATGCACATGCAAACATAGTATAATGAGCATATAATATAATATCATACAATTACTATTTAGAGCACATGCACAATCATGCTAACGCCACTATTTATAAAACTTACTCGAAGAACAACCAACCTGGTGTTACGATTTTACACTTCATGGGTAACTCAATAGCCCTTACCGAGCTTTCGGCTTTCAGACAGTTCACATAAATAATTTATACAACAAAGAAAGTGTGGTAATTACACACCTGTAAACACGAAGAACTATGCTATCAATCTTGCTAACACCTTCACTTGCAGGGATAACCGCGATCTGCCTATCCCTCTCTGAAGCCAGCCCACAACTTGGTGGAAAGTCGCGAACGGCAGACACCGCACGCTTCTTGAACTTAGGGGTAGGGACTACAGGTCCAACCCCCTCTTTTACTTGGCTGGTACTCGAATCCATGAGAAAGATCTTGGTCAGAAGACTGGGTTAAGGCATTGAAGAAGGTAAAAGGGGAAAATAGATATTCTAAACGAAGAAGTTCTTACCGAGATCGACAAAAGCCAGAAGCAAAAAGACTTGGATTAAGAAATTGGCTGAGTCCCTACACAAACCCCCCATTAGAAACGACTCTCCAAAATAGATTAGAAGAAGTGGCCTTTCGGCCAAACGAGTTGATAAAGAATCCCTTACCACTATTCGACCAACCACACTTACCAACAATCTTCCAACAATTGGCTAGATACAGACAAGAGTACGAAAGCGAAGTCCCTCCTACATTCGGCCAAAACACCCAAAGCACCACGTTAACACCTTTGATTAACAACCAATATGGAAAAAGAAAGAATTGAAAGAAAGGAAGAACACCTACCACTAAACAAGAAGAAACTGATTTGAGAAGGTTAGGGAAAAGAGTGATGGTAATCCACTGAAACAAGAACGAATGAAGAGGTAAGAGAGATTCGGCTAACAAGAAAAATACAAACAAACTCAGAGAGAAGAAAGAGGGACAAGTTTCGGCTTTGAGTAGATGAGAAAACAAAAGATGAGTCACCAGGTTATGATATGAAGATTCGGCTAAGAAGAAACAAATGAGAGAAAATGATGAAATGGAGAGGGTGATAGGAGGGTTCAGTTAAGGGGTTAAAAAAATGTAAAACAAAAGAAAGAGAGAGATGAGGTTTCGACTTTTGGTTAAAAGAGGGAAGAGTGCACAAGTTAATTCCTAAGAGGTGATTTCGATTTTTGGTGACAGAGAGGAGAAACAATTGCTCACCGATTTCCCAAAAGAGAATAATAGACTTCTAAGGTAGATTTGCTACCACTTCTCTCACCAAGACCTTTGGAAGAATCGGCTCAGACACTCACCAACACCTACAACCAAAAAAGGCACACAAGAAGGGAAGAAAAGAGTGCTTAAACCACTTTCGGTACATGCACCTAGCTTAGCCCTCCAAACCGAAAGCTCCCTCCTTCAACCCAAAGCACATTCGGCCACCAACTCCCAACAAGCCACCAACTCCTTGTTCAACTCCTACTTTCACTCCCCTCCTCTCATTTGAATCGGTTTGAAAGATTCAAATTCCCCTTTTCACTCATGGCCACCCATTTGAAATATTTGACTTATTCCACTCCCACTCTTCAAGGTCCCTAGTCGAATCCATTACCTCCCATCCTGCCGCAAAAATAAACACCAAAAAGGAAACTATGAGACTCGAACCTGCTCCCTCACTGCTTTCCTGTGGCGTCACTTACCTGCACCTTAAGTGACGTCTCCTTGCCACTTTACCACTGCACTTCTTGTGTCAAGAAACACAAGCATTAATCCTTAAAGCCTGCCTCAGCTAGATCTCCCCTAAAGTGCCTAAAATTGAAAATTTTGCCAAAGTTTTAGTTTAACCCTGAGCCTTCTCGGGGCCTCCAAACACACCCAAACAACAAGTAAAACGCACCAAACACACAAAGACATATAAATGCAGAGCCCCCAAAACTCGGATGTTACAAGAGCATAGGAGGATGAAAAGAATGAGAAACGGGCTTAAAACAGGCCAAATGGGCCAAATTAGGAAATTGACATGGCCTGGGGTTTCACCACACGGCCGTGCATCCTTAGCAGGCTCAACCACGGCCTACAACTTGATTCACACGGGCGTGTGCCACACGGGCGTGTCCCTGTCGTGGAAAAGAAGAATTTTATTTGGATTAGGGTACTTAGAGGCAAAGAAACAATTCAAAAGCCTATATAAACACTTTAAAGGCCAACCTTTAGGGGGGCGTCTAGCTAGGCCAAGGAGCCAAGCCAGAGAGGTCAGAATCGTGGGATTTACTCGAAGAAAGCCAATTGATTCATCTCAAGAAGCCGGAGTCATACTCAAGACGGTAGATCTTCTCTTCAATTCTTTCAGGGGGTTTTAGGGTTTTTCTTATGTTTTGTTTTATCTTTTCTTCTGAGATGTATATTTTTATGATTATGAACTAAACCCTCAGATACCTGAGGGGGATGAAACCTAAGACGAATCTTGTTATTGTTTTCTGAACTATATGATAAATACTTGATTTATTCTTAATTATGTGTTCTTAATTCTTGTTTTGATATTTTAGGATATTGATTCAAGTATTGATGTGCTTAGGCAGTGGAGCAAAAGTCCCTGTCTAAGAGTAGGTCTAGCATAGTTAAGCGGAGTTGCTCGCACGCCTAGAGATGGGGTGACGAAAATCTACCGGATTAGGGTCAAACCTAATATGGGAGTCCATAGATCGAGTTAATGCAATTCTAGGGGTTTTAATTAGAAAGAGATTTCAATTAATCAACCTAGGGTTAGACATTAGTAGCCTCGACGGAGGTATTAATATACATTAGGGAATCCTACAGATCAAGTCAAGTAAATAAATCGTTTGGTTCAGAGTTAGATAACAAGTGAAGTCTAGGTGGATTCCTCCTTGGGTATTGTTTTAATCAATTGGTTTTTCCCACAAGTATTTCCCCAATTCATTCCCTTCGTCTTAGCACCTTTAGCTTAGTAGTTAGTTAATTTTAGATTAAACAATAATTCACTTCAATTCTTAGGCTAAACAATAGAAAGAAATTTAGTATTAGTACTTTTGGTTCCCTTGGGTTCTACAATCCGGTCTTGCCGCTAAACTATACTACTGTTCGATAGGTGCGCTTTCCTCAACTGTTGTCATAGTTAGTTTCTAGGCTAGATTATTCATTATATAAATTTTTAAGACTCTGACACATGATCAAAGTTTTTGGCGCTGTTGCCGGGGAACTAAAATATTTAGAACGCTCAATTTTTATTACTTTAGCCTTTTTTTTTTGCAATTTACTTTTATTTTGTTTTTAACTTTGCTAATTTTTCTTCTTTTATTTTGTTCCTAGTAGGTACCTCTAGTTTATGACTAGAAGGAACTCGACAGGACCGTTAATTTACAACAGCGATATTGAAGGAACCGTTCACAGAAATCGTAGAGAAATAAAGAGAAGCCTAAATTACATAGAATAAGAGCAAGAGGACGATACTAATAACACGAAAGAGATGGCTGATCACCAGAATAATCCACTCCCTCCTGTGGTTGCCGAAAATCCTCCTCCTCGAACTATGTATGATTATGCTAAACCTAATTTTACCGTAACTGAGTCAAGTATTGTTAGACCTGCTATTACTGCAAATAAATTTGTACTGAAACCTAACACAATCCAAATGATACAGCAATTTGTTCAGTTTGATGGTTTGCAGGATGAAGATCCAAACAATCACTTGGAAAATTTTCTAGAATTTTGCGATACTTTGAAAATAAATGGTGTTTTTGATGATGCCATTCGTCTATGGTTATTTCCCTTTTCTTTGAGGAATAAAGCCAAACAGTGGTTAAATTCTCTTCCACGAGGATCAATCACTACATGGGAGCAAATGACCGAAAATTTTTATTAAAATATTTTTCACCGGCTAAAATGGCTAAGTTAAGGAATGATATCTCTTCTTTTGTGCAGATGGATATAGAGACACTTTATGATGCATGGGAGAGATACAAATATCTATTGAGAAGGTGCCCACACCATGGATTACCCTTGTGGCTACAGGTCCAAACCTTTTACAATGGTGTAAACCTTTCAACAAGACAGTTAATTGATTCAGCCGCCGGTGGAACGCTGAACAACAAAACTCCTGAAGCGGCCTACGAGTTTATAGAAGAGATGTCACTAAATAACTATCAGTGGCAAGTCACAAGGACAAGGCCAACAAAAACAGCCGCTAGGGTTTTCAACCTCGACGCAGTAACCATGCTATCCAATCAGGTAGAACTTTTAAATAAAAAGATTGATGGTTTGTATAGTTCTTCGCAGGTACATCCAGTTATGCAGTGTGATACGAATGGAGGGTCAAACAATACGGAATATCCACCCTACAACCCGGGCGTAGAAAGCGAGCAGATGAACTATATGGGTAATAATTTTAGATCTCAAAATAACCCCTATAGTAACAATTATAATCCAGGTTGGAGGAACCACCCCAATTTTTCATGGGGAGGTCAAGGAAATCAGAGACAGCAACCCCCTACAAACTTCCAACAACAGCCCTACCCAAAGGAAAAGAAGCCGAACCTTGAGGAGATACTGACAAAATTCATAGCGGTGTTAGAAACACGTTTCCAAAACACCGAAACAACACTTAAAAATCAACAAGCATCGATTCAAGAGATCAAGAATCAGGTAGGACAACTTACCAAGATCATGTCAGAACGACGACAAAGTAGATTGCCAAGCAACACTGAAACTAACCTAAAGGAGCAACTTCAAGCCATAACAGCTCAAGACAATGTAGGGTTAGATGAGCCCGATTTAAGGCAAGAGAAGGTGGTAGAGGAAGGTAAGGTTGAAGTAAATAATGATAAGCCAAAACCGGTAATCAAAGAATACCAACCTCGCATACCATATCCCGAAGCAATGAAGAAGGACAACACAGAGGAACAATTCGGTAAGTTTATTAAACTTTTAAAGAAATTACATATTAACTTACCCTTTCTTGAAGCTCTCTCGCAGATGCCAGATTCGAGGAAATTTTTAAAAGAGCTTCTAACAAACAAACGGAGGTTAGACGAGTCGCATGTGGAGCTGAACGCAGTGTGCTGAGCTATTCTACAAAACAAACTACCACAAAAATTAAAAGATCCAGGGAGTTTTACGATTCCGTGCTTAATTTGTAGTTTATCGGTTGATAATGCTTTAGCTGATCTAGGGGCAAGTATAAATGTCATGCCTTATAAAATGTTTAAACAGCTAGGTCTAGGGAAACCCGAACAAACTAGGATGAGCATTCAATTAGCTGATAAAACTATTAGAATTCCTAGGGGTATAGTTGAAGATGTACTCGTAAAAAATGATAAATTTTTATTCCCAATAAACTTTGTCGTTTTAGACATCGATGAGGACAATACGATCCCTTTAATTTTAGGAAGACCCTTTTTAGCAGCTGCTAGAACAAAAATTGACATTGATACAGGTCAACTCATACTTTGTGTAGGTGACAAGACAGTCACTCTTCAAGCTCTTGACTCGGCTAGGACATCCAGTAATCAAGGTGAGAACATTAATTTTATTAATGACCATTCGGTTAAACCTTCTTTTCAGGAAGCACCACGAAACAACACAACTGAGCCAAATCCTATATCTCATGCCAACAAAGAAATAACCCATGAGGAACGAATGCTTCAGATCGATGAACTATATGAGTGGAAGACACATTTCAAGGAAAAACTAGGGATACACGAAGCAGAACCAAAGCCGCTCTATGGGATAGACAAATTCAAAATCGGAGATCAGGTATTGTTAGATAAAGCGGCCCCTCGAATATTTCCTCCTGACCCAAATACAAACAAAGAAATCCCTTTTAGGGTAATTAATGTTTTCCCATACGGAACAGTCGAGGTAAGTAATCCTATTTTTTGCACTTTTAAAGTAAACGCTACTCGACTTAAGTTATATCATGATAGTAGAACTGATAGAAAAAGAGAGGATGTTCAACTCTTCAAACCATCATGAATGTGCGAATGAGAGGTAAGTCTAGCTTAAGACTTTAAACAAGCGCTTCTCGGGAGGCAACCTGAGCTCTAACTCTATTTATTTTCACATTTATTTCTACTTTTATTTCTCCTTTTTAGCATCTAACTATTGACTAACCAAAGTGCAGATTTCCATACCACACGGCCGTGGCCGTGGCCGTGTGGATACTACGGGCATTCGTACTGACATGGCAGAGGTAGTACGAGCCAATGACGAAAGATTACGAAGATCACGGACAATTATAAATGGGCACGGTTGTGCGATATGGCCATGGCCGACACTGAAGGAAGTCACACGGGCTCCGACTAATTACCACGGCCGTGCGATACGGCCGTGGTCGACACTGTTTTATCAAACATGGGTGTGGTGACCACGAAACGGGCGTGGGAGAAACGAACAAAGCACAACACGGCCGTGCGATACGGCCATGTGACCCAACACGCCCCTGGTACACGGGCGTGGAGATGTACCGGATTTGAAACTTCTATTTAAAACACCCCTTGTTCCCTTTCTCACCCATTCCCTTTCATCCATACCCTTTACACTCTTCCCCCCCTTTTCCATTTTCTCTCATTCCCCTACCCCAAAATCTCCGTTTTAACATTACCTATGTCGAAGAAGCGGAAGGATCCTAGTACAGTCTCCCCGTGGGAGACCAATCTACATAAGTTCATGCCGGCTGCTTCATTCACTAGACAAGCCGAGGACATTTGAGGCCATTTAGTTTTTATTTTTCTTTTCTCTTCTCCTTTATTTTCCTTATCTTAACTTCTCTTCCACTAAATTTAGTTTATCTTACTTTAGTTTCTTGGTTTTAGGTTTTTCAGGCTGCTTGGGAATCACACACCACGGCCTTAGAAATTACACCCACCTCGCTAACCATCTAACGACAAGGACTTTTCAGTCCATTAATCTTTTCTTTTAATTTTATTTTACTTTCTATTTTCTTTCTTTTTATATTTCTTTTCTTTAAATATATAATTAGTATATTTTGAATTTTTCTTATTATTTCCTAGTTTTTTCTTCACGAGCTACCCAATTTCTTCATCTAGCGTAGTGATTGTGGGCAGCCACTATACCACCACTAGAGACGCCTCCTCCAACTTATCTTTCACCTCCGAATCAAGTTTCCACACTTCCAACTCAAGGAACCCATCCTAAATTCAGGGAGTTTCACCTCTATCCCTATCTTTTGATTTTCTACTATATTGTTTTATATACCTTTGTACATTGAGGACAATGTACATCTTAAGTGTGGGGGGTGAATTTTATCGTGAAAAAATGCCTAACTTTTTGCATTATTCTTAAATTCCTGAATTATGTCTTGTTCTTAAGTAATTCTCTCATATTACTGTTAGAATGAAACTTCCTTTGATTTATGATTTTCATTGATATGTTTTGGATTAAGTCATTGATAATTGTGCAGTGATGATTTAAACTGTAGGAAACTAGAGAATCAAGCAGGATAAGTCTATTTTTCAGAAGTAAAAATTTTGTTAGGTTGTCTACCCGAATCTAGTTATTACTTTGAAGTTTGAAATTTACAAGGTTGATATCAAAAAGCCCATAATTTTTGTGAGATTTTGAGCCTTTTAGAGCATACATTCCTTTTCGTGCTCACTTTATTGATTATGAGTGTGTCAACATTGATTTGTTATTCTAGAACTTGCATCGATTATACATGTCAAGACCACACCTTTGATTTGATATACAGAGATGATGAAGGCACTTAGGTTTTAACCTACTTACTCCACTAAAAGCCTACCCTCACAATTAACCCGTAGTGAACCCCTTTGATCCTAACAACCCTTTTATTGACTCACCTATTAATATTAACCCAAAACCAACTTTGTATTTGTTATCACCATTTCTCTTGACTACCCCTATATCGGGATTTGATTTGATCGGTTACTTAACTATTTTCTTTATTCCAGTTATCAAATTCTATCTTATTATTATTGTACTTGATTTGTTCATAAAAAAAATTGAAGTATATTCATTATTAGTTTTGTGATTAAGTGACCTTATACGTTTAAATTCCAATTGTTAAAGAAGAAGCTCGTATTAATAGTAGTATTATTAGTTTTCAATTGATGTAATTATTCATTATCAGTTCATTGTTTCTAGTTAGGTAATTTGTCAATTCAATATCGATTCTAACCCTTTAATTTAGCCTTTATCCACACCTTTAACCCAAGCCCCGTTACAACCCATAAAAGACCTTTTGATTTGTGTATCATATCATTTTACAGTGGTGGAGATTTGATTTTCATGCAAGCCTATGGGATTAACTTTTCATGTTCGACTTTTGAGTGCTTATTTTTGAACCTTAAACACTTCGAGTGATTTGAGTGAATCTTTAGTGAGGATGTCAATTTTTGTCGATTTTGAATCAGAGGTAATTATTAGGTAAGGGGAAACACCTATTTTTCGTACTATAAAAACTGTGACTTTGATTGTTTGAATCTTTAGGAACCTTCCGGCTAAATTATCAATGTATGAATTACCTATGAATTATGATGAAACACTGTTGATGAAGGTTATGAATTGAGGAAGTTCGTTTTAATTGCAAGTTGAGAACTTTGCTTGAGGACAAGCAAAAGCTTAAGTGTGGGGGTATTTGATAAACCGTAATAGTAACATATTTTAATCCCACATTTAGCATGCTTTTGGATGATTTATCCCTTGAATTATGGAATTTGGTGCTCTTAATCCTTTAATTTCATGTTTTATACTCAGGAGAGCATATGAGGATGAAAAGAACGAGAAACGGGTTTAAAACGGGCCAAATGGGCCAAAGTAGGAAATCGACACGGCCTGGGGTTTCACCACACGACCGTGCATCCTTAGCAGGCTCGACCACGGCCTACAACTCGATTCACATGGGCGTGTGCCACACGGGCGTGTCCTTGTCGTGGAAAAGAATAATTTTATTCGGATTAGGGTACTTGAGGCAACAAAACACATTCCAAAAGCCTATATAAACACCCTAAAGGCCAACCTTTAGGGGGGCGTCCAGCTAGGCCAAGGAGCCACGCCGGAGAGGTCAGAATAATGGGATTTACTCGAAGAAAGCCAGTTGATTCATCTCAAGAAGCCGGAGTCATACTCAAGACGTAAGATCTTCTCTTCAATTTCTTCAGGGGGTTTTAGGGTTTTTCTTATGTTTTGTTTTATCTTTTCTTCTGAGATGTATATTTTTATGATTATAAACTAAACCCTCAGATGCCTAAGGGGGATGAAACCTAAGACGGATCCTGTTATTGTTTTCTGAACTATATGGTAAATACTTGATTTGTTCTTAAATATGTGTTCTTAATTCTTGTTTTGATATTTCAGGATATTGATTCAAGTATTGATGTGCTTAGGCAGTGGAGCAAAAGTCCTTGTCTAAGAGTAGATCTAGCATAGTTAAGCGGAGTTGCTCGCGCGCCTCGAGATAAGGTGACGAAAATCTGCCGAATTAGGGTCAAACCTAATATGAGAGTCCATAGATCGAGTTAATGCAATTCTAGGGGTTTTAATTAGAAAGAGATTTCAATTAATCAACCTAGGGTTAGATGTTAGTAGCCTCGACGGAGGTATTAATATATATTAGGGAATCCTACAGTGTAACACCCCATACCCGATTCCGAGACTAAAACCGGATACGAGACATTACTATGCTTGAACTTGCTTAAACATGTACTTTCGGGCAACAAAATTTCGTTCTGAATTACAAACTTCGCTTTCTTAGTCAAATCATTCATATCGTGGGCCTACGAGGCCTTAAACTTGCGTCCGGAAACTTTTACCAGTTAAAAGAAACTTTTCTTTAAAACAAGGGCCACACGCCCGTGCAATATTAGACACGCCCGTGCATAGACACACACGCCCATGTCCCCGGACCGTGCCTAAAAACCCATTATTCTACTAATTTTCCCACGGCCAAGGCACGCCCGTGCTTCCCACCCGTGGTCGACACTGACTAAATCCACACGGCCTGGACACGCCCGTGGCCCTGGCCCGTGTGACAATTAAATTTCCAAGTGTCAAGTGCAGACTTCACACAGCCTTGGCACACGCCCATGTTCCAACCGTGTGTTTCACACGGCCTAAGCAAACGGCCGTGTGACCAGCCCTTGGTCTATACTAACTTAAGACGCTGAAGTGCAGGAGACACACAGTCTAGACACACGCCCGTGTGTCTATCCGTGTGGGCACTTAGAGGCTATCTTGCCAAACCTTTTTCTACCCTCATTTGCATACACGCTTATACTAATTCAAAATATTCTCAAATCATCAATTGAAACACATGAATTAACACATTTGGTTCATGAAAATAAAGTTCTCCTCTCATACACTTGGGAGAATTGTTCCCACAACATTTACAACAACTTAAGCCATCATCAATGGCAATACACAACCATACTATAAATTCTCTTTGTCCAACAATATTTGGCTACAACAATTAGACTTCATCAACCTTAAACGAATCCCTATACATGCCATGACTCTTAAGGACTTGATACCTCATATCGTGTGTCTGCTCGATAGTGTGAAAACATCTCCGGTGGTCTCCAACCCGAGCTAAGAAATAAAAACCTATAAGAGATGAGAAAAGTAAAGGAGTAAGCAATAATGCTTAGTAAGTTCATCTGCATAATCTGACAAATATTGATATTCACTGATTATACATAATTCCAAGGCAATATGCCGAGTTTTTCTCATCAACTCATGGTTACTTACTCAATCATTCTTGAATCTTACTCATTCTAAATCTTACCACATTTCTACCATGCCACAAGCCAATTCGTTCGTTTAATTAGCATACATTCCTGCGCTGATCATCACCAGATCACACAAAACAACACATCACGCACTCTCAATAAACCACTCATACTACCAATCTCTCGGTGGTTTCGCACTCAGCCCACCATCGATCTCTAATAGGGTGGTATCGCACCCAGCTCACCAATAATTTATACTTATGGTGAATTCGCACTTAGCTCACCGTTATTATACATTCATGGATAATTATCCACATGTATTTTATTATTTCAAATATTCATCCGAGAATATCCTCACACTCTACTATTCTTACTTAACTTTCTACGATACTCGTTCGCATTCACACAATGCATTAATAAATCCATCTAATATAACTAAAGTGTATTAATTACACATAACCCACTAGGGGTTCATTATATACTGAATACATCTCAATTCAGTTCTAACACACAGTTGTGCTTCTTGTGTTACAACCACATACTTTCTCACTTTCAACAAACCCGTCAAATCGCTCAAATTGTTAAATAACACTCTTGAGTCTCATACACAGTGTCACATTGACATCGTACCCCAATAGGGTCTTACTTGTATTAACATCTCGATGCCATGTCCCCAACATGGTCTTATACGAATTCTTATACTGAAGCCATATTCCAATATGGTCTTACACCGAACCATAATTATCATCATATCATGTTATATACATTTCCCATAAATTTTAGATTCAATTCTCTTGACCTCTCATTAAAAGATATTTCATACATTCATAGAGTAAATATACATTCCATACAACATTGGAATATTAAATTAACTCATACGTAATTGCAATATTTGCACATGAACTTACCTCGATGTTGGAAGAGCCGAAACTCATTTTCTTTGATCTAGAACAATGAAAATTACTCATTTAATCACTTAATGATCGTATTACAACATAATCTCTACTTAGGCAAAAATGACCATTTTGCCCCTACACTTTGGCAAAATTACAATTTTGCCCCTAGGCTCGTAAATAAATTTTCATCACATTTTCTTGTTAAACAAGCCTAGATGAACATTTAATCCTCTTAAAACTATTCTCCATTCCATCAATTTCATGCCTTAATGAACAAATTACAACTTTTGCATTTTAGTCCCAATTAGGTGTTTTCATGACAACACCTTTCACAAAAGTTGTTTCTCATCATCCTATCATTCATTTTATTTCATAAAAACTCATCAAACAACATAAACTCTCTCATGGCAAGTCCCTAGACTTTCAACCATATTGCAAACTAGTCCCCTTTTTAGAAAGCTTAAGCTTTGGGGACTCCAAAAGTACAATTTTTATCAAGAAAGATCATCAAAATCACTTACATGAGTGGAGAATTGCTTGCTGAAATTTTAAGCTTCAAAAACCCCTCCCATGGCTGCTATTTTTGGTGGAGGAAGAGAAGAAATAAAAAGATGATAGCTTGGCTTATTTCACCTTATTTTATTTCTTTTTAGTCACCTAACATGTCCACATTAAATGCTCTTGTCCCCTTTAGCTTCTTTGACCGGCCAAGCCACTTAAACAAGGCCAAATTGCACATTTGGTACGCCCATTTATAAGCCATAGCTATTTGGTGCCTCTAGCAAATAAAATAGAACTTTCGCACTTTATGCGATATAGTCCTTTTTTACAATTTAGCTAGAAATTACTAAAATTAAGGCACCAAAATTTTCATGCATCCTCATAAACATGTCATAACACATAACATAACATGAAAATAATTTTCTCTAACCTCGAATTATTAATTTCGAGATCACTGTTCTGACTAGCCCCTAAATCGGGCTGTTACAATTCTCCCCCCTTAGGGATTTTCATCCCCGAAAATCTTATCAGGCGGAGTTGCTATTATCATTCTCAAAACGTTTCCATAAACTCTTCAAAATCGTGAATCCACTTATCCTCAAGTTTCTCTTACCAATAACTCTTTAGCTGTGATACATAAGATCGAAACGTAACTTGAAACCTAGGTTATTCTTCCTCTGGGGCATATACTATATCCAGAAATCCACTAATTTGGAATTTTGCACATGACCAAATGATCGTTCGGATCTTCACTGGTTGATTCACTACAATTCGAATGACATCCCCCTCTTTGGGAATCTTGTCAAACTAAATTTGAAATTTATAAGGTTTTATCTCACTTTCTCATTAAAGCATTCACCGACTGTAATAGCCTTGACTTATACGCTTTGAAAACTCAGCTTTTAGTGGTCAACTATTTCTGACCATAATCTCAATCATATCGTGAAATTTACTCTATTGTCAAAACATTAATGTGCATAACTGCATTTCCTTATTCTCACATTAGAAGATATGCTACTACTGAATTCCATACCAAAACTTCTTTATAAGTTTTGGACTCATCATCACTCAAATTCTATCTCGAGGAAACATTGACAACGAAAATCTTATCCAACATGGATTTTATCATCTCAATAAACTCATTTAGAGCTTATTTAAAATACCATTTACTAACTCACTTCTGAACCCTTTTGTTCTGAAAGGAAGACTCATTCTAGACATTAACCTTGCTGAAATTAGGGTATTACCAACTAAGATCAATCGAGTAACTAACTCGCATTGTCTAACATGGATTATTCATTTAGACATCTGTACTATGTCTACTATCCGAAAGTATTATAATAACTATACCCGTCATTGTATTAGCTCTAGTCGTTTCACTATTTCATTTTCAAAATCTCCTGTAGCATAAGATACTCTTTCATCATAAAAAAATTCAGAAAATACACATCGATGATCCCATGGATCAATATATATAATATCTAACTCACCACACAGACACAAAAGTGATCATCTCAGGATCACCAACCTGTCATCTCTTTCTCTCAATTCAGACTGATCTCAGTACTAGAACTTTCAAATAAACAGTTCTTTCAATAACTTTCAACTCAACCATCACGGTTTGACCATTTCGATGAGCATATCTTTATATCATGCTCCCTATTCACGTACATACAGAATTTTATTCTCTTTACTGATTCATGCGTGAATATACACAGAACTTGAATCATATCTCAATACATTAATCTACCCTTCTCTCCATACTGAGAACATATTTTAAGCACACTCCCATCTGAGTTTCTCTTGCTATGCTAATCTAAAACCTTTACTAGCATCATTTCTTACGATAGTAGGGACATCTCAATCGAATTCATTAACTCTATTCAGCTTACTCGAAAACTCATCATACAACGTGAAACTTGTGGTTTCACTTCTTATACTAGAATCATCACTAACTTTCTCCTTAAAGTACCCGAATAGGATTACTAGGAGATAATGGAACGCCGATTTCGAATAACTAAATCGACAACCGTTTCATCTGATTTTTACTATCTACTAACATTCTCTCAGCCACACGGTTCTTAAAAGAACAACCATATCAGCCCTAGAAGGCAACAGATATTTATATATAATACTCAAGGAGATTATTATAATCCATCCATGGCATCAACTAACCATGCACAACTATAGGTTTTGAGCCAACTTACTCATACTCGCCATTTATTTAGCACATACTGTGCCACACATCGTACTCATTTCTTCTTGGCCCTTTCATGAGTGCCTGTATTCACCCATTCACATGGCTTTAGTACAATTCTCATTTCTATCTCTAGACTAATCTACGTGTCGCATTGATCACTAGGGATAATCAAAGATGCATATTCATCGTCATTCATGTAGGTACGAAACCAATGCCACATCCCCGAGGTGGTCTTATATGGGGTCACCTCTAAATGCCAATGCTATATCTCGGATAAGGTCTCATATGGACTTCCACATCGAATATCTATGCCATATTCTGAATATGGTCCTACACAATTCTCATATTCATTACCAAAGCCATATCCCGGATATGGTCTTATACGGGATCTCAACTCGGTGCCGAGGCCATGTCCCGGACATGGTATTATATGGGACCTTCTCTATTTCATATATCTCGATGATAGACTCATCACTTTAGTCCTCTATGACTTCAACCTCATGTTCAACAACAATTACTCTATTTAATAGAATATTATGCATCGATGTGATACAAGGCATTCTTAATCATGCTAACATAATTATTGCATTAATCTGATGCAAACTTACTCAAGTTCCACATTAATATCTACTCGAGTACTCAACATTTAACTCTAATTCCTCTTACTATTGCTTATTAATCTAGAGAATGTCTTACGGGTTTGAGTACATCGTTTACTTGATTGCCATAGTCCAACTATGGTCTTACTCGTATCGCAACATCATAGCCCAGCTATTACTTTACATATCATCACGATGCCATAGCCTCGCCATGGTCTTACACGAAATCTCATATCAACACCAATGCCATATCCCAGATACGGTCTTACATGGAAACTCATATCAATGTCGACGCCATATCCCAGATATGGTCTTACACAATTTCATATCGAAGCCAGGTCCCAAACGTGGTCTCACCCGGGATTACTATTTTGTACCGATGCCATATCCCAGATATGGTCTTATACAGGATCTCACTACAAATATCGATGCCATATCCCAGATATGGTCTTATCCGATTAGCTTATTTAATACCGAAGCCATATCCCTGATATGGTCTTATACGAGATCATGTATCAATGCCAATGCCATGTCCCAGACATGGTCTTACACTGGCTCACATATTGCCATGGTCCAACCATGGTCTTATTCATCATTTTATCATTGAACGATCGTACTCATCTCCTGCATTCTACTTAGTCAAACTTCTCATTTTAACTTTCACACTATAATATGTGTGACTTCATAACAGAATCATAAAACAAAACATTATACATTCTCTACTTTAACAGTCTCACGTGAGATTTAACCATGTGAACATATTTATCATAGCCAATGGCATCACAAATCTCAAATGCTTACTTACTCTTACTACTTCTCACATACATCATGGTACTTACTAGTCTCATGTTTGTAAGGTAAACAAGGTACCTGTAACACTTGATCACATAGATCAGTATACCTTACTATAATGAACATAATCTCAACATCATCATTCATAACATGAATTATACTTGTTAGTCAGCCTTCACTAGCATGACACAATATCAGCTTTACTACTAACTTTATTGCTATCTCAATTAAGCTTTACTCATTTGCCCGATGAATTTCTATGAATAGCCGAGGATACTGAATCTCATTTCACATAACTCGATGCCAAAGCCATATCCTAGATATGGTCTTACGTGGGATCTCTCATTTTGGTATTAAGGCCAGGTCTTGACATGGACTTATACGAAGTCTTTCTCGTGTGTTCCCTTGGGGAATTACCATTGCCATGTCTTGGCTTGGTCCTATACGGGCTTTCTCATCTCATGTGATAGATCAAGTATCCTAAGCTATTCAACTTCAATCGAGGCTTTCTCATGCTTAATCTTATTGATTTCATTGTCTAGCATAGTATTAAACATTTCCATGGTAATAGCGTACCTTATACTAAGCAATTCAATGATAGAAATCATAATGCTTAGAAATCATACAAACTTACTGAAATTAGCTCGGTTGGGAATCATCTCTGTCTTAACAAAATAATTTCGTTAGAGTCGGGAGACATCACACTATCACGGTCCACATATGGCATGTATAGCTAGACTCTTACTCACGCTAGGTTAGTCCTAGAACTATCTAAACCATAGCTCTGATACCACTAAATGTAACACCCCATACCCGATTCCAAGGCTAAAATCGAATACGAGACATTACTATGCTTGAACTTACTTAAACATGTACTTTCGGGCTACAAAATTTCATTCTGAATTAAAAACTTCTCTTTCTTAGTCAAATCATTCATATCGTGGGCCTACGAGGCCTTAAACTTGCGTCCGGAAATGTTTACCAGTTAAAAGAAACTTTTCTTTAAAAAAGGGGCCACACGCCCGTGCAAGATTAGACACGCTCGTGCATAGACACACACGCCCATGTCCCCGGACCGTGCTTAAAAACCTAGTATTCTGCCAATTTGCCCACGGCCAAGGCACGCCCGTGCTTTCCACCCGTGGTCGACACTGACTAAATCCACACGGCCTGGACACGCCCGTGGCCCTAACCCGTGTGACAATTAAATTTCTAAGTGTCAAGTGCAGAATTCACACGGCCTTGGCACACGCCCATGTTCCAATCATGTGTTTCACACGGCCTAAGCAAATGGCCGTGTGACCAGCCCGTGGTCTATACTGACTTAAGACACTGAAGTGCAGGAGACACACGGTCTAGACACACGCCCGTTTGTCTATCCGTGTGGGCACTTAGAGGCTATCTTGCCAAACCTTTTTCAACCCTCATTTGTATACACTCTTATACTAATTCAAAACATTCTCAAATCATCAATTGAAACACATGAATGAACACATTTGGTTCATGAAAATAAAGTTCTCCTCTCATACACTTGGGAGAATTGTTCCCACAACATTTACAACAACTTAAGCCATCATCAATGGCTATACACAACCATACTATAAATTCTCTTAGTCCAAAAATATTTGGCTACAACAATTAGACTTCATCAACTTTAAACGAATCCCTATACTTGCCATGGCTCTTAAGGACTTGATACCTCATACCGTGTGTCTGCTCGATAGTGTGAAAATATCTCCGGTGGTCTCCAACCCGAGCTAAGAAATAAAAACCTATAAGAGATGAGAAAAGTAAAGGAGTAAGCAATAATGCTTAGTAAGTTCATCTGCATAATCTGACAAATATTGATATTCACTGATTATACATAATTCCAAGGCAATATGCCGAGTTTTTCTCATCAAATCATGGTTACTTACTCAATCATTCTTGAATCTTACTCATTCTATCTCTTACCACATTTCTACCATGCCACAAGCCAATTCGCTCGTTTAATTAGCATACATTCCTACGTTGATCATCACAATATCACACAAAGCAACACATCATGCACTCTCAATAAACCACTCATACTGCCAATCTCTCGGTGGTTTCGCACTTAGCCCACCATCGATCTCTAATAGGGTGGTATCGCACCCAGCTCACCAATCATTTATACTTATGGTGAATTCGCACTTAGGTCACCGTTATTATACATTCGTGGATAATTATCCACATGTATTTTATGATTTCAAATATTCATTCGAGAACATCCTCACACTCTACTATTCTTACTTAACTTTCTACGATACTCGTTCGCTTTCACACAATGCATTAATAAATCCATCTCATATAACTAAAGTGTATTAATTACACATAACCCACTAGGGGTTCATTATATACTGAATACATCTCAATTCAGTTCTAACAAACACTTGTGCTTCTCGTGTTACAACCACATACTTTCTCACTTTCAACAAACCCGTCAAATCGCTCAAATTGTTAAATAACACTCTTGAGTCTCATACACAGTGTCACATTGACATCGTACCTCAATAGGGTCTTACTTGTAGAAACATCTCGATGCCATGTCCCCGACATGGTCTTATACGAATTCTTATACCGAAGCTATATTGCAATATGGTCTTACACAGAACCATAATTATCATCATATCATGTTATATACATTTCCCATAACTCTTAGATTCAATTCTCTTGACCTCTCATTAAAAGATATTTCATACATTCATAGAGTAAATATACATTCCACACAAGATTGGAATATTAAATCAACTCATACGTAATTGCAATATTTGCACATGAACTTATCTCGATGTCGGAAAAGCCGAAAAGGACTTTTTGCCTACATTTCTCTTTTCATCCGTTTTAGGTCCAAAACTCATTTTCTTTGATCTAGAACAATGAAATTTACTCATTTAATCACTTAATGATCGTATTACAACATAATCTCTACTTAGGCAAAAATGACCATTTTGCCCCTACACTTTGGCAAAATTACAATTTTACCCCTAGGCTCGTAAATAAATTTTCATCACATTTTCTTATTAAACAATCCTAGATGAACATTTAATCCTCTTACAACTATTCTCCATTCCATCAATTTCATGCCTTAATGAACAAATTACAACTTTTGCATTTTAGTCCCAATTAGGTGTTTTCATGACAACACCTTTCACAAAAGTTGTTTCTCATCATCCTATCATTCATTTTATTTCATAAAAACTCATCAAACAACATAAAATCTCTCATGGGAAGTCCCTAGACTTTCAACCATATTGCAAACTAGTCCCCTCTTTAGAAAGCTTAAGCTTTGGGGACTCTAAAAGTACAATTTTTATCAAGAAAGATCATCAAAATCACTTACATGAGTGGAGAATTGCTTGCTGAAATTTTAAGCTTCAAAAACCCCTCCCATGGCTGCTATTTTTGGTGGAGGAAGAGAAGAAATAAAAAGATGATAGCTTGGCTTATTTCACCTTATTTTATTTCTTTTTAGTCACCTAACATGTCCACATTAAATGCTCTTGTCCCCTTTAGCTTCTTTGACCGGCCAAGCCACTTAAACAAGGCCAAATTGCACATTTGGTACGCCCAATTTATAAACCATAGCTATTTGGTGCCTCTAGCAAATAAAATAGAACTTTCGCACTTTATGCGATATAGTCCTTTTTTACAATTTAGCTAGAAATTGCTAAAATTAAGGCACCAAAATTTTCATGCATCCTCATAAACATGTCATAACACATAACATAACATGAAAATAATTTTCTCTAACCTCGAATTATTGATTCCGAGATCACTGTTCCGACTAGCCCCTAAATCGGGCTGTTACATACGGATCAAGTCAAGTGAATAAATTGTTTGGTTCAGAGTTAGATAACAAGTGAAGTCTAGGTGGATTCCTCCTTGGGTATTGTCTTAATCAATTTGTTTTTCCCACAAGTATTTCCCCAATTCATTCCCTTCGTCTTAGCATCTTTAGCTTAGTAGTTAGTTAATTTTAGATTAAACAATAATTCACTTCAATTCTTAGGCTAAATAATAGAAAGAAAGTTAGTATTAGTACTTTTGGTTCCCTTGGGTTCGACAATCCGGTCTTGCCGCTAAACTATACTACTGTTCGATAGGTGCACTTTCCTCAATCGTTGTCATAGTTAGTTTCTAGGCTAGATTATTCATTATATAAATTTTTAAGACTCTGACACACGATCAGTTGCATTATTTACACACGAACTTACCTAGAATGCGACAATGGCGAAAAGGACCTAACCATCAATTACTCGTTTTTCCCTCGTTCTAGGTCCGTACTTCATTTTTCTTGATCTAAAACATCACATTTAACTTATTTAATCATTATACTAATCAATTCAGTCCAAAAATCATATTTGGAAAAAAAATATATTTTTGCCCCTAAACTTTGTCATATTTACACTTTTTCCCCTAGGCTCGTAAAATGATTTTCATTCGGTTTATTCATTCTTTAAGCCTAGTCGAACCATTTTCATGCTTATAGCAGCCCACAATTTCCATTAAAACAAACTTTTACTGCATATTTTATAACTTTTACAAATTAGTCCTTTTAAGCATTTTCACCAAAAATCACTTAGTAAAAGTCATTTCTCTAACCATAAACATGCATTTTCTACCATTAAACATCAAAATACACACATATTCATCATGGGTCAAAACCTTAGACTTTAACCATATCTCAAATTTGTGGTAGAAATAGATAGATCTTGTTACGAGGATTTCAAAAACATAAAAATCATTAAAAATGGGGCTAGAACGGACTTACAATCGAGCTTGGAAGCTTGAAAAACCCTAGCCATGGTTTCTTCATGTAAAATTTGGCCTAGGAAGAAGATGGACAAGAAATTTTGGCTTTTATTTTGTTTATTAAGTCATTTAATTACTAAATGACCAAAATGCCCTAACTTAAAAACATTCTATTTCACCTATTTCATTTCCATTTTTGTCCAAAAAATTATTCATTTCTCTAATTACCATTTAAGGACCTCCAATTAAAAATTTCATAACAATTGGACACCTCTAACATGTAGAACACAATTTTGCACTTTTCACAATTTAGTCATTTTGACTAAATTGAGTGCCCAAACGACGAAATTTTCTCGAAGTCATCCTGTGAAATTGTAGACCATAAAAATATATAATAAAAATAAATTTTCTTACGTCAGATTTGTGGTCCCGAAACTACTGTTCTAACTAGGCCCGAAATTGGGCTGTTACAGTAACCGTTTAGCTTAAGCAATACGATATCCTTGAGCAGACGGGGATGGTGAATCGATCAATGCAAGACAATTATTCCATGTTAAAATGTTCTACGCTAAAATTGTCACTGGGTTTAGGTCTTTGAATAGAGGATTTTCAAGAGTCCTCTTTACTAATGCTGAGTGGCAAACTTTTCCCAACACAACAAGCTCACCGCAACACTTGTTAGAAATACTCCCTATATTGAAAATAGCCGTGAAAACTGCTAGAACACAGGGCAAACCCATTTTAGTTTCACAATTATTTTCCTTAATAATCTGGTCGTTCTCCTTCGTAGCCATTACTACCCCGCAAGTTAAGAATAAAACCACTAGTACAAAATAAACAATAAGGCTTGCCATACTGCGTGAATCTAATGTTACTAGTTAAACCCGGTTCGTAAAATTAATTTCGAACATGATTCGCAGGGAGAAAAATGGCATTTATAGGAAGTGTTATAACCACATTGGACTAGAATACGTTACAATGAAAGAAAACATTCAATATTTCAGTTTAATTAGCATTAATTTTAATTACTACAAATCTAAATATTAATTCAAAGACACATATTTATACTTCCCTTTATAATTCTTAAATGGCATTAAACGGATCACGAAAATAAGGTTCAATAAAGATGATTATATCGTACAAGTGTTTCTGCGTTGAAAGTAGGATTGAACTATTAAGTCCACTCCAAACCAAACACCGGGACGATAATATACAAGAAATAACATATGGAAAATGCAATGTGAGGTATAGTACACTTGCATTACAGGCACACATATTCGTTATGTGTGTTGTCCTATTTTTCTAATATTTTGAAGTTGTGTATGCGCTTGTTATGTTGATGGTTAAAAATTCATGTGTATCTCCAAATTGAATGAGCTATTCCAGATTCCTCTACCAGTGATATGTGTGTGCCACAATGTAGAAATAATTATGCGAAGCGTAAAATCTTATAACCTTGTTGTTGTTAAAAAGTTTTTATCACACTTATCATACTTGTAAAATTGAAAACGACAACTAAATGATTGAAATTCAAAATTAATTCATCAAAAATATTTCCCGCTCTGAAATTAAGTTGATGTCTGTCTTTATCGTGGGACTCCAATTCGGTTATTGTATTCTTCGTTCTACGTTAACTTTTTAGGTGTAAGTTTTCCGTCCCAATTTTACTAAAATATGAATGGAAGCTTTTAGTGGAATATGTAATGGAACCTGGAAAATTAAAATTTCTCTTAGAGAGTTAAATTGGAAGCAACAAATGATGTTATATTTCTATAAATCTTGTAGGTATTGCCCAAATAATGGATAGGATTTAGTTTTCATATAAATTGAACCTTTTTTAATAGGGAGAATGTGGGAGGTACGTCGCCGACATATTTGGAGTTTCACTCTCGATCTTGATAAAAAAAGCAATCTAAAGAAAGAAGAATAAGGAAATCAATTGAAGACTTTGAAGCGTTACACCACTTTCGACGAGGATTTCCAGATTGCCTCTCCCCTACGGAAAAGAAAGAGGTCATAACTAACAGATTAGTATCGAAGGAGTGAAAATGGAAAATGAAACAATGGAGTCCATAGGCAAGGAACTATTACAAATTATAGTGCATGTCCCTTGGAGGATATTTCCTGGCACGAGGTGTGCCTTTCTGTAACTTCGAGAAGTCAATGTTTTTTTGTCCTTAAAGGCAATGTGAATTTAAATTGTATAAAGACTATCAAGGTGTAACACCCTAAACCCAGCCTAGACGTTACGACCAGATCTGGTGTGTCACATGAAAAAGTTGTTAAAGAAGCTTTGCGAATTGTAAAAATAATTCAAGGATTGTTTTCATTTTGGTAATCAGATTCATTTTTAAGGTTTTGTCACAAAATATTATTAATATTACTAACTACCAAAACTTGTTTTATAACACGGAAATCAGAACCAGTGGATTTCAGAAATGTGACATTTTGAAAATAGTTATTGTAGTTTTAAGAACATCCTGAGTTTAATTATTTATAACTTGTGAACCGTTTGTTAATATTTTTGAAAATAGTTATTTACATTTTTAGGAAAACCCCGTATTGATCATTTCATAATAGATAATAATCGCATTAAAACAAAAACCAAATTAAAATCCCAGTGGCCTTATTACAGAACATAATCTCAAACTAAGATAAGTTTAAAGTAATGAAAAGCAGAGTTTACTAAAGAAGCAATGTATGGCCACCACAGTGTCCACCTCGGCTCCAAATCCTCAAGCTAGGGTTTACCTGTAAAGTTAAGCAGAGGGGTGAGTTATGAGAACTTAGTGTGTAATCCCTAAACGAACGTTATTTGGGCCCGAGCCCATTCAGATACCACCTGGGCCTTAGCCCTTACGAAAACAAACTGGGCCTGAGCCCTATTAGCATGGTCTAGTAGATAATGAATGCAATGCAACCCAGCCCAACCTAATAATCCATCCGCTACACACCACCCATTCCAGCCAAAACACACTGGTGGGGATTTCTACAATCAACCCTCATCCGCTACACACCTCGATGGCAGTCACGCTACTCATGACCAAAATTGTGGCAGTGCAACCGAAATAATGTGACAGACTCACCGAAATATGTGGCAGAGCCACCGAAATACACTTCCTCGATCAATCAATATTCCTTTGCCATGCAGCATGTCATATCATCATAATGTGGTGAATGCATACATATATGAATGTACATCAGATAATCAGAACACACATACAATCATGCTAATTTATCCAAATGGTATAGTCACAAATTTTTACTTACCTGGTATATCTCCAACCTTACCCACTAGGGTATCTCATCGGCATTCCCGTTAAGGGTATTTCGGCTTTTAGCCAACACATAGCATAATACCACCAAAACGAAACAAAGGTGTGAGATTACACACCTGATTACACGAAGAACTAAAAACTCCTAATCACCGTCACCCTCACTAGCGCGAACAAAAAAAATTTGCCTATCCCAAACAGATGTCGGCTCCCTACCACAACCCGGCAAAAAATCTCGAATCGCTGACACCTTACGCGGTTTGAACTTGGGAGCGAAAACTACGAGTCCACTCCCCTCAGGTTCTCTTAACGCAACCTCCTTAGATCGGCTAGCACTCGCCTCCATGAAGAAAGTCTTGATCAGTAAGGTATCACAGTGAAAGAATGGTGATTGTCTAACAAGAAGGTTTGGTAATGGCAGAGTAAAACCAAAAGAGAATAATCGCAAAGAAACCCGAGAGAAACCTCCTTACCTTGATTAATGAGGAACCGATCCAAGTCAGGTTCGGCTTGTGACAACAGATGACTCGTAAGAGAAGGAGAGATTCGGCCAAGCCTGGTAAAACCACTTGCAACTGGAAAAAACCGAATGAAGAGAGACTTTCGGCATACAGAGGAGATTCTAGCACTTTGCTTTTTGATGTTCGGCTAATAGCGAAAGATGAAAGAAACAGATTCAGTTTGACACAATAGAAGATTCGGCTTGCAAGAGAAAATGAGTAGAAAAGAATGAAAGAGCAAAGAAGAAGACACAAGATTCGCCCCCCTCAAAACAAAACACCAAGCAACCGACCGCAAGAATCAAAGTAAGTAGGGTGGCTTTCGATTAGAGACAAGAGAGGAAGTAAATGAGTAGAAGGGAGGTTCGGCTATAATGTGCACCAAGGAAAACAAAAAGTGAGAAAAGAACAAAAGGAGAATAACACTAGAGGTTTCGGTAAATAGAATGGAAGCAATCGAAATGTTCTTAGCCAAAAGCAAAAGAATAAAAACTCTTTCTCAATTGAACACTTAGAGAAAATGGCACTCTCCCAACACACTTTTGACCGAATGTTAAAATTGCCTAGGAAGCTAAAGAGAATTCGGCACACCCCCCACACTCTAGCCAAAACCAATTATGCTCTCTATGCACCTCTCCACTTTCGGCCAAACACTTCCACACACCCACTCCAACGATTTTCTCCCCTATTCTCTCCATAATTCACTCTCCATCCATCATTTGAAAACATCCAACCACTTTGACCCATTCAAACTCCCCAAACTCTTCTCCTCCATCCATTTTGAATCCTTTGACTCATTCAACAACCACCCCATCAGAGTCCCACGCCATCACCACCACCTCTCCATCTTGGGCACAAAAAATAAATGCCATATTTGTAGCATGTGGGATTCGAACCTCATCCCACCAAGCTTCCACATTGACGCCACAACCACCACACCACACACCTCACTTGTGTTATCAAAACACAAACAAATATGCTTAACTCCTGCTTCCACTAGCTCTCCCCCCTTAAGTGCCCAAACAAATTTTTTTTACCAAAGCTCCAACACGACCCTAGGCCTCCCCAGGACCCTTAATCACGTCTACACGACAACATAACAAGCACAACACAAGCACTTATCCAAATTTTACAGACCCCCTGATTTTAGGATGTTACAGTTCTACCCCCTTAAAGAAATTTCAGTCTCGAAATTTACCTGGTTAAAAGAGGTGAGGGTATTACTGTCGAACCGAATCCTCTGGTTCCCACGTGGCCTCTTCTGAATAGTGATTACGCCATAACGCCTTGACCAGCGGAACGGACTTCCTCCTCAATACTTTGACCTCTCGATCCAAAATTTGCACTGGTTCTTCTTCAAAAGACAAATCGGGTCTAACCTCGATTTCTTCCACGAGCACTATGTGAGATGGGTCAGAACGATAGTGCCACAGCATCGAAACATGGAATACATCATGTATCCAATTCAATTTCGGAGGCAACTCAAGCTGATAAGAAACTGGTCCCACACGCTTCAACACTCGATAAGGCCCGATGAATCTGGGGCTCAACTTGCCCTTTCGTCCAAATCTTAAAACTTTCTTCCAAGGTGAGACTTTCAAGAAGACATAATCCCCCACTGAAAATTCTATCTCCCTACGCTTCAGATCCGCATACGATTTCTGTCTATCAGAAGTTTTTTTTAACCGATCCCAAATCATCTTAACCTTTTCTTCCGTTTCTGAGATCAATTTCGGACCCAACAACTGCTGCTCCCCTAATTCTGTCCAACAAGTAGGGGTACGACACCTACGACCATATAACGCTTCATAAGGTGCCATCTGAATGCTGGATTGATAACTGTTGTACGCAAATTCTGCTCATGGTAGATAATCTTCCCAACTACCTCTAAAGTCGATTACACAGCCCCTTAACATGTCTTCCAGAATCTGAATTACTCTTTCCGACTGACCATCAGTCTGTGGGTGGAACGCTGTGCTAAAGTCTAGCCTTGTACCCAAAGCTTCATGCAATGCCTTCCAAAACCGAGATGTGAACCTTGGGTCCCTGTCAGAGATGATAGACACTGGCACCCCATGCAGCCTCACAATTTCTGCCACTTACAGCTTGGCCAACTTCTGTAAAGAATAGTTGGTACGAACTGGTATAAAGTGAGCAGACTTAGTCAACCGATCAATAATTACCCAGACTGAATCTTTCCTAGTAGGCGTTAGGGGTAGCCCATTAACAAAATCCATCATTATCCTCTCCCACTTCCAAAATGGAATCTTCACCGGGTGCAGCAATCTCGAAGGCAACTGATGTTCTGCCTTCACTTGCTGACATGTCAAACACTTACACACAAAGTCGGTAACTTCCCGCTTTAGACCAGGCTACCAATACAGTTCACGTAAGTCCCGATACATCTTGCTTCCACTGGGATGCATAGCGTATGGGCTACTATGTGCTTCCCGCAGAATCATCTGCCTCAACTCAAAGTCCTTCAACATACAAATTCTTCCACGGAAACATAATACCCCTTCCCTGCTCAACCCAAAATCCACTGTCTCCCCACTTTCCACTTGCTGAAGTCGAAGACCCAACGATTCATCCAACGATTGCTTCTCTTTAATCTGACCTACCCACGTCGGTTTCACCTGAAGTTCTGCCAATAAGCTACCATCTTCTTAAAGGCTGAGATGAGCAAACATTGCTCTCAAATCCGATATCACTTTACGACTTAATGCATCTGCCACTATGTTAGCTTTACCCGGGTGATATTCGATTGAGCAATCATAGTCTTTCAGCAACTCAATCCACCTCCGTTGCCTTAAATTCAACTCCTTTTGGGTAAGGAGATATTTCAGACTCTTATGGTCGGTGTAGATAATCGAATTTTCTCCGTACAGGTTGTGTCTCCATATCTTTAGGGCAAACACCACGGCAGCTAGCTCCAAGTCATGAGTAGGATAATTCACTTCATGTGGTCTTAGTTTTCGAGATGCATACGCCAGTACCTTCCCTTCTTGCATCAACACACATCCCAACCCTGTGTGCGACGCATCACAATAAACAACGAACTCCTTCCCAGCCTCAGGCTGAATCAACACTGGTGCCTCAGTGAGAATCTTCTTTAGCTTCTCAAAACTTTCCTGTTGTTTATCAGTCCACACAAACGGTACTCCTTTTCGCAATAACTTGGTTAGAGGTGCAGCAATCAACGAAAACCCCTCAACGAACCTTCTGTAATACCCAGCCAAACCTAGAAAACTTTGAATTTCAGACACTGATTTCGGTTGCTTCCAATCCAGCACGGCTTCAACCTTTCGAGGATCGACTCTAATCCCTTCAACAGACACAACATGACCCAAGAACGTCACTTCCTTCAGCCAAAACTCGCACTTACTGAATTTAGCGTAAAGTTGCTTCTCTCTCAATATCTGCAGAACAACCCGAAGATGCAAATCATGCTCCTTCTCAGTCCTTGAGTACACCAAGATGTTATCCATGAATACCACCACGAACCGATCAAGATAGGGTTGGAAAACCCGATTCATCATATCCATAAAAGCGACTGGTGAATTAGTCAATCCGAACGGCATCACTAGAAACTCGTAATGCCGATAATGCGTACGAAAAGCAGTCTTATGAATATCCCCCTCCTTGACCTTTAGTTGATGGTACCCAGATCTCAAATCTATATTCGAGAAAACTGAAGCTCCTCGCAGCTGATCAAACAAATCGTCAATTCTTGGTAGCAGGTATTTGTTCTTAATAGTCAACTTGTTTAATTACCTATAGTTAATGCACATACGTATCGACCCATCCTTTTTCTTGACGAACAGTACCGGCGCTCCCCACGGTGATACACTTGGTTAGATAAATCCATGGTCCAACAGCTCTTGGATCTGAGCTTTAAGTTCTACCAGCTCCTTCGGTGCCATCCTATAAGGGGCGATGGACACCAGAGCCATTCCTGGCAATAGCTCAATGCCAAATTTGACCTCACGATCCAGAGGCAATCCCGGAAGCTCTTCAGGAAATACATCCGGGAACTCCTTCACGGTTCTGACATTCTCAACCGATAATTCATTGGCATCAGATGCACTAACGATAGCCAAAAATTCCTTGCACCCTTTTCGCACCATCTTCTCGGCCTTAAGCGTCGAAACCACATGAGACAGATAATCCCTTCTTTCTCCTATCACAATCACTTCCTCATCCCCTGGAGTTCTCAAAACCATACGCTTAGCAGCGCAATCCAAATTTGCACAGTGCTTAACTAGCCAATCCATGCCCAAGATCAGATCAAACTCGCCAAACGGTAGCTCCATCAAGTCTACCGGGAAAATAATCCCTTGCACTTCTAAAGGCACATTCCTAAATAGTTTGTTCACTACCACCAATTGTCCTAGAGGGCTAATCACAGACATTTCTCTAGTAGCAATCTTAGATTCTATACCAAAGTCCCAGATATAGCACAGGCAACATAAGAATGGGTAGATCCAATATCAATCAAAGCAGTAAACGGTTCATCAAATATAAGAAACGTACCGGTTATGATGTCCGGTGCGTCACTATCCTCCCGATGTCAAGCTGCATTGTAACATCCTGAAAATGGGCCTATGCATTTTTGATTTAATTATACGAAATGGCATGTCTTATGTGTTATGAATGTATTGTGAACATTTTTGGAAACTTGGAAATGTAAGGAAATGCTTTGGAAATGTTAAGTTTAAAAGAGGAAAGTGAACATTTTTGGAAACTTGGAAATGTAAGGAAATGTCTTAGAAAATGTTAAGTTTTAAAGTTTAAAAGAGGAAACTAAGGCAAGGTGGCCTTAAGAAAATTAATAGAGGAAATTTGACACAAGAACGGGTTTGGAAAAGTGGCAAGGAGATGCCACTTAAAGCCCAGTAAGTGACGCCACAAGCAAGGGGAGAGGGGCCCGAGTTCGAGTCGCATGGGAAGCAAATAAAGGATTTTATTTTTGCTACAAGGAGTAGAGGAGGTGGACGGCACTAAGGAACTCTAGGGAGGAGTTTTATTCTCTTTAAAATTCGGCTAAATAGATGGATACATGATGGATAATTATTGGTATTTTTAATAAGAGATAATTAAAGGATTATTTCTATTAATTTTAAATAAGGTGATAAAGCTATCAAAATAGAAGTGATGGCCAAGTAAGGGATTCTAAGATAGTAATTTCTATTTGCTAGAGGAAAAGAGGGCCATTCATTCTTTCTTTCAACCCTTTTTCTCTGCCGAATTTCCTAGAGCATTTGTTCTTCTTCTTTTGTTAGCTAAAGCCGAAAACTCAAGATACCATCATTAGCCGATTTCTTTATACCAATCAAAGAGCCGAAATCAAGATCTCTTTAGCCTACATAGCCGAATGTTGTTAAAGGCTCAAGCAAGGATTGCCGATTCCTAAAGTAAGGGTAAGATCTCATTCGGTTTCATCCTTTTTCTTTTAAGATTTGCCGAAATCTAGGACTAACCCCATTAATATCTTGTTGCCGAAACTTTGAAGAGATCTTTCGGGATTTACTAAGCGTCGACTACAAGGAAGGAGAAGTTCTTTTTCTGAAGGTACACCATAGGCCGCGTGTTCCCTAGTTATTCGGTGAATTTTGGGATTTAAAATCCATAAGGTAAGTGTCTATAGCATTCGGCCAAGGCCATGTTTGGTAAATATATGTGTTCATTAATTATTCAAAAGCCGAAACTAATCTATTCAAGTAATCTAGTGATTGCCGATTTCAAGAAAGAAGGATACAAAGTTTCCGGCATTTGATTAGACATCAATCGGCACTAAAGGGTCTTAAAAGATCTAAAGCGATAGATCAGTTTTTCGAGATTTCAAGGAATTCGTTAAGCATACAGTGTGTGTACCCACACTATCTTTTAATAAGATTTATGGCAATATTTAATATTAGCATGTTTATAAGAATGTGAATATGGTTAAGGTACCATACAATGGTACAAAGTACCCAGGTACATTTCCTACTCCTACTAGGATTATGAATATATGTTATGACTCACATGTGAACAGTGAGAAGAATGTGAAATTTGGCATGTTAATGCATAATATGTATGATATGGGGCATATGGGTTATTGAAAAAGGGGAAGTGAATGTGGTGATCTAATACCACGATATCTGAATGTGGTGACTTCGGTCACATTATCTGAATGTGGTGAATTAAGACCACGATATCTGAATATGGTGATTTCGGTCACAATTATCTAATTTGGTGGCTATGCCACAAATAATTATAAAGGCGATGAGCACGTCGACTGCAGCGACTGCCTTCGATGGTGTGTAGCGGATGGAGGGTTGACTTAATAGTCCCCACGGTGTGCTGGATGGTACGGGTGATGTGTAGCGGATGGCATCTAGGTTTGGGTTCGGGTTGCATCACATTTTTTTTTCATATCTGTTATATGAATATGCATGTGTTATGATAATGTATGCGAGCTATTAAATTTTAGTGTTGGTTACACATTGAGTCTGTTGACTCACCCGTTGTGGGAACATGTTCAGTGACGAACAATGATGGACCAGGGACGGCAGAACTTGTGGTGGCCATGCTCACTTTTGAAGTTAATTTTATTTGGACATTTCATTTCATTTAAGTACCTTAAATTATTTGGGTTTGTTTGATGTAATAAGGCCTTTGTTGAACTATTTCATTGTTTTATTATGGTTACAAATTTTTATTAAGTTAAAGATTAAGTAATTTATTCTAAGTGTACTCTATACGCTCTATCACCTAAAATTGAAAAAAAGGTTTTCATTATAAACGATTTTGTTTTCTACTCGAGCCCAACTCAAAACAATCTTTCTTTCAAAACACACCATTTTCCAAAGTAACAAATGAATTTTGAATCGATTTTTCTTGGGAGCATACCAGATCCGGTCAAGGCTCGTGGGCCGGGTGTGGGGTGTTTCAGTTTGGTATCAGAGCCCAGTTTTAAACTCTCGGCCTGGGGTTTAAGGCCCAAAACATTTTCAAATCGAGCCCAAGTAAGTTTTATGAAAATATTTTTGGAAATAAGCGAGGTTTTTCGGCATGGCACCTAAGTCTCCGACCATGATCCACGGTAAGTACCCTATCTATAGTATGAATTGTAGAAGGGTAAGAATGGAACGTAGAATAGTATGGTAGGTACTTGAACCCTAGGACTAGTTTACCCCAACAATTACATAAGACTTAAGTGACTAATTAAACAACCCTGTGACTTAGTCGCCGAGTTAGAGTGTGGCAACCCCACAGACGCATGTTCAGGATTGGATCGGAAGAGCACGGTACTTAAGCGATCCCTAGTGACTCACCTCCTCTTCGCTGGAATCCTACCTAGTGCGTAGGTTTGGTTCACCTTAACCAAGAGGACTCAGTCACAGGCAAAACACCATAACTAAAACCCGAAAGGGATTAGCCACATTTTCATGGAAACCCTAGTTTTTGTTTTTTTTAAAAAAAAAAAGTTAACAAACTACTCTTTTATTGTGAAAATTATTATCTCTGGAAAATTTCCTAAAAATTTCTAAGTTACAAAATTACTAAAATACCCCTAGTGGTAAAATTATAAAAATGCCCTTGGCTTATGAAATTTCCAAAATACTCACAGTTCTTATCAAAATTTTCATTGCTTTATTAAATGTCCAAAAACCTTAATTTGCAAAATATCAAAATATCTTGATTATGGAAAATTACGAAATTGCCCCTAACCTACAAATTACCAAAATGACCCTAATCTCCAAAATTTTTGCAATATCACCAAATTAGGAAACAAATTCTCAAAAAGAACCCTCAAAGTTTTGCAAATTTTGGAATACCCCTGAATAAGTAAACTTTACAAATTTACCCTGGTTTATTACCAAAATACCCTTGAGTTTCAAAATTACCGAAATACGCTTAGATTACAAAATTTCCAAAATACCCCCGAAAATGCAAAATTACCAAAATACCCTTACTGACAAAATCACCAAGGAATCTTATTTTGAAAAAATTACGAAAATAACCCTGTAGGGCAAATGACAAAAATACCCCCAGGATAGGCAGACGTGAAATGTCAGAAGAGTGAATGTGTATGGGAGATACTATGGAATGGATGTCACTGAATGAATGAATGTTTGAATGAATGTACTTCTCTAAATTAGGATAGAAGATTTGAACTTTGATTGATCGAAAGAACTACTATTAAACTTCTTTCATAAAATTTCTTCGCGAATAATAAGTGAAACAAGGACTAATTCATAAAACTTTTTAATCAGATCGCGACGATAGAAATGAGTTCTAGAGGATGTGGACGTAACGTACGAGGATGCGGTAGAGGTAGAATGACCGTGTCGGAACCCGTTAGATCGGGTCAAGGATCTGAGAATGAGGTACCACCACCACCACCGGTTGGTTGGTGCTAAAGCACAGGATCGACGAGGAGACGATGTTTGTATCGCAGTCGTGGCCGCGAGCTCTTGAGTTGGTGGGTGGTGCGGGAGGAAATTCGGGAGCTCGAAAGTCGCGACTGAGCGACTTCGTGCCAACGAGCCGAGGTGTTCCGGAGTATCGGGTGTGGCACCCATGATCACCGAGTATTGGTTGGAGGCCACCGAACGAATTATGGATGAGCTTGATTTGACCCTTGAGGAGAAAGTGAAAGGAATGGTGGCATTGCTACGCGATGAAGCATATCAATGGTGGCTCACAGTTCGTGATGGTGCCACGGCTGAGGATCTGACCTGGGAGTATGTTAAGGCCGCATATCAGAAGAAGTATGTCGGCACAAGGTATATTGATAAGCAGAGGAAGGCTTTTCTGGGGCTGGTTCAAGGGAATAAGTCTGTAGAGGAGTATGAAGCTGAATTTCTAAGGTTGAGCCGATATGCTCGAGAAGTAGTGGCTACGGAGCATGAGCGGTGTGTCCAGTTCGAAGACGGTTTAAGGGATGATCTAAGGTTGTTGATAGCTCCACATCAGGAGCGGGAATTTTCTGCGTTAGTAGAAAAGGCAAAAGTAGCTGAGGGAATTAAGGATTCTACAAAGCAGAATTTCGACCGGAACAGGCAAAAAAGAGGCTTTGGATCGTCAGGATCATCTGGGAATAAAAGGCCTAGAGTTGATGGGCCGCGAGGTCAGCAAGCTGCTACAAGAGGGCAGTATCGTACTTGTGATTAGTGTGGGAAAAAGCACTTAGGGGAGTGTTGGAAAAAGATAGGAGGATGCTTTAGGTGTGGGTCCAGGGACCATATGATCAAGGATTGTCCTATGAAACCAGATGGAAATCGACCAGTAGCTCAGAATGTTAATCAAGCTGGTAGAGGTGGACAGCAGCCTCAGCGAGGCCATGGTCAGAATGGCCGAGGTAATGGTGCAGGTAGAGGACGTGGAACACCGGGCAGAGGTGCTGCTAATACTGAGGCAAGGCAACCAGGTTTGGTTTATGCGGTTCACCGGAGGAAGGATGGAGACGCGCCGGACGTCATAACCGGTACGTTTCTTGTATTTGGAAAACCTTATCATGCTCTGATTGATGTGGGCTCGACCCATTCCTATGTTGCATGTAGTGTAGTGGAAACACTAGGCCTAGACTCTGAACTCTCTGGTAGGCAGATGACTGTAGTTAGCCCATTAGGCCAAACTGTAGTGGTGGATAAGATCTTTCGGAGTGTACCTCTAGAGATTCATGGAGTGAAATTTTGATCCGACTTAATGGAACTTCCGTTTGGAGAATTCGACCTTATTCTTAGCATGGACTGGCTAGTGGAGCATCGAGCTGTGTTGGATTGTACAGCTAAGCGAATGGAGTTAAGGACCCCGAAGGATGAGGTGGTCATTATGATAGAAGAAAGAAGAAACTACCTGTCTAATGTAGTTTCGGCGTTAAAGGCAGAGAAAATGGTTCGGAAAGGGTACAAGGCATTTCTGGCCTTCGTTAGTGCCGTGGACGCAAAAGAATGGGGAATTAGTGGAGTTAGAACGGTAAGGGACTTCGTGGATGTTTTTCCAGAGGAGCTACCAGGAATACCCCTAGATAGGGAGGTGGAATTTGGTATAGACTTGCTACCGGGAACAGCTCCTGTGTCAATCGCTCCATACCGAATGGCACCAAAGGATTTAGTTGAGCTCAAGGCTCAGATCCAAGAGTTGTTGGATCGTGGGTTTATTCGACCCAGTGTGTCTCCATGGGGAGCACCGGTCCTGTTTGTAAAGAAGAAGGACAGAACTATGCGCATGTGCATAGATTATCGTCAGTTGAATAAGCTGACCATCAAGAACAAGTATCCTTTGCCAAGGATAGACGACTTGTTCGATCAACTTAAGGGGGCCGCCATATTTTCAAAGATCGATCTAAGGTCGGGATATCATCAGTTGAAGGTAAAGGAGGCAGATATCCATAAAACAGCCTTTAGGACAAGATACGACCATTTTGAGTTTGTAGTAATGCCGTTTGGGTTGACGAACGCCCCAGCCGCGTTCATGGATATGATGAACCGAGTTTTTCAACCTTACTTGGATAGGTTTGTCGTTGTGTTCATCGATGACATTTTGGTATACTCGAAGTCAGAGGAAGAGCATGATGAGCACCTACGGATAGTGTTACAAGTATTAAGGGAGAAGAAGCTCTATGCCAAATTCAGCAAGTGTGAATTTTGGCTTAAGGAGGTGGCATTCTTAGGGCATGTGGTGTCCGCAGAGGGAATAAGGGTGGATCCTAGAAAGATCGAAGCAGTGTTGGATTGGAAACCACCTAGGTCCGTGGCTGAGATGCGTAGTTTCTTAGGTTTGGCAGGCTATTATAGAAGGTTTGTAGAAGGGTTCTCGTCAATAGCCGCGCCTTTGACGAAGTTGTTGAGGAAGGAAGTACCCTTTGTATGGACGGGATAAACAGGAGAGCTTTGAGAAGCTCAAGAGGGTTTATTTCAAGCTCAGTGTTAATTCAAATGAGGCGGGAAAGGAGTTTGTGGTGTATCTCGTGGACGCTCGCATACGGGATTAGGGTGTGTTCTAATGCAAGATGGAAAAGTAGTCGCTTATGCGTCTCGACGCTTAGGTCGCATGAGGTTAACTACCCAACCCATGACTTGGAATTGGCGGCAGAGTGGTTTTCGCTCTTAAGGTTTGGAGGCACTATCTTTATGGAGAAAAGTCAATAATTTACACGGATCACAAGAGTCTAAAGTATCTGTTGACTCAGAAGGAGTTAAACTTGAGACAGCGGAGGTGGGTGGAATTATTGAAGGATTATGATTGTGCGATAGAGTACCACCCGGGCAAGGCAAATGTGGTGGCAGATGCCTTAAGTTGGAAAGTGGTGTCGGACCTGAGGGCGATGTTCGCACACTTGAGTTTGTATGATGATGGGAGTCTGCTGGCGGAATTGCAAGTCAAACCAACATGGTTGAATAAGGTAAAGGAGAGTCAGTTGGTGGATGAGGACCTAAGAGTTAAGTTGCAACAAGTACACAACGAAGAGTTAGAGGATTTTGGTGTTAATGATGAGAGAGTATTGTGCTTCAAGGGAAAGGTCTGTATGCCGAGGGACGAGGAGTTAAGATAGAGGATTCTTCGGGAAGCACATGGTATCCCTTATGCTATGCATCCCGGAGGCACTAAGCTGTACAGGGATCTAAGGGAACAATTTTTGTGGCCAGATCTTAAACGGGAAGTTACTGAATTCGTGGGAAAATGTCCGACGTGTCGATAAGTTAAGGTGAACACCGAGGTTCCATCGGGACTACTTCACCAATCAAGATCCCTTGATGGAAGTGGGAGAGAATCACCATGGACTTCGTTAGTGGGCTTCCCCTTACGCCTGCTAAGAAGGACGCGGTATGGGTAATAGTGGACCATTTGACCAAGTCCGCGCATTTCATTCTGGTAAGAGTTGATTATTCTCTTCAGAAGTTGGCCAAATTATATGTGGCGGAAATTGTGAGGTTACATGGAGTGCCAGTGTAAATCATTTCGAATAGAGACCCAAGATTTACGTCTTGGTTTTGGAAGGCACTTCATCAAGCTTTAGGCACTAAGTTGGATTTCACTACGGCCTTTCATCCACAATCGGACAGGCAGTCCGAACGGGTAATCCAAGTGTTAGAGGATATGTTGAGGGGTTGTGTGATGGACTTGAGAGGAAGTTGGGAGGAGTATTTGCCTTTAGCGAGTTTGCATACAACAACGGCTATCAAGCCAAAGATTCGGATGGCACCGTATGAAGCGTTATGCGGTCGGAAGTGTCGAACTCCTACGTGTTGGACCGAATTAGGAGAACGTCGAGTTTTGGGTCCGAGTTAGTGGCAAGAATCGAAGAGAAGGTTGAGATAATTTGGGCACGGTTGAAGGAGGCATCTGATAGACAAAAGTCGTAACGCAGACCTCAAACGGAAGGAAATAGAGTTTGAAGTGGGGATCAAGTGTTTCTGAAAGTCTCGCCTTGGAAGAAGGTGATGAGGTTTGGTCGCAAAGGGAAGTTAAGCCCAAGGTTTATAGGGCCCTATCGAGTGTTGAAGCGAGTTAGACCAGTGGCATATCAGTTAGAGTTGCCACCGGAGTTGAAACAGATGTACGACGTATTCCATGTTTCCATGCTACGTCGATATCGATCGGATCCATCTCACGTAGTACCGGTTGAAGAGGTGGAGCTAAGGCCAGACTTATCCTACGAGGAAGAGCCGATTCAGATCTTGGAACGAGACGTGAAAGTGTTACGGAGGAAGTTAGTTCCTCTAGTCAAAGTGTTATGGCGCAACCACGGATCGGAGGAAGCTTCATGGGAGCCAGAAGAGGGAATGCGGCGAAGAATACCCTCATTTATTTTAGCCGAGCAATTTTGAGGACGAAATTATTTTAAGGGGGGTAGAACCGGTAACATCCTAAAAATGGGCCTATGCATTTTGATTTAATTATACGAAATGGCATGTCTTATGTGTTATGAATGTATTGTGAACATTTTTGGAAACTTGGAAATGTAAGGAAATGCTTTGGAAATGTTAAGTTTAAAAGAGGAAAGTGAACATTTTTGGAAACATGGAAATGTAAGGAAATGTCTTAGAAAATGTTAAGTTTTAAAGTTTAAAAGAGGAAACTAAGGCAAGGTGGCCTTAAGAAAATTAATAGAGGAAATTTGACACAAGAACGGGTTTGGAAAAGTGGCAAGGAGACGCCACTTAAAGCCCAGTAAGTGACGCCACAAGCAAGGGGAGAGGGGCCCGAGTTCGAGTCGCATGGGAAGCAAATAAAGGATTTTATTTTTGCTACAAGGAGCAGAGGAGGTGAACGGCACTAAGGAACTCCAAGGAGGAGTTTTATTCTCTTTAAAATTCGGCTAAATAGATGGATACATGATGGATAATTATTGGTATTTTTAATAAGAGATAATTAAAGGATTATTTCTATTAATTTTAAATAAGGTGATAAAGCTATCAAAATAGAAGTGATGGCCAAGTAAGGGATTCTAAGATAGTAATTTCGGCTACTAGAGGAAAAGAGGGCCATTCATTCTTTCTTTCAACCCTTCTCTCTCTCGCCGAATTTCCTAGAGCATTTGTTCTTCTTCTTTTGTTAGCTAAAGCCGAAAACTCAAGATACCATCATTAGCCGATTTCTTTATACCAATCAAAGAGCCGAAATCAAGATCTTTTTAGCCTACATAGCAGAATGTTGTTAAAGGCTCAAGCAAGGATTGCCGATTCCTAAAGTAAGGGTAAGATCTCATTCGGTTTCATCCTTTTCTTTTAAGATTTGCGAAATCTAGGACTAACCCCATTAATATCTTGTTGCCGAAACTTTGAAGAGATCTTTCGGGATTTACTAAGCGTCGACTACAAGGAAGGAGAAGTTCTTTTTTCAAGGTACACCATAGGCGCGTGTTCCCTAGTTATTCGGTGAATTTCTGGATTTAAAATCCATAAGGTAAGTGTCTATAGCATTCGGCCAAGGCCATGTTTGATAAATATATGTGTTCATTAATTATTCAAAAGCGAAACTAATCTATTCAAGTAATCTAGTGATTGCCGATTTCAAGAAAGAAGGATACAAAGTTTAGGCATTTGATTAGACATCAATCAAGCACTAAAGGGTCTTAAAAGATCTAAAGCGATAGATCGGTTTTTCGAGATTTCAAGGAATTCGTTAAGCATACCAGGTGTGTACCCCACACTATCTTTTAATAAGATTTATGGCAATATTTAATATTAGCATGTTTATAAGAATGTGAATATGGTTAAGGTACCATACAATGGTACAAAGTACCCAGGTACGTTTCCTAGTCCTACTAGGATTATGAATATATGTTATGACTCATACGTGAACAGTGAGAAGAATGTGAAATTTGGCATGTTAATGCATAATATGTATGATATGGGGCATATGGGTTATTGAAAAAGGGGAAGTGAATGTGGTGATCTAATACCACGATATCTGAATGTGGTGACTTCGGTCACATTATCTGAATGTGGTGAATTAAGACCACGATATCTGAATGTGGTGACTTCAGTCACAATTATCTAATCTGGTGGCTATGCCACAAATAGTTATAAGGGCGATGAGCACGTCGACTGCAACGACTGCCTTCGATGGTGTGTAGCGGATGGAGGGTTGACTTAGTAGTCCCCACGGTGTGCAGGATGGTACGGGTGATGTGTAGCGGATGGCATCTAGGTTTGGGTTCGGGTTGCATCACATGTTTTTTTCATATCTGTTATATGAATATGCATGTGTTATGATAATGTATGCCTGAGTTATTAAATTTTAGTGTTGGTTACACATTGAGTCTGTTGACTCACCCCGTTGTGGGAACATGTTCAGGTGACGAATAGTGATGGACCAGGACGGCAGAACTTGTGGTGGCCATGCTCAGCTTGAAGTTTATTTTATTTGGACATTTCATTTC
Organism: Gossypium sturtianum; assembly: GCA_025698515.1. Lineage (NCBI taxonomy): Eukaryota > Viridiplantae > Streptophyta > Magnoliopsida > Malvales > Malvaceae > Gossypium > Gossypium sturtianum. Next base: position 44,167,673 of record CM046951.1, read on the forward strand.
ATATAAGTACCTTAAATTATTTGGGTTTGTTTGATGTAATAAGGCCACTGTTGAACTATTTCATTGTTTTATTATGGTTACAAATTTTTATTAAGTTAAAGATTAAGTAATTTATTCTAAGTGTACTCTATACGTTCTATCACCTAAAATTGAAAAAAAGGTTTTCATTATAAAACAATTTTGTTTTCTACTCGAGCCCAACTCAAAACAATCTTTCTTTCAAAACACACCATTTTCCAAAGTAACAAATGAATTTTGAATCGGTTTTCTTCGGGGAGCATACCAGATCCGGTCAAGGCTCGTGGGCCGGGTGTGGGGTGTTTCATGCATAAACCAGTCCAGGCTGCCTTGCATCTGTATTACCTGCAACTCTGCCCGGTGCTACACGACCTCGTCCAAACCCATCTCCTCCTCTGGCCAGACCATGACCCCTCGGCGGCTGTTGACCACCCCTCCTTGACTATGCAAAACCCTGACCTATCGTCTGCACCCTCACCAATTCTTATGGACAGTCCTTTATCAGATGATCCCTAGATCCACATTTGAAACATCCTCCAGTTCTTCTCCAAAACCCCCCGAATGTGTTTTCCCACAATGAGCACACTGTCGCAACTGACCAACAGCAACAGGCATCCCCACTCGAGCTGGCCCATCGAACTTAGGCCTCTTTTGAAAACCCCCAGAAGAACCTGACGACCCAAAACTTCTCTTATTCTTGCTCCTATCCTTATCTCGATTTTTCCTCTCAGAACGTTTCACTTATTCGGTAATTTTTGCTTTTTCCACCAATACAGCAAAATCTCTTTCCTACTGTGGGGCTATCAATACCCTCAACTCATCCCTCAGACCATCCTCAAACCGAACACAGCGCTCATAATCGGTTGCGACTATACCCCGAGCGTAACGACTTAAGCGCAGAAACTCCACCTCATATTCTACCATGGATTTATTCCCTTGAATCAAGTTCAAAAATGCCTTCCTCTGGGCATCCACATAACTCGCCCCAACATATTTTCCTTGAAACTTTGTCTTAAAGAAGTCCCAGGTGATACGATCTGCTTGAGTACCTTCCCTCACTGTGAGCCACCACTGGTATGCCTCATCTCGTAGGAGAGACACTGCTCCCTTGAATTTCTCCTCTGCTGTGTAGTCTAGATCATCCATAATTCACTCCACCGCCTCCAACCAGTATTCCGCTACATTTGGGGCTACACCAGAAATGCCCCTAAATATCTCAGCCCCATTTGCCCGAAGTCACTCAGGGATAGATTTTCGGGCTACCGATCCAGTGCTTGCTCCAGCAGCCCATTCCAAGACTCGTAGCATAGCTTGGGACAAGGCATCGTCCCCTCCAGTTCGATCTTGAGACCTTGATTCTGCTACTGGTGATGCTGGCACTTCGCCTTCCGACACATGTCTAGATTCTGAGGATCTAGCCTCAGCACCCCGGCCTCTACCATGGTAGCGTGTACCACGTCCACGTCCTCTTGTGCTCATGTTTGCTGAATCGAATTAATCTGATTAGAAATTTTATGAATCAGTATATCATTCCAATGTTTATTAACAGATATTTTATGAAGACAGAGTTAAAAGTGGTTTTCGCGAATCAATTTCCTAATGTCTCAGTCTCTACAGTCTTAACGCTTATAGCTAGCAGTCATAATACACTAACTCTAGTAGTTTCTTTCTAAAATCATTTCATAATATCAAACAAAGTCAGAAGACTTACGGATTTGGTGCCGAAGACTCAGGTGCCATACTTCTAGAAAGACATAAATTTCTTAAACCCTATTTCAAACCAATTTTAGAAAAACGTTATCGAACCCATTCCATAGTCGAGTTTTGTAACCTAGCTCTTATACCATAAAATGTAACACCCCAAACCTGGCCTAGACATTACGACTAGATCTGGTGTGTCACAAGAAAAAGTTGTTAAAGGAGCTTTGCGAATTGAAAAAAAAAATTCGAGGTTTGTTTTCATTTTTGAAATCAGATTCATTTTTAAGGTTTTCTCACAAAATATTATTAATATTACTAACTACCACAACTTGTTTTATAACACGGAAATCAGAATCAGTGGATTTCAGAAATGTGACATTTTGAAAACAGTTATTGTAGTTTTAAGAACATCCCGAGTTTAATTATTTATAACTTGTGAACCATTTGTTAATATTTTTGAAAATAGTTATTTACATTTTTAGGAAAACCCCGTATTGATCATTTTATAATAGATAATAACCGCATTAAAACAAAAACCAAATTAAAATCCCAGTGGCCTTATTACAGAACATAATCTCAAACTAAGATAAGATTAAAGTAATGAAAAGCAGAGTTTACTAAAGAAGCAATGTATGGCCACCACAGAGTCCACCTCGGCTCCAAATCCTCAAGCTAGGTGTAACAGTCTGAATTTGACCCTAATCGAAACGGTGGTTTCTGGACCACGAATCTGAGTCTGAAAAATAATTAAATATTGTTTTCTGTGTTAATTATATGCGAATTATTATGTGTGAAAGTTTCGTATAAGAATTTGATTATTTGTGTGCTTAATTTAATAAAAGGATTTAATCGCATAAAGTATAAAAGTTACAAACTATAGTGAAAAGTGTCTATTTGATAGTGGTTTCTTAACATGAAGTCCTTAAGGGCAAATAGCCCATTATCTAAGGTAGTGGACGGTTTAAGACACCATTACCCTTAGTATATATGTTAGTTTTATTTTAAGTAAAAGGTTATTTAAGTAATTGAAAAATAAACATAATATATGTTAAAATAAAACAAAATAAAGCCATTATCATTTTGGCTTCTTCCTTGGCCGAATGTGAACAAAGAAAAGAAAGGTTGGAGCTTTGTATATTCGGCTACTTACAAGCCAAATTAAAGGTTAATTTTTAATCGATTTTTGATAATTTTTACGTTTTTGTAATCGTTGCTTCGAGAACTTCAAAACCCATGTCTTAATTTCATGAATTGATGATCTTTGTGTAAAATTCCATGGATGTTATGTTGAGTTTCATGATGTTTTATGGTGTTAAATGATAGATATATAATTGATGAACATACTTTGTTCTTGAATTTTTGATGAATTTGGCTAAATAGGGCTAAATTGAGAAAATATATCTTTGAAGGGTTAAAATGCGAAATTAATGAAATGTAGGGACTTATAAGACCATGGGGAAGATTCGACCCTTAGGGATTGAATTCAAATTATGTGTATTTTGTGTTTTGTGAAATAGGGACTAAATTGTAAAAGTTGTAAATGTCAGGGGTAAAATGGTAATTTGTCTATTTATGTGTTTTGGGACTAAATTGAAATGAAATGTGCTTGAATGAGCTTAATTTGAATATGTTTAGATCAAGAACAAAGAAAAATGGACTTGGATCGGGGAAAGGCGAAAGTTATCGAATAGCCGGTTCTTGTCGTCCGACGATACCCGAGGTAAGTCTATAAGAAATTTAATATCATTAATATCATTTATAACCTTGATTATATGCTAAATTATGAAATTATGGTTATAGAATTTGTTAAAGCCGAATGTGAATAGTGATTTTGTAATGAAATGTTGCTAAATTTTGATTAAAATGATATGTTTAAGTGATATGAATAATGTGTGATTTATGTAATTTTGGGAAGCATATAATGTGAATGAGATGGTAATAATACCGTTATTCGGGCTTCAAGCCTAGCAGGCCTTGTGCCGGTGAATTATATCGGGCTTATTGCCTAGCGGTGCTAAAATGGTGTTTAAACTTCGGACTCAGTCTAGCGGTGCTTAATGCTTGGGGTGTGTATTTTGTGCTTTGATGCCTCAGCAAAGCTTAATGCCGATGATTTATAATACGAGCGTAAGCTTACAAAATGGTGGAGTTATGGTGATAAATGAACAAGCTAAAGCTTATTCAAGGGAATTAAATAATTTGGCCACAAGGTATGTATTGACTTGAGTATATATTTATATGTGATGTTAGCGATTGAGTAAATTATAGATAATGTGTTATGCATTTGGTATCTTGGACATGTGGAAATTTGATATTGATTAGATGTTGGTCATTGACCAACATTTGAATATTGAATGATTATATGAGTATGGATACATAAGTATATTCGGCTATATGGAAGTTTTATGGATAGATAATCGGTCATGTGGAATTAACCCTATAATTATGTGTATATTCGAATGTATGGGATTAGGTTGAACCTAGTACCTATTAAATGAGTGATATATGGCTTCGATGATTAATGTGTACTATGTGTTTAAATTAAGATTATATAAAGAGTAGAGTATAATAGTGAATAGTTGATTATATTGTTTTAATTGCTTAAGGCTTACTAAGCTAAGTAGCTTACTTCGTGTGTTTGTTACTTTATTTTATAGATTTTGATCAAGCTACGAGCTCAGGGGATCATCAGCAAAGTCATCCACACTATCATCCTATTTGGTACTTATAATCTTAGTTTTTGAATCAAAGGCATGTATAGGTTAGACTAAGTTTTTAAACCCATGAATTTTGTCTTGTATATTAGTAAAGCCATGCGAAAATGGCTAAGTTATGATACTCTGATCTTAAATGAATGTGGCTTTGATGCATGTTCTTTATGGCTGTATATTCTGTAATATGAGTTGCATGGATGGATGTTTAGTTAACTATCATGACATTCATGTCATCCATTTAATTAGTCATTTACTCATTATGTCAATAAAGTGAGAAATACATTTTAGTTTAGTATAGATATTCATAAGGTTGACCTAAATGTCAAGTTTGCCATTGAACAAGATTGATTTTGCAAGGTACGATAGTTGATTACAATTGAGTAGTTAATATTTGTGAATATATGTGAATGTGTTTGATTCACTAATTCAGGAAAAAGAGTTATTAAAGTGAGATATATATATTCAAGTTTACATCAAAGAGAAAATGTTATAATGCATATAGCATATTCGGTTAAGAATGGCATTGGTGCATGTGTATCAAATTCGATTTAAGTGGTTTGGTAATGAAATGGTCAAATTATGGTAATATGGTCTTGATAGTAAATGGGCTATGATGATTGGTTTCTATAAAGATACAACTAGTAATGCATGTATGCATAAGTTGGTTTTTTTTTTATGGCATTCGTGTATATTATACCATGCATTTTTGGTTTAGTAGATGGCTAATCAGAGGTTGAACTTATTATGCATTTTGAATTGAAAGATATTGCATTTGGGAATTGATATGTTCGAAATTTCTTTTAATGGGGCTATGGTTGATAAATGTTAAATTCAATTACATAAGATTTAGCATGTCTATATAGATATATATATATATATATATATACACGCATATTTAGCTTTGATGTTAGTTATTTTGTTTAGGTTTATTAATAACGGATATGTGCATATTCAGTCATTGCATATTAGGTGACCAAATAAACAGTGGTAAGGTTATTTAATGAAACATGCTTCTATGTGAATTCAGCTAAATAGTTATAATATGTCTTTGCTTTTCTTTTCTTTAAAATGCTAAGTAAATTATGAAGTTACATTACACTTTATGTATTCGATTATGTCTGTTTGAGTCGTAAACATTTGATATGTTTTGTATTATGTGTAGTAATGCCCTTTAACCCTAATTCGGTGACAGATACGGATTAGGGGTGTTACACTAGGGTTTACCTGCAAAGTTAAGAAGAGAGGTGAGTTACGAGAACTCAGTGTGTAATCCCCAAATGAACGTTATTTGGGCCCGAGCCCATTCAGATACCACCTGGGCGTTAGCCCTTACAAAAACAAACTGGGCCTAAGCCCTATTAGCATGGTATAGCAGATAATGAATGCAATGCAACCCAGCCCAACCTAATAATCCATCCGCTACACACCACCCATTCCAGCGAAAACACACCGGTGGGGATTTTTACAATCTACCCTCATCCGCTACACACCTCGATGGCAGTCACGCTGCTCATCGCCGAAATTGTGGCAGTGCCACCGAAATAATGTGACAGAGTCACCGAAATATGTGGCAGAGCCACCGAAATACACTTCTCCGATCAATCAATATTCATTTCCCATGCAGCATGTCATATCATCATAATGTGGTGAATGCATACTTATATCAATGTACATCAGATAATTAGAACACACATACAATCATGCTAATTTATCCAAATGGTATAGTCACAAATTTTTACTTACCTGGTATATCGCCAACCTTACCCACTAGGGTATCTCATCTGCATTCCCGTTAAGGGTATTTCGGCTTTTAGCCAACACATAGCATAATACCACCAAAACAAAACAAAGGTGAGAGATTACACACCTGATTACGATAAGAACTAAACACTCCTGATCACTGTCACCCTCACTAGCGCGAACAACAACAATTTGCCTATCCCAAACAGATGTCGGTTCCCTACCACAACCCGGTAGAAAATCTCGACTCGCTGACACCTTTCACTGTTTGAACTTGGGAGCGAAAACTACGAGTCCACTCCCCTCAGGTTCTCTTAACGCAACCTCCTTAGATCGGCTAGCACTCGCCTCCATGAAGAAAGTCTTGATCAGTAAGGTATCACAGTGAAAGAATGGTGATTGTCTAACAAGAAGGTTTGGTTATGGCAGAGTAAAATAAAAAGAGAATAATCGCAAAGAAACCCGAGAGAAACCTCCTTACCTTGATTAATGAGGAACCGATCAAAGTCAGGTTTGGCTTGTGACAACAGATAACTCGTAAGAGAAGGAATGATTCGGCCAAGCCTGGTAAAACAACTTGCAACTGGCAAAAACCGAATGAAGAGAGACTTTCGGCAGACAGAGGAGATTCTAGCACTTTTCTTTTTGATGTTCGGCTAATAGCGAAAGATGAAAGAAACAGATTCAGTTTGACACAATAGGAGATTCCGCTTGCAAGAGAAAATGAGTAGAAAAGAATGAAGGAGCAAAGAAGAAGACACAAGATTCGCCCGCCCCCCTCAGAACAAAACACCAAGCAACCGGCCGCAAGAATCAAAGTAAGTAGGGTGGCTTTCGATCAGAGAAAAGAGAGGAAGTAAATGAGTAGAAGGGAGGTTTGGCTATAATGTGCACCAAGGAAAAAGAAAAGTGAGAAAAGAACAAAAGGAGAATAACACTAGAGGTTTCGGTAAATAGAATAGAAGCAATCGAAATGTTCTTAGCCAAAAGCAAAAGAATAAAAAATCTTTCTCAATTGAACACTTAGAGAAACCGGCACTCTCCCAACACACTTTTGACCGAATGTTAAAATTACCTAGGAAGCTAAAGAGAATTCGGCACACCCCCCACACTCTAGCCAAAACCGATTATGCTCTCTATGCACCTCTCCACTTTCGGCCAAACACTTCCACACACCCACTCCCACGATTTTCTCCCCCATTCCCTCCACAATTAACTCTCCATCCATCATTTGAAAACATCCAACCACTTTGACCCATTCAAACTCCCCAAACTCTTCTCCTCCATCCATTTTGAATCCTTTGACTCATTCAACAACCACCCCATCAGAGTCCCACGCCATCACCACCTCCTCTTCATCTTGGGCACAAAAAATAAATGTCATATTTGCAGCATGTGGGATTCTAACCTCATCCCACCAAGCTTCCACATTGACGCCACAACCACCAAACCACACACCTCACTTGTGTTATCAAAACACAAACAAATATGCTTAACTCCTGCTTCCACTAGCTCTCCCCCCTTAAGTGCCCAAACAGCAAAATTTTACCAAAGCTCCAACAAGACCCTAGGCCTCCCCAGGACCCTTAATCACGTCTACACAACAACATAACAAGCACAACACAAGTACTTATCCAAATTTTACAGACCCCCTGATTTTAGGATGTTACAAAAGGAATCGAGAATATTTCAATTTCACACCACGCTAGAACATTCCAATTCCACATTAATGAAATGACCTTAATGTTTATAATAATTATATTTGTGTCAATTTAAACAATGTGAAAGAATATCTTGTGATCAATTTGAGATAGTTATCGAGTTCCAATGCTATAAAATTAAAAATAATGGCCCGTATAAAATCATAGTGTCTTAAGTAATGGCTTCTCTAGAACCATTTAATTTCCGTACAATGAAATATAATTTCCCTGTGCTTAAATTCATTGACACATTTTAATGAAGCTTTCGAAACAATATCAAAGATAAAGACAAAAAATAATTTTGGGCCCGATACGTCTTGTAACCGTTTGTTAGCTTAAGCAATCCGATATCCATAAGTAGACGGGGATGGTGAATCGATCAATGCAAGGCAATTATTCCATGTCTGAATGCTCTTCGCTATAATTGTCACTGAGTTTAGGTCTTATAATAGGGGATTTTCAAGAGTCCTCTTTACTAATACTGAGTGGCAAACTTTTCCCAACACAACAAGTTCACCACAACACTTGTTAGAAATACTCCCTGTATTGAAAATAGCCGTGAAAGCTTCTAGAACACAGGGCAAACCCATTTTAGTTTCACAGTTATTTTCCTTAATAATCTGGTCGTTCTCCTTCGTAGCCATTACTACCCCACAAGTTAAGAATAAAACTACTAGTATGGAATAAACATTAAGGCTTGCCATACTGCGTGAATCTGATGTTACTAGTTGAATTTTGTTCGTAAAATTAATTTTGAACGTGATTAGTAGGGAGAAAAATGGCATTTATAGGAAGTGTTATAACCATATTGGACTAGAATACGTTACAATAAAAGAAAACATTCAATATTTCAGTTTAGTTAGCATTAATTTTAATTACTACAAATCTAAATATTAATTCAAAGACACATATTTATACTTCCCTTCATAATTCTTAAATGGAATTAAACGGATCACGAAAATAAGGTTCAATAAAGATGATTATGTCGTAAATGTGTTTCTGCATTGAAAGTAGGATTGAACTATTAAGTCCACTCCAAACCAAACACTAAGACGATAATATGTAGGAAATATCATATGGAAAAAGCAATGTGAGATATAGTACACTTGCATTACTGGCACACATATTCGTTATGTGTGTCGTCCTATTTTTCTAATATTTTGAAGTTGTGTATGCGCTTGTTATGTTGATGGTTAAAAATTCACGTGTATCTCCAAATTGAATGAGATATACCAGATTCATGTACTAGTGATAAGCGTAAAATCTTATAACCTTGTTGTTGTTAAAAAGTTTTTATCACACTTATCATATTTGTAAAATGGAAAACGAAAACTAAATGATTGAAATTCAAAATTAATTCATCAAAAATATTTCCCGTTATGAAATCAAGTCGATGTAAGTCTTTATTGTGGGACTCCAATTCGGTTATTGTGTTCTTCGTTCTACGTTAAATTTTTAGGTGTAAGCGTTCCAACCCAATTTTACTGAAATATGAATGGAAGCTTTTAGTGGAATATGTAATGGAACCTGGAAAATTAAAATTTCTTTTAGAGAGTTAAATTGGAAACAATAAATGATGTTACATTTCTATAAATCTCGTAGGTATTGCCAAAATAATGGATAGGATTTAGTTTTCATATAAATTGAACCTTTTTTATAGGGAGAATGTGGGAGGTACGTCGCCGACATATTTGGAGTTTCATTCTCGATCTTGATAAGAAAAGTAATCTAAAGAAAGAAGAATAAGGAAATCAAGTGAATACTTTGAAGCGTTACATCACTTTCGACGAGGATTTCCAATTGCCTCTCCTCTACGGAAAAGAATGAGGTCATAACTAACAGATTAGTATCTAAGGAGTGAAAATGGAAAATGAAACAACGGAGTCCATAGGCAAGGAACTATTACAAATTATAGTGCATGTCCCTTGGAGGATATTTCCTGGCACGAGATGTGCCTTTTCATAACTTAGAGAAGTCAAGTTTTTTTTTCCTTAAAGGCAATGCGAATTTAAATTGTATAAAGACTTTCAAGGAATCGAGAATGTTTCAATTTCACACCACGCTAGAACATTCCAATTCCACATTAATAAAATGACCTTAATGTTTATAATAATTATATTTGTATCAACTTAAACAATGTGAAACAATATCTAGTGCTCGATTTCAGATGGTTGTCGAGTTCCAATGCTATAAAATTAAAAATAATGGCCAGTATAAAATCATAGTATATTAAGTAATGGCTTTTCTAGAACCATTTAATTTTTGTACAACGAAATATAATTTTCCCGGGCTTAAATTTAATGACACGTTCTAATGAAGCTTTCGGAATAATACCAAAGATAAAGAAAAAAAACTATTTTGGGCCCGTTACGTCTTGTAATCGTTTGTTAGCATAAGAAATCTGATATCCTTAAGCTGACGGGGATAGTGAATTGATCAATGCCAGGCAATTATTCAATGTCTGGATGCTCTTCGCTATAATTTTCGCTGGGTTTAGGTATAACACCCCTTACCCGTATTCGACAACGGAATCGGGTACGAGGCATTACCGGACTTAACTTACTTAGATCATTCAAAATTGACCATAAATTTCTTTTGAACTTTAAAACTCTTCATTCATAATCATATTGTTCCTATTGCGGGCCTACTAGACCCGAAACTTACAAATAAAGCGAATTGGGATGGAACTGGAAACTTACAAACACTTAGAATTTTTTTACTCAAAACAGGGCCACACGCCCGTGTGGAAAGGAACACGCCCGTGTGGGCAGGCCGTGTGGTCCCACATGCCCATGTCCCTAGTCCGTGCGGATTTTATTTTTCATTTCGAACCTAGAGAGGTTTTCACACGGCCTGGCACACGCCCATGTCTATGGCCCGTGTCCCTCACACGGCCATGAAACGCCCATGTCTTAGCTTGTGTGTGAAAACCTTGACATTCTATTTATGACGTCAGCAAACACTTAGGGTCACACGGCCGAGTCACACACCCGTGTGCTAGCCCATGTGACGAACTAAACTTTTTGCAAATTAGATGCAGGGGACACACGGCCAGGCTACATGCCTATGAGGCAGACCGTGTGTCACACACGGCCTAGACACATGCCTGTGTGTCTACCCATGTGGACAATTATAAGGCTATTAACCAAGCCATTTTCCACCCTAAAAAGCAACCACACTTATACCTTTTCTAGCAACACATAACATAAAAATAATGCACCTCTAATATTCACAACCAAGACATCCACACAATAAATTCACACTACATTCATCATGCATATACTTTACACTTTACTCATTCAATTGAAAAAGCTTACACTTCATGAATTTCATCATCAATGAATAGATATAACTTAACAAGTATTGGCCAATTCCAATGGCCAATTACAAAATGAAATAAGTAACATTAATAGCCAACACCTTGGCTAACCAATATGACATATAACAAAATGACCAAGTTCCTATACTTGCCATACCCAAAATAATCAAACTTTCCTATACCCAAAAGAATAGCTTGATAGTGTGAATCGAGCTCCGACGTCCTACGATCCCCGAGCTAGCTTGGCGATACTACACAAAAAGGGAAAGGAGAGGGAGTAAGCATAAAGCTTAGTAAGTTTGCATGCAATAGATAACAACATAAAATCTTGTAATAATATCTACATATTACATCATGGATTAACACAAAATTCTCAAGTAACATAGACGTGGCTTACTCAATGCTCACTCTTTCCAACCACATATCACATACCGAACTCATTTCTCATGAGTTTTGCATATGTACCTGTATCGCTTCATCATATAACTTTAGCCCTCTTTTCATCTTTAACATAAACTTTATCACCTTACCCCCTTGAACCACTTGGAATATCGAGGGATACTCAGAAATTGTCACCCACAGAGTAAGATGCCAATGCCATATCCCAGATATGGTCTTACATGGGATTACATGTCGATGCCGATGCCATATCCCATTTATGGTCTTATACAGGATCTCATATTGATGTCGACGCCATATCCCAGATATGGTCTTACACGAGATCGTATATCGATGCCATGTCCCAGACATGGTCTTACACGATTTCATACCAAAGCTAGGTCCCAGATGTGGTCTTACACGGAGTCACTAATCGATGCCGATGCCATATCCCAGATATGGTCTTACATGGGATCTTAATTCGGTGTCGAGGCCATATCCTAGATATGGTCTTATACGGGACCTTATTAATCTCACGTCGTGACAATAGTATCATTTTTATTCCTAAGGTTCAACCGGGACTTCAACATAATAAAACTTCATCATATTTTCATTGAAATCTCATTAGCCAATTTCATAGAAAGAATATATACTTCTCACGTAATATCAAGCATTTAAAAGCATAATAACATGATGTTGATTTATTACACACAAACTTATCTCGGTACCAAAATATAGATAGTTGTTCTATTTAGTCCACCACCATGTTCTTTCCTCGATTTAGGTTCGGAGTTTGTGTTTCTTGATCTATAATGATAAATTTCACTTATTTAATCATCACATTGACTAAAACAGCCCATGAATCATACTTTGGCAAAAATTATAATTTTGCCCCTAAACTTTTACATATTTGCAAAATGGTCCCTAGGCTCGTATGATGAAATGTGTTCATTTTTCTTACACTCAAGCCTAGCCGATTCATACCCTCTCTTACAGAAGCCCAAGATTTCAAATATTTTACATTCTATATACATATTATTTCATCTTTTGCAAATAGGTACTTTTCATCAATTTCACCAAAAATCATCTAGCAAAAGTTGTTTATCACACTTCAAACTTTCATATTCTATCACTAGACATCAAAATACATGTATGTCATCCATGGATAAAATTTTAAACACAAACCCTAGCTCAAAATAGTGGTAGAAATAGTTAAATCGAGCTACGACGATTTCAAAAATTCGAAGAACATAAAAAACGAGGATAGGAGGTACTTACAATCAAGCTTGAAAGTCAAGCAAAACCATGGCTATGGCTCCTTGAAATTTTTGGCAATGGGGGGGAAGATGGACACCAATTTTGTCTTCTTTTCCCCTTTTTATTAATTTATTAACCAAATGACTAAAATGCCCTTAAGGCCTGTAACGCCCCGGAATTTGGGCCTAGAAGTATTGGGCCTTGAGCAAGGGAATGGTTAGGAAACTGTGCATAAAAGCTTATGTGAGCTAGGAAATGACACAATTGTATGTCTACTTCAGTGGTTAAGGATCTTGAAAAGTGTTGGAGAAGTCATGGGTTCAAACCTGGGCTTTAGCAAAAATTTTGGTTTTAAGTGGATAAAACCCTAGATGCTTGGATGTAGGCCTTTTAAAGTATTGTGTTAGAAATATGACACAAGGAAGCATGTGGTCTAGTGGTTGTGGTGTCATTAAGGTTGCAAGGGAGCCTGGGTTCAAGTCTTGGCTCTTGCAATTTATTTTGGTTTTTCTTTTAAAGGAACCTAGACTTTGGCCCTTAGACCTTTTAATTAATTGAAGATAAAATGTGACACAAAAGAGTTTGTGGGAAGATGACAAGTGGCGTGTTGAGCTATTGAGGGGGGCTTGGGTTCGAATCCCATTGCAAGCAAAAAGGATATTTATTTTGCTAGCATGAGGCAGTAAGAGTTTGAGGTGGTTTCGAACTCTGTTGGGTGAGAGTTTGAATGGGTCTTGAAGGGTGTTATGCAGGATATCAAGGAGGGATAAGGGGAGAGATTTTAGGAGAAAGTTCAGGAATTCAAATTAGGGAGAGGAGTTGTAGCCGAATAGGTACTCTGACCACAGGGAATTCGGCTTGGGAGTTTTGGGAGCTCCTCTTGCTATTCATTTCGGGTTTTGGCATTTTTGTTTTTTGTTTTTATCTTTGTTTCTTAAGCTGTGGAGTTCATTTTCTACTCTTCTCTCTGGCCCTCTAGTCCACCGATTTTTGCCCTTCTTTCCCTTTTATTCAATTGGTATTCCCCTCTTTGGCCGAGGAGCACTTGTCTTTCCTTTCATAAACCCTTTTCAGTTGCTAGCCATACTTGTGGATCGACTCATACCTTCTTCTCCTCTTCCTCTCTCAACTCTTCTGTCCTTCTTGTTTTGGCCGAATCTTTTCTTCTCTTCTTTTCTGATCCTTGGCCGTTTCTTGCTGAAGGTCTTTCAAAAATGCCTTGATCTATTGGTAAGTGTTACGATTTGTGTCTCCTCTTTTCCACCATGGGGAAATATTCATTTAACACTTCTTTTTGTGCGAATGATGCTAGAGACTCAAGTTGATAATAAGGTGTTAGGCCGACTACTTATCCCCTACAACGGATATCTCTTTTATTGGTAAGTACTTTATGTCTTAGATGTATTCATATGGGATTGTAGATTCTTATGAATCGGATTACGATTTTGTGTGAAGGGAAAGCATTGGAGAGAATACGTGGTTTTGGAACAAGAGGGGTACTGCGATTGGTTGTTTCGTAAGTAGTTATGATTTGATTAAATGTTCCAATATTATGATTAGGGATTAATGATAGTTTTGGGCTAATAAAGGGTTGTGTTTTAACCATAGGCTCTCAACTTCATAAGCATCTCGGCCACAACTCCTTAACAGGTGTGTAATTGTACACACACTTTGATTAAACAGTAAATCGGCAAAAGCCGAAAAGCCAGAGAATACGACACTTGATGCTACACGGGCGTGCGATCACACGTATGGTAATTCGAGCCCATGAAACATGGGCATTTAACTGTAGAGGCCACCATGAGCGATCGTATGGCTTAAGCCGTTTCGGGCCACGTTGGGTCGAAATGGGCTGTATGGGCCTAATGGGCTTGTGGGCCCAAACGGGTAAAATCCTCAGTAAGTGATCATTGATAGGTTGGTTTATGAGGCTCACGATGCCGTATGTGAATCTTGACTAAATGGGCCATACGAGCGTGTGGGCCCACTTAGGCCCAATAGTGGGTTTTGGGCCCATATATACTGTTCTGGCCGTGTAGGTTATCTGAGTCACTCGGAGTGACGATAGACCCTCTAGGAGGTCGTAATAAGTACCGAGACCCCAATATTTGTAAAATTACCAAAATACCCCTGTAGGACAGAATGACTGTTTTGCCCTTGTGGGTAAATGACTGACTTAGACTTTGAACTTGTGATTTGGATTGTGGTCGGTCGCGGTGTGTGGTGATATGCTTTTAATATATGCTTAAATGATCATTCTCGAGCATGGCCATTCTGCATACACCTGTGATGATTGAGCATGACATACACGACATTTTGCATGGGGTTGGGACATTGTTACGGAGGAAGTGTACAGCCCGTTGTCGTTCTGTACAAGGCTTTCAACCTTTCTGCGATATTTATGGCTTTTATTCGTTCTGTTAACCGACAGCGATGCTATGATATTTATGGCTTTTAGTCGTTCAGTCTACTGCACCGAGCCGTTCTGTTGACTTAGTGCCGCAACCTGTGCTAAGCTTGGTGTGTTGGCTAGGTGGGTCGATTTTATCCCCACATGGTGTGTTGGTTGGTACGGGTGGTGTATTGGTTGGATTGGGCTGGATTTCTGTCTACATATCTGCATCTGATACTGATTTCGTAATGGGCTTAGGTCCACCTGGTTTTGTTAATGGGCTAAGGCCCACGACATCAGATTCGTGATGGGCTCGGGCCCATGCTGTTCTCGCATACCGTATATCTCGATTGTTTGTATTATAAGGGATTACACAGCGAGTTTTCGCAAACTCACCCTTCGTCTAATCATGCACAGTAATCCCGGCCTTAGGCGATTTGTAGCCGCGAGGGAACCGGAGGTGGCCACGTGAACACTGATTTTTCCGCTTGAGACTTAAATATTTTAAATTTATACTTGGGTTTGGTTATGTAATAAGGCCATTTGAGGTTTTAACTTTTATTTGGTTTTATTTTCTTACTTCAACCTACTAGATTAGGAAAAACGGGTTTTTCAAATAATAACTTATTCCAAATAAAATCACACGTTTCAAATTTTAAAGTTTACAATTAGAAAAGCTTTCGCGCTTTTTAATTCAGTTTAATAAACTTGTAACAAATGATATGACCAATAATTGGTCAATATGTTTTGATTTTACAACACCAACGTTTTCAAGAGTAATTAGTTAAAAAGGATTTAAAACTTTAGTCACGAACTTTCATCGACAAGACCAGCTTTTCTAATCAACACTTCGATGTGACATGTCAGATCCAGTCGTAACGTCTAGGCCGGGTTTGGGGTTTTACAAGGCCCTTCCCTGAGATTTTTCCCTTCCATGTCCATTTTTGTCCATCATGAGATATAATGGTCTAATTACTAAATAAGGACCTCTAATAAATTTTCTAATGCTATCTCATACTTAAAACTTCTAGAATCTCATTTTTATCAATTTTTGCAATTTAGTCCTAAAAGATAGATTGATCACTAAATCATAAAATTTCTTCATGAAATTTTCTCACAACCATGCAAACGTATCATAAACCTCATAAAAACCATAAAACATATATTTATACTTCGGATTTGTGGTCTCGTAACCACTATTCTAACTAGGCCCTAAACTAGGCTGTTACAATTCCCCCCTTAAGGATTTTCGTCCCCAAAAATCTTACCGGTAAAAAGGTTTGGATATTGGTTTCTCATAGCCTCCTCATGCTCCCATGTAGACTCTTCTACCCCGTGTCTTTGCCACAATACTTTAGCAAGAGCTATACTTTTATTTCTTAACTGTTTGACTTCCCGTGCCAGAATCTTAATCAGCTCTTCGCCATAAGTCATGTCGGGTTGAATTTCAATCTCTGTCGGTACAATCACATGTGAAGGATCTGATCGGTAACGGCGCAACATAGAAACGTGGAACACATCATGGATCTTTTCCAACTTAGATGGCAAAGCCAACTGATAGGCTACTGGCCCTATCTTCTCGGTAATCTCATACGATCCGATAAAGCGTGGACTCAATTTGCCTTTCTGGCCAAATCTGAGAACCTTCTTCCATGGTGATACTTTCAAAAATACCTTATCACCACTTGAAACTCAATCTCTTTCCGTTTCGAATCCGCGTAGGACTTTTGTCTATCCGAAGTAGCCTTTAAACAATCACGAATCACTTTTACTTTCTCTTTGGTTTCTCTAACCAAATCGACTCCATGAATCTGATTCTTTCTGAGTTCGGTCTAATACAAGGGCGTTCAACACTTACGCCCATATAATGCCTCATAAGGCGCCATTCTCAAACTTGACTGAAAAATGTTATTGTAGGCAAATTCAACTAATGGTAAATATTTTTCCCAGTTACCTTGAAATTCCAAAACACAACATCAGAGCATATCTTCAAGTATCTGTATAACCCTCTCCGACTGTCCGTCGGTTTGCGGATGAAAAGCTGTACTAAAATTCGACTTTGTGCCCAAGGCTTCTTGTAACTTTTTTTCCAAAATCGTGATGTAAATCTCAGATCTCTATCCAAAATAATCGACAACGGTACTCCGTGAAGTCTCACAATTTCTGAAACATACAATTTTGCCAACTTGTCAAGTTAATAGTCAATGCGTACCGGTATAAAATGAGCCGATTTCGTAAGCCTATCAACCACAACCCACACGACATCTTTCTTTTTTGGTGTCAAAGGCAAACCCGTCACAAAGTCCATAGTAATATGGTCCCATTTCCACTCGGGAACCATAATAGGCTGAAGTAAACCAGAAGGTACTTGGTGTTTAGCTTTCACTTGCTGACAAATCAAGCATTTCGATATGAACTCAGATATGTCTTTCTTCATACTCGGCCACCAATACCATTTCTTCAAGTCATTATACATCTTTGTACTGCATGGATGAACAGATAAACATCCACTATGTGTTTCTGTAAAATTTTCTGAATAAGTTCATCGTCTTTTGGTACACAAACCCTATCTCAGAACCTCAAACATCCATCAGAACTTATCCGAAAGTCTGATTCCATACCCATTTCACATTGAACTCTTTTGGCTTACAATTCACTGTCGCCTTTCTGAGCTTCATAAATCTCTTGGAGAAATATCGGTCTAGCTCTCAATTCAGCTAGAATAGAACCATCATCCGATAGAGCCAACCGTGTATTCATGGCTCTCAATGCAAACAAAGATTTCCTACTCAAGGCATCGGCGACCACGTTCGCCTTTCCCGGGTGGTAGTCAATCACTAGCTCATAATCCTTTATCAGCTCTAACCATCTTCGTTGCTTTAGGTGCAATACCTTTTGAGTCATCAAGTACTTTAGACTTTTATGATCAGTGAATACCCAACATTTCTCACCATACAAATGGTATCTCCAAATCTTCAATGCAAATACAATGGAGGCCAATTCTAAATCATGGGTCGGATAGTTATTCTCGTGCGGCTTTAGCTGTCTAGAGGCATAAGCTATTACTTTGCCTTATTGCATGAGTACACAACCTAATCCACTTAAGGATGCATCATTGTAAACCACAGATTCTTTTCCCGGTTTAGGTTGCACTATAATAGGGGCCTCAGTCAACAATGCCTTTAATTTCTCAAAACCCTGTTGGCACTTTTCTGTCCACTCAAACTTCACATCTTTTTGCAATAGACTCGTCATCGGAGTAGCTATCATGGAAAATCCCTTGACAAAACGTCTATAATAACCAGCTAGGCCTAAAAAACTTCTAACCTCCGATACGTTCTTCGGCGGTTTCTATTCAACAATGGCCGAAATCTTTCCTGGGTCAACTCTAATACCATCACCCGAAACAACGTGCCCCAAAAATCTGACTTCTTTAAGCCAAAATTCACTTTTACTAAACTTGGCATATAACTGTTTATCCCGTAAAATTTGTAAGACCGCCCTCAAGTGCTCAGCATGCTCATTCTCATCACGAGAGTAAATTAATATATCATCAATAAAGACTACAACAAATTTATCCAAGTATGGCCAAAAGATGCGGTTCATTAAATCCATAAACACGGCAAGGGCGTTTGTTAATCCAAAAGGCATGACTAGAAATTCATAGTGACCATACCTTGTCCGAAATGCGGTTTTCGGCACATCTGAGACTTTGACTCTCAACTGTTAATAACCAGACCTCAAGTCTATCTTGGAAAACACGGTGGCTCCCTTTAGTTGATAAAACAAGTCATCGATCCTTGGCAAGGGATACTTGTTCTTTACGGTTACCTTATTAAGTTGCCAATAATCTATACATAACCTCATAGAACCATCTTTCTTTTTCACAAATAATACGAAAGCACCCCACAGAGAATAACTCGATCTAGCAAAACCTTTATCCGTCAACTCTTGTAACTGAGGCTTCAATTCTTTCAACTCGGTCGAAGCCATTCTGTATGGAGTAATCGAAATAGGTGTAGTACCAGGGGATAACTCAATACGAAATTCAATCTCTCTAATCGGAGGCAACCTGGGCAATTCTTCTGGAAATACATCTAGATACTCACATACTATCGGCACTGATTCAATTCTTAACTCAGTCTCTTTGGCATTCATCACAAAGGCCAAGTAAGCTTCAGAACCCTTTCTTATACATTTCTGAGCAGTTATAGAAGAAATCACTACAGACAAGCTACCCGATTCATATGATTCAATCCGAAAAATATCACCATTTTCACATTTCAACTCAATAAATTTTCTTCCACAATTTACTACCACATCATGAATGGTCAACCAATCCATACCAAGTATTACATCAAATTCATCAAATGGCAAAAGCATAAGGTTAGCTGGAAAACAGTGACCTCTAGTCATCAAAGGACAATTCTTACGTACTTTGTCAACTAACACACATTTGCCTAGGGGATTTGACACTTTTATCACAAATTTTGTAGACTCTACAGGCATGTTCATATTAGTTACTAAATTCATACAAACATACGAGTGGGTCGATCTCGGATTAATTAAAGCAATAATTGGAGTATTATAGAGAGAAAATGTACCCGTAATCACATCAGTGGATGATGCCTCTTCACGAGCGCGAATGGCATAAGTCCTCGCAGGCGCTCTACCCTCAGATCTTGCAGTCTGCTCTTTAGGTGTATTCTTACTACTCGTTCCATTTCCTGAATTTCTCTGTGGTCTTCCTTTAGTAGTACTACCCGATCTTGCACTCTAAAATTTCTCTTTTTCACCCATCTCGGGACAATCTCTAATAAAATGGTCTTGGGACCCACACTTGAAATAAGCTCTCTTATTTGCTCGAAATTCACCGGGATGACGTCTACCACATTGTGAACATTCCGGTCTACTTGGTCAAGCATTACCAACACTAGCAATAGAAGTGGTCTGAGCTTTAGAACCCGAGTACTATTTACCTTTACTTCTGTTTGAGAACCCAACTGAAGCAGCTGATCGAGTAGTAAACTCTCTTGATTTCTTGGATGAGGATTGAAATGACTTACCCAATTGTCTCTTCCTCTAGTCACGGGACTCAATTTTAGCCTTTCTTTTCTCTTTGGCCAATTCCTCAGCCTTGCAAGCTCTCTCTACTAACACAACAAATTCCTTCAGTTCTAGAATACCAATAAACAATTGGATGTCCTTATTTAGTCCATCCTCGAACCTCTTACACATGATGGCTTCAGTGGACATGCACTCCCGAGCGTATTTGCTGAGCTTTACAAACTCACGTTCATATTCGATTACAGACATTCGACCTTGTTTTAACTCAAAGAATTCCTTTATTTTCTAATAGATAAACCTTTGGCTAATATACTTCTTTCAAAACTCTTCTTGGAAAAATTCCCAATTAACTTTCTCCCTTGGTACCACTAACACAAGGGTTTTCCACCACTGGTAAACCGAACCTCTCAAGAGAGACACAATACGTTTCATACACTCTTCGTGTAACAGTCCGGTTTAGACCCTAGTCAGAATAGTGATTTCGGGACCACAAATCTGAGTCAGTGAAATATATTAATATTATTTTCTAAGCCTTTGATATGTGATTTAGTCTGTGATAAAGTTCTGTAAGATAATTTGTTCGTCTGTATGCTTAATTTAATAAAAGGATTAAATTACATTGAAGGCAAAATTTGCATGCTTTATGAAAATATACCTATTTGATGTGGCTTTTTAATAAGGAGGCCTTATGAGGCAATTGTGCCAATATTTAGATAGTGGATGGACAAAGGACAAAAATGCCCTTAATGTATGTTTGTTTTAGTTATTAATTGAAAGGTTAATAAGGTAAATAGATTAACATGTATGTTATAATATGATAAAACATGAAAAATGGCCATATTCATTCATCTTTCGACCGAAAATATAAAAGAAGAAGAAAAGAAAACACAAGCTAGGTTTCGACCGTATACAAGCAAAATTAATGTACGTTTTGACTTTGGATTTTGATGATTTTTATGTTTTTGAGATTGTTGCTTAGTCTATTATCAAGCCCATGTTGTAATTTAAAGAATTGTTGATGTTTATGAGATGTGCCATTGATGAAATGGTGAGCTTTGTGATGAGTTTAAGAGTCAAATGAAAGATATGTGTTAAATGAACATGTTTTGTTCTTGAATATTTGATGAATTTAGCTAATTAGGGCTAAATTGTGAAAATAATACTTTAGAGGACTAATTTGTGAATTTGATGGAAAATATGGACTTGTATGGTCCATAGGGAGGTTCGTCTATGCATGTGTGTGAACAATTGTGTATATTTGATGTTTTCAGAAAAATAGACTAAATTGATAAAATGTGCAAATGTGAGGGCTAAATTGCAAATTGCCCTAATTGTGTGTTTTTGGATTGAATTGAATGTGTTAGTAAATAAAAGGGGTTAATTAGAATATGTTTAGATGAAGAACCGAAGAAAACAGACTTAGATCGCAGGAAATCGAAAGTAATCGAGTAGCCGTATCCGTTTCTGTTAAACCGAACTCGAGGTAAGTCTATATACAAATAAATGTATTTGTATTGAATTATGTATGTTCATATGACTATTGATAATGATGAATGCTTATGAGACGTTGTATACATGAATTCCGAGATAAGTTCGGCATAGTGTTAACATCTGAGAAGTCCCGTACGAACCTAGGAATAGATAGGATTAACTATGTCATGACATAGGTGTCTGTCACTTGATATCATGTAAGACCACGTCTGGGACGTTGGCATTGATTTGATAATTTATGTAAGACCACGTCTGGGACGTTGGCATCGATATGAGACTTATGTGTAAGACCATGTCTAGGACATTGGCATCGTAATAACTCGTGTAAGACCCTGTCTGGGACAGTGGCATCGATATCTGACTACATGTAAGACCACGGCTGGGACGTTGGCATTGTACGACTATTCTGATTATTCTATATATCCTATTAGATTCCGAACAGTTCAACGGGCAAATCTGAGATTCAAACGACTATGTGATTTGTATATCCATTTCAGTTACGTTTGGTATGTACCCTAAGTGTGTATAAAAGGTAAGTGCTTATATGTACTTACTAAGATAAATATGTGCAATGAAATGATGAAATGATATGTGAAGATATGCATAAATGAACTATGTGTATATGTGATATTTGAGTTGAAGAATGTGATAAGATATGGCTAAGTATATGAGCCAAAAGAGTATATGTGATGAAATTGCTATATGAATCAATAATGCCATTGTTTCAATTTGGTTATATGCATTTTATGCTAAGTTTATTTGTATATGGCTTACTAAGCTTTTGACAGCTTACTCTGTGTGTGTTTGCTATATTTTGTTTAGATCATCAAAGCTACTGAAGGCTCGGGGACCATCGAGGATTGTCACCACACTACATAAACTCATTTTGGTACCTTTGAAAAATGTATATATAGCTAAATATGGAATGTATAGGCTAGTCATTTTTGATGATGTTAGAAATGTGTATATATAGCCATGAGAAGTGGCTAGATAAATGTTGGTTATATGTTTGAGTGATTATATTATATGATGCATAGTTTGGTATGGCCTAATAGCTAATGAAATGGTCAAAGCTATGGTAAGTTTATGAATGCATTATGAGTATATATGTTTGAGCAAAGGAATGATTATATGAAAGGTAAATGTAGATGAATTATGCTTGAAGGTATATGTGTTTTAATTGTGTAAATTGGTATGAATGGAAATAGGATTGAATGTGGAGATTTGATGATTATTTGACATGTCTTTGATTGTAAATTGTGTAAGAAATGAATTGGAATAATGCTTGTAGGTATGATCCTATTGTGGGTGGCTTTTAGGCCTTGTAAATGGCCTGTTTTGCATACACGATTGAGGCACACGGGCGTGCCTAGTGGCCGTGTGATTAAGTCAGTAGCTAGCCCAAGTGTGCACAACCATGGTTCACGAACGTTCTTGGTAGCCGTGTGAATAAGTTAGTAGCTAGCCTATGAGTACACGGCCATGGCACACGGGCGTGTCTGGTGGCCGTGTGGATATGACAGTATACATGCTCTGTTTTGGCACGGTCAGGACACATGGGTGTGTCTGGTAGCCATGGGAGGCACACGGCCTACCCACATGGGCGTGTGACCTATACAACTTTGAAAAATTTTAAATTTCTGAGAATTTTCATATATGTTCGGTTTAGTCCTGACCCTACTCTGAAGTATGATTAAGGTCTCGTTGACCTATAAGAGGGACACTTTGATTGTGATTGATGTATTGTAATATGAAATGTCTATAAAAGTTTCTCATCTGTCCGGTAATGCCTTTAACCCTAAATCGGTGATGGTTACAAGTTAGGGGTGCTACATTTGGTTGGTATCAGAGCTACAGTTTAGTCGATTCTCGGACTAACGTAGCATGTGAGAGTCTAGCTATACATGTCATATATCTGAACTGTGATAGTGTGATGAATCCTGACGTGTGAAATGTGTTTATCGTATAGTAATGGATCCTGAAAGAGCCATAGCTGACGATGTAAAAAGCAATGCGCCTGCTCCCACGCAAGGGATAGCGCCATCTGATTCTAGACCTGCTACGAGCGTTCAAGAGGGAGAAGCTAAACAAGCTTTCTTTCAGATGATGAGTGAATGGTTCACTCAATTTGTGAGAAACAATCTGGCTGTTTCACAACCTCCGCCCCCGGTTGATCCCTCTCAGACTTCAGTTGTGCCTCCGGTTATGTATCCAAATCTCTTTAACAAGCCTCCAGTAGACAAAATCTGTAAGTATGGGGCCAAAAAGTTCAGGGCTACCACTGATGATGATGCGGAGAGAGCCGAGTTTTGGCTAGAGAACACAATCCGGGTATTTGATGAGATGTCATTGAGTCCCGAAGAATGTATCAAGTGCATTGTTTCTTTGTTACGAGATGCGACATATCAGTGGTGGAAGACCCTGGTTTCTGTTGTTTCGAAAGAGCGGGTAACATGGGATTTCTTTCAGTCTGAATTCCAGAAGAAATATATCAGTCAAAGATTTATAATTCAGAAACGAAAGGAATTTCTGGAATTGAAACAAGGCCGCATGTCTGTTACTGAATACGAACGAGAATTTGTGAGATTAAGTCAGTATGCTCGGGAATGTGTATCATCTGAAGTAATAATGTGTAAAAAATTTGAAGATGGCCTCAACAAAAATATCCGTTTGCTAGTTGGGATTCTGGAGATAAAAGAGTTCGTTGTGCTTGTTGATCGAGCATGCAAAGCAGAGGCACTCGAGAAAGATAAAAGAAAAGCTGAGTCTGAAGTCAAAGATGCGAGAAAGAGATTTCTGAGCAAATCATTTTATTTTGCTTCAAAGAAATTCAGAGATGAACAAAATCGTTCGAGAGTTAATGTGGGACATTCGAGTAGAGATCGAGTTAGATCCCTAATGAGTTCCAAAACTCCGGCAACTTCAATGGCAAGTGTTGGAAATGTACGATCCGAGCAAGAAGATGAATCTGCGACTGAGAAGATGGCTAGAACTGTTGAATGACTATGAACTTGTAATTGATTATCATCCGGGTAAAGCAAATGTCGTTGCTAATGCACTGAGTAGGAACTCATTGTTTGCGCTACGTTCTTTGAATGCTCAATTAGATCTATCTGATGATAGTACAGTGATAACTGAATTGAAAGCCAAACCGTTGTTTTTACAGTAGATATGTGATGCTCAGAAAGTTGATAATGAAATAATAGCGAAATGAGCTCAGTGTGATTCATACTCTGATTCTGAATTTCAAGTTGATGATAACGATTGCTTGAGATTCCGAGACCAAATTTGTGTTCCGAGAAACTCAGAGTTGATTTAGTTGATTTTGAATGAAGCTCATAATAGTCGTCTATTTGTTCATCCAGGAAGCACTAAAATGTACCATGATCTAAAGCAACATTATTGGTGGTCAGGTATGAAAAAAGACATTTCTGACTTTGTTTCAAAGTGTTTAGTTTGTCAGCAATTTAAAGCTGAACATCAGGTTCCGTCTGGGTTGCTACAACCGATTCTGATTCCGGAGAGGAAATAGGATAAAGTGACGATGGACTTTGTTTCTGGATTGCCTCTGACTCCGAGAAAGAAATATGCGATTTGGGTTATGGTTGATCGATTAACGAAATCCGCCCATTTTATTCTGGTACGATCTGATTTCTCACTTGATAGATTAGCTGAGCTTTATATTTCTAAGATTGTGAGATTGCACGGGGTGCCACTATCCATTGTGTCAGATAGAGATCTGAGGTTTACATCACGATTCTGGAAGAAATTACAAGAAGCTTTAGGCACAAAATTGCATTTCAGTACAGCTTTTCACCCGCAAACAGATGGCCAGTCTGAACGACTTATTCAGATACTTGAAGATATGTTGAGATGTTGCATTCTTGAGTTTGACGGTACGTGGGAACGGTACGTTCCATTGATTGAATTTGCGTATAATAATAGTTTTCAGTCGAGCATCAAAATGGCACCTTATGAAGCTTTGTACGGACGTAAAGGTCGAACACCTCTGTATTGGACTGAGCTCAGTGAAAATAAGATACACGGGGTTGATTTGATAAAAGATACTGAACATAAAGTGAATGTTATCCGAGATAGCTTGAAAGCAGCATCTGATCATTAGAAGTCCTATGCAGACTTGAAAAGAAAAGATATTGAATTTGAGATCGGTGATAAGGTGTTTTTGAAAGTGTCTCCGTTGAAGAAAGTACTCCGATTCGGACGTAAAGGCAAGTTAAGTCTGAGGTTCATCGGATCTTATGAGATTATCGAGCGTGTTGGGCCAGTTGCATACAAATTGTTCTTGCCATCTGAGCTGGAAAAGATACATAACGTATTTCACGTGTCAATGCTCCGTCGATACAGATCTGATCCATTACATGTGATTACTCCGTCTGAGATTGAAATCTGATCTGATATGACCTACGAGGAAGAACCGATCTGTATCTTAGCTCGTGAAGTGAAAGATTTGAGAAACAAGAAAATTCCGTTAGTTAATGTGTTGTGGCATCCACATGGAGTAGAAGAGGCTACGTGGGAGCCTGAAGATTCAATGAAACAGCAATATCCGAATCTGTTTAACGGTAAGATTTTCGGGGACGAAAATCCCTAAGGGGGGAGAATTGTAACAGTCCAGTTTAGACCCTAGTCGGAACAATGGTTTCGGGACCACAAATTTGAGTCAGTGAAATATTTTAATATTATTTTCTGAGCCTTTGTTATGTGATTTAGTTTGTGATAAAGTTCCGTAAGATAATTTGTCCATCTGTATGCTTAATTTGATAAAAGGATTAAATTGCATTGAAGGCAAAATTTGCATGCTTTATGAAAATATACCTATTTGATGTGGCTTTTTAATAAGGAGGCCTTATGAGGCAATTGTGCCAATATTTAGATAGTGGATGGACAAAGGACAAAAATTCCCTTAATGTATGTTTGTTTTAGTTATTAATTGAAAGGTTAATAAGGTAAATAGATTAACATGTATGTTATAATATGATAAAACATGAAAAATGGCCATATTCATTCATCTTTCGAATAGAAAATATAAAAGAAGAAGAAAAGAAAACACAAGCTAGGTTTCAACACCGTATACAAGCAAAATTAATGTACGTTTTGACTTTGGATTTTGATGATTTTTATGTTTTTGAGATTGTTGCTTAGTCTATTATCAAGCCCATGTTGTAATTTAAAGAATTGTTGATGTTTATGAGATGTGCCATTGATGAAATGGTGAGCTTTGTGATGAGTTTAAGAGTCAAATGAAAGATATGTGTTAAATGAACATGTTTTGTTCTTGAATATTTGATGAATTTAGCTAATTAGGGCTAAATTGTGAAAATAATACTTTAGAGGACTAATTTGTGAATTTGATGGAAAATATGGACTTGTATGGTCCATAGGGAGGTTCGTCTATGCATGTGTGTGAACAATTGTGTATATTTGATGTTTTGAGAAAAATGGACTAAATTGATAAAATGTACAAATGTGAGGGCTAAATTGCAAATTGCCCTAATTGTGTGTTTTTGGATTGAATTGAATGTATTAGTAAATAAAAGGGGTTAATTAGAATATGTTTAGATCAAGAACCGAAGAAAATGGACTTAGATCACGGGAAACCGAAAGTAATCGAGTAGCCGTATCTGTTTCCGTTAAATCGAACTCGAGGTAAGTCTATATACAAATAAATGTATTTGTATTGAATTATGTATGTTCATATGATTATTGATAACGATGAATGCTTATGAGACGTTGTATACATGAATTTCGAGATAAGTTCAACATAGTGTTAACATCCGAGAAGTCCCGTACGAACCTAGGAATAGATAGGATTAACTATGTCATGACATAGGTGTCTGTCACTTGATATCATGTAAGACCACGTCTGAGACATTGGCATTGATTTGAGATTTCGTGTAAGAACACATTTGGGACGTTGGCATCGATATGAGACTTACGTGTAAGACCATGTCTGGGACATTGGCATCGTAATAACTCATGTAAGACCTTGTCTGGGACAGTGGCATCGATTTCTGACTACATGTAAGACCATGTCTAGGACGTTGGCATTGTACGACTATTTCGATTATTCTGTATATCCTATTAGATTCTGAATGGTTTAACGGGAAAATCTGACATACGAACGACTATGTGATTTGTATATCCGTTTCAGGTACGTTTGGTATGTACACTAAGTGTGTATAAAAGGTAAGTGCTTATATGTACTTACTAAGATAAATATGTGCAATGAAATGATGAAATGATATGTGAAGATATGCATAAATGAACTATGTGTATATGTGATATTTGAGTTGAAGAATGTGATAAGATATGGCTAAGTATATGAACCAAAAGAGTATATGTGATGAAATTGCTATATGAATCAATAATGCCATTGTTTCAATTTGGTTATATGCATTTTATGCTAAGTTTATTTGTATATCGCTTACTAAGCGTTTGAAAGCTTACTCTCTGTGTGTTTGCTCTCTCTTTTTTTAGATCGTCAAAGCTACTGAAGGCTCGGGGACCGTCGAGGATTGTCATCACACTACATAAACTCATTTTGGTACCTTTGAAAAATGTATATATAGCTAAATATGGCATGTATAGGCTAGTCAATCTGGATGATGTTAGAAATGTGTATATATATCCATGAGAAGTGGCTACATAAATGTTGGTTATATGTTTGAGTGATTATATTATATGATGCATAGTTTGGTATGGCCTAATAGCTAATGAAATGGTCAAAGCTATGGTAAGTTTATGAATGCATTATCAGTATATATGTTTGAGCAAAGGAATGATTATATGAAAGGTAAATGTAGATGAATTATGCTTGAAGGTATATGTGTTTTAATTGTGTAAATTGGTATGAATGGAAATAGGATTGAATGTGGAGATTTGATGATTATTTGACATGTCTTTGATTGTCAATTGTGTAAGAAATGAATTGGAATAATGCTTGTAGGTATGATCCTATTGTGGGTGGCTTTTAGGCCTTGTAAATGGCCTGTTTTGCATACACGGTTGAGGCACACGGGCGTGCCTAGTGGCCGTGGGATTAAGTCAGTAGCTAGCCCAAGTGTGCACGGCCATGGTACACGGACGTGCCTGGTAGCCGTGTGAATAAGTTAGTAGCTAGCCTATGAGTACACGGCCATGGCACACGGGCGTGTCTGGTGGCCGTGTGGATATGACAAATATACATGCTCTGTTTGGCACGCAGTCGGGACACATGGGTGTGTCTGGTAGCCGTGGGAGGCACACGGCCTACCCACATGGGCGTGTGACCTATACAACTTTGAAAAGTTTTAAATTTCCGAGAATTTTCATATATGTTCAGTTTAGTCCCGATCCTACTCTGAAGTATGATTAAGGTCTCGTTGACCTATAAGAGGGACACTTTGATTGTGATTGATGTATTGTAATATAAAATGTCTGTAAAAGTTTTTGATCTGTCCGGTAACGCCTTTAACCCTAAACTGGCAATGGTTACGGGTTAGGGGTGTTACACTTCGGGTGTGCAAGACAATTCATCAAATACCCTGATGGTATTTTCAAGCCAGAATTCCGCTCTTTCTGGATCGTCATCTTTATTAGCCCGAAATTCCTCAGCTCATTGTTTATGAATTCTATTAATCGGGGGCTTTTCCCTTCTTACTAATTCTACAACTTGGGGGCTACAGGGGTAGGCTGAGGAATAGGTTGGGGTGGAGGGGTTGAGCATTTGGGTTCGTTCGAACGAACTCCGTATACCAAGCGTTCATCATATGGAGAAAGGCTTCCCTAGCCTCTTCTCCTCCTCTCTGACTTACAGTCATTGGTCTATTTTCATTTTCAGTTGGCACCGTCTCTTGGGCGGGGGCCGGTGCATTATTTTCTACATCATCCGCCACAGCTCTGTCGAGATCCATTTACTTTACAAAAACATATTTTAAATCGTCAGAAGTCGTCACACTATCATTATGTAAATATTTATATGTATGGCATGTATAGCTAGACTCGTGCATACGCTATGTTAGTCTGAGAATCGACTAAATCGTAGCTCTGATACCACTAAATATAACACCCCTTACCCGTATTCGACACCGGAATCGGGTACGAGGCATTACCAGACTTAACTTACTTAGATCATACAAAATCGACCATAAATTTCTTTTGAACTTTAAAACTCTTCATTCATAATAATATAGTCCTTATTACGGGCCTACTAGACCTTAAACTTACAAATAAAGCTAATCGAGACGAAACGAAAAACTTACAAACACTTAGAAAATTTTTAGTCAAAACAGGGCCACACACCCGTGTGGAAAGGAACACGCCCGTGTGGGCAGGCCGTGTGGTCACACACGCTCATGTCCCTAGTCCGTGCGGATTTTATTTTTCATTTCAAACCTACAGGGGTTTTCACACGGCCTGGCACACGCCCATGTCCATGGCTCGTGTCCCTCACGCGGCCATGACATGCCCATGTCTTAGCCCGTGTGTGTAAACCTTGACATTCTGTTTATGATGTCAGCAGACACTTAGGGTCACACGGCCGAGTCACACGCTGCGCGTGCTGCTCCGTGTGACGAACTGAATTTTTTGCAAATTAGATGCAGGGGACACACGGCCAGGCTACATGCCCATGAGGCAGACTGTGTGTCACACACGGCCTAGACACACGCCCGTGTGTCTAGTCGTGTGGACAATTATAAGGCTATTTACCAAGCCAGTGTATCTACTCGTGTGGACAATTATAAGGCTATTTACCAAGCCATTTGCCACCCTGAAAAGCAACCACACTTATACCTTTTCTAGCAACACATAACATAACAATAATGCACCTCTAATATTCACAACCAAGACATCCACACCATAAATTCACACTACATTCATCATGCATATACTTCACACTTTACTCATTCAATTGCAAAAGCTTAAACTTCATGAATTTCATCATCATTGAATAGATATAACTTAACAAGTATTGGCCAATTCTAATGGCCAATTACAAAATGAAATAAGTAACATTAATAGCCAACACCTTGGCTAACCAATATGACATATAACAAAATGACCAAGTTCCTATACATTCCATACCCAAAATAATCAAACTTTCCTATACCAAAAAGAATAGCTTGATAGTGTGAATCGAGCTCCGACGTCCTACGATCCTCGAGCTAGCTTGGCGATACTACAAGAAAAGGGAAAGGAGAGGGAGTAATCATAAAGCTTAGTAAGTTTGTATGCAATAGATCACAACATAAAATATTGTAATAATATCTACATATTACATCATGGATTAACACAAAATTTTCAAGTAACATAGACGTGGCTTACTCATGCTCACTCTTACCAACCACATATCACATACCAGACTCATTTCTCGTGAGTTTTGCATAAGTACTTGTATCACTCCATCACACAACTTTAGCCCTTTTTCCATCTTTAACATAAACTTTATCACCTTACCCCGTTGAACCACTTGGAATATCGATGGAATATCGAGAGATACTCGGAAATTGTCACCCATATAGTAAGATGCCAATGCCATATCCCAGATATGGTCTTATATGGGATCACATGTCGATGCCGATGCCATATCCCAGATATGGTCTTATACGAGATCTCATATCGATGTCAACGCCATATCCCAGATATGGTCTTACACGAGATCATATATCGATGCCATGACCCAGACATGGTCTTACACGATTTCATATCGAAGCCAGGTCCCAGACATGGTCTTACAACGAGTCACTAATCGATGTCGATGTCATATCCCAGATATGGTAATACACGGGATCTTAATTCGGTGCCGAGGCCATATCCTAGATATGGTCTTATACGGGACCTTATTAATCTCACGTCGTGACAAGAGTATCCTTTCTATTCCTAAGGTTCAACCAGGACTTCGACATAATAAAACTTCATCATATTTTCATTGAAATCTCATTAGCTAATTTCATATAAAGAAAATACACATCTCACGTAATATTAAGCATTTAAAACCATAATAACATGATGTTGATTTATTACACACAAACTTACCTCGGTACCAAAATATAGATAGTTGTTTTATTTAGTCCACCATCTTGTTCTTTCCTCGATTTAGGTCCTGACTTCGTGTTTCTTGATCTATAATGATAAATTTCACTTATTTAATCATCACATTGACTAAAACAGCCCATGAATCATACTTTGGCAAAAATTATAATTTTGCCCCTAAACTTTCACATATTTACAAAATGATCCCTAGGCTCGTATGATGAAATGTGTTCATTTCTCTCACACTCAAGTCTAGCCGATTCATACCCTCTCTTACAGTAGCCCAAGATTTCAACTATTTTACATTCTATACACATATTATTTATTCTTTTACAAATAGGGCATTTTCTTCAATTTCACCAAAAATCATCTAGCAAAAGTTGTTTATCACACTTCAAACTTTCATATTCTACCACTAGACATCAAAATACATGTATGTCATCCATGGGTAAAATTTTAAACAGAAACCCTAGCTCAAAATAGTGGTAAAAATAGCTAAATCGAGCTACGAGGATTTCAAAAATACGAAGAACATCAAAAATGGGGCTTGGAGGTACTTACAATCAAGGTTGAAAGTGAAACAAAACCCTAGCTATGGCTCCTTGAAATTTTTGGCAATGGGGGGGGGGAAGATGGAGACCAATTTTGTCTTTTTTCCCCTTTTTATTAATTTATTAATCGAATGACTAAAATGCCCTTAAGGCCCTTCCTTGAGATTTTTCCCTTCCATGTCCATTTTTCTCCATTATGAGATATAATGGTGTAATTACTAAATAAGGACCTCTAATAAATTTTCTAATGCTATCTCATACTTAAAACTGCTAGAATCTCATTTTTATCAATTTTTGAAATTTAGTCCAAAGAGATAGATTGATCACTAAATCATGAAATTTCTTCATGAAATTTTCTCACAACCATGCAAACATATCATAAACCTCATAAAAACCATAAAACATATATTTCTATTTCGAATTTATGGTCTTGCAACCACTATTTCGAGTAGGCCCTAAATTGGGCTATTACATTAGGTCTTTGAATAAATGATTTTTAAGAGTCCTCTTTACTAAAGCTGAGTGGAAAACTTTTCCCAACACAACAAGTTCACTAGAACACTTGTTAGAAATACTCATTGTCTTGAAATTTGCCGTGAAAGCTTCTAGAACACAGGGCAAACCCATTTTAGTTTCACAATTATTTTCCTTAATAATCTGGTCGTTCTCCTTCGTAGCCATTACTCCCCCGCAAGTTAAGAATACAACCACTAGGACGGAATAAACATTAAGGCTTGACATACTGTGCGAGTCTAATGTTACTAGTTAAATTTGGTTCAAAAAATTAATTTCAAACATGATTCGCAGGGAAAAAAATGGCATTTATTTGAAGTGTTATGACCATATTGGACTAGAATACGTTACAATAAAAGAAAACATTCAATATTTTAGTTTAATTAGCATTCATTTTAATTGCTACAAATCTAAATATTAATTCAAAGACACATATTTATACTTCCCTTTATAATTCTTAAATGGCATTAAACGGATCACGAAAATAAGGTTCAATAAAGATGATTATGTCGTACATGTGTTTCTGCATTGAAAGTAGGATTGAACTATTAAGTCCACTCCAAACCAAAAACCAGGACGATAATATGTAGGAAATAACATATGGAAAAAGCAACGTGAGACATAGTACATTTGCATTATAGGCGCACATAATTGTTATGTGTGTCGTCCTATTTTTCTAATATTTTAAAGTTATGTATGCCCTTGTTATGTAGACGGTTAAAAATTCACGTGTATCTCCATATTGAATGAGCTATACCAGATTCCTCTACCAGTGATATGTCTATGCCACAATGTAGAAATAATTATGCGAAGCGTGAAATCGTATAACCTTGTTGTTGTTAAAAAGTTTTTATCACACTTATCAAATTTGTAAAATGGAAAATGGAAACTAAATGATTGAAATTCAAAATTAATTCAACAAGAATATTTCCCATTCTGAAATTAAGTCTATGTATGTTTATATTGTGGGACTCCAATTCAGTTATTGTATTCTTCGTTCTACGTTAACTTTTTAGGTGTAAGCGTTTCGACCCAATTTTACTGAAATATGAATGGAAGCTTTTAGTGGAATAAGTAATGGAACTTGGAAAATGAAAAATTCTCTTAGAGAGCTAAATTGGAAACAACAAATGATGTTACATTTCTATAACTCTCACAGGTATTGCCCAAATAATGGATAGGATTTAGCTTTTATATAAATTGAACCTTTTTTAATAGGGAGAATGGGGGACGTATGTCGCCGGCATGTTTGGAGTTTCATTCTCGGTCTTGATAAAAAAAGTAATCTAAAGAAAGAAGAATAAGGAAATC
Source organism: Gossypium sturtianum (assembly GCA_025698515.1). Lineage (NCBI taxonomy): Eukaryota > Viridiplantae > Streptophyta > Magnoliopsida > Malvales > Malvaceae > Gossypium > Gossypium sturtianum. The sequence goes on from CM046951.1 coordinate 44,201,857, forward strand.
AAGTTAAGACTTTGAAACGTTACAGCACTTTTGATGAGGATTTCAAGGTTTCCTCTCCTCTACGGAAAAGAAAGAGGTCATAACTAACAGATTAGTATCGAATGAGTGAAAATGAAATGAAACAAAGGAGTCCATAGGCAAGGAACTATTACAAATTATAGTGCATGTCCCTTGGAGGATATTTCCTGGCAGGATATGTGTCTTTTCCTAACTTCGAGAAGTCAAGGTTTTTTCTTCCTTAAAGGCAATGTGAATTGAAATTGTATAAAGACTTTCAAGGAATCGAGAATGTTTCAATTTCACACCACTCTAGAACATTATAATTGCACATTATTGAAATGACCTTAATGTTTATAATAATTATATTTGTGTCAATTCAAACAATATGAAACAATATCTAGTGCTCGATTTGATATGGTTATCGAGTTTCAATGCTATAAAATTAAAAATAATGGCCTGTATAAAATCATAGTGTATTAAGTAATGGCTTCTCTAAAACCATTTAATATCTGTACAACTACATATAATTTTACTATGCTTAAATTTAATGACACATTTTAATGAAGCTTTAGGAACAATATCAAAAATAAAGACAAAAGAACAATTTCGGGCCTGTTACGTCTTGTAACCGTTTGTTAGCTTAAGCAATCTGATATCTTTAAGTAGAAGGAGATGGTGAATCAATCAATGCAAGGCAATGATTCCATGTCTGAATGCTCTTCGCTATAATTTTTGATGGGTTTAGGTCTTTGAATAGAGGATTTTCAAGAGTCCTTTTTACTAATGCTGAGTGGCAAACTTTTCCCAACACAACAAGTTCACCGCAACACTTGTTTGAAATACTCCCTGTCTTGAAAATAGTCGTGAAAGCTTCTAGAACACAGGGCAAACCCATTTTAGTTCCACAATTATTTTCCTTAATAATCTTGTAACACCCCTAACCTGTATCTGTCGCCGGAATAGGGTTACGAGCTATTACCGATCAATACACATCATTTAACATACATAAATTAAACATTTATGGATTCATATACAAATACCATTCAATACAATTATACTGTCCCTTATAATGCCCATACGAGGCCTTAAACATGCTTTAGAAGTTTTTCGAGACTAAACCGATAACATATGGAAATTTTGGAAACTTAGAAAAATTTCAACATTTCAGGGGTCACACGCCCGTGTGAACAGACCGTGTGCCTCACACGGCTCTAGACACGCCCGTGTCTCAGACCATGTGAAAATAGGGTATACATACTGACTTGCATCACACGGCCGAGGACACGCCCGTGTGCCAGGCCATGTGAAAACCGGAGAGTATACTGACTTGGGTCACACGGCCAACCCCACGCCCGTGTGTCCTTCTAAATGGCCACACACGACCGTGTACTAGGCTGTGTCAAACCTGTAGGGTATATTTACTTATGCAACAGGGCCAAGTTACATGCCCGTGTGCTAGGCCGTGTGCCATTTAGGGGGTATACTGACTTGTGCCACATGGCCAATGACATGCCCGTGTGTGAGACCGTGTGAAGCATACTGACTTCAATTAAATTCCAACACCAGGGGACACACGGCCGTGCAACATAACCGTGTGTCACACACGGCAGAGACACACGCCCGTGTCTCTGCTCATGTGGACAAAAATAGGCCATTTGTTTAGCCATTTTGCCACCCTATTATTGACATGCATACACAAGCATAAATGACAACATTTCATAACTCAAATGGCAGCCATTCCATAACAATTCATACACATATGATACCCTTTCTTCCTACCATTCAAATGCTTAACTAATATCATACATCTTCCATTCATATACCTTTCAAATAACAAGACATCATTTGCATAATATCCATTCCATCATCATTTGACAAAACATACCAAAACATACCAAAACATACTATCAAGTTTAGCCAAATCACATGGCTTAACCTTACACAAAATGTACCAAAACCATGATCTCAAATAACCATATTTATCAACTTTAGAACTAGCCTATACATGCCATATTTACAACTATCCACAAGTTCAAAAGTACCAATTAGCAACTGGATAGTGTGATGTGTAACTCTGACTTGTCTAAAATGATCGAGCTATCGAGCCTCTAAATACATGGAAAAGAAACAGAGTAAGCTTTAAAGCTTAGTAAGTACGTATAATTCAGAATTAAACTTACCAATTGTACATAATCAAGACAATAAATAAGGTAAACTCAAATTAAATTCCAAATGCCTAACAAAAGCATTCATCAACAAATTAGTCACATAAACACATGAAATCATCTATTAACCCAATGTAAATACTCAATACATTGTATCATATCAAATTCACATATATCATGTACATCATTTGTAACATTTTTGTAACACCCCAAACCCGGCGTAGACGTTATGGCCGAATCTGGCGTGTCACATTGAAGTGTTTTTTGAAAACCATGCTTTCATTGAAAACCCTTCTTGAAATTTCAAACTTCTTACCGTTTAAAACTTGTACAAAACCTCAGTTTGCATTTGTTTATTTTCAATCTTGGTCTATTAAAAAGTTATTCCATTTTAAAATGTTATTACCTTTAAAACCTTATTTGTTGCGGAAGCTTAATTTAAAACAAAATGATTTACGAAAACATGATATTTAAAAATTGAGTTGCAGAAACGTAGTGTTTGAAAATGTTATTGTTTTGGAAAACCATGTTCTACGTCTAGCAGATATAAATCACAATCGATAAAATCCCAAACTTAAAATCCAGAAATTATAGAGGCCTTATTACAACCTGAATCAAAATCAGGGGGCTTAAGTAAATGAGCAAAACAAAATAAAACTTGTGCAGTTGTGTAGCCCTCTCCGAGTCCCTATAGGGTTACCTAAAGGCTGGGGATTACCTAAAGGGTTAAAAATGGGGTGAGCTTACGAAAACTCAGTGTGTAATCCCCTTATTAAAGAAATAGATAGTATATAGAAACAGAATCAGTCTGGCCTGAGCCATTTCACAGTAACAGTACAGTTCAGTTCAGAGTATAAATGGCCAAAGCCCAAAACAATATCATTTGGGTCACAGCCCATAACAGAATTAATTGGGCCTAGCCCATCACAGTATCAGTATGGTACACATATGCATCCCCCCTAATCCAGCCAACACACCACCCGTACCAACCAACACACCATGTGGGGATAAAATCAACCCACCCAGCCAACACACCAATATTGCAGCATAGCTGCCAATAATAATAACGTGATAAAGCCGCGATATCGATGATCGCATGAAGAAGGTCGCCGATAATAGTAACGCAATAAAGCTACCAGTAACAGTATATGCGCAGCTTTAAGCCTTCAGTAACTGTAATAAGTCTGGCACATAGCCATCAGCTACGGTAATATAGCCGGCACACAACCATGGGTAAGTATGATCGACACAAAGTCATAATCACGACGGCACATATCCATAATTAGGTTGGCACAGAGCCATAATCAGATTAACTGGCTTAAATCCATTGGTAGGTCCACAATCGTCTCGTGCGACCCGTACGACCTTAACAGATCATTACTCAGTCCACAGTCGTCTCGTGCGACCCGTGCGACCCTATCAGAGCAGTACTTCCTCCATAATCAATATCCCAACCCCATGCAGTATGTCATGTATGCAGAAAGTCTGGCCCACAAATCATCATATCATTCACAGTTAAGTCAATCAAATCACAGTCATACAATCACAGTTAAATCAATCAAATCATAGCACAAATCAGTCATTTACCCTCAAGGGGCGAAATAGTCATTTACCCTACAGGGCCATTATTGTCATTTTACCCTATAGGGGCATTACGATCATTTTACCATACAGGGGTATTATGGTCATTTTACCCTGCAGGGGCATTACGGTCATTTTACTCTACAGGGGTATTATGGTAATTCTACCCTACAGGGGTATTACGGTAATTCTACCTTACAAGGGTATTTCGGTAATTCTACCCTACAGGGGTATTTCGGTAATTCTACCCTATAGGGGTATTTCGATCATTTTACCTACATTGGGGTCTCGGTACAGTTAATGACCTTTTCGAAGGCCTACAGTCGCCTCGAGCGACACAGATAATCCATTTGGTCAAAACAGTGTAAATGGGCTCAAAGCCCAATATTTGGCCCAAATGGGCCCACACGCTCATGTGGCCCATTTGGCCCAAATTCAATCACGGCTATGCGAACTTCATAGCCCAATCTAGTTTCTGCTACTTTTTGTAAATTTTATCCGTGTGGGGCCCACGAGCCCATTGGGCCCGCACGGTCTATTCCGGCCCAACGAGGCCCACACGGCCTGATAAACCATAATTTACACATATTTTAACCCCATGCTTGGCTTATTTTTGGATGAATTCTCATTTAGATTTGATGAATTCGATGCTCCTAATCCTTTAATTTCATGTTTTACACTCAGGAGAGCTTAGGGAGTTGAAAAGAACGAGAAACGGGCCAAAAAGGGGCAAAAAGGGCCTACCTTAGAAATCAACACGGCCTGGGCTGTCAAACACGGCCGCGTGTTACAAGCAGAATCGAACACGGCCTGGATCAACGTACACGAGTAGACCACACGACCGTGTGTGGCGAGCAAAGTCAAGCACGGCCTAAGGAATCCACCACGGGCGTGTCCCTACCGAACCCAAGTCGAATTCTATTCGAAAAAGGCTACTTGTAGGCCAAGAAAGGTGCTCCAAAGCTTATTTAAACACCCTAAGGGAGGACCTAAGGGGGACGCAGGGTAGAAGGCAGAAAATACTCGAAGACAGCCATCGGGAGCAGCTCGGAAGAAGGATCTCCATCAAGATTGAAGATCTCCTATTAATTTCTCTTGAAGTTTTTTGGTTTTCTTATGTTTTGTTGTTTTTCCTATTCTATGATGTTTCCCTCTATCAGTATGAACTAAATCCCTTAAATACCTAAGGGGATGAAACCTATGACGAATCTTATTATTATTTGATTTATAGGATAAATACTTGTTCTTACTCTTGGTTGTGAGTTCTTATTCTTGTCTTGATAATTCAGGTTATTAATTCAAGTCGAATGTGCTTATTTAGAGGAGAAAAAGTCATTGTTTAAGAGTAGATCAACACAATTAAGCGGAGTTGATTGCAACCCTAGAAATAGGGCGACGAAAATTGGTCGGATTAGAGTCTAATCTAATAAGGGAATCCATAGATCGAGTTAATACGACAATAGGGGTTTTAATTAGAAAGAGATTTCAATTAATCAACCTAGAGTCAGTTGTTTTTAGTCTCGAGAGAGATATTAGCATAAATCAGGGATTTCTACGGATTAAGTCAAGTGAATAAATTGTATGAATCAAAAGTAATAAGTGAAGTCTAGGTGGATTCTTCCTTGGGTATTGCCTATCTCATAAAGTTGTCTAAAAGTATTTTCCCAATTCATTCTCTATCGTGCTTTTAATTATTTTAGTTTAAAAGAAATCACTCTAATTCTTAGACTAGACAATAAAAGGATAGTAATTACTAGTACTCTCGATCCTTGTGGATACGATATTTCTAGTCTTACCATAACTATACTACTGTTCGATAGGTGCACTTGCCTTTATTGTGATCGTATTTAGTTAGAGACACATCACGACCCAAGTGCACGAGAACTCTCGTGGTAGCCTCTTTAGTCTATCGCCCATGATGGTGGGCTCGATTTTACAACCCAAGCGATCGCAAGCTCGTGAGGCCTCAAATGTCGAAGTTTCAGCTTTTTGACTTTTGCCGATTCAAAGTGGATGTAACGACCCAAATTTGGGCCTAGTAGAATTGGGCCTATTGGGCCTTGGCCCGGGGAGCATTTAAAATTGGTGAGAATAAGAGAACGGCTCTAGTGCAAGTTGGACCTATTAGGTGAGTGATTTTGAAAGGTTAGGGGGTTTCTATGAAGTTTCGGGTTCAAGTTAGGTCATAGGAAAATCTTTGTTTTTTGGCACTTAAGTGGGGAGAGCTGTAGGAGGCAAGGCTTAAGGGAAATTGATGGTGTTTTGTTAACACAAAAAGGAGTTGTGGTCTAGTGGCAAATGGGCCACAAGGGAGATAAGGGAGTGACGCCACAAGGAAGCAAGGTGATCTAAGGTTCAAGTCTTGGCACTTGCATTTCTTTTTAGATTACCCTTATAAATGGATTTAGGCGTTGGCCATAGACTTATCTCTAATTGCCTATGTTTTAAGATACAAGTTGAGCGTGTGATGTAGTGGTCTGGCGTCAAGTGGAGAGCAAGGAGGGGAAGGGTTTGAATCCCATAAATGGCAAATTAAGGCTTCTATTTTTATGTTAGCTGGATGGAAGAAGTAGAGTTCCGTTAGAACTCTACCTTGGAGGTTGGTGACCTGGTCAAACCGTTTGAATGGGTGAAGGAGAGTGAATGGTGGAGTAATTTGAAGAGAGTATCGTGGGATTGAGGTGAGAGGGGGTGGCTGGCCGAATATGGAAGATTAGGAGTTGTTTTGGTAGGCAAATTCGGCTTTGGGGAGGGAGCAAAGAGTGAAAACTGAAATCTTTTTGTGTGTGTGCCGAAAACTCTCTAGGGACTTTTGGCATTGTTTATCTTTTTGGCTAGTGCATTCCTGGATCTTTGGCTTCAACTTTTTCTTGGCCGAAACCTCAACCTCTCAAGGGACTTCTTTTCTTTTCGGTTTCAAACATTTTTCTTCCATTGGTGGTTGCCAAACATTTGTTTCTGAATTCTACTCTAACCTTTCTCTTCTTTTCTTCTTCACCATTTATTCTACTAGCCGAAACTCACTTCAATCATTTCCCACTTGCATATTTTTTCTACACCATCAACACTATAGCCGAATCTCTCTTTTCCATCTCCTACCATTCATTTTTCTGCACTATAGCCGAACCTTATTTCTCCTTCTTTGCTTCTCTACCTTTTTCTCCATTAACCGAACCTCTATCTTTTTCCCCTAATTTGAATTGGTGCTTCTCTCCTCTTGCTAATAGCCGAATCGTGTAGCTTGATGTGTGAGGGACTGTGATCACTGAATCTACCCTGGCTATTCGGCATTATTGTGAACACAAGGTAATATCTATTCTCCTATTCTTTTCCACCGGCTCTTTCATTTCTTTTCTCTCTAAAGCCGAATCTTGTCATACTACTGAAGGGGATCACTTTGTGATGTTAGGGCCACCTAGGGAGTAATAGGAGATTGTTGCTCACTAATCAGAAGTTCTCATGGAGGCTGGTGGTAGCCAATCTAAGGGGGGATCAGAAAAAGGGCCTATTGGAAGTGGACTCGCAGCACCTGCTCCCAAGTTTAAGCGGCGTAGTGTGTCAGCGATTCGGGATTTCCTGCTGGGTTGTGGAAGGGCGTCGGCATCTGGTCTAGATAGGTGAATCGCGGTTGCTCGCGCTAGTGAGGGTAAGTGTTAGTAAATTGTACAGTTAGGTGTTTGGATTTAAGATCTTCTATTCCGTTTGTTAACAGATTTAATGGTGTGTTATGATTGGTGCAGGTGACGACGATCGTGAGTGTATAATACTCGAAGTGGTAAGGTGTGTAATCTCACACTCTTTTGTTTGCATATGCGCAAAGTTCTGTGATTCGACCAAAAGCCAGAAAGCTGAAAACTGGCATCTGTGACCACTCGAGCGTGCGAACGCTCATAGTGGTAAATCGAGATAACAAATTTTGTTGTTGAGTCGTTGGGAGTGTCCCAAGCATTCTCGTGACGCTAAGGCTTGAATGGGCCTATCCGGGCCAAAACGGGCCAAGTTGGCGTAATGGGCTATTCGGCTCATTTGGGCCAAACTGCTGGAAAACTATCTAATGATAAGTTTGAATGCGAAATCTACAAATTTGAAACCAAAATCATGCGGTTCAGGCCACACGAGCATGTAGGCCGATTTGGGCCTAAAATGGATTTTAGACCCATTAGATCCGTAGAGACCCCAAAAGGGTTCCTTGTCGCTCGAGCCGACAGCAGGCCTTGAAAAGGTCGTTAAATGCAAAATTACCGAAACACCATTAGAGGGGTAAATTACTGAAATACCCTCGGTAGGTAAAGTTACTGTTATACCTTAAGGGTAGATTAGTCTGATTCTGTGTGTTCTATTTATCTGCTTTATTGGAACGTTCATGCATGCACTATATTACTATGTCATGATATGTTGCGTGGGATTGGGATATTGACGATCGGGGAAGTGTTATCCGGTGGCTCTGCCACATATTCTGGTGACTCCGTCACATTTTGTCTGGTGGCTATGCCACGTATTTTCTGTTATTCAGGTGGCTTTGCCACAATTTCGGCGATGAGCAGCGTGACTGCCATCGAGGTGTGTAGCGGATGGAGGGTTGATTGTAGAAATCCCCACAGGTGTGTTGGGCTGGTACGGGTGGTGTGTAGCGGATGGATTACTAGGCTGGGTTGGGTTGCATTGCATTGCATTGCATATATTATCTGTATAACCATGCTAATAGGGCTAAGGCCCAGTCTGATTCTGAATGGGCCTCAGGCCAGTTTGTTCCGTAAGGGCTAAGGCCCAGTTTGTATTTGGATGGGCTCAGGCCCAGTTAATGACCGAACTGGGGGACATACACACTGAGTTCTCGTAACTCACCCCTCTGCTTTAATCTTACAAGTAATCCCCATCATTGAGGATTTGGAGCCGAGATGGACTCTGTGGTGGCCGTACATCGTATCTTTAGTAAATTTCGTTTTACTTTATTTTAAGATTATTTAATTTGGGTTATGTTTTGTAATAAGGCCTTCGGGGTTTTATTTTGGTTTTAGATTTTAATTCTGTTGATGTTTGCTATTAAATGTTCAATACGGAATTTTTCTTAAACTTTAATAATTGTTTTCCAAAAAGTTAATGAATGGTTTATAAACTATAATTGGTAAAACACTAGGTTCTCTTAAACTCCGAAAATAGTTTTCAAGGCATCACATTTTCTCAAATCACCGAATCTGATTTCTGCCATAAACAAAGTTTTCTACAATGAAATAACAACATTTTTACAACAACACCTTAAAAGTAGATTTGAATTGCACAAACAAAAAAGCTCGAGGTTTTCAAAAAGAATACAAAATTTGTAACGAACACTTAGTTTTCAACAACTTACCCATGTGACAAGCCAGATCTGGTCGTAACGTCTAGGCCAGGTTTGGGGTGTTACATTATATGGTATTAGAGCCAGGTTACAAAACTCGACTTGTGGAATGGGTTCGAAAATGTTTTCCAAAATTGGTTTGGAATAAGGGTTAGAAAATATATGTTTTTATTTGATGTATGGCACCGAGTCTCCGGCACCAAATCCGTAAGTCTTCTGATTTTGTTTGATTATATGATGAAATGTCTGTTAGTGGTAGTACATTAGAATTGTTAGTTATAGGAGCTAAGACTGTAGAGATTGAGACATTAGGGAATTCGATCTGCGAAAATAGCTTTTATATATGCTTTACATAAGACATCTGTTATTAAACACTAGAACTACAGACTGAGTCATAAAACTTTTAATCAGATCAAATTGGTTCAGCAATACGAGTACAAGAGGACGTGGACGTGGTACAAGCGGCCGTGGTAGTGGCCGGGGTTCTAGGGCTGGATTCTCAGCATCGGGGCAGAGGCTTAAAAGGGAGGCGTCGGCATCGCCAGTGACTGAAACGGGGTCTCATGACCAAGCCAGAGCTGATGTGCTGACTCAGCTGGTTAAAGAGGTATTGAAGGAGGTTAAAGGAATTCGTGAAGCACTTCGAGTTGGGTGCGTGAATTGCAAGAAGAAAAGAGATCGCGGTTCCCTAGGATCGCAGTCTCATTCTGTGAAGCACGTTAGAGCACGCCCAAACTTTTCAGCTTGCGTATGTTACAGAAGGCGTCATCCGGGTAAATGTTGGAGGAGGTCAGGTGCATGCTTGAGATGCGGGTCTAAGGAGCATAGGGCTTAGGATTGTTCCATCACCATTAAGTCAGGTATGTTAATGTTGGATGGGATGTTTGAATGTAGAAAATTTTATGAAAGTGTGATAAGTACCTGTTTGTTCCTGTGGTTAGATATTTGGCTATGTGAAGAGGCTTCTTAAGTAGGTTAAAAAGTATTAGTGTTATTAAGACTTGAGTGCACAGCGTGAATGTAGTATGGTAGATTATAATGTGTGACTGTTCCTATAGTTGGAAATTTTGAGGACGAAATTTCTTTAAAGGGGTAGATTCGTAACGACCCGAATTTGGGCCTAGTAGAATTGGGCCCATTGGGCCTTGGGCCGGGGAGCGTTTAAAATTTGTGAGAATAAGAGAACGACTCTAGTTCAAGTTGGACCTATTAGGTGAGTGATTTTGGAAGGTTAGGGGGTTTCTATGAAGTTCCGGGTTCAAGTTAGGTCATAGGAAAATTTTTGTTTTTGGGCACTTAAGTGGGGAGAGCTGTAGGAGGCAAGGCTTAAGGGAAATTGATGGTGTTTTGTTAACACAAAAAGGAGTTGTGGTCTAGTGGCAAATGGCGCCACAGGGGAGACAAGGGAGTGACGCCACAAGGAAGCAAGGTGATCTAAGGTTCAAGTCTTGGCACTTGCATTTCTTTTTAGATTACCCTTATAAATGGATTTAGGCGTTGGCCACAGACTTATCTCTAGTTGCCTATGTTTTAAGACACAAGTTGAGCGTGTGGTGTAGTGGTCTGGCGTCAAGTGGAGAGCAAGGAGGGGAAGGGTTTGAATCCCATAAATTGAAAATTAAGGCTTTTATTTTTATGTTAGCTGAATGGAAGAAGTAGAGTTCCTTCAGAACTCTGCCTTGGAGGTTGGTGACCTGGTCAAACCGTTTGAATGGGTGAAGGAGAGTGAATGGTGGAGTAATTTGAAGAGAGTATCGTGGGATTGAGGTGAGAGGGGGTGGTTGGCCGAATATGGAAGATTAGGAGTTGTTTTGGTAGGCAAATTCGGCTTTGGGGAAGGAGCAAAGAGTGAAAACCGAAATCTTTTTGTGTGTGTGTGCCGAAAACTCTCTAGGGACTTTTGGCATTGTTTTTATTTTTGGCTAGTGCATTCCTGGATCTTTGGCTTCAACTTTTTCTTGGCTGAAACCTCAACCTCTCAAGGGACTTGTTTTCTTTTCGGTTTTAAACATTTTTCTTCCATTGGTGGTTGCCAAACATTTGTTGCCGAATTCTGCTCTAACCTTTCTCTTCTTTTCTTCTTCACCATTTCTTTCTACTAGCCGAAACTCACTTCCATCATTTCCCACTTGCATCTTTTTTCTACACCATCAACACTATAGCCGAATCTCTCTTTTCCATCTCCTACCATTCATTTTTCTGCACCATAGCTGAACCTTATATCTCCTTCTTTGCTTCTCTACCTTTTTCTCCATTAACCGAACCTCTATCTTTTCCCCCAATCTGAATTGGTGCTTCTCTCCTCTTGCTAATAGCTGAATCGTGTAGCCTGATGTGTGAGGGACTGTGATCACCGAATCTACCCTGGCTATTCAGCATTATTGTAAACACAAGGTAATATCTATTCTCCTATTCTTTTCCACCGGCTCTTTCATTTCTTTTCTCTCTAAAGCCGAATCTTGCCATACTACTGAAGGGGATCACTTTGTGATGTTAGGGCCACCCAGGGAGTAATAGGAGATTGTTTCTCACTCATCAGAAGTTCTCATGGAGGCTGGTGGAAGCCAATCTAAGGGGGGATCAAAAAAGGGCCTATTGGAAGTGGACTCATAGCACCTGCTCCCAAGTTTAAGCGGCATAGTGTGTCAGCGGTTCGAGATTTCCTGTCGGGTTGTGGATGGGCATCAGCATCTGGTCTAGATAGGCGAATCGCGGTTGCTCGTGCTAGTGAGGGTAAGTGTTAGTAAATTGTACAGTTAGGTGTTTGGATTTAATATCTTCTAATTCGTTTGTTAACAGAGTTAATGGTGTGTTATGATTGGTGTAGGTGACAATGATCGTGAGTGTGTAATACTCGAAGTGGTCAGGTGTGTAATCTCACACTCTTTCGTTTGCATATGCGCAAAGTTCTATGATTCGGCCAAAAGCCGAAAAGCCAGAAACCAGCATCTGTGACCACTCGAGCATGCGAATGCTCGCAGTGGTAAATTGAGATAATCAATCGTGTTGTTAAGTCGTTGGGAGTGTCCCAAGCATTCTCGCAATGCTAAGGCTGGAATAGGCCTATCCGGGCCAAAACGGGCCAAGTGGGCCTAATAGGCTATTCGACTCATTTGGGCCAAACTGCTGGAAAACTATCTAATGATAAGTCTGGAGGCAAAATCTGCAAATCTGAAACCAAAATCATGCAGTTCGGGCCACACGAGCGTATGGGCCCGTTTGGGCCTAAAAGGGTTCCTTATCGCTCGAGCCGACAGCAGGCCTTGGAAAGGTTGTTAAATGCAAAATTACCGAAACACTCTTGGAAGGGTAAATTACTGAAATACCCTCGGTGGGTAAAGTTACTGTTATACCTTAAGGGTAGATTAGTCTGATTCTGTGTGTTTTGTTTATCTACTTTATTGGTACGTTCATGCATGCACTATATTACTATGTCATGATATGTTGCATGGGATTGGGATATTGACGATCGGGGAAGTGTAATCCGGTGGCTCTGCCACATATTCTGGTGACTCCGTCACATTTTGTCTGGTGGCTATGCCACGTATATTCTGTTAATCTGGTGGCTTTGCCACAATTTTGATGATGAGCGCATGGATCGCCATCGAGGTGTCTGTGGATGGAGGGTTGATTGTAGAAATCCCTACGGTTGTGTTGGGGTGAAATACGGGTGGTGTGTAGCGGATGGATTACTAGGTCAATTTGGGTTGCATTGCATTGCATATATTATCTGTATAACCATGCTAATAGGGCTAAGGCCTAGTCTGATTCTGAATGGGCCTCAGGCCAGTTTATTCCGTAAGGGCTACGGCCCAGTTTGTATTTGGATGGACTCAGGCCCAGTTAATGACCGAACTGGGGGACATACACACTGAGTTCTCGTAACTCACCCCCTCTGCTTTAATCTTACAGGTAATCCCCAGTATTGAGGATTTGGAGTCGAGATGGACTCTGTGGTGGCCATACATCGTATCTTTAGTAAATTCTATTTTACTTTATTTTAAGATTATTTAATTTGGGTTATGTTTTGTAATAAGGCCTTTGGGGTTTTATTTTGGTTTTAGCTTTTAATTCGCTTTATGTTTGCTATTAAATGTTCAATACGGAATTTTCCTTAAACTTTAATAACTGTTTTCCAAAAAGTTAATGAACGGTTTATAAACTATAATTGGTAAAACACTGGGTTCTCTTAAACTCCGAAAACAGTTTTCAAGGCATCACATTTTCTCAAATCACCGAATCTGATTTCTGCAATAAACAAAGTTTTCTACAATGAAATAACAACATTTTTTATAACACCTTAAAAGTAGATTTGAATTGCACAAACAACAAAGCTCGAGGTTTTCAAAAATAATATGGAATTTGTAACGAACACTTAGTTTTCAACAACTTACCCATGTGACAAGCCAGATCTGGTCATAACGTCTAAGCCGAGTTTGGGGTGTTACATTATATGGTATCAGAGCCAGGTTGCAAAACTCGGCTTATGGAATGAGTTCGAAAACGTTTTCCAAAATTGGTTTGGAATAAGGGTTAGAAAATATATGTTTTTATTTGATGTATGGAACTTGAGTCTCCGACACCAAATCTGTAAGTCTTCTGATTTTGTTTGATTATATGATGAAATGTTTGTTAGTGGTAGTACATTAGAATTGTTAGTTATAGGAGCTAAGACTGTAGAGACTGAGACATTAGGGAATTCGATCTGCGAAAACAACTTTTATATATGCTTTACATAAGACATCTGTTATTAAACACTAGAACTACAGACTGAGGCATAAAACTTTTAATCAGATCAAATCGGTTCAGCAATACGAGTACAAGAGGACGTGGACGTGGTACAAGCGGCCGTGGTAGTGGCCGGGGTTCTAGGGCTAGATTCTCATCATCAGGGTAGAGGCTTAAAAGGGAGGCGCCGGCATCGCCAGTGACTGAAACGGGGTCTCATGACCAAGCCGGAGCTAATGTGCTGACTCAGTTGGTTAAAGAGGTATTGGAGGACGTTAAAGGAATTCGTGAAGCACTTCGAGTTGGGTGCGTGGATTGCAAGAAGAAAAGAGATCGCGGTTCCCTAGGATCACAGTCTCGTTCTGTGAAGCACGTCAGAGCACGCCCAAAATTTCTGGCTTGCGTATGTTGCAGAAGGCGTCATCCGGGTGAATGTTGGAGGAGGTCAGGTGCATGCTTGAGATGCGGGTCTAAGGAGCATAGGGCCCGGGATTGTTCCATCACCATTAAGTTAGGTATGTTTAGGTTGGATGGGATGTTTGAATGTAGAAAATTTTATGAAAGTGTGATAAGTACCTGTTTGTTCCTGTGGTTAGATATTTTGCTATATGAAGAGGCTTCTTAAGTAGGTTAAACAGTATTAGTGTTATTAAAATCAGAGTGCGCAGCGCGAACGTAGTATGGTAGACTAGGATGTGTGACTATTCCTATAGATGGAAATTTTGAGGACGAAATTTCTTTAACGGGGTAGATTTGTAACGACTCGAATTTGGGCCTTGTAGAATTGGTCCCATTGGGAATTGGGCCGGGGAGCGTTTAAAATTTGTGAGAATAAGAGAACGGCTCTAGTGCAAGTTGGACCTATTAGGTGAGTGATTTTTGAAGGTTAGGGGGTTTCTATGAAGTTCCGGGTTAAAGTTAGGTCATAGGAAAATTTTGGTTTTTGGGCACTTAAGTGGGGAGAGCTGTAGGAGGCAAGGCTTAAGGGAAATTGATGGTGTTTTGTTAACACAAAAAGGAGTTGTGGTCTAGTGGCAAATGGCGCCATAGGGGAGACAAGGGAGTGACGCCACAAGGAAGAAGGGTGATCTAAGGTTCAAGTATTGGCACTTGCTTTTCTTTTTAGATTACCCTTATAAATGGATTTAGGCGTTGGCCATAGACTTATCTCTAATTGCCTATGTTTTAAGACACAAGTTGAGCGTGTGGTGTAGTGGTCTGGCGTCAAGTGGAGAGTAAATAGGGGAAGGGTTTGAATCCCACAAATGGCAAATTAAGGCTTCTATTTTTATGTTAGCTGGATGGAAGAAGTAGAGTTCCGTCAAAACTCTGCCTTGGAGGTTGGTGACCTGGTCAAACCGTTTGAATGGGTGAAGGAGAGTGAATGGTGGAGTAATTTGAGGAGAGTATCAAGGGATTGAGGTGAGAGGGGGTGGGTGGCCAAATATGGAAGCTTGTGGGAGGTGAATTTTGGCTAGGACTTTTTTTGGTAGGCAAATTCGGCTTTGGGGAGGGAGCAAAGAGTGAAAACCGAAATCTTTTTGTGTGTGTGTGCCGAAAGCTCTCTAGGGACTTTTGGCATTGTTTTTCTTTTTGGCTAGTGCATTCTTGGATCTTTGGCTTCAACTTTTTCTTGGCCGAAACCTCAACCTCTCAAGGGACTTCTTTTCTTTTCGATTTGAAACATTTGTCTTCCATTGGTGGTTGCCAAACATTTGCTGCCGAATTCTGCTCTAACCTTTCTCTTCTTTTCTTCTTCACAATTTCTTTCTACTAGCCGAAACTCACTTCCATCATTTCCCACTTGCATCTTTTTTATACACCATCAAAACTATAGCCGACTCTCTCTTTTCCATCTCCTACCATTCATTTTTCTGTACCATAGCCGAACCTTATTTCTCCTTCTTTGCTTCTCTACCTTTTTCTCCATTAACTGAACCTCTATTTTTCCCCCAATCTGAATTGGTGCTTCTCTCCTTTCGCTAATAGCTGAATCGTGTAGCCTAATGTGTGAGGGACTGTGATCACCGAATCTACCCTGGCTATTCGACATTGTTGTGAACACAAGGTAATATCTATTCTCCTATTATTTTCCACCGGCTCTTTCATTTTTTTTCTCTCTAAAGACGAATCTTGCCATACTACTGAAGGGGATCACTTTGTGGTGTTAGGGACACCCAGGGAGTAATTGGAGATTGTTGCTCACTAATCAGAAGTTCTCCTGGAGGCTGGTGGTAGCCAATCTAAGGGGGGATCAGAAAAAGCGCCTATTGGAAGTGGACTCATAGCACCTGCTGCCAAGTTTAAGCGGCGTAGTGTGTCAGCGGTTCGGGATTTCCCGTCGGGTTGTAAAAGGGCGTCGGCATCTGGTCTAGATAGGCGAATCGCGGTTGCTCGCACTAGTGACGGAAGTGTTAGTAAATTGTACAGTTAGGTGTTTGGATTTAAGATCTTCTAATCCGTTTGTTAACAGAGTTAATGGTGTGTTATGATTGGTTTAGGTGACGACGATCGTGGGTGTGTAATACTCGAAGTGGTCAGGTGTGTAATCTCACACTCTTTCGTTTGCATATGCACAAAGTTCTGTGATTCAACCAAAAGCCCGAAAGCTAGAAACCGGCATCTGTGACCACTCGAGCGTACGAATGCTCGTAGTGGTAAATCAAGATAACGAGTTGTGTTGTTAAGTCGTTGGGAGTGTCCCAAGCATTCTCACGAAGCTAAGGCTGGAATGGGCCTATCCGGGCCAAAACGGGCCAAGTGGGCCCATTAGGCTATTCGGCTCATTTGGGCCAAACTGCTGGAAAACTATCTAATGATAAGTCTGAAGGCGAAATCTGCAAATCTGAAACCGAAATCATGCGATTCAGGCCACACGAGCGTGTGGGCCCGTTTGGGCCTAAAATGGATTTTAGACCCAATAGATCCGTAGAGACCCCAAAAGGGTTCCTTATCGCTCGAGACGACAGTAGGCCTTGGAAAGGTCGTTAAATGCAAAATTACTGAAAAACTCTTAGAAGGGTAAATTACTGAAATACCCTCGGTGGGTAAAGTTACTGTTATACCTTAAGGGTAGATTAGTCTGATTCTGTGTGTTTTGTTTATCTACTTTATTGGTACGTTCATGCATGCACTATATTACTATGTCATGATATGTTGCATGGGATTGGGATATTGACGATCGGGGAAGTGTAATCCGGTGGCTCTGCCACATATTTTGGTGACTCCGTCACATTTTGTCTGGTGGCTATGTCACATATATTCTATTATTCTGGTGGCTTTGCCACAATTTCGTCGATGAGCAGCGTGACTGCCATCGAGGTGTGTAGCGGATGGAGGGTTGATTGTAGAAATCCTTACAGGTGTGTTGGGTTGGTACGGGTGGTGTGAAGCGGATGGATTACTAGGCTGGGCTGGGTTGCATTGTATTGCATATATTATCTGTATAACCATGCTAATAGGGCTAAGGCCCAGTTTGATTCGGAATGGGCCTCAGGCCAGTTTGTTCCGTAAGGGCTAAGGCCCAGTTTGTATTTGGATGGGCTCAGGCCCAGTTAATGACCGAACTGGGGGACATACACACTGAGTTCTCGTAACTCACCCCTCTACTTTAATCTTACAGGTAATCCCCAGCATTGTGGATTTAGAGCCGAGATGGACTCTGTGGTGGCCATACATCGTATCTTTAGTAAATTCTATTTTACTTTATTTTAAGATTATTTAATTTGGGTTATGTTTTGTAATAAGGCCTTTGGGGTTTTATTTTGGTTTTAGCTTTTAATTCGGTTGATGTTTGCTATTAAATGTTCAATACGGAATTTTCCTTAAACTTTAATAATTGTTTTCCAAAAAGTTAATGAACGGTTTACAAACTATAATTGGTAAAACACTGGGTTCTCTTAAACTCCGAAAATAGTTTTCAGGGCATCACATTTTCTCAAATCACTGAATCTTATTTCTGCCATAAACAAAGTTTTCTACAATGAAATAACAACATTTTTACAACAACACCTTAAAAGTATATTTGAATTGCACAAAAAACAAAGCTTGAGGTTTTCAAAAAGAATACAGAATTTGTAACGAACACTTAGTTTTCAACAACTTACCCTTATGACATACCAGATCCGGTCGTAACGTCTAGGCCGGGTTTGGGGTGTTACAGTGGAGATAGTGTGATTACACACCTTTTTACGGAGTCGTTCCAAGATCTATGAGCACCCAACCTAGATTCATCGAGATTCAATGTTAGTCCTTAATTGTTAGGGTAACACCCTCTTAAACACTTAATCCGAAATACCCTTCTTACCTTGTTTGAATGAGGGTGACCTTAATCCCTCAACGCTCGCTGTTCAGAAACGATCACACGCCATCGCTGCTTTCCTAAAGTACAGTTAAGAATAAATTAGAAAGTGGTAAGGCATATTCAGCCAACCCTAAAAACATGAGGTAACCTTATTACCTTACCGGACGTTTGAGAACGAAAGTGTGACTCCTCCAAACCGTTCACACTTAACCACTCCTCGAGGAAGACCCTAGCATCGCAATGAGTGCAGTACGTGAAGCATGAAATAAAAATTGGTTAATGGGGTTATTCGGTTTTGGAAAAGAAAGGAAGAGTATAGGTGCATTTGGTCTTAGAAGAAAAGCAGAGAATAGTTTTTGATCACTTACCGATAATTAGAACCTTTGCAGTAGATCGACACAGAGAAGAATTAACAACAGTGATATTCGACCAACAAAGAATAGAAGATGAATAGAAGTTAAAAGAAGAGAGGGGAAGGTTCGGCTATGAGAGAAAGAAAATATCAAAGATGAGGAGAAAAATGACACGAATGGTCAGAAGGGAAATGGCACGAGTTGTCAGTTTCGTAGTACAGATAAGACTTGAGAGAACCCAAAATGTAAAAAGTGAAAAACCCCAAAATCTCAGCAAAGAAATTCTACACTCTCCTATCAACACTCACAAGAACCGAACAAGGAAATCCTAGTGCCAAAAATGCTCCCTCTTTTCCCCCTAGCCGAATTTCACTAAGGCCTTAGAGTCTCATTCGGCCAAAACTCTCCTCACACTTCAAACTCCTTGAAAATCTACACAAATCACTCCCCTTATCTCTCCTTGATATCCTCCATAACAACTCCAAGACCAATTCAAACTTCACCTGGCAGAGTTTCATTCCAACTCCACTTCTCCTGCTGCAAGGAAATAAAATAATTATTCTTTTACATGCCAAGGGATTCGAACCCAAGCTATCCCCTTAGCCAAATCACGCCACTTGCCACCAAGCCACAAGCTCATCTTGTGTCTCATTTCCCCGACAATTATTTATAAAGCCTACCTGCTAAGCTCAACCCCCTTTAATTAAGAAAGAACAAATTTTTGCTAAAGCCCAGGTTTGAACCCAGGACTTCTCCAACACTTCTCAGGACCCTTAACCACTCAAGCAGTTATTTATTTGTGTCCTTCCCTTGCACATCCAAATACTTATGTGCAGCCTTCACTGCTTCCGTACGCAAGGCCCATTCCTTCTAGGCCTAAATTTGGGGCGTTACAATTTTACTTTCAATCGTATAAACAGTAATTCGTTCGTATCAACAATACTTTTCCATATCACAAATTTATGCCCGTTGAACCTATTAGAATCTCGAGGGATACTCGGGTCATATACAGTAAATATAAATCAGTAACCCATTAATTCCTTATCATTTTTCGCTCTTTCGAGCTATGATCAGTAAGCTCCTCCTCAGTTAATGGACAGTAAGCTCTATTAAGCTGAAACGGTAAGCTCTGATGAGCTGAAAACAGTAAGCTCTTATGAGTTGATATATCAGTAAGCTCATAGGGGCTGTGGTGAGTCCGCAACAAATGCAGGAGCTCGACCAAAACGGTAATTCTAGTGACATGTCACTCATATCCTACGAATTCATACGGTTCAAACGGGGCTCGGTAATAATCAATATTTATCAATTAAGCATTTGTATTCCAAGTATATCAAATACTCAATTATATACATACATCTCAAATAAATATAAGTATTTAAAGTTTGATTCTAATTATACGAACTTACCTCGTATTTGTAACAGCCCAATTTAGGGCCTAGTCAAAATGGTGGTTGTGAAACCACAAATTCAAAGTAGGAATATGTGTTTTATAATTTTTTATGAGGCTTATAATATGGTTGCACGAATATGTGAAAATTTCATGGGGAAATTTTATTTATTAGTGATCAATTTGTCCATTAGGACTAAATTGCAAAGATTAGAAAATATGATATTCTAGAAGATTCAAGTATGAAATAGAATTATAAAAATTATTAGAGGTCCTTATCAATTAAACCATTATATTTGAAGATGGACAAAAATGGGCATGTGAAGGAAAAATCTTAAGAAAAGGCCTTAAGGGCATTTTTGTCATTTGGTAAATAAAATATTAAAAAGGGAAAAAGAAGTCAAAATTGTGTCCATCTTCTTCTCCCCTTGGCCGAAACTCCCTAAGGAAGACATAGCTAGGGTTTGTTCATCTTCCAAGCTTCATAGTTAGTGCATCCTAGCCTCGTTTTTAATGTTCTTCATATATTTGAGATGCTCGTAGCTCGATTTAGCTATTTCTAGCTATATTTTGAGCTAGGGTTTATGTTCAAAAATTTACCCATGTATGAAATGCATGTATTTTGATGATTTATGGAAGAATATGAAAGTTTGATGTATGATAAACATCTTTTTCTAAGTGATTTTCATGAGAAATTCATAAAAAGGACTAAATTGTAAAAGTTATGAAAGTGGTCATACATGGGTGAAATAGTGGAAATTAGAGGTTGTTGCAGTTAAGAAAATTATTGGGCTTGGCTTAAAATATAAGAAAGTTGAATAAAAATCATTTTACGAGCCTAGTGGCAAAAGTGTAAATATGAGAAAGTTTAAGGGCAAAATTGTAATTTTGCCAAAGTATGATTCATGAGTCAATTTAGTTAATGTGAGTATTAAATAAGTGAAATTGTTATTATAGATCAAGAAACACAAAGCCCGGACCGAAATCGAGGCAAGAACAAAGTATTGGACTAAATTGAGCATCCACACACCTTTTGAGTACCGATGTAAGTTTTTATGAAATTAAAGCTATACAATGTTATTCTACTTGTAAATAATTTATTTTATGAGAAATGTATATAAATTCCATGAAGTTAATTTATGATGTTTTGATGAGATTGTAATGAGATTATACTAAGTTGAAGTCCTGGTTGAAGTATCGAAATAACGAGGATACCTATGCCACTACATGAGATAAAGGCGGTCCCGTATAAGACCATGCCTAGGACATGGCATCGGCACCGAATGTAGGTCCTGTATAAGGCCATGTCTGGGACATGGCATCGGCACCTAATGTAGGTCCTGTATAAGACCATGTCTGGGACATGGCATCGACACCGAATAAGGAAGGTCCCGTATAACACCATGTCTGGGACATGGCTTCGGCACCAAAGGAAGATCTCGTGTAAGACCATGTCTGGGACATGGCATCGACAACTATGTGTGATCTCGTATAAGACCATGTGTAATAGCCCGATTTTGACCCTAATCGGAATAGTGGTTTCGGGACCTCAAATCTGAGTTTAAAAATATTTTAATATTAGTTTCTGTGTTAATTTTGTGTGAATTTACATGTGTGAAAGTTTCGTTAATTAATTTTATTGTTTGTGTGCTTAATTTGAGAAAAGGACATAATCGCGTAAATTGTAAAAGTGGCTAATTAATGTGTAAATGCTAATTTGCTAATAGTAGGAAATTAGACCACTATTAAGATTAGTGGACGGCAATGGACAAGAATAACCTTATTATATATATGTTTTATATATTAATTAAAAGGTTAATTTAGTAATTAAGTTAATAATATCATTATAATAAAAGAAAACACAAATTAAAATCCATTCTCATCTTTTTCAACTAGCCGAATGTGAAAGAAAAGAAAAAGAATAGAACAAGCTAGGTTTCGACACTTGTTTATCTTGATTAAGGTACATATCTAGCTAGGTTTTGATATTTTTTATGTTTTTGAGATCGTTGCTAAGTTATCTTCAAAGCCTATGTCTTAATTTTTGAATTTGATGATGATTTTGTGTTTTTCCATTGATGATAGCTTGTGATTTTTGTTGTTTGATGATGAAATATTAAAGATATGTGTTAAATTATCATGTTTTGTCTTTGGATTTTTGATGAATTTGAGTAATTTGGACTAAATTGTGAAAATAAATTTTTAAGGGACTAAAATGTAAAATAAATGAAATGTATGGACTTGTAAGGGCATGGGTGATATTCGGCCTAGCTATGGTGATGAGAAATTTTGTGTATTTTGTGTTTTATGCAATAGGGACTAAATTACAAAAAGTGTAAAATGTCAGGGGCAAAATGGTAATTTGCCCATTTGTGTGTTTTTAGATTAAATTGAATGAATATGTGGTTAAATTAGTTAAATTTGAATTTCTTTAGATCAAGAACGGAAGAAAACAAAATTTGATTGGGGGAAATCGAAAGTCGACAAATAGTCGATTAAACCGTTCGACGACATCCGAGGTAAGTCTATAAGCATATAAATGTTGTTAAATTGAAAATATATATTTGTTATGTGTTGAATTAAATTTTTAAGAATGTATATGTGTATTGGCCGATTTTGATTAAGCTTGGAAGATAAGTTACGAGTTCGATTCGATCGAGATACGTTGTCCGAAAGTCTCGTACGAACCCTAGGAATAGTTAGGATACATATGTCATGACATAGGATTCCGATATGTGTTTTCGTGTAAGACCACGTCCGGGACGTTGGCATCGACTTGTGTCTACGTGTAAGACCATGTCTGGGACATTGGCATCGTATCTGATTCGTGTAAGACCCTGTCTGGGACAGTGGCATCAATATGTGATTACATGTAAGACCACGTCTGGGACGTTGGCGTTGTATGAGCTTTTCGATTATCCGCGTATCCTTTTTAATTCCGAATGGTTCAACGGGCAATGTGAAGTAAAGACCGAATGTGAAATCGAATTAAAAGGTTCAAGTATGTATTCATATTATGTTATGAAATTAAGGTAAATTGTATACTTGAATTGATGATTTAAAGTTATGTGAAATATGAATTATGTGTTAGCATTATTTGAACATATAAGAGATTAGGCCTATTGATGTATTTGTGATAATATAAGTGATTCGGCCTATTGATATAGTTGTGATATTTAAAAGTGATAATTATATGTGTTTATGAGTATTTGAGCATTTAGTTATATGATGTTAAATGCTAATGTATATTTGATAACATACAAACTTGAGATTGTGATATACGTATATTTAATTAAAGTTTGGATTGACTTGGCTAATTGATTTAGTGTTAATGTTCATATGATTATTGTTTGCTTATGACTTACTAAGCTTAAATAGCTTACTGTGAGTGTGTTCTTTTTTACCTCTATTTTATAGATTTTCGAGTCAAGTTACGAGCTCGGGAATCAGCAGCAAAGTCTATCACACTATCGACTAACTTCGGTATTTTATAAGCTGAAATTTCTTTGAAACTATGGCATGTATAGGCTAGCTTTTGAGTTAGTTTAATTCAGAAGTGTATGTATAAAAGCCATGCGAAAATGGCTTAATTTGTAACACCCTGAATTTGGGCCTAGTAGAATTAGGCCTATTGGGCCTTGGGCATGGGAGCATTTAAAATTTTTGAGAACAAGAGAACGACACTAATGCAAGTTGGACCTATTAGGTGAGTGATTTTGGAAGGTTTGGGGGGCTTCCATGAGGTATTGGTTTCAAACCTGGGCTTTAGGGAAAAAAATGGTTTAGGTGAATAAAACCCTGGATGTAAGTGAGTAGGCTTTAAGAATATTTTTGGGGAAATCACGACGCAAGGAAGCATGTGTCCTAGTGGTTGTGGCATCATTAAGGTTGTAAGGGAGCCTGGGTTCAAGTCTTGGCCCTTGCAGAATTTTTAAATTTTGCTCTTAAAAGAATCTGGACACTGGCACATAGGCTTTATAAATATTTGCGCATGATTTAAGTCACAAGGAGCTAGTTGGTAAGGTGGCTAGCAGCGTGGATTAAGTTACAGGGGAGCCTGAGTTCGAAACCCCTTGCATGTGAAATGTGACTATTTTGCTAATTTGAGATGGTTTTGGAGGATTGATGGAGGGATCCCACGTCGGGAAGCTAGCATGAGAGTAGGCGAGAAGCTGGCTTTAAATAGAGCGATCTATGAGAAGAGTAAGGATACCTTGGTTGGCGTTTGGGCATAGGAGTGTTCGGAGCGCGGATTAACTCCAGATTTCTATCATGTGTGTATTTCGCACTACTCTAGCTGTAGAGCGGCAAATGCCGAAATACCGGTCACACGGCGATGGTAGCCACACGAGCGTGCGAGCGCACGTGTGGGAGCTTCGACGCAATAGTTGAGGCCATCATGAGTGTTCTTGTGGGTTTAGGCTGTTTGGGCCACGATGGGCCGAAAGGGGCCATGTGGGGCCAATGGACCCGTTGGACCAATCGGATAAGTTGTATGATTGTGTAGTAAATATTGGACTGGACTATGTGAATCTGATATCTATGGCTAGATTTGGGCCAAATGGGCCACACGAGCGTGTGGGCCCAATTGGGCCGAGAATGGGCCCTAGGCCCATTCGCATCGTTATATCTGTTTAGAATACCTTGGTTTACAAAATTCCTAAAATACCCTTGGTTTACAAAATTACTGAAATACCCTCAACTTGTAAAATTACCGAAGTACCCCCATTTTGTAAAATTATCGAAATACCCCCGATTTGCGAAATTACCAAAGTACCCCTGATTTGTAAAATTACTGAAATACCCCCTGATTTGCAAAATCACCAAAATACCTCTAATTTGTGAAATTACTGAAATGCCCCTGTAGGGTAGAATTAGGGTAGAATTATCGAAATACCTCTGTAGGGCAGAATTACTGAATACCCCTGAAGGGTAGGATTACCGAAATACCCTTATAGGGTAAAATGACTATTTCGCCCTTGCGGGTAACTGACTGCTTAGGACTATGACTGATTTAACTGTGAATGTGTGATTGTGTTTTAACTGATTTGACTGTGGTCGTGTGACTGATATGCTTTTAATATGTGTGTAAATGACTGTTACTGAGCATGGCCATTTTTCATACACGTGTAATGATTGAGCATGAAATACACGACATATTGCATGGGGTTGGGACATTGATACGGAGGAAGTTCTGAACGGGTCGCATGACGACTGTGGATCCAGTATTGATCTGTTAAGGTCGCACGGGTCGCATGACGACTGTGGATCCAGTATTGATCTGTTAAGGTCGCACGGGTCGCATGAGACGACTGTGGACCAACGGACGGCTTAAAGCCGCGTAAACTGATTATGGCTCTTTGCCAACCTATATATGGCTCTGTGCCATCTTGATTATGGCTTTGTGCCAATCGTATTTACCTGTGGCTATGTGCCTAACATATATATTGATGACTCTGTGTCGATCATATTTACCCAAGGCTGTGTGACGGTTATATTACCGTCGCTGATGGCTATGTGCCAAACATAATACAGTTACTAATGGCTTTGTGCCAATTATAATACCGCTACTGAAGGCTTAGAGCCGTATATATATATATACTAGCAACTTTGTTGCGATTTTGGTTAGTGCCGCAACCGGTGCTAACATTTGGAGTGTAGGGATGGCGTGGGTGATTTATTCCACGCAGGTAGTGCAGGGTTGGACGGAGGCAAGTGCAGGGTTGCATGGGATGGGTTAGCATGCATCACACATTATGCATAAGGAATTGAGTCTGATATGGGCTAGGTCCAACTGTTACTGATATGGAGATTGGGCTAGGCCCAATTGATTCTGATAAGGGCTAAAACCCAAGCGAAATTGTACTGGGCTTAGACCCACACACATTGTTCTGTTACTGTAATTGGGCTCCGGCCCAGACTAATTCTGAATTTTGTCTGTTTTGCTAATTGTTTTAGCTAGGAGGGGATTACACACTGAGTTTTTGCAAACTCACCCCGTTTTTAACTATGCAGGTAATCCCCAGCATTAGGAGGATCGGTGCTGCTAGGGACTCGGAGAAGGCCACACACTGCCTATAGGTTTCGTTTTGATTATTTACATTCAAGTATTTTGATTCGGGTTGTAATAAGGCTTCTTTAAGTTTTCAGATTTTAACTCCGGGTCTTTCTTTACTTTGGTTTATATCAGTTAGAAGTAAGTCACGATTTTTGAAAATGATAACTATTTTTCAACAACACTATGTTTTCGCAACATTTTCGGAATGGTTTCGCGACTTAAACTTTTTCGTAAATTGATTGCTCTAAAAAATTAGCTTCCGCAACTAAAAAGATATTTTGGGAAAAAATTAATAATTTTTCAATGTACAAGGGTTTTTCAACAAAAAACATAGTTTTCGAAATACACTTCAACGTGACACGCCAGATTCGAGCTTAACTTCTAGGCCGGGTTTGGGGCGTTACATAATTTCCTTGCTTGTGTTCGGTTTTGGTTTAATTATGGCTTAAGTTTATTTTGGTCATGGTTTAATCTTATATGGATAGTAATCACATGGTATGGTATATATATATATATATATATATATATATAGTGGTGTTTTATTCATGTGTTTCGGCAATGAGGTAAATGAGGTATGTTTGGTGTATTTTAGTAAGATAAATAATGTTAAGTTTAAGTGATTTTGGTTATGTGTTATATATATATATAATATGTGTGGTATGTTTGGATTTGGTTTTCAAGTGAGTTTGGGTTATGACATATGAATTGAAATATGCATATGAAGGTTGGAGACTATCTATATTTCAGCTTATTAATGGGGTAAAAGAATGATTATATATTTGAGTGTGTATTGAATTAAAATTTGTGGTTTTATTATTGAGTTGAAATGGCATGTTTTAAATGGGTAAATTGGTTTAGAAATGACAATTTAATTGTATATGTATATTAGGCTAAGGAGATGGCCTAAAATGATAAGCATGATATTTGGTTTATAGCATTATATAAATATTCTATGGATTAGAGTATAAACAATACCGAATATGTAATGACTACCTTTGTAGTGATAATGAAATATGGACATTCGAAAATGGCTCAATTGTGTACACATATACGCAAGCTTGTATATGGAAAGTATGCATGTTTTTGGTTCTTTGAAAGGTTAAATAATTGTGTATGTTATTTATGATATTGGTCATTAAGCTTTATGTTATGATTTATTAAATTTACTAAAAGTAGGTATCCTATTAAGCAGAAAGGGTTTTTAGAAATTATTATTATTCGAATATCATTGTAATGGTGATTACATATTTCGTACAGTGCATGTGCATATGCATATAATATGTTAGTAGATTATGTATATCATTAATCTATTATTTGTGGTTAAATGTGGTACATTATTCTGTGACTTAAGTAATTATATATAATATTTTCGGTCATGGTATTATATTAATCAATGCCTCATATATGAATAAGAACAAAATAAAAACTAGGCCACGTAATATGGTTGTTGTGTTTTTAATATGTGCATGTACAACAATTTATAAAAAAAATGATATGATTAGCAGTTATTCTATGAGATAATTGTATTAACATTTGTTCGATGTATGAAATGTAAGGATATATGTTTGAACATGTATTCAGGAAGCAAATGCCAATACTATTGAAGTTATATAGTTCGAACCTTGTATGTATTAAGTACATGTAACATGTCTTTGTTGCACATTAGTTATTTCGAATATGTGGATAAATAATTGATATTGACATGCTTAAAATTTTAAAGCATGATTTGCTTATGAATTTTAAGTAGTGAAGCATGATTGGGTTTTAGTTGATTAAGTGAACTATATGTATAATAAATCTTTGAATGTGTTTTGATTTATAAGTTGTGTGATATTGTTATTGTATATAAAATGTATGTGTATTGATGTGATTGAATTATGGAAAAAAATAAAAATAAAAAATAGTAAATGTCTGTCCTGATCTGTGCTATGTCCAGTAATACCTTATAACCCTAATTCGGCGACGGATATGGGTTAGGGGTGTTACATTTGATTGGTATCAGAGCTAAGGTTTAGTTGGTTCTAGGACTACCATAGCGTATGTGAGTCTAGCTATACATGCCATATTTAATCTGCGATAGTGTGATATCTCCCGACTCTGACGAAGATTATTTTGATGAGATAGATAAGTTTTCCAGCTGAGCTAATTCTGATAGTATAGAAGTAAATACTCAAATATTTGAGTGGAAATGTGTTGATGATGAGTTGAGACTCATAAAGGTAAGAACCAAATTGTATGACATGTTGTTATTGATAAATGTTGTAATTATATGAGCATATGAGATATGATATTTGAGTTATGATTGCTATCTGAAATGCACTGATTGTGAAATAGTGATTTGAGTTGGCATATGAACAATGTGTTAAGAAAAGAAAAAAGTGATTAAAAGCAAAAGTTTATTAAATGATTTGAGAATGTGAAATTAGTAATGAACTGACTATTTGTGATAGTATGTATTATGTGCATTTATGTGAGAGTTAAATTTGAGGCTTTACTACCCTCACCCCTCTTATCAGAAAAATGTTACAATTTTATTATAAGAGTTGGAATGAATAAGCTCACGAGTGTGGAGTTATAGAAATTCGTGTTTGAAAGATTAGTAATGTGGTCAGGAAGGAGAATGAATCAGCAAATGAAGATAGTACTAAAAGAGATATTGGACAGTTCTGAAGACTATTCAGATTATGCAAAGTCACCGTTAAAGAAGAAGTTAACTCTGATTAAATGACTTATTCAGGTATGTTATCTAAAGAAAGTATTAACTGGAAGCTATTCTGAATTGATTTCTGTTAGTGATGGGATAATGTGAAAATTTCGATGATGTGAATTAAATGTAAGATTAATGTTTGAATTGTATTGATGGTTGAGTACAGTGGTTGTAGTTGAGTTAATTACGACGATCACTTCTGAGTATGCAATGTGTTCATTTACTTTCAGAGGTATATGTAGCTGATTATGTTAAGATGAAATTTTTATCGTATGAGAACATTAGCTAAACATATTAATAGATGAAAGCATCGTTGATCTGTTTGGGATATGTTCGACATTGTTATGTCTCTCTCTGGTAATTTATTCCATTGTGTGGATATGAAAGTCTACGGTAAAATCTGTATGAGGCTAATATTCTGTTTCTATTGGTTATTATTCTGTTGAATATACGTGAAGATTATATTGCTTCTGTTACTGTGGATTTCAGTATTTAAGAATGACATCATTCTTTCTGGACATTTTCTGGGATATTCTCAGAATTTTATATCATTATATATGGGTTGTAATTTTTAGATATCCTGTGTGACTCCATATACTAAAATTTTGCTTTTCCGGTTTTCTTATGACTCCATGTGATTATTTACAAGAGATCTCTATTTGACAGAGATGACTATTTCTATTATGATTTTAATTTTTGGCTTGAAATGTGAGAATACAGTGGTACCGTCTTCAAAGTTATAGAAGCTGTGTTTCTGCAATGGTTGCTATTTAAATCATATTTGATACTTCTCTGTGTTCAAATGCTTCATTAACAGTCAAAATAATATCTATTTATAGGGTTGAGTCATCGTTCTGATTAAGGCTTAATGATTTCTTTTTGGTTAAGGTGATTTCAGTATAATTCAGAGTTTTGATGATTAATATATGAGATAACTTCATTATAAACTCTTTTCTAGTTCTCGTGAAAGTCCGACATTGATAAAAGTGAAAATGATAGAAGAGGAATATCAAATATGTGAAACAATATGTCTGGGTTATCCTTTTTAATGAGAAGAAAAGATTTCATCGAAAAGACTGATTCAGTGGTTTAGTTTGATTTGAATTATTTGATTGAAAAGATAATTGGGTTATATGTGTCTGAATCTATCCACCTGACTGAAAATAAACTTTGAATGTACATGTGTGAATTGAGGGATAATCTGGAAGAAAAACTCGTATTCTTGAAGACTTGATACCGAATTATATCCATCGGAATGATCCTTTCTGGGAAATGTTGTGATAAATTAAAGTTAGTTTATTGTTGAAGTTTTCTTTTACACGAAGATAATTTTGACCGAAATATCAGTTCTGGTTCAGTTTGAGTTTAATGAAGAGATTACGATTTTCGTCCTTATGTTAATGAATAGTTCGAAATGTATTCTAATACAAGAATGTGCGAAGATATCTTATGATTTTATACAGTTAAAGCTGCATAAAAAGAGTTATGTGAAATATTTGATGATTATAAGAGTTTAAAATGTCTAATGTCAGAGAAAGATATGAACTTGGCACAGCAAGGCTAGTTTCAATCGTCGAAAAACTTTTAAGTCTATAAGTGATTCTTATCCGAGGAAAAGGATTATAGTTTCGAATGTTTTGCTTGGGCGATGAATACGTGATTGATCTTATCAGGTAATGAACAGTTGTTAGTTGAATTATAGGCTAAATAAATGTTTATATAGTGAAGTTGTGAAATTCAGAAATGTGTCAGCGAATTTTAAGTTAAAAAGGAGTTCAACATAAATTGATTTCTTATTTAGAACCTCAGATGTGGTATCGATGATTATTTGTTATTTCGAGATAGAGTGTGCATATGAAAAGTTCTACGAATATACAACAACTGCTACAAGAAACTTTCAATGGTGTTCATATGGGATTAACAAGATGCACAAAAGTCCGAGATATGATATAGATGATGAGTGTGAAATGTAATATTTCTGACTTTGTTGATTATAGAAATGGAGGGTTAATGAATTTTGTATCGGGATTATCTTTATCATTGAAAAATATGGAGTTATCTGAAATATGGTTAACTGTCTGAAGAAATCTCTCTGTAAGTATAGATTTTCTCTTTTGATAAAATAGTTAAGTCATTCGTTTCTGTGTTGGTAAATATGTCTATGGTATCAGTTATCATTGTTTTGGATTGAGATCTGAAATTTATATGGTAATTCTAAGAGAGAGATTACAGTAATCTGTGAGTATGAAATTGCATTGAAATCAGGAAACGTAAACCAAATTCTCAAAATATTTATTTGTCACTATGTTTTAGAATTTCAAAGTAACTAAGAAAGACTGTTGCTATTATAATCGGTTATCAAACTCTGTTACTTCAGGATCAAGTTTTGTGAGAAAATGATCCACAGGATCAAAATCGTCAGAGAATGTGAGTAGAAAATGGAAACAATTTAATACAGTTATAAGCAGTTTCAGCTAGGGATGATGTACAGTGAAAGTTAGATCAAAATTTTAGTTGTGAGATTAAAGAGATTTGAAATTCGAAGCTATGTGTGAAATTGAAATATATGATGTGAAAGTGATTCGCGATAGTCTGAAAGCAGTATTGAATTGTCAGAAATCGTATGCAAACTTGAAACGAAATGATATAGAGTTTCAGATTGAAAATAAAGTGTTTTTGAAAGTCTCACCGTAGAAGAAAATACTAAGATTTTGGTCGTAAAGGCAAATTGAGTCCGAGATTTATTGGACCGTATGAGATTATAGAGCGTATCGTGCCGGTTGCTTACAGACTGCTGTTGTACTTGAATTAGAAAAGATTCACAATGTATTCCATGTTTTTATGCTCCGTAGATACCGATCCGACCCCTCACATGTAATTTGTCTGATAGAGATTGAGATTAAGTCTGATATGACATATGAAGAAGAACTGATTTATATTCTGGCTCGTGAGGTTAAAGAATTGCGTAATAATAAAATTTCGTTAGTTAAGCTACTGTGGCATAAACACAGAGTTGAGGAAGCAACTTGGGAGCCAGAGGATACAATGAAAGAGCATTATCCGAACCTATTCACCGGTAAGATTTTCGGGGATGAAAATCCCTAAGGGGGAGAGTTGTAACAGCCCAATTTTGACCCTAATCGGAATAGTGGTTTCGAGACCACAAATCCGAGTCTAAAAAATATTTTAATATTATTTTTTGTGTTAATTATGTGTGAATTTACATGTGTGAAAGTTTCGTGAATTAATTTTATTGTTTGTGTGCTTAATTTGAGAAAAGGACTTAATCGCGTAAATTGTAAAAGTGGCTAATTAATGTGTAAATGCTAAATTGATAATGTCTTTATAATATAAAGTCCTTAATAGGAAATTAGACAACTATTAAGATTAGTGGACGGCAATGGACAAGAATAACCTTATTATATATATGTTTTATATATTAATTAAAAGGTTAATTTAGTAATTAAGTTAATAATATCATTATAATAAAACAAAACACAAATTAAAAGCCATTCTCATCTTTTTCAACTAGCCGAATGTGAAAGAAAAGAAAATAATAGAACAAGCTAGGTTTCGGCACTTGTTTATCTTGATTAAGGTACGTATCTAGCTCGGTTTTTGATAATTTTTATGTTTTTGAGATCGTTGCTAAGTTATCTTCAAAGCCCATGTCTTAAGTTTTGAATTTGATGATGATTTTATGTTTTGCCATTGATGATAGCTTGTGATTTTTGTTGTTTGATGGTGAAATATTAAAGATATGTGTTAAATTATCATGTTTTGTCTTTGGATTTTTGATGAATTTGAGTAATTTGGACTAAATTGTGAAAATAATTTTTTGAAGGACTAAAATGTAAAATAAATAAAATGTATGGACTTGTAAGGGCATGGGTGATATTCGGTCTAGCTATGGTGATGAGGAATTTTGTGTATTTTGTGTTTTATGTAATAGGGACTAAATTGCAAAAACTGTAAATTGTCAGGGGCAAAATGCTAATTTGCCCATTTATGTGTTTTTTGTAACGCCCCAAAAATTAGGGGTTTGTAATTTTTCTTGAATTCCATGTTGTGCGTGATTGGCTAGTTATTTGAGTGTATTTGGGGGTCCTAAGGAGGCCTGGGTTCGAGTCTGAGCTGTAGAAGAATTTTAGTTTTTTGCTCATAAAGGGGAACTGGCTGTTAGCAGTCGGACTTATGTATAATTATGTGTGTTTTGCGACACAAGTGAGCTTGTGGCCTTATGGTGGTGGCTTCATTAGGAAGGCAAGGAGAGAGGGGTTCGAATCCCATGGCAAGCAAAAGAGGGCTTTTATTTTATGTCATGGGAGTGGAAGAAGTAGAGTTTGGATCAAACTCTGCAAAGGAGGTGGAGGACTTGGTCAAAATTTCAAATGGAAGGATGGGAGCAATTCTAGGAGATGTGGGTGGAGAAAATCAGGGAAGTGGATGTGTGTGGGAGTGTTGGACGAATTTGGAGAGTGTAGGTAAGTAGAGAATTTCGGCTAGGGGGTTTGGTGGATGCAAAATTCGGCTGAGGGGTCATTTTTTAGCATTTCGGGTTTTGTTGCTTTGACATTTCGTGCTTCTTTTCTCTCTAGTGTTAGTGCCACAAGTGACCTTTTCTTGTTTTCAGGATTGAATTAGAGTGAGTGCTTGGTGTCAAATTCTCTGTGGAAATCTTCTTTCTTCTTCTCATTTGCTTCTCTGCCGATTTGGCTTGTGTGCAAGTTTGGTCATTCTCTTTTCGGCAGCATCTTAGTCGAACTCAACCTTTTTCTTTTCCTCTCGTTCTCCTTTTCTGTTCTATTCAAGATAGCCGAACCTATCTTCTTCTTTGTTCTCAACATTCCTTCTCTTGCTCTTTAAGTTGAGAAAGCCGAAATCAATCTCTTCTTTCCCTTCTTCTATAATTCCATCTTTGGGGCCGTACGTGTCTATTTATTTTACTCAAAGAAATTTGTTCTTGTCGAATTTGAAGAGTAAGTTATATTGATTTTCTTTCAAGTAATTTTCGTTGGTGGTACTGTTCTTTTCTCTTCTTTTCCCCGAATCTTCCCTTCCCTCTTTAGGCTAATGTTTGATTGGTGTGTAGGTCCTCTCAAAGTGTGAAAAGGGCAAGTGACCTGAAGCAATCGATACGTTACTCTTAGCCTTTGATCAAGTAAGCATTCTCGCTTTGTGTTTGGTTTGGGATTTGATCTTTCCCGAGGGTATTGTGATTGTCAAGGATGGATTTTAACCACATGATTATGCAATCTCTTTTAATAAGGGGGTATTGTAACGCAGAATCCATTCAGGAGTCTTGATTTTAGCTAATATTTGGAGAAGACTTTATAAGCTCGGTCAATTAAGGTATGTATAAATGTGGTTTCGGTTTATGTTGAAGAATAGGAGGGTAACTCTTTTGATCGGTTGGCTAATTGTTAATCTTACTTAACGTAGGATCGGTGCTTAGGGATTCGTGGCACGCTTTGTAATCAAGGTGTGTAACCGTACACCCATTACCGTATAGTTCAAACACTGGATATCGATGTCGCACACTCTTGTGCTACTGTGTCTCGGCAAAAGCCAAAAAGCCGCACTTCCGGCGTCTGAGAGCCCTCGAGCACGCGAATGCTCATAGGGATAAATCGATCCTCAATCGTTGGCGTTAGACCGTAGAGGCCGCCACGAGCGTCTCTGTGGGTTTAGGTCGTAATGAGCCTCGATGGGCTATGGAGGCCCAATGGGCCCCACATGGGTATAGTCCCCGGTGAGCTGATAACAATGAAATGGGTTGCGAAGTTCGCATAATCGTGATCGATATTGGGCTGAATGGGCCACACGAGCGTATGGGGGGCCACTTGGGCCTAAAATTGGGCCTTGGGCCCAACTGCACCGTTGAACCGGAAAAGGGTATCTATGTCTTTCGAGGCGACTATAGGTCTTCGGAAAGGCTGTTATATGACTAAATTACTGAAATACCCTCAATGGGTAAAATTACTAAAATACCCTCGATGGGTAAAATTACTGGAATACCCCCGAGGGGTGAATTACCGTTTTACCCCCCAACCGACCAAATGACTGTTATACCCTTAGTGGTAGTGTCAGTGATATATGTGTAATAATTGTATGATTGATTATGATTGTGATACACTGCATACATAGATTATTTATGATATGACATACTACATTGGGTTGGGTTTTGTATTTTGGAGGAAGCATCAGATCTTGGTGGCTCGCCACGTTTTATCGATATAGTGGCCGCCGCACGATACCGATTTTAGTGGCTCAGCCACGTATACTAATTTTTAGTGGCTCAGCCACGTATGCTGTTATTAGCACCTTTGCTGCGTTGTTATTAGCAGCTAGGCTGCGTTATTGGTGTGCTGGTTGGGTGGGTCGACTTGGTCCCCACGAGGTGTGTTTGTTGGTACGGGAGGTGTGTTGGCTAGACTGGGTTGGGTTACATTCCTGTGTTGCACTGATATGATTTTTTGGGCTTAGGCCCACTGACATCTTGAATAGGGCTTGGGCCTGCATCATTCATCGTAATAGGGGATTACACACTAAGTTCTCGTAACTCACCCTTTTCTTTAACTGTGCAGGTAATCCCCAGTCTTTGATGATTTGGAGCTGCGAGGGACTCGGAGGTGGCCACACGCTCGATATGTTTGAAACATAAACTTAGTTATTTTAGTTAATTTTACTATATTGGGCTAATCATTTTGTAATAAGGCCATTTGGGATTTTTAACTTTTAATTGGTATTTTCTTTGCATTACTACCTGCTAGACTAGGAAACGCAGGTTTTAAAATGACAACGGTTTTTTAAAGGAAATTACGATTTTCAAACCTTAAAATTTACAACTTGAACGAGCTTCCGCGATATTTAATTTTGTTAATCAAATGATTTGATTAAAAAGGAAATAATGTGCTTATGAATTTACTACCCTAAAAGTCTCAAAGAGAATAAATGTTTAGTATTGAGCTTTTACCGAACTAGCTGATTTTCAAACGACACTTTGATGTGACACGTCAGATCCAGTCGTAACGTCTAGGCCGTTTTGGGGTGTTACATTTAGTGGTATCAGAGCTCGGTTGCAAAACTCGGCTGTGGAATGGGTTTTGAAAATGTAACACCCCAAACTCGGCCTAGACGTTATGACCGGATCTGGCATGTCACATAGAAGGGTTGTTTAAAACTACGTGTTCGTTAAAACTCCGTATTCTTTTTGAAAACTTCGAGCTTTGTTATTTTTGAAATTCAATTTCGCGTTTATTGTTAAAAACATTGTTACTGCTATTATTATTCTTATTATTATTATTTCCCAAAAACTTGTTTAAAACAGAAATCAAATTCAGTGAATTGCGTAGATGTGATATTTTGAAAACAGTTGATGTTGTTTTAAGAAACCACGTATATATAAATTTAACAGTTATTAAAGAAAACTTAAAAGAAAATAAACCAACGGCCTTATTACAAAAATATTAACCCAAAATAACTTAAAACCAAAATAAAGCGAAAACGAAAATTTACTAAGTTCCCGGGAAATGTTCCCGATGTATTGCCACCACAGAGTCCTCTGCCGCCCCAAATCCTCTAACGCTGGGGATCACCTGCAAGATTAAAGCAGAGGGGTGAGTTACGAGAACTCAATGTGTAATCCCCTAATCGGTTATTAACTGGGCCAAAGCCCATACGGAATCAAATTGGGCCGAAGCCCATACAGAAGCAGACTGGGCCGAAGCCCTATTCGGAGTCAAATTCAGTAACAATCTGGGCCTTAGGCCTATGAACATGATCATGCAAATATAGAATGCAACCCAACATAATATTCCGTCTGCTACACACCACCCATACCAGCCTAACACACCTGTGGGGATTTTTAAATCAACCCATCCATCCGCTACACACCTCGATGGCAGTCAAGCTGGTCATCACAGAATTTGTGGAAAAGCCACCAGAATATCAGAATATACGTGGCATAGCCACCAGACAGAATGTGGCAGAGCCACCAGAATATGTGGCAGAGCCACCAGAATATGTGGCAGGGCCACCAGATTACACCTCCTCCGATCATCAATATCCCAATCCCACGCAAAATGTCATGTATGCAAAACATATATCAAATATGATGCATGAAATGAATTACCATTATAACCAGATAAACAAAATACACACAATCATACTAATCAACTCTTGAGGGCATAACAGTAATTTTTTACCCACCGAGGGTATTTCAGTAATTTACCCTCCAGGGATATTTCAGTAAATTACCCTCCAGGGGTATTTTGGTAATTTTGCATTAAACAGCCTTTCCGAAGGCCTACTGTCGCCTCGAGAGACACAGAACCCTTTCTGGGTCTCTACGAAACTATTGGGCCTAAAATCCATTTTAGGCCCAAACGGGCCCACAAGCTCGTGTGGCCCAAAACGCTTGGTTTCGATTTCAGATCTGCAGATTTTGCATTCAGATTTATCATTTGCTAGCTTTCTAACAATTTGGCCCAAATAGGCCGGATAGCCCATTGGGCCCACTTAGCCCGTTTCGGCCCGGATAGGCCCATTTCAGCCTCAGTATCACGAGAGAGCTCGTGACAGTCACAACGACTTAACGTCATCATCCGTATCTCGATCTACCACTACGAGCGTTCGCACACTCGAGTGGTCACAGAAGCTGATTTCTGGCTTTTCAGCTTTCGGCCGAATCATAGAACATCTCATGCAAACATTCAGATCGGTGTGAGATTACACACCTGACTACGCTTTGCAATACTCGACACTAAAACCAGAATACCTGAGATCCATATGGACTAACAGTTAGTCTAAATCTTAATACAACGTCCTCTAAGTATTGAGATTGATAAACAATCTTCGTCACTTACCAACAATCCGAGGAGTTCACTGGAAGGGAAGATTGTATAAACGTTTCCTTGGTTTACACCCGTCGAGTCCCTTGCAACGTTGAAATCGAGAAGAAGTGTTAGCCATTAGAACTCATATCCAAACTTAAAAACATGGGAGCCTTTCGACTTGAATAAAAATCAACCAAAAAGCATAACCTCACCACCTGTATTCGGCCTTAATCCTTCTTACCAACCAACCCCCGAAAACCAAGACTAGAAAGGTGATAAGAAGTATGCTAGCACTCCAACAAATTCGGCCCACACCAAAAGAAACAAGAACAACTTGAGGTGGAGAGGAATGTCTTGATTCGGCCTTAGTCAAAAGAAACAGGGTGAGAACTTCGGCTTTTAGCAAAGAAACAAGAAGTGAACAAGAATAAGAATCCAGCATAAGAGCAATACTAACCTTAGATCAGAGGTTAATCGTATGGGAAGAAGAGATTCGGCCAACACTATTTAAGCAACTACCAGTGAAGAAAA
Organism: Gossypium sturtianum; assembly: GCA_025698515.1. Classification (NCBI taxonomy): domain Eukaryota; kingdom Viridiplantae; phylum Streptophyta; class Magnoliopsida; order Malvales; family Malvaceae; genus Gossypium; species Gossypium sturtianum. The sequence continues at coordinate 44,239,848 of CM046951.1, forward strand.
CATTTGAAAAGGAAAACGAGAAGAAATAAATGAGAGGAATTGAGGTTTCGGTTATAGTGAAGAAAAACAAATGGAAAGAGAGGGGGTGAGTTTCGGCCAAGGTGATCAGGTAACGGGCAAAAGCAAACAAGGTATGAACACCAAATGAATGAGGGGAAGAATGAACTAAGAATTTCGGCAATAGCTCTAATGAAGGAAAAAAAACCGAAATGCTTTCAGCCAAAATGTACCCAAGTAAAAGTCTCTCTCAAAAGATTACTTAGAAAAACGACACTCTCCACACACACACATGACCGAATATGCTCCCTGACTTTTTCTCTTTGACCGAAATTCCCCCATGCACTTCCCCATTTCTGGCCACTTCTTTCCACACTTTGAATTCCACGATTCTCTCCCTAACTCTCTCCCTAATTCACTCTCCCTCACACATTCAAACGGTTTGACTGAGTCTTCAACCATCAAGGCAGAGTTCTAGCTGAACTCTACTTCTTTCACCTGCTCAGCATAAAATAAAAGCTATCAAATGCTACCTGTGGGACTCGAACTCTCCCCTTCCATGCTTCCCTTATGACGCCACACCACTAGGCCATATTCTCATCTTGTGTTAACAAGATACAACCAATTAAACTTAAGTCCTGCCTCCACTAGCTCACCCCGCTAAAGTGCCCAAAACCAAGATTTTTCCTATAGCCTAACTTGAACCCGGGACTTCATAAAAACCCCGTAACCTTCCAAAATCATCTTCCTAACAGGTCCAACTTAAAATGCTGTCGTTCTCATCTTCCCAAAATTCTAAAATGTTTCTACGCTCGGGGCCCAATAGGCCCAATTCTACTAGGCCCAATTTCGGGTCATTACAGAAAAATTTTCTAATCTATCTAAAATTTGGTTTGAAAAGAAATATGGTTACTAAAAGTGTGGCACACCGAGTCTCCGGCACCAAACCTGTAAGTTCTCTGACACTATATTCTGTTATATACTACAATTATTATACTGAGAAACTACTAGGGATAGTAGTAGTACACTAAAACTCCTTAGTTAGAGTAAACTGAGACTGTAGGAGACTGAAAACTGTAGTGAGATTTCGATCTGCGAAAACAACCCTACTTACTGTTCGTCATAAAATACCTGCTAATAATTATGAGAATTATAAGCTGATGCATAAAACTCTTAAAACAAATAAATACGCTACATCGATATGAGCACAAGAGGTAGCAGAAGGGGTACACGTGGCTGCGGTAGAGGCCGAGGTGCTAGGGCTGGGTCTTTAGCGTCGGGACACATGTCGGCTAGGGAAGCACCAGCCTCACCAGTGACTGAGACGGGGTCTCATGACTGAGTCGTTGGGCATGACGCTCTATCCCAAGCAATGTTGCAGGTTCTTGAAAGGGTTGCTGGAGCGAGTACTGGGTTAGTGGGCCGAGGGTCAATTTCTGAACGACTCCGGTCTAATGGGGGGAAAAATTTTAGGGGCATCTCTTGTAACATCCTGATTTAGGGCCTAGTCAAAATAGTGGTGCAAGATCACAAATCTGAGGTTTATGAATGAGTTTTTGAGGTTTATGCTATGTATGCATGCTAGTGTGAAAGTTTCATAAAGCAATTTTGTGAAATTTCGGTTGAATTGTCCAAAAGGACTAAATTGTAAAAGTTGCAAAATGTGAGACTCTAGAAGCTATTTGTGTGAAATAGCTTTAGAATATTAATTAGAGGTCTTTAAATAGCAATTTCCCAATTTCTAATTTTTGGACAAATTTGGGCATGGATGAGTTAAAATAGAAAGTTTATCAAAAAGGGCATTTTGGTCATTTAACAATTAAGTGATTAAAATAGGAGAAAAGATGACAAATTTCACTCATCTTCTTCTCCAAGGCTGCCGAAATTTTCAAGAGCCATTGTTAGGGTTCTTCAAAAATTTCAAGCTTGCTAGTAAGTGCATCTAGCCTTATTTTTGATATTCTTTGTATTTTTGAAGTCCTTGTTGCATGAGTAAGCTATTTTTAGCTATTTGATGAGCTATGATGGATGTTCAAAAATGTGGCCATGTATGACATGCATGTATTTGGATGTTTTATGGAAGATTATGAAAGCTTGATTTAGTAGAAACATCTTTTGCTAAATGAGTTTCCATAGAAAATGCATGTAGGGACTAGTTTGTAAAAATCTTGAGTTTGGTCATACATGTGTGTTGTGATGAGAATTGATGATTGCTTTAGTTGAGTAAGTGGTTCGGCTAAGCATGAAAGGCTAGAAAGTTGAATAAAAATCACTTTACGAGCCTTGGGGGCAATTGTGTAATTATGAGAAAGATTAGGGGCAAAAGAGTAATTTTTGCCAAAGTATGAGATGTGAGTCAATTTAGTCAATGTGTGTATTGAATAAGCTGATTTATTCATTTTAGATCAAGAAAGATAAATCCTGGATCGAAACCGAGGCAGGAGCAAAGTGGTGGACTAAATTGCACGTTTCTATACTATTGAGTATCGAGGTAAGTCTATGCACAAACAATGCATTCATACTTACAATTTGTTAATGCTAGCTAGTGTATAGCATGGTTGAGAATGACTGAGAACCTATATGGTTCAAGTGAAATGAATGGATGAATGATTAAGTAAGTAAAATTGTGAATGTGTTGTGATAATGCTAAATGGTGGGCTAAGTGCGATACCATCCTAATGTATATTGACGATGAGCTAGCTATGTGCAATGCTATTGTTAGGTATATTATCTAGTGGGCTATGTGCGAAACCACTATTATTACCTTGTTGGTGGGCTAAGTGCGATACTACCTTATTAATTGATTGTGGTGGGCTAAGTGCGAAACCACCGAGAGATTAGTTGTGTGGATTAGCTGTGTGGATTAGCTGTGTGGATGTATTATCGAGAAATAATGATGTGTTGTATATTGTGCAAATGTGATATTGAATGCAGGGGTGCATGTCAATGGTTATGAGTAAGTGACTCATGATGTGTTGGAAATGTGGTAAGGGATAGAAAGAGTAAGCATAGTTGTACATTATATGTTAGTATAATGCTAATTGTTGTTTAGCTTATACTATGGTGCTTAATTGTTTATGTGCGAACTTACTAAGCTCAAAGCTTACTCTCTTTCTTTTCCCTTGTCTTATAGAGCAAAAGTGTTGAATCGAGATACGAGGATCAATTGGAAGATCGCCCAAACTATCAAACACACTCGTACATTAGACTCAATGTTTTGTATATGGCATGTATAGGTGCTAGACAAGTTAGTGAATTTTGTTGTATATGGCTATGATGTGTTGGCCTTTAGATGGATAATCTATTTTGTATAATGCCATAGTTGTTGGCACTTTATTATATGAGAAGATGTAGTTATCTATGTGAGATTGTAAGATTTTGAGTTGATTATGGATGTGTTGTATGAGTGCATGATTGTGTATGCTAGATGGGTGAAAAGAACTTGGCAAATAACTTTGCTCTCGTCTATGTGGATAGACACACGGGCGTGTGTCTAGGCCATGTGTGACACACGGTTAGTCCATGGGCGTGTGACTTGGCCGTGTGTCCCCTGCATGTTAGTATTTAAAGTCAGGATAGACCACGGACTAGTCACACGGGCGTGTGCCTAGAACGTGTGGGTTAATCAGTGTTGGCCACGGGCTAGCCACACGGGCGTGTGTCTAGACTCTAGGCCGTGTTAAGGTGGTCAGTGTGCACCACGGGCGAAGAGAAAGGGCGTGTTCCCTAGCCGTGGGGCATTGGCAGAATGCTTGAGTTTTCATGCACGGGTAGTGACCATGGGCGTGTGTGACATCCACGGGCATGCCAAATCTTACACGGGCATGTGAGCCCTGTATAGATGGAAAAATTTTAAGATCGTAAGAGTTTCCGATATGGTCTCGAGAGCCCTTGTGTGGTTGAGAGAGGCCTCGTAAGTCAGGTCTGAGGTTGCTGCGATGGCCAATCAGAGTGGTCACGTGGTGCCTAAGTGGCGATCTTGAGGGTTTCTTTTACGGTAACGCCTCGTGCCCAGTTTCGGTGTTGAATACGGGTAAGGGGAGTTACATTTAATTGTATCAGAGCTATGGTTTAGTCGGTTCTAGGACTACCGTAACGGGTGTAAGAGTCTAGCTATACATGCCATAAGTGTACAATGATAGTGTGGTGGCTTCTAATGATTTTAAATCTTATTTTATATAGAATATGGATTCCGATCCATTGACTGCTGATGAAGCAGCTAGTAATGCGCCGGCTCCTGCGCAAGGAACCGTGCCTGTTCAAAATGGACCCGAGGCTAGGGGTCAAGAGGAAGGGGCTCGGGAAGCCTTTCTCCAGATGATGAGCAATTGGTACTCGAATTATGTTCGAACGAACCCTAATGCTCAACCTCCTCCTCTTCCTCCTATACCTCAGCCAATTCCTGTAGCTCCTCAAGGTATTGATGTAGTAAGGATATCAAAACCCCCGGTAGATAAGATTAGAAAACATGGGGCTGAGGAGTTTAGAGCTAAGGTTGATAATGACCCTGAGAGGGCAGAGTTCTGGTTAGAGAACTCGATGAGAGTATTCGATGTACTCTCTTGTACTCCTGAAGAGAGCTTGAAGTGTGTCGTATCCTTGCTGAGGGACTCGGCGTACCATTGGTTGAATACGTTGACATCAGTGGTCTCGAGAGAGCGGGTGACGTGGGACTTCTTTCTGGAAGAGTTCCAGAAGAAGTATATAAGCCAGAGGTTTACTGAACAGAAAAAGAAGGAATTCCTTGAGTTGAAGCAAGGAAGAATGTTAGTAGCAGATTATGAGGTAAAGTTTGTTAGGCTTAGCAAATGCGCTCAAGAATGTGTGTCGTCAGAGACCATGTTGTGTAAGAGGTTCGAAGACGGACTGAATGAGGACATCAAATTCCTAGTGGGTATATTGGAGTTGAAAGAAGTAAGGCCTAAGAGTTAAGTACAGAAAAGAGAAGGGCTATGAGTGAAGCCCGAGATGCTAGAAAGAGGCCGATGGGCAAGTCGTATCAAGCCCACTCGAAAAGGTCCAAGGAAGGGAGTCCTAGGACGACAGCACCAATGGGTTATTCGTATCGAGACTTGGGCAATACTCGTTCGGGTTCGAGAGTCCAAGCTACCTCGATGGAAATTGTAGGCAATCCGAAGAGCAAACTGGAGTGTCCAAGTTGTGGTAGATATCACACCGGAGAGTGTTAGGGTAACAGTCGGAACTGTTATAAGTGTGGTTCCCTCGACCATTTTATCCAAAATTGCCCCGAGAGGAATGATAAGGAAGAGAAGCAAGAGATGATATTCAATGATGTGTCTGCAAGGGGTAGACCACCAAGGAACCCGAGAGGCAGGAATAGTGGTAGAGGTGCATCTAAAGACTCTACCGTGAGACCGGAGGGTCGGGCACTGCGAGGACGTATGCCATTCGGCTCGCAAGAGGCATCCTCCCCGATGTAATAACGGGTACTTTTTCTCTCTTTAACACCCTTGTTATTGCTTTAATAGATCCAGGGTCTACTCATTCTTATATTTGCATAAGATTGGCATCTAGTTTGAGTATGACTGTTGAGTCTACGGGCTTTGTGGTTAAGGTGTTAAACCCGTTAGGTAAGCATGTGTTAGTGGACAAGGTGTGTAAGAATTGTCCTTTGATGATTGAGAGTCATTGCTTTCCGGCAAACCTAATGTTGTTGCCGTTTGATGAGTTTGATTTAATCCTAGGCATGGATTGGTTGACTACCCATAGTGTCTTAGTGAACTGTGGTAATAAGTTTATTGAATTGAAATGTGTGAGTGGAGATGTGGTTCGGGTTGAATCAGATGGATCGGATTGTCTACCAGTGATGATTTCTTCCTTAGTGGCTGATAAATGCTTGAGAAAAGGGTGTGAGTCCTATCTTGCTTTTGTGCTGAATACTCGAGAGGTTGGAGTAGAGTTTGAAATAGTACCAGTGGTATGTGAGTATCCGGATGTATTCCCGGAAGAGTTACCCGGATTACCTCCAATGAGAGAGGTTGAGTTTGGGATTGAGTTAGTTTAGAACGGCACCTATCTCGATTGTCTCCGTATAGGATGGCACCTTTAGAGTTGAAAGAATCAAGATTTAGTTGCAAGAGTTGTGATGATAAAGGTTTTGCAAGACCGAGCTACTCACCGTGCGGTGCTCCGGTATTGTTTGTGAAGAAGAAAGATGGGTCTATGAGGTTGTGTATAGACTATAGACAGCTTAACAAAGTGACGGTTAAGAATAAGTATCCTTTACCAAGGATTGATGATCTTTTTGATCAACTGAAGGGAGCTACAGTGTTCTCCAAGATAGACCTGAGGTTTGGTTATTATGAGTTGAGAGTGAAAGAGCTGGATGTGTTGAAAACTGCATTTCGGACGAGGTATGGCCATTATGAGTTTTTGGTTATGCCGTTTGCTTGACGAATGCACCGGCAATTTTTATGGATCTGATGAACCGTGTTTTCAGACCATATGTTGACAAGTTTGTAGTTGTCTTCATTGAAGACATATTGATCTATTCTCAGGATGAGAAAAATCATGAAGAACATTTGAGAATTGTCTTGTAAAGTTTAATAGATAAGCAGTTGAACACTAAGTTTAGCAAGAGTGAGTTTTGGCTCCAAGAGGTCGGATTCCTAGGACACATTGTGTCGGGTGATGGTGTTAGAGTTGACCCGAGTAAGATATCAGCTGTTGTGGATTGGAAACTGCCGAGGAACGTGTCAGAAATAAGAAGTTTCTTAGGATTAGCAGGATATTATAGACGTTTTGTAAAGGGGTTCTCTGTGATTTCTACCCCGATGACGAAACTACTGCACAAAGATGTCAAGTTTGAATGGACTGAGACATGTCAACAGAGTTTCGAGAGACTGAAGACATTATTGACTGAGGCACCAGTTTTGGTTCAACTAGAATCGGGGAAAGAGTTCATGGTTTACAGTGACGCATCGTTTAATGGTCTCGATTGCATGCTGATGCAAGAGGGTAAGGTAGTCGCTTACGCCTCGAGACATTTGAAACCGCACAAGAAGAATTATCCGACTCATGATTTATTGTTGGCTGCGATTATTTTCGCGTTAAAGATTTGGCGACATTACTTATATGGTGAGAAGTGCCGAACCTTTACGGATCACAAGAGTTTGAGATATTTGATGGATCAGAAGGATCTTAATTTGCGACAGAGACGGTGGCTTGAGTTGTTCAAAGACTATGAGTTAGTCATTGATTACCACCCAGGAAAAGCGAATGTGGTTGCGGATGCCCTGAGTAGGAAATCCTTGTATGCTCTAAGAGTTATGAGGGCGAGTTTAGCATTGTATGATGATGGTGCTATTCTGGCAGAGTTGCGAGTTAAGCCACTATTTGTTCAACAGATATGTGAGGCTTAGAAAAATGACAATGAGATGCTGGCTAAGAGAGCTAAGTGTGAATCAGAAAGTGATTCTGATTTTCGAGTGGGTTCGGATGGTTGTTTATTGTACCGTGACAAAATTTGTGTACCTAGAGATGAGGAGTTAATCCAAAAGGTTTTGCATGAGGCCCATAGTGGATGTTTGTCAGTACATCCGGGCAGTACGGAAATGTATAATGACTTGAAGAAGTCTTATTGGTGGTCGGGTATGGAAAGAGATATTTTAGAGTTCGTGACAAAGTGTTTAATTTGTCAACAAGTGAAAGCTGAGCATCAAGTGCCTTCGGGATTGCTTCAGCCAGTGTTGGTACCCGAATGAAAGTGGGATCGGGTTACCATGGATTTTGTGACGGGGTTGCCGATGACTCCGAAAAAGAGAGATGCTGTGTGGGTGGTTGTGGATAGACTAACGAAGTTAGCTCACTTTATTCCAGTACGTGTTGATTATTCACTGGATAAGTTAGCTGAGTTGTATGTTGCAGAGATAGTGAGGTTACATGGTGTACCTGTGTCTATAATATCGGATAGGGATCAGAGGTTCACTTCGAGGTTTTGGAAGAGGTTGCAAGAGGCTTTGGGAACAAATTTGAATTTCAGTATTGCGTTCCATCCGCAAACCGATGGTCAGTCTGAAAGAGTGATTCAAGTTCTCGAAGATATGCTTCGATCTTTGTGTGTTAAATCGAGGTAGTTGGGAGAGATATCTACCTTTAGTTGAATTTGCTTACAACAAATGCTTATCGATCGAGTATAGAGATGGCACCGTATGAGGCCTTGTATGGTCGTAAGTGCCGGACTCCTTTGTATTGGACCGAGCTTAGTGAGAAACGGATCCATGGGGTCGATCTAGTAAAAGAGACCGAGGAGAAAGTGAAAATAATCCGTAATAGTCTGAAAGTTGCTTCGGACCGACAGAAGTCGTACGCAGATCTAAAAAGAAAAGAAATTGAGTTTGAAGTGGGCGACAAAGTGTTTTTGAAAGTGTCCCCATGGAAGAAGATTATGAGATTTGGACGAAAAGGAAAATTGAGTCCAAGATACATAGGGCCGTATGAGATTATAGATAGAGTTGGATCAGTAGCATACCGATTGGCTTTGCCGGTAGAGTTGGAAAAGATTCATAATGTGTTTCATGTGTCGATGTTGCGACGGTATCGCTCTGATCCTTCACATGTGATTCCTCCAATGGAAATTGAGATAAGACCGAATATGTCTTATGATGAAGAGCCAATTAAGATCTTGTAACATCCCGATTCAGGGCCTAGTCGGAATAGTGGTGCGAGACCACAAATCTGAGTTAGTAAATTGAGTTCTTAAGGTTTATGACATGTTTGCATGATATTATTAAAGTTCCATGTAGAAATTTTGTGAAATTGACATGGAATGATCAAATAGGACTAAATTGCAAAAGTTCCAAAATATGAGTTTCTAGAAGCTTTTTGTATGAAATAGCTTTAGAATACTAATTAGAAGTCCTTAAATAGCAATTTGCCCAAATTATAAGTTTTGGACAAAAATGGACATGAGTTAGTAAAAGGGAAATTTTTAAAGAGAAGGGCATTTTGGTCAATTGTCTGATAAATGATTAAAATAGGAAAAATATGATAAAAATTCCATTCATCTTCTTCCTTGGTGCCGAAAATTTGAAGAACCCCATAGCTAGGGTTTGTTCATCTTTCAAGCTTGCTAGTAAGTTCATCTTAGTCCCGTTTTTAATATTCTTCGTATTTTTGAAGTTCTCGTATTATGAAATAGCTATTTTTAGCTCTAAAATAAGCTAAGATGCATGTTAAAAAATCTACCCAAGAGTGACATGCTTGTAAAATGATATTTTATGGAAGTCTATGAGAGTTTGATGTTAGATAAACATCTTTTCCTTAGTGAATTTCATGAAAAATGATAGTATGGACTAATTTGTAATAGTTATGAAGTTAGTCATATCTATTAGAAATAGTGAGATTTGATGATGGTTATAGTAGAGAAAATGAATCAGCTAAGCATGAAGTTTAAGAAAGTTGAATGAGATTCATTTTACGAGCCTTGGGGCAAAAGTGCAAATATGAGAAATTATAAGGGTAAAATAGTAATTTTGCCAAAGTATGTGTTAAGAGTCATTTTAGTCAATGTGAGTATTAAATGATCTATTTGTGATTATAGATCAAGAAAAACGAAGCCCAGATCGAAATCGAGGCAAGAACAAAGTCGAGGACTAAATTGCATATCTACATACATTTTTGTATATTGAGGTAAGTTTGTATGATTTCTAAGCTTTATGATTAATATCATTGAATTGTTTGGTATAATGTATAATATTATCATGAAAATGTTTAATGTCATGTTAAACAAAGAAATCAATAAGATTAAGCAAGAGAAATTCCCTATTGAAGTTGAATTACCTAGGATACTCGATCTACCACATGAAATGAGAAAGCCCGTATAAGACCAAGCCAAGGTATGGCATCGGCAACCAAGAAAGTTATCATGTAATACCAAGACAAGTCTTGGCATTGATGAGTTTTTATGACATGAAGACCCATGTAAGTCCAAGCCAAGGCATGGCATTGGTGAGTCTCCAAGCAAAGATGTCATGTAAGTCCAAGACAAGTCTTGGCATTGAAAAGCTATCAAGAGATAGAGATCCCATGTAAGTCCAAGCCAAGGCATGGCATTGGTGAGTAACAAGAAAGATTTCATGTAAGTCCAAGCCAAGGCTCGGCATTGACCAGTTCATGAGTAAAGATACCAAGTAAGACCATGTCAAGACATGGCAATGGTAAGTTCCCAAGGGAACTCATGAGAAAGACTTCGTATAAGTCCATGTCAAGACATGGCCTCGAACCCAAGATGAGATATTCCATGTAAGGCTGTATCTAGGATATGGCTTTGGCATCAAGCTATATGTGGAGTGAGATTTAGTATCCTCGGTTATTCATAGAAATTCATCGGGGAAAAACGAGTAAAGCTCAAATGAGATAATAAGAAAGTTGAGTAAGCAAAGTTATTATCAAGTTGAAAATGAGTATTATTCATGTTACGAATGATGAATCAGAGATTATGATTATTATATTAAAGTATGCTGATTAATGTGATCAAGTGATACAGGTACCTTGTTTACCTTTCAAGTATGAGACTAGTAAGTTTCATGAGATATGTAAGAATCAAGTATGAGTAAGTAAGCTTTATAGCTAAAATTTATGATACCATTGTTTATGTCAAATGGTTTATATTAAGCAAGTATGTTGCTATGAGCATTATGCAAACTTACTAAGCTAAATGCTTACGTCTTTTATTATTTCTTTCTATGTAGTCCCGCCAAGCTAACTTGTGGAATCGTGAAGTCGGAAGCTCAAGCACACTATCAATCCTTATTTTGGTATAGCCAAGTTGAAATTATATTAAGTATGGCATGTATAGGAAACATTTCATTTTGAGTATATGTCTTAGAAAGGGCAAAAGTATGGGCTATCAAGTTTATTATTCTTTTGTAAATGGCTAAGTGATTGGCCAAGATTGACTAAGTATGTATGTTATTGATATCAATGAAGCATGTTGTATTGTTCATGAAAGATGTAATACTTGAGTTGCTGAAAATTGAGCTTGAGTTTGGTCTTGATTTTAGGGTGGCAATTGGCTTGGTAAATAGCCTCTAAGTGCCCACACGGATGGACACACGGGCGTGTGTATAGGCCGTGTGCACCCTGCACCATTGTATCTTAAGTCAGAATAGACCACGAACTAGTCACACGGGCGTGTGTCTAGACTCTAGGCCTTGTTAAGGTAGTCAGTGTGCACCACGGATGGTAAGCACGGGCGTGTGCCTTGGCCGTGGGGCATTGGCAGAATGCTGGGGTTTTAGGCACAGTTTGGGGCCACGGGCGTGTGCAGGCCGTATGTAATTTGCCAGTATCCTCCACGGGTGAAAGACACGGGCATGTTTTAGGGGTGCACGGGCGTGTCCCCTACAACATGGGCGTGTGACCCCTGCTCCAAAGAAAAGTTTCTGAATAAGTTCTGAAAGTTTTTAGATAAGTGTTTAAGGCCTCGTAGGCTCATGAAAGGTATGAATAGACTGAGAAAGAGAAGCTTTTAATTCGGAACAAAACTTTATAGCCCGTAAGTACATGTTTAAGTGAGTTCAAGCATGGTAATGTCTCGTATCCAGTCTTGGTCTCGCACTCGGGTATGGGGTGTTACATTTAGTGGTATCAAAGCTACGGTTTAGTCGGTTCTAGGACTAACGTAGCACGAGCATGGCCAAATCTAAGAACTTTTCTCCATGGTGACACTTTCAAGAAAACTTTATCTCCGACTTGATACTCTATCTCTTTTCTTTTTAAGTCCGAATAGGACTTCTGTCTGTCTGATGCAGCTTTTAAACATTCTCGTATCACTTTCACCTTCTCTTCAGCTTTTTTAACCAAATCAACCCCATGGATTTGGTTTTCCTTGAGTTCAGTCCAAAATAAAGGCGTTCTGCACTTTTGCCCATATAGAGCCTCATAAGGCGCCATCTTTAAACTCGACTGAAAACTATTATTGTAGGCAAACTCTACCAATGGGAGAAACTTTTCCCAACTACCTCGAAATTCAAGAATACAAAATCTGAGCATATCCTCGAGTACTTGATTTAACCTCTCCGACTGACCGTCAGTTTGAGGATAAAAAGCGGTACTAAAGTTCAACTTTGTACCCAAGGCCTCTTGTAACTTCTTCCAAAATTTGGATGTAAACCTTGAATCTCTATCCGAGATGATTGACAACGGAACACCGTAAAGCATTACTATTTCTGAAATGTACAAGTTTGCCAATTTGTCTAGTGAGTACTCAACTCGTACAGGTATAAAATGAGCTGACTTCGTGAGTCTATCAACTATAACCCATACAGCATCTTTCTTGCTCAGAGATAATGGTAGACCCGTTACAAAATCCATAGTAATACGGTCCCATTTCCACTCTGGAACCAAAATAGGTTGAAGCAAACCCGAAGGTACTTGATGTTCAGCCTTTACTTGCTAACAAATCAAGCATTTGGAAACAAACTTTGAAATATCTTTCTTCATTCTCGGCCACCAATACTGATGCTTCAAATCATTATACATCTTGGTACCACTTGGATGTATAGACAAACATCCGTTATGGGCCTCACGCAAAATTCCCTGAATAAGCTCTTCCTTTCTCGGTACACAAACTCTATCTTTGAACATCAGACTTCCATTGGGACTAATCCAGAAATCAGACTCAACATCTGTCCCGCACTGAGCTCTCTTGACTTTCAATCGACTATCTTCTTTTTGAGCTTCAATGATCTCTTGGAGGAAAGTCGGTCTAGCTCTCAACTCAGCTAGAATAGAACCATCGTCGGATAAAGTCATCCGTGAATTCATTGCCCTTAATGCAAATAGGGATTTGCTACTCAAAGCGTCGGCGACCACATTCGCCTTCAGGGATGGTAGTCAATGACCAATTCATAGTCTTTTTCAACTCTAACCATCTCCACGCCTTAAGTTCAACTCTTTCTGCATCATCAAGTACTTCAAACTTTTGTGATCGGTGAAGATCCAACATCTCTCACCATATAGGTGGTGTCTCCATATCTTCAATGCGAAGACTATGGTAGCCAACTCTAGATCGTGGGTCAGATAATTCTTCTCATGTGGCTTCAATTGTCTTGAGGCGTAAGCAATCACTTTGCCTTCTTGCATAAGTACACAACCTAATCCATTTAAGGATGCATCAGTAAATCACAAATTCTTTCCCTGTCTCAAAGTTGTACTGCAGTGGAGCTTCATCAACATCGCTTTCGGTTTCCGAAACTTTGTTGGCATCTTTCATCCACTCAAACTTCACATTTTTCTCAGTAACAATTTATCCATTGGGGTTGCAATCATAGAAAACCCTTGACGAATCGTCTATAATAGCCACCTAGGCCTAGAAAACTTCTAACATCCGAGACATTTCTTGGTGGATTCCAATCCATTATGGCTGAAATCTTACTTGGATCTACTCGGACTCCATCTCTCGAGACAATATGTCATAGAAATCCTACTTCCTTGAGCCAAAATTCACTTTTACTGAACTTGGTATATAATTGATTTTCTTGAAGAGTATGTAAAACTGTCCGTAGGTTCTCAGCATGCTCATTCTCATCTCGGGAATAAATCAGTATGTCGTCAATGAAAACGACTACAAACTTGTCGAGGTATGGTTTAAAAATACGGTTCATTAAGTCCATGAATACCACAGGAGCATTGGTCAAACCAAAGGGCATGACTAAAAATTCATAATGACCATACGTTGTTCGAAAAGCTATCTTGGATACATCTGATTCTCTTACTCTCAGCTGGTAGTACCCTGATCTCAAGTCTATTTTGGAGAACACAGTGGCTCTTTTCAATTGGTCGAACAAATCATCGATCCTAGACAATGTGTACTTGTTCTTTACCGTCACTTTATTAAGCTGACGGCAATCTATGCACAATCTCATGGTGCCATCCTTCTTTTTCACAAATAAAACCGGAGCACCCCATGGTGAACAACTTGATCTTGCAAAGCCTTTATCTGTTAATTCTTGCAACTGTAACTTCAACTCTTTCAACTCCGTTAGGGCCATTCTGTAAGGAGTAATAGATATCGGTACAGTACCGGGAGCTAGTTCAATGCTGACCTCAACCTCTCTAACTGGTGGTAGTCCTGGTAATTCTTCGGGAAAAACATCCACGTACTCACATACTATTGGTACTGTCTCAATCTTTAACCCTGTTTCTTTATCATTCATCACAAATACCAAATATGCCTCATACCCTTTTCTTATGTATCTCTGTGCCGTCATGTGAAAAATCATTGCCGGTGATTTACTTTGCTCATCTGATTCTATATGGAGAGTATCCCCATTCTCACATCTCATCTCAATATATTTCTTCCTACAATTAACTATTACATCATGAGTGGTCAACCAGTCCATACCAAGAATGATGTCAAACTCATCAAATGGTAGCAACATAAGATTTACTTTAAAATAATGACCTCTAATCATTAATGGACAATTTTTACATACTTTACTAACTAACACACTCTTGCCTAAAGGATTAGATACCTTAACCGTAAATTCTGTAGAATCTATAGGCATATTCATACTGGATACTAGTTTCATACAAATGTAAGAGTGTGTGGATCCGGGGTCTATTAAAGCAATAACTTTGATATCATAAAGAGAAAAGGTACCCGTAATAACATCATGGGAAGATGCCTCTTCGCGAGCGCGAATGGCATAAGTCCTCGCAGGCGCCCTACCCTCAGGTCTCGTAGCCTGCTCTCTAGGGTTACCTCTTTCACTTGCCCCACTTCCTAGGTTCCTCTACGGTCTTCCTCTGACCACACTCCCGGATCTCGGGTTCTGCGCTCTATTTTCTTTCATTGTCTCTGGACAATATTTTATGTAGTGGTTCTGAGAACCACATCTAAAACATGTATTTTCATGTGCTCGACATTCTCCAAGATGACGTCTACCACACTGGGGGCATTTGGGTCTATCCGATCGGATATTCCCCACACTAGCAACTGAAGTCGTCTGTGCCTTACTCCCCGAATACTGCTTACTCTTGTCCTTCCTTGAAAACCCAGTGGAAGTAGCCGATCGGGTAGAGAAATCTCTTGACTTCTTGGACGAGGATTGGAAAGACTTATTTCACTGTCTCTTTTTAGAGTCACGGGACTCCATTTCAGCCTTTCTCTTCTCCTTTACTACTTCTTCGGCTTTACAAGCCCTCTCTACTAGCATAACGAATTCCTTCAGTTCTAGGACAGCAACAAACAGTTTGATGTCATCATTTAGCCCATCTTCAAATATCTTGCTCATGATGGCCTCGGTGGATACACACTCTCAAGCGTATTTACTGAGTCGCACAAACTCGCACTCGTAATCAGTCACAGACATTTTACCTTTCTTCAGTTCTAGGAATTCCTTTCTTTTCTGGTCCACAAACCTTTGACTGATATACTTTTTTCTTGAACTCTTCTTGGAAAAATTCCCATGTGATCTTTTCCTTCGGTACCACTGACACAAGGGTGTTCCACCATTGGTGTTGAATCTCTTAAAAGAGAGACTACACACTTCATGCATTCCTCCGGTGTGCATGACAACTCATTAAATACCCTGATAGTATTTTATATCTAGAACTCAGCCTTTTCTGGATCATCATCTTTTCTAGCCCGGAATTCTTCTGCCCCATGTTTCCTAATCCTATCAACCGGAGCTTCTCTCCTCTTACCACCTCTACTACTTGAGGGGATACTGGGATAGGTTGAGGAATAGGTGGGGGTGGAGGGGGTTGTGCATTTGGGTTCGTACGAACGAACTCCGTATACCATGTATTCATCATATGGAGGAAGGCTTCTCTAGCCTCTTCTCCTCCTTCTTGACTCACCGTAGTGGGTCTATTCTCATGCTCGTTCGGCACCGTCCCTTCAGCGGGAGTCGGTGTGTTACATTCTACGTCATCCGCCACAGCTCTATCGGGATCCATTTACTAAATGTATAAACATGATTTAAGTTGTCAGGAGTCGTCACACTATCCTTATAAAAACATTCTTACGTATGGCATGTATAGCTGGACTCGTGCTCGTGCTACGTTAGTCCTAGAACCGACTAAACCGTAGCTTTGATACCACTAAATGTAACACCCCATACCCGAGTGCGAGACCAAGACTGGATACGAGACATTACCATGCTTGAACTCACTTAAACATGTACTTACGGGCTATAAAGTTTTGTTCTGAATTAAAAGCTTCTCTTTCTCAGTCTATTCATACCTTTCATGAGCCTACGAGGCCTTAAACACTTATCTAAAAACTTTCAGAATATTAATTAGAGGTCCTTAAATAGCAATTTTCCCAATTTCTAATTTTTGGACAAATTTGGGCATGGATGAGTTAAAATAGAAAGTTTATCAAAAAGAGCATTTTGGTCATTTAATAATTAAGTGATTAAAATAGGAGAAAAGATGACAAATTTCACTCATCTTCTTCTCCAACGCTGCCGAAATTTTTAAGAGCCATTGTTAGGGTTCTTCAAAAATTTCAAGCTTGCTAGTAAGTGCATCTAGCCTCGTTTTTGATATTCTTTGTATTTTTGAAGTCCTTGTTGCATGAGTAAGCTATTTTTAACTATTTGATGAGCTATGATGGATGTTCAAAAATGTGGCCATGTATGACATGCATGTATTTTGATGTTTTATGGAAGATTATGAAAGCTTGATGTAGTAGAAACATCTTTTGCTAAATGAGTTTCCATAGAAAATGCATGTAGGGACTAGTTTGTAAAAATCTTGAGTTTGATCTAGTTTGTAAAAATCTTGAGTTTGGTCATACATGTGTGTT
Organism: Gossypium sturtianum; assembly: GCA_025698515.1. Classification (NCBI taxonomy): domain Eukaryota; kingdom Viridiplantae; phylum Streptophyta; class Magnoliopsida; order Malvales; family Malvaceae; genus Gossypium; species Gossypium sturtianum. The sequence continues at coordinate 44,256,625 of CM046951.1, forward strand.
TTGATGAGAATTGATGATTGCTTTAGTTGAGTAAGTGGTTAGGCTAAGCATGAAAGGCTAGAAAGTTGAATAAAAATCACTTTACGAGCCTTAGGGGCAATTGTGTAATTATGAGAAAGATTAGGGGAAAAAGAGTAATTTTTGCCAAAGTATGAGATGTGAGTCAATTTAGTCAATGTGTGTATTGAATAAGCTGATTTATTCATTTTAGATCAAGAAAGACAAAGCCCGGATCGAAATCGAAGCAAGAGCAAAGTGGTGGACTAAATTGCACGTTTCTATACTTTTGAGTGTCGAGGTAAGTCTATGCACAAACAATGCGTTCATACTTACAATTTCTTAATGCTAGCTAGTGTATAGCATGGTTGAGAATGATTGAGAACCTTTATGGTTCAAGTGAAACGAATCGGTGAATGATTAAGTAAGTAGAATTGTGAATGTGTTGTGATAATGCTAAATGGTGGGCTAAGTGCGATACCATCCTAATGTATATTGACGATGAGCTGGCTATGTGTGATGCTATCGTTAGGTTTATTATCTAGTGGGCTATGTGCGAAACCACTATGAATACCTTATTGGTAGGCTAAGTGCGATACTACCTTATTAATTTATTGTGGTGGGCTAAGTGCGAAACCACCAAGAGATTAGCTGTATGGATTAGCTGTGTAGATTAGCTGTGTGGATTAGCTGTGTGGATTAGTTGTGTGGATTAGCTGTGTGGATTAGCTGTGTGGATGTATTATCGAAAATAATGATGTGTTGTATATTGTGCAAATGTGATATTGAATGCAGGGGTGCATGTCAATGGTTATGAGTAAGTGACTCATGATGTGTTGGAAATGTGGTAAGGGATAGAAAGAGTAAGCATAGTTGTACATTATATGTTAGTATAATGTTAATTGTTGTTTAGCTTATACTATGGTGCTTAATTGTTTATGTGTGAATTTACTAAGCTCAAAGCTTACTCTCTTTCTTTTCCCTTGTCTTATAGAGCAAAAGTGTTGAATCGAGATACGAGGATCAATTAGAAGATCGCCCAAACTATCAGCACACTTTGGTACATTAGACTCAATGTTTTGTATATGGCATGTATAGGTGCTAGACAAGTTAGTGAATTTTGTTGTATATGGCTATGATGTGTTGGCCTTTAGATGGATAATCTATTTTGTATAATGCCATAGTTGTTGGCACTTTATTATATGAGAAGATGTGGTTATCTATGTGAGATTGTAAGATTTTGAGTTGATTATGGATGTGTTGTATGAGTGCATGATTGTGTATGCTAGATGGGTGAAAAGAACTTGGCAAATAACTTTATTCTCGTCCATGTGGGTAGACACACGGGCCTGTGTCTAGGCCATGTGTGACACACGGTCAGTCCATGGGCGTGTGACTTGTCCGTGTGTCCCCTGGATCTTAGTATTTGAAGTCAAGATAGACCACGGACTAGTCACACGGGCGTGTGCCTAGAACGTGTGGGTTAATCAGTGTTGGCCACGGGCTAGCCACACGGGCGTGTGTCTAGACTCTAGGCCGTGTTAAGGTGGTCAATGTGCACCACGGGCGGAGAGCACGGGTGTGTTCCATAGCCGTGGGGCATTGGCAGAATGCTTGAGTTTTCATGCACGGGTAGTGACCATGGGCGTGTGTGACATCCACGGGCGTGCCAAATCTTACACGGGCGTGTGAGCCCTGTATAGATGGAAAAATTTTAAGATCGTAAGAGCTTTTGATATGGTCTCGAGAGCCCTCGTGTGGTTGAGAGAGGCCTCATAAGTCGGGTCTGAGGTTGTTTTGATGGCCAATCAGAGTGGTCTCGTGGTGCCTAAGTGGCGATCTTGAGGGTTTTTTTACGGTAACGCCTCGTGCCCGGTTCCAGCGTTGAATACGGGTAAGGGGTGTTACATCTCTAGTGTAGCCCCGAATGTGGCAGAATATTGGTTGGTGTCTGTCGAGCAAATAATGGATGACCTCGATTGTACTGTGGAGAAAAAATTGAAAGGAGCAGTGTCTTTAGTGCGAGATGAGGCATATCAATGGTGGCTTACCGTGAGGGAAGGCACGCAGGCCGACCAGTTGACATGGGACTTCTTTAAGGCAGCCTTCCAAGGAAAATATGTTGGGGCAAGTTATGTGGATGCCCGGAGAAAGGAATTTATGAGTCTGATCCAGGGGAATAAGTCTGTAGTAGAGTATGAGGCAGAATTCCTACGGTTGAGTCGGTATGCTCGAGGCATAATCGCGACTGAGTATAAGCATTGTGTGCGTTTCGAGGATTGTCTCCGAGATGAGTTGCGAGTGCTGATGCCCCGCAGAGGGAAAGAGACTTTGCTGCCCTGGTTGAGAAGGCAAAGATTGCCGAGGATGTGAAACGCTCAGAGCGTCCGAACCGTGAGAAAGATAGGGGCAAAAATAAAAGGGATTTTTGGCCATCAAGTTCTTCTGGTGGGCCTAAGAAGAGGTCTAGGGTTGATGGGCCAGCCTAAGCTGGGGTTCCTGTTGTTGCTGTTAGACCGCAGCCTTGCGCTGAGTGTGGGAGATCTCATCAGGGTGAGTGCTGGAAAAGAATTGGGGCGTGCTTCAGATGTGGATCCAGGGATCATCAGGTTAGAAACTGTACTCAGAGGCCCATTCAGATGCAAGCTACAGGTCAGGGCTATGTGTAGCCAGGGAGAGGTGGTCAGCAGCCACCGAGAGGCTATGGTCCAGCCAGAGGGGGACATGGTTTGGGACGAGGTCGTGGAGCACCGGGCAGAGGTGCTGGCAACACAGAGGCAAGACAACCAGTGTTGGTCTATGCTGCTCGGCGCCGAGAGGATGGCGACGCTCCTGATGTCATAACTGGTACGTTCCTCATTTATAATGTATCATATACCGCTTTAATTGATATTGGATCTATGCACTCGTATGTTGCATGTAGTGTGTCTGGGACATTGGGCATACAGTTCGAAATTACCGATAGGGAGATGTCGGTGATTAGTCCACTAGGACAGTCAGTTAGAGTGAATAAACTGTTTAGAGATGTGCCCCTAGAGGTCCAAGGGGTTGTCTTTCCGGCGGATTTGATGGAACTGTCGTTTGGCGAATTCGATCTTATTTTGGGCATGGATTGGTTAGTAAAACACCGCACAAATTTGGATTGCGCTGCTAAGCGTATGGTATTAAAGTCTTCGGAGGATGAGGAGGTGGTTGTGATAGGGGAGCGAAGGGATTATTTATCTAATGTTATCTCAGCATTAAGGGCTGAGAAACTGGTTCGCAAGGGTTGCGAGACGTTCTTAGCTTATGTCAGCATTTCTAATCCTATGGGTTCGTCTGTTGAGAATGTCAGAACTATGAAGGAGTTTCAGGATGTATTTCCCGAAGAGCTTCCGGGGTTGCCTCCAAACTGTGAGGTCGAATTCGGCATTGAGCTCCTACCGGGAACAGCTCCGGTGTCCATCGACCCTTATAGAATGGCACCGAATGAGCTGGTAGAATTAAAGGCTCAGATCCAAGAGCTGCTGGATCGAGGATTCATTCGGCCGAGTGTGTCTCCATGGGGTGCACTAGTGCTGTTCGTGAAGAAGAAGGATGGGTCCATGCACATGTGTATTGATTATCGTCAACTGAATAAACTGACGATTAAGAACAAGTATCATTTACCAAGGATAGATGATCGCTGTGAAGTCAGAGTTTTAAAATTTATAAAGATAATGATCGAACTTGGAAACTAACTATGACAATGATTGAGGCAAGTGCACCTATAGAACAGTAGTATAGCTTAGGCAAGACCGGATTGTCGAACCCAAAGGAACTAAAAGTACTAATACTAACTTTCTTTCTATTATTTAGCCTAAAATAAGTGAATTTGTTTATTAATCTAAATTAACTAATTACTAAGCTAAGACGCAAAAACAAAAAGAATGAATTGGGGAAATACTTGGGAAAAAATCAGTTGATTAAGACGATACCCTTAGGAAGAATCCACCTAGACTCCACTTGTTATCTAACACTGAACCAGATGATTTATTCACTTGACTTAATCCACATGACTCCCTAATTTATATTAAACCCTCTCTCGAGGCGAATAACATCTAACCCTAGGTTAATTAATTGAAATCTCTTTCCCATTAATAACCCCCTAGAATAGTAATAAATCGATCTATAGACTCCCATATTAGGTTTCACCCTAATACGGAAAAATCTTGTCACCCTATCTCTAGGCGCGCGATCAACTCCGCTTAATTATGCTAGATCTACTCTTAAGTAGGGACTTTTGCTCCACCACCTAAGCACATTCAACTTGAATTAATATCTGCAAAATATCAACACAAGAATTAAGCACACATAATAACAACAAATCAAGTATTTATCATATAGTTCAGAAAACAATAACAAGATTCATCTAAGTTTCATCCCCCTTCAGGTATCTGAAGGGTTTAGTTCATAATAATAAAAGAAAACATCTCAGAAGAAAAGATAAAACAAAACATAAGAAATCCCAAAAACCCCCTGAAGGAATTGAAGAGGAGATCCTCCGTCTTGAGTAGAATTTCGGCTTCTTGAGATGGATCAACTTGCTATCCCTTGAGAGTTTCCCACAAATCTGACCTTTTGGGCTCGGCTCCTTGGCCTAGCTGACCTCCCGTCGATTCCCCTTTTAGGTTATACTTAGGGTGTATTTATAGGCTTTTGGAATGGTTTCTTTGCCTCTGAGTATCCTTTTTCGAGTGAAATTACTCTCCTCCACGGCAGGGGCATGGCCATGGCACACGCCCGTGTGAATCGTGGCCGGGCCGTGTTGGACTCCATTAGTGAGGCACGGCCGTGTAGATCGACATCAGGCCGTGTTCTAGTATATTTGAGGAGGCACGGCCGTGTGGGCTTTAGTCCAGGCCGTGTCGACTTCTTCTTTGGCCCATTTTGGTCTGTTTTGAGCCCGTTTCTCATTCTTTTTATTCTTGGGTGCTTTCTTGAGTATAAGACATGAAAAGAAAGGATTAAGAGCACCTTTTTACATAAATCAAGGGATAAATCATCCAAAAGTATGCTAAATGTGGGATTAAAATATGTTACTATTTCGGTTTATCAAATACCCCCACACTTAAGCTTTTGCTTGTCCTCAAGCAAAATTCTCAACTTACAATTAAAACGAACTTTCAATAATTCATAATTCCTATCAACATTGTCTTATCATAATTCATAGATAATTTATACATGGATAATTCAATTCAAAGAGTCCTAAAAATTCAAACAATCTAAGTCATAGATTTGTAGCTCGAAAATATAGGCGTCTCCCCTTATCTAAATAATTACCTTTAATTCAAAACCGACAAGGATTGGCATCCTCACTAGAGATTCACTCAAATCACTCAAAGTGTTTAAGGTTCAGGAAAAAGCGCTCAAAAGTCGAACATGAAAAGTTAATCCTATAGGCTTGCCTGAAAATCAAATCTTCACCACTATATTATGAGATGATGCACAAATCAAAAGGTCTTTGAAAGGATTGTAATGGGGCTAGGGTTAAGGTGTGGACATAGGCTGAATTAGAAGGTTAGAATTGAGATTGAATTGATAAAATACCTAACTAGAAACAATAAACTGAATAATTACATAATGGATTGAAACTTTAAACTAATAATATGAGCTTCTTCTTCAATATTTGGAATTCAAACGTATAAGCTCACTTAATCACAAAACTAATAATGAATAATGAATATACTTTGATTGATTTTTTTTTTAAGAACAAATCATAAGTACATAACAAAGGATAAATTACTGAAATAAAAACATTGTTAGGCTTTTAATCAAATCAAATCTCGATATATGGGTAATCAAAAGGAATGGGGATAACAAAAACAAAGGGTTTCTGGGTTAATATTAGTGGTTATGTCAATAAAAAGGGTTGTTAGGATTAAAAGGGGTTCACTAAGGGTTAATTGTGAAGGTAGGCTTTTAATGGAGTTAGTGGGTTAAAACCTAGGTGTCTTAATCATCTCTGTATATCAAATCATATGTGTGGTCTTGATATGTATAAACGAGGCAAGTTCTAGAATAACAAATCAATGTTGACATACTCATAATCAATAAAGTGAGCATGAAAAAGAATATATGCTCTATAAGGCTCAAAATCTCACAAAAATTATGGGTATTTTGATGTCAACCTCGTAAATTTCAAACTTCAAAGTAATATTTAAACTCAGTTCGACAACCTAGCAAATTTTAATTAAAAAAATGGACTTATAATGCTTGATTCTTTAGTGTCTTAAAATTTTATTATCAATGCACAATTATCAATGACTTAATCTAAAACATATCAATAAAAATCATAAATTATCAGAAATTTCATCTTAATTCTAATATGAGAAATTTTCTTTAAAAACAAGACTAATTCAGGATTTTGAGAACAATGCAAAAAGTTTGGCACCTAATTTCAGAAATTTGAGAATAATGAAAAAAGTTAGGCGCCTTTTTAGGTTGTTCACCCCCCACACTTAAGATGTACATTGCTCTCAATGTACAAAGATAGATAATATAAATATAATAATAAAATCATAAGATAGGGAGAGAAGTGAAACTCCCTGAATTTTGGATGGATTCCTTGAAGGATGTGGAAAATACGTTGGAGTGGTCATTCTGGATGACGATCCTGCTCTAGATGAAGAAATTGGGTAGCTCATGCAGGATTAGTCAGGGATTATTAAGACACAATAATTAAAACTATAGTAATAAAATTAAAGAAAAGTATGTTAAAGTGAAATAAATTGAAAATTAAAATAAAATTAAAAGAAAAATTAATGGACCGTAGTGTCCTTATTGTTCGATGGTTCGCGAGGTGGGTGTGACCTCTAAGGTCTGGAGGTCTTTGGTGGTGGCGGAATTGGCGTGATTCCCCATGACCTTTAGAACCTAAAATTAAGAAACTAAGATAAAATAAACTAGATTAAGCATAAGAGTGTTAAAGAGAAGGAAAATAAAGGAGAAGATAAAAATAAAAGAACAGATAATTGGTCTCAAAGACCATTGGCTTGGCGAGTGATTAAAGCGACCGGCATGAACTTATGTAGATCGGTCTCCGTGAGGGAGACTGTGATTGGCTTATTCCGCTTCTTTGGCATTGTTTTGGTGTAGCTCAAGGGTATAGAGAAAAGGAGTAGGAAAAAAATGAAAAGTTGAAGGTTGAAAGTTAGTAGGAGAAGAGGGAAGGGAGGGGGGTTTAAATAGATTTTCAAACCTGGTACCATCCCACGCCCGTGCTCCTTAGGCATGTCGATTCACACGGCGCCGCTGCATGCGGCGTGTGTATAGGCGTGTTGGTTCACCCACGCCCGCTTTCTGATTGCCACGCCGTTGGTGATAAGTCGATGTCGCCCGTCACGCCGCTCGCCGCGGCGCGTGGCATTCTCGCTCGGTGCGTGGGGCGGTGGTTGGAGTCCGTGACTTCGAAGATTTGATTCTCTCTGACTCGTACCACCTTTGCCATGTCAGTATGGCGATCCGAGGCATCCACACGGCCACGGCCGTGTGCTAGGCCGTGCGACCTGGAAATCTACACTTTTTGGTTAGTTTAAAGCTAGATACTATAAAGAAAGGATAAAATAGAATAAATAAGAAAAAATAAAAATGTAAAAGTTAATGGGGTTAGTGCTCGGGTTACCTCCCGAGAAGTGCTCGTTTATAGTCTTAATCTAGACTTTCCTCTCGTTTGCGTCATCAGGGTGGTTTGAGGAGTTGGAAGTCCTTCCTCATGCTATCAGTTTTATCCTCGTGAAAAAGTTTAAGTCGAGATGCGTTTATAGTAAAAGTACCAAAAATAGGGTTACTTACCTCGACTGTTCCGTAAGGGAAAACACTGGTTACCCTAAAAGGTATTTCTTTGTTTGTGTTAGGGTCCGGAGGAGATCATCGAGGATCTACCTTATCTAATAGTACCTGATCTCCTATTTTGAAGTGGTTTGTTGTTCCTATGACCTCTTCTAGGGGCTCCTTCGGTTTTACCTTGTGTGGTTCCGGTTCTTCGTCGTGTATCCCTAATTTTTCCTTGAAGTGTGTTTCCCACTCGTCTAGATCATCGATCTGAATCCTTCGATCTTCATGAACTACTTCCTTGTTGGCATGGGGTTTAGGATCGGGTTCAGTTGTATTCTTTTGTGGTGCTTCCTAAAAATAAGGGTTAACCGAATGGTTATTGGTAGAATTTACGTTCTCACCTTGATTACTCGATGTTCTGGCTGAGTCGAGAGCCTTGAGGGTGACTGCCTCGTTACCTCCACGAAGTATGAGTTCTCCCGCATCAACATCAATTTTAGTCTGGCGATTTGCTAAAAGGGTCTTCCTAAAATTAAGGGAATCGAATTATCCTCATCCATGTCTAAGACAACGAAATTCACTGGAAAACGAATTTGTCAAAATTTACAAGAACATCTTCGATAATACTCGTAGGAATTCTAATGATTTTTATCGGCTAATTGAATGCTCATCCTAGTTTGTTTGGGTTTCCCTAGACCTAATTGTTTAAACAATTTATAAGGCATGACATTTATGCTTGCCCCTAAATCGCCTAACGCATTATCAACAGTTAGTCTACCAATTAAACATGGAATTGTAAAACTCCTGGATCTTTTAGCTTTTTGGTAGTCTATTCGTAACATTTACGAGCATCTGCGTTTAATTCCACATGTGGATCCTCGTGTAATTTTGCGTTTGTTCGTCAAGAGATGTTTTAAAATTTCCTTGAATCTAGCATCCGTGAAAGAGCTTCAAGTAGCGGTAAGTTAATATTTAATTTCTTTAAAACTTTAAGAAACTTACCGAACTGTTCCTCTGTGTTGTCTCTCGTTAATGCTTCGGGATATGGTATGCGAGGTTGGTACTCCTTGATTACCGGTTTTGGTCTTTCTTGTGCTACCTCAACTTTACCTTTTTCTACCTCGTTTCCTTGTATTGGACTGGGTTCGTCTAATCCTTTACTTTCTTGAGCTGTTATGGCTTGGATTTGCTCCTTTGGATTAATCTCAGTGTTGCTTGGTAGACGCCCTTGCGATCGTTCAGACATCAGCTTTGCGAGTTGTCCAACTAACTTAGAAACTTCCTCAACTGACTTAGTGACTTCCCTAACTTGGCTCTTGATCCCTTTGATCGATGCTTGTTGGGTCTTAAGGGTGGTTTCAGTGTCTTGGAGACGATTTTCTATGGATGCCATGAATCTTGTCAGCATCTCTTCAAGGTTCGACTTCTTCTCCTGTGGATAGGGCTGATTTTGGAAATTTTGAGGAGGTTGTTGTCTTTGATTTCCTTGACCTCCCCACGAAAAATTTGGGTGGTTCCTCCAACCTGGGTTATAATTATTACTATATGGGTTATTATTAGATCTGAAATTGTTACCTATATAGTTCATCTGTTCGCTCTCTGTGCTTGGTTGGTAGGGTGGGTACTCAGGATTCGCCACGGTTCCACTTGCGTCGCACTGCATTATTGGATGTACCTGCGAAGAACACAAACTACCAAGCTTTTTATTCTTCATCTCTACCTTTGTTGATAGCATGGTTACTGCATCTATGTTGAAAACTCTAGCTGATTTTATTGGTTTTGTCCTTGTAACTTGCCACTGATAGTTATTCAGTGACATCTCTTCAATAAACTCGTGAGGTCGCTTCGGGAGTTCTCGTTGTTGGGGGTTCCACCGTGGTTGAATCAATTAGTTGCCTCGTTGAGGGTTTACACTTTGTTATAGAAAGTTTGGACTTGGAGCCACAAGGGTAAACCATGGTGCAGACACCTTCTCAAGAGATCCTTATATCTCTCCCATGCGTCATATAATGTCTCTAAATCCATCTGCACAAAAGAAGAGATATCATTCCGTAATTTGGCCGTTTTGGCCGGTGGGAAATATTTTAATAAAAAAAATTTGGTCATTTGATCCCATGTGGTGATTGACCCTCGTGGTAACGAGTTTAACCACTGTTTGGCTTCATTCCTTAATGAAAAGGGAAATAACCGAAACCTTATGGCATCATCAGAAACGCCATTTATTTTGAAGGTATCACAGAACTCTAAAAAAATAGCTATATGAGTGTTTGGGTCTTCGTCCTTCAAATCATCAAATTGAACAAATTGTTGAATCATTTGTATAGTGTTAGGCTTTAATTCAAAATTATTAGCAGCTATAGCAGGCCTAACAATACTTGATTCTGCTCCTGTTAAATGAGGTTTAGCATAATCATACATAGTACGCGGAGCATTATTTTCTGGCACATCTTGTGGTGGTGGATTATTTTCGCCCATCCCTTCAGTAGGATTGGATCTGTCTTCTCGCTCTTCTTCTGTGTAATTTATGGCTCGCCAAATTTCTCTACGATTTCTACGAGCGGTAGCTTCAATATCACTGTCGTATACTAGTGGTCCTCTCGGGTTCCTTCTAGTCATAAACTAGAGGTACCTGATAGGAAAAGAAAGAAAGAAAATTTAGAAAAGTTAAAATTTAAACTTAAAAATTAAAGTAAATTACAGAAAATAAAAAATAGTGGCTAAAGTAATAAAAATAGAGCTTTCTTAATATTTTAGTTCCCCGGCAACAGCGCCAAAAACATGATCGCTGTGAAGTCAGAGTTTTAAAATTTATAAAGATAATGATCGAACCTGGAAACTAACTATGACAACGATTGAGGCAAGTGCACCTATCGAACAGTAGTATAGCTTAGGCAAGACCGGATTGTCGAACCCCACTGGAACTAAAAGTACTAATACTAACTTTCTTTCTATTATTTAGCCTAAAATAAGTGAAGTTGTTTATTAATCTAAATTAACTAATTACTAAGCTAAGACGCAAAGACAAAAAGAATGAATTGGGGAAATACTTGGGAAAAACTCAGTTGATTAAGATGATACCCTTAGGAAGAATCCACCTAGACTCCACTTGTTATCTAACACTGAACCAGACGATTTATTCACTTGACTTGATCCGTAGGACTCCCTAATTTATATTAAACCCTCTCTCGAGGTGAATAACGTCTAACCCTAGGTTAATTAATTGAAATCTCTTTCCCATTAATAACCCCTAGAATAGCGATAAATCGATCTATGGACTCCCATATTAGGTTTCACCCTAATCCAGGCAAAATCTAAGTAACCCTATCTCTAGGCGCGCGATAGACTACCTTAATTATGCTAGATCTACTCTTAAGTAGGGACTTTTGCTCCACCACCTAAGCACATTCAACTTGAATTAATATCCATGAAATATCAACACAAGAATTAAGCACACATAATTAAGAACAAATCAAGTATTTATCATATAGTTCGGAAAACAATAACAAGATTCATCTAAGTTTCATCCCCTTCGTATCTCAAGGGTTTAGTTCATAATAATAAAAGAAAACTTCTCAGAAGAAAAGATAAAACAAAACATAAGAAATCCCTAAAACCCCCTGAAGGAATTGAAGAGGAGATCCTCCGTCTTGAGTAGAATTTCGGCTTCTTGAGATGGATCAACTGGCTATCCCTTGAGAGTTTCCCACAAATCTGACCTTTTCGGCTCGGCTCCTTGGCCTAGCTGACCGCCCGTCGACTCCCCCTTTTAGGTTATACTTAGGGTGTATTTATAGGCTTTTGAAATGTGTTTCTTTGCCTCTAAGTATCCTTTTCCGAGTGAAATTACTCTCCTCCATGGCAGGGCCACGGCCATGGCACACGCCTGTGTGAATCGTGGCCAGGTCGTGTTTGACTCCATTAGTGAGGCACGGCCGTGTAGATCGACATCAGGCCGTGTTCTAGTATATTTGAGGAGGCACGGCCGTGTGGGCTTTAGTCCAGGCCGTGTCGACTTCTTCTTTGGCCCATTTTGGTCTGTTTTGAGCCCGTTTCTCGTTCTTTTTATTCTTGGGTGCTTTCCTGAGTATAAGACATGAAAAGAAAGGATTAAGAGCACCTTTTTACGTAAATCAAGGGATTAATCATCCAAAAGTATGCTAAATGTGGGATTAAAATATGTTACTATTTCGGTTTATCAATTGACGATCTGTTCGACCAGCTGCGAGGTGCTTCGGTCTTCTCCAAGATAGATCTTAGATCGGGGTACCATCAGCTAAGGGTTAAGGAGGCAGATGTGTACAAGACTGCATTCAGGACTCATTATGGACATTACGAGTTTCTGGTCATGCCATTCGGGTTGACGAATGCACCAGCTGCTTTCATGGATATGACGAATCGGGTTTTCCAACCCTATTTAGACCGGTTCATGGTGGTGTTTATAGATGACATTCTAGTGTATTCTAGAACCGAGGAGGATAATGATTCGCATCTTCGAATTGTATTACAAATACTGAGAGAAAAGCAGCTTTATGCCAAGTTCAGCAAGTGTGAGTTTTGGCTGCGAGAGGTGACATATCTGGGTCACGTAGTGTCTGCCGAGGGGATTAGGGTTGATCTTCAGAAAATTGAGGTCGTATTAGATTGGAAACCACCAAAGACTGTATCTGAGATTCGAAGTTTTTTAGGTCTGGTTGGGTATTACAGACGCTTCGTTGAGGGGTTCTCACTGATTGCTGCACCTCTAACTAAGTTGTTGCAAAAAGGGGTACCGTTTACTTGGACTGATAAGCAGCAGGAGAGCTTTGAGAAACTAAAGAAGATTCTGACTGAAGCCCCGATATTAATACAGCGAGAGTCTGGGAAGGAATTCATTTTCTACTGTGATGCGTCGCACACTGGATTGGGTTGTGTGCTGATGCAAGAGGGAAAGGTGGTGGCTTATGCGTCTCGTCAGCTTAGGCCGCACGAGGTGAATTACCCCACTCACGACTTGGAATTAGCTGCGGTGGTATTCGCAGTGAAGATTTGGAGACATTACTTGTACAGGGAGAAGTCGATCATTTATACCGACCATAAAAGCCTTAAGTACCTCCTTACTCAGAAGGAGTTGAATCTTAGGCAACGAAGATGGATAGAGTTGCTTAAGGATTATGATTCCTCGATTGAGTACCATCCGGAAAAAGCTAACGTAGTAGCGGATGCATTGAGCCATAAGGTTGTATCTGATCTAAGAGCAATGTTTTCTCGTCTCAGCTTGTTTGAGGATAGTAGTCTGTTAGCTGAACTCCAAGTGAAACTGACCTGGATTGATCAAATTAAAGAGAAACAGTTGCTTGATGAAACGTTGGTTCCTCGTTTCCGACTAGTGAAGAAGGGAGAGGCTGCGGATTTTGGACTAAATAGTGAGGGGGTATTATGCTTCCGTGGGAGAGTCTGTGTACCAAAGGTGTAACACCCCTTACCCGAGTTCTACGTCGGGAACTGGGCCCGAGGCGTTACCGAACTCAAACCGCTTAATCGCCACTTAGGCTCAACGTCGTTACTCGATATAACCTCATTCTCGACTTACGAGGCCTCACTCATACACACGGGGGCTCTTGAGACTAATCTGAAACTTTTACGATCCTTAAAATTTTCCTCTTTTATACAGGTCTCACACGCCCGTGCAAGACTAGACACGCCCGTGCATGAGTACACACACCCATGTCCCAAGACCATGCCTAAAAACCCAAGCATTCTGTCAAATGCCCCACGGCCATGGCACGCCCGTGCTCCCCAACCGTGGTGAACACTGACTTCCCTCGCCCGGCCTAGAGTCTAGACACATGCCCGTGTGGCTAGCCCGTGGCCAACATTGATGAATCCCACACGCCCTAGGCACACGCCCGTGTGACTAGTCCGCGGTCTATTCTGTTTTCAAATATTAACATGCAGAGGACGCACGGCCACAAAGACACGCCCGTGGCTGACTGTGTGTCACACATGGTCTAGACACACGCCCGTGTGTCTACCCACATGGTCAAGAACAAGACTAAGTGTCAAGTTCTTTTCACCCTTCTAACATACGCAACATAATCAACTCAAATTGAAGTGCATTCTCACATAGAAAACTACATCTTTCTTTCATATAATGTAATAGCCAACAACCATGGCATTATACAAAATAAGCTATCCATCTATAGGCCAACACATCTTAGCCATTTACAACAAAATTTACTAACTTATCTAGCCCCTATACATGCCATATACAAAACATTAAGTTTCATGTACCAAAGTGTGCTGATATGTGGGCTATCTTCCGATGATGCTCGTATCTCGACTCAACGCTTTTAATCTATAAGACAAGGGAAAAGAAAGAGAGTAAGCTTTGAGCTTAGTAAGTTTACACATAAACACATAAGCAACATAGTATAAGCTAAGCAACTATTAGCATTATACCAACAAGTAATTCACAACTATGCTTACTCTTTCTATCCCTTACCACATTTCCAACACATCATGAGTCACATACTCACAACCATTGAAATGCACCCCTGCATTCAATATCACATTTACGTTATATACAACACAGTGAATCCACATAACTTATCCACACAGCTCATCCACATAGCTAGTTCACATAACTAATCCACACTACTCATCCACACGGTTAATACACACGGTCAATCCACACAAATCAATATCTCGGTGGTTTCGCGCACTTAGCACACCACATTTGATTAATAAGGTGGTATCGCACTTAGCCTACCACAATGGTATTCGTAGTGATTCAGCACATAGCTCACTAGATAATAGACCTCACGATAGCATCGCACATAGCTAGCTCATCGTCAATATGCATTAGGATGGTATCGCACTTAGCCTACCATCTAGCATTATCACAACACATGCACAAGTCTATTTACCCAATTATTCATCCATTCACATCTATATTACATTAATTCTACTCGAACCACATAGGTTCCCAGTCATTCTTATTCGTTCTCATTCATGCTACACCCTAGCTAGCATTTACAAATTGTAAGTATGAAGGCATTGTTTATGCATAGACTTACCTCGATACTCAAAAGTATTGAAATGTGCAATTTAGTCCACCACCTTGCTTTTGCCTCGGTTTCGATCTGGGCTTCGCCTTTCTTGATCTATAATGAATAAATCAGGTTATTCAATACACACATTGACTAAATTGACCCACATCTCATACTTTAGCAAAATTACTATTTTGCCCCTAAATTTTTTCAAATTTACACTTTAGTCCCAAAGGCTCGTAAAGTGATTTTTATTCAACTTTCTACTCTTTCATGCTTAGCCGAACCACTTACTCAACTAAAGCATTCATCAAATCTCACTAAATCACCCATGTATGACCAAACTTGAGATTTTCACAACTAAGTCCCTACATGCATTTTCATGGAAAACCATTTAGCAAAAGATGTTTCTACTACATCAAGCCTTCATGTTCTTCCATAAAACATCAAAATACATGCATTTCATACATGTGTACATTTTTGAACATCCATGATAGCTCACCAAATAGCTATAAATAGCTTATTCATGCTACCGGGACTTCAAAAATACGAAGAATATCAAAAGTCGGGCTTAAGAGCGCTTACTAGCAAGCTTGAAAAATTGAAAGAGCCCTAACAATGGCTTCTCTAATTTTCGGCAGCTTGGGGGAGAAGATGAGTGAATTTCTATCATCTTTTCACCTATTTTAATCACTTAATTGATAAATGACCAAAATGCCCTTTTTGATAAAATTTCAATTTTAACTCATCCTTGCGCATTTTTGTCCAAAAATTATAATTTGGATAAATTGCTATTTAAAGACCTCTAATTAATAATCTAAAGCTATTTCACACATATAGCTTCTAGAAACACACATTTTGCAACTTTTGGAATTTAGTCCTTTTGGACAATTCAACCACAATTTCACAAAATTGCTTCATGAAACTTTCACACAAGCATGCATACATATTATAAGCCTCAAAAACTCATTCATGACCCTCGGATTTGTGGTCTCGAACCACTATTCTAACTAGGCCCTAAACCGGGATGTTACAACTCTCCCCCTTTAGAGATTTTCGTCCCCAAAAATCTTACCAGTAAAGAGGTTTGGATGTTGCTCTCTCATAGCTTCTTTCGTTTCCCACGTAGCCTCTTCCACGCCATGTTTCTGCCATAACACTTTCACTAGTGCTATACTCTTATTTCTCAACTGTTTCACTTCTCGAGCCAAGATCTTAATCGGCTCCTCTTCATAAGACATATCCGGTCTTATCTCTATTTCCGTTGAAGGAATCACATGTGAAGGATTGGAGCGATATCGTCGCAACATCGACACATGGAACATGTTATGAATCTTTTCTAACTCTACCAAGCCAAAGCCAGCTGCAGTAAGCTACAGCCCAAGTGCATCAGTAATCTCATACGGCCCTATGAACCTTGGACTCAATTTCCCATTTTGTCCAAATCTCATAATCTTTTTCCATGGAGACACTTTTAAAAACACTTTGTCACCCACTTCAAACTCAATCTATTTTCTTTTCAAATCCGCGTACGACTTCTGTCAGTCAGAAGCAGCTTTTAGACTAGTACGGATTACTTTCACTTTCTCTTCGGTCTCTTTTACTAGATCGACCCCATGGATCCGTTTCTTGCTAAGCTCGGTCCAATACAAAGGAGTCCGACACTTACAACCATACAAAGCCTCATACGGTGCCATCTGTATACTCGACTGATAACTGTTGTTATAGGCGAATTCGACCAAAGGTAGATATCTCTCCCAACTACCTTCGAATTCTAGCACACAGCATCGAAGCATATCCTCAAGAACTTGAATCACTCTTTCAGACTGACCATCGGATTACGGATGGAACGCAGTACTGAAATTCAATCTCGTACCCATGGCCTCTTGCAACTTCTTCCAAAATCTCGAAGTAAACCTCGGATCTCTATCCGATATAATAGACACAGGTACACATGCAATCTAACTATCTCTACCACGTACAACTCAGCTAACTTATCCAGTGAATAATCAACACGCACTGGAATAAAGTGAGCCGACTTCGTCAATCTATCCACAACAACCCACACAACATCTCTCTTTCTCGGAGTCGTCGGCAACCCCGTTACAAAATCCATGGTAACCCGATCCCACTTCCATTCGAGAACCATCCGGTGAAGCAATCAATCAAGGCACTTGATGCTCGGCTTTTACTTGTTGGCAAATCAGACACTTAGTCACAAACTCTGAAATATCTCTTTTCATACCCGGCCACCAATACAACTTTCTCAAATCATTGTACATTTTCGTAGTGCCTGGATGTACTGACAAGCATCTACTGTAGGCCTCATACAAAACCTTTCGAATCAACTCCTCATTTTTAGGAACACAAATTCTGTCACGATACATCAGACAACCATTCAAATCCACTCGAAAATCAGAATCACTTTCTAATCCGCACTTAGCTATCTTAGCTTGCATCTCGCTGTCATTTCTCTGAGCTTCACATATTTGTTGAACAAATAGTGGCCTAACTCTCAACTCTGCCAAAATAGCACCATCATCAGACAATGCTAAACTCACCCTCATAACTCTTAGAGCGTACAGGGATTTCCTACTCAAGGCATCTGCAACCACATTCGCTTTTCTCGGGTGGTAATCAATGACTAACTCATAGTCTTTCAACAATTCAAGCCACCGTCTCTGTCTCAGATTCAGATCCTTCAGATCCATCAAATACTTTAAACTCTTGTGATCCGTAATGATTGGGCACTTTTCGCCATACAAATAATGTCACCAAATCTTTAACGCAAACACAATCGCAGCCAACTCCAAATCGAGAGTCAGATAATTCTTCTTGTGCAGTTTTAACTGCCTCGAGGCGTAAGCGACTACCTTACCCTCTTGCATCAACACGCAACCGAGACCATTAAACGATGCATCACTATATACCATGAACTCCTTCCCCGATTCTGGTTGAGCCAAAACTGGTGCCTCAGTTAACATTGTTTTCAGTCTCTCGAAGCTCTGTTGACATGTCTCAGTCCATTCAAACTTGACATCTTTATGCAACAGTTTCGTCATCGGGGTAGCAATCACAGAGAACCCCTTTACGAAATGTCTGTATTATCCCGCTAATCCCAAGAAACTTCTGATTTTTGACACGTTCGTCGGTGGATTCCAATCCATAACAGTCGATATCTTACTCGGGTCAACTCTTACACCATCACCTGACACCATGTGTCCTAGGAATCTGACCTCTCGGAGCCAAAACTCACTCTTGCTAAACTTAGCATACAACTGCTTGTCTCTCAAAGTTTGCAAGACAATTCTCAAGTGCTCTTCATGATCGTTTTCATCTCGAGAATAGATCAATATGTCATCAATAAAAACAACCACAAACTTGTCCACATATGGTCTAAAAATACGGTTCATCAGATCCATAAAAATCGCAGGTGCATTTGTAAAACCAAACGGCATAACCAAAAACTCATAATGGCCATACCTTGTCCGAGATGCAGTTTTCAACACATCTTGCTCTTTCACCTCGGTGATAATAACCAGACCTCAAGTCTATCTTGAGAACATCAGTAGCTCCCTTGGTTGATCGAAAAGATCATCAATCCTTGGTAAAGGATACTTATTCTTAACCGTCACCTTGCTCAGTTGTCTATAGTCTATACACAACCTCATAGACCCATCTTTCTTCTTCACAAACAATACCGGAGCACCCCACGACGAGTAGCTCGATATTGCAAAACCCTTATCCGTCAGTTCTTACAACTGAACTTTTAGTTCCTTCAACTCTACCGGTCCCATTCTGTACGGAGCACTCGAAATAGGTGTCGTTCCCGGAACCAACTCAATTCCAAACTCGACATCTCTCACTGGAGGTAATCCGGGTAACTCTTTCGGAAACACATCTGGGTACTCACATACCACTGGCACTGTTTCTAACCCTACTCCAACCTCTTGAGTTTTCAACACAAATGCAAGATAGGACTCACACCCTTTTCTTAAACATTTCTCGGCCACTAAGGAAGAAATCATCACGGGCGGTGTCCGATCCACGATTCAATTCGAACTACATCTCCACTCTCACATTTGATTCGGTGTACTTACTACCACGAGTTCACTAAAACACTATGGGTAGTCAACCAATCCATGCCTAGGATTAAATCGAACTCATCAAATGGCAACAACATCAGTTTCTTTGAAAACAATGATTCTCAATCAACAAAGGACAATTCTTACATACTTTGTCCACTAACACATGCTTTCCTAACGGGTTTGACACCTTAATCACAATGTCCGTAGACTCAACGGTCATACTCAAACTAGATGTTAATCTCATGCGAATATAAGAGTGAGTAGACCCTGGATCTATTAAAGCAATAACAGAGGTGTCAAAGAGAGAAAAAGTACCCGTTATCACATCAGGGGAGGATGCCTCTTCACGAGTGCGAATGGCGTATGTTCTCGCAGCTGCCCGACCCTCTGGTCTCACAGCAGAGTCCCTGGACGCACCTCTACCACTAGCCCCACCTCTTGTGTTCCTTGGTGGTCTACCCCTCGTAGACACTTCACTAGGTCTCACTTCTTGCCTCTCTTCCTTATCATCCCTCTCGGGACAGTTACGGATAAAGTGGTCAGGGGAACCACATTTGTGACATTTTCGACTGTTTCCCCAACACTCTCCGGTGTGATACCTACCACAACTAGGACACTCCGGTTTACTCTTTGTATTGCCCACACTTTCCATCGAGGGAGCTCGGACTCTCGAACCCTGACGAGTATTGTCCAAGTCTCGATGCGAATACCCCACTGAGGCTGACATCCGAGGATTCACTTCCTTGGATCTTTTCGACTGGGCTTGATACGACTTGCCCATCGGTCTCTTTCTCGCATCTCGGGCTTCACTCACAGCCCTCCTCTTATCTGAACTCAACTCTTCAGCCTTACTTGCCCTCTCAACTAATATCACGAATTCTTTCAACTCCAAAATGCCAACTAGGAGTTTGATATCCTCATTCAGCCCATCTTCGAACCTCTTGCACAAGACAGTCTCTGTCGACACACATTCTTGAGCGTATTTGCTAAGCCTAACAAACTCACGCTCGTACTCAGCTACTATCATCCTTCCTTGCTTCAGCCTAAGGAATTCTTTGCTTTTTTTGGCCAAGAAACCTCAAAGCTTATATACTTCTTCTAGAACTCTTCCGTAAAAAGAAGTCCCACGTCACCCGCTCTTTTGGGACCACAAACGCGGTGTCTTCCACGATGATACGCTGAATCTCTCAAAGAACGATATGGCACACTTCAAACTCTCCTCAGGTGTACATGAGAGCTCATCGAACACCCTCACCGAGTTCTCCAACCAGAACTCTGCCATCTCTGGGTCATCATCTACCTTAGCTCTAAACTCCTCAACCCCGTGTTTCCTAATCTTATCCACTGGGGGTTTCGATATCCTCACTACATCCATACCTTGAGGAGCCACAGGATTTGGCTGAGGTATAGGAGGAGGTGGAGGAGGTTGAGCGTTAGGGTTCGCTCGAACGGAGTCCGAGTACCAATCACTCATCATATGGAGAAAGGCTTCTCGTGCCTCTTCCCCTTGACCCCTCGCCTCGGGTCCACTTTGCACCGGCACGGTTCCTTGCGCAGGAGCCGGCGCATTACTAGCTGCTTCATTAGTAGTCAATAGATCGGAATCCATAATCTATATAAAACAATATTTAAAATCATCAGAAACCACCACACTATCATTGTACACTTATGGCATGTACAGCTAGACTCTTACACCCGCTACGGTAGTCCTAGAACCGACTAAACCATAGCTATGATACCACTAAATGTAACACCCCTTAACCGGGTTCTACACCGGGATCCGGGCCCGAGGCGTTACCGAACTCAAACCGCTTAATCGCCACTTAGGCTCAACGTCATTACTCGATATAATCTCATTCTCGACTTATGAGGCCTCACTCATACATACGAGGGCTCTCGAGACTAATCCGAAACTTTTACGATCCTTAAAATTTTCCTCTTTTATACAGGTCTCACACGCCCGTGCACGATTAGACACGCCCGTGCATGAGTACACACGCCCATGTCCCCAAATCGTGCCTAAAAACCCAAGCATTCTGCCAAATGCCCCACGGCTATGGCACGCCCGTGCTCCCCAACCGTGGTGAACACTGACTTCCCTCGCACGGCCTAGAGTCTAGACACACGCCCGTGTGGCTAGCCCGTGGCCAACACTGATGAATCCCACACGCCCTAGGCACACGCCCGTGTGACTAGTCTTCGGTCTATTCTAATTTTCAAATATTAACATGCAGAGGACGCACGGCCACAGCACACGCCCGTGGGCTGATCGTGTGTCACACATGGTCTAGACACATGCCCGTGTGTCTACCCACATGGTCAAGAACAAGACTAAGTGTTAAGTTCTTTTCACCCTTCTAACATACACAACATAATCAACTCAAATTGAAGTGCATTCTCACATAGAAAACTACATCTTTCTTTCATATAATGTAATAGCCAACAACCATGGCATTATACAAAATAAGCTATCCATCTATAGGCCAACACATCTTAGCCATTTACAACAAAATTTACTAACTTATCTAGCCCCTATACATGCCATATACAAAACATTAAGTTTCATGTACCAAAGTGTCTTTGATATGTGGGCTATCTTAGATGATCCTCGTATCTCGATTCAACGCTTTTAATCTATAAGACAAGGGAAAGAAAGAGAGTAAGCTTTGAGCTTAGTAAGTTTACACATAAACACATAAGCAACATAGTATAAGCTAAGCAACTATTAGCATTATACCAACAAGTAATTCACAACTATGCTTACTCTTTCTATCCCTTACCACATTTCCAACACATCATGAGTCACATACTCACAACCATTGAAATGCACCCCTGCATTCAATATCACATTTACGTTATATACAACACAGTCAATCCACATAACTTATCCATATAGCTCATCCACATAGCTAGTTCACATAACTAATCCACACTACTCATCCACACAGTTAATACACACAGTCTATCCACAGAGTCAATATCTCGGTGGTTTAGCACTTAGCACACCACATTTGATTAATAAGGTGGTATCGCACTTAGCCTACCACAATGGTATTCGTAGTGATTCAGCACATAGCTCACTAGATGATATACCTCACGATAGAATCGCACATAGCTAGCTCATCGTCAATATGCATTAGGATGGTATCGCACTTAGCCTACCATCTAGCATTATCACAACACATGCACAAGTCTATTTACCCAATTATTCATCCATTCACATCTATATTACATTCATTCTACTTGAACCACATAGGTTCCCAATCATTCTTATTCGTTCTCATTCATGCTACACCCTAGCTAGCATTTACAAATTGTAAGTATGAAGGCATTGTTTCTGCATAGACTTACATCGATACTCAAGAGTATTGAAATGTGCAATTTCGTCCACCATCTTGCTTTTGCCTCGGTTTCGATCCGGGCTTCGTCTTTCTTGATCTATAATGAATAAATCAGCTTATTCAATACATACATTGACTAAATTGACCCACATCTCATACTTTAGCAAAATTACTATTTTGCCCCTAAACTTTCTCATATTTACACTTTAGTCTCAAGGCTCGTAAAGTGATTTTTATTCAACTTTCTACTCTTTCATGCTTAGCCGAACCACTTACTCAACTAAAGCATTCATCAAATCTCACTAAATCATCCATGTATGACCAAACTTGAGATTTTCACAACTAAGTCCCAACATGCATTTTCATGGAAAACCACTTAGCAAAAGATGTTTCTACATCAAGCCTTCATATTCTTCCATAAAACATCAAAATACATGCATGTCATACATATGTACATTTTTTAACATCCATGATAGCTCACCAAATAGCTATAAATAGCTTACTCATGCTACCGGGACTTCAAAAATACGAAGAATATAAAAAACCAGTCTTAAGAGCACTTACTAGCAAGCTTGAAAAATTGAAAGAGCCCTAACAATGGCTTCTCTAATTTTTGGCAGCTTGGGGGAGAAGATGAGTGAATTTCTATCATCTTTTCACCTATTTTAATCACTTAATTGATAAATGACCAAACTGCCCTTTTTGATAAACTTTCAATTTTAACTCATCCATGCCCATTTTTGTCCAAAAATTAGAATTTGGATAAATTGCTATTTAAGGACCTCTAATTAATAATCTAAAGCTATTTCACACATATAGCTTCTAGAAACACACATTTTGCAACTTTTTCAATTTAGTCCTTTTGGACAATTCAACCACAATTTCACAAAATTGCTTCATGAAACTTTCACACAAGCATGCATACATATTATAAGCCTCAAAAACTCATTCATGACCCTTGGATTTGTGGTCTCAAACCACTATTCTGACTAGGCCCTAAACCGGGATGTTACAAAAGGATTCTGAGTTAAGACAGTCTATACTGCGGGAGGCGCATAGTAGCCCATACGCTATGCATCCTGGTGGAAACAAGTTATACCGAGATCTGCGTGAACTGTACTGGTGGCCAGGGCTTAAGCGCGAGGTTACTGATTTTGTAGGTAAGTGTTTGACATGCCAGCAAGTGAAGGCTGAGCATCAACTGCCTTCTGGATTACTACAACCAGTTAAAATTCCACTCTAGAAGTGGGAGAGGGTAACCATGGATTTTGTTAGTGGGCTACCCCTGACGCCAACTAAGAAAGATTCGGTATGGGTTATTGTGGATCGATTGACTAAATCTGCCCACTTTATACTGGTCCACACTAATTATTTGTTGCGGAATTTGCCAAATTATATGTGGCAGAGATTGTGAGGCTGTATGGGGTACCAGTGTCGATCATTTCGGACAAGGACCCTAGATTCACATCATGATTCTGGAGAGTGTTGCACGAAGCCTTGGGTACAAGGTTAGATTTTAGCATGGCATTTCATCCTCAGACTGATGGTCAGTCGGAGAGGGTAATACAGATTTTTGAAGACATGCTAAGAAGCTGTGCAATTGATTTCAAGGGCAGTTGGGAAAACTATTTTCCGTTAGTAGAGTTTGCTTATAACAACAGCTACCAATCCAGTATTCAGATGGCACCGTACGAGGCGTTATATGGTTGTAGGTTTCGTACCCCTACTTATTGGACAGAACTGGGTGAGCAGCGTATATTGGGGCGAGAACTAGTTTTTGAAACCGAGGAAAAAGTAAAGTTGATCCGCGATCGGTTAAAAGAAGCATCTGATAGGCAAAAGTCTTATGGTGATCTAAAGCGTAAAGAGATTGAGTACACGATGGGGGATTATGTGTAACACCCCAAACCCAGTCAATACGCCATGACCGAATCTGGCATGCCACGAAGGAAAACATTTTGAAGAAAAATAAGTTAACGATTAAATTTTAGTGAAAAAACTTTTTATTATTCTAAATTCGTAGAAAATTAAGTTGAAAACTGATATTTTACTTTGCAATTTCGTAAATAGATTTTTAAAACTTTGTCATGACTTAGATTAAGTAAACCATTTATAAATTAAAGAGAAACTAAAGCAATTAGGTTGAAAATCGTATCTAATAGAAATTTGGAAACTTAAGTTTTGTAAAATAGTTTGAGTTATCGAAAATACTTAAGTTGTTAAAAATTATCAATTTATTTAGGTTTTTAGATGGTAACGTTTTAAAAACCATCGCGCTTTGTATTTTAGAAAACTTTGTTCACATATCATTAAATCAATCATGTAATTTGCAAGTTATTCCTAAAACAAATCCAAAGCATATAAATAATCCAAAAAACATAATTTAAGAGGCCTTATTACAAACCCATAAAAATGAAAACCAAATTAAAATCAAGTACCCAAATGGAAGTTCATGTAAAACCAAATTTCATTGCATGGCCTCCTCGAGTTCATCCAGCTCCTCATCCGCGAATTTACGAATTACACGAAAAAGTAAGGGAGAAGGTGAGTCACCAAGACTCGAGTGCATATTCCCTTTCCGGGTAAATACCACATACTTACACAAATTATAACCAAGCAATATATATATATGATGCACCCAACTTGACCATCCATAACTCCTTTTCTACCCGTGTGGTACCAAACCACCTTTGGTGGTGCCAAACCACCTGGTGACCAAAGTCATGATATTCAATATTGTGATACCAAATCACCGTGACCCAAAGTCACAGATAATCAAGTTGTGGGGCCAACCCACTTGTGATACCAAATCACCGGCGACAATCCCATATCTTAAAAGTGGGGCCAACCCACGGTGGTGTTAATCCACGAGGACGAGTCGCTATGAGGTGCCAAACCTCCGAGTCCCAAAGACACAAATGTGATACCAAATCACTTTGGTGACCAAAGTCACGAATAATCAAGTTGTGGGGCCAACCCACGTGTGATACCAAATCATGGCGACAATCCCATATCTCAAAAGTGGGGCCAACCCACGGTGGTGTTAATCCACGTGGACGAGTCGCTATGAGGTGCCAAACCTCCGGTGTCCCAAAGACACAAATGTGATACCAAATCCTTTGGAGGTGCCAAACCTCTAGTGTCCAGAAGACACGAATATCAATCTTCCCCCTCCTCTCATATTGCCCATACAAATGCAATAGATAAACAAATCATGTCAATATACTTTGATATGAACATATAACCAATACATATCATAGATCATGATATTAAACAACATATAGCAACATCATATTGAAACGGACTTACCCGTATCCTTGCTCATACCCATCAAGGTATCATATCAATATCTCATAGTTTCGGCTTTAACAACTTGAATAGTTATTTAACACACATATATATATATAAACCAAGTTATAAAGTGTGTAAGATACACACCTTTCACCAATGCAAATACTAACTTCCGAAGGTCCGATCTATCTCACTAGATCACCTTGTCCTACAATCGACCAATACTTAGATTATAAACAAAGGCCATTCGGCCATACCACTAAATCCCAATGAGTTATCGCTTGAAATACCAAGTCTTACCTAAAAGCTTACCCAAAATGATTGACAAAGAAACGAGGCTTAGATTGATTGCTTCAAACATCCCGAGGAGCCTAAAAGAATAATCGGTTCCTAAAAATGGTTAGAACCTTGCAACAAATGTCCATAGGTTCTGCCTTTGGCCACAAGAAAACGACATAGAAAAGAGAAAGAAATGAAGGAAAAACGGTCATGAACACTTACCCTTTTCCAAAACCAATTGAAGAAAACCCAAAATGAATGCCTACCCTTGATGATATTCGGCCAAAACAATACAAAAAGGGAGTGGGAAGTTTCGGCAATATGGTTATGAAAGAAGAAAGATATGTGTATAAAAAGTAAGGAAGTATGTGAGTGGAAAAGAGAATAAAAAAAAATGAGAGAGAGGATTCGGTTTTAGCAACAATGGAAGAAAAGAAAAGTGAGTTTGGAGAAGAAAGAGGTTCGGCCAAATGAAAGAAAAAGGAAATGTGGTTGAGCAAATATCAAAAGAAGAAAAGAGAGAGATGGGAGAAAAAGGTTCGGCCAAGCACCTAGTTTGCCGAAAAGAAAAATGCACAAAATGTAAAAATGAGTTTTCGGTTTCAAAAGGAAAAATGGGAGAAAGAAAGATAGTATTTGGTTCAAACAAAATGAGAGCTAAAACCAAAAGTAAAATTGCACAAAATGCTTATGGTGCATTCGGCCAAAGCGGGATTTGTTTGGAGAGGAAGAGAAAAATATGCCAAAAGGTGCACAAATGCTAAAGTTGGCCAAATATCCCCCCCAAACCTCCTATCAACATTCGGCCACCCCTCTAGCCACACATGCCGTCCACGTACATGCACTAAAGGCCTTGGAATAGTTTCCAAAACATCTCCCTTAAGCCAAGCCTTGAAATCCTCTACATTCCCAAAGTTGAAGAAATTTTATCCCCAAAATCTAGCAATTCTATCTCTTATTTCATGCTTACCATAACCTTAAGTCTTCTTGCCAAAAAAGAAAATTGTCCATCTTATCCATATGTATAGTTGATCGACACTTAATGCTAGGATGTACAAAAATAAAATCCTCAATATGCTTTCCATGCTACTCGAACCACTTCCCTCAAGCAACCTTTCAAGCTCCTTATCCACTATGCCACTAACTCCTCATGTGCTTTAATTTAACACTTAAATTAACTTAAGTGTCAAGCTCACTTAATCCACTTCACTAAATTTTCCACACTAAAAATTATTCTAGCTTAGCTAATATTTCCAAGCCTTCACACAAATATACTAAGCACACAATAACAATCATATCCGAGCTAATCTGAGATAACAAGATGATACTCTAATATTTTTAGGATGTTACAATTCTACCCTTAAGAAAATTTCGTCCTCGAAAT
This sequence comes from Gossypium sturtianum, assembly GCA_025698515.1. NCBI lineage: Eukaryota > Viridiplantae > Streptophyta > Magnoliopsida > Malvales > Malvaceae > Gossypium > Gossypium sturtianum. The sequence continues at coordinate 44,283,827 of CM046951.1, forward strand.
TACCCGCTCAAAAAAGAGTTGAGGGTGCTCTTTGCCTCATCGCATCCTCTGGTTCCCACGTAGCTTCTTCCACGCCATGATTCCGCCATAAAACCTTCACTAAAGGAACGGACTTCCCTACATAAAACTTTCACATTTCGATCTAGAATCGCTTGCGAGTTCTTCTTCTATCGTCAAATCTGGACTCACCTCTATTTCCTCTCGCCACGACATGCGATGGATCATAACGATAGCGTCTAAGCATGGAGACATGGAACACATCATGAATCGACTCACTCGATGGCAACTCGAGTGATAGGCTCTGGTCCCACTCGTCTCAACACCTTATACGGTCCAATAAACCTTGGACTTAACTTGCCTTTTTCCCAAATCTTAACACTTTCTTCCATGGCGAGACCTTGGAAAAACCTTGTCACCTACGGCAAACTCTATATCCCTCCGCTTGAGATCGGCATATGACACGCCTATCAGAAGCTTCCTTGACGAGCCTAAATCATCTTAACCTTATCCTCAGTCTCTGTAACCAACTCTGGTCCTAACATCTGACGCTCACCCAACTCTGTCATGCATGTAGGTGTGCGACACCTCCTACCATACAACGCCTCATATGGTGCCATCTTAATGCTTGCTTGGTAACTATTGTTGTATGCGAATTCAGCTAACGGTAAAAACTCTTCCCAGCTGCCTCTGAAGTCCAAAACACACCCTCTCAACATATCCTCTAAAATCTGTATAACTCTTTCCGACTGCCCGTCAGACTGTGGATGAAATGCCGTGCTGAAATCCAACCGCGTACCCGAAGCTTGATGTAACGCTCTCCAAAACCTCGACGTAAATCTAGGATCTGCATGCGAGATGATCGACACCGTACACCGTGCAACCTCACTATTTTTGCCACATACAACTTAGCTAACTTTCAAGTGAATAATCCACCCTTACAGGAATAAAATGGTGACTTAGTCGACGATCCACAATCACCCAAAGCGAGTCCTTCTTACTTGGCGTAAAGGGTAATCCGACAAAGTCCATAGTGATCCTTTCCCACTTCCATCGTGGAATCTTCATGGTGAAGTAACCTGAGACGGAATCGATGTTTCGTCTTGACCTGGCGCACGTCGGACATTTACCCACAAACTCGATTACCTCCCGCCTGCACTGCCACCAAAATTGCTCTCTTAAATCACGATACATCTTGCTACCTCCGGGATGCATAGCGTATGGGCTGCTATGTGCATCCCGAAGAATCCTTTGCCTCAACTCAACATCCTTTGGCATACAAGCTCTACCTTTAAAACACAATACTCCATCCCTGGACAAACTATAATCCTCTAAACCACCATTCTGAACCTGCAACCTCTGATCATTCAAACCATCATCCTCTAACTGCTTCTCCTTGATTTGCTCTAACCAAGTCAGCTTGACTTGTAATTCAGCCAAAAGACTCCCATCGTCATATAAGCTAAGACGAGCAAACATCGATCTTAAGTCAGTCACAACCTTACGGCTCAACGCGTCTGCCACCACATTAACCTTACCTGGATGATACTCAATCGAACAGTCGTAGTCCTTTAATAACTCAATCCATCTATGCTGCCTCAAGTTCAAATCCTTCTGAGTCAAAAGATACTTAAAACTCTTGTGATCCATGTAGACTATCGACTTCTCTCCATACAAATAGTGTCTCCAAATCTTTAAAGCAAAAACCACAGCAGCTAATTCCAAGTCATGTGTCGGAGAGTTAACTTCATGTGGTCTCAACTGTAGAGATGCATAAGCCACTACCTTCCCTTCCTGCATCAAGCACACATCCCAAACCGGTATGTGATGCATCACGAAGAAACCGTGAATTCCTTGCTCGCCTCAAAGTTGAATCAAAGCAGGAGCTTGATTAGAATCTTCTTCAACTTGTCGAAACTTCCTTGCACGCTTCTCGGTCCACACAAATGGAACTCCTTTCCTCAATAACTTAGTCATAGGTGCTGCTATAAAAGAAAATCCCTCTACAAATCTTCTGTAATACCCCACCAGACCTAGAAAACTCCGAATCTCAGCCACTGACTTAGGCGGCTTCGAATCCAACACTGCCTCAATCTTCCGAGGATCCATTCTAATCCCCTCATTTGATACTACGTGACCCAAGAAAGTCACCTCCCTAAGCCAGAACTCGCACTTACTAAATTTGGCATAAAGCTGCTTTTCCCTCAGAATCTGCAACACTACTCGCAAATGCGCATCATGCTCCTCCTCTAACTTTGAGTATACCAAAATATCGTCTATAAATACTACGGCAAACTGATCCAGAAACTGCTGGAATACCCGATTCATCATGTCCATGAATGCTACCGGCGCGTTAGTCAACCCAAACGGCATTACCAGAAATTCGTAGTGCCCATACCGAGTGCGAAATGCCGTCTTATGGATATCAGCCTCTTTCACCTTCAGTTGATGATATCCAGACCTGAAATCAATCTTGGAGAAAATTGTCGCCCCTTTGTCGATCAAACAAATCATCTATCCTCGGCAAAGGATACTTGTTTTTGATCGTCAGCTTATTCAACTGGCGATAGTCTATACACATCCGCATCGAACCATCCTTCTTCTTGACAAAAAGTATCGGCGCTCCCCAAGGCAAAACACTTGGTCGGATAAAACCTCGATCCAACAATTCCACGAATCGAGCCTTCAATTCCACTAATTCCTTGGCGCCATCCTATACGAGCAATAGACACTTTGGCGCGATTCGGATAACAGATCTATACCAAATTCAACTTCACGATCCGGAGGCAATCCCGGAAGTTCTTCTGGAAATACGTCAACATATTCCTTTACCGTTCGGACATTCCCCATAGTAGACTCCTTAGCCTCCAACGCACACACATGAACCACAAATGCCTCACAGCCCTTCCTGACCAACTTCACAGCTTTCAACGCAGATACCACGTTGGATAGATAATCTCTTCTATTACCTATCATAACCACCTCTTTGCCCTCAGCTGTCTTCAAAACCATGCGCTTAGCAGCGTAATCCAAACTTGCTTGATACTTGACCAACCAGTCCATCCCAAGAATCAGATCAAACTCCCCAAATGGCAGTTCCATCAGATCAGCTACAAACACTACCCCTTGGAGTTCTAGGGGTACATCCCTATACAGCTTATTTACTTCTACAGAGTGACCTAGAGGGCTAAGTACTGTCATCTTCCTAGAAGTAGTCTCAGAGTCTAGATTCATAGTCTCTACTATACTACTAGCAACATACAAATGTGTCGAACCCACATCTATCAAAGCCGTATATGGTACACCAAAGATTAAGAACGTACTGGTTATAACGTCTGGTGCGTCGCCCTCCTCTCGACGTCTTGCTGCTTACACCAAACCAGGCTGTCTTGCCTCAATGTCGCCGCACCCTCGCCGAAGCTCCGCGGCCTCGACCAGAACCATCCTCTACCATTACCACGACCTCTCTGTGGTGACGGTCCCTCATTTCTGAACTGAGCACGACCTTGACCTTCAGACTGATTCTTAGCTAGCTTACGTGGACAATCCCTCACACGATGATCCAGCGAGCCACACTCAAAACATCCTTTCCCTCCGGTCCAACATTCGCCCCAATGAGATTTCCACACGCCAGTTACATGCTTTGTGTTGGTCCTCGATTAGCGATAATGAGGCCTCCCAGTTGATTCGGCCCACTCGCTAACCCTCTTACGAGAATTATCGGTGACCCGGATGATCCAAAACCTCTCTTATGTTTATTCTTGTCGTGCCTCTCGCGCCTTACCGATTCCTTTATCCCTTGGCTATCTTAGTCTTTTCAACTAGCGCGCGAGAAACTCTCGCTCCGATGTGGAGCAATCAGTAATCTCAGCTCGTCCCTCAATCCATCTTTGAACCGGACACATCGCTCGTGCTCCGAAACCACGATACCTCCAGCATACCGGTTCAATCTTAAAAATTCTACCTCATATTCTGATACGGACTTACACCCCTGAACCAAACTCAGAAATGCCTTACGCTGCGCATCAATGTAACTAGACCCAACATATTTCTTCTGATACTCTGCCTTAAAATAATCCCAAGTGAGATCCTCTGCTGCAGCACTATTTCGCACCGTGAGCCACCACTGATATGACTCATCCCGAAGAAGCGACACTATCCCTTTCAGCTTTTCCTTAGCACTCAGATCCAAGTCATCCATGATTCGTTCCGTCACCTCTAACCAATACTCTGCCGTACTGGGAACCACACCTGAAACACCTCGAAATACCTCAGCTCCATTGGCTCGAAGTCGCTCAGATATGGATTTTCGAATTCCCGCACCTCTACCTATTCCAGCTACCCTCTCAAGAACTCGCAGCATCGCCTGAGACACTGCGTCATCCCTCGTTTGATCCTGATGCTCAACTCCAACCGCTGGTGGTGGGGGTGGTGGTACCTCATTCTCGGATCCTTGACCAGACCTCACTGGCTCAGACACAACCATCCTACCCCGACCGCGTCCACGAGCAATACGACCTCTACCTCGAGTACTCATATCTAAAAGTCTCGACTTATCTGATTTGAAAGTTTTATGCATTAGTCAATATTCCACTTTCTTTAAAGCACAGTTTTATGAAAAGTTTTAATAAGAGGTTGTTTCGCGAGTACACCAAACCTATAGTTTTGGGTCTCTAGAGTAGTTCCGACTACTATACAGTCATGCCAACATCATCATATCATATCATCAAAATCAACAGTTTGATGTACTTACCAGGGCGGATTGATGTCGGAGACTCGGGGCCATGCCTTTCCAACCATACAATTTTTAACAAAATCATTTTAAAACCATACTTTAAAACATTTTGGGCCTCAGGCCCACAGCCAAGTTTTTGAACTTGGCTCTGATACCAATTTGTAACACCCTAAACCCGGTCAATACACCATGACCGAATCTGGCATGCCACGAAGGAAAACGTTTTGAAGAAAAATAAGTTAACGATTAAATTTTAGTGAAAAACTTTTTATTATTCTAAATCCGTAGAAAATTAAGTTGAAAACTGATATTTTACTTTGCAATTCCGTAAATAGATTTTTAAAACTTAGTCGCAGCTTAGATTCGTAAACCATTTATAAATTAAAGAGAAACTAAAGCAATTAGGTTGAAAATCGTATCTAATAGAAATTTGGAAACTTAAGTTTTGTAAAATAGTTTGAGTTATCGAAAATACTTAAGTTGTTAAAAATTATCAATTTATTTAGGTTACCCGATGGTAACGTTTTAAAAACCATCGCGCTTTGTATTTTAGAAAACTTTGTTCACATATCATTAAATCAATCATGTAATTTGCAAGTTATTCCTAAAAAAAATCCAAAGCATATAAATAATCCAAAAAATAATAATTTAAGAGGCCTTATTACAAACCCATAAAAATGAAAACAAAATTAAAATCAAGTACCCAAATGAAAGTTCATGTAAAACCAAATTTCATTGCATGGCCTCCTCGAGTTCATCCGGCTCCTCATCCGCGAATTTACGAATTACCCGAAAAAGTAAGGGAGAAGGTGAGTCACCAAGACTCAATGCATATTCCCTCTCCCGGGTAAATACCACATACTTACACAAATTATAACCAAGCAATATATATATATGATGCACCCAACCCAGCCATCCATAACTCCTTTTCTACCCCGTGTGGTACCAAACCACTGGTGGTGCCAAACCACTGGTGACCAAAGTCACGATATTCAATATTGTGATACCAAATCACTGGTGACCCAAAGTCACAAATAATCAAGTTGTGGGGCCAATCCACTTGTGATACCAAATCACTGGCGACAATCCCATATCTTAAAAGTGGGGCCAACCCACGGTGGTGTTAATCCATAGGGACGAGTCGCTATGAGGAGCAAAACCTCTGGTGTCCCGAAGACACAAATGTGATACCAAATCACAGGTGACCAAAGTCACGAATAATCAAGTTGTGGGGCCAACCCACGTGTGATACCAAATCACTGGCGACAATCCCATATCTCAAAAGTGGGGCCAACCCACGGTGGTGTTAATCCATAGGGACGAGTCGCTATGAAGTGCCAAACCTCTGGTGTCCCAAAGACACAAATGTGATACCAAATCATTGGAGGTGCCAAACCTCTGGTGTCCGAAGACACGAATATCAATCTTCCCCCTCCTCTTAGATTGCCCATACCAATGCAATAGATAAACAAATCATGTCAATATACTTTGATATGAACATATAACCAATACATATCGTAGATCGTGATATTAAACAACATATAGCAACATCATATCGAAACGGACTTACCCATATCCTTGCTCATACCCATCAAGGTATCATATCAATATCTCATAGTTTCGGCTTTAACAACTTGAATAGTTATTTAACACACATATATATATATAAACCAAGTTATAAAGTGTGTAAGATACACACCTTTCACCAATGCAAATACTAACTTCCGAAGGTCCGATCTATCGCACTAGATCACCTTGTCCTACAATCGACCAATACTTAGATTATAAACAAAGGACATTCGGCCATACCACTAAATCCCAATGAGTTATCGCTTGAAATACCAAGTCTTACCAAAAAGCTTACCCAAAACGATTGACAAAGAAATGAGGCTTAGATTGATTGCTTCCAACGTCCCGAGGAGCCTAAAAGAATAATTGGTTCCTAAAAATGGTTAGAACCTTGCAACAAATGTCCATAGGTTCGGCCTTTGACCACAAGAAAACGACATAGAAAAGAGAAAGAAATGAAGGAAAAACGGTCATGAACACTTACCCTTTTCAAAAACCGATTGAAGAAAACCCAAAATGAATGCCTACCCTTGATGATATTTGGCCAAAACAATACAAAAAGGGAGTGGGAAGTTTCGGCAATATGGTTATGAAAGAAGAAAGATATGTGCATAAAAAGTAAGGAAGTATGTGAGTGGAAAAGCGAATAAAAAAAATGAGAGAGAGGATTCGGTTTTAGCAACAATGGAAGAAAAGAAAAGTGAGTTTGGGGAAGAAAGAGGTTCGGCCAAATGAAAGAAAAAGGAAATGTGGTTGAGCAAATATCAAAAGAAGAAAAGAGAGAGATGGGAGAAAAGGTTGGCCAAGCACCTAGTTTCTTAGAAAAGAAAAATGCACAAAATGTAAAAATGAGTTTTCGGTTTCAAAAGGAAAAATGAGAGAAAGAAAGATAGTATTTGGTTCAAACAAAATGAGAGCTAAAACCAAAAGTAAATTTGCACAAAATGCTTATGGTGCATTCGGCCAAAGAGGGATTTGTTTGGAGAGGAAGAGAAAAATATGCCAAAAGGTGCACAAATGCTAAAGTTGGCCAAATATCCCCCCAAACCTCCTATCAACATTCGGCCACCCCTCTAGCCACACATGCCGTCCACGTACATGCACTAAAGGCCTTGGAATAGTTTCCAAAACATCTCCCTTAAGCCAAGCCTTGAAATCCTCTACATTCCCAAAGTTGAAGAAATTTTATCCCCAAAATCTAGCAATTCTATCTCTTATTTCATGCTTACCATAACCTTAAGTCTTCTTGCCAAAAAAGAAAATTGTCCATCTTATCCATATGTATAGTTGACCGACACTTAATGCTAGGATGTACAAAAATAAAATCCTCAATATGCTTTCCGTGCTACTCGAACCACTTCCCTCAAGCAACCTTTCAAGCTCTTTATCCACTATGCCACTAACTCCTCATATGCTTTAATTTAACACTTAAATTAACTTAAGTGTCAAGCTCACATAATCCACTTCACTAAATTTTCCACACTAAAAATTATTCTAGCTTAGCTAATATTTCAAAGCCTTCACACAAATATACTAAGCACACAATAACAATCATATCCGAGCTAATACAGATAACAAGATGATACTCTAATATTTTTAGGATGTTACATTATGTCTTCTTGAAGGTCTCACCATGGAAGAAGATTCTGAGATTTGGACGGAAAGGCAAGCTGAGCCCTAGATTTATCGAACCTTACCGGATAGTAAAGCATGAGCGACCGGTCACCTGTCAGCTGGAATTGCCTCCTGAGTTAAATTTATACATGATGTGTTCCACGTCTCCATCCTGTGGCGATACCATTCCGATCCCTCACATATAGTGCCGGTGGAGGAGATCAAGGTAAGACCTGATCTGACCTTTGAGGAAGAACCGGTGCAAATACTGGATCGTGATGTTAAAGTGTTAAGAAGAAAATCCGTCCCGTTAGTCAAGGTGCTATGGCGTAATCACGGTTCAGAGGAAGCCACGTGGGAGCCTGAGGAGGCGATGTGACAACAATACCCTCATCTCTTTTGATCAGGTAAATTTTGAGGCCAAATTTCTTTAAGGGGGGTAGAGTTGTAACGCCCCAAAAATTAGGGGTTTGTAATTTTTCTTGAATTCCATGTTGTGCATGATTGGTAGTTATTTGAGTGTATTTGGGGGTCCTAAGGAGGCCTGGGTTCGATTCTGAACTATAGAAGAATTTTAGTTTTTTGCTCATAAAGGGGAACTGGCTGTTAGCAGTCGAACTTATGTATAATTATGTGTGTTTTGTGACACAAGTGAGCTTGTGGCCTGATGGTGGTGGCGTCATTAGGAAGGCAAGGAGAGAGGGGTTCGAATCCCATGGCAAGCAAAAGAGGGCTTTTATTTTATGTCATGGGAGTGTAAGAAGTAGAGTTTGGATCAAACTCTATAAAGGAGGTGGAGGACTTGGTCAAAATTTCAAATGGAAGGATGGGAGCAATTCTAGGAGATGTGGGTGGAGAAAATCAGGGAAGTGGATGTGTGTGGGAGTGTTGGCCGAATTTGGAGAGTGTAGGTAAGTAAAGAATTTCGGCTAGGGGATTTGGTGGTTGCAAAATTCGACTGATGGGTCATTTTTGAGCATTTCGGGTTTTGTTCCTTTAACATTTCGTGCTTCTTTTCTCTCTAGTGTTAGTGCCACAAGTGACCTTTTTGTGTTTTCGAGATTGAATTAGAGTGAGTTCTTGGTCTCAAATTCTCTGTGGAAATCTTCTTTCTTCTTCTCATTTGCTTCTCTGCTGATTTGGCTTGTGTGCAAGTTTGGTCATTCTCTTTTCGGCAGCATCTTAGTCGAACTCAACCTTTTTCTTTTCCTCTCGTTCTCCTTTTCTGTTCTCTTCAAGATAGCCAAACCTATCTATTTCTTTGTTCTCAACGTTCCTTCTCTTGCTCTTTAAGTTGAGAAAGCAGAAATCAATCTCTTCTTTCCCTTCTTCTATAATTCCATCTTTGGGGCCGTACGTGTCTATTTATTTTACTTGAAGATATCTGTTCTTGCCGAATTTGAAGAGTAAGTTATATTGATTTTCTTTCAAGTAATTTTCGTTAGTGGTACTGTTCTTTTCTCTTCTTTTCCCCGAATCTTCCCTTCCCTCTTTAGGCTAATGTTTGATTGGTGTGTAGGTCCTCTCAAAGTGTGAAAGGGGCCAGCGACCTGAAGCAATCGATACGTTACTCTTAGCCTTTGATCAAGTAAGCATTCTCGCTTTGTGTTTGTTTGGGATTTGATCTTTCCCGAGGGTATTGTGATTGTCAAGGATGGATTTTAACCACATGATTATGCAATCTCTTTTAATAAGGGGGAATTGTAACGCAGAATCCATTCAGGAGTCTTGATTTTCGATAATATTTGGAGAAGACTTTACAAACTCGGTCAATTAAGGTATGTATAAATGTGGTTTCGGTTTATGTTGAGGAATAGGAGGGTAACTCTTTTGATCGGTTGGCTAACTGTTAATCTTACTTAACATAGGATCGGTGCTTAGGGATTCGTGGCATGCTTCGTAATCAAGGTGTGTAACCGTACACCCATTACCGTATAGTTCAAACACTGGATATCGATGTCACACACTCTTGTGCTACTGTGTATTGGCAAAAGCCGAAAAGTCGCACTTTTGGCATCTGAGAGCCCTCGAGCGTGCGAACACTGATAGGGATAAATCGAGCCACAATCGTTGGCGTTAGACCGTAGAGGCCGCCACGAGCGTCTCCGTGGGTTTAGGTCGTAATGGGCCCCGATGGGCTATAGAGGCCCAATGGGCCCCACATGGGTAAAGTCCCCGGTGAACTGATAACAATGAAATGGGTTGCAAAGTTCGCAAAGCCGCGATCGATATTGGGCTAAGTGGGCCACACGAGCGTGTGGGGGCCCACTTGGGCCAAAAATTGGGCCTTGGGCCCAGCTGCACCGTTGAACCGAAAAAGGGTATCTGTGTCGTTCGAGGCGACTGTAGGTCTTTGAAAAGGCCGTTATATGACTAAATTACTGAAATACCCTCAATGGGTGAAATTACTGAAATACCCTCGATGCGTAAAATTACTGGAATACCCCCGAGGGGTGAATTAACATTTTACCCCCAACCGACCAAATGACCGTTATACCCTAAGTAGTAGTGTCAGTGATATATGTGTAATAATTGTATGATTGATTATGATTGTGATACATTGCATACATAGATTTTTTATGACATGACATACTGCATTGGATTGGGTTTTGTATTTTGGAGGAAGCACTGTACTGGTGGCTTTGCCACGTTTTACTAATATAGTCGCTTCGCCACGTATACCGATTTTAGTGGCTCAACCACGTATACTAATTTTTAGTGGCTCAGCCACGTATACTGTTATTAGTAGCTTTGCAGCGTTGTTATTAGCAGCTAGGCTGTGTTATTGGTGTGCTGGGTGGGTCGACATGGTCCCCACGAGGTGTGTTGGTTGGTACGAGAGGTGTGTTGGCTGGACTGGGTTGGGTTACATTCATGTGTTGCACTGATATGATTTTTTGGGCTTAGGCCCACTCTAATACTGAATAGGGCTTTGGCCCAGACTGTTACTGTAATAGGGGATTACACACTGAGTTCTCGTAACTCACCCTTTTCTTTAACTGTGCAGGTAATCCGCAGTCTTAGATGATTTGGAGCTGCAAGGGACTCGGAGGTGGCCACACGCTCGATATATTTTAAATGTAAACTTAGTTATTTTAGTTAATTTTAATAAATTGGGCTAATCATGTTGTAATAAGGCCATTTGAGATTTTTAACTTTGAATTGGTATTTTCTTTGCATTACTACCTGCTAGACTAGGAAACGCGGGTTTTAAAATGACAACGGTTTTTTAAAGGAAATTACGATTTTCAAACCATAAAATTTACAACTTGAACGAGCTTCCGCGATATTTAATTTTGTTAAACAAATGATTTGATTAACAAGGAAATAATGTGCTTATGAACTTACTACCCTAAAAGTCTCAAAGAGAAGAAATGTTTAGTATTGAGCTTTTACCGAACTAGTCAATTTTCAAACGACACTTTGATGTGACACGTCAGATCCGGTCGTAACGTCTAGGCCGGGTTTGGAGTGTTACATTTTTGGATTAAATTGAATGAATATGTGATTAAATTAGTTAAATTTGAATTTATTTAGATCAAGAACGGAAGAAAATGAAATTTGATCGGGGAAATCGAACGTAGGCGAATAGTCGATTAAACCGTTCGGCGACATCCGAGTAAGTCTATAAGCATATAAATGTTGTTAAATTTAAAATACATATTTGTTATGTGTTGAATTAAATTTTTAAGAATATATATGTGCATTGGCCGATTTTGATTAAGCTTGGAAGATAAGTTACGACTTTGATTCAATCGAGATACATTGTCCGAAAGTCCCGTACGAGCCTTAGGAATAGTTAGGATACATATGTCATGACATAGGATTTCGATATGTGTTTTCGTGTAAGACCACGTCCGAGACATTGGCATCGACTTGTGTTTACGTGTAAGACCATGTCTGTGACATTGGCATCGTATCTGATTCATGTAAGACCCTGTCTGGGACAGTGGCATCGATATGTGATTACATGTAAGACCACGTCTGGGATGTTGGCATTGTACGAGCTTTCCGATTATCCGCGTATCCTTTTTTAATTCCGAACGGTTCAACGGGCAATGTGAAGTAAAGACCGAATGTGAAATCGAATTAAAAGGTTCAGGTATGTCTTCATATTATGTTATGAAATTAAGGTAAATTGTATACTTGAATTGATGATTTAAAGTTATGTGAAATATGAATTATGTATTAGCATTATTTGAACATATAAGAGATTAGGCCTATTGATGTATTTTTGATAATATAAGTGATTCGGCCTATTGATATAGTTTTGATATTTAAAAGTTATAATTATATGTGTTTATGAGTATTTGAGCATTTAGTTATATGATGTTAAATGCTAATGTATATTTGATAGCATACAAACTTGAGAGTGTGATATATGTATATTTAATTAATGTTTTGATTGACTTGGCTAATTGATTTAGTGTTAATGTTCATATGATTATTGTTTGCTTATGAATTACTAAGCTTAAATAGCCTACTGTGAGTGTGTTCTTGTTTACCTCTGTTTTATAGATTTTGGAGTCAAGTTACGAGCTCGGGAATCATCAGCAAAGTCTATCACACTATCGACTAACTTCGGTATTTTATAAGCTGAAATTTCTTTGAAACTATGGCATGTATAGGCTAGCTTTTGAGTTAGTTTAATTCGAAAGTGTATGTATAAAAGCTATGCGAAAATGGCTTAATTTCCTTGCTTGTGTTCGGTTTTGGTTTATTTATGGCTTAAGTTTATTATGGTCATGGTTTAATCTTATATGGATAGTAATCACATGGTATGGTATATATATATATGGTGGTGTTTTATTCATGTGTTTCGAAAATGAGGTAAATGAGGTATGTTTGGTGTATTTTAGTAAGATAAATAATGTTAATTTTAAGTGATTTTGGTTATGTGTTTTATATATATATATAATATGTGTGGTATGTTTGGATTTGGTTTTCAAGTGAATTTGGGTTATGACATATGAATTGAAATATGCATATGAAGGTTGGAGACTATCTATATTTTGGCTTATTAATGGGGTAAAAGAATGATTATATATTCAAGTGTGTATTGAATTAAAATTTGTGGTTTTATTATTGAGTTGAAATGGCATGTTTTAAATGGGTAAATTGGTTTAGAAATGATAATTTAATTGTATATGTATATTAGGCTAAGGAGATGGCCTAAAATGATAAGCATGATATTTGGTTTATAGCATTATATAAATATTCTATGGATTGGAGTATAAACAATACCGAATATGTAATGACTAGCTTTGTAGTGATAATGAAATATTGACATTCGAAAATGGCTCAATTGTGTACACATATACGCAAGCTTGTATATGGAAAGTATGCATGTTTTTTGTTCTTTGAAAGGTTAAATAATTGTGTATGTTATTTATGATCTTGGTCATTAAGCTTTATGTTATGATTTATTAAATTTACTAAAAGTAGGTATCCTATTAAGAAAAAAGGGTTTTTAGAAATTATTATTATTCGAATATCATTGTAATGGTGATTACATATTTCGTACGGTGCATGTGCATATGATATGTTAGTAGATTATGTATATCATTAATCTATTATTTGTGATTAAATATGGTACATTATTCTGTGACTTAAGTAATTATATATAATATGTTCGATCATGGTATTATATTAGTCAATGCCTCATATATGAATAAGAAAAAAATAAAAACTAGGCCACATAATATGGTTGTTGTGTTTTTAATATGTGCATGTACAGAAATTTATAAAAAAAATGATATGATTAACAGTTATTCTATGAGATATGTTTGAACATGTATTCAGGAAGCAAATGCCAATACTGTTGAAGTTATATAGTTCGAACCTTGTATGTATTAAGTACATGTAACATGTCTTTGTTGCACATTAGTTATTTCGAATATGTGGATAAATAATTGATATTGACATGCTTAAAATTATAAAGCATGATTTGCATATGAATTTTAAGTAGTGAAGCATGATTGGGTTTTAGTTGATTAAGTGAACTATATGTATAATAAATCTTTGAATGTGTTTGGATTTATAAGTTGTGTGATATTGTTATTGTATATAAAATTTATGTGTATTGATGTGATTGAATTACGAAAAAAATAAAAATAAAAAAATGTTTGTCCTGATCTGTGCTATGTCCAGTAATACCTTGTAACCCTAATCCGGCGACGGATATGGGTTAGGGGTGTTACACCATGTCTGGGACATGGCATCGACATCGAGCTAAGAGATCCCGTGTAAGACCATATCTGGGATATGGCATCGGCATCAAGAGGTGATCCCATGTAAGACCATATCTGGGATATGGCATTGGCATCGCGATACAAGAAAGATGAGATTAAGTATCCTCGGGTATTTCGAGTAGTTCAAACGGGCAAAAGTTCTAAGTATATAAAGATGATAAAGAATTCATTAAAGTTAAGGAAGATTATGATTTAAGTTTATACTTATATTAGCATAAGTGCTAAATTATGTGACTAATTGATACATGTACCATGAGTAAAATACAAGTTATGAAATCATAATGTGATGTATGATGGGTAAGAGTAAGTATGAGTAAGTATGCCTAAGCATTTGAGAATTTGTGTTGTTATTGCTCTATAAGATGAATGGACTCTACCATGAGTATTTATGTTGCTATATATTTGTTCATGCAAGCTTACTAAGCAATATGCTTACCCCTCTCTTTTCCCTTTTCCTTGTAGTATCACCAAGCTAGTTCGGGGATCGTTTAATGTCGAAGCTCAGATCACACTATCAACCATTCTTTTGGTATAGTGAAGTTAAATTATTTTGAGTATGGCATGTATAGGTACTTGGTTATTTTGTGTCATGTCATATTTGGAAGCCAAAGTGTTGGCTTGTAAGGTCACTCATTCATTTTGTAAATGGTCATTAGAAATTGGCCAATAATTGTCAAGTTTCCTATTATATTGATAATGAGTTTTACGAGATGAAAGTTCATGCAAATGATGGAGTAGAATGTGAAGTGTATGAATGATGATTAGAGATTCTTCATAGTGCATTATTTCTATGTCATGAGTTGCTTGTGTTGGCATTTGGGAGTTTATGTTTCAGGGCAGCAATTGGCTTGGAAAATAGCCTCTAATTGTCCACACGGGTAGACACACGGGCGTGTGTCTAGGCTGTGTGTGACACACGGTCAACCCCATGGGTGTGTTGATAGGTCGTGTGTCCCCTGTATCAAACTACGAGAATTTGATTCTTCACACGGGCCAGCACACGGGCGTGTGCCTAGGCCGTGTGCCCCTCATTAGATTGCTAACGTCATAAACAGAATACCCAGGTTTTTACACACGGGAGGGAACATGGGCGTGTCTAGGCCGTGTGAGGGACACGGGCGACTGACACGGGCGTGTGTCCAGCCGTGTGAAAACCCCTGTAGGTTCGAATTGAAAAATAAATTCCACATTGGCTAGGGACATGGGCGTGTGTGACCACACGACCTGCCCACACGGGCGTGTCCCATTTCTCACGGGCGAGTGGCCCCTACTTAGACAATTTTTTTTAAGAGCGTAAAAGTTCTCGGGTTGATTCCGAAACCTCTCGAAAGTATGTTTAAGTCCTCGTAGGCCCTTATTAAGGATGATATGAATGTGAATGAGAAGTTTTTAAGTTGAAAGGAATATTTATAGCCCAAAGTTATATGTTCATGTAAATTAAGTTCGGTAATGCCTCGTATCCGGTTTCAGCGTCTAACACGGGTAACTGGTGGTACATTTAGTGGTATCAGAGCTACAGTTTAGTCGATTCTCGGACTAACGTAGCATATGCATGAGTCTAGCTATACATGCCATACATATGAGTATTTATGTAATGATAGTGTGACGCCTCCTGATGATTTAAATTGTGTTTTCATATATTAAATGGATCCCGAAAGAGCTGTGGCGGATGATGTAGAAAGTAATGCGCCAGCTCTCGCTGAAAGGACGGCGCCGAATAAAAATGAAAATAGACCTACGACCATGAGTCAGAGAGGGGGAGAAGAGGCTAGGGAAGCCTTTCTCCACATGATGAATGCATGGTATACGGAGTTCGTTCGTACGAACCAGAATGACAACCCCCTCCACCCCCACCTATCCCTCAACCTACCCCAGTAGCTCCCCAAGTGGTAGAAGTAGTAAGAAGAGAAAAGCCTCTGATTGATAGAATTCAGAAACAAGGAGCAGAAGAATTCAGGGCTAGTAAAGATGATGACCCGGAAAGAGCAGAATTCTGGCTTAAAAACACCATTCGGGTAATTGATGAGTTATCGTGCACACCTGAAGAGTGCATGAAGTGTGTAGTTTCTCTTCTGAGAGATTCCACTTATCAGTGGTGGAATACCCTTGTGTCGGTAGTACTAAGGGAAAGGATCACATGGGAGATTTTCCAAGAAGATTTTCGGAAGAAGTATATTAGCTAGAGGTTCGTTGGTCAGAAGTGAAAGGAATTTCTTGAGCTAAAACAAGGTAAGATGATGGTAACCAAATATGAGCGTGAGTTTGTGAGGCTCAGCAAGTATGCTCGAGAGTGTGTGTCCTCTGAAGCCATTATGTGTAAATGGTTTGAGGACGGACTAAACGAAGATATCAGATTGTTTGTTGGTGTCCTCGAGTTGAAAGAATTTTCGTGCTAGTGGATCGGGCTTGTAAAGTTGAGGAATTAGTGAAAGAGAAAAGAAAAGCTGAGATGGAGTCTCGTGATTCAAGAAAGAGACAAGTGAACAAGTTGTTCCAATCTTCTTCCAAGAAGTCAAGAGACCTCCCTACGATCGCTACTATACAGCCGGGTTTTCAAGCGTATAAGAGTAAGCAAAAGACTGGGGATCAAGGCTCAGACTACTTCAGTTGCAAGCATTGGGAACACTCGACCTGACCAACCAGAATGCCCACAGTGTGGCAGACGTCACCCCGGTGAGTGTCGAGCACATGAGAGGACCTATTTTAAGTGTGGTTCCCAAGATCACTTTATTTGAGAATGCCCCGAGATGGTTGAAAAAGATAAAGTTCAGAGTGCAAAATCAGGAAGCACCACTAGAGGGAGACAACAAAGGAACTCGGGAAGTGGAACAAGTAGTAAGAATACACCGAGAAAGCAGGCTGCAAGATCTTAGGGTAGAGCACCTGCGAGGACTTATGTAATTCGTGCTCGCGAATAGGGGTCATCCCCTGATGTAATTACGGGTACATTTTCTCTCCATGATACTAATGTTGTTGCTTTAATTGATCCAGGGTCTACCCATTCATACATATTCATGAAATTAGTATCTAGCATGAACTTGTCTGTAGAGTATACATAATTCGTGATAAAAGTGTCCAATCCTTTGGGCAAAAGTGTATTAGTTGATAAGGTATGCAAAGATTGCCCATTGACGATTAGAAGTCATTTTTTAAGGCAAATCTCATGCTATTTCCATTTGATGAATTCGATATAATTCTTGGTATGGACTCGTTAACCACTCATGGTGTGACAGTAAATTGGTGAAAGAAATATATTGAAATGAGATGTGAAAATGGGGACACTCTTTGTGTTGAATCAGATGAACAAGACAGATCGCCTGTAGTGATCTCTTATATGTCTGCTCAGAGGTATGTTAGAAAGGGATATGAAGCATATCTTGCTTTTTTTATAAATGCTAAAGAAACTGAGTTAAAGATTGAATCAGTACCGATAGTATGTGAGTACCTAGATGTATTTCCAGAAGAATTGCCAGGGTTACCTCCGGTTAGGGAGGTCGATTTTGGCATCGAGTTAGCTCCTGGTACGGCACCTATATCAATTGCTCCGTACAGACTGGCTCCAACTGAGTTGAAGGAATTAAAGACATAGTTGCAAGAGTTGACGGACAAAGGTTTTGCAAGACCAAGTTATTCTCCGTGGGGTGCTCCAGTGCTATTTGTGAAAAAGAAAGATGGTTCCATGAGATTATGCATAGATTATCGGCAACTTAATAAGGTAACAGTGAAGAACAAGTACCCATTGCCAAGGATCGACGATTTGTTTGATCAATTGAAGGGAGCCACTATGTTTTCCAAGATAGACTTGAGGTTCGGTTATTACCAGTTGAGGGTTAAAGACTCAAATGTGCCGAAAACTGCATTTCGGACGAGGTACGGGCACTACGAATTTCTAGTCATGCCTTCCGGCTTAACAAATGCCCCTGCTGTGTTTATGGATTCAATGAACCGTATATTTCAGCCATACTTCGATAAGTTTGTTGTTATCTTTATTGATGACATACTGATATATTCTCGTGATGAGCATGAGCATGCCGAACACTTGAGGATGGTTTTGCAGACTTTACGAGATAATCAGTTTTATGCCAGGTTTAGCAAAAGTGAGTTTTGGCTCAAAGAGGTTGGATTTTTGGGACACATTGTCTCACGAGATGGAATCCGAGTCGGCCCAAGTAAGATTTCAGCTATTGTGGATTGGAAATCGCCGAGAAATGTATCTGAAGTTAGAAGTTTTGTAACACCCCATACCCGAGTCCGAGGCTCAGACCGGATACGAGACATTACTATGCTTGAACTTGCTTAATCATTACATTACAGGCTATAAAATTTCGTTCCAAAATTAAAACTTCTCATTCTTAAACAATTCGTACATTTCATGGGCCTACGAGGCCTTAAACTTGTACTGGTAAACTTTCGGAACCTTATCGACAAACTTTTCTTTGAAACAGGGGTTACACGCGTGTAATATAAGACACTCCGTGCATGGGCATACACGCCCATGTCCTCGAGCACTTCCCTAAAACTCGATGATTTCGCCAATTTCCACACGGCCATAGCACGCCCGTGGTCCTAGCCCGTGTGAAATACCTTTGCATTCGACTTATAACACATGGCCCATGACGCCCGTGGACTTAGACCGTGTACTACATCTTGATATATCGACTTATTTCACACAGGACACACGCCTAAGTTCTAACCGTGTGTCATGCATGGCGTTAACACACGGCCGTGGGATTAGTCCGTGGCCTATTCTTACTTATAAGACTAAGGTGCAGTTTATATACTACTAAACACACGCCTGCGTGTGTCTAATAGTGTAGGCACTTAGAGGCTATTTACCAAGCCAATTGCCATCCCGAAATTAAGACCAAACTCAAGCTCAATTCAGCAACTCAATTATTACATCTTTCATGAACAATATAACATGCTTCATTGGTATTAATAACATACATGCTTAGTCAAACTTGGCCAATCACTTTGCCATTTACAAAAGAATAATAAACTTAATAGCCTATACTTTGGCTCTTCTTAAAACATTTACTCCAAATGTAATGCTACCTATACATGCCATACTTAATAAAACAACTTGGCTATACCAAAATAGCGATTGATAGTGTGCTTCGAGCTCCGATGACGGTGATCCTCAATATTAGCTTGGCGGGACTACATGGCAAGAAAGAATTAAAGACATAAGCATTTAGCTTAGTAAGTTTGCATAATACACATAGCATCATTCTTACTTAATATAGACCATTTGATATAAACAATGGCATCATAAATTCAGCTATATAAAGCTTACTTGCTCATACTTGATTCTTACATAACTCATGAAACTTACTAGTCTCATACTTGATAGGCAAACAAAGTACCTGTATCGCTAGATCACATTGATCAGCGTACTTGAACATAATACTCATAATTTCTAATTCATCATTCATAACATGAATAATATTCTGTCCCCACTTGATAATGATTTTGCTTACTAAACTTTCTTGTTATCTCTTGTGAGCTTATCTCATTTGCCCGATGAATTCCTATGAATAACCAAGAATACCAAATCTCTTACCATGAACTTGATGCTAAAGCCATATTTTGGATATGGTCTTACATGGGATATCTCATCTTGGTTTCAAGGCCATGTCTTGACATGGACTTATATGAAATCTTCCTCTTGATAACCTGTTCAATGCCAAGCTTGGATCCTTGGACTTACATGATAACTTGTTCAATGCCAAGCTTGGGTCCTTGGACTTACAAGATAAACTTGTCAATGCCAATCTTGGGTCCTTGGACTTACATGATAAACTTGTCAATGCCAAGCTTGGGTCATTGGACTTACATGATAACTTGCTTGATTGCCGATGCCATGCCTCGGCTTGGTCTTATACGGACTTTCTCATACTTGATCTCATTAATTTCATTGTTTAACTTAACGTTAAACAATTTCATAATAACATTGTATATTATACTAAGCAATTCAATGATATAAATCATAAAACTTAGAAATCATACAAACTTACCTCAATATACAAAATGTAGCTAGGTATGCAATTTTGTCCTCGACCTTGTTCTTACCTCGGTTTCAATCCGGGCTTCGTTTTTCTTGATCTATAGTCATAAATAGATAATTTAATACTCACATTGACTAAATTGACTCTTAAATCATACTTTGGCAAAATTACTATTTTGGCCTTAAACTTTCTCATATTTGCACTTTTGCCCCAAGGCTCGTAAAATAATTTTCATTCAACTTTCTTAAACTTCATGCTTAGCTGAATCATTTTCTCTACTATAACAATCATCAATTCTTGTTATTTTTAACATGTATGACCAATTTTCATAACTATTACAAAATGGTCCATACTATCATCTTTCATGAAATTCACTTAGAAAAAGATGTTTATCTAATATCAAACTCTCATAAACTTCCATAAAACATCATTTAACATGCATATCAATCATAGGTAGATTTTTGAACATGCACTTTAGCTCACTTTATAGCTAAAAATAGCTTCCTCATGCTACCGGGACTTCAAAAATACGAAGAATATCAAAAACGAGGCTAAGATGAACTTACTAGCAAGCTTGAAAGATGAACAAACCCTAGCTATGGGTTCTTCAAAATTTCGGCACACACAAGGAAGAAGATGAATGTTTTTTATCATCTTTTTCCTTTATTAATCATTTAATAGGTAAATGACCAAAATGCCCTTCTCTTAAAAATATCACCATTTACTAGCTCATGTCCATTTTTGTCCAAAAATTATGATTTGGGCAAATTGCTATTTGAGGACTTATAATTGCTATTCTAGAGCTATTTCATACAAAATGCTTCTAGAAACTCACATTCTACAACTTTTGTAATTTGGTCCTTTTTGACCATTCAACTTCAATTTAGCAAAATTGCTTCATGAAACTTTCACACTAACATGAAAACATGGCATGAACCTTAAAAACTCATAAATTCACCTCGGATTAGTGGTCTCGCACCACTATTCTGACTAGGCCCTAAATTGGGCTGTTACAATTCTCCCCCCTTAGGGATTTTCGTCCTCGAAAATCTTACCAAAGAAAAAGGTTTGGATCTTTGGTTTCTCATACTCTCTTACGGTTCCCATGTGGCTTCTTCTATTCCATATCTTTGCCACAATACTTTCTCACTAAGGCAATACTTTTCTTTCTTAGTTGCTTCACTTCCAGAGCTAATATCTTGACCTGGTTCTTCACCATAAGTCATGTCGGGATGAATCTCTACTACTGATTTGGGAATTACATGCGAAAGGTCCGATTGGTAGCGTCTTAACATTGTCACGTGAAACACATCATGTATCTTTTCTAACTCGATGGCAAAGCAAACTGTAAGCTAGAGGCCCAACCTTCTCGGTAATCTCATACAGTCTAATAAAACATGGACTCAACTTGCCTTTCCGGCCAAATCGAGAACTTTTCTCCAAGGTGACACTTTCAAGAAAACTTTATCTCCGACTTGATACTCTATCTCTTTTCTCTTTAAGTCCGAATAGGACTTACATGCATCTCGATGCAGACTTTTAAACTTTCTCGTATCACTTTCCCTTTCTTTTCAGCTTCTCTAACCAAATCAACCCCGTGAATTTGGTTTTCTTTAAGTTCGGTCCAATAAAGAGGCGTTCGGCACTTACGCCCATATAAAGCCTCATAAGGCGCCATCTTTAAGCTCAACTGAAAACTATTATTGTAGGCAAACTCTACTAATGGGAGAAACTTTTCCCAAATGCCTCGGAATTCAAGAATAAAACATCTGAGCATATCTTCGAGTACTTGAATTAACCTCTCGGATTGACCGTTAGTTTGAGGATAAAAAGCGGTACTAAAGTTTAACTTTGTACCCAAGGCCTCTTGTAACTTCTTCCAAAATCTGGATGTGAATCTCGGATCTCTATCCGATATGATTGACAAGGGAACTCCATAAAGTCTTACTATTTTTGAAACATACAAGTTTGCCAACTTGTCGAGGGAGTAATCAACTCGAACATGTATAAAATGGGCTGATTTCGTGAGTCTATCAACTACAACCCATACGACATCTTTCTTGCTCGGAGATAGTGGTAAACCCGTTACAAAATCCATAGTAATACTGATCCCACTTCCACTCTCGGAACTAAAATGGGTTGAAGCAAACCCGAAGGTACTTGGTGTTCGACCTTTACTTGCTACAAATCAAGCATTTGGAAACAAATTCGAAATATCTTTCTTCATTCTCGCCACCAATCATTGTTGCTTCAAGTCATTATACATCTTGGTACTACCAGAATGTACAGATAAACATCCATTATGAGCCTCATGCAAAATTTTTGAATAAGCTCTTCTTTTCTCAGTACACAAACTCTATCTTTGAACATCGGACTTCCATTGGGACTAATCGGAAGTCGGACTCAACATCCGTCTCATGACCGATCTCTCCGAACTTGCAATTCACTATCCTTTTTGGGCTTCAATGATCTCTTGGAGGAAAATTGGTCTAGCTCTCAACTCGGCTAGAATAGAACCATCGTTGGATAAAGTCATCCGTGAATTCATTGCCCTTAATACAAATAAGGATTTTTCTCGCTCAAAGCGTCGGCGACCACACATTCGCCTTCAGGGATGGTAATCAATGACCATCTCATAATCTTTTATCAACTTTAACCATCTCCGTTGTCTTAAGTTCAACTCTTTTCTGCATCATCAAGTACTTCAAACTTTTATGATCGGTGAAAATCCGACATTTCTCACCATATAGGTGATGTCTCCATATCTTCAATGCGAAGACTATGGCACCAATTCTAAATCATGCGTCGGATAATTCTTCTCATGAGGCTTCAATCATGTCTGGAGGCATAAGCAATAACTTTGCCTTCTTGCATAAGTACACAACCTAATCCATTTAAGGATGCATCATTTGTAAATCACAAATTCTTTCCTGTCTCGAGTTGTACTAAAGCTGGAGCTTCACAATAATGCTTTCAATTTTTGAAACTTTGTTGGCATATTTACATCCCACTCGAACTTCACATTTTTTCGTAACAACTTCGTCATCGGGGTTGCAATCATGGAAAACCCCTTGACAAATCGTCTATAATAGCTTCAGGCTAGGCCTAGGAAACTTCTAACCTCGGAGGTATTCCTCGGTGGTTTCCAATCCGTAATAGCCGAGATCTTACTTGGGTCTACTCGAACCCCTTCTCCCGAGACAATATGTCCCGAAATCCTACTTCATTGAGCCAAAACTCACTTTTACTCGAACTTGGTGTATAAGCGATTTTCTCGAAGAATCTCAAAAAGCGTAAAGTAGGTGCTCGGCATTCTAATTCTCATCTCGGTATAAATCAAGATGTCATCAATAAAAAGCGACTACAAACTTGTCGAGGTATGGTCCAAGATGCGGTTCATTAAGTCCATGAATCGCGCAGAGCATTGGTCAAACAAAAAGGCATGACTAAAAATTCATAATGCCCATACTTTGTTCGAAAAGCAGTCTTGGATACATTTGATTCCTTTACTCTTAACTGGTAATACCCTGATCTCAAGTCTATCTTAGAGAACACGGTGGCTCCTTTCAATTGATCGAACAAATCATCGATCCTTGGCAATGGGTACTTGTTCTTTACTGTCACTTTATTAAGCTGACGGTAATTTATGCACAATCTCATAGTGCCATCCTTCTTTTTCACAAATAAAACTGGAGCACCCCAGGGAGAACAACTTGACTTTGCAAAGACTTTGTGCATTAACTCTTGCAATCGTGTCTTCAACTCTTTCAACTCCGTTGGAGCCATTCGTAAGGAGTAATATATATTGGTACGATCACAGGGAGCTAGCTCAATCTGAACTCAACCTCTCTAGCTGGTGGTAGTCCGGCAATTCCTCAGAAACACATCCACGTACTCACATACTATTGGCACCGACTCAATCCTTATCTCTGTTTCTTTTCATTCATCACAAAAGCCAAATATGCTTCATACCCCTTTCTCATGTATCTCTATCTTTGTCACAAGAGAAATCAATTACGACAATCTACTCTGTTCATCGATTCTATGTGAAGGGTGTCCCCATCCTCACATCTCATTTCAATGTATTTCTTCCCACAATTAACTATTACATTATGGGCGATTAACTGATCCATACCGAGAATGATATCAAACTCGTCAAATGGTAACAACATAAGGTTTGCTTTAAAACAATGACCTCTAATCATTAATGGACATTCTCTACATACTTCATTCACTAACACACTCTTGCCTAAAGGATTAGACACTCTAATCACACCACAGTAAACTCTATAGGCATACTCAAATAGGATACCAATTTCATGCATATGTAAGAGTGTGTAGTTCTGGGATCTATTAAAGCAATAACTTTAACATCATGAAGAGAAAAGGTACCCGTGATAACATCATGGGAAGATGCCTCTTCGCGAACGTGAATGGCATAAGTCTGTGCAGGCGCCCTACCCTCGGGCCTCACGGCCTGCTCTCTAGGGTTACCTCTTCCACTAGCCCCACTTCTGGGGTTTCTCTGCGGCCTTCCTCTGACCATACTCCCGGATCTCGGGTTTTGAGTTTTGTCCTCTTTCATTATCTCTGGACAATCTTTTATGTAGTGGTCCTGGGAACCACATCTGAAACATGCATTTTCGTGTGCTCGACATTCCCCTAAATGGCATTTGCCACAATGTGGGCATTCGGGTCTATCAGATCGAACATTCCCCACACTAGCGACTGAAGCAGTCTGTGCTTTATTTCCCGAATACTGTTTACTCTTGTCCTTCCTGGAAAATCCAGTGGAAGTAGCCGGTCGGGTAGGGAAATCTCTTAACTTCTTGGATAGAGATTGGAATGACTTGTTCCACTGTCTCTTTTTCGAGTCACGGGACTCCATTTCAGATTTCTTCTTCTCTTTTACTAGTTCTTCGGCTTTACAAGCCCTATCAACTAGCACAACAAATTCCTTCAATTCTAGAATAGAAACAAACAGTTTGACGTCCTCATTTAGCCTATCTTCAAATCTCTTACTCATGATGGCTTCGGTGGACACGCATTCTCGAGCGTATTTGCTGAGTCTTACAAACTCACGCTCGTAGTCGGCCATGAACATCTTGCCTTGTTTCATTCTAGGAATTCCTTCTTTTTCTGGTCCACAAACCTTTGACTGATATACTTTTTCTTGAACTCTTCTTTGAAGAATTCCCATGTGATCTTTTCTCTAGGGACTACTGATACCAAGGTGTTCCACCATTGATAGGCAGAATCTCTTAAAAGAGAAACTACGCACTTCATGCACTCTTCAGTGTACATGATGACTCATTAAATACCACGATGGTATTTTCAAACCGAATTTAGCTCTTTCCGGATCATCATCTTTTCTAGCCCGGAATTCTTCTGCCCCATGTTTCCTAATTCTATCAATCGGAGGCTTCTCTCCTCTTACCACCTCTACTACTTGAGGGGCTATTGGGATAGGTTGAGGAATAGGTGGGGGTGGAGGGGGTTGTACATTCGGGTTCGTACGAACGAACTCCGTGTACCATGTGTTCATCATATAGAGGAAGGCTTCTCTAGCCTCTTCTCCTCCTCCTTGACTCACCGTAGTGGGTCTATTCTCGTTCTCATTTGGCACCGTCCCTTCAGCGAGAGCCGGCGCATTACTTTCTACATCATCAGCCATATCTCTTTCAGGATCCATTTACTATATATATAAACATAATTTAAGTCGTCAGGAGTCGTCACACTATCATTATAAAACATTCTTACGTATGGCATGTATAGCTAGACTCATGCTCATGCTACGTTAGTCCTAGAACCGACTAAATCGTAGCTCTGATACCACTAAATATAACACCCCATACCCGAGTTCGAGGCTCAGACCAGATACGAGACATTACTATGCTTGAACTTACTTAATCATGACATTACGAGCTATAAAATTTCATTCCGAAATTCAAACTTCTCATTCTTAAACAATTCGTACATTTCATGGGCCTACGAGGCCTTAAACTTTTACTGGTAAACTTTCGGAACCTTATCAAAAAACTTTTCTTTGAAACAGGGGTTACACGCCCGTGTAATATAAGACACGCGCTTTGTGCATAGGCATACACGCCCATGTCCTCGGTGTGCCCTAAAACTTCGATTACGCCAATTTCCACACGGCCATAGCACGCCCGTAGTCCTAGCCCATGTGAAAAACCTTAGCATTCTGACTTATAACACAAGGCCATGGCACACCCGTGGACTTAGACCGTGTACTACATCTTGATATACTGACTTATTTCACACGACCGGACACACGCCCAAGTTCTAACCGTGTGTCATGCACGGCCTTAACACACGGCCGTGGGATTAGTCTGTGGCCTATTCTTACTTATAAGACTAAGGTGCAGTTTATGCACGGTTTAGACACACGCCCGTGTGTCTAACCGTGTAGGCACTTAGAGGCTATTTACCAAGCCAATTGCCATCCTAAAATTAAGACCAAACTCAAGCTCAATTCAGCAACTCAATTATTACATCTTTCATGAACAATATAACATGCTTCATTGGTATTGATAACATACATACTTAGTCACACTTGGCCAATCACTTAGCCATTTACAAAAGAATAATAAACTTAATAGCCTATACTTTGGCTCTTCTTAAAACATTTACTTAAAATGTAATGCTACCTATACATGCCATACTTAATAAAACAACTTGGCTATACCAAAATAGCGATTGATAGTGTGCTCGAGAGCTCAGATGACGGTGATCCTCGATATTAGCTTAGGCGGGACTACATGGAAAGAAAGAATGAAAGACATAAGCATTTAGCTTAGTAAGTTTGCATAATACACATAGCAACATTCTTACTTAATATAGACCATTTGATATAAACAATGGCATCATAAATTTAGCTATATAAAGCTTACTTGCTCATACTTGATTCTTACATAACTCATGAAACTTACTAGTCTCATACTTGATAGGCAAACAAAGTACCTGTATCACTAGATCACATTGATCAGAATACTTGAACATAATACTCATAATTTCTAATTCATCATTCATAACATGAATAATATTCTGTCCCCACTTGATAATGATTTTGCTTACTAAACTTTCTTGTTATCTCTTGTGAGCTTATCTCATTTGCCCGATGAATTCCTATGAATAACCGAGAATACCAAATCTCTTACCATGAACTTGATGCTAAAGCCATATTTTGGATATGGTCTTACATGGGATATCTTATCTTGGTTTCAAGGCCATGTCTTGACATGGACTTATATGAAATCTTCCTCTTGATAACCTGTTCAATGCCAAGCTTGGATCCTTGGACTTACATGATAACTTGTTCAATGCCAAGCTTGGGTCCTTAGACTTACATGATAAACTTGTCAATGCCAAGCTTGGGTCCTTGGACTTACATGATAAACTTGTCAATGCCAAGCTTGGGTCGTTGGACTTACATGATAACTTGCTTGATTGCCGATGCCATGCCTCGGCTTGGTCTTATACGGACTTTCTCATACTTGATCTCATTAATTTCATTGTTTAATTTAACGTTAAAAAATTTCATAATAACATTGTATATTATACTAAGCAATTCAATGATATAAATCATAAAGCTTAGAAATCATACAAACTTACCTCAATATACAAAATGTAGTTAGGTATGCAATTTAGTCCTCGACCTTGTTCTTGCCTCGATTTTGACCCGGGCTTCATTTTTCTTGATCTATAGTCATAAATAGATAATTTAATATTCACATTGACTAAATTGACTCTTAAATCATACTTTGGCAAAATTACTATTTTGCCCCTAAACTTTCTCATATTTGCACTTTTGCCCCAAGGCTCGTAAAATAATTTTCATTCAACTTTCTTAAACTTCATGCTTAGCTGAACCATTTTATCTACTATAACAATCATCAATTCTTGCTATTTTTAACATGTATGACCAATTTTCATAACTATTACAAAATGGTCCATACTATCATCTTTCATGAAATTCACTTAAAAAAAGATGTTTATCTAACATCAAACTCTCATAAACTTCCATAAAACATAATTTAACATGCATATCAATCATGGTTAGATTTTTGAACATGCACTTTAGCTAACTTTATAGCTAAAAATAGCTTACTCATGCTACCGGGACTTCAAAAATATGAAGAATATAAAAAACAGGGCTAAGATGAACTTACTAGCAAGCTTGAAAGATGAACAAACCCTAGCTATGGGTTCTTAAAAATTTCGGCACACACAAGGAAGAAGATGAATGTTTTTTATCATCTTTTTCCTTTATTAATCATTTAATAGGTAAATGACCAAAATGCCCTTCTCTTAAAAATATTACCATTTACTAGCTCATGTCCATTTTTGTCCAAAAATTATGATTTGGGAAAATTGCTATTTAAGGACTTATAATTGCTTTTCTAGAGCTATTTCATACAAAATGCTTCTAGAAACTCACATTTTACAACTTTTGCAATTTGGTCCTTTTTGACCATTCAACTTCAATTTAGCAAAATTGCTTCATGAAACTTTCACACTAACATGCAAACATGGCATGAACCTTAAAAACTCATAAATTCACCTCGGATTAGTGGTCTCGCACCACTATTCTGACTAGGCCCTAAATCGGGCTATTACAAGTTTTCTAGGCCTAGCTGGCTATTACCGACGTTTTCTTAAGGGATTATCTATTATAGCTACTCCGATGACAAAGTTGTTACATAAAAAGGTGAAGTTTGAATGGACAGAGAGGTGCCATCAAGGTTTCAAGAAACTAAAGGCATTGTTGACTGAGGCCCCAATTCTAGTGCAATCTATATCGGGGAAAGAATTTGTGACCTACAGCGATGCATCCTTGAATGGATTGGGCTGTGTGCTTATGCAAAAGGGTAAGGTGATAGCGTATGCTTCTAGACAGTTAAAGCCACACGAGAAGAATTACCCGACACATGATTTAGAATTGGCTGCCATAGTATTTGCATTGAAGATATGGAGACATTATTTGTATGGTGAAAGATGTCGGATATTCATTGATCACAAAAGTTTAAAGTACTTGATGACTCAAAAGGAATTGAACTTCAGGCAATGAAGATGTCTAGAGTTGATAAAGGATTATGAGTTAGTGATTGATTACCACCCGGGAAAGGCGAATGTAGTCGCCGGTGCTTTGAATAGAAAATCCCTTTTTACATTAAGGGCTTTGAATACTCGAGTGACCTTGTCAGAGGATGGTTCTATTCTAGCTAAATTGAGGGCTAGACCGATGTTTCTTCAAAAGTTTTATGAGGCTCAAAAAGATGACAGTGACTTGCAAGCTAAAAGAGTTCAGTGCGAGTCGAGTGCTGAGCCTGAATTTCAGATTTCTTCCGATGGATGTTTGATGTTCAGAGACAAAGTCTGCATACCGAGAAATAATGAACTCATTCAGAAAGTTTTGCACGAAGCACATAGCGGATGCCTATATGTACATCCGGGTAGCACCAAGATGTATAACGACTTGAAGAAACGGTTTTGGTGGCCGAGTATGAAGAAAGATATCTCAGAGTTTGTGTCAAAATGCTTAATTTGTCAGCAAGTGAAAGCTGAACACCAAGTACCTTCAGGTCTGCTCCAACCCATTATGATTCTCGAGTGGAAATGGGACCGTATTACTATGGATTTTGTAACGGGTTTACCGTTGACACCGAGCAAGAAAGATGCTATATTGGTTGTGGTAGATAGACTTACGAAGTCGGCCCATTTCATACCTGTACGTGTTGATTATTCGCTTGACAAGTTGGCAGACTTGTATGTTTCTGAGATTGTGAGGCTACATGGAGTGCCTTTATCTATTATATCGGATAGAGATTCGAGATTCACCTCC
Organism: Gossypium sturtianum; assembly: GCA_025698515.1. Lineage (NCBI taxonomy): Eukaryota > Viridiplantae > Streptophyta > Magnoliopsida > Malvales > Malvaceae > Gossypium > Gossypium sturtianum. Next base: position 44,313,866 of record CM046951.1, read on the forward strand.
CGATATTGGAAAAAGTTGCAAGAGGCCTTGGGCACAAAGTTGAGTTTTAGTACAGCTTTTTACCCACAAACCGACAGACAGTCGGAGAGATTGATCCAGGTACTTGAGGATATGCTTCGGTGTTGTGTTCTTGAGTTTCAGGGCAGCTGGAAGAAGTACCTACCATTGATAGAGTTTGCCTATAATAACAGTTTTTGGTCGAGTTTGAAAATGGCGCCTTATGAGGCTTTGTATGGGCGTAAATGCCAAATGCCTTTATATTGGACTGAACTAAAGGAAAATCAGATTCACGGGGTCGATTTGGTTAGAGAAACTGAAGAGAAGGTAAAAATAATCCTTGATTGTTTAAAAGCTACCTCGGATAGACAAAAGTCCTATTCAGACTTGAAACGGAAAGAGATTGAGTTTCAAGTTGGTGACAAAGTATTCTTAAAAGTGTCACCATGGAAGAAAGTTCTCAGATTTGGCCGGAAAGGCAAATTGAGTCCACATCTTATCGGACCATATGAGATCATTGAGAGGATAGGGCCGATAGCTTATCGATTGGCTTTGCCATCTGAAATGGAAAAGATTCATGATGTGTTTCACGTGTCAATGTTGTGACATTACCGATCAGATCCTTCGCATGTTATTACACCGACAGAAGTTGAAAATCAGCCTGATATGACATATGGCGAAGAACCGGTCAAAATTTTAGCACGAGAAGTTGAACAGCTAAGAAATAAAAGTATAGCTCTTATGAAAGTACTATGGCAGAGACATGGGGTAGAAGAGGCTACATGGGCGCCCGAGGAGGCTATGAGGAACCAGTACCCAAACCTTTTTACTGGTAAGATTTTCGGGGACGAAAATCCCTAAGGGGGAGAATTGTAACAACCCGATTTAGGGCCTAGTCAGAATGGTGGTTGCGAAACCACAAATCTGAAGTAGGAATATGTGTTTTATAATTTTTATGAGGCTTATAATATGGTTGCATGAATATTTGAAAATTTCATGAGGAAATTTTATTTATTAGTGATCAATTTGTCTATTAGGACTAAATTGCAAAGATTAGAAAATATGAGATTCTAGAAGATTCAAGTATGAAATAGAATTATAAAAATTATTAGAGGTCCTTACTTATCAATTAAACCATTATATTTGATGATGGTCAAAAATGGGCATGAGAAGGAAAAATCTTAAGAAAAGGCCTTAAGGGTATTTTTGTCATTTGGTAAATAAAAGATTAAAAAGGGAAAAAGAAGTCAAAATTGTGTCAGTCTTCTTCTCCCCTTGTCTGAAACTCCCTAAAGAAGACATAGCTAGGGTTTGTTCATCTTCCAAGCTTGATAGTAAGTGCATCCTAGCCTTGTTTTTAATGTTCTTCGTATTTTTTAGATCCTCGTAGCTCGATTTAGCTATTTCTAGCTATATTTTGAGCTAGGGTTTATGTTCAAAAATTTACCCATGTATGACATGCATGTAATTTGATGATTTATGGAAGAATATAAAAGTTCGATGTATGATAAACATCTTTTCTAAGTGATTTTCATGAGAAATTCGTAAAAAGGACTAAATTGTAAAAGTTATGAAAGTGGTCATACATGGGTGAAATAGTGGAAATTAGAGGTGTTGTAGTTAAGAAAATGATTCGGCTAGGCTTAAAATATAAGAAAGTTGAATAAAAATCATTTTACGAGCATAGGGGCAAAAGTGTAAATATGAGAAAGTTTAGGGGCAAAATTGTAATTTTGCCAAAGTATGATTCATGAGTCAATTTATTTAATGTGAGTATTAAATAAGTGAAATTTTTATTATAGATCAAGAAACACGAAGCCTAGACCAAAACCGAGGCAAGAATAAAGTATTGGACTAAATTGAGCATCCACACACCTTTTGAGTACCGAGGTAAGTTTGTATGAAATTAAAGCTATACAATGTTATTCTACTTGTAATTACTTTATTTTATGAGAAATGTATATAAATTCCATGAATTTAATTTATGATGCTTCGATGAGATTGTAATGAGACTATACTAAGTTGAAGTCCCGGTTGAAGCTTCGGAATAACGAGGATACCTATGCCACTACAAGAGATAAAGGCGGCCCCGTATAAGACCATGTCTGGGACATGTCATCGACACCGAATGTAGGTCCTGTATAAGACCATGTCTGGGACATGGCATCAGCACCGAATAAGGAAGGTCCCGTATAAGACCATGTCTGGGACATGGCTTCGGCACCAAAGGAAGATATCGTGTAAGACCATGTCTGGGACATGGCATCAACATCTATGTGTGATCTCGTATAAGACCATGTCTGGGACATGGCATTGACATCGTGCTAAGAGATCCCGTGTAAGACCATATCTGGGATATGGCATCGGCATCAAGAGGTGATCCCATGTAAGACCATATCTGGGATATGGCATTGGCATCGCGATACAAGAAAGATGAGATTATGTAACGCCCCAAATTTGGGCCTAGTATAATTGGGCCTATTGGGCTTTGGGCTTTGGGTCTCAAAAATTTTTTAAGTGAGCAAGAAAATGACAAGCAACATGTTGGCTTTAAGGGTGTAATAAACTTGGAGTGTCTATGGGTGCTGGAGAAGTTCTAGGTTCGGACTTTGAGGAGAAGGATTTTTTAGTTAATTATTAAAGGAACCAGGGCGGTGAGTAGTTGGGCTTTTAAATAAAAATAGGGAAAAATGGCATCAAAGAGTTTTGTGGTGGAGTGGCTAAGTGACGCCACTTAGGGTATAGGAAGGTGGCGTTATGGGCTAGCAATGAGGTCTTAGGTTCGAATCCTAGCTTAGTAATTTTTTAGGAGTTTAATTTTGGCCTTCTAGAAGGTTGGAAGTGGTGTGGTAATGGACTCTAAGGAGAGTGATCAGAAGAGAAAATTTAGGAAAAGGATTAGGGAGTTATCAGTGAGAAAAATGAAGAGATGAGATGGGGAAGAGTTGGAGCCGATTGGGACTTTGCAGAGTTTCAGTTTTGTGTATAAATAGGGGTGCCAAATTCCCTCAGTGCTATTTCGGCAACTATAGTGCTCTGCCGAATTCTCCTCAACTTTTTCTATTCTAAACCTCGCCTCTTCCTTATGTGTTTTCTTTTCTTCTCTCCTAAAGCCTTAAATCGAATATCATTCTCTTCTTTCTCCATTGCTTGTGCCGTCCCACCTTCATCTCAATTGTTGGGGACCAAATATTCGTGACTTCAAAAGCCGAAAACCTTTGCTCTTGAAGCCGATTTCTTCATCACCCCAAACCTTGTGCTGAATATTCTAGTGACCAAATCTCTGTCGTGCTGTCATCATTACTTTGATTTTTGGTGGACCGGATCATGGAAAAATCAGAATTAAGCTTGGATCTACAAGTATCTGCCGAAAAGCTATCCATACGTTTTGGCTTTTAGGTAAGAGTTCTTGATTTTGGGATAAGTTGGTCGAATAGTCTATAGTAAGGGAAAGTGTGACTTAAGTGGATACAAGTCACCTATTATTTTGTCTTTAATGATTAAGATTGAAGCAGATCTAGGGGATATTCGTGAGTGGTAGCTAAGAAAGGGCTATTAGGACTGGTGGCACACGGTAAGGTTATGGTAAGGCTTCAGTTTTTGGTAAATATTGTGGTTAAGTGTGTGATTGATTGGAGATTGGTAATGGTTGTAGGTTCAAGGCTGGGGATAGTGTAGCACGTCGCATTAACCAGGTGTGTACATACACTTCACACACGACAAATCGGCAAAAGCCGAAATACCGAAAACCTGGAATGTCGAAAAGCCAAAAAGCTAAAAGGTTGGCTCCGGCAACCACACGAGCATGCGAACATTTGTATGGGAACACCGATACGATTACTGGGACCAAGAGAGCGATCTCATTGTCTTGGGCCACTGTTTGGCCAACCGGGCCAGAAGGGGCTAAATAGGCTTGCCGAGCTCGTGGGCCCAAATCAGCAAGAGTTGATATGTGAAATTGAATGATGTTGGTATGGATGGTTGTATGATCTGATTATGATCGGGCCTAATAGGCTACATAAACATGATTGAGCTTAATGGGCTATATGGACATGATTGGGCTTAGTGGGCCTTATGGGATTTTAGAAATGTATGCTATGGTTTTAATGGACTCTAGGCCTAGTTCTGATAAATTCTTAAATAGCATAAAACTTAATTTAATAATCAAACATGTCTGTGGACAAGTCACTAGGTTAGAGTGTGGCAATGGACATGTACATGTCTAGGATTGGATCTAGGGAGAGCTTGGTACTTAAGCGGTCCTAGTGACCCACCTCCTCTTCTCTGGGATCCTACCTGGTGCATAGTGTCTGTTCACTTTAGTCGCAAGGACTTGTTGATGGGCCAAAGTTCATAACTAAAACTCGAGATGAAAGAAATTATGAAAATACCCCTGTGGAGTAGAATTACAAAAATCCCCTGTAGGGTAGAATTACAGAAATACCCCTGTAGGGTAGATTTACAAAAATACCCCTGGGTAGTGAAATGACTAAAATAGCCCTAGGTGCTTAATGTGTGAAAATGTGTATGTTGCATTCATGAGATATATGTTGCACTTGGGTGGGTTTGATGATACAGAGGAAGATATGTGAGGATTGCATAGTCGCTTGAGGACCGTGGATCCACCGGTGGCTTTAAGCCCATTATATGCTTAGCAGCTTTGCTGCAATGTTTGAGTAGTGCCGCTGTTGGTGCTACCTTTGGAGTGTAGGGATGGGTGGGTTGATATTTATATCCCCACAGGAGTGTAGGGTTGGAAGGGAAATGGAGTGCATGGTTGGATTTGGGATGGGAGCATTGCATTCATGTGATACTGATGTGATATGAGGTCATTGTGGGCTAAGGCCCAAGACCATCGATTTTTATAGGGCTTAGGCCCAATGTGATAATTGCATGTTGGCTGGATTACCAAGGGTCGTACACACTGAGTTTCGAAACTCACACCCTTTTATTTAATGTTTCAGGTGACTCTCAGTAAACGGCTCGATGTGGAAGAGGACTCGGAGGTGGCCACACTGCAAACTACTTAGAAGCTTTTAATTAGTTTCAAATGACTTTATTTTAATTAATTTATTTTCATTGGGATGTAATAAGGCATTTGTATCTCCAATTTGACTTTACATTTGGGTTTTATTATAGTTTCAACTGCCGAATTATTAAACTTAAATCAATTTTTAAAGTTTAACATGGTTTTCGAAATAACTATAACATATGGACATTTTCTTAAAACATGAGCTTTCTTCATAACTTAACAAGTTTTTCCTAAGCTATGGTTGTTTTCAATTATTACGTTTTCGCAACTCCATTATTAAATACCAAGTTTTATAAATTGTTTGTTTTTAAATAAAACTTTCGCAACTAAAAAGGGGTTTATACTCAACATTTTACTTTATGAAGGGTTTTCAATGAAAACAAGGTTTTCGCTAAAACACTTCAATGTGACACGCCAGATTCGGGCCTAACTTCTAGGTCGGGTTTGGGGTGTTACAGATTAAGTATCCTCCGATATTCCGAGTAGTTCAAACGGGCAAAAGAGCTAAGAATATAAAGATGATAAAGAATTCATTAAAGTTAAGGAAGATTATGATTTAAGTTTATGCTCATATTAGCATAAGTGCTAAATTATGTGACTAAGTGATACAGGTAGCATGAGTAAAATACAAGTTATGAAATCACAATGTGATGTATGATGGGTAAGAGTAAGTATGAGTAAGTATGAGTAAGTATGCCTAAGCATTTGAGAATTTGTGTTGTTATTACTCTATAAGATTAATGGATTCTACCATGAGTATTTATGTTGCTATATATTTTTTCATGCAAACTTACTAAGCTATATGCTTAACCCTCTCTTTTCCCTTTTCCTTGTAGTGTCGCCAAGCTAGTTCGGGGATCGTTGAACGTCGGAGCTCGGATCACACTATCAACCATTCTTTTGGTATATTGAAGTTAAATTATTTTGAGTATGGCATGTCTAGGTACTTGGTTATTTTGTGTCATGTCATATTTGGAAGCCAAAGTGTTGGCTAGTAAGGTCACTCATTCATTTTGTAAATGGTCATTAGAAATTGGCCAATAATTGTAAAGTTTCCTATTATATTGATAATGAGTTTTATGAGATGAAAGTTCATGTAAATGATGGAGTAGAATGTGAAGTGTATGAATGATGATTAGAGATTCTTCATAGTGCATTATTGCTATGTCATGAGTTGCTTGTGTTGGCATTTGGGAGTTTATGTTTCAGGGTGGCAATTGGCTTGGAAAATAGCCTCTAATTGTCCACATGGGTAGACACACGGGCGTGTGTCTAGGCCGTGTGTGACACAGGGTCAACCCCATGGGTGTGTTGATAGGTCGTGTGTCCCCTGTATCAAATTACGAGAATTTGATTCGTCACACGGGCCAGCACACGGGCGTGTGCCTAGGCCGTGTGCCCCTTATGAGATTGCTGACGTCATAAATAGAATACCCAGGTTTTTACACACAGGAGAGGACACGGGCGTGTCTAGGCCGTGTGAGGGACATGGGTTACTGACACGGGCATGTGTCCGGCCATGTGAAAACCCCTGTTGGTTCGAATTGAAAAATAAATTCCACATGGGCTAGGGACATGGGCATGTGTGACTGTAACACCCCTCACCCATGTTCATCGCCGAAACCGGGTATGAGGCATTACCGGACATAACCCACCTAAACATACGACTTTGAGCTATAGAATTTCATTCCAAATTAAAACTTCTCATTCATATTCATATCATCCTTATTATGGACCCACGAGGCCTCAAACATGCACATGTGGGGTCTCGGAATCAAACCGGGAACTTTGATAGACTTAGAAAATTTTTGCCTTAACAGGGCCACACGCCCGTGTGAAATGGGACACGTCCGTGTGGGCAAGTCGTGTGGTCACACACGCCCATGTCCCTAGCCCGTGTGGGATTTATTTTTCATTTCGAACCTACAGGGGTTTTCACACGGCCGAGCACACGCCCGTGTCAATGGCCCGTGTGCTTCACACGGCCTAGACACGCCCGTGTCCTCGCCCGTGTGTAAAAACCTGGGTATTCTATTTGTGACGTCAGCAACCTCATAAGGGTCACACGGCCAGGCACACACCCATGTGTCAGCCCGTGGTCGACACTCGACTTGCAACATTAACATGCGTGGGGACACACGGCCTAGCCACACACCCATGGGATCGTGTGTGTCACACACGGCCTAGACACACGCCTGGTGTGCCTACCCGTGTGGACAAGAACAAGGCTATTTGCCAAGCTCTTTTTTCCACCCTAACTCACACATCAAAAATCCATTCAACCATTCACTAACCAACCCAATTGTGCAACATACACTTTCATGAATAACCTCATCTTTTCATAAATCAGTAATAATGAGCCATTAACTATGGCCATATACAAGAGAATTCATCTATAATGAGCCAACACACTTGGCCAAAATAAAAAAACATTTCCACTAAGCCTAGCCCCTATACATGCCATATTCAAAAATGCTAAGTCTAACTATATCGAGATGAGGTGATAGTGTGGGTGATCTTCCAAATAACTTCGTATCCCGAACCGGCTCTTTGACACTATAAAACAAGGGAAAAAGGAAAGGGAATAAGCTTTAAGCTTAGTAAGTTTACATGTAAACAAATAGCATCATAACACACACATATATATATATATATCAATCAATTCTTTTCATACCAAGCAAGAACAATCCACATTTCATAATCATGCTTACTCATTTCATCTCTTACCACATTTCAACCATATAAGAAATATAATGCTCTCATTTATTTGCATACATTCCCTGCACTCATCACCACAACATCATATGAAACATATACTTAAACGATTTCTCAATGAATCATTCAGAATAATACCAAACACTCGGTGGTTTCGCACATAGCCCACCATTAATCTATGATAGGGTGGTATCGCACATAGCCCACCAACAAGAATATTTATGGTGGTATCGCACTTAGCCCACCAAATGATAATATAAATGATGGTATCGCACACAGCCCATCGTGAGTAAGTATTAAGATGGTATCGTACACAGCCCACCAACAAGAATATTTACGGTGGTATCACACATAGCCCACCAATGATTATTACGGATAATATTCTACACTTACATATCTATTTCAATGTTCATACGAGAATTACTCATTTTCTATCGAATTCAATCCATCTCAATCATAAATGATCTCATTCATACAATACACCAATAAGTAACAACATAAGTATTCAAGATGTACCGTTTATACATAAACTTACCTCGATGCAAAATGTGTTAATCTACGGCTTAATCCGTAACCTTGCCTTTTCCCCGGTCAAGGTTGTTTCTGCGTTCTTCTTGATCTATAATAATAAAATTCACTCATTCAATCAATTTAAAACTCATGATACATCAAATTTTCTACTTATGCAAAAATGACCATTTTGCCCCTATACTATGGCAAAATTACGATTTTTCCCCTAGGCTCTTATATCGTATTTCTTCACATTTCCTCATTAAACAAGCCTAGCTGAACATTTATTCCTCTTACAACAACTCACAAAACCATTTATTTCATGCATTTATTACACATTTACAATCTTTACAACTAAGTCCCATTTAGGTGTTATCATGGTAACACCTTTCACAAAAGTTGTTCCTTCACTCACTAACATTCATTTTCTTCCATAAAAATTCAACAAACAACATGAACACTCTCATGGCAAGTCCCTAAACTTTCAACCATTTAGCAAATTAGTCCCCTCATTAGCTAGCTTAAGCTTTGGGGACTCCAAAAGTACAAAAATTCTCAATAAAAACCACCAAGATCACTTACTTGTAGAGGTGAGGAGTTGCTGAAAATTTTCAAGCTCCCATGGTATTTTTCTTTGGAAATTTCGGTGGACAGAAGGAGAAAAGATGATATGTTTTATTCTCCTTATTTTATTATATTACTAGACAAATTACCACCAAAATATCACCTAATGCTTTGAAAATTTATTTCTTTGTCCCCTATGACCAGCTATTAACCTTAGAAAGGTCTATTTGCACATTAGGGACCTCCAATTAAAAATCTACAGCTATTAGACACCTTTTGCATATAGAACAATACTTTCGCACTTAACGCGATTTAGTCATTTTTCACAATTAAGCATGAAATCACCAAAATTAATGTACCAAAATTTTCATACATCCATATAATTACGCTATAACACATAAAATAATATGAAAATAATTTTCCTCAACCTCGGATTAGTGGTCCCAATACCACTGTTCTGATTAGCCTCAAAATCGAGCTGTTACAGTGACCACACGGCCGTGTCCCATTTCTCACGGGCGTGTGGCCCCTGCTTAGACAAATTTTTTTAAGAGCGTAAAAGTTCTCGGGTTGATTTCGAAACCTCTCGAAAGTATGTTTAAGGCCTCGTAGGCCCTTATTAAGGATGATATGAATGTGAATATGAAGTTTTTAAGTTGAAAGGAAATTTTATAGCCCAAAGTTATATGTTCAAGTAAATTAAGTTCGGTAATGCCTCGTATCCGGTTCCAGCGTCGAACACGGGTAAGGGGTGTTACAGTATTGCTCGGATAAAAACTGTCAACTATTCGTCAATCTTCCCTTTTCCCCGATCTAAACTTGATCTCGTCTTTTCTTGATCTATATATTATCAAATTCAATACATTCAGCATTCAATCTATTCAATTTAGTCCATAATTCATATTTTGGCAAATTTACACATTTGCCCCTATACTTTCATATTATTTACAATTTAGTCATTATCACATAAAATTGCAAATTCATGCAATTTAGTAACAACCCATGCCTAGCCGAATTTCATAGTGACTCCTAGAAACCCATATCTTTCATTATTTCACACTTTTAACCACCACATTTTACAATTTCACAATTTAATCCCTATTTTGCATTTTTGTCAAAAATCACTTTACAAAACTAGTTTAACTATTAACAATTAATCAAAATCCATCATCAACCATCCAATTACTCAAACATTCAACAATGGAAACATGACAAATCTTTAACAATTTCAAAATCTAAGGTATGGGCTAGCTAAAATACGAAGCAACGATCTCAAAAACATAGAAAACATTAAAAACCAAGCTAAAACCATACCTTAATGAGCTAGGAATGTGCCGAATGCTTCCAGCTATTCTCATGGCTTTTATAAGCCCTAAATTTTTGCAAAAAGATGATGATAATGAATAAAAAATTGTTTTTGTTTTATTTAATTAACCTTATTAACCAAATTACTAATTTAGTCTTAATGAACATTAAAAATTTCAAATTTACCAAGCCACTATCATCCAATATCATGTTAATGGTCTAATTTCAACATAAGGACCTTAACTTTAAGGTTCTATAGCTATTAGACACTTTTAGCTAATAGAACACAAGTTTTACGCTTTACGCAATTTAGTCCTTTTTACCGAATTAAGCATTTAAACAGTAAAATTTCTTTACGAAACTTTCACACCATTATACTATCATGCTATAAACTTAAATAAAATAATTAAATAAATATTTTGGCCTCAGATTTGTGGCTCCAAAACCACTGTTCTGATTTGACCTAAAAACGGGTTGTTACAAATCTGGTCGTTCTCCTTCGTAGCAATTACTACGTCACAAGTTAAGAATAAAACCACTAGGACGGAATAAAAATTAAGGCTTTCCATACTGTTTGAATATGATATTATGAGTTAAATTTGGTTTGTAAAATTAATTTCGAACAAGATCCGCAGGGAAAAAAATTGGAATTTATAGGAAGTGTTATAACCATTTAGACTAGAATACGTTACAATAAAAGAAAACATTCAATATTTTATTTTAATTAGCATTAATTTTAATTACTACAAATCTAAATATTTTAGTTTAATAACCATTTCTGTTATTGTATTCTTCGTTACTATGTTAACTGTTTAGGTGTAAGTGTTCCGACCCAAATTTACTGAAATAAGAATGGAAGATTTTAGTGGAATAAGTAATGGAACTAGGAAAAAGAAAAGTTCTCTTAGAGAGTTAAATTGGAAACAACAAATGATGTTAAATTTCTATAACTCTCGTAGGTATTGCCCAAATAATGGATAGGATTTAGTTTTTATACAAATTGAACCTTTTCTAATAGGGAGAATGTGGGACGTACGTCCCTGACATATTTGGAGTTTCATTCTCGATCTTGACAAAAAATAATCGAAAGAAATAAGAATAAGGAAATCAGGTTAAGACTTTGAAGCGTTACATCACTTTCGACGAGGATTTCAAGATTGCCTCTCCTCTACGAAAAAGAAGGAGGTCATAAATAAAATATTAGTATCGAAGGAGTGAATGGAAAATGAAACGAATGAGTCCATAGGCAAAGAACTATTACAAGTTATAGTGCATGTCCTTGGAGGATATTTCCTGGCACGATATGTGTCTTCTCATAACGTTGAGAAGTTAAGGTTTTTTTTTTCCTTAAAGGCAATGTGAATTGAAATTATATAAAGACTTTCAAGGAATCAAGATTGTTTCAATTCCACACCACGCTAGAACATTCCAATTCAACATTATTGAAATGAACTTAATGTTTATAATAATTGTATTTGTTTCAATTTAAACAATGTGAAACAATATCTAGTGCTCGATTTGAGATGGTTATCGAGTTCCAATGCCATAAAATTAAAAATAATGGCCTTTATAAAATCATAGTGTATTAAGTAATGCCTTCTCTAGAACCATTTAATTTCCGTACAACTAAATATAATTTCGCTGGGCTTAAGTTTAATGACACATTTTAATGAAACTTTCGGAAAAATATCAAAAATAAAGACAAAAAATAATTTTAGGCCCGTTACGTCTTGTAACCGTTTGTTAGCTTAAGCAATCCTATATCCTTAAGGAGACGGGGACGGTGAATCGATCAATGCAAGGCAATTATTCCATGTCTGAATGCTCATCTATAGAATTGTCGCTGGGTTTAGGTCTTTGAATAGAGGATTTTGCAGAGTCCTCTTTACTAATGCTGAATGGCAAACTTTTCCCAACACAACAAGTTCTCCGCAACACTTGTTAGAAATGCTCCCCGTCTTGAAAATAGCCATGAAAGCATCTAGAACACAGGGCAAACCCATTTTAGTTTCACAATTATTTTCCTTAATAATCTGGTCGTTCTCCCTCGTAGCCATTACTACCCCGCAAGTTAAGAATAAAACCACTAGGACTGAATAAACATTAAGGCTTCCCATACTGCGCGAATCTGATGTTACTAGTTAAATTTGGTTCTTCAAATTACTTTCAGACAAGATTCGCAGGGAAAAAAACTGGCATTTATAGGAAGTGTTATAACCACATACTACGCAATCTCCGACGATCCCCAAATCCGAGCTAGCTTTGATAACACTATAAAACATGAGAAAAATGAACAAAGTAAGCTTTATAGCTTAGTAAGCTCGTATGAAATAAATTCAACTAATCATAAATACACAAATCATCAATTTGAACTTGTTAACTTGTAATTCATGAATACTAACAAACCTTCCACATGCTTAATCATATGCTTATATGCAAACTTCATAACTTCTTCGATCTAAAGCTCGTATGATTCATATACATACCTGTACCAATCCATAACAAACTCATACCCAAACTGAATAATGTTGAATACACGAATTCTTGCACACTAAGTGCCAATACATAGCCGAAGCTATTTTAATCTCGCACACTAAGTGCCGCACATAGCTGAAGTTATCTCGATCTCGCACACTAAGTGCCATACATAGCCAAAGCTATCTCGGTCTCGCACACACTCACTAAGTGCCATACATAGCAGAATTATCATCAAACATGACTGTATTCTCGTATACACAATTTATGCAATATCAAAGCATTTAAAGCATAATTATAACAATGCTTATTACATACGAACTTACCTCGGATGTGAAAACGACGAAATAAGTCGATTAGTCGATAACTTTAGTTTTCCCCCGATCTAGATCTGAATTCCACTTTTCTTGATCTAAAGATATTCAAAATTAACTTATTTAATCATCTATTTATTCAATTCAATCCAAAATATACATTTGAGCTAATTTACACATTAGCCCCTAAACTTTCACATTTTTTACAATTTATTCCTTATTACACAAAATCACATATTCATGAAAATTTTAAAACACCCATGTTTAGCCAAATTACCATTATTCCCATAACAGCCCATATTTTTCATTTATTTCACATTTCAACCACTAAATTTACACATTTCACAATTTAACCCCTAATTTGCATTTTCACTAAAAATCACTTAAAAAAACTTGTTTAACTACCAACAAACATTCAAAATCTATCATCAATCATCAAAACTCATACATATTCATCAATGGCAACATTCAAAATCTTTAACAGTTTGGCAAATTAGCCCCTGAGCTAGCTAGTACTAGCTGCAACAATCACAAAAACATAGAAATCATTAAAAACGGGAGAAAAATAGACTTACAATTGAGCACCAAAGTGACCGAATGCTTAAAGCCCTAGCTATGGCTTTTATTATTTCATTTTTTGGCAAATGAAGATGATACCATCAAAATTTTGGTTTCTGTTTTATTTAATTAACCTTATTAGATAAATTACCAAATTAACCTTAATGATAAAACATTTATATCATCCATTTCATGTCCATTAATGTCCACTTACCTTAATAATTGTCCATTTATCACTTAAGGACCTCCACATTTAATATTCATAGTCATTTAGTGCATTTAACAAATAGAATTAAACTTTTACGCTTTACGCGATTTAGTCCTTTTTACCAAATTAAGCATTCAAACGATAAAATTACTTCACGAAACTTTCACACAATCACTCAATCATGCTGTAAACATTAAAATAATAATAAAATAAATATTTTGACCTTGAATTTTTTGTCCCAAAACCACTGTTCTGATTTGACCAAAAACGGGCTGTTACAACTCTCCCACCGTAGGGATTTTTGTCCCCGAAAATCTTACCAGTGAATAGGTTACGATACTGTTTTCTCATAGCTTCCTCGGGCTCCCACGTAGCCTCTTTGACTCCGTGTCGTTGCCACAAAACCTTCACTAAGACTATTCAATTATTTCTTAACTCTTTAATCTCTCGAGCTAGAATTTTGATCGATTCTTCGTTGTACGTCATATCAGGCTAAATCTCAATCTCTGACGGAGAAATCACATGTGAGGGATCCGATCGATATCGATGCAACATCGACATATGAAAAATAGTTTGGATTTTCTCTAACTAAATCAGTAAAGCTAGCTAATATGCCACTACACCTATTCTTTCAATGATCTCATACGGCCCGATGAATCTCGGACTCAATTTACCTTTACGACCGAAACAAAGTATTTTCTTCCACGGAGATACTTTCAAAAACACATTGTCACAGATCTGAAATTCAATGTCTTTTTGTTTCAAATCCGCGTACGATTTCTAACGATCTGAAGCTGCTTTCAAACAGTCGCGAATTACTTTCACTTTCTCTTCGGTTTCTCTAACCAAATCAACTCCGTGAATCTGTTTTTCACTAAGCTCGATCCAGTACAATGGAGTTCGGCATTTGCGACCATACAAAACTTCGTACGATGCCATCTTTATACTCGATTGAAAGCTGTTATTATATGCAATTTCAACCAGGGGCAAATATTTTTCCCAGTTGCCTTCGAACTCTAAAACACAGCATCGAAACATATCTTTGAGAATCTGAATTACTCTCTATGACTGACCGTCAGTTTGCGGATGAAAAGCTGTACTGAAATTCAACTTCGTACCCAGAGCTTCTTACAATTTCTTCCAAAATCCCGACGTAAACCTCGGATCTCTATCCGAAATAATCGAAACTGGCACCCCGTGCAATCTAACGATCTCAGCAATGTAAATTCAGCTAATCTATCGAGTGAATAGTCAGTACGTATCAGGATGAAATGTGCTAATTTTGTTAATTGATCAACGATAACCCAAATAGAATCTTTCTTTTTTCGAGACAAAGGCAATCCCGATACAAAATCCATCGTAACTCTGTCACATTTCCACTCTTGTATCATCACAGGTTGAAGTAAATTTGAAGGTACCTGATGTTCAGCTTTAACTTACTGACACACTAAACATCTCGCTACAAATTCAGAAATGTCTCATTTCATACCCAACGACCAATACAGTTGCTTCAAATCATTGTACATTTTAGTACTCCCCAGGTGAACAGATAGACACCACTGTGTGTTTCGTGTAAAATTTTTTGAATCAATTCTGGATTTTTCGGTACGCAGATTCTATCTCAGAACATCAAACAATCATCGGACCCAATTTGGTACTCTGAATCACTAGTCGACTCGCATTGCACCCTTTTAGCTTGCAACTCACTATCACATTTTTGAGCTTCGCAAATTTGCTGAAGAAATACTAGTTTAGTTTTTAACTCAGCTAAAATTGAACCATCATCAGATAATGTCAACTGTGTATTCATTGCCCTCAAGGCAAACAACGATTTTCTACTTAAAGCATCCGCGACTACATTTGCTTTCCCCAGATGATAATCAATCACTAACTTATAATCTTTTAGCAGCTCGAGCCATCTCCGTTGTCGCAAATTCAAATCTTTCAGAGTCATAATATACTTTAAGCTTTTATGATCGGTAAAGATGTAACATTTTTCACCGTACAAATGATGACACCAAATTTTCAGTGCAAAAACTATAGCAGCCAACTCTAAATCGTGCGTCGGATAGTTCTTTTCATGTGGCTTCAACTATCTGGAAGCATAAGCTACAACTTTTCCCTCTTGTATCAATACACAACCCAAACCGTTCAATGACGCGTCACTATAAATCACAAACTCTTTACCTGACTCAGGTTGAACCAACATTGGTGCCTCAGTTAGCAACGCTTTCAACTGATCAAAACTCATTTGAAATTTCTCGGACCATTAGAAACGCTTTCAACTGATCAAAACTCATTTGACATTTCTCGGACCATTCAAAATTTACATCTTTCTGTAGCAGTCTGGTTATCAGTGTAGCAATCATAAAAATCCTTTAACGAAACGTCCATAGTATCCAGCTAATCCCAGAAAGCTTCTGGCCTAAGATACATTTCTAGGTGGTTTCCAGTCAATAACTGCAGAAATCTTGCTCGGATCAACTCTTATACCTTCCGCCGAGACAATATGTCCCAAAAATCTAACTTTCTGGAGCCAAAACTCACACTTACTAAATTTAGCATACAGTTGCTTATCTCTCAAGGTTTTCAATAGAATCCTCAAATGCTCGGCATGCTTAGACTCATCTCGAGAATAGATCAGAATGTCATCAATGAACACAACAAAAAATTTGTCTAAATACGATCTAAAGATCTGATTCATCAAATCCATAAAAATGGCAGGAGCATTAGCTTTTCCAAAAGGCATAACAAGAAATTCATAATGTCCATACTTCGTTCTGAACGTAGTTTTCGATACATCTGAGTCGTTAACTCGTAACTGATAATAACCCGGTCTCAAACCAATCTTTAAAAACATTGTTGCACCTTTCAACTTGTCAAACAAATCGTCTATTCTCGGCAACGGATACTTATTCTTTATCGTAACCATGTTGAGTTGGTGATAGTCAATATAAATTCTCATGGACCGGTCTTTCTTCTTAACAAACAATACTGGTGCACCCCAGGACGAAAAACTCGGTCTTGGAAAACCTCTATCTGTTAACTCTTGCAACTGAGCTTTCAACTCTGTCGAAGCCATTTTATACGGAGTTATAGATATCGGTGAAGTTCCCGATACTAACTCAATAGCAAATTCAACCTCTCTGATAGGTGGCAACCCCGGTAATTCTTCAGGAAACACATCTGGGTATTCACAGACAATTGACACTAATTCAATCTTTGATTCAGACACTTTTGTATCCAAAACATAAGCAAGATAAGCTTCACAACCTTTTCTCACACATCTCTGAGCTGACATAGATGAAATCACAACAGGCAATTCATTCGATTCATTTGATCCAATCCGAAGAATTTCATTATTCTGCCACTTCAATTCTATAATCTTTCGTCTACAGTTCACAAAAGCATCATGTAGAGTCAACCAATCCATACCCAGAATCACATGGAACTCATCAAATGGTAAAAGCATCAAGTTAGCCGCAAAACAGTAACCCCAAGTCATTAAAGGACAGTTCTTGCAAACTTTATCAACTAGAACATACTTGCCCAAGGGGTTCGATACTTTAATCACAAACTCAGTAGACTCAACAGGAAAACTCTTATTATACACTAAATTCTCACAAACATACGAGTCTATCGATCCAGGATCAATTAAAGCAATCACATTAGTGTCGTAAACAGAGAATGTACCGGTAATAACATCTGGTGATGACGCATCTTCACGAGTGCGAATAGCGTAAGCTCTAGCAGGTACTCTGGCCTCAGATCTCATTGTAGAATCTCTCGTTGTACCACGATTACCACTCGCATTTCTTGCATTTCTTGGCGGCCTCCCTCGAGTAGCTGTATTACTTGATCTTGCATTTTGAGATTTATCTTTTTCATTTAACTCAGGACAATCTCGAATAAAATGATCTCGTGAACCACAACTGTAACAAGCTCTATTATTATTTTTCACCCAACAATCTCAAAAATTTCATCTTCCACACTGTTGACACTCCAATTTGATGTCTTTTACGTTACCAACACTTGATACTGATGTAGCTTGAGCTTTGGGACTGGTGTATTACTTTCTGCGATCTCTATTGGAATATCCCGCTGAAGTTGTTGATCGATTAAAATAATCTCTGGATTTCTTTGAGGAGGAATGATAAGGTTTACTCATCGATCTTTTCCTAGAATCTCTTGCCTCTGAATCAGCCTTTCTCTTTTCTTTGCTAAGTTCCTTAGCTTTGCAAGCTTTGTCGACCAAAACAACAAATTCCTTAAGTTCTAAAATTCCAACTAGAAGTTTAATGTCTTCGTTCAACCCATCTACAAATCGCTTGCACATGATTTCCTCGGTGGAAACATACTCCTAAGCATACTTGCTCAGCCGTACAAATTCTCTTTCGTACTCAGTCACAGTCATTCAGCCCTGTTTCAACTCTAGAAACTCTTTACGCTTTTGATCCAAAAATTGTTGGCTTATGTATTTCTTCCGAAACTCAGTCTGAAAGAACTCCCAGGTGACTCTCTCTCTCAGCACCACTGATACCAACGTATTCCACCACTGATATGAGGTGTCCCTCAAAAGTGATATAGCACATTTTAAACATTCAGCCGGTGTGCGAGAAAGCACATCAAACACTCGAATCATATTTTCAAGCCAAAACTTGCCTCTCTCAGAATCATTATCAAAATTTGCTATGAACTCTTCAGCCCCGTGTTTACGGATCTTATCAACTGGAGGCTTATTCAATCTTAAAAGCTTGACACCTCTACGAGAACCGGTTGGGGATTAGGAAGGGTAGAGGTTGTTGAGTAGCCGGGTTTGTTCGGATATATTGTGTGAACTACTGGTTCATCATTTGGAAGAAGGATTCTTTAGCCTCTCTTCCCTAGCTACCCAATACGGGTCTAGATTCAGAAGGCGCTGTCCCTTGAGCGGGAGCTGGCGTGTTACTTTCCACCTCATCAGCTATAGCTCGATTGGGATCCATTTAGTATATGATAACACATTTTAAAATGTCAGGAGCCATCACACTATCACAGTTCATATATGGCATGTATAGCTAGACTCTCACATATGCTACGTTAGTCTTAGAATCGACTAAACTGTAGCTCTAAAACCAATAAATGTAACACCCCTCACCCGTATTCAATGCCGGAATAGGGTTACGGAGCATTGCCGGACCTACAACACACTCATGCATACTTTTAACATACATTTTCTCAATTCAAACATTCATCATTCAATCTCAATCAATATATCCCTAGTACGAGCCTACGAGGCCCTAAACATGCATTGGGAGTGGTTCCGGACTAAATAGATAACTTTTAAAACATTTGGAACACTTAGAAATTTTTTCTAAAAACAAGGGACACACGCCCGTGTGGCCAGGCTGTGTATCTCACACTGCCACCAGACACGCCCGTGTCACAGGCCGTGTGAACACTCGAAATGGAAGCACATGGTCGTGTCCCAGCACGTGTCCAACCCCGTGTCCAAACTAGTGAACTTACTGACTTGGGTCACACGGCCAACCACACGCCTGTGTGTCTAGCCCGTGTGCCCTTCGAAGTGGCCGCACACGCCCGTGTGCCAGGCCGTGTGCTAGGCTATGCCAGACCTGTAGGGTATACTGGCTTATGCCACACGATTGATCACACGCCCGTTAATGAGACCGTGTAGAGCATAGTGACTTCATTTCAATTTCAACACCAAGGGACACACGGCCGTGTAACATGACCGTGTGTCACACACGGCTGAGACACACGCCTGTGTCTCTACCCGTGTGGACAAAAATAGGCTACTTACCAAGCCAATTTGCCATCCAAATTTGAATGTACCCACAACACATCAATTTACACCATTCCATGGCATAAATAGGCATTTAAACCAGCCAATTCAAACCTAATTCATGCATATTCAATACCACATTTCTCAATACACACAAGTTGCAAAATAAACCAATCCATTTATACCTAAAATCTCATAACCTTAAATTATCAATATGGCTACTCAAAACATGCATTCTTTACCTTGATTCACAAACAAATAACATCTCAAATATCAACATTCACTTCTATAATACCAACTACTAATAAGCGTCATCAAAACCAACTCTAATTTACATATTATGAACTATATGCACATACACATATACACAAGCAAATTTACTCAAAATAAGCCAACTCTCAATTGCTATCATATACATACCAAAATATATACATTTATATGCCATTTCAAATGGCCAAAATCATTACCAAAACATAACCAACATGACCATAGTTCCTATACATACCATATACTTAAAATACCAAGTTAATAAGTACCGAGTGATAGGTGGATAGTGTGAAGCGATCTTCGACGATCCTCGAATCCTAGCTAGCTTTGATAACACTATAAAACATGAGAAAAATGAACAAAGTAAGCTTTATAGATTAGCAAGCACATATGAAATAAATTTAACTAATCATAAATACACAAATCATCAATTTGAACTTGTTAACTTGTAATTCATGAATACTAACAAACCTTCCACATGCTTAATCATATGCTTATATGCAAACTTCATAACTTCTTTGATTTAAAGCTCGTATGATTCATATACATACCTGTGCCAATCCATAACAAACTCATACCCAAACTAAATAATGTTGAATACTCGAATTCTCGCACACTAAGTGCCAATACATAGCCGAAGCTATTTTAATATTGCACACTAAGTGCCATACATAGCCAAAGCTATCTCGATCTCGCACATTAAGTGCCATACATAGCCGAAGCTTTCTCGGTCTCATACACTAAGTGCCATACATAGCCGAAGCTATCTCGATCTCGCACACACTCACTAAGTGCCATACATAGCAGAATTGTCGTCAAACATGACTGTAGTCTCGTATACACAATTTATGCAATATCAAAGCATTTAAAGCATAATTATAAAAAGCTTATTACATACGAACTTACATCGGATGTGAAAACGACGAAATAAGTCGATTAGTTGATAACTTTAGTTTTCCCCCGATCTAGATCCGAATTCCACTTTTCTTGATCTAAATATATTCAAAATTAACTTATTTAAACATCTATTTATTCAATTCAATGAAAAATATACATTTGAGCTAATTTACACATTAGCCCCTAAACTTTCACATTTTTTACAATTTAGTCCTTATTACACAAAATCACAAATTCATGCAGATTTCAAAACACCCATGCTTAGTCGAATTACCATTATGCCCCTAGCAGCCCATATTTTCATTTATTTCACATTTCAACCACTAAATTTACACATTTCACAATTTAATCCCTAATTTGCATTTGCACTAAAAATCACTTAACAAAACTTGTTTAACTATCAACAAACATTCAAAATCTATCATCAATCATCAAAACTCATACATATTCATCAATGGAAACATTCAAAATCTTTAACAATTTTGCAAATTAGTCCCTGGGCTAGCTAGTACTAGCTGCAACGATCACAAAAACATAGAAATCATTAAAAATGGGAGAAAAACGGACTTACAATTGAGCACCAAAGTGACCGAATGCTTAAAGCCCTAGCTATGGCTTCTATTCTTCTAATTTTCAGAAAATGAAGATGATACCATCAAAATTTTGGTTTTTGTTTTATTTAATTAACCTTATTAGACAAATTACCAAATTAACCTTAATGATAAAACATTTATATCATCCATTTCATGTCCATTAATGTCCACTTACCTTAATAATGGTCCATTTATCACTTAAGGACCTCCATATTTAATATTCATAGTCATTTAGTGCATTTAACAAATAGAATTCAACTTTTACGCTTTACGCGATTTAGACCTTTTTACCAAATTAAGCATTCAAACAATAAAATTACTTCACGAAACTTTCACACAATCACTCAATCATGCTGTAAACATTAAAATAATAATAAAATAAATATTTTAACCTTGAATTTGTGGTCCCAAAACCACTGTTCTAATTTGACCAAAAACAGGTTGTTACATGTTACATCATTTTCGACGAGGATTTCAATATTGCCTCTCCTCTACGGAAAAGAAAGAGGTCATAACTAAAAGATTATTATCGAAGGAGTGAAAATGGAAAATGAAACGAATGAGTCCTTAGGCAAGGAACTATTACAAGTTATAGTGCATGTCCCCTGGAGGATATTTCCTGGCACGATATGTGTCTTTTCATAACTTCGAGAAGTCAAGGTTTTTTTTCCTTAAAGGCAATACAAATTTAAATTGTATAAAGACTTTCAAGGAATTGAGATTGTTTCAATTCCACACCATGCTAGAACATTTCAATTCCACATTATTGAAATGACCTTAGTGTATATAATAATTATATTTGTGTCAATTTAAACAATGTGAAAAAATATCTCGTGCTAGATTTTGAGATGGTTATCGAGTTTCAATACTATAAAATTAAAAATAATGGCCTATATAAAATTGTAGTGTACTAAGTAATGGCTTCTTTAGAACCATTTAATTTTCGTACAACTAAATATAATTTCACTGGGCTTAAATTTAATGACACATTTTAATTAAACCTTTCGAAAAAATAACAAAAATAAAGACAAAAAACAATTTTGGGCCCGTTACATCTTGTAACCGTTTATTAGCTAAAGCAATCCTATATCCTTAAGTAGACGGGGATGGTGAATCGATCAATGCAAGGAAATTATTTCATGTCTGAATGCTCATCACTATAATTGTCGCTGGGTTTAGGTCTTTGAATAGAGGATTTTCAAGAGTCCTCTTTACTAATGCTGAGTGGCAAAATTTTCCCAACACAACAAGTTCACCGCAACACTTGTTAGAAATACTCCTTATCTTGAAAATAGCTGTGAAAGCTTTTTGAACATAGGGCAAACCCATTTTAGTTTCACAATTCTTTTCCTTAATAATCTGGTCGTTCTCCTTCGTAGCCATTACTACCGCGCAAGTTAAGAATAAAACCACCAAGACGGAATAAACATTAAGGCTTGCCATACTGTGCGAATCTGATGTTACTAGTTAAATTTGGCCCGTAAAATTAATTTTGAACAAGATTCGCAGGTAAAAAAACTGACATTTATAGGAAGTGTTATAACCACATTGGACTAGAATACATTACAATAAAAGAAAACATTCAATATTTCAGTTTAATTAGCATTAATTTTAATTACTAAAAATCTAAATATTAATTCAAATACACACATTTATTCTTCCTTTTATAATTCTTAAATGGCATTAAACGGATCACGAATATAAGGTTTAATAAAGATGATTATGTCGTACATATGTTGAAACTATGATTGAACTATTACGTCCACTCCAAACCAAACACCAGGACGATAATATGGAGGAAATAACATATGGAAAAAGCAATGTGAGATATAGGACACTTGCATTACAAGCACACATATTCATTATGTGTCTCATCCTATTTTTCTAATTTTTTATAGGTGTGTATGCACTTGTTATGTTGATGGTTCAAAATTCACATGTATCTCAAAATTGAATGAGTTATACCAAATTCCTCTACCAGTGATATGTATGTGCCACAATGTAGAAATAATTATGCGAAGCATAAAATCTTATAACCTTGTTGTTGTTAAAAAGTTTTTATCACACTTATCATATTTGTAAAATGGAAAATGTCAACTAAATGATTGAGATTCAAAATTAATTCATCAAAAATATTTCCCGTTCTGAAATTAAGCCAATGTTTGTATTTATCGTGGGACTCCATTTCGGTTATTGTATACTTCATTCTACGTTAACTTTTTAGGTGTAAGGTTTTCAACCCAAGTTTATTGAAATATGAATGGAAGCTTTTAGTGGAATATGTAATTGAACTTGGAAAATGAAGAGTTCTCTTAGATAGTTAAATTGGAAACAACAAATGATGTTACATTTCTATAAATCTCGTAGGTATTGCCCAAATATTGGATAGGATTTAGTTTTTATATAAATTGAACCTTTTCTAATAGGGAGAATGTGGGACATATGTTGCCGACATATTTGGAGTTTCATTCTCGATCTTGATAAAAAAAGTAATTGAAAGAAATAATAATAAGGAAATCAAGTTAAGTCTTTGAAGCGTTACATCACTTTCGACGAAGATTTCAAGATTGCCTCTCCTCTACGGAAAAGAAAGAGGTCATAACTAAAAGATTAGTATCGAAGGAGTTAAAATGGAAAATGAAACGAATGAGTCTATAGGCAAGGAACTATTACAAGTTATAGTGCATATCCCTTGGAGGATATTTCTTGGCAAGATATGTAATAGCCCGATTTAGGGCCTAGTCGAAATATTGGTTATGAGACCACAAATCCGAAGTAGAAATATGTGTTTTATGATTTTTATAAGGCTCGTGATGTGGTTGCATGGTGTGAAAATTTCATGAGGAAATTTTATTTATTAGTGATCAATTTGTCCATTAGGACTAAATTGCAAAGATTAGAAAATATGAGATTCTAGAAGATTTAAGTATGAAATAGAATTATAAAAATTTCTATAGGTCTTTATTTAGCAATTAGACCATTAAATGTCAAGATGGAAAAAAATGGACATGGGAAGGAAAAATCTCAAGAAAGGGCCTTAAGGGCATTTTAGTCATTTGGTTAATTAATGTATTAAAAAGGAAAAATAAGTCAAAATCTTGTCCATCTTCTTCCTCTAAGTGCCAAAATTTGCAAGGAGACATAGCTAGGGTTTCTTCAACTTCCAAGCTTGATAGTAAATGCATCCTAGCCCCGTTTTTAATGTTCTTCGTATTTTTGAGATCCTTGTAGCTCAATTTAGCTATTTTTAGCTATATTTTGAGCTAGGGTTTATGTTCAAAAATTTACCCATGTATGACATGCATGTATTTTAATGTTTTAAGGAAGAAAATATAACACCCCAAACCTGGCCTAGACGTTATGGTTGAATCTAGCGTGTCACATTGAAGTGTTTTTCGAAAACCATGTTTTCATTGAAAACCCTTCTTGAAATTTAAAACTTGTACAAAACCTCAGTTGCGTTTATTTTTTTTTCCAATCGTGGTTTATTAAAAATTTATTACCTTTAAAACCTTATTGCCGCGGAAGATTAAATTTAAAGCAAATGATTTACGAAAATGTGATATTTAAAAATTGAGTTGCGGAAATGTAGTGTTAGAAAATGGTTATTGTTTTGGAAAACCGCGATCTACTTCTAACAAATAGAAAACATAATAAACTGAAACTCCCAAATTAAAAACCAGAAATTAAAAGAGGCCTTATTATAACCCAATAAGAAAGCGGTTTAAGTAAGATAAAATAGAATACTAAAATTTAAAGCTGTTCGTAGTGTGGCCACTTCCGAGTCCTCTAGTACGTTGAACCGCTTACTGAGGATTACCTGAAAAATTTAAAAAAAGGGGGTGAGTTTACAAAAACTCAGTGTGTACAACCCTCATCGATCATAAATCATGCATCACATCAATCTGGGCCTAAGCCCATTACAGTAACAGTGGCATTTGGGCCTTAGCCCATAATAGCCTTAGCTGGGCCTGAGCCCATATCTCAATCAAATCAGATCATGCAATGCACAAATACCCAACCAACCTTGCACTCCAAATCCCGTCCAACCCTACACTCCTGTGGGGATTAAATCGACCCACCCATCCCTACACTCCTTATGTAGCACCGGTTGTGGCACCAACCAATATTGCAGCAGAGCTGCCAGTCACATAATCGGCTTAAAGCCATCGGTAGATCCCCAGTTGTTAAGCGACCATGCAACCCTAACAAATCATATACTTCCTCCAAATCAATGATCCCATCCCCCATGCAGCATAATATCACATGAATGAAAACATACCATAAATGGCATACAATAACAATCATATAACATGTAGGACATTTTAGTCATTTTGCCCTTTAGGGGCATAACGGTCATTTCACCCTATGGGGGCATTACGGTCATTTTACCCTATGGGGGTATTTCAGTGTAGATAACATCCTTTCCGAAGGTCTACAGTCGCCTCGAGTGACACAGATAACCTAAATGGTCATAACGGTGTAAATAGGCCTAAGGCCCAATATTCGACCCAAGTGGACCCACATGCTCGTGTGGCCCACTAAGCCTAAAACTGGCTTTGGCCATGTGATCATCATGGCCAGCTCATTATTTCCTCACCATCAAAAAAAATTACTCGCGTAGGGCCCACGGGCCCATTGGGCCTACTCGGTCCATTCCGGTCCTTTATGCCCTAAAGACGGCCTAAGTCCACGAGATGCTCATGGTGACCTCTGTCGTTGTATCAACTTATCCACACACGCGTTTGTATGCTCGTGCGATAGCCGTATCCGTACTTTCAGCCTTTCGGCTTTTCGGTATTTCGGGATTTCGGCATTCGCTGATCTACAATTGGAGTGGTGCATGTACACACCTTGTTGGAGAATAATGCAGTAGCCCACGAGCGTAGAACCTATATTCGACACGATACACCATCAGTCCTTTAACAACAGGATTAAACAATCCCTTTCTATTTCACTATCTAAGATATGATTTATTACTTGCCTTGATCGAATGATTGAGGATCACTCACTTAAGCCGTCGCAAGAGATTGATTAATAGGCCTTAGGGGTTATCTGCATTCCAACCAACAGTTATCAACCATCAAACAATTGAACAGTCTGAACTAGACGAGAAGTCACTTATCGAAAATGCAGCGTCCAGATTATAAGAAAAGAACAATCGCCACTCCCACACAAAAGCCAAAAGTACATATAATGATAGAGGCAAAATGGAATAATCGCACCCCTGAGATGGAATGTTCGACTAGCACAAAACATAGAGAACAGACAGAATGAAATGAGGGAAAGAGTATTCGATTTTAGCAATACAAGGAGGGACACTCGAAAAGAGTCGAAGGAAAAGAGAGAAAAGGGAGAAGGGGTATTCGGCTATAACTGGAAGAAAAAGGAAAATTTGAAAGAGAATGAAATAGGGAATAATCGGCAAAGCACAAGATGCAGAAAAGAAGGATTCGTAGAGTCAAAAGAACTGAAAGAGAGAGGAAGGAGAGAATTCAGCTAAGAATGAAGGAAAAAGAGGCAAAAAAAATGAGAGACCTCAGGAGAAGTGCCAAACCAATGCCAGCAAAACGAATGATACTACCAAAACCTCCCTAGCATTATTCAGCCTCAACAAAAAAAAGATGGAGCCAATATGCTCATAGCTCTCAAAAATAGAGTGGCTAAACTCCCCAAAACCGAAAGTCTTGAGTGCCACAAATCCCATTCGGCACCAACTCTTCTTCAACCACAAATCTCCTTGATTCCCTCCCCTTACCTCTCGATGATCCCCTCCTTAATTTCCTCAATGATCCGCTCCTTAAATCACTCATTTGACCCATTCAAACTCTCCAACACAAAGTTCAAATCCAACACAAAATCTTGCCCACACATGAGCAAAATAATTAATCCCATTTGCATGCAGTGAGTGATGTGTCTCTAACTAACTCCGATCACAATAAAGGCAAGCGCACCTATCGAACAGTAGTATAGTTATGGTAAGACCAGTAATATCGTGTCCACAAGGACCAAGAGTACTAGTAATTACTATCTTTCTATTATCTAGCCTAAGAATTGGAGTGATTTCTTTTTAAACTAAAATTAATTAAAAGCACGACAGAGAATGAATTGGGAAAATACTTTTTAGACAACTTTATGAGATAGGCAATACCCAAGGAAGAATCCACCTAGACTTCACTTATTACTTTTGATTCAAATGATTTATTCACTTGACTTAATCCGTAGAAATCCCTAATTTATTTTAATATCTCTTTCAAGACTAAAAACAACTGACTCTAGGTTGATTAATTGAAAATTCTTTCTAATTAAAACCCCTATTGTCGTATTAAGTCGATCTATGGATTCCCTTATTAGATTTGACTCTAATCCGATAGATTTTCGTCGCCCTATTTCTAGGGTTGCAATCAACTCCGCTTAATTGTGTTGATGTACTCTTAAGAGGGACTTTTGCTCCACTGAATAAGCACATTCGACTTGAATCAATAACCTGAATTATCAAAACAAGAATAAGAACTCACAATTAAGAATAAGCACAAGTATTTATCTTATAAATCAAATAATAATAAGATCTGTCTTAGGTTTCATCCCCTTAGGTATTTAAGGAATTTAGTTCATACTGATAGAGGGAAACATCAAAGAATAGGAAAAACAACAAAACATAAGAAAACCCAAAAACTTCTTAAGAACTTGATGGGAAATCTTCAGTCTTGATGGAGATCCTTCTTTCGAGCTGCTCCCGATGGCTGTCTTCAAGTATTTTCTACCTTCTACTCGGTGTTCTCCTTTAGGTCACCCCCTAGGGTGTTTATATAGGCTTTAGAACGCTTTTCTTTGCCTACAAGTAACCTATTCCAAATAGAATTAATCTTTGATACGGCAGGGACACGCCCGTGTGATACGCCCGTGTTCGACTCCTTAGACTGTGCTCGCTTTTGCTCGCCACACACGGCCGTGTGGTCTACCCGTGTACGTTGATCCAGGCCGTGTTTGATTCTGCTCGTAACACACGGCCGTGTTTGATAAGCCAGGCTGTGTTGGTTTCTAAGGTAGGCCCATTTTATCCATTTTTGGCCCGTTTCTCGTTCTTTTCGACTCCCTAAGCTCTCCTGAGTGTAAAACATGAAATTAAGAGATTAGGAGCATCGAATTCATCGAATCTGAATGGTGGTTTCGGGACCACGAATCCGAGTCTGAGAAATATTTTAATATTATATTTTGTGTTTATTATATGTGAATTAATATGTGTGAAAGTTTCATAGAAAAATTTCATCGTTTGGGTGCTTAATTTGATAAAAAGGATTTAATCGCGTAAATTTTAAAAGTCTCAAGCTATAGTGAAAAGTGCCTATTTGATGATGGCTTTTTAAAGTGGAGTATTAAAAAGGTAAATAACCCATTTTTTTGAGTTAGTGGGTGGCTTATGTCAAGAATAACCTTAAGTTATATGTTAGTTTTATTTTATTTTAAAGGTTAAATTAGTAATTGAATAATTACTTATAATATATGTTAAAATAACATAAACAAAGCCATCATCTTTTTCACTCTCTCATGGCTGAATATTGAAGGATGAAATAAGCTTTGGGGTTCTTTGATTTTTGGCACTTCTAGGCTAAAATTCAAGGTGAGTTTTTAGTCGGTTTTTGTTAATTTTGACGTTTTTGAGATCGTTGCTTCGAACGGTAGCTTACCCATGTTGAAATTTTTGAATCTAAGCATGTTTGATATTTGGTCATTGATGTGTTCATGTAGTTTTTGATGTTTGATAATTTTATTTTAAAGATATGTTAAAGATTAGTATATTTTGTATTGGAAATTTTAGTGAATTTGAGTATTTTGAACTAAATTGAAAAAAAAAATTTAGAGGGGCTTATTTGCGAAATAAATGAAAGAAATGGACTTGTATAGTCCCTATACATATTAGGCCCTTAAGTAGTGTTGAGAAATTTTGTGTATTTTGTGTTTTATGCAAATAGGACTAAATTGTGAAAATGTGAAATAGTAGGGGTAAAATGGTAAATTACCTAATTATATGCTTAGGGACTAAATTGAGATGAAATGTACTTGAATGAGCTAAATTTTAATGTGTTTAGATCAAGAACAAAGAAAAATGGATTTGGATCGGAGGAAGACAAAGGTTCTCGAATAGCCGGTCTACGCGATCCGTCGACAGTCGAGGTAAGTTCTTAAGTTAAAGTTCATTAAGTTGATAATTAAAAATGTATGAAATCAAATTATGTGATTAATTTGGGTAAATAGCATGTGATAGCCGAATGTGTATGTTTAATTTTGGAATGAATATGTTTTTAAATACAATGTGAATTAGTATATTTGACATGAAAGGTGAATTGATTTTGTGAATACGATTTGATAGTAATGTATGTGTTAAGAAATGTGAGTTGATGAATTGAGTTGTTACATTTCGGGCTTTAAGCCTAGTAGGCCTTGTGCCGGTGTTATATATCAGGCTTTGTGCCTAGCAGGCCTTGTGCCGGTGTTATATATTAGGCTTTGTGCCTACTTGTGCCTTGTGCCGTTGTTGTATATCGAGTTACGTGCCTAGCGGTGCTTTGTGCCGGTGTTACATTTGGGCTTTGATGCCTAGTGCTTGCTTGATGACGTGTGCGTTTTTAAATGGAGAAACCTTAAATTACTCAAGGTGAAACGCAGTTAATGTATCGAGTAAACGCTCGGGTAAACGTAAGTCCCTTTTTCATTTACCGAGAGTAAGGTAAGTTATGTTTAATATTAATTGAATTTGAATAATACGGTAGAAATGGTATTATGTGAAATTGAGCTTATGATCAAAGAGTATGAGTAGTATGTGATTGAAATTGAGATTGAATATAATACTTTGGTAGATTCGATTATGAATAGAAATGTCTAATGTAATATGATTTTGATTGGGATAACATAGACAATGTGAATGGTGGATTTATATGATTTGAAACAATGTGATTAATGTAATACATATACTTTGTATTTTGATAAAATATAAGTTTAAGGTAAAGAAGTGAAACAATTAGGTTAATGAACTATGGTATTCGGCCTTATATGAATTTGTGTATTGAAATGTTTATTTTTCATTGTTATTGGTAACTATTATAGATGTATAAGTGTTTGGACGTTGTATTACCATTAACTTAAAACTTACTAAGCTAGTGAGCTTACTCTGTATATGTTTGTCTTTTCTGTTTAATAGATCGTTGATTCACTCACGGACTCAGAGGATCATCAAGAAAGTCGACCACACTATCACTCTCTTTGGTATAAATGTTTACTTTTTGAATCAAAGGCATGTATAGGCTAAATTATGACTTGAATGAATGATGTTCGGTTTTGTAAATGTATATATGTATATATGGCCTTGCGAATAAGGCTATTACTTTTGGTTAAGTATCATTTGTATGTTTGATATAATAGTTTGTTTTAATCTTTGATATAAGATGTGTGCATATTATGCTTGGAAGTTAAATGTGGTTATATAGTAATAATCATTTATATGTATTATATATATATGTATGAGTATGCATATTAGGTCGTGTGAATTTTTCTACTTAGATTATTATGTGCTTGGTTATAATTTAAAGATGATCATGAAAATGTTTATAATTATGTTTTGGGTTGATCATTAGAGTTTTAAATTGAGGACCGAATATATGGTCAATGAATTGGTTGTATTTATATATATATATATTTTTTTTCTTTGGACTAGTTACATATCATATGTGTGTTTGGTAGGTTATTCAATAATCTTGTGTCCATTAATTAATAAGGTAGGATGAATTGATAAATAGAGTTTGACATGGCTTTTGTTTTAGGGACATTGCGCATATTACAATAGCATGATGTGTATGATTGGTTATGCTATAAGGTTCAAATGTCACATATGTGAATGAAAAGCAAATAGAGTATCATGGATCTATTCGTTTTTATTATGCATATTTGTATAAGGTATAAAAAGATATGTTGATATTCGACTAATGAAATAGATGTATATATATCTATTTAACATATGAAATTTGGTGTTGTTATGTGGAAGCTTGATTCGAAACTTGTATAGATTATAAGTAATGATGTGTTGCATTATGAAACCTGGTTTGTAACGTAAGTCTTGAACATTATTTGTTGATATGGAAAAATTTAAATATGCGTATTGGGTTTATTCCATAAATGACTGTGCTAAACTGTGTCTAGTTCGGTAACGCCTCATAACCATAGTTCAGCGATGCATACGGGTTAAGGGGTGTTACAATTCATCCAAAAATAAACCAAGCATGGGGTTAAAATATGTGTAAATTATGGTTTATCAAATATCCCTGCACTTAAGCACTTGCTTGTCCTCAAGCAAAACCCACAACTCACAATTAAAACTAACTTCATTAATTCATAATTCTTATCAATAATGTCTCATCATAATTCACAAATAATTCATACATGGATAATTTAACTAGAAGAGTCTTAGAGATTCAAACAATCTAAGTCATAGATTTTTATAATATGAAAACGTAGGTGTTTCCCCTTATCTAAATAATTACCTTTGATCCAAAATCGACAAGAATTGACATCCTCACTAAAGATTCACTCAAATCACTCAAAGTGTTTAAGGTTCAAATTAAGCACTCAAAAGTCAAACATGAAAAGTTATTACCATAGGGTTGCATGAAAATCAAATCTCCACCACTATAAAATGAGATGATACACAAATCAAAAGGTCTTTAAAAGGTTTGTAACGGGGCTTGGGTTAAAGGTGTGGATAAAGGCTGAAAAGGAGGGTTAAAATCGATATTGAATTGATAATTTACCTAATTAGAAAAATAAACTAATACTCAATAATTACAATAATTGAAAACTTATCAATAATAACACGAGCTTCTTCTAAAAATGTAAAATTAACTACTTAAGCTCAAATAACCAAGAACTAATAATGAATAAATTTCCAACTTTTTTTTAAGAATAAGAACAAGTACATGATAAAAGATGAATTTAACCACTGAAATAAAGAATGTAGTTAGGCAACCGATCAACTCAAATCTTGACAAAAGGGTAGTCAAGAAAAATGGGGATAACAAATCAAATAACTAGGTTTCGGGTTAATATTAGTGGTATATCAAGAAATGGTTGATTAGGCTTCAAAGGGGTTCACTAGGGGTTAATTATGAAGGTAGGCTTTTAATGGAGTAAGTGGGTTAAATCCTAGGTGCCTTTATCACCTTAGTATATCAAATCAAAGGTGTGGTCTCGACATGTATAATCGAAGCAAGTTCTAGAATAACAAATCAATATTGACACACTCATAATCAATAAAGTGAGCACGAAAAGAATATGCTCTAAAAGGCTCAAAATCTCACAAAATTATGGTTTTTGATGTCAACATTGCAAATTTCAAACTTCAAAGTAATATTTAAATTTAGGAAGACAACCTAAAAATTTTAATTTTATTCTGAAAATAGACTTATCATGCTTGATTCTCTAATGTCTTAAATTTTAAACCATTAATGCACAATTATCTATGACTTAATCCAAAACATATCAATCAAAATCATAAATCAATAGAAGTTTGATTCTAATAGTAATATGAGAAAATTTACTTAAGAACAAGAAATAATTCAGGGATTTTCTGATAATGATATACTTAAATAACCTCCCCACACTTAATATGTACATTGTCATTAATGTAAAAAAATAGATAATGATAAGATAATAAGAATATCGTAAGAGAGGGAGAGAAGTGAAACTTCCTGAATTATGGATGAAATCCTTAGAAAGTGAAAAGAAGCCTGATGAACTAGAAAGAGGTGAAGGTGGGGGAGAATACTACGGTAGTTTGGTCGTTCCTTAGTAGCACCTTGAACCTTTTGAAACTGCGAAGTCATCAGTAAAGTTTTAGGGAGTTTTATTAATGGTCGTTGTTATGGTTACTCGATAATAGACAGCCAGAGATATAAAGAAATCAAAGTATACTAATAAAAATTTAAGACAAGAAAGACAAAAAGAAAGAGTTCGAATTTTAAAATAAAATAAAAGAAAAAAATAAATGGACTCAAAGGTCCTCCCACGCCCGTGTAGAGGATTCCACGCCCATGTTGATTGATCAGTATCGACCACGACTTATAGGCACGGGCGTGTCGTACATCCGTGTCACTTACTCAGTATTGCCCAATGTTTTAAGGCACGCCCGTGTTGGTTTATCGTAGCCCGTGTTCTTTAGGCAGGTTTGACCACTACCGCATCGCACGGCCGTGGCATTTTATCGCAACCCGTGTTTTGGGAAAAATTGTCCTTGGCCCGCATGGTCGCCGCTACGCCCTTGTGCCTACTCGTGGTCGTCACACGGCCACGCCCGTGTGCAAGGCCGTGTGGGTAGGGAAACCTGCGACTATTAATATTGTTAGTTTTTAGTTAGGTGTGAAAAGTCGAAAATATGAAATTTAATGAGGTTAGTGCTCGGGTCTCTGAGAAGCACTTATTTAAAGTCCTAAGCTAGACTTACCTTTCATTCGCATGATCATTGTGGTTTGAGGAGTTGAAACTCCTTATTCCTCCTATCAATTTTGTTAAGATAAGGTTTTAGACGAGTAATATTTATCTTGAAGGTGCCGAATTTGGAATGAGTTACCTCGACTGTACCGTATGGGAAAATATTAAGTACCGTGAAAGGGGTTGTTCCATTAGGTTCAGAAGCGGCAACACGAGGATCTGTATTATCCACTAGAACTCGGTCTCCAACCTTAATTTGGCTCATCCCATCTTTAAGCTTGTCAAGGATTCGCTTTGATTCATCGTGTATTCTCGGTTTCTCCTTGACGTGTGTCCGCCATTCATCTAGTTCATCAATTTGTAGTCTTCTTTCTTCATGATTTGTTCTGTTCGTGTCATATAAATTGGACAATGGCTCTATCACATTTTTTCGAGGTGTTTCCTGCAAAGAATGTTGAGCCACAAGGTTATTAATATTAGCAGAACTCGTAATATCATCTTGATCACTAGATATCCTAAAAGAATCACAAGCTTGGAGTTTAATCGTGTCATCACCTACACGAAGTATTAACTCAACTGTACCAACATCTATGATAGTTCTAGCAGTTGCTAAAAAGGGTCGTCCTAAAATCAAAGGAACGTCACTATCCTCATCCATGTTTAAAACAATAAAGTCTAATAGGAATATGAATTTATCAATTTTTACTAGTACATCTTCAATTATACCCCTAGGAACTCTAATGGTTTTATCAGCTAATTGAATGCTCATCCTAGTTTGTTTGGGTTTCCCAATACCTAACTGTTTAAACATTTTATAAGGCATAACATTGATACTTGCCCCAAAATCAGCTAAAGCGTTATTAATAGATAAACCACCAATTAAGCAAGGAATCGTAAAACTCCCTGGATCTTTTAATTTATGGGGTAGTTTATTCTGTAGAATCGCTGAGCAAACTGCATTTAGCTCTACATGCAACGCATCGTCTAACTTCCTTTTGTTTGCCAAAAGATCTTTTAAAAATTTTGCTGAATTGGGCATCTGCGAAAGAGTTTTAATAAACGGTAAGTTAATATGTAATTTTTTTAGAAGTTTAAGAAATTTACCGAATTGTTCATCTGTGCGGTCTTTCTTCGTCGCATTGGTGTATGGCACATGAGGTTTGTACTCTGTACTTACCTGTTTTGGTTTATTATGGCTTACCTCAACCTTACCTTTATCTACCACATTTTCTTGCCTCGGTTTTGGTTCGTTTAACCCTTCACTATCGTGAGTAGTAATGGCATGAAGTTGCTCCTTTGGGTTAGTTTCAATTTTGCTTGGCAGGTTGCCTTGTGGTCACTCAGATATCAGCTTGGCAAGCTGACCTATTTGATTTTCGAGCCCTTGAATCGATGCCTATTGGTTTTTAAGTGCAGTTTTGGTGTTTTGGAAGTGTGCTTCTGACACCGAGATGAATTTAGTAAGCATCTCCTCAAGGTTCGACTTCTTCTCCTGTGGGTAGGGTTACTGTTGAAAGCCTGGAGGGGGTTGTTGCCTCTGATTTCCTTGACCACCCCATGAGAAATTGGGATGGTTCCCCCAACCTGGATTGTAAGTGTTACTATAGGGATTATTCTGAGGTCTAGAATTATTACCCATATAGTTCATCTGTTCGCTTTCTATGCCAGAGTTGTAGGATGGATATTCTGTATTGTTCGTCCCTCCTCCATTTGTATCGCACCGCATCACTGGATGTACCTGCAAACCACACAAACCATCAATCTTTTTATTTAACAGTTCTACCTGGTTTGATAGCATGGTCACTGCGTCAAGGTTGAAAACACTGGCGGCTTTTGTTGGCTTTGTCCTCATAACTTGCCACTAATAGTTATTCAATGCCATCTCCTCTATAAACTCTTAAGCCGCTTCAGGGGTCTTGTTATTTAGGGTTCCACCGGCTGCTGAATCAATCAACTGCCTAGTTGAGGGGTTCACACCATTGTAAAAGGTTTGAACCTGTAGCCACAAAGGTAACCCATGGTGAGGGCACCTTCTTAGTAAATCCTTGTATCTCTCCCATGCATCGTAAAGTGTCTCTAAATCCATCTGCACAAAAGAAGAGATATCATTCCTCAACTTAGCCGTTTTAGCTGGCGGAAAATATTTAAGTAAAAATTTTTTGGTCATTTGGTCCCATGTAGTAATTGATCCTCGTGGTAACGAGTTCAACCACTGTTTAGCTTTGTTCTTTAACGAGAAGGGAAACAACCGAAGGCGAATGGCATCATCAGAAATTCAATTAATCTTAAAAGTGTCGCAAAACTCCATAAAATTTACCAAGTGATTGTTTGGATCCTCATCCTGCAAACCATCAAACTGAACAAATTGTTGAATCATCTGAATAGTGTTAGGTTTTAGTTCAAAATTATTTGCAGCAATAGCAGCTCTAACAATACTTGATTTGGTTCCTGTTAAATTAGGTTTAGCATAATCTTACATAGTACGAGGAGCAGGATTTTGATTCACCGAATTCGCGGCAACCACGGGAGGTAGCAGATTATTATCAGCCATCTCTTCTGTAGTATTAGTTTCGTCTTCTTGCTCTTCTTCTATGCATTGTAGACTTCGCCTTATTTCTCTTTGGTTTCTGCGAGCGGTATGTTCAATCTCACTGTCAAAAATCAAGGGTCCTGACGGGTTTCTTCTAGTCATAAACTAAAATTACCTGCCAAAAGTGAATAAAAGAAAAAATAGTGAATAGAAATAAAAAATAAATTGCAAATAAAAGTAAATAAAATGGCTAAAGCAATAAAAGTTTAGCTTTCCTAGTATCTTAGTCCCCGGCAACGGTGCCAAAAACTTGATGTGTCTCTAACTAACTACAATCACAATAAAGGCAAGCGCACCTATCGAACAGTAGTATAGTTATTGTAATGTAACATCCCAGTTTAGACCCTAGTCAGAATAGTGGTTTGAGACCACAAATCCGAGGTCGTAAAAATATTTTAATATTATTTTCTGTGTGAATAGTATGTGATATAGACTGTGTGATAATTTAATCGTTTATGTGTTGAATTAAGAAAAATGACTTAATTGCGTAAAGAGTAAAAGCTATGTGCTGATTTATAAGTGCTAAATTATTGTTGGCTCTTAAAGGTGGAGGCCTTATATGGCAAATAAGCCATCTTTTAGATAATGGATGAATGAAAGTCAAATATGCCCTTATTACATGTTTGTTTTATTTATTAATGGAATGGAGATTTTAGTAATTGAATAGTAAAATGTTTATAATAATAAAACAAACATGAAAATGATGAGATAGTGCTCATCTTTGTCCCGAATTTGAAGGAAAAGAAAAGGGATAAAATCAAGCTAGGTTTGGCTATTAATCATCTTGATTCAAGGTTAGTTTTTGATCCGTTTTTAATAATTTCTACGTTTTCGTAATCGTTGCTTCGTGCTCTAGCTAACCCATGTTGTAATTTTGTGAATTGATGATGCTTTTGTGATGAGCCATTGATGAATGCTTGATCTATGTGCTAGTTGATAGTAAAATATGAGAACTTAGTGTTGGATTAACATGTTTTGTTCTTGGAGTTTTGACGAATTTAGCTAATTAGGGCTAAATTGTGAAAATAGCAATTTGAAGGGTTAAAATGTGAAATAAATGAAATGCATGGGTTTGTATAGATATTAGAAAAATTCGACTAAGCTTGTGCTAGGTGGAATTTGGTGAATTTGATGATTTTGTGAACTAGGGACTAAAGTGTCGAAATGTGAAAATATGAGGGCTATTATACAAAATGCCCTAAATGTGTGTATGTGGGCTAAATTGAATGAAATCATGATTGAATGGAATGAATTTAAATTTGTATAGACCAAGAAAGGAGAGGTTCGGATCGAGATCGAGGCAAAGACAAAGTACTCGATTAATCGATCGTTTTGGTATTTCGACGTCCGAGGTAAGTCCGAGCATAATGTGCGTAATTAACTATGCTTAATGTTACGAAATGAATGGTATGATATATCAAATTGTAAATGATATGTGAGAGCTTGAGTTATGTGGTACTAAATGTGCGTATTTGGAAATGTGACCGATATGATTAGCACTGTGTGTGTGAAATAATATAAACTTCGGCTTTGTGATTAGCACTGTGTGTGCGATATTGATGTAAGTTTGGACATAATACGAATACTTAATTATGTTAATTGCTATGAAATGAATGTTATAATGATATTGAAATGTGGATGCTATGTGAGAGTTGAGTCATGTGGCACTAAGTGTGCGTATTCAGAAATATGATCGAGACGATTGGCACTGTGTGTGCGAATTGATATAAGCTTAGACTTTGTGGTTGGCACTATTTGTGTGAATTGATATAAGCTTAGACTTTGTGGTTGGCACTGCGCGTGCGATATCAATTTAAGATCGAATTGATATAGATGCACTGTGTGTGCAATGTTAATCAAATTTCAGCTTACCGAATTGGCATTGTGTGTGCGATACCGATACAAGTTCGGTTTAACGAACTGGCACTAAGTGTGCGATGATAAATAAGTTTTGATTACGAATTGGCACTAAGTGTGCGAATAAATCAAATATATAGTAAAGATTGATCGAAATATAAAGTTTAGCAATTGAGTAGCTTGGTTGGTGAGTAACTATGTGTTGACAAAGGTATGTATGATAACTACGTATTAGCTAAGGTTGTATGTTAACTATGTGTTGATTAAGGTACGTATGATATCTATGTGTTGGTGGATTTGAAAGTATATGGATGGAGTACTATGTGAACATTGAGTATAGTTGAGTTGGTGTAGCATTGATAAATTAATCCAAGTGATGGCTTATTCTTGTATATTAATTTGAATTATTGAATTACATGTAATATATTACGGACTTACTAAGCCTAGGAAAGCTTGCTGTGTGATTTGTTTTTCTGCTTTGCAGTGTCAGTAAAACTAGCACAAATTCGGGGATCGCAAGCATATCAATCACACTATCAGCAATTTATTTTGGTACCTCTGGAAAGATGTATATAGATTAAATATGGCATGTATAGGCTAGAGATTATGGTATGATTTGTGATGTTTAATCCTTGCCATGTGAGTTGGCTTGGAAGTGTGATAATATTGAGTTTGTGAATGAGCTATGAATGTGGTATGTAACACCTCAAACCCGGTCAACACACCACAACCAAATCTGGTTACAGAGTGAAAACATGTTGAATAAAACAAGTTTGCCGATTAATTTCTATTGTAAAACTCCTTTATCATTTTAAGGTTTAGAAAACCCCGTATAAAGTGATGTTGAAATTGTTTTGGTGTTGCTTTAAAACCCGGAGAATCTCTTTTGCTGGAAAATCTGTTTGCTGTTTCTAGTTTTGGAAAACCTTTAGATACTTTTTAAAATCCGAATGAGTTGAGCATAGTCAAGTTTAAAACCATTTGCATTTGAAGTTGGTTGAAAAATTAAATTTGAAAATCATCTAAGTTACCTTTGTAATCATTTTGTGAATGATGTTACCCGATGGTAGCGTTTGAAAATCTCGTTAAAAAGTATAGATTTGAAAACATCGATTTAATCCCGGTTACTTTAGCAAATCAAGTTATTAATCACATGCATAAGATAATTAAAATAAAATCAAGCAATAAAAAACCCAAAATAATACTTAGCGGCCTTATTACAAAACCAAAACCAAAATTTAAAGGAAATATAACCGGAATAGTAATTTAAAAATAAACCGAAATTTAGATGTATGGCCACCTCGAGCCCTCCCCGGCTCCATATCCGCGATCTATGCCTCATCTACAAAATATAAGGGAAGGGTGAGTCACCGAGACTCGGTGTATAAATCCCAACCCGATAGTGCAAGCACTTACGCAAATCATCGCAGAAACATGCAAATCATGCAACCCCAAAACCTAACCGTCCGATCTCCTTTATCTACCCTGGTGTGGTCAAAACCACCGGTGGTCAAAACCACCGTGACCGAAGTCAAAATATATAAGTGTGGTCAAAACCTTTGGTGACCGTAGTCACAAATCAAGTGATGGGGCCAACCCATCGTGTGGTCAAAATCACCGATGACAATCCCGTAATCAACATGTGGGGCCAACCCATCGTGGTACCAAACCACTGGGACGAGTCACAATATCCATATGTGGTCAAAACCACCGGTGGTCAAAACCACTGGGACTTAGTCACAAATATAGTATCAAAAGCGGGGCCAACCCGCCGTGTGGTCAAAACCACTGGTGACAGTCCAAATCATCCTTCCCCCTCCTCTCATCAATCCCATCATCATGTCCATATTAATTGTGGCATAATATCATGTTATGATGCAAATAACCCATAGCATACCATTATACAAATGACATGATAACACATATATCAAGATCCGTAATAACAGGACTTACCCGAGTCCACGCTCATGCCCACAAGGCAAAATCACTGATTTCAATGGCCATTCGGCTTTTAACAGTAAACACAATGAACATATAATACTAATGAAGTGTGTAAGCGTTACATACCTGACTACTTGTAGATCTTAGCGAAATCTCGAAACGTTTGCCTTCACCTTTCCTATAATCGGCCAACACCATACTTTCAAGACTAAAGCCATTCGGCTTAATCACAAAATCCCGAAGATATGTCGCCCGAAGGTAGCACTTGCCTTAACGCCGATTTGGTTTCCAACCAAATCGCGAAGATCCACTGTATTCGGCTACACTTCTCCCTACAATCGGCCAAGTACCACTATCATTGGATTAAAGCCTTCTATATTAACCACAACAGAAGATGTTGAAACCGTAAAACACTTACCCCCTTACCTTACTGACAGATTCGGCCTCCAATCACATAAGTTCGACACAGCCTAGTGATGTTAGGGGTTTCGGCTACCAATATAGAACAAGAATAGAGTTTCAAACTTGGATCTAAAATCAAATGGAGAACTAGCAGAGAGGTGGGATTTCGATATTACCCAAATCAGTCAGGAAGAGAAGAAGAACTACACTTACCAGGAGATTCGGCTATATCCCAAAAGATAGAATAGTTTTCGGCTTTTCAAAGGGATTAGCACTCGTGAGAAGAGAAGAAAATAAACTAAGGGTATTCGGCTAAACTCTTTGAAAGAAGAGAAGAGGACTCAACAAGGTTTCGGCTTTTCAAGATGGAAGAGATGGAAGAAGAGAATGGAACCAAGATTCGGCTTAAGTGATGGATTGATTTCGGGAAAAGATGGAGAAAAGAAGTGAAATAGGAAGGGATAGATTCGGCAATGGGATTAAGAAAAGAGAAAGATGAAGTAGAAAGAAATGGAGAAGAAGATGTGAGGGTCAAGTTTCGGCTTTGAGCAAAATAGGAGAGGAATAAGTGAACAAAGATGGATGGTTTCGCAAAGTAAGGAGGTTTCGGCTCTTCAAAGGGATGGCAAGGTTTGGTTCGGCCAAGTACCACAGTTGGCGAAAGAGAAAAATGCCAAATGAGGTTTCGGTTTTGAGAACAATCAAAAATGAAGAAGCCTTCTATGCTAGCTGAAAATGCACCCTTACTTGGCTATGAAGATTCGGCACACCTAGCTTCCCAAACCGATTACACCTCCTCCCCACGGTACCCATAATTCGCCAACACCTCAAGACTCTCCTGTCCACTCATTCAAATTGGTTTGAATGAGTCAAGCTCCACAATTTTCTCCTCTCCATCCATTTCAAATCTGATGATCCAATCCTCATCCATTCAAAAGAGTCCCACCTGAGCACACCTCTTCCTTGCTTCTGGCGTGAAAAAGAATAAGCAGAAAGGGATTTCTGCAGCTCGAACCCAAGCTCTCCTACCCTGCATGTGGCGTCACCTTCCTGGCACCTTAGTGGCACCTCCTTTGCTACTTTACCACCAAGCCATTTGTGTCTAAACCCTCCGACAATTTCTTTTAACCCCTAACTCTCTTAGCTTCCACTCTCTAAGTACCAAAAACAAAAAAAATTAGCCATGACTCAGGCCTAACCCGAAGTCATGCCTGGACCCCAAAACATGCCAAACTAGCACAACCAACATAATATCACATGCAATAACACACAAAATGCAGAGACCCCGATTTAAGAGTGTTACAGTTCTACCCCCCTTAAAAATAATTTCGGCCTCGAAATTACCTGGTCAGAAAAGTTGAGGGTATTGCTGCCGCATCACATCCTCTGGTTCCCACGTGGCTTCCTTCGTACCATGGTTCCGCCATAATACTTTCACCAAGGGAACTGACTTCCTACGCAGAACCTTGACATCCCGATCCAAAATCCGTACCGGTTCCTCCTCGAAAGATAAGTCCGAGCTCACCTCTACCTCCTCAACTGGCACAACATGTGACGGATCTGATCGATAGCGCCTAAGCATTGAGACATGGAACACGTCGTGAATCTGACTTAACTCTGCGGGTAACTCGAGCTGATAAGCTACTGGTCCCACTCACTTCAACACCGTATATGGCTCAATAAACCTAGGGCTTAGCTTTCCCTTTCGCCCAAATCTCAACACTTTCTTCCACGGCGATACCTTCAGGAAGACCTTGTCACCCACTGCATACTCTATATCCCTGTGCTTAAGATCAGCGTAAGACTTCTGCCTGTTCGATGCTTCCTTTAGACAAGCCTGAATTACCTTAACCTTATCCTCTGTTTCTGCCACCAATTCCGGACCCAACATCTGCCGTTCACCCAATTCTGTCCAACACATCGGAGTACGACATTTCCATCCATATAATGCCTCATATGGTGCCATCTGAATACTCGCTTGATAACTGTTGTTATAAGCGAACTCTGCCAATGGAAAATACTCCTCCCAACTACCGCTGAAATCCAGAATGCAACCCCTTAACATATCTTCCAAAATCTGGATTACCTCCCGCATCGCCCATCGATTGCGGATGAAAAGTCGTCTTTGAAATCCAACCTCGTACTCCAACGCCCGATGCAAAGCTTTCGAACCTCGATGTGAACTCAGGATCCCTATCCGAAATAATTGACACCGCACTCCATGCAACCTCACTCGCTCTCGCCACATACAACTTGGCTAACTCTCGGAGTGAATAGTGAACTCGAATTTGGTATGAAATGAGCCAATTTAGTCAGACGATCCACAATTACCCAAACTGAGTCTTTCTTGCTAGGCGTAAGGGGTAGCCCACTGACGAAATCCATCGTAATCCTTTCCCACTTCCACTGCGGGATCTTTACCGGCCGCAATATGATCCGACGGCAGAATCGATGCTCACTTTAACTTGCCGGCATGTCGGACACTTGCCCACAAACTCCATTACTTTCGCTTAAGACCGCCACCGTAATCGTTTCCTCAAATCACGATACATCTTACTGCCTCCCGGATGCATAGCGTATGGGCTGCTATGAGCTTCCTGAAGAATCCGCTGTCTCAACTCAACGTCCTTGGGCATACATACTTTCCCTTGAAAACACAGTACTCCATCACTACCCAAGCTGTAACCCTCCAATTCACCACCTTGCACTTGCAACCTCCGAGCACTTAGAACCTCATCCACCAGCTGTTTCTCCTTAACCTGATCAATCCACGTCGGCTTTACTTGCATGCTCGCCAAAAGACTCCGTCGTCATATAGACTAAGGTGAGCAAACATCGCTCTCAGGTCTGCTACCACCTTACGGCTCAACGCATCAGCTACTACGTTAGCCTTACCCGGATGGTACTCAATCGAGCAGTCGTAGTCCTTCAACAACTCGATCCACCTTCGCTGCCTCAAATTTAAATCTTTCTGAGTCAAGAGGTACTTCGGACTCTTGTGATCCATGTAGACTATCGACTTTTCCCCATACAAGTAATGCCTCCAAATCTTCAAGGCGAAAACCACTGCAGCCAACTCCAAGTCATGTGTCGGGTAGTTACCCTCATGAGGCCTTAATTGCCGAGACGCATAAGCGACCACCTTTCCATCTTGCATCAAAGACACACACCTAAGCCGATATCGATGCATCACGAAGAGACCGTGAATTCCTTTCCTACCTCAGTCGAATCAACACCGGAGCTTCAAATGAATCTTCTTTAACTTGTCGAAACTTTCTTCTTTGTTTTTCTGGACCACAAAAACGGAACCCCTTTTCTCAACAACTTAGTCAATGTGGCTGCAATCAAGGAGAAACCCTCCACGAACCTTACGTAGTATCCGCCAAACCCGTAAAACTCGAATCTCGCAACCGACTTAGGTGGTTTCCAATCCAACACCGCTCGATCTTCCGAGGATCCACCTAATCCCTCACCGACACCACATGACCCAAGAAAGTTACCTCCTTAAGCAAGAATTCGCACTTACTAAACTTAGCGAATAGTTGCTTCTCCCTCAGAATCTGTAGAACCACCCGTAGATGCGCATCATGCTCCTCCTCAGATTTCGAGTACACCAAAATGTCG
Source organism: Gossypium sturtianum (assembly GCA_025698515.1). Lineage (NCBI taxonomy): Eukaryota > Viridiplantae > Streptophyta > Magnoliopsida > Malvales > Malvaceae > Gossypium > Gossypium sturtianum. The sequence continues at coordinate 44,357,977 of CM046951.1, forward strand.
TCTATAAACACTACGATGAACCGATCCAAATACGACTGAAACACCAGATTCATCATGTCCATGAATGCTGTCGGCGCATTGGTTAACCTGAATGGCATCACCAAAAACTCGTAATGCCCATACCGAGTACAAAACGCCGTCTTATGAATATCAGCCTCCTTCACCTTTAGTTGATGATACCCCGACCTAAGATCTATCTTAGAGAATACCGATGCACCCTTAAGCTGATCAAACAAGTCGTCCATCCTGGGCAACGGATACTTGTTTTTGATCGTCAACTTATTCAGCTGGCGGTAGTCTATACACATCCGCATAGTACCGTCTTTCTTCTTAACAAAAAGCACAGTGCTCCCCAAGGTGATACACTCGCCGGATGAAACCTCTCGTCCAAAGAACTCCTGAATCTGAGCCTTTAACTCCACCAATTCTTTCAGCGCCATCCTATACGGGGCAATAGACACTGTCGCGGTTCCGGGTAACAAGTCTATACCGAACTCAACCTCGCGGTCAGGAGGCAAACCCGGAAGTTCCTCTGGAAATACATCAGCAAATGCCCCAATGGTTTGGACATTCTCTACAGCTGCATCCTTGGCTTCCAAAGCACAGACATGCACCATAAATGCCTCACAACCTTTCCTCACCATTTTCTCCGCCTTCAGCGCAGATACCACATTGGATAGGTAATCTCTCCTATTACCTATCATCACCACCTCTTCGCCTTCCATTATCTTCAACACCATGCTTAGTCAGCTGCAATCTAAAGCGGCCCGGTACTTCACTAACCAATCCATCCCGATAATCGATCGAACTCCCCAAATGGTAGTTCCATCAAGTCGACCTAAAAACACGACCCCTTGAAGTTCTAGGGGTACATCCCTATATAGTTTATTTACTTCTACTGAGTGACCTAGAGGGCTTATTATCGTCATCTCCCTAGAAGTAATCTCAAAGTCTAAGTTCATAGTTTCCACTATACTCACGGCAACATACGAGTCGTCGAACCAACATCTATCAAAGCAAAGATAAGGCGGTCCAAAACTTAAGAACGCATGAAGTTATGACGTCCGCGTCGCCTCCTCTCGACGCCTCGTGCATAGACCAATCCAGCCGTCTCGCCTCTCGAGCTTCCAAAGACTTCTCTGCCGGTGCTCCACGGCCTCGCCCGTAACCATTACCTCCCCTGGCCGAACCGCGGCCCTTCTGTGGCTGTTGACCATCCCTCCTGAACTGTGTACGACCCTGACCCTCAGACTGAAATTTAGCTGGCCTCTGCGAACAATCCCTAACCCGGTGCCCCATTGACCCACACTCGAAGCACCCTCTGTTTCTGGTCCAACATTCCCTCGTGTGAGACTTCCCACATCGAGCACACCGTGGAAGCCACTGAGTCGCAGCAGCAGTAGGCCTCGTCGCTTGATTCGGCCCACCATACCTAGCCCTTTTCTGCTGATTCCCGGCAGACCCTGATGACCCTGAACTCCTCTTATTCCAACTCCTATCCTGGTTCCGTCTCATTGACTGTTTTACCTCCTCAGCAACCTTGGCCTTCTCTACTAAGACCGCAAATTCTCTCTCCTACTGTGGAGCAATCAATATTCGTAGCTCATCTCTCAACCCATCCTCAAATCTGACACAGCGCTCATGTTCCGTGCCCACAATACCCCGTGCATACCGACTTAACCAAGAAATTGCGCCATATATTCGAGCATCGACTTATTTCCCTGAACCAAATTCAGGAACGCCTTACGCTGCGCATCGATGTAACTAGCCTCGATGTATTTCCTCTGATAGGCTGCCCTAAAGAAATCCCAAGTGATGTCGTCCGCCATTGCTCCATCCCTAACTGTGAGCCACCACTGATATGACTCATCTCGGAGAAGAGATACTATACCCTTCAGCTTCTCCTCAGTCGTAAAGTCCAGGTCGTCCATGATACGTTCTGTCGCCTCCAGCCAATACTCCGCTGTATTGGGAGCCACACCAGATACACCTCTAAATACCTCTGCGCCATTAGCCCGGAGTCATTCGGACACAAATTTCCTAGCTCTCGTTCTAACGCCTACACCCACGACTCTCTCCAGAACCCGCAGTATTGCCTGTGACACTGCGTCACCACCACCCGTCTAATCCTAAAATTCCACGCCCACAGTTGGCGGTGGTGGTACCTCGTTTTTCGACCCATGTCCAGACCCTACCAGTTCTGACACTGTCATCCTACCTCTACCTCGTCCACGTGTATTCCGCCCACGTCCTCCTGTACTCATGACTATCGTTCACGAATTGATCGATTTAAAAGTTTTATATGTTAGACCTATTCCACTTCGTTATTAAAGCACGATCTTATGAATAGTTTAGTACGGGATTGTTTTCAGTAGGTTCACACACAACCCTAAGGTTTCGCATTTCTCTAAAGTGATTCCCTATTAGTCATAGCATCATCATTACAAGCATAGAAATAATAGTTAGGTACTTACCAGGCGGATCGGTGCCGGAGACTCGGTGCCATGCTTTCCCAACCATAACTAAATAAAAAAAACCTTTCATAACCCATTCTAAAATCATTTTGGGCCTTGGGCCCACAGCCGAGCTTTTGAACCTGGCTCTGATACCAAAATTGTAACACCCCAAACCCGGTCAACACACCACAACCGAATCTGGCATGTTACAGAGTGAAAACATGTTGAATAAAACAAGTTTGCCGATTAATTTCTATTGTAAAACTCCTTTATCGTTTTAAGGTTTAGAAAACCTCGTATAAAGTGATGTTGAAATTGTTTTGGTGTTGCTTTAAAACCCGGAGAATCTCTTTTGCTGGAAAATTTGTTTGATGTTTCTAGTTTTGGAAAACCTTTAGATACTTTTTAAAATCCGAGTGAGTTGAGCATAGTCAAGTTTAAAACCATTTGCATTTGAAGTTGGCTGAAAAATTAAATTTGAAAATCATCTAAGTTACCTTTGTAATCATTTTGTGAATGATGTTACCCGATGGTAGCATTTGAAAATCTCGTTAAAGAGTATAGATTTGAAAACATCGATTTAATCCCGGTTACTTTAGCAAGTCAAGTTATTAATCACATGCATAAGATAATTAAAATAAAATCAAGCAATTAAAAACCCAAAATAATACTTAGCGGCCTTATTACAAAACCAAAACCAAAATTTAAAGGAAATATATCCCGGAATAGTAATTTAAAAAATAAACCAAAAATTTAGATGCATGGCCACCTCGAGTCCTCCCCGGCTCCATATCCGTGATCTATGCCTCATCTGCAAAATATAAGGGAAGGGGTGAGTCACCAAGACTCAGTGTATAAATCCCCAACCCGATAGTGCAAGCACTTACGCAAATCATCAGTAAAACATGTAAATCATGCAACCCCAAAACCTAACCGTCTCGATCTCCTTTATCTACCCCCGTGTGGTCAAAACCACTTTGGTGGTCAAAACCACCGTGACCGAAGTCACAAATATATAAGTGTGGTCAAAACCACTTTGGTGACCGTAGTCACAAATCAAGTGATGGGGCCAACCCATCGTGTGGTCAAAACCACCGATGACAATCCCGTAATAAACATGTGGGCCAACCTTTGTGGTACCAAACCACGGGACGAGTCACAATATCCATATGTGGTCAAAACCACTGGTGGTCAAAACCACTGGGACTTAGTCACAAATATAGTATCAAAAGCGGGGCCAACCCGCCGTGTGGTCAAAACCATTGGTGACAGTCCAAATCATCCTTCCCCCTCCTCTCATCGATCCCATCATCATGTCCATATTAATCGTGGCATAATATCATGTTATGATGCAAGTAACCCATAGCATACCATTATACAGTGACATGATAACACATATATCGAGATCCGTATAACAGGGGACTTACCCGGAGTCCACGCTCATGCCCACAAGGCAAAATCACTGATTTCAATGGCCATTTGGCTTTTAACAGTAAACACAATGAACATATTGAAACACCCAAAACCTGGCCCACAAGCCCCGACCGGATCTGGCATGTTCCTCAAGTAAAACATTTCAAATCTTGTTTGCCAATTTGGAAAATATGGTCATTTTGAAGAGGAATCGTTACGTTTCAAAACATTTAAAATTGTTTCCAAGATAAGTTATTTAACCCTCGATTTAATAATAATCGTATCATAATAAAAATTTGAAACATAAAACAGTTTAATAATAATGGCCTTATTACATCAATAGCAAACCCGAAATAAATCCAAACTTAAAAATAAAGTCTCAAAATAAAATAACTGTAAGCTGAGCATGGCCACCACTAAGCTCCCGCTGACCCGGTCCATCTACTGAGTGTCACCTAAAAAGATATCCCACAACGGGGTGAGTCAAACAGACTCAGTATGTAACAGCAAACACAAGTCTCAACGATTTAGGCATGTCAGATCATACATATTCATATAGCAAATATAGGTAATGATGCAATCCCGAACCCAACCTAGTTAACCATCCGCTACACATCACCCGTACTCGCCATCACAATCGTAGGGATTACTAAATCGACCCACCATCGCTACACATCATCGGAAGCGATCGCTGCAGCGACTTGCACATCGCCCTTATAAATTTTGTGGCATAGCCACCGGATAATTAAATGTGACATAAGTCACCACATAGTAATTTGTGACATAAGTCACCACATTCGATTATGTGACATGAGTCACCAAATATCGTGGTAAAACCACGAGATCACTTCCCCTTTCATAAGCACCCATATGCCCCATGTCATACAAGTCATGCGAATATCATGCCTTAAGCCTTATTTCATATTCATAACCAATTCTCATTCATGCCACATTCACGGTTCATAGTACTATTAATGAGTTTTAGAGAATAACGTACTCGAATATGCCGTACCATTGAATGGTACCTTTAGCCATATCTTTCACATTCTTATAAACACATATATTAAGTTAATACCATAAATCTATTAAGAGTTAGTGTGGGGTTACACACACGGCGCACTTAACGTGTCTCATCGAAATCCGGAAAACCCGATCTAATGCTTTAGATCCTTAGTTCCTGCGCCGATTTAGTTACCACTCAAATCTCGAAATTGCTATACGCTAATGGAGATGTCGAAATCTCTGCATAACCTTTGTTAAAATCAGTTCCAACCTAAAACTCATGAAAGTGGCCTATGGCCGAATACCACATTGGCTTACCTTGTGAATCTTAAGTCCCGAAATTGCTACTTGGTTGTGGTATCTCGTTGAAATACCTATAGACTCATGTTAGATCCGATTTTCAATCACTTAATAAACTTAATAAATGGCCTTGACCTAAGATCATACTTTTCTTACCTTAGATATTGAAATCCAGAAGATCTCCTCCTTATAGTCGACTATAGACAAATCCCGAAACCTCCTTTATAGTTTCGGCCAAAGAACATAAATGGTATTAGAGTCTTGATTTCGGCTTAAAGGAAAGAAATAAAATGACGACAATTGAATCCTTACCCTTAATGCTGTGGTCAACGGCACCTTTGCTTACACTCTAGGAGTTATTCGGCTATGGCTAGATGTTGATCAAATGGGTTTCGGCTTTTGGAGTTTGCTGAACAACCGGCTAGGGCAAATGAGGATTCGGCTTTAACAAAAATGAAGAGGAAGAGTATGAGACTTTATGGGTTGCGGCAATGAAGAAAGAGGGAGAAGAAGATTTCGGCCTTAACAAATGAGAGAAAAAGAGATGAAGAGAGGTTCGGCAATGGTGGTGTTTTGACTTAAGAAATTTTGGCACACCCCTAAAAGAAGAGAAGAGAACCGAAAATACAACTATCCCCTAAAGAAATTTCGGCTATCCCTCCTATACACACCTAGCCGAATTTGTCACCAAAGACTCCCTTAGCCGGCCAACTCTTCTTTCCCTTATCAAATCCCAAATTTTCCTCCTTATTTTTCTCTTTAACACCCATTCAAAATAATTGAAATAATCCAACATTTATCCTCCCATCTCAGCCGAATTTTAAAAGAAATTAACCACATCTAAAGCTCATCTCCTTGGTGTCCGATTGCCGTCTACCTCTGTCTCTCCTTGCTGCAAAAATAAACACTCCCATTTGCTTCCCTTGCAGCTCGAACCTAGCCCTTGCACCTTGCATATGGCGTCACTTACAGTGGCTTTAAGTGGCGCCTCCTGCCACTTTAACAAGCTGATTTTTGTGTCCTATTTCCCCTACTAATTTTCTTAAGGCCTATCAAGCTTAGCTCCCCTTTAAAACGTAAAATTCAATATTTTCTAAGGCATTCACTTACACTCTTAAGGTTCTAAAAATTCATAAAACATATTTATAATACACACAGGCATGCTACTTCACATAATTAAGCAATAATGCACAAGCCCAAAATCCCGGATATTACAGTTCTACCCCCCTTAAAATAATTTCGTCCTCAAATTACCTGGCTAAAATAGGTGAGGGTATTGCTATCGCATTGCTTCTTCCGGCTCCCAAGAAGCTTCTTCCGATCCATGATTACGCCATAACACTTTGACTAAAGGAACTGATTTCCTTCGTAATACCTTCACATCTCGTTCCAAGATCTAGATCGGCTCCTCCTCGTAGGACAAATCTGGCCTGAGCTCCACCTCCTCAACCGGCACTACATGAGATGGATCCGATCGGTAACGAAGTAGCATAGAAACATGGAACACATCGTGCATCTGCTTCAACTCCGGAGGCAACTCTAACTGGTATGCCACTGGTCTAACCCGCTTCAATACCCGATAAGGTCCTATAAACCTGGGACTTAACTTCCCTTTGCGACCAAATCTCATCACCTTCTTTCATGGCGAAACTTTAAGAAACACCTGATCTCCCACAGTAAATTCTATTTCCTTTCGCTTAAGATCTGCATACGACTTCTGCCTGTCAGATGCCTCCTTTAACCGTGCCCGAATTAACTTAACCTTTTCTTCGGATTCTGCCATAATCTCTGGATCCAAAACTTGACGTTCTCCCAATTCTTTCCAACACGTAGGAGTGCGACACCTCCGTCCATACAGCGCTTCATACGGTGCCATCCGAATACTGGTTTGATAGCTGTTATTATAACCAAATTCCGCTAAAGGCAAATATTCTTCCCAACTTCCTCTGAAGTCTATCACACAGCCCCTCAGCATATCCTCTAACACTTGGATCACTCGCTCAGATTGACCGTCCGACTGTGGATGAAATGCCGTAGTGAAATCCAATCTGTTGCCTAAAGCTTGATGTAGTGCTTTCCAAAACCGAGACGTAAACCTTGGATCCCTATCTGAAATAATTGACACCTGCACTCCATGCAACCTCACAATTTCTGCCACATACAACTTCGCCAACCTTTGCAAAGAATAGTCAACCCGCACTGGTATGAAATGCGCGGATTTTGTCAATCGATCCACTATCACCCATACCGAGTCCTTCTTAGTAGGCGTAAGGGGAAGCCCACTAACGAAGTCCATGGTGATTCTCTCCCACTTCCACTGCGGAATCTTTATCGGCTGAAGCAACCCTGACGGAACTTGGTGTTCAGCCTTGACTTGCTGACACGTCAAGCATTTCCCTACAAATTCGGTAACTTCCCTCTTAAGACCAGGCCACCAAAACTGTTCCCTTAGATCTCGGTACATCTTACTACCTCCAGGATGCATAGCATAAGGGCTACTATGCGATTCCTGAAGAATTCTCCGCCTTAACTCCTTATTCTTAGGCATACAGACCTTACCATGAAAACTTAGCACTCCCTCATCATTAATACCATAATCCTCTAACTCCCCACTCTGCACTTGTCGCAACTTAACACTTAGATCATCATCTACTAGTTGTCCTTCTTTCACCTCATTCAACCATGACGGCTTAACTTGCAATTCAGCCAGCAAACTTCCGTCGTCATACAAGCTCAGATGTGCAAACATCGCCCTCAGATCCGACACTACTTTTCGACTTAGAGCATCTACCACTACATTCGCCTTGCCCGGATGATTCTCTATAGAACAATCGTAATCCTTTAATAACTCCACCCACCTTCGCTGTCTCAGGTTCAGCTCTTTCTGAGTCAACAGAAACTTAAGGCTCTTGTGGTCTGTGTAGATCACTGACTTTTCTCCATATAGGTAGTGCCTCCATACCTTAAGGGCAAAGACCACTGCCGCCAATTCCAGGTCATGCGTCGGGTAGTTCACCTCATGTGGCCTCAATTGTCGAGACGCATAAGCGACTACCTTCTCGTCTTGCATCAATACGCATCCTAATCTTGTATGAGAAGCGTCACAGTATACCACCAAATCCTTTCCCGCTTCCGGCTGAATCAAGACTGGAGCTTCAGTCAAGACCCTCTTAAGCTTCTCAAAACTCTCCTGTTGCCTATGTGTCCATACGAAGGGTACCTCATTTCTCAACAATTTTGTCAAAGGAGCAGCTATTGATGAGAACCCTTCCACGAACCATCTGTAGTAGCCTGCCAATCCCAAGAAACTGCGAACCTCTGCCACCGACTCAGGTGGTTTCCAATCTAGCACTGCCTCGATCTTCCTAGGATCCACCCTTATCCCTTCTGCAGACACCACATGCCCTAAGAATGCAACCTCCTTAAGCCAAAATTCACACTTGCTGAATTTGACGTAGAGCTTCTTCTCCCTTAACACTTGCAACACTGTCCGGAGATGCTCGTCATGTTCTTCCTCTGACTTAGAATACACTGGGATGTCGTCTATGAACACAACAATGAATCGATCCAGGTAGGGTTGAAAAACCCGGTTCATCATATCCATGAATGCGGTTGGGGCGTTCGTCAATCCAAACGGCATTACTACGAACTCAAAATGCCCGTATCTTGTCCGGAAAGCTGTCTTATGGATATCCACCTCCTTCACCTTAAGCTGATGGTACCCAGACCTTAGATCTATCTTCGAAAACACCGCGGCTCCCTTGAGCTGATCGAACAAGTCGTCTATCCTTGGCAACGGGTACTTTTTCTTGATGGTCAGCTTATTCAACTGACGGTAATCTATGCACATACACAGAGTTCCGTCCTTCTTCTTCACAAACAGAACCGGTGCTCCCCACGGAGACACACTGGGTCGAATGAATCCACGATCCAGCAACTCCTGGATTTGAGCTTTGAGCTCCACCAACTCCTTTGGTGCCATTCTATACGAAGCGATAGATACTGGCGCCGTTCCAGGCAGTAAGTCAATTCCAAACTCCACCTCCCTCTCAGGGGGTATTCCAGGTAACTCATCCGGGAAAACATCCACAAATTCCCTTACGGTTCTAAATCCACTAACTCCTTCTTTTGCATCCAACGCACTAACGAAAGCCAAGAATGCCTCGCACCCTTTCCGAACCATCTTATCCGCCTTTAATGCTGAAACTACATTAGCCAAATAGTTTCTTCTTTCTCCTATCAGAATTATCTCCTCATCCTCTGGGGTCCTTAACTCCATTCGCTTAGCTGCGCAATCCAATTTAGCCCGATGTTCCACTAGCCAATCCATGCCAAGTACGAGATCAAATTCTCCGAAAGGTAGTTCCATCAAGTCGGCAGGGAATATCACTCCCTGAATCTCTAGGGATACATTCCGAAATATCTTGTTCACTACTACAGTTTGACCTAACGGGCTTACTACAGTCATCTCTCTACTAGACAGTTTAGAGGCTATGCCTAGAGTTTCAACTACTCCACTTGCAACATACGAGTGGGTCGAGCCAACATCAATTAAAGAAAAATAAGGCTTATCAGCTATAAGGAACGTACCGATTATGACGTCCGGTGCGTCTCCATCCTCCATCCGATGAACTGCATACACCAGACCCGGCTGCCTTGCCTCCGTATTACCAACACCTCTGCCTGGTGTTCCACGTCCTCCTCCAGAACCATTACCTCTGCCAATCGGACCACGACCCCGCTGAGGCTGCTGTCCCCCTCTTCCAGCCTGGTTAAGACCCTGACCTACTGGTCGGCTCCCGTCTATTCTTATAGGACAGTCCTTAATCATGTGTTCCTTGGACCCGCACTTAAAACATCCCCCTATCTTCTTCCAACACTCCCCTAAGTGCATCTTTCCACACTGAGTACAAGTACGGTACTGTCCTCCTGTAACAGCTTGCTGACCTCGTGGCCCATCAACTCTAGGCCTCTTTTGAACATTCCCGGATAACCCTGATGACCCAAAACCTCTCTTGTGCCTATTCCGTTCAAAGTTTGCCTCTCACAGAGTCCTTAATCCCTTCGGCTACCTTAGCCTTTTCCACCAACACGGCAAACTCTCGCTCCTGCTGTGGAGCTATCAACAATCTCAGGTCATCCCTCAGTCTATCCTCAAATCGGACACATCGCTCATGCTCCGTAGCCACGATACCTCGAGCATACCGGCTCAACCTTAAGAATTTAGCCTCAGACTCGCTACGGACTTGTTCCCTTGAACCACCCAGAGAAATGCCTTCCTCTCGAGCATCGGTATAACTAGTTCCAACATACTTCTTCCGATATGCCGCCTTAACATACTCCCAAGTGAGATCCTCAATTTTGTAGCACCATCCCGGTGTGAGCCACCAGCGATATGCCTCATCGCGAAGTAGCGACACCATTCCCTTCAACTTCTCTTTGAATGATCCGGCTCATCCATAATTCGCTCTGTCGCTTCCAACCAATACTCACCAGATTGGGTGCCACACCGACACGCCACGGAATACTTCACTCCATTGGCTCGAGTCACTCGGGCACAGATTTACGAGCTCCCATACCTCCACTTGCTCCAGCCACCATCTCAAGAACTCGCAAAGATCGCTGCGAGCATCGCATCATCCCCGTCGATCTTGCCGCCAACACCAACAGTTGGTGGTGGGGGTGGTGGTACCTCATTTTTGGACCCTTGTCCAGACCTAACGGGTTCCGATACGGTCATTCTGCCTCTACCACGTCCTCGCACATTACGACCACGTCCACTAGAACTCATTTCTACGATCGCGCTTTAATCTGATTTAAGGAATTTTATGCATTAATATTTTGTTCCACTGATTATCCGCGAAGAAATTTTATGAAAAGGAGCTTAGTAGTAGTGCTTTCGATCATTCCAAAGTTTTCGTTTCAAGTTTTCTATCCTAATTCAGAGAGATACATTCATTCAGTAGTACCTACCACACACATTCACCATTTGAACATTTTTTTTGTCTGTTCCTATCCCAAGGGTATTTTCGTAATTTGTCCTACAGGGGTATTTTGGTAAATTTCCAAATCAGGGTATTTGGGTAATTTTGTAAATCGGGAATATTTTGGAAAAATTTGCAAAATAATTTCCCTACAAACTAAAGGGGTAATTTGGTGATTTTAAAACTAAGGTTTTTATAAAAATATGGCTAGTCCCTTTCGGGTTTTAATTATTGAGTTTATCCTGTGAATAAGTCCTCTTGGTTAGGGTGAACCGTTACTACGCACCAGGTAGGATTCGAGCGAAGAGGAGGTGAGTCACTAGGACTCCTTAAATACCAAGATCTTCCTGAATCCAATCCTAGACATGCGCACAATGGTTGCCACACCCTAACTCGGCGACTTACTCACAGGTTTGTTTAATTAGGCCTTAAAGTTTTATGTAACTCTGTGTTGAAGTAAGCTAATCCTAGGGTTAAATAACTTAATATACTAATCTACGTTCCCGTTATACCCATATACAAATCATACATTAATTCACACAACGGTTAGGGGTACTTACCTGGTGGACTTCGGGTCGGAGACTTAGGTGCCATGCCAGAAAAACCTGCTTATTTCACAAAATTTTCACAAAACTTATTTGGGCTCTATTTTGAAAATGTTATGGGCTTTAAACCCAAGGCCGAGAGTTTAAAACTGGGCTCTGATACCAAATTGAAACACCCCAAACCTGGCCCACAAGCCCCGACCGGATCTGGCATGTTCCTCGAGTAAAACATTTCAAATCTTGTTTGTCAATTTGGAAAATGTGGTCATTTTGAAGAGGAATCGTTAGGTGTCAAAACATTTAAAATTGTTTCCAAGATAAGTTATTTAACCCTCGATTTAATAATAATCGTATCATAATAAAAATTTGAAACATAAAACAGTTTAATAATAATGGCCTTATTACATCAATAGCAAACCCGAAATAAATCCAAACTTAAAAATAAAGTCTCAAAATAAAATAACTGTAAGCTGAGCATGGCCACCACTAAGCTCCCGCCGACCCGGTCCATCTACTGAGTGTCACCTGAAAAGATATCCCACAACGGGGTGAGTCAAACAGACTCAGCATGTAACAGCCAACACAAGTCTCAATGATTTAGGCATGTCAGATCATACATATTCATATAGCAAATATAGGTAATGATGCAATCCCGAACCCAACCTAGTTAACCATCCGCTACACATCACCCGTACCTGCCATCACACCGTGGGGATTACCAAATCGACCCACCATCCGCTACACATCATCGAAGGCAGTCGCTGCAGACGACTTGCACATCACCCTTATAAATTTTGTGGCATAGCCACCAGATAATTAAATGTGACATAAGTCACCACATAGTAATTTGTGACATAAGTCACCACATTCAGATTATGTGACATGAGTCACCAAATATCGTGGTAAAACCACCAAATCACTTTCCCTTTCATAAGCACCCATATGCCCCATGTCATACAAGTCATGCGAATATCATGCCTTAAGCCTTATTTCATATTCATAACCAATTCTCATTCATGCCACATTCACGGTTCATAGTACTATTAACAGAGTTTTGGAGAATAACGTACCTGAATATGCCGTACCATTGAATGGTAACTTTAGCCGTATCTTTCACATTCTTATAAACACATATATTAAGTTAATACCGTAAATCTATTAAGAGTTAGTGTGGGGTTACACACCTGGCACTTAACATGTCTACTGAAATCCCGAAAAACTTGATCTAATGCTTTAGATCCTTAGTTCCTTGCGGCCAATTTAGTTACCACTCAAATCTCGAAATTGCTATCTGCTAATGGAGATGTCGAAATCTCTGCATAACCTTTGTTAAAATCGGTTCCAACCCAAAACTCATGAAAGTGGCCTATGGCCGAATACCACATTGGCTTACCTTGTGAATCTTAAGTCCCGAAATTGCTACTTGGTTGTGGTATCTGTCGAAATACCTATTGACTCATGTTAGATCCAATTTTCAATCACTTAATAAACTTAATAAATGGCCTTCATCCTAAGATCATACTTTTCTTACCTTAGATATTGAAATCCCGAAGATCTCCTCCTTATAGTCGACTATAGATAAATCCCGAGACCTCCTTTATAGTTTCGGCCAAAGAACATAAATGGTATTAGAGTCTTGATTTCAGCTTAAAGGAAAGAAATAAAATGACGACAATTGAATCCTTACCCTTAATGCTGTGGTCGACGGCACCTTTGCTTACACTCTAGGAGTTATTCGGCTATGGCTAGATGTTGATCAAATGGGTTTTGGCTTTTGGAGTTTGCTGAACAACCGACTATGGCAAATGAGGATTTGGCTTTAACAAAAATGAAGAGGAAGAGTATGAGACTTTAGGGGTTGCGGCAATGAAGAAAGAGGGAGAAGAAGATTTCGGCCTTAACAAATGAGAGAAAAAGAGATGAAGGGAGGTTCGGCAATGGTGGTGTTTTGACTTAAGAAATTTCGGCACACCCCTAAAAGAAGAGAAGAGAACTGAAAATACAACTATCCCCTAAAGAAATTTCGGCTATCCCTCCTATACACACCTAGCTGAATTTGTCACCAAAGACTCCTTTGGCCGGCCAACTCTTCTTCCCCTTATCAAATCCCAAATTTTCCTCCTTATTTTTCTCTTTAACACCCATTCAAAAAAATTGAAATAATCCAACATTTATCCTCCCATCTCAGCTGAATTTTAAAAGAAATTAACCACATCTAAAGCTCATCTCCTTGGTGTCCCATTGCCGTCCACTTCTGTCTCTCCTTACTGTAAAAATAAACACTCCCATTTGCTTCCCTTGCAGCTCGAACCTAGCCCTTGCACCTTGCATATGGCGTCACTTACCAGGGCTTTAAGTGGCGCCTCCTTGCCACTTTAACAAGCTAATTTTTGTGGCCTATTTCCGCTACTAATTTTCTTAAGGCCTATCAAGCTTAGCTCCCCCTTTAAAACGTAAAATTCAATATTTTCTAAGGCATTCACCTACACTCTTAAGGTTCTAAAAATTCATAAAACATATTTATAATACATATAGGCATGCTACTTCACATAATTAAGCAATAATGCACAAGCCCAAAATCCCGGATATTACACATATAATACTAATGAAGTGTGTAAACGTTACACACCTGACTACTTGTAGATCTAAGCGAAATCCCGAAATGTTTGCCTTCACCTTTCCTACAATCGGCCAACACCATACTTTTAAGACTAAAGCCATTCGGCTTAATCACAAAATCCTGAAGATATGTCGCCCGAAGGTAGCACTTACCTTAACGCCGATTTTGTTTCCAACCAAATCCCGAAGATCCACTGTATTCGGCTACACTTCTCCCTACAATCGGCCAAGTACCACTATCATTAGATTAAAGCCTTTGATATTAACCACAACAGAAGATGTTGAAACAGTAAAACACTTACCCCCTTACCTTACTGACAGATTCGGCCTCCAATCACCAAAGTTCGGCACACCCTAGTTATGTTAGGGGTTTCGGCTACCAATATAGAACAAGAATAGAGTTTCAGACTTGGATCTAAAATCAAATGGAGAACTAGCAGAGAGGTGGGATTTTGATATTACCCAAATCAGTGAAGAAGAGAAGAATAACTACACTTACCAGGAGATTCGGCTATATCCCAAAAGATAGAATAGTTTTCGGCTTTTTAAAGGGATTAGCACTCGTGAGAAGAGAAGAAAATAAACTAAGGGTATTCGGCCAAACTCTTTGAAAAAAGAGAAGAGGACTCAACAAGGTTTCGACTTTTCAAGATAGAAGAGATGGAAGAAGAGAATGGAACCAAGATTCATCTTAAGAGATGGATTGATTTCGGGAAAAGATGGAGAAAAGAAGTGAAATAGGAAGGGATAGATTCGGCAATGGGTTTAAGAAAAGAGAAAGATGAAGTAGAAAGAAATGGAGAAGAAGATGTGAGGGTCAAGTTTCAGTTTTGAGCAAAATAGGGAGAGGAATAAGTGAACAAAGATGGATGGTTTCGGCAAAGTAAGGAGGTTTCGGCTCTTCAAAGGGATGGCAAGGTTTGGTTCGGCCAAGTACCACAGTTGGCGAAAGAGAAAAATGCCAAATGAGGTTTCAGTTTTGACACTAATCAAAAATGAAGAAGCCTTCTATGCTAGCTGAAAATGCACCCTTACTTGGCTATGAAGATTCGGCACACCTAGCTTCCCAAACCGATTACACCTCCTCCCCCCACAGTCCATAATTCGGCCAACACCTCAAGACTCTCCTGTCCACTCATTCAAATTGGTTTGAATGAGTCAAGCTCCACAATTTTCTCCTCTCCATCCATTTCAAATCTGATGATCCAATCGTCATCCATTCAAGAGAGTCCAACCTGAGCACACCTCTTCCTTGCTTCTGGCGTGAAAAAGAATAAGCAGAAAGGGATTTCTGCAGCTCGAACCCAAGCTCTCCTTCCCTGCATGTGGCGTCACCTTCCTGGCACCTTAGTGGCGCATCCTTTGCTACTTTACCACCAAGCCATTTGTGTCTAAACCCTCCGACAATTTCTTTTAACCCCTAACTCTCTTAGCTTCCTCTCTCTAAGTACCAAAAACAAAAAAATTAGCCATGACTCAGGCCTAACCCGAAGTCATGCCTGGACCCCAAAACATGCTAAACAAGCACAACTAATCACATGCAATAACACACAAAATGCAAAGACCCCGATTTAAGAGTGTTACATGGTATGTTTCATGACTTTATGGTTGATGAAAGAGGTGATTAGAAGATGAGTTTTGGTATGGATTATATGATGTTTGAGTTATAAATGTTTTGAGATGTATAATTGATACTTGGATGGACTCATTTGTGAGGCCAATATGTATAGAAGTAGATGATATTGTGGCTGACTAATTGGTGTATGAAATGGTATGTTTGAATGCAATTAGAAGCATGAAGTGGTGTTGCTCAAATGTGCTTGCAGGATTGACCCAAATGGGTGGCACTTTGACCTTGTAAAATGGCCTATAATGTTACACGGTCGAGGCACACGGGCGTGCCTAAGACCGTGGGTGAATTGGTAGAATGTAGCTTAGTATTACACGGTCATGGCACACGGGCGTGCCTAGTGACTGTGTTAAAATAATAAGTATATAAACACGAATGGGCACACGGGCGTGCCTAGTGACCATGTTGAAATAGATAGTATATAGACACGGATGGACACACAGGGGTGTCTAGTAGCCGTGGAGGGCACACGGCCTCCTCTCACGGGCGTGTCTCCCCTGAATCTTAGAAAAAATTTTAAGTGTTCGAGAATTTCTGTGTGTGTTCAATTTAGTCCCGACCACTCTTAAGCATATGAATTAGGTCTCGTAGACCTCGATAAGGGACACCATGATTGTAATTGAATGAGATTGAAGATGATTGACTTTGTGTCATAAATTCTAGATGTTAAATGTTCTGATTGATCGGTAATACCTCTTAACCATATTTCGGTGATGGTCTCGAGTTAAGGGTGTTACATTTTTTTTGTATCAGAGCTACGGTTTAGTCAATTCTCAGACTAACATAGCACGTGTGAGTCTAGCTATACGTGCCATATATAAAATTGTGATAGTGTGATGAATTCTTACAGATATAAATGTCTTTTCGCATAGTAATAGATCCCGATCGAGCAGTTGCTGACGATGTAGAGAGTAACGCGCCTGCTCCCGCTCAAGGGACAGCACCAACCACATCTAAGCTAAATGAAAGTAGTGAGGGAGGAGAGCCTAAGCAAGCCTTCTTCTGTATGTTGAGTGAGTGGTTTTCAGAGTTCGTTCGAACGAATCCGACTACTCCACAACCTCCACCCCCATAAGTACCTGTTGTGCCACAAGCTGTAGATCTGATTCGATTGAATAAGCCTCTTGTGGATAAGATTCATAAGTTTGGGGCCGAAGAGTTTAGGGCCACAGCTGATAAAGATGTTGAGCGAGCCGAGTTTTGGCTCAAGAATACAATATGAGTATTCGATGAGATGTCGTTGACACCTGATGAATGTATAAAATATGTTGTTTTGTTGTTGAGGGATACGACTTATAACTGGTGGAAGACGTTGACGTCCGTGGTTCCGAGAGAGAGAATCACCTGGGATTTCTTTCAAGTTGAATTCAGAAAGAAGTATATCAGTCAATGATTCATTGATCAGA
Source organism: Gossypium sturtianum (assembly GCA_025698515.1). Taxonomy (NCBI): domain Eukaryota; kingdom Viridiplantae; phylum Streptophyta; class Magnoliopsida; order Malvales; family Malvaceae; genus Gossypium; species Gossypium sturtianum. The sequence continues at coordinate 44,375,332 of CM046951.1, forward strand.
AACTTAAAGAGTTTCTAGAGCTGAGACAGAGTCGTTTGTCAGTTACTGAGTACGAGCGAGAATTTGTGAGATTGAGCCAGTATGCACGAGAATGTGTTTTGACCAAAGTTACAATGTGTAAACGCTTTATAGAAGGGCTGAATGAGGACATTAAGCTGTTGGTTGGGATACTTGATATCAACGAATTTGTTGTGTTAGTTGAAAGAGCTTGCAAAGCCGAGGAGCTAAGTAAAGAAAAGAAGAAAGTCGATTCTGAAGCTCGAGATGAAAGAAAAAGATCGATGAGTAAGTTGTCTCAACCTTCGATAAAGAGATTTAGAGATGAAAGCAACCGATCAAATACTTCCTTTGAACATCCGTATAAAAACCACACAAGAGTAAGTGTTGGTCCGAAAATTCAAGCTCCGAATGAATCAAGTGTCGAAAATGCTAAAAGCAACAAACCTGAGTGTAGACGGTGTGGAAGAAGACATGTGGGAGAATGTTGGGACAAATACAACAATAGAGTTTGCTATAAATGTGGATCACGAGAACATTTCATTCGAGATTGCCCAATGTTAGCTGAGGAAGAAAATGTTCAGAGTGTGAATCCGAGTAATGTGACGGCTAGGGGTAGATCACCCAGAAATGTCGGAAATGTAAGTGGAAGTCAAAGAGGGATTACTGATACCGCTGTGAGATTGGAGGCGAGAGCACCTGCCCGAGCTTATGCAGTACGCACACGAGAGGAAGCTTCATCTCCAGACATCATCGCTGGTAGTTTTACTCTATTTGATACTGATGTGATTGCATTGATAGACCCAGGATCTACTCATTCGTATGTGTGTGTGAATTTAGTATCAAGTAAGACTCTACCTGTTGAGTCTACTGAATTGGTAAATAGAGTATTGAACCTTTAGATAAGTGTGTCTTGGTGGATAAAGTGTGCAAGAATTATTCATTGATGTTTTGGGATATATGCTTTCTGGCTAATTTGATAATACTACCATTCAATGAGTTTGACATAATTCTGGGTATGGATTGGATTACTCTGCATAATGCCATCGTGAATTGTAAACGAAAGAGTATAGATTTGAGAAGTCAAAACAGTGAGATAGTTTGAATTGAATCTAGTAATATGAAAGGGGTACCAGTTGATGTATCTGCGATAAAAGCTTTGAACTATGTAGGAAAGGGGTTGCGAAGCTTATTTGGCATATGTGATTGATATAAAAGTGACTGATAAGAAAGTTGAATCTATGCTTGTGATTTATGAATTATTAGTTATGCCTTTCGGACTAACGAATGATCTTACAGTGTTTATGGATTTGATGAATCGTATATTCAGACCATATGTGGATCGTTTTATTGTGGTGATTATTGATGACATTCTGATTCATTTATGTAATGAGATGCAAGTTGACGAGCGCTTGAGAGTTGTGTTATAGACTTTGCGCGAGAAAAAATTGTATGCTAAGTTTAGCAAATGTTAGTTTTGGTTGCGTGAGGTTGGATTTCTGGGCATATTGTATCAGCTGCGGGAAATACGAGTTGTTAAATTTATATCTAAAAGTTTTGAATGAATATGTGATTATTGACTAGAAATGCTATATGTGGAATTGAGAAATGTGGCACTAAGTGTTCGATTAATTGGAATAAATAACAAAGAGAAATTGATGTGTAGTATCGAGCATGGAATAGCATGTAAGATCGTTATCTAAGTGTTGGAAAAGATATATATGGAACCTACGTGGTTGATGAATTTAAAAATAGATGAATGGATGGTTATGTGAGTATCGGATATAGTTAAGTTTGAGCATTTTGGTTAAACAATCTATGTGATGGTTTACTTTGTATATTGATTTGATTCAGTGAGTTGAACGTATTATGTTATGAATTTGTGATTGAATATCATTCAGGCAAAGATAATGTTGTTGTTGATGCGTTAAGTCAGAAGTCTTTATGTGCTTTGTGAGTTATGAATTCTCAGATAGATCTGTGTGATGATGGTTCAGCTTTGGATGAGTTGAAGATGAGACCGATGTTCGTACATCAGATTTGTAAGGCCCAAAAAATGGATGATGAGATGATAGCAAAACGAGCTCAATGTGATTTGAATTCTGATTCAGAACTTCGAGTTGATAGTGATGATTGTTTGAGATTTAGAGATCAGATTTGTGTTTCGAAAAATTCAGAGTTGATTCAGTTGATTTTGAATTGGTGGCCTAGCATGAAACGGGACATCTTTGACTTTGTGTCGAAGTGTTTAGTTTTCAGCAACTTAAGGCTTAACCTCAGGTTCCGTCCGGTTTGTTACAACCAATTATGAATCCTGAGTGGAAATAGAAGAATCATGATAGACTTTGTGTCGGGATTGCCTTTATCTCCGTGGAAAGAAATACTTTGAATCGAGTCGTATGAGATTGTTTAACGAGTTGCGCTGGTTACTTATAGATTGATGTTGCCATCTGAGTTAGAAAAGATTCATAACGTGTTTCATGTGTCTATGCTTCGATAGTACAGATCTGACCCATCTCATACGATTGCTCTTACTGAGGTTGAGATTCAGTCAGACTTGTAGTATAGTGAGGAACCGATCCAAATTTTGGCACGAGAGACTAAAGAATTGAGAAACAAAAGAATTTCATTAGTGAAAGGTTTATGGCACAAACACGGAGTTGAAGAGGCTACGTGGGAGTCTGAGAACATTATGAGAGAGCAATATCCACACCTATTCACTGGTAAGATTTTCGGGGACGAAAATCCCTAAGGGGGGAGAGTTGTAACATCCCAGTTTAGACCTTAGTCGGAACAATGGTTTGAGACCACAAATTTGAGGTCGTAAAAATATTTTAATATTATTTTCTATGTGAATAGTATGTGATATAGACTGTGTGAAAATTCTGTGTGATAATTTAATCGTTTATGTGTTGAATTAAGAAAAATGACTTAATCGCGTAAAGAGTAAAAGCTATGTGCTGATTTATAAGTGCTAAATTGTTGTTGGCTCTTAAAGGTGGAGGCCTTATATGGCAAATAAGTCATCTTTGAGATAATGGATGAATGAAAGTCAAATATGCCCTTATTACATATTTGTTTTATTTATTAATGGAATGGAGATTTTAGTAATTGAATAGTAAAATGTTTATAATAACAAAACAAACATGAAAATGATGAGATAGTGCTCATCTTTGTGCCGAATTTGAAGGAAAAGAAAAGGGATAAAATCAAGCTAGGTTCGACTATTAATCATCTTGATTCAAGGTTAGTTTTTGATCCGTTTTTGATAATTTCTACGTTTTCGTAATCGTTGCTTCGTGCTCTAGCTAACCCATGTTGTAATTTTGTGAATTGATGATGTTTTTGTGATGAGCCATTGATGAATGCTTGAGCTATGTGCTAGTTGATAATAAAATATGAGAACTTGGTGTTGGATTAACATGTTTTGTTCTTGAAGTTTTGACGAATTTAGCTAATTAGGGCTAAATTGTGAAAATGGAAAATTGAAGGGTTGAAATGTGAAATAAATGAAATGTATGGGTTTGTATAGATATTAGAAAAATTCGACTAAGCTTGTGCTAGGTGGAATTTGGTGAATTTGATGATTTTGTGAACTAGGGACTAAAGTGTCGAAATGTGAAAATATGAGGGCTATTATGCAAAATGCCCTAAATGTGTGTATGTGGGCTAAATTGAATGAAATGATGATTGAATAGATTGAATTTAAACGTGTATAGACCAAGAAAGGAGAGGTTCGGATCGAGATCGAGGCAAAGACAAAGTACTCGATTAATCGACCGTTTCGGTATTTCGACGTCCGAGGTAAGTCCGAACATAATGTGCGTAATTAACTATGCTTGATGTTACGAAATGAATGGTATAATATATCAAATTGTAAATGATATGTGAGAGCTTGAGTTATGTGGTACTAAATGTGCGTATTCAGAAATGTGACAGATATGATTAGCACTGTGTGTGCGAAATAATATAAACTTCGGCTTTGTGATTAGCACTGTGTGTGCGATATTGATGTAAGTTCGGACATAATACGAATAATTAATTATGTTAATTGCTATGAAATGAATGTTATAATGATATTGAAATGTGGATGCTATGTGAGAGTTGAGTCATGTGGCACTAAGTGTGCGTATTCGGAAATATGATCGAGACGATTGGCACTGTGTGTGCGAATTGATATAAGCTTAGACTTTGTGGTTGGCACTGTTTGTGCGAATTGATATAAGCTTAGACTTTATGGTTGGCACTGCGTGTGCGATATCAATTTAAGATTGAATTGATATAGATGCAATGTATGTGCAATGTTAATCAAATTTTAGCTTACCGAATTGGCACTGTGTGTACGATACCGATACAAGTTCGGTTTAACGAACTGGCATTAAGTGTGCGATGATAAATAAGTTTTGATTACGAATTGGCACTAAGTGTGCGAATAAATCAAAAATATAATAAAGATTGATCGAAATGTAAAGTTGAGCAATTGAGTAGCTTGGTTGGTGAGTAACTATGTGTTGACGAAGGTATGTATGATAACTACGTATTAGATAAGGTTGTATGATAACTATGTGTTGATTAAGGTACGTATGATATCTATGTGTTGGTGGATTTTGAAAGTATATGGATGGAGTACTATGTGAACATTGAGTATAGTTGAGTTGGTGTAGCATTGATAAATTAATCCAAGTGATGGCTTATTCTTGTATATTAATTTGAATTATTGAATTACATGTAATATATTACGGACTTACTAAGCCTTGGAAAGCTTCTTGTGTGATTTGTTTTTTTCGCGCTGCGATGTCGGTTAAAACTAGATCGGATTCGGGGATCGTCAGCATATCAATCACACTATTGGCAATTTATTTTGGTACTTCTGGAAAGATGTATATAGATTAAATATGGCATGTATAGGCTAGAGATTATGGTATGATTTGTGATGTTTAATCCTTGCCATGTGAGTTGGCTTGGAAGTGTGATAATATTAAGTTTGTGAATGAGCTATTAATATGGCATGTTTCATGACTTTATGGTTGATGAAAGAGGTGATTAGAAGATGAGCTTTGGTATGGATTATATGATGTTTGAGTTATAAATGTTTTGAGATGTATAATTGATACATGGATGGACTCATTTGTGAGGCCAATATGTATAGAAGTAGATGATATTGTGGATGACTAATTGGTGTATGAAATGGTATGTTTGAATGCAATTAGAAGCATGAAGTGGTGTTGCTCAAATGTGCTTGTAGGATTGACCCAAATGGGTGGCACTTTAACCTTGTAAAATGGCCTATAATGTTACATCGTCGAGGCACACGGGCGTGCCTAAGACCGTGGGTGAATTGGCAGAATGTAGCTTAGTATTACACGGCCATGGCACACGGGCGTGCCTAGTGACCGTGTTAAAATAGTCAGTATATAAACACGAATGGGCACACGGGCGTACCTAGTGACTGTGTTGAAATAGACAATATATAGACAAGGATGGAAACACGGGGGTGTCTAGTAGCCGTGGAGGGCACACGGCCTCCTCCCACGGGCGTGTCTCCCCTGAATCTTATAAAAAATTTTAAGTGTTCGAGAATTTCTGTGTGTGTTCAAATTAGGTCTCGTAGACCTGTAAAGAGGGGTCGTAGACCTGTCATATCCTCTCAGTAATCTCATACGGTCCGATAAAGCGCGGACTCCACTTGCCTTTCCGGCCAAATCTGAGAATTTTCTGCCATGGTGGCACTTTCAAAAATATCTTATCACCTACTTGGAACTCAATCTCTCTCCGTTTCAAATCCGCGTAGGACTTTTGCCTATCAGAAGCGGCTTTTAAACAATCACGAATCACTTTTACTTTCTCTTAAGTTTCTCTGACTAAATTGACCCCGTGAATATGATTCTCTCTAAGTTCAGTCCAATACAAGGGCGTTCGGCACTTACGCCCATATAATGCCTCATAAGGCGCCATTTTCAAGCTCGACTGAAAAATGTTATTGTAGGCAAATTCCACTAAGGGTAAGTACTTTTCCCAATTACCCTGACATTCTAAAACACAACATCGAAGCATGTCTTCAAGTATCTGTATTATCCTCTCCGACTGTCCGTCGGTTTACAGATGGAAAGCTGTACTAAAATTCAACTTTGTGCCCAAGGCTTCTTGTAACTTTTTCTAAAATCGTGATGTGAATCTCGGATCTCGATAAGGGAATTAGGTCTCGTAGACCTCGATAAGGGACACCATGATTTTAATTGAATGAGATTGAAGAAGATTGACTTTGTGTCATAAATTCTAGATGTTAAATGTTCTGATTGATCGGTAATACCTCTTAACCCTGTTTCGGCGATGGCCTCGGGTTAGGGGTGTTACAGGTAAGATCAGTAATATCGTATCCACAAGAACCAAGAATACTAGTAATTACTATCTTTCTATTATCTAGCCTAAGAATTGGAGTGATTTCATTTTAAACTAAAATTAATTAAAAGCACGACAGAGAATGAATTGGGAAAATACTTTTTAGGCAACTTTATGAGATAGGCAATACCCAAGGAAGAATCCACCTAGACTTCATTTATTACTTTTGATTCATATGATTTATTCACTTGACTTAATCCGTAGAAATCCCTGATTTATGCTAATATCTCTTTCAAGACTAAAAACAACTGACTCTAGGTTGATTAATTAAAAATTCATTCTAATTAAAACCCTTATTGTCGCATTAAGTCGATCTATGGATTCCCTTATTAGATTTGACTCTAATCTGACAGATTTTTGTCACCCTATTTCTAGGGTTGCAATCAACTCCGCTTAATTGTGTTGATCTACTCTTAACAGGGACTTTTGCTCCACTGAATAAGCACATTCGACTTGAATCAATAACCTGAATTATCAAAACAAGAATAAAAACTCACAATTAAGAATAAGAACAAGTATTTATCTTACAAATCAAATAATAATAAGATCTATCTTAGGTTTCATCCCCTTAGGTATTTAAGGGATTTAGTTCATACTGATAGAGGGAAACATCATAGAATAGGAAAAACAACAAAACATAAGAAAACCCAAAAACTTCTAAAGAACTTGATGGGAAATCTTCAGTCTTGATGGAGATCCTTCCTTCAAGCTGCTCCCGAAGGCTGTCTTCAAGTATTTTCTGCCTTCTACTCGGCGTTCTCCTTTAGGTTACTCCCTAGGGTGTTTATATAGGCTTTGGAACGCTTTTCTTTGCCTACAAGTAACCTATTCCGAATAGAATTAATCTTTGATACGGCAGGGACACGCCTGTGTTCGACTCCTTAGACCGTGCTCGCTTCTGCTCACCACACACGGCCGTGTCGTCTGCCCGTGTATGTTGATCCAGGCCGTGTTCGATTCTGCTCATAACATACGGCCGTGTTTGATAGCCCAGGCCGTGTTGGCTTCTAAGGTAGGCCCATTTTGTCCTTTTTTGGCTTGTTTCTCGTTCTTTTCGACTCCCTAAGCTCTCCTGAGTGAAAAACATGAAATTAAGAGATTAGGAGCATAGAATTCATCGAATCTAATGAAAATTCATCCAAAAATAAACCAAGCATAGGGTTAAAATATGTGTAAATTATGGTTTATCAGTGAGAGTTGAACCTCCTTGCCACACCTGTGACGCCACCTCCTTGCCACACCTATGTCACCACCTTGCCACTACACCACAGGCTCTTTTGTGTCTCTTTTTAATCGCAATTATTTAAAAGGCTTAAAACTAGGAGTCATGGTTCCCCTAATGCTTATAAATAAAAATTTTCCATATGACATGGCTTGGACCCAGGACTTCATAGAAGCCCCTTGACCTTCCAAAATCACTCACCCAACAGATCTAACATGCAATTGTGCCGTTCTCTTGTTCTCAAAAATTTTAAACGCTCCCATGCCCAAGGCCCAATTCTTCTAAGCCCAAAATTCGGGGCGTTACAACTCTACCCCCTTAAAGAAATTTCGTCCTCAAAATTTCCAACTATCTAATAGTCGCACAACACAGGTTACACCACTACGCTTTTGCTGCGCACTCTAATCCTAATTGCAAATTAGGTAAATAGTACACTATGGGTAAAGTACGTACCAGTATTCACATCTGGAGTGTCTCCGTCTTCTCGGCGACGTGCTACATAAACCAAAGCTGGCTGCCTTGCCTCCGCATGACCAGTACCTCTACCTGGAGCTCCACGACCCAAACCGTTTCCACCCCTGGCCTGTCCACGACCTCTAAGCGGCTGCTGTCCACCCCTAGGTGGCTGTACATCACCCCTACCAAAAACTTGTATCTGATCCGGTCTTCTGGGACACTTTCTGAGACGATATTCCATGGAACCACAACTCAGACAAGCTCCTGTCCTCCTCCAGCACTCGCCCACATGACCTTTCCCACAAATAGCACAAGGTGGTAACTTGAAGAGTAGTGTGAGGGGCCCACTACGATCGCCCATCCACTCTGGCCCTTCTCTTAGGTCTCTGATCAGAATTGGAGTGCTCAGACTCCCTCTTATTTCTGCCCCTTTCTCTTTCTCGGCTTAGGCGCTCAGAGCGCTTCACATCTTTAGCGATCTTTGCTTTCTCCACCAATCCTGCAAAATCCCGCTCCCTTTGGGGAGCAATTAGTACTCGAAGACTGTCTCTGAGGCCATCTTCGAACTGAAACAAAGTTCATAATCTGTTGCCACTATTACTTTAGCATACCAACTGAGTCGTAGGAACTCCGCCTCGTATTCTACCACAGATTTGTCTCTTTGAGCTAAGTTCAAGAATTCCCTCCTCCGGGCATCCATATAGCTTGCGCCCACGTACTTCCCTTGAAATGTGGACTTGAAGAACTCCCAAGTGACCCGGTCAGGCTGAGTTCCCTCTTTCACGGTAAGCCACCACTGGTAGGCTTCCTTTCGCAGCAACGATACTGCACCCTTCAGTTTTTGTTCCGAAGTGCAATCTAAGGCATCCATTATCCTTTCGGTGGCCTCCGACCAATATTCAGTAACATTAGAGGCCACTCCCGCGATACCTTTGAAAATCTCTGCTCCATTTGATCGAAGTTGTTCCGAAATTGACCCACGGCTTCTAGTGCCATTGTTGGGCCCAGCGACCCTTTCCAGAATTCTTAGCATTGCTTGGGACAATGCGCCATCCCCAGTTGCTAGATCATACGACCCTGTCTAGGATACCGGTGAAGCTGGAGCCTCTCTCGCTTCAACGTTGGGCATATGGCCTGATACCGAAGATCCAGCTCTAGTACTTCCACAGACTCTGCCGTGGCCTCTTGCACCTTTTCTATTGCTCATTATCGCTTTGCGTATTATCTGAATTAGAAATTTTATGAATTTAGCTCATAGTTTCAATAACTAAACAAATGTTTTATGGAAGTAGTAGTTAAGAGTTGTTTTCGCAATCGCAAGCTCACTACAGTTTTAGTTTCCTATAGTTTCTCAGTTTACTCTAGCTAAAGAGTCTCAGTATAGTCTATCATCTAAAGTAAGCCCAGTAACTATTTACAATATAATAGATTAAAACATATTTCAGTATCAAAAGAACTTACTTGGTTCAACGTCGGAGACTCGGTATGCCACACTTTTCAGAGGAAATATTTCAAACCCTTCACATATTGAAAAAAACAACTTATTGAAATCCAAGATTTAAAAACCATTTCCACAACTGAGTTTTGTAACTTGGATCTAAAACCACTAAATGTAACACCCCAAACCCGGCCTAGACATTATAGCCGAATCTGGCGTGTCACATTGAAGTGTTTTTCGAAAACCATGTTTTCATTGAAAACACTTCATGAAATTTAAAAATTGTACAAAACCTCAGTTGCGTTTGTTTTTTTTTTTTAGGCACTCAGAGCGCTTCACATCTTTAGTGATCTTTGCTTTCTCCACCAATATAGCAAAATCTTACTCCCTTTGGGGAGCAATCGGTACTCGAAGACTGTCTCTAAGGCCATCTTCAAACCAAACAAAATGTTCATAATCTGTTGCCACTATTCCTTTAGCATACCGACTGAGTCGTAGGAACTCCGCCTTGTATTTTGCCACAGATCTGTCTCTCTGAGTCAAGTTCAAGAATTCCCTCCTTCGGGCATCAACATAGCTTGCGCCCACGTACTTCCCTTGAAATGTGGACTTGAAGAACTCTGAAGTGACCCAGTCAGGCTGAGTGCCCTCTTTCACGGTAAGCCACCACTGGTAGGCTTCCTCTCCTAGCAACGATACCGCACCCTTCAAATTTTGTTCTGAAGTGCAATCCAAGTCATCCATTATCCTTCCGGTGGCCTCCAACCAATATTCGGCCACATTGAGGGCCACTCCCGCGATACCTTTGAAAATCTCTGCTCCATTTGATCGAAGTCGCTCCAAAATTGACCCACGGCTTCCAGTGCCATTATTGGGCCCAGCGACCCTTTCCAGAATTATTAGCATTGCTTAGGACAATGCATCATCCTTAGCTGCCCGATCATACAACCCTGTCTCGGGTACCAGTGAAGTCAGAGCCTCTCTCACTTCAACATTGGGCATATGGCCTGATGCCGAAGATCCAGCCCTAGCATTTCCATGGCCTCTACTGCGGCCTCTTGCACCTCTTCTAGTGCTCATTATCGCTTCGCGTATTATCTGAATTAGAAATTTTATGAATTTAGCTCATAGTTTTAATAATTAAATAAATGTTTTATAGAAGTAGTAGTTAATAGTTGTTTTCGCAATCGCAACCTCACTACAGTTTTAGTTTCCGATAGTTTCTTAGTTTACTCCAGCTAAAGAGTCTCAGTATAGTCTATAATCTAAATTAAGCCGAGTAACTATTTTTGTATAACAGTTTAAAACAGATTTCAGTATTAGGAGAACTTACTTGGTTCAACGTCGGGGACTCGGTGTGCCACACTTTTTAGAGGAAATATTTCAAACCCTTCACATATTGAAAAAAATAACTTACTGAAATCCAAGATTTCAAAACCCATTCCACAGCCGAGTTTTGTAACTCAGCTCTGATACCACTAAATGTAACACCCCAAAACCGGCCTAGATGTTATTGTCGAATCTGGCATGTCACATTGAAGTGTTTTTTGAAAACCATGTTTTCATTGAAAACCCTTCTTAAAATATAAAACTTGTACAAAACCTCAATTGCGTTTGTTTTTTTTCCCAATCGTGGTTTATTAAAAAGTTATTACCTTCAAAACCTTCTTGTTGTGGAAGCTTAAATTTAAAGCAAATGATTTACGAAAATGTGATATTTAAAAATTGAGTTACGAAAATGTAGTGTTAGAAAATGGTTATTGTTTTGGAAAACCGCGATCTACTTCTAACAGATAGAAAACATAATAAACTGAAACTCTCAAATTTAAAACAAGAAATTAAAAGAGGCCTTATTACAACCCAATAAGAAAGCGGTTTAAGTAAGATAAAATAGAATACTAAAATTTAAAGCTGTTCGTAGTGTGGCCACCTCTGAGTCCTCCAATACGTCGAACCACTTACTGAGGATTACCTGAAAAATTAAAAAGATGGGGTGAGTTTACAAAAACTCAGTGTGTACAACCCTTATTGATCATAAAGCATGCATCACATCAATCCGGGCGTAAGCTCATTACAGTAACGGTGGCATTTGGGCCTTAGCCCATAATAGCCTCAGCTGGGCCTGAGCCCATATCTCAATCAAATCAGATCATGCAATTCACAAATACCCAACCAACCTTGCACTCTGAATCCCGTCCAACCCTACACTCTTGTGGGGATTAAATCGACCCACCCATCCCTACACTTCTTCTGTAGCACCGGTTGCGGCACCAACCAATATTGTAGCAGAGCTGCCAGTCACATAATTGGCTTAAAGCCATCGGTGGATCCACCGTCATCAAGCGACCATGCGACCCTAAAAAGTCATATACCTCCTCCAAATCAATGATCCCATCCCCCATACAGCATAATATCACATGAATGTAAACATACCATAAATGGCAAAAAATAACAATCATATAACATGTAGGACATTTTAGTCATTTTGCCCTTCAGGGACATAACGGTCATTTCACCCTATGGGGGCATTACGGTCATTTTACCCTATGGGGGTATTTTAGTGCAGGTAACAACCTTTCTGAAGGTCTACAGTCACCTTGAGCGACACAGATAACCTAAATGGTAATAACGGTGTAAATAGGCCCAATATTCGGCCCAAGTGGGCCCACACACTCGTGTGGCCATCTAAGCCCAAAACTGCCTTCGGCCATGTGATCGTCATGGCTGGCTCATTATTTCCTATCCATCAAAGAAAATTACTCGTGTAGGGCCCACGGGCCCATTGGGCCCACTCGGTCCATTCCGGTCTATTTGGCCCCAAAGACGGCCTATGTCCACGAGATGCTCATGGTGACCTTTGTCATTGTATAGACTTATCCACACGCGCGTTCGTACGCTCGTGCAATAGTCGTAGCCGTACTTTCAGCTTTTCGACATTTCGAGATTTTGACATTCGCCAATCTACAATTGGAGTGGTACGTGTACACACCTTGTTAGAGAAGAACGCAGTAGCCCACGAGCGTAGAACCTATATTCGACATGATACACCATCAGTCCTTTAACAACAGGATTAAACAATCCCTTTCTATATCACTATCCAAGATATGATTTATTACTTGGCTTGATCGAACGATTGAGGATCACTCACTTAAACCGTCGCAAGAGATTGATGAATAGGCCTTAGGGGTTATTTGCATTCCATCCAACATTTATCAACCATCAAACAATTGAACAGTTTGAACTAGACGAGAAGTCACTTACCAAAAATGCAGCGTCCAGATTATAAGAAAAGAACAATCGCCACACCCACACAAAATCTGAAAGTACAGAGAATGATAGAGGTAAAATGGAATAATCGCACCCCTGAGATGGAATGTTCAGCTAGCACAAAACATAGAGAACCAATAGAACAAAATGAGGGAAAGAGTATTCGGTTTTAGCAATACAAGGAGGGACACTCGAAAAGAGTCAAAGGAAAAGAGAGAAAAGGGAGAAGGGGTATTTGGCTATCATTAGACGAAAAAGGAAAATTTGAAAGAGGACGAAATAGGGAATAATCGGCCAAGCATAAGATGCAGAAAAGAAGGATTGGTAGAGTCAAATGAACTGAGAGAGAGAGGAAGGAGAGAATTCGACTAAGAAAGAGGGAAAAAGAGTCAAAAAAATGAGAGACCTCAGGAGAAGTGCCAAACCGATGCCAGCAAAACGAATGATACTACCAAAACCTCCCTAGCACTATTCGGCCTCAACAGAAAAAAGATGGAACCAATATGCTCATAGCTCTTAAAAATAGAGTGGCTAAACTCCCTAAAATCGAAAGTCTTGAGTGCCACAAATCCCATTCGGCACCAACTTTTCTCTAACCACAAATCTCCTTGATTTCATCCCCTTACCTCTCCATGATCCCCTCCTTAATTTCCTCCATGATCCACTCCTTAAATCACTCATTTGACCCATTCAAACTCTCCAACACAGAGTTCAAATCCAACACAAACTCTTCCCCACACATGAGCAAAATAAATAATCCCATTTGCATGCAGTGAGACTTGAACCTTTGACCTCCTTGCCACACCTGTGTCTCCACTTTGCCACTACATCATAGGCTATTTTGTGTCTCTTTTTAATCGCAATTATTTAAAAGGCTTAAAACCAAGAGTCATGGTTCCCCTAATGCTTAAAAATAAAAATTTTCCATATGACATGGCTTGGACCCAGGACTTCATAGAAGCCTCTTAACCTTCCAAAATCACTCACCCAATAAATCTAACATGCAATTGTGCCGTTCTCTTGTTCTCAAAAATTTTAAAAGCTCCCATGCCCAAGGCCAAATTCTTCTAGGCCCAAAATTCAGGGCGTTACAGAATATGAAAGTTTGATGTATGATAAACATCTTTTTCTAAGTGATTTTCATGAAAAATGCATAAAAGGACCAAATTGTAAAAGTTATAAAAATGGTCATACATGAGTGAAATAGTAGAAATTGGGAGCTGTTGTAGTTAAGAAAATAATTCGGCTAGGCTTAAAATACAAGAAAGTTGAATAAAAATTATTTTACAAGCCTAAAGGCAAAAGTGTAATTATGTGAAAGTTTAAGGGCAAAATTATAATTTTACCAATGTATGATTCATGGGTCAATTTAGTCAATGTGAGTATTAAACAAGTGAAATTGTTATTATAGATCAAGAAACACGAAGCCTGGATCAAAACTGAGGCAAGAACAAAGTGTTGGACTAAATTGAACATCTACACACATTTTGAGTACCGAAGTTTGTGTGAAATTAAAGTTTCATAGTGTTTTATATTTTAAATTGCTTGATCTTATGATAAAGAATATCATTTCATGAAAATCGACTAATGAAGCCTCGATGGGAAAATGATGAGAATATATATTAAGTTGAAGTCCAGGTTGAAGATTCGGAATAACAAGGATACCTATGTCACGACATGGGATAAGGAAGGTCCCGTATAAGACCATGTCTGGGACATGGCATCGGCACCAAATGAGGAAGGTCCCGTGTAAGATCATGTCTGGGACATGGCCTCGGCACCAAAAGAAGATCTCGTGTAAGACCATGTCTGGGACATGGCATCGACATCGAGTTAAGAGATCCCGTGTAAGACCATATCTTGGATATGGCATTGGCATCGTGATACATGTATGATGAGATTGAGTATCCTCAAATATTCTGAGTAGTTCACGGGCAAGAGAGCTAAGTATGCAAAGATGAAAAAGAGCTAAGCTATGCAAAGATGACAAAGAGCTAAGCTTTGCAAAGATGACAAGGAGTTACATTTAAGTTAAGGATAATAATGATTTAAGTTTATGTTCAAGATAACATAAGTACTAAATTATGTGATGAAGTGACATAGGTACCATGAGTAAAATATGAGTTATGAAACCGTAATGTGATATGTGATGGGTAAGCGTAAGTATGAGTAAGTATGTCAAAGTACTTGAGAACTTGTGTTGTTATTGTTCTGTGAGATGAATGGATTTTACCATGAGTACTTATGTTGCTATTTTAATTCATGCAAACTTACTAAGATATTTGCTTACCCCTCTTTCTTTTCCCTTTTCCTTTTAGTATCGCCAAGCTAGCTCGGGGATCGTAGAACGTCAGAGCTCAGATCACACTATCAATCATTCTTTTGGTATAGTAAAGTTGATTTATTTTGGGTATGGAATGTATAGGAACTTGGTAATCTTGTGTTATGTCATGTTTGAAAGCCAAACTGTTGGCTATTAATGTTATACACTCATTTTGTAAATGGCCATTAGATATTGGCCAATATTTATCAAGTTTCATATTTTAATTATGATGAGTTTTACAAAGAGAAAGTTCATGCAATTGATGGAGTAAAATATGAAGTGTATGAATGAGGATTTAGGGATTCTTAATAGTGTATTATTGCCATATTATATGTTTATTGTGGTGGTATACGTGTGTTTATGTTTCAGGGTGGCAATTGGCTTAGTAAATAGCCTTATAATTGTCCACACGGGTAGAAACACGGGCGTGTGTCTAGGCCGTGTGTGACACACGGCCAGCCCCATGGGTGTGTTGTTAGGCCATGTGTCCCCTGAATCAAAATTGCAAAAATTCAATTCGTCACACGAGCCAGCACACGGGCGTGTGACTAGGCCGTGTGCCCCTTAAAAGGTTGCTGACGTCATAAACAAAATACCCAGGTTTTTCACACACGGGTAAGGACACGGGCGTGTCTAGACCGTGTTAGGGACACGGGCCACAGACACGGGCATGTGTTCGGCCGTGTGAAAACCCCTGTAGGTTCGAAATGAAAAATAAATTCCACATGGGCTAAGAACATGGGCATGTGTGATCACATGGCCTACCCACACGGGCGTGTTCCATTCCACACAGGTGTGTGGCCCTGTTTAGGCAAAAAAATTTCTAAGTGCGCAAAAGTTTCTGGGTTGGTTCCGAACCATTCTGATTGTATGTTTAGGGTCTCGTAGACCCTTAATAAGGTCGTTATGAATATGAATGAGAAAGATTAAGTTGGAATGAAATTTTATGGCCCGATGTGGTATGTTAAGCAAGTTATGTCCTCTAATGCTTCGTACCCGGTTCCAGCGTTCAACACGGGTAAGGGGCATTATATTTAGTGGTATCAGAGCTATGGTTTATTCGGTTCTTTGACTAACGTAGTGCAACATCCCAGTTTAGGGCCTAGTCAGAATAGTGGTGCGAGACCACAAATCTGAGGGTTACAAATGAGTTTTTGAGCTTTATGCCTTGTATGCATGCTAGTGTGAAAGTTTCATGAAGCAATTTTGTGAAATTGTGGTTGAATTGTCTAAAAGGACTAAATTGCAAAAGTTGCAAAATGTGTGTTTCTAGAAGCTATATGTGTGAAATAGCTTTAGATTATTAATTAGAGGTCCTTAAATAGCAATTTTTCCAATTTCTAATATTTGGACAAAATTGGGCATGGATGAGTTAAAATAGAAAGTTTATCAAAAAGGGCATTTTGGTCATTTAACAAATAAGTGACTAAAAAAGAGAAAAGATGACAAAATCATGCTCATCTTCTTCCCCTCATTACCAAAAATTTGAAGGAAGCCATAGCTAGGGTTCTTCAATTTTTCAAGCTTGCTAGTAAGTGCATCTAGCCTCGTTTTTTTATATTCTTTGTATTTTTGAAGTCCCGGTAGCATGAATAAGCTATTTTTAGCTATTTGATGAGCTATGAAGGATGTTCAAAAATGTGGTCATGTATGACATGCATGTATTTTGTTGTTTTATGGAAGATTATGAAAGCTTGATGTAGTAGAAACATCTTTTGTTAAGTGATTTTCATTGAAAATACATGTAGGGACTTGATTGTGAAAATTTTAAGTTTGGTCATACATGTGTGTTTTAGTGAGAATTGATGATAGCTTTAGTTGAATAAGTGGTTCGACTAAGCATGAAAGACTAGAAAGTTGAATAAAAATCACTTTACGAGCCTTTGGGGCTAAAGTGTAAATATGAGAAAGTTTAGGGCCAAAATAGTAATTTTTCTAAAGTATGAGATGTGGGTCAATTTAGTCAATGTATGTATTGAATAAGCTAATTTATTCATTATAGATCAAGAAAGACGAAGCCCAGATCGAAACCGAGGCAAAAGCAAGGTGGTGGACTAAATTGCAAGTCTCAATACTTTTGAGTATCGAGGTAAGTCTATGCATAAACAATGCATTCATACTTAAAAATTATTAATGCTAGATAGTGTATAGCATGGTTGAGAATGATTGAGAACCTATGTGGTTCAAGTGAAATGGATGGATGAATGATTAAGTAAGTAGATTTGTGAATGTGTTGTGATAATGCAAAAAGGTGGGCTAAGTGCGATACCATCCTAATGCATATTGACGATGAGCTAGCAATGTGCAATGCTATCATTAGGTATGTTATTTAGTGGGCTATGTGCGAAACCGCTATGAATACCTTGTTGGTAGGCTAAGTGCGATACCACCTTACTAATTGAATGGGGTGGGCTTAGTGCGGAACCACCGAGAGATTTGTTGTGTGGATGTGATAGTGAGTAGATTAGCTGTGTGGATTAGCAGTGTGGACTAGCTGTGTGGATGTATTATCGAGAATAATGATGTGTTGTATATTGTGTAAATGTGACATTGAATGCAGGGGTGCATTTTGATGGTTATGAGTATGTGACTCATGATGTGTTGGAAATGTGGTAAGGGATAGAAAGAGTAAGCATAGTTGTGAATTACTTATGTTAGTATAATGCTAATTGTTGCTTAGCTTATACTATGTTGCTTAATTGTTTATGTGTAAACTTACTAAGCTCAAAGCTTACTCTCTTTCTTTTCCCTTGTCTTATAGAGTAAAAGTGTTGAATCGAGACACGAGGATCATTTGGAAGATCGCCCACACTATCAGCACACTCTGGTACATTAGACTCAATGTTTTGTATATGGCATGTATAGGGGCTAGACAAATTAGTGAATTTTTGGTGTAAATGGCTAAGATGTGTTGGCCTTTAGATGGATAGTGTATTTTGTATAATGCTATGGTTGTTGGCTATTACATTATATGAAAGAAAGATGTAGTTTTCTATGTGAGATTACATTTCAATTTGAGTTGATTATGGATGTGTTGTATGAGTGCATGTTGTGTAAGCTATAAGGGTGAGAAGAGCTTAGCAAATAGCTTTGTTCTTGGCCATGTGGATAGACACACGGACGTGTGCCTAGGCCATGTTTGACACACGGTCAGCCCACGGGCGTGTGCTTTGGCCGTGCGTCCCCTACATGTTAGTATTGTAAATCAAAATAGACCACAGACTAGTCACACGGGCGTGTGCCTATGGTGTGTGGGATTAATCAGTGTTGGCCACGGGCTAGCCACATGGGCGTGTGTCTAGAATCTAGGCCGTGTTAAGGTAGTCAGTGTGCACCACGGGTGGTAAGCACGGGCGTGTGCCTTGGCCGTGGGACATTGGCAGAATGCTGGGGTTTTTAGGCACGGTTTGGGGACATGGGCGTGTGTGTCCATGCACGGGCGTGTCTAATCTTGCACGGGCGTGTGAGATCTGTGCAAAAGAGAAAAATTTTAAGATTCGAAAAAGTTCCGGTTTAGTCTCGAAAGCCCTCGTGTGTATGAGTGAGGCCTCGTAAGTTGAGAATGAGGTTGTTGAGATGACTTCAGAGATTTGTTACGACGAGCCTAAGTGGCGATCAAGTGGTTTGAGCTCGGTAACTCCTCGGGCCCGGTTTCGGTGTAGAACCCGGGTAAGGGGTGTAACATTTAGTGGTATCAGAGCTATGGTTTAGTCGGTTCTAGGACTACCATAGCGGGTGTAAAAGTCTAGCTATACAAGCCATAAGTGTACAATGATAGTGTGGTGGTTTCTGATGATTTTAAATCTTGTTTTATATAGTATATGGATTCTGATCCATTAACTACTGATGAAGCAGCTAGTAATGCGCCGGCTCCTGCGCAAGGAACCGTGCCCGTTGAGAGTGGACCCGAGGTCAATGGTCAAGGGGAAGAGGCACGGGAAGCCTTTCTCCAGATGATGATCAATTGGTACTCAGATTATGTTTGAGTGAACCCTAATGCTCAACCTCCTCCACCTCCTCCTATACCTCAGCCAAATCCAGTGGCTCCTCAAGGTATGGATGTAGTGAGGATATCGAAGCCCCCGGTGGATAAGATTAGGAAGTACGGGGCTGAGGAGTTTAGAGCTAAGGTAGATGATGACCCAGAGAGGGCGGAGTTCTGGTTGGAGAACTCGATGAGGGTGTTCGATGAACACTCATGTACGCCTTAGGAGAGCTTGAAGTGTGTCGTATCCTTGCTGAGAGATTCGGCATACCATTGGTGGAAAACACTAACGTTGGTAGTCTCGAGAGAGCGGGTGATGTGGGACTTCTTTCTGGAAGAGTTCTGAAAGAAGTATATAAGCCAGCGATTTACTGATCGGAAAAGGAAGGAATTCCTTGAGTTGATGCAAGGAAGGATGTCAGTAGCAGAGTATGAGCGTGAGTTTGTTAGGCTTAGCAAATACGCTCAAGAATGTGTATCGACTGAGACCATCTTGTGTAAGAGGTTCGAAGATGGGATGAATGAGGACATCAAACTCTTAGTTGGTATTTTGGAGTTGAAAGAATTTGTAGTGTTGGTTGAAAGGGCAAGTAAGTAGAAGTTTGAGTTCGTAAAAGAGGAGGGTCGTGAGTGAAGCCCGAGATGCTAGAAAGAGGCCGATGGGCAAGTCGTACCAAGCCCAATCGAAAAGATCCAAGGAAGTGAATCCTCGGACGACAGTACCAGTGGGTTATTCGTATTGAGACTTGGGCAATACTCGTTCAGGTTCGAGAGTCTAAGCTACCTCGATTGAAAGTGTGGGCAATCTGAAGAGTAAACTGGAGTGTCCAAGTTGTGGTAGATATCACACTGGAAGGTGTTGGGGTAACAGTCGAAACTGTTATAAGTGTGGTTCCCCCGACCATTTTATCCGAAACTGCCTCGAGAGGGATGATAAGAAAGAGAAGCAAGAGATGAGACCTAGCGATGTGTCTGCAAGGGGTAGACCACCAAGGAACCCGAGAGGCAAGAATAGTGGTAGAGGTGCATCCAGAGACTCTGCTATGAGACCGGAGGGTCGGGCACCTGCAAGGACGTATGCTATTCGCGCTCGCAAAGAAGCATCCTCCCCTGATGTGATAACGGGTATTTTTTCTCTCTTTGAAACCTTTGTTATTGCTTTAATAGATCCAGGGTCTACCCATTCTTATATTTGCATGAGATTAGCATCTAGTTTGAGTATGACCGTTGAGCCTACGGACATAGTGGTTAAGGTGTCAAACCAGTTAGGAAAGCATGTGTTAGTGGACAAGGTGTGTAAGAATTGTCCTTTATTGTTTGAGAATCATTATTTTCTGGCAAACCTTATGTTGTTGCCATTTGATGAGTTTGATTTAATCCTAGGCATGGATTGGTTGACTACCCATAGTGTCTTAGTGAACTGTGGTAGTAAGTCTATTGAATGGAAATGTGAGAGTGGAGATATGGTTCGGGTTGAATTAGGTGGATCGGACAGTCTACCAGTGATGATTTCTTCCCTAGTGGCTGAGAAATGTTTGAGAAAATGATGTGAGTCCTATCTTGCTTTTGTGTTGAATACTCGAGAGGTTGGAGTAGAGTTTGAAACAGTGCCAGTGGTATGTGAGTATCCAGATGTATTTCCGGAAGAGTTACTCGGATTACCTCCAGTGAGAGAAGTCAAGTTTGGAATTGAGTTGGTTCCGGGAATGACACCGATTTCAATTACTCCATATAGAATGGCACCTGTAGAGTTGAAAGAACTGAAGGTTCAGTTGCAAGATTTGATAGATAAGGGTTTTACAAGACCGAGCTACTCACCGTGGGGTGCTCCGGTATTATTCGTGAAGAAGAAAGATGGGTCTATGAGGTTGTGTATGGACTATAGACAACTGAACAAGGTGACGGTGAAGAATAAGTATCCTTTACCAAGGATTGATGATCTTTTTGATCAACCAAGGGAGCTACAGTGTTCTCCAAGATAGACTTGAGGTCCAGTTATTATCACTCGCAGTGAAAGAGTAAGATGTGTTGAAAACCGCATTTGGACAAGGTATGGCCATTATGAGTTTTTGGTTATGCCGTTTGGTTTGACGAATGCACCTGCGATTTTTATGGATCTGATGAACCGTGTTTTCAGACCATATGTGGACAAGTTTGTATTTGTCTTTATTGACAATATATTGATCTATTCTCGGGATGAGAATAATCACGAAGAGCATTTGAGAATTGTCTTGCAAACTTTGAGAGATAAGCCGTTGTATGCTAAGTTTAGCAAGTGTGAGTTTTGGCTCTGAGAGGTCGGATTCCTAGGACACATGGTGTCAGGTGATGGTGTCAGAGTTGACCCAAGTAAGATATCGGCTGTTGTGGATTGGAAACCGCAAAGGAACATGTCTGAAATTAGAAGTTTCTTGGGATTAGCATGATATTACAGACGTTTCGTAAAGGGGTTCTCCGTGATTGCTACTCCGATGACGAAGTTGTTGCATAAAGATGTCAAGTTTGAATGGATTGAGACATGTCAACAGAGCTTCGAGAGACTGAAAACAATGTTGACTGAGGCACCGATTTTGGTTCAACAAGAATCGGGGAAGGAGTTCGTGGTTTATAGTGATGTGTCGTTTAATGGTCTCGGTTGCATGTTGATGCAAGAGGGTAAGGTAGTCGCTTACGCCTCGAGGTAGCTAAAATCGCACGAGAAGAATTATCCGACTCATGATTTAGAGTTAGCGGCGATTGTTTTTGCGTTA
The DNA here is from genome assembly GCA_025698515.1 of Gossypium sturtianum. Lineage (NCBI taxonomy): Eukaryota > Viridiplantae > Streptophyta > Magnoliopsida > Malvales > Malvaceae > Gossypium > Gossypium sturtianum. The sequence goes on from CM046951.1 coordinate 44,397,169, forward strand.
AAGATTTGGCGACATTACTTGTATGGTGAGAAGTGTCGAATCTTTACGGATCACAAGAGTTTGAAGTATTTGATGGATCAGAAGGATCTGAATTTGCAATAGAGACGGTGGCTTGAGTTGTTGAAAGACTATGAGTTAGTCATTGACTACCACCCGAGAAAAGCGAATGCTGTTGCGGATGCCCTGAGTAGGAAATCCTTGTATGCTCTAAGAGTTATGAGCATGAGTTTAGCATTGTCTGATGATGGTGCTATTTTGGCAGAATTGAGAGCTAAGCCGCTATTTGTTCAACAAATATGTGAGGCTCAGAGAAATGACAGTGAGATGCAAGCTAAGATAGCTAAGTGCAGATCAGAAAGTGATTCTGATTTTCGAGTGGATTTGAATGGTTGTCTGATGTATCGTGACAGAATTTGTGTTCCTAAAGATGAGGAGTTGATTTGAAAGGTTTTGTATGAGGCCCACGGTGGATGTTTGTCAAGACATCCCAAGGCAAGATTTAAAATGTACAATGACTTGAGGAAGTTGTATTGGTGGACGGGTATGAAAAGTGAGATTTCAGAGTTTGTGACAAAGTGTCTGATTTGTCAAAAGGTGAAGGCTGAGAATCAAGTGCCTTCGGGATTGCTTCAGCCAGTAATGGTACCCGAATGGAAGTGGGATCGGATTACCATGGATTTTGTAACGGGGTTACCGATGACTCCGAGAAAGAGAGATGCTGTGTGGGTTGTTGTGGATAGATTGACAAAGTCGGCTCACTTTATTCCAGTACGTGTTGATTATTCACTGGACAAGTTAGCTGAGTTGTATGTGGCAGAGATAGTGAGGTTGCATGGTGTGACTGTGTTTATTATATCGGATAGAGATCCGAGGTTTACTTTGAGATTTTGGAAGAAGTTGCAAGAGGCCATGGGTACGAGATTGAATTTCAGTACTGCGTTCCATCCGCAAACCGATGGTCAGTCTGAAAGAGTGATTCAAGTTCTTGAAGATATGCTTCGATGCTGTGTGTTAGAATTCGAAGGTAGTTGGGAGAGATATCTACCTTTGGTCGAATTCGACTACAACAATAGTTATCAGTCGAGTATACAGATGGCACCGTATGAGGCTTTGTGTGGTCGTAAGTGTCGGACTCCTTTGTATTGGATAGAGCTTAGTGAGAAGCGGATCCATGGGGTCGATTTAGTGAAGGAAACTGAAGAGAAGGTGAAAGTAATCCGTAATAGTCTGAGAGCTGCTTCGGACCGACGGAAGTCGTATGCAGATTTGAAAAGAAAAGAAATTGAGTTTAAAGTGGGCGACAAAGTGTTTTTGAAAGTGTCCCCGTAGAAGAAGATTATGAGATTTAGACAAAAAAGGAAATTGAGTCCATGGTTCATAGGGCCGTATGAGATTACAGATAGAATTGGGCCTGTAGCATACCGGTTGGCTTTACCGGTAGAGTTGGAAAAAATTCATAATATGTTCCATGTGTCGATGTTGCGACGGTATCGCTCCGATCCTTCACATGTGATTCCTTCGACAGAAATTGAGATAAGACCGGATATGTCTTATGAAGAGGAGCCGATTAAGATCTTGCCTCGAGAAGTGAAACAGTTGAGAAATAAGAGCATAGCACTAGTGAAAGTGTTATGGCAGAAACATGGTGTGGAAGAGGCTACGTGGGAAACGAAAGAAGCTATGAGAGAGTAACATCCAAACCTCTTTACTGGTAAGATTTTTGGGGGCGAAAATCTCTAAAGAGGGGAGAGTTGTAACATCCTGATTTAGGGCCTAGTCAGAATAGTGGTGCGAGACCACAAATCCGAGGGTTACAAATGAGTTTTTGAGGTTTATGCCTTGTATGCATGCTAGTGTGAAAGTTTCATAAAGCAATTTTGTGAAATTGTGGTTGAATTGTCCAAAAGGACTAAATTAAAAAAGTTGCAAAATGTGTGTTTCTAGAAGCTATATGTGTGAAATAGCTTTAGATTATTAATTAGAGGTCCTTAAATAGCAATTTTTCCAATTTCTAATATTTGGACAAAATTGGGCATGGATGAGTTAAAATAGAAAGTTTATCAAAAAGGACATTTTGGTCATTTAACAAATAAGTTATTAAAAAGGAGAAAAGATGACAAAATCATGCTCATCTTCTTCCCCTCATTGCCGAAAATTTGAAGGAAGCTGGAGCTAGGGTTCTTCAATTTTTCAAGCTTGCTAGTAAGTGCATCTAGCCTCGTTTTTAATATTCTTTGTATTTTTGAAGTCCCGGTAGCATGAGTAAGCTATTTTTAGCTATTTGATGAGCTATGAAGGATGTTCAAAAATGTGGTCATGTATGACATGCATGTATTTTGTTGTTTTAAGGAAGATTATGAAAGCTTGATGTAGTAGAAACATATTTTGTTAAGTGATTTTCCATGAAAATGCATGTAGGGTCTTGATTGTGAAAATCTTAAGTTTTGTCATACATGTGTGTTTTAGTGAGAATTGATGATAGCTTTAGTTGAATAAGTGGTTCGACTAAGCATGAAAGACTAGAAAGTTGAATAAAAATCACTTTACGAGCCTTTGGGGCTAAAGTGTAAATATGAGAAAGTTTAGGGCCAAAATAGTAATTTTAATAAAGTATGAGATGTGGGTCAATTTAGTCAATGTATGTATTGAATAAGCTGATTTATTCATTATAGATCAATAAAGACGAAGTCCGGATCGAAACCGAGGCAAAAGCAAGTTGGTGGACTAAATTGCAAGTCTCAATACTTTTGAGTATCGATGTAAGTCTATGCATAAACAATGCATTCATACTTACAAATTGTTAATGCTAGATAGTGTATAGCATGGTTGAGAATGATTGAGAACCTATGTGGTTCAAGTGAAATAGATGGATGAATGATTAAGTAAGTAGATTTGTGAATGTGTTGTGATAATGCAAAAAGGTGGGCTAAGTGCGATACCATCCTAATGCATATTGACGATGAGCTAGCTATGTGCGATGCTATCGTTAGGTATGTTATTTAGTGGGCTATGTGCGAAACCGCTATGAATACCTTGTTGGTAGGCTAACTGCGATACTACCTTACTAATTGAATGGGGTGGGCTTAGTGCGAAACCACCGAGAGATTTGCTGTGTGGATGTGATAGTGAGTAGATTACCTGTGTGGATTAGCTGTGTTGACTAGCTTTGTGGATTAGCTGTGTGGATGTATTATTTAGAATAATGATGTGTTGTATATTGTGTAAATGTGACATTGAATGCAGGGGTGCATTTCGATGGTTATGAGTATGTGACTCATGATGTGTTGGAAATGAGGTAAGGGATAGAAAGAGTAAGCATAGTTGTGAATTACTTATGTTAGTATAATGCTAATTGTTGCTTAGCTTATACTATGTTGCTTAATTGTTTATGTGTAAACTTACTAAGCTTAAAGCTTACTCTCTTTCTTTTCCCTTGTCTTATAGAGTAAAAGTGTTGAATCGAGACACGAGGATCATTTGGAAGATCGCCCACACTATCAGCACACTCTGGTACATTAGACTCAATGTTTTGTATATGGCATGTATAGGGGCTAGACAAATTAGTGAATTTTTGGTGTAAATGGCTAAGATGTGTTGGCCTTTAGATGGATAGTGTATTTTGTATAATGCCATGGTTGTTGGCTATTACATTATATGAAAGAAAGATGTAGTTTTCTATGTGAGATTGCATTTCAATTTGAGTTGATTATGGATGTGTTGTATGAGTGCATGTTGTGTAAGCTATAAGGGTGAGAAGAGCTTAGCAAATAGCTTTGTTCTTGGCCATGTGGATAGACACACGGACGTGTGTCTAGGCCATGTTTGACACACAGTCAGTCCATGGGCGTGTGCTTTGGCTGTGCGTCCCCTGCATGTTAGTATTGTAAATCAGAATAGAGCACGGACTAGTCACAAGGGCGTGTGCCTAGGGCGTGTGGGATTAATCAGTGTTGGCCACGGGCTAGCCACACGGGCTTGTGTCTAGACTCTAGGCCGTGTTAAGGTAGTTAGTGTGCACCATGGGTGGTAAGCACGGGCGTGTGCCTTGGCCGTGGGACATTGGCAGAATGCTGGGGTTTTTAGGCACGGTTTGGGGACATGGGCGTGTGTGTCCATGCACGGGCGTGTCTAATATTGCACGGGCGTGTGAGATCTGTGTAAAAGAGAAAAAATTTATTATTGGAAAAAGTTCCGGTTTAGTCTCGAGAGCCCTCGTTTGTATGAGTGAGGCCTCGTAAGTCGAGAATGAGGTTGTTGAGATGACTTCCGAGAGTTGTTACGACGAGCCTAAGTGGCGATCAAGTGGTTTGAGCTTGGTAACTCCTCGGGCCCAGTTCCGGCGTAGAACCCGGGTAAGGGGTGTTACACGTAGTGTAAGCATGATTCTAGCTATACATGCCATAGATATGAGTATATACGTAATGATAGTGTGACGACTCCTGACGATTTAAATTGTGTTTTCATATAGTAAATGGATCCCGATAGAGCTATGGCGAATGATGTAGAAAGTAACGCGCCAGCTCCCACCGAAGGGATGGTGCCAAATGAAAATGAGGATAGACCTACGACTGTGAGTCAGAGAGGAGGAGAAGAGGCTAGGGAAGCCTTTCTCCACATGATGAATGCATGGTACATGGAGTTCGTTCGTGCGAACCCGAATGCACAACCCCCTCCACCCCCACCTATTCCTCAACCTACCCCAGTAGCTCCCCAAGTAGTAGAAGTGGTAAGAAGAGAAAAGCCTCCGGTTGATAGAATTCGGAAACAAGGAGCTGAGGAATTCCGGGCTAGTAAAGATGATGATCCGAAAAGGGCAGAATTTTGGCTTGAAAATACCATCAGGGTATTTTATGAGTTATCTTGTACACCTGAAGAGTGCATGAAGTGTGTGGTGTCTCTTTTGAGAGATTCCGCTTATCAGTGGTGGAACACCCGTGTGTCGGTTGTACCAAGGGAAAGGATCACATGGGAGTTTTTCCAAGAAGAATTCCGGAAGAAGTACATTAGCCAAAGATTTATTGATAAGAAAAGAAAGGAATTCCTTGAACTGAAATAATGTAGAATGACAATAACTGAATATGAGCGTAATTTTGTAAGGCTCATCAAGACGCTCGGAAGTGTATGTGCTCTGAAGCCATCATGTGTAAGAGGTTTGAAGACGAATTAAATGAGGATATCCGATTATTTGTTGTTGTCCTAGAATTGAAAGAATTTGTTGTGCTAGTGGACAGGGCTTGTAAAGCCGAGGAGTTGGTTAACGAGAAAAGAAAAGTTGAGATGGAGTCTTGTGACTCAAGAAAGAGACAAATGAACAAGTCGTTTCAATCTTCATCCAAGAAGTCAAGAGACTTCCCTACCCGATCAGCTACTTCAGCCGGGTTTTCAAATAGAAGTAAGAGTAAACAATACTTGGGGATTAAAACTCAGACTACCTAGACTACCTTAGTTGCTAGTGTTGGGAACACTCGACCTAATAGACTTGAATGTTCACAGTGTGGCAGACGGCATCCCGGTGAGTGCCGAGCCCATGAGAGAGCCTGTTTTAAGTGTGGTTCCCAATATCATTTTATTAGAGAATGCCCTGAGATGGTTGAAAAAGAGAAAATTCAGTGTACCAGATCGGGAAGCACTACTAGAGGGAGACAACAGAGAAACCCGAGAACTGGAACGAGTAGTAAGAGTACACCCAGAGAGCAGGCTGCAAGATCTGAAGGTGGAGCGCCTGCGAGGACTTATGCCATTCCCGCTCGCGAAGAGGCATCATCCCCTAATGTAATTATGGGTACATTTTCTCTCCATGATACTAATGTTATTGCTTTAATTGATCCGGGATCTACCCACTCATATATTTGCATGAAATTAGTATATAGTATGAGCATGCCTGTAGAGTCTACAGAGTTTGTGATAAAAGTGTCCAATCCTTTAGGCAAAAGTGTATTAGTTGATAAGGTATGCAAAGATTGCCCATTGATGATTAGAGGTTATTATTTTAAGGCAAATCTCATGCTATTGCCATTTGATGAATTTGATATAATTCTTGGTATGGACTGGTTAACCACTCATGATGTGACAGTAAATTGTGGAAAGAAATACATTGAATTAAGATGTGAAAACGGGGACACTCTTCGTGTTGAATCAGATGAACATGACAGGCCACCTGTAGTGATCTCTCATATGTTTGCCCAAAAATATGTAAGAAATGGATACAAAGCATGTCTTGCCTTTGTGATGAATGCTAAAGAAACTGAGTTAAGAATTGAATCAGTATCGACAGTATGTGAGTATCCAGATGTATTCCCAGAAGAATTTCTAGGGTTGCCTCCGGTTAGAGAGGTTGAATTTTGCATTGAGTTAGCTCCCGGTACTGCACCTATATCGGTTTCTCTATACAGAATGGCCCCAACTGAGTTGAAGGAATTGAAGGCACAGTTGCAAGAGTTGACGGACAAAGGTTTTGCTAGACCGAGTTATTCTCCGTGGGGTGCTCCAGTGTTATATGTGAAAAATAAAGATGGTTCCATGAGATTATGTATAGATTATCGGTAGCTTAATAAGGTTACTGTGAAGACTAAGTACCCATTGCGAAGGATCGATGATTTATTTGATCAATTGAAGGGAGCCACTGTGTTCTCCAAGATAGACTTGAGGTCCGGTTATTACCAGTTGAGGGTCAAAGAGTCATATGTGCCGAAAACTGCATTTCGAACAAGGTATGGGCACTACGAATTTTTAGTCATGCCTTTTGGCTTAACTAATGCCCCTGCTGTGTTTATGGATTTAATGAACCGTATATTTCGGCCATACTTGGATAAGTTTGTTATGGTTTTTATTGATGACATATTGATATATTCTCGTGATAAGCATGAGCATGCCGGGCACTTGAGGACGGTTTTGCAAATTTTACGAGATAATCAATTGTATGCAAAGTTTAGCAAAAGTGAATTTTAGCTACAAGAGGTTGGATTTTTGGGGTTTATTGTCTCGGGAGATGGAATCCGAGTAGACCCAAGCAAGATTTCAGCTATTGTTGATTGGAAGCCGCCGAGAAATGTATTAGAGATTAGAAGTTTTCTAGGCCTAGTTGGCTATTACAGACAGTTTGTCAAGGGGTTTTCTATGATAGCTACACCGATGACTAGGTTGTTACAAAAAGAGGTGAAGTTTGAATGGACAGAAAAGTGCCAACAGAGTTTTGAGAAACTAAAGGCATTGTTGACTGAGGCTCCAGTTCTAGTGCAACCCGAACCGGGAAAAGAATTTGTGATCTACAGCGATGCATCCTTGAATGGATTGGGCTGTGTGCTTATGCAAGAAGGCAAGGTGATAGCTTATGCCTCTAGACAGTTAAAGCCGCATGCGAAGAATTACCTGACACATGATTTAAAGTTGGTTGCCATTGTGTTTGCATTGAAGATATGGAGACACCATTTGTATGGTGAAAAATGTCAGATATTCACCGATCACAAAAGCCTAAAGTACTTAATGACTCAAAAAGAATTGAATTTAAGGTAGCGAAGATGGTTAGAGCTGATAAAGGATTATGAGCTAGTCATTGACTACCACCCAGGAAAGGCGAATGTAGTCGCCGATTCTTTGAGTAGAAAATCCCTATTTGCATTGAGGGCTATGAATACACGGGTGACTTTGTCAGATGATGGTTCCATTCTAGCAGAGTTGAGGGCTAGAACGATGTTCCTTCAAGAGATTTATGAGGCTAAGAAAGATGACAGTGACTTACAAGCCAAAAGAGTTCAGTGTGAGTCGGGTGTTGAGTTCGAATTTCGAATTAATTCTAATGGATGTTTGATGTTCAGAGACAGAACCTGTATAGCGAGGAATGATGAGCTTATTCGAAAGATTTTATACGAGGCACATAGCGGATGTCTATCGGTACATCAGGGCAGTACAAAAATGTATAATGATTTGAAGAAATGTTATTGGTGGCCGAGTATGAAGAAATATATTTCTGAGTTTGTATCAAAATGTTTGATTTGTCAACAAGTGAAAGCTGAAGACCAAGTACCTTCGGGTTTACTCCAGCCTATTATGGTTCCCGAGTGGAAATGGGACCGTGTTACCATGGACTTTGTGATGGGTTTGCCGTTGACACCGAGTAAGAAAGATGTTGTATGGGTTGTAGTCGATAGACTTACGAAGTGAGCCAATTTCATACCGGTACGTGTTGACTATTCACTTGATAAGTTGGCAGACTTGTATGTTTCTGAGATTGTAACGCTTCATGGAGTGCCTTTGTCGATTATATCGGGCAGAGATCCGAGATTCACATCCCGATTTTGGAAAAAGTTGCAAGAAGCTCTGGGCACAAAGCTGAGTTTTAGTATGGCTTTTCACCCACAAACCGACAGACAGTCGGAGATATTAATACAGATACTTGAGGATATGCTCAAGTGTTGTGTTCTTGAGTTTCAGGGCAGCTGGGAAAAGTATTTACCGTTGGTAGAGTTTGCATACAGTAACAGTTTTCAGTCGAGCTTGAAAATGGCGCCTTATGATGTAACACCCCTTGCCCGTATTCAAGCCGGAATAGGGTTTGAGGCATTACCTAACTGATCTTTCTTAAACATCTTGATCGGGGTTATAAATTTTCGTTTAAACTCATCACTTGTACATACTCAGCCTAGGAGGCCCTACACATACTTCCGATAGGTACCGAAACTATCCCGGGAACTTTACAAATTCAAGAAACTTCTTAATAAAACAGGGGCCACACGCCCATGTGAAGTGGGACACGCCCGTGTGGTCACACACGCCCATGTCCCTACCCTGTGTATAAAATCATGAGTATTCTGTTTGTGTCACACGGCCTAGGCACATGCCCGTGTGACTAGCCCGTGGGCGACAATGACTAATTTCACACGGCCTTGACACGCCCGTGGCCATGGCTCGTGTGCTAAACCTTAGCATTTCTGACTTATCCACACGGCATATACACACGCCCGTGTGCTTCAACCGTGGGCAAATTAAATTCCAAATGTAAAGTGCAGACTTCATATGGCTTGGGCACACGCCCATGTTCTAGCCGTGCCTCCCACGTGGTCTTGACACACGCCCGTGTGTCTACCCATGTGGACAATTATCAGGCTATCTACCAATCCGTTGCCACTCTACATTGCACACATACAAATTCCATTACAAAAACTCCACATAACATCAATTACAAATCTTGCATTATCCCATTTGGCGATCTCAACTATGACTTAATCAACCTTAAATACTAGCCCTATACATGCCATGACTCATAAGGACTTGAAACCTCATACCAAGTGTCTGCTTGATAGTGTGAAAACATCCTCGGCGATCTCCAACCCGAGCTAGCTAAATTAACCTATAAGAGATGGGAAAAAGAAAAGGAGTAAGTAATAATGCTTAGTAAGTTCATCTGTATATAACTAATAAATACTGATATTCATTGAATATATACAACCACAAGGTATTATAATGAGTGTTACTCATAAACTCATGGTTACTTACTCAACCATTCTTGAAACTTACTTATTCTATCTTTTACCACATTCAAAACATGCCACAGGCCAATTACTCGTGTTAATTAGCATACATTCCTGCATTGATCACCACATGATCACATAAAACAACACATCAAGCATTTTTAATAAGCCACTCATATACTAATCTCTCGGTGGTTTCACACTTAGCCCACTATCGATTTCTAATAGGGTGGTATTGCACTTAGCCCACCAAATAATTTCATAAGCGATGGTATCGCACACAGCCCATCGATTAGTAATTCATCGGGTGGTAACGCACACATCCCACCGATAATAATATGGGTGATGGTATCGCACACAGCCCATCACTAACCATCAATAAGGTGATTTCGCACATAGCTTACCGTTATTATACATTCATGGATAATTATCCTTATGTACTTCTCTATTTCAAATGTTCATATGGGAACATCCTCACACACTATTATTCTTGCTTAATTTTCTACGATACTCGTTCGCATTCACACAATGCATTTATAAATATAACTTATGCAGTTGAGGTGCATTAATTAAACATAACCCACCAGGGGTTCATCATATACCGAATTTACCTCAATTCAGTTCTAACACATAATTGTGATTCTCATGGTACAGCCACATACTTTCTCTCTTTCAACATACCCGTTGAATCACTCAAATTGTTAAATAACACTCTTGAGTCTCATATACATATTGTCATATTGACATTATACCCCAATAGGGTCTTACATGTATTAACATGTCGATGCCATGTCCCCGACATGGCCTTACACGAATTTTCACACTGAGGCCATATTCCAGTATGGTCTTATACGGGACCTTAATTATCAACGTATCATGTAAATTTCTTTACCCTCTAGTCTCAAATTAAAATAAGACTCTCATTTCTTGACATTCCGTCAAAACGTATTTAACGTATACATAGAGGCAATTAAACAATCCATACAACATCGAAATGTTAAGTACTTCACTTAGAATTTCATAATTTAGCATATGAACTTACCTCGATGTCGAAAGGGTCGAAAGGAACTTTTTGCCCACATTTCTCTTTTAACTCGTTCTAGGTCCGAATCTCGTTTTTCCATGATCTATCATACCATATTTAGCTCAATTATTAGTCACATTAATCAGTGTGACCCAAAAATCATCTTATGGAAAATTTTTGTTTTTACCCCTAAACTTTCACATAATTACACTTTTGCCCCAAGCCTCGTAAATTGATTTTTATTCAATTTTCTTGTATTTTGGACTTAGCTGAACCATTTTCATAACTATAGCTATCCATATTTCTCACTAATTCATGCACTTATGACTAATTTTACAACTTTTGCAACTCGGTCCTTTTTGTCATTTTCGTCAAAAATCACTTATTAAAACTTGTTTCTCTTCTCATGGACATGCATAATCCACCATTAATCATCAAAATACACACTTAATCAACCATGGCAAAATTCACAAACATCAATGGTTTTGAAAATGAAGGTATGGGATAGCTAAATTGAGTTACCACGACTCCGAAAACATAAAAATCATTAAAAACGGGGCAAAAACCACTCACCTATCAAGCTCCCAAGCTTGGCCAAACATGGCTTTCTCCATGGCTGCCCAATTATTTTCTCACAATCGGCTGGAGAAGAAAATATAAAATAATGGTGCCTTTTTACTATTTTTGTCTTATTATACCCATTTAACTTAACTTCCAAATTTGCCCTTTTTCTTTTCAACTAACTTCAAAAATACCAAAAAAAATATCTTCCATCAACTTATAAGTGGGATAATTTCTTCATAAGGACCTTCACTTTTAAAACCCATCACAATTACACCCTTTATCATCTAGAACACACACTTCGCACTTATAACAATTTAATCCTACTAACCAAATTAAACACTTTTTCGATAAAATTTCTCAACGAAATTTTCACACAACAATTCAATCACATTATAAACCTCAAATTGATAATCCAAGCTATTTCATACTTAAAGCATCTAGGACCTCATATTTTGCAACTTATTTACTTTAGTCCAAAAGTCAAATTGGACACTTTATGCCTAAAATTTCTTCATGAAATTTTTACACATGCATACGAACATATCATAAACCTCATAACAGTCATAAAATAATTATTTCTACTTCAAATTCGTGGTCTCAAACCACTATTCCAATTAGGCCCTAATTCGGTATGTTACATATGAGGCTTTGTATGGGCGTAAGTGTCGAACGCCTTTGTATTGGACTGAACTCAAGGAAAATTAGATTCACGGGGTCGATCTAGTTAGAGAAATCGAAGAGAAGGTAAAAATAATCTGTGATTGTTTAAAAGTTGCTTCTGATAGACAAAAATCCTACTCGGACTTGAAACAAAAAGAGATTCAGTTTCAAGTTGGTGATAAGGTATTTTTGAAAGTATCACCATGGAAGAAAGTTTTTAGATTTGGCTGGAAAGGCAAATTGAATCCGCGTTTTATCGGACCATATGAGATTACCGAGAGGATAGGACCAGTAGTCTATCATTTGACTTTGCCATCCGAGTTGGAAAAGATACATGATGTGTTCCACGTGTCTATGTTGCGACGTTACCGATCAGATCCTTCTCATGTGATTACACCGACAGAGTTCGAAATTCAACCCGACATGACATATGGCGAAGAACCGGTTAAGATTCTAGCACGGGAAGTTAAATAGCTAAGGAATAAAAGTGTAGCTCTCGTGAAAGTATTATGGCAAAGACATGGGGTGGAAGAGGCTACATGGGAGCCCGAGGAGGCTATGAGAAACTAGTACCCAAACCTTTTTACCGGTAAGATTTTTGGGGACGAAAATCCTTAAGGGTTGAGAATTGTAACAACCCGATTTAGGGCCTAGTCAGAATAGTGGTTACGAGACCACAAATCCGAAGTAGAAATATGTATTTTATGATTTTTATGAGGCTTATGATGTGGTTGCATGATTGTGTGAAAATTTCATGAGGAAATTTTATTTATTAGTGATCAATTTATCCATTAGGACTAAATTGCAAAGATTAGAAAATATGAGATTCTAGAAGATTTAAGTATGAAATAGAATTATAAAAATTACTAGAGGTCCTTATGTAGAAATTAGACCATTAAATGTCAAGATGGACAAAAATGGTCATGGGAAGGAAAAATCTCAAGAAAGGGCCTTAAGGGCATTTTAGTCATTTGGTTAATTAATGTATTAAAAAGGAAAAATAAGTCAAAATCTTATCCATCTTCTTCCTCTAAGTGCCAAAATTTGCAAGGAGACATAGCTAGGGTTTCATCAGCTTCCAAGCTTGATAGTAAGTGCATCCTAGCCCCGTTTTTAATGTTCTTCGTATTTTTGAGATACTCGTAGCTCGATTTAGCTATTTCTAGCTATATTTTGAGCTAGGGTTTATGTTCAAAAATTTACCCATGTATGACATGCATGTATTTTGATGTTTTAAGGAAGAATATGAAAGTTTGATGTATGATAAACATCTTTTTCTAAGTGATTTTCATGAAAAATGCATAAAAGGACCAAATTGTAAAAGTTATAAAAATGGTCATACATGAGTGAAATAGTAGAAATTGGGAGCTGTTGTAGTTAAGAAAATAATTCGGCTAGGCTTAAAATACAAGAAAGTTGAATAAAAATCATTTTACGAGCCTAGACACAAAAGTGTAATTATGTGAAAGTTTAGGGGCAAAATCGTAATTTTGCCAATGTATGATCCATGGGTCAATTTAGTCAATGTGAGTATTAAAAAAGTGAAATTGTTATTACAGATCAAGAAACACGAAGCCCGGATCAAAATCGAGGCAAGAACAAAGTTTGGACTAAATCGAACATTTACACATATTTTGAGTACCGAGGTAAGTTTGTGTGAAATTAAAGTTTCACAGTGATTTTATATTTTAAATTGCTTGATCTTATGATAATGAATATCATTTCATGAAAATTGACTAATGAAACCTCGATGGGAAAATGATGAGAATATATATTAAGTTGAAGTCCCGGTTGAAGATTCGGAATAACGAGGATACCTATGTCACGACATGGGATAAGGAAGGTCCCGTATAAGACCATGTCTGGGACATGGCATCAGCATCGAATGTAGGTCATGTATAAGACCATGTCTGGGACATGGCATCGGCACCGAATAAGGATGGTCCCGTGTAAGACCATGACTGGGGCATGGCCTCGGCACCAAAGGAAGATGTCGTGTAAGACTATGTCTGGGACATGGCATCGACATCTATGTACGATCTTATATAAGACCATGTCTAGGACATGGCATCGACATCGAGTTAAGAGATCCCGTGTAAGACCATATCTGGGATATGGCATTGGCATCAAGAGGTGATCCCATGTAAGACCATATTTGGGATATAGCATTGGCATCGTGATACATGTATGATGAGATTGAGTATCCTCCGATATTCCGAGTAGTTCAACGAGCAAAAGAGCTAAGTATGCAAAGATGAAAAAGAGCTAAGCTATGCAAAGATGACAAAGAGCTAAGCTATGCAAAGATGACAAGGAGTTACATTTAAGTTAAGGATGATAATGATTTAAGTTTATGTTCAAGATAACATAAGTACTAAATTATGTGATGAAGTGACACAGGTACTATGAGTAAAATATGAGTTATGAAACCGTAATGTGATATGTGATGGGTAAGCGTAAGTATGAGTAAGTATGTCAAAGTACTTGAGAACTTGCATTGGTATTGTTCTGTGAGATGAATGGATTTTACCATGAGTACTTATGTTGCTATTTTAGTTCATGCAAACTTACTAAGCTATTTGCTTACCCCTCTTTCTTTTCCCTTTTCCTTGTAGTATCGCCAAGCTAGCTCGAGGATCGTAGAACGTCGAAGCTCAGATCACACTATCAATCATTCTTTTGGTATAGTAAAGTTGTTTTATTTTGGGTATGGCATGTATAGGAACTTGGTCATCTTGTGTTATGTCATGTTTGAAAGCCAAAGTGTTGGCTATTAATGTTATACACTCATTTTGTAAATGGCCATTAGATATTGGCCAATATTTGTCAAGTTTCATATTTTAATGATGATGAGTTTTACAAAGAGAAAGTTCATGCAATTGATGGAGTAAATTGTGAAGTGTATGAATGAGGATTTAGGGATTCTTCATAGTGTATTATTGACATATTATATGTTTCTTGTGGTGTTATATGTGTGTTTATGTTTCAAGATGGCAATTGGCTTGGTAAATAGCCGTATAATTGTCCACACGGGTAGACACACGCGCGTGTGTCTAGGCCGTGTGTCAGCCCATGGGTGTGTTGTTAGGGTTTAGGGTTTAGGGTTTAGGGTTTAGGGTTTAGGGTTTAGGGTTTAGGGTTTAGGGTTTAGGGTGCATCAAAATTGTGAAAATTCAATTCGTCACACGGGCCAGCACACAGGCGTATGACTAGGCCGTGTGCCCCTTAAGAGGTTGCTGACGTCATAAATAGAATACCCAGGTTTTTCACACACGGGTGAGGACACGGGCGTGTCTAGGCCGTGTGAGGGACACGGGCCACAGACACGGGCGTGTGAAAACCCCTGTAGGTTCGAAATGAAAAATAAATTCCACACTGGCTAGGAACATGGGCGTGTGTAATCACACGGCCTGCCCACACGGGCGTGTTCCATTCCACAAGGGCGTGTTGGCCTGTTTAGGCAAAAAAAATTCTAAGTGCGCAAAAGTTTTCGGGTTGGTTCCAAACCATTTCGATTGTATGTTTAGGGTCTCGTAAACCCTTAATAAGGTCGTTTATGAATATGAATGATAAATTTTAAGTTGGAACGAAATTTTATGGCCCGATGTGGTATGTTTAAGCAAGTTAAGTAAGATAATGCTTCGTACCTGGTTCCGGCGTTGAACACGGGTAAGGGGTGTTACAAGATATGTGTCTGTTCATAACTTTGAGAAGTCAAGTTTTTTTTTCCTTAACGGCAATGTGAATTTAAATTGTATGAAGACTTTCAAGGAATCGAGATTGTTTCAATTCCACACCACGCTAGAACATTCCAATTCCACATTATTGAAATGACCTCAATGTTTATAATAATTATATTTGTGCCAATTTAAACAATGTGAAACAATATCTAGTGCTCGATTTAAGATGGTTATCGAGTTCCAATGCTATAAAATTAAAATAATGGCGTGTATAAAATCATAGTGTACTAAGTAATGGCTTCTTCAGAACCATTTAATTTCTGTACAACTAAATATAATTTCACTGGGCTTAAATTTAATGACACATTTTAATGAAACTTTCAAAAAAATTATCAAAAATAAAGACAAGAAACAATTTTCGGCCCGTTACGTCTTGTAACCGTTTGTTAGATTAAGCAATCTTATATCCTTAAGTAGACGGGGATGGTGAATCGATCAATGCAAGGCAATTATTCCATGTCTGAATGCTCATCGCTATAATTGTCGCTGGGTTTAGGTCTTTGAATAGAGGATTTTCAAGAGTCCTCTTTACTAATGCGGAGTGGCAAACTTTTCCCAATACAAAAAGTTCACCGCAACACTTGTTAGAAATACTCCCTATCTTGAAAATAGCCGTGAAAGCTTCTTGAACACAGGGCAAACCCATTTTAGTTTCACAATTCTTTTCCTTAATAATCTGGTCGTTCTCCTTCGTAGCCATTACTACCACGCAAGTTAAGAATAAAACCACCTGGACGGAATAAACATTAAGGCTTGCCATACTGCGCGAATCTGATGTTACTAGTTAAATTTGGTCCGTAAAATTAATTTCGAACAAGATTCGCAGGTAAAAAAACTGGCAGTTATAGGAAGTGTTATAACTACATTGGACTAGAATACGTTACAATAAAAGAAAACATTCAATATTTCAGTTTAATTAGCATTAATTTTAATTACTACAAATCTAAATATTAATTCAAATACACACATTTATTCTTCCCTTTATAATTCTTAAATGGCATTAAACGGATCAGGAAAATAAGGTTTAATAAAGATGATTATGTCGTACATATGTTTCTGCGTTGAAACTACAATTGAACTATTACCTCCACTCCAAACCAAACACCAAGACGATAATATGGAGGAAATAACGTATGGAAAAAGCAATGTGAGATATATGACACTTGCATTACAGGCACACATATTCATTATGTGTGTCATCCTATTTTTCTAATTTTTTGTAGTTGTGTAGACAGTTGTTATGTTGATGGTTAAAAATTCACGTGTATCTCAAAATTGAATGAGCTATACCAGATTCCTTTACCAATGATACGTATGTGCCACAATGTAGAAATAATTATGCGAAGCATAAAATCTTATAACCTTGTTGTTCTTAAAAAATTTTTATCACACTTATCATATTTGTAAAATGGAAAATGGAAACTAAATGATTGAAATTCAAAATTAGTTCATAAAAAATATTTCCCGTTTTGAAATTAAGTCAATGTTTGTATTTATCGTGGGACTCCAATTCGATTTTTGTATACTTCATTCTACGTTAACTTTTTAGGTGTAAGCGTTCCGACCCAATTTTACTGAAATATGAATGGAAGCTTTTAGTGGAATAAGTAACGAAACTTGGAAAATGAAAAGTTCTCTTAGAGAGTTAAATTGGAAACAACAAATGATGTTACATTTCTATAACTCTCGTAGGTATTGCCCAAATAATAGATATGATTTAGTTTTTATATAAATTGAACCTTTTCCAATAGGGAGAATGTGGGACGTATGTCGCCGACATATTTGGAGTTTCATTCTCTATCTTGATTAAAAAAAAAAGTAATCGGAAGAAATAAGAATAAGGAAATCAAGTTAAGACTTTGAAGCGTTATAATACTTTCGACCAGGATTTCAAGATTGCCTCTCTTCTACAGAAAAGAAAGAGATCATAACTAAAAGATTAGTATCGAATGAGTGAAAATGGAAAATGAAACGAATGAGTCCATAGGCAAGGAACTATTACAAGTTATAGTGCATGTCCCTTGGAGGATATTTCCTGGCAAGATATGTGTCTTTTCATAACTTTGAGAAGTCAAGGTTTTTTTCCTTAAAGGCAATGTGAATTTAAATTGTATAAAAACTTTCAAGGAATCGAGATTATTTCAATTCCACACCACACTAGAACATTCCAATTCCACATTATTGAAATTGTAACACCCCTCACCCGTATTCAATGCTGGAATAGGGTCACGGAGCATTACCGGACTTACAACACTTATGAACATACATTTCATATACAGTTTATCATATCAAATACAATTCAATCACAACCAATGATAGTGTCCTTTAATCGAGCCTACGAGGCCTTAAACATGCATAAGAAATGGTTCGGGACTAAACCGATAACTCGGTAAATTTTTGTGAAACTTAAATTTTTTTTGCTTCAAATAGTGGACACATGCCCATGTGTCTCACACGGCCACCAGACACGCCCATGTCACAGGCCGTGTGAAAACAGGGGGTACATACTAACTTGGGTCGAACGGCCAACCACACACCCGTGTGTCTAGCCTGTGTGCCCTTCGAAGTGGCCACACACGCCCGTGTGCCAAACTGTGTATTAGGCCATGCCAAACCTGTAGGGTATACTGACTTATGCAACACGGCCAAGTCACACGCCCGTGTGCTAGGCCGTGTGCCAATTAGGGGGTATACTGACTTGTACCACACGGCCGATCACACGCCCGTGTGTGAGACCGTGTGGAGCATACTTACTTAATTTTAAAATCAACACCAACGGACACACGACCGTGAAACCTGACCGTGTGTCACACACGGCTGAGACACACGCCCGTGTCTCTGCCCGTGTGGACAAAAATAACCTATTTACCAAGCCAATTTGCCACACATCTTTACATATACCTACATAACCCAAATGGTACCATTTCAAGACACAAATATGTAGCCAAAAATCATAAACCAATACACAATTCATACTATATCTATATCCACTATTTCAATACTCAATTCAATTCCATTTACATATTCAATTACCTATCAATTCAACTTACTTTACTAAAAATAATATATCTAATTCATCATCCAAAACCAATCCACATCAAACATATCTCAACCAAATAAATACCTCATACCTTAATAAACATTTGAATATCATAATTTAACACCAACCATATCACATGGCAATATACACAACAAACCACATAACTTCCATAAGCTACCTCTTATGGCTCAAAATACATTTCCATTAAACACACCAAAATGACCAAAGCCTATACATGCCATATACCATATATACACAACTCAAAAGTACAAAAATAGATGTTTGATAGTGCGAAGAAGTTCCTGACGATCCCCGGTTTCGAGCTAGCTTCAATAAAATATAACACATAGAAGAAAATAACAAAAGTAAGCTACAAAGCTTAGTAAGTTCGTATGTAAATATGAGATAATCTCAACATTTACTAGCATTTCAAAACGGATAACATAATTAGCATTTAGAGCATTAATCAACAAGTTAACATATAGTTAAACCACATCGTAACTCATAAGTCCTTTGATGTGAGACGGCTCGGGTTGATTCGAGTCATTCACGGGTTTGCCCGATGGTCGACAAGGAGTAATTGAGTTGTCAAAAAAAGATTGAAAATAGGCTAAGGTTGCGGAAGCTTATCAAAGGGGTTTTTAAAATTGGTTAAATTATGAATGTAGGTTCGACTGATAGAAGAAACAAGGAAGGTGTCTAATTGGGTATTTTGGTTTAGCAAAGAAAGAAATAGAGGATGGAAAAGTTCGGGATAAGTGGTGGATGTGGAAAGCAATCTTAAACGTCAGAAACGGTTCAACACTAAAAAGTGTCACCCCGGTTTCTATATTGTTTAAAGTGGTTTTGCGGAATTGTAGATTGTTGAATGCCACCCCAAAAATAGTTGATAAGTTCAAAGGAGTTAGAATGACACCACTAGCTCGCTAGATAAGTCAAGTCAAGACTCACACGAAAATAGGAGAGGAGATAAACTCACTCGAGAACAAATGTTCATTCAAAGATTAGCAAAAAGTCCTTTACAAATGAAAACAACAAAATATTTATAGGCCTAAAGCTAGGATAGCTGAATAGTCAATTCGTATGCTTAATGACTAAGTAAAATTCGTCTAGAATATTCCAAAATACTCCAGAATAAATTCCTTAAGTGGTTGAGTCCATGTCCGGCTGAATGGGACTTCAAGAGGCAGCTTCATGTTGAAGGAAAGTTGATTTGGTGAAGATCAATGCATGGGAGGCCAATGGGCATGTCTAGATTTGGCCAAGAGCTTAATGAGCTCATTTAATTGGCATTCCTTTTCTGAAAGGATATGAACATTAAAGGGCAACTTCTAGATTATACAAATGGACTTGGACGGCTTGAATGGTGCATGGCAGCATCTAGGTTCGGCTGAAGCCTTGAATGAGACATTTAATTTGTAATCTTTGGCTGAATAGATAGGAGTATTAATGAGGGTCCTTGAACAACCATTGATGTGTGAACTTGTTCCTTGAATGGTCATTTGAATGTGAAATCTGGTAACACCCCGTATCCTAGTCCGAGGCTAAGATCGGATACGAGACATTACTATGCTTGAACTTTCTTAAACATGTACTTACGAGCTATAAAATTTCGTTCTGAATTAAAAACTTCTCTTTCTTAGTCAAATCAGACATTTCATGGGCCTACGAGGCCTCAGACTTACGTCCCGAAACTTTCGGAACTCATCTGGAAACTTTCTCTCGAAACAGGGGTCACACGTCCGTGTGACTTGGGACACGCCCATGCACCCCTAAAACATGCCCGTTTCTTTCACCCGTGGAGGATACTGGCAAAATCCACACGGCCTGGCCACGCCCGTGGCCCTGTCCTGTGTGCCAAACCTTGGCATTCTGACTTATCCACGCGTGTGTACACACGCGCGCGTGCGCGCGGCCGTGTGACAATTGAATTTCTAAGTGTCAAGTGCAGACTTCACACGGCCTTGGCACACGCCCATGTGCCAATCGTGTGTATCACACGGCCTGAACAAATGGCCGTGTGACCAGCCCGTGGTCTAACCAGACTTAAGATACTAAGGTGCAGGAGACACACGGCCTAGACACACGCCCGTGTGTCTATCCGTGTGGGCACTTAGAGGCTATCTTACCAAGTCTTTTACCACTCCCGTTTGCATACATTCATATACTACTTCAAAACATTCTCAAATCATCGACTAAAACACATGAATTAACACATTTAATCATTAAAGAGATAAAGTCTTTATCCCATACACTAGGGAGAACTACTCCCAATACAAATACAACCAACTTAAACCATCATCTATGGTCATACACAACCAACTCTAGATTCTCTTAGACTAATACAATTTGGCTACATCGGTTAGAACTTAATCAACTTTAAAAGAATCCCTATACATGCCATGACTCATAAGGATTTGATACCTCCTACCAAGGGTGCGCTCGATAGTGTGAAAACATCTCCATGGCCTCCAACCCGAGCTAATTAAAATAACCTATAAGAGATGAGAAAAGTAAGGGAGTAAGCAATAATGCTTAGTAAGTTCATATGCATAATCTGAAAAATATTGACATTCATTGAATATACATAACCACAAAGTATTATACCGAGTTTTCTCATTAACTCACGGTAACTTACTCAACCATTCGTGAAGCTTACTCATTCTATCTCTTACCATATTCTTACCATGCCACAAGTCAATTGCTCATTTAATTAGTACATATATTCCTGCACTGATCACCACATGATCATATAAAACAACTCGTCAAGCATTTTCAATAAGATACTCATACTGTTAAACTCTCGGTGGTTTTACACTTAGCCCACCGTTGAATCTCTAATAGGGTGGTATCGTACACAGCCCACCAATCATTGATACTTATGGTGATTTCGCACTTAGCTCACCGCTATTTTACATTCATGGAATATGATCCACATGTATATCTCTTTTTCAAATGTTCATCTGAGAACATCCTCACATACTTCTATTCTTACTTAACTTCTATGATACTCGTTTGCATTCACACAATACATTAATAAATCTATCTCATGCAACTAAGGTGTATTGGATACACATACCCCACTAAGGGTTCATCATATACTGAATCCATATCAATTCAATTCTAACACACACTTGTTCTTTTCGTGGTACAACCACATACTTTCTTTCTTTCAACATATACGTTGAATCACTCAAGTTATTAAATAACTCTCTTGAGTCTCATACTCATAATGTCACATAGAATTTATACCCCAATAGGGTCTTACTTGTATTAACATGTCGATGCAATGTCCCTGACATGGTCTTATATGAATTCTTACATCGAGGCCATATTCCAATATGGTCTTACACGAGGCCTTAACTATCATCATCTCATTCTACATACATTTCCTATTACTCTTAGATTCAATTCTTTTGACCTCTCATCAAAGATATTTCATACATTCATAGAGTAAATATACATTCCATACAACATTGGAACATTAAATTACCTCATACGTAATTGCAACATTTGCACATGAACTTACCTCGATGTCGAAAGGGCCAAAAGGGACCTTTTTGCCCACATTTCTCTTTTCATCCGTTCTAGGTCCGAAACTCGTTTTCTTTGATCTAGAACAATGAAATTTAATGATTTAATCATTTATAAATCATAATACACCATAATTTACACTTTAGGCAAAAATGACTATTTTGCCCCTACACTTTGGCAAAATTACGATTTTACCCCTAGGATCGTAAATAAATTTTCATCCATCTTCTTTACTAATCAAGCCTAGTCGAATCACATTCCCTTCTATAGCAACTCAAAATTTCAACTATTTCATGCACTTATTACCAATTTGCAAAATTTACAAATTAGTCCTAATTAGGTGTTTTCATAACAACACCTTTCACAAAAGTTGTTTCTCATCTCCCTATCATTCATTTTCTTCCATAAAAACTCTTCAAACAACACAAACTCTATCATGGTAAGTTCCTATACTTTCAACCATAATGCAAACTAGTCCTCTCTTTAGCTAGCTTAAGCTTTGAGGGCTCCAAATATGCAAAAATCATCAAAAATAAACATCAAATTGACTTACTTGCAAGGATGAGATGTAGCTGAAATTTTCAAGCTTTCAAACCCTTAAGCTTGCTGATATTTTTGGTGGAGAAGAAGGCATAGTGAAAAGATGATAGCCTTGGCTTATTTCATCTTATTTTATTCATTTGTCAACTAATATCACCAACATTTGACCAACATTTAATGCCTTTGTCCCCCTAGCTTCCTATGTGGCCGGCCATCACTAATTCAATGGCCTAATATCACTTTAAGGACCTCCAATTTATAATCCTTAGCTAATTGGCACCTCTAGCAATTCAAATAGAACTTTCGCACTTTATGCGATTTAGTCCTTTTTTCGCAATTAAGCCCTCAATCGCTAAAAATAAAGCACCAAAATTCTCATGCCTCGTTATAAACATATTATAACACATAAAATATCATGCAAATAATTTTCTCTAACTTCGAATTAGTGATTCCGAGATCACTGTTCCAACTAGCCCCTAAATCGAGTTGTTACAATTCTCCCCCCTTAGGGATTTTCGTTCCCAAAAATCTAATTAGGAGGAGTTGTTACCAACATTCTTAAAATGTTTCCATCTACTCTTGAAAATCGTGAATCCACTTATCCTCAAGTTTCTCTTACCAATAACTCTTAAGTTGTGATACATAAGGTCAAAACGTAACTTGAGACCTAGGTTATTCTTCCTCTGGGGCATATACTCTGTAATCTACCAATTTGGAACTCTGCACATGATCATTCGAATCTTTACTGGTTGATTTACTACAATTCGAATGACATTTCCCTTTCTTGGAAATTTTGTCAAACCAAATTTGAAATCTATAAGGTTTTATCTCACTTTCTCATTAAAGCATTCACCAATTGTAGTAGTCTTGTCTTGTGTGCTTTGGAAACTCAGCTTTTAGTGTTCAAATACATCTGACCATAACTCGATCATATTGTGAAATGTACTCTATTGTCGAAACATTTATGCACATAACTACATTTCCTTACTTTCGCATTAGTAGATATGCTACTACTAAATCTCAACTACTAAATCTCATACCAAAACTCTTGTATAAGTTCTGGATTCAACATCATTCACTTTCTATCTCGAGGAAGCATCAACAATAGAAATCTTATCCAACATGGATACCTTATTTAAAATACCATTTATAATAACACTTCTGAACTCTTCTGTTCTGAAAGGAAGACTCACTATAGTCATTAACCTCGTTCAAACTAGGATATTACCAACTAGAGTCAACTGAGTAACTAACTCACATTACTAAACATGGATCTTTCATTCAGACATCTGTACTATGTCTACTATTTGAGTAGTATCACAATAACTATACCCACCATTGTAATAGCTCAAGCCATTTCCACTATTTCATCTTCAAAATCTTCTGTAGCATAAGATACCCTCACTTATTAGAATTCAAAAAATACACATCGATCTTCCCATGGATCAATACATAATATCTAACTCACAACACGGACACAAAAGTGATTGTCTCTCGGATCACCAACTTTCACAACTCTTTCTCTCGATTGATCGATCTCGCGATACTAGAACTTTCAAATAAATAGTTCTTTCTATAGCTTTCAACTCAACCATCACGGTTTGAACATTTCGATGAGCATATCTTTGTATCATGCTCCTACTCACGCATACACACGTAATTTTATTCTCTTTCTTCGATTCATACGTGAATATACACGTAACTTGAATCATATCTCAATATATTAATCTACTCTTTTCTCCATAATCGAGAACCTATTTTAAGCACACTCTCATCCGAGTTTCTCTTGCTATGCTAATCTAGAACCTTTACTATCGTCATATCTCACAATAGCAGGGACATCTCGATCGAATTCGTTAACTCTATTCGGCTTATCCGAAAACCCCTCACACAACGTGAAATTTGTGATTTCACCTCTTATACACGAATCATCACCAACTTCCTCCTCAAGGTACCCAATTAAGGTTACGAGGAGATAGAGGAAATGTTGATTTCAATTAACTAAATCGACAACCGTTTAGTCTACTTTTTCCGTCAGTTAACGTTCTCATACAATCACAATTTCATAAAAAGAACGACCACATCATCCCTGAAGGGAAACATGTATTAGTACATAATACTAAAGGAGATCATTATAATCCCATCCATGGCATTAACTAACCATGCACAAACCATAGGCTTCTAGCCAACTTACTCATACTTGCACTTATATAACACGTTCCATGTCATATATAGTAATCGTCTCTTCGTGATTCATTCACGAGTACATGTTTTCACTCTTTCACATGACTTTAGTACCATTCTCATTTCTACCTCTAGACTCATCTATCTGTCCCATTGATCACTAGGGATAATCAAAGACGTATGTTCATCGTCCTTCATGTAGGTACAAAACCAATGCCACATTCTCGAGGTGGTCTTATATGGAGTCACCTCTAAATGCTAATGCCATATCCCTGATAAGGTCTTATATGGAGTTCCTCATCAAATATCGATGCCATATTCTAGATATGGTCTTATACGGAATCTCAACTCGGTGCCGAGGCCATGTCCCGATCATGGTCTTATACGAGACCTTGTCTATCTCATACCTCGATGATAGCCTCATCATTTTAGTCCTCTAGGACTTCAACCTCATGTTCAACAATAGTTACTCTATTTAGTAGAGTATTATGCATCGATGTGATACAAGACATTCTTAATCATGCTAGCATAGTTATTGCATTAATCCGATGCAAACTTACTCAACTTAACTCTCATAACGTCTCATCAAAATTCAACAGTGGTAAGGGAGTGAGGTTGCAAAGTCCCTTAGCCTAACTCTCGTGACTACATACATATGATTTACTATTCATTATCAATGAAATATCATCATAGTCACATAACTCATCTCAAGTGAGTTTTCACGTTTATCATGTTACAATTATCTCTATCACTCATACTTTTGAACTGTGACTTTAATAACTCATGTTTCACATTAATATCTACTTGTGTACTCAACATTTAACTCTAATTCCTCTTACTATTTCTTATTAATCTAGAGAATGTCTTACGGGTTTTGAGTACGTCGTTTTCTTGATTGCCATAGTCCAACTATGGTCTTACTCGTATCACAACCTTATAGCCCAGCTATTGCTTTACATGTCGTCACGATGCCATAGCCTCGCTATGGTCTTACACGAAATCTCATATCAACACCAATGCCATATCCCGGATATGGTCTTACATGGAAACTCATATCGATGTCGATGCCATATCCCAGATATGGTCTTACACGATCTCATACCGAAGCCAGGTCCCAGACATGGTCTCACACGGGATTACTATTTGATGTCGATGCCATATCCCAGATATGGTCTTAGACGGGATCTCACAACAATTATCGATGCCATATCCCAGATATGGTCTTATCCGATTATCTTATTCAATACCGAAGCCATATCCCTGATATGGTCTTATACGGGATCATGTATCGATGCCAATGCCATGCCCCAGACATGGTCTTATATGGAATCACATATACCGCCATGGTCCAACCATGGTCTTATTCATCATTTTTTTTATCATAAACAATAGCATCACAAATCTCAAATGCTTACTTATTCTTACTAACTCTTACATACATCATGGAACTTACTAGTCTCATGCTTGCAAGGTAAACAAGATAACTGTATCACTTGATCACATAGATCAGCATACTTTACTATGATAATCATAATCTCTAATTCATCATTCATAACATGAATAATACTCATAATCAACTTGATAATGGCTTTACTTACTCATCATTCTTGTTATCTCATTTAAGCTTTACTTGTTTGCCCGATGAATTACTATGAATGACCGAGGATACTGAATCTCATTTCACATGTATCTTGATGCCAATGCTATATCCTTGATATAGTCTTACATGAGATCTCTTACTTGGTATCGATGCCATGTCTTGACATGGACTTACACGAAGTCTTGCTTGTGGGTTCCCTTGGGAACTTACCATTGCCATGTCTTGACATGGTCTTATTGGTAACTTTACTCATGAACTGGTCAATGCCGAGCCTTGGCTTGGACTTACATGAAATCTTCCTTGTTACTCACCAATGCCATGCCTTGGCTTGGACTTACATGGGACCTCTATCTCTTGATAGCTTTCAATGCCAAGACTTGTCTTGGACTTACATGACATCTTTGCTTTGAGACTCGCCAATGCCATGCCTTGGCTTGGGCTTATATGGGTCTTCATTTCATAGTAACTCTTCAATGCCAAGACTTGTATTGGTCTTACATGATAACTTGCTTAATTGCCGATGCCATGTCTTGACATGGTCTTATACGAACTTTCTTGTCTCATGTGGCAGATTGAGTATCCTAAGTAATTCATTTTCAATTGGAATTTTCATATACATGCTCTTAGTAACTTCTTTGTTTAATAAATCATTAAACATTTTCATGGAAATAATGTGCATTTAACAACATAGCAAGCAATTCAATGAAAATATCCATGAAGCTTGAAAATCATACAAACTTACTAAAATTAGCTCGGTTGGGAATCATCTCTGTCTTGACAAAACAATTTCGTTAGAGCCGGGAGACATCACACTATCACTGTCCACATATGGCATGTATAGCTAGAATCTTACTCGTGCTAGGTTAGTCCGAGAACCGACTAAACCATGCTCTGATACCACTAAATGTAACACCCCATACCCTAGTCTGAGGCTAATACCAGATACGAGACATTACTATGCTTGAACTTTCTTAAAAATGTACTTACGGGCTATAAAATTTTGTTCCGAATTAAAAAATTCTCTTTCTTAGTCAAATCAGACATTTCATAGGCCTACGAGGCCTCAAACTTACGTCCCGAAACTTTCAGAACTTATCTGGAAACTTTCTCTCGATGCGGGTCACACGTCCAGTGTGACTTGGGACACGCCCGCGTGCACCCCTAAAACATGCCCATGTCTTTCACCGTGGAGGATCTTTGGAAAAATCCACACGGCACGGACATGCCCGTGGCCCCATCCGTGTGCCAAACCTTGGCATTCGACTTATCCACACGGGCTCGTACACACACCCGCAAAGCGTCACCGTGTGACAATTGAATTTCTAAGCGTCAAGTGCAGACTTCACACGGCCTTGGCACACGCCCATGTGCCAATCATCAGTATCACACGGCTGAACAAACGGCCGTGTGACTAGCCCGTGGTCTAATCTGACTTAAGATACTAAGGTGCAGGAGACACACGGCCTAGACACACGCCTATGTGCCTATCCGTGTGGGCACTTAGAGGCTATCTTACCAAGCCTTTTACCACTCCTGTTTGCATACATTCATATACTACTTCAAAACATTCTCAAATCATCGATTAAAACACATGGATTAACACATTTAATCATTAAAAAGATAAAGTCTTTATCCCATACACTAGGGAGAACTACTCCCAATACAAATACAACCAACTTAAACCATCATCTATGGTCATACACAACCAACTCTAGATTCTCTTAGACACATACAATTTGGCTACATCGGTTAGAACTTAATCAACTTTAAAAGAATCCCTATACATGCCATGACTCATAAGGATTTGATACCTCCTACCAAGGGTCTGCTCGATAGTGTGAAAACATCTCTGGCGGCCTCAAACCCGAGCTAATTAAAATAACCTATAAGAGATGAGAAAAGTAAGGGAGTAAGCAATAATGCTTAGTAAGTTCATATGCATAATCTGAAAAATATTGACATTCATTGAATATACATAACCACAAAGTATTATACCGAGTTTTCTCATTAACTCACGGTAACTTACTCAACCATTCGTGAAGCTTACTCATTCTATCTCTTACCACATTCTTATCATGCCACAAGTCAATTGCTCATTTAATTAGTACATATATTCCTGCACTGATCACCACATGATCATATAAAACAACTCGTCAAGCATTTTCAATAAGATACTCATACTGTTAAACTCTCGGTGGTTTTACACTTAGCCCACCATTGAATCTCTAATAGGGTGGTATCGTACACAGCCCACCAATCATTGATACTTATGGTGATTTCGCACTTAGCTCACCGTTATTTTACATTCATGGAATATGATCCACATGTATATCTCTTTTTCAAATGTTCATCCGAGAACATCCTCACATACTTCTATTCTTACTTAACTTCTATGATACTCGTTTGCATTCACACAATACATTAATAAATCTATCTCATGCAACTAAGGTGTATTGAATACACATACCCCACTAAGGGTTCATCATATACTGAATCCATATCAATTCAATTCTAACACACACTTGTTCTTTTCGTGGTACAACCACATACTTTCTTTCTTTCAACATATATGTTGAATCACTCAAGTTATTAAATAACTCTCTTAAGTCTCATACTTATAATGTCACATAGAATTTATACCCCAATAGGGTCTTACTTATATTAACATGTCGATGCCATGTCCCTGACATGGTCTTATATGAACTCTTACATCGAGGCCATATTCCAATATGGTCTTACACGAGGCCTTAACTATCATCATCTCATTCTACATACATTTCCTATTACTCTTAGATTCAATTCTTTTGACCTCTCATCAAAGAAATTTCATACATTCATAGAGTAAATATACATTCCGTACAAAATTGGAACTATAAATTAACTCATACGTAATTGCAACATTTGCACATGAACTTACCTCGATGTCGAAAGGGCCAAAAGGGACCTTTTTGCCCACATTTCTCTTTTCATCCGTTCTAGGTCTGAAACTCATTTTCTTTGATCTAGAACAATGAAATTTACTGATTTAATCATTTATAAATCATAATACACCATAATTTACACTTTAGGCAAAAATGACTATTTTGCCCCTACACTTTGGCAAAATTACGATTTTGCCCCTAGGCTCGTAAATAAATTTTCATCCATCTTCTTTACTAATCAAGCCTAGCCGAATCACATTCTCTTCTATAGCAACTCAAAATTTCAACTATTTCATGCACTTATTACCAAATTGCAACATTTACAAATTAGTCCTTATTAGGTGTTTTCATAACAACACCTTTCACAAAAGTTGTTTCTCATCTCCCTATCATTCATTTTCTTCCATAAAAACTCTTCAAACAACACAAACTCTATCATGGTAAGTCCCTAGACTTTCAACCATATTGCAAACTAGTCCTCTCATTAGCAAGCTTAAGCTTTGAGGGCTCCAAATATGCAAAAATCATAAAAAGTAAACATCAAATTGACTTACTTGCAGGGATGAGATGTAGCTGAAATTTTCAAGCTTTCAAACCCTTAAGCTTGCTGATATTTTCGGTGGAGAAGAAGGCATAGTGAAAAGATGATAGCCTTGGCTTATTTCATCTTATTTTATTCATTTGTCAACTAATATCAACAACTTTTGACCAACATTTAATGCCTTTGTCCCCCTAGCTTCCTATGTGGCCGGCCATCACAAATTCAATGGCCTAATATCACTTTAAGGACCTCCAATTTATAATCCTTAGCTAATTGGCACCTCTACTAATTCAAATAGAACTTTCACACTTTATGCGATTTAGTCCTTTTTCGCAATTTAGCCCTCAATCGCTAAAATTAAAGCACCAAAATTCTCATGCCTCTTTATAAACATATTACAATACATAAAATATCATGCAAATAATTTTCTCTAACCTCGAATTAGTGATTCTGAGATCACTGTTCTGACTAGCCTCTAAATCGGGCTGTTACAAATTCTCCACCGAATAGTCACTAGGTGTGAAAGCTTGTGTGGATGGCATTGATGGAGTCTTTGGGAAGTGGACGGCCAACTAGGGGAAGCTTAATGGCAGCAGCACCTTGACCAAATGGTCACTTGGAGAAGCCAAACAATTAGCCAAATTTCGTTGAACATAGCCATGCATGCATGTGCTCATTCCTTGAACCAAGCCGTGCATGAACTTGGCTTTAAATGCTGCCCACATTCGGCCAACCTACAAAATGGATGAACCAACTTAAATTAATTCACATTCAGCTGAACATAGTTAAAAATATAACTTGGACACTTTAAATACACATAATTAAAACTAGACAAATTTAATAAAGTCTTAAACAAGATATATTAAATTCGGCTAAGACACATTTAAAACATGTAATAGATCAAGACATAATTATGAGCTGTAGTAAATTAAACTAAATTACTGAAAACTTAATTTATTCAATATTAAAATAAATGAGCTGAATTAAACTTAAACCGAGCTCAAATGAGCTGAAGTAAGCTCATGTGAGCTGAACCGAGCTCATGTGAGCTGAACCGCATTGATTGAAGTTTGATGAGCTAAAAGTGAGCTGAAATCAGCTTGGACCAAAGTGCAAGGATTCTCCATCTTCATCGAGCTGAGTTTTGGTCCAAAATTGAGTCATTGAAGCCGAATTAGCTTCTTGGATTCGTTTAGCTTGAACTCGAATCATCGGGCCTTTGGGGAGCTTTAGAGGATCAAAAAGTGAATTTTGGGTTGCCCCGAGTGTGCTTACATCATCCCCCCTCTTCAAAGAGACTTGTCCTCAAGTCGAGCCGTTGGTTCACTCGAAAACATTCGTGCGGCTTGCCTTGGTCGAAAGGGGCGAAGGACAAATGAGTGATTTTAAATTTATAGCCATGCGTTAACAAGAAGCAATGTGAACAAACTTGCAGTCCAAGCATAATCAAAACAAGACAAGTATAATGTATGAAAATGGACAAATTCATATTATCATGCAAACAAACTAATTTACTAGCCAATGCCTTGTCAAATGTTTGAAACAGAATTGAATAGGGTTCAAGGCATTCAATCAACTTAAATTGCTTCCAGAAGTCATGATTGGAATACAAGTAATGAGTCAAAAGATAGACGTAATCATCACAAACAGGTAATTGAAAAGACTCACATGGTTCATGAATTGGCACAATCTAAACGATTGACTATATACTCTCCCACAAATGCTTCATCATAATTATCAAAAACAAGAATCTTTTTATCAACAATCAAAACAGATAGATCATCATCAAGCAAATTAGAACAATTAAACGTGTCATGATATAAGTGTTTTACAAAAGCTAATTCATCAACACGATTTTTATCACCATCAGAGGAAAACAAAGACGTTTCAAAAATTTCAAGTGTCTTACCTTTATGAGCAGGAAAATAAAGATCATTTTTACCTCGCTCGATCAACACAAACCTTCACTCCTCAGGTGTATAGTGTAGTCGAAGCTTCGTGGTTGAATTAACCTTTTCCAAATGAAACGCAAACTTCATGTACAACCACAGAAATGGTTTAAGGAACGAATTTATATTGAAAACAAATTTGTCAAGTTTCGTTTCTTTATTCAAAAACCAAGTATCAAAACAATTGAAATTGTTCACACACAATCGATGATGCTTGATTTTCCCACAAAAGGAACCAAAACAGATTTCGGGTTTAAACACACGAGTTTGATTACTTATGCCGAAATGTAGCAAATGTTTCATTAAGTCAAACATGTCAAACCAAAAGGATTTATGCATCCACAGAAACAAACAATCAAAACTCTTTGTATTCTTCGAAATAAATTTGCAAAAAATCGAGGATTTCAAGAAAAGCAGTAAATGATTCACATAATTACCAAAATCGAATAAATTGAGATACTTATATGAAAATGCGTTGTCACACATAATCGAGTTTCGTATTTGACAATTAAATAGTACTTCACCTTCAAACTTGTCAACGCAAAGATTTCTGTTAGAAAAGCTCGTCTCACCACCATTTGAAACTTTAACAATAATCAAAGAAGGAAAATTAACCATTCCTTGGCACAGAGCTTTTACAAAGATGAAGTCATCAATAAGATGTTTACGCACGTTCAAGGAAGATAGTGGAAGTTCAAGTGCTAGGTGATCCTTACCTAACTTACCTTCGGGCTCGTATGGTTCGATTTTATCTTCAACCTTACCTTTCTCGGTCATGCAAAAACGTCGCTCAACAGGAAGGTATTGAAGTTGATATTCGCCACATGGATTTTTAGGCACCTGAAAAGAAGGAGCAGAACAAGAGCAACTCTCGTGTGTGTTAGTTAAAACATCACTCTCTTTTTCTTGTTCTTGCTCACTATCTTCATTTTCTTTCGCTTCTTTTTCACATTCTTTTTCGATTTCTTTCTCTTTTTCAATTTCTTTTTCGATTTTATTAGAACATGAGGACGATACAAAAGAATCAAAAAGATAAGTGTTTTGCTCAAAGAAAGAGAAAGTATTCTCATAGGTATCTCGATCAATTCTTTGGGAACGAATCTCCGTGCATGATGTCTTTGAAGCATACGAAGAATAACTCGTACCTTCTCGTTCGTCATCTCGAAAATTCTCAAACTCGAAGCTTTCTTCTCTTTGTCTTGATGGCCTTGTTGAATAGGAATCCCGATAAGAATCTCTTCTTGAATAGTCATCGGGAAGGTGTCTTCGTGATAGTCGTGACACCGTTTTCTGACTTGGTGGGATTTGCTTCCGTCGGGCTCCTTCCTCCTCTCGATCCAAGCATTTTTGTAAAGGACCTAGTTTTTATTCAAACATTCGACCCATCTCATTCACCAAGTATTAAAATTCAGATTCTGAAAGTTCTTCTCGAGACATGATTATTTACTGAAACGAAAAAGTGTTAAAAACAAAAAAAGAAAATAAATACCTCACCACAAAAACCTCACTAAGTCACTCGAAAAGAAAATAAATGATTTTCGCTCTGCTCGTGTTTTCGCTCGTTTTTCAGCTTTTTCTTCTCTCTAATAAACTCACACACTCACACCTTTCTCCACTCGACCTCTCTCTCACAATTTCGTATTTCGTCTCAAAAGACCTATTTGCTTGCTTCAGGGTTGGTTTCAAAGGGTTTATCAAAGGATAAGCGTTTGGTGTAAGGTAGGCTGAACAAAAGAAATTTTTGGGTATGAGTGTGGCGTTTAGTAAGGGTGAAATTGATGGTTGAAAGATTTTGATGATCGGGAAACAGAAAAGATGAAAAGAGAACAAAAACTTGCAAAAACTTCACTATCTCTTTTTTTTTATAATTTCGTATTTTTCTTTCTCTTTTTTTTTGATTTTTTGTATTTTTTTAACACTTAAAATAAAATAGGCTGATTTAAAAAGAAATAAAATACAATTCAAATTTTTTTTCCCTTTTTTTCAATTTTTTTTTCAATATGAACCTACTCCGGGATGTTCACGAACGTCGGCGCTCCTCGTTTTAGTAGCTCTGATACCAAATGATGTAAGACGACCCGGGTTGACTCGAGTTGTTCATGCATTTTACCGATCATCGACAAGGAGTAATTGGGTTGTCGGAAAAAGATTGAAAATAGGCTAAGGTTGCGGAAGCTTATCAAATGGGGTTTTTAAAATTGGTTAAATTACGAATATAGGTTCGGCTGATAGAAGAAACAAGGAAGGTGGCTAATTGGGGATTTCGATTTAGCAAAGAAAGAAATAGAAGATGGAAAAGTTTGGGATAAGTGGTGGATGTGGAAAGCGATCTTAAACATCATAAATGATTCAACACTAAAATGTGTCACCCCAGTTTCTATATTGTTTAAGGTGGGTTTGCAAAATTGTAGATTGTTGAACGCCACGCCAAAAATAGGTGATAAGTTCAAAGGAGTTCGAATGACACCACTAGCTCGCTAGATAAGTCAAGTCGAGACTCACATGAAAATAGAAGAGGAGATAAACTCACTCGAGAACAAATGTTCATTCAAAGATTAGCAAAAAGTCCTTTACAAATGAAAACTATAAAATATTTATAGGCCTAAAGCTAGGATAGCTGAATAGTCAATCCGTATGCTTAATGAATAAGTAAAATTCGTCTAGAATATTCTAAAATACTCCAGAATAAATTCCTTAAGTGGCCGAGTCCATGTTCGGCTGAATGGGACTTCAAGAGGCAGCTTCATGTTGAAGGAAAGTTGATTTGGTGAAGATCAATGCATGGGAGGACAATGGCCATGTCTAGATTCGGCCAAGAGCTTAATGAGCTCATTTAATTGGCATTCCTTGGCTGAAAGGATATGAACATTAAAGGGCAGCTTTTAGATTATACAAATGGACTTGGACAGCTTGAATGGTGCATGGCAGCATCTAGGTTCGGCTGAAGCCTTGAATAAGACATTTAATTTGTAATATTTGGCTGAATAGATAGGAGTATTAATGAGGGTCCTTGAACAACCATTGATGTGTGAACTTGTTCCTTGAATGGTCATTTGAATGTGAAATCCTCCACCGAATAGTCACTAGGTGTGAAAGCTTGTGTGGACAGCATTGATGGAGTCTTTGGGAAGTGGACGGCCAGCTAGGGGAAGCTTAATGGCAGCAGCACCTTGACCGAATAGTCACTTGGAAAAGCCAAACAATCAGCCAAATTTCGTTGAACATAGCCATGCATGCATGTGCTAATTCCTTGAACCAAGCCGTGCATGAACTTGGCTTTAAATGCTGCCCACATTCGGCCAACCTACAAAATGGATGAAGCAACTTAAATTAATTCACATTCAGCTGAACATAGTTAAAAATATAACTTGGACACTTTAAATACACATAATTAAAACTAGATAAATTTAATAGAGTCTTAAACAAGACATATTAAATTCGGCTAAGACACATTTAAAACATGTAATAGATCAAGACATAATTATGAGCTGTAGTAAATTAAACTAAAATAATGAAAACTTAATTTATTCAATATTAAAATAAATGAGCTGAATTAAACTTAAACTGAGCTCAAATGAGCTAAAGTAAGCTCATGTGAGCTGAACCGAGCTCATGTGAGCTGAACCGCATTGATTGAAGTTTGATGAGCTGAAAGTGAGCTGAAATCAGCTTGCACCAAAGTGCAAAGATTCTCTAAAACGTTGGCCCAAGCTGTTCCATCTTCATTGAGCTGATTTTTGGTCCAAAATTGAGTCATTGAAGCCGAATCAGGTTCTTGGATTCGTTTAGCTTGAACTCGAATCATTGGGCCTTTGAGGGGCTTAAGAGGATCGAAAAGTGAATTCTGGGTTGCCCCGGGTGTGCTCACATCATCCTCAACTTCTTCTAACATGTTACTTGAGCAATTTTTCGTACATACCTGTACCGATACTTATCTATTTCTTAAAAATTCTCTTATCAAACCACTCCGGCTTATAAATGCTTATGATACAAATTCATCAATTTTCTGATGCCATAGTCCAACTATGGTCTTACACATACATTGCCAAGGCTCTGTGTGCTCTTACATTCACATGCCATAACCCGGTTATGGTCTTATTATCCGATTGCCATAGCCCAACTATGGTCTTATTTAGCAACTCGCCTTACTCAAATCGTACATTTAATATAATATCTCCACATTTAACTAATAGAATAAATATTGTCTCAATTTCATCCATCAAATAAATAGATACACATTTAAGTTCAATTATACGAACTTACCTCGTATACGGAAATGACCAAACGGACCGACTATTCAATTACTTTGCTTTTTCCCCAATCTAAGTCTGAATTCCTATTTTCTTGATATGCATTAGGTACTATGGCCAAATGCTTCAAAGTATAACAATGGAGTTTCTTCTTCCTATTCTCGGTGGACAAAGCAACTAGGAAGATGATAACTTTGTGTTTTAATTATTTTACTTAACTTATTTTATAAATTACCATTTTAACCTTATTAATTAACCATTAAAACAACATATATAAGTCCACCCACACAAATAATGGTCTAATTACAACATAATTAAGGTTCTATAGCTATTAGACACCTTTAGCTAATAGAAAATCACTTTTGCACTTTACGCGATTTAGTCCTTTTTATCAAATTGACCAACTAAATGATAAAATTTCTTAACAAAATTTTCACACAATCACATTATCATGCTGTAGACATTAAA
The DNA here is from genome assembly GCA_025698515.1 of Gossypium sturtianum. NCBI lineage: Eukaryota > Viridiplantae > Streptophyta > Magnoliopsida > Malvales > Malvaceae > Gossypium > Gossypium sturtianum. The sequence goes on from CM046951.1 coordinate 44,433,651, forward strand.
ATAATAATAAAATAAATATTTTGACTTTGGATTTGTGGTCCCGAAACCACTCTTCCGATTTGACTAAAAACGGGCTATTACAGAAATGAACTTAATGTTTATAATAATTATATTTGTGTCAATTTAAACAATGTGAAACAATATCTAGTGCTCGATTTGAGATGGTTATCGAGTTCCCATGCTATAAAATTAAAAATAATGGCCTCTATAAAATCATAGTGTATTAAGTAATGGCTTTTCTAGAACCATTTAATTTTCATACAACTAAATATAATTTCACTGGGCTTAAATTTAATAACACATTTTAATGAAGCTTTCGGAAAAATATCAAAAATAAAGACAAAAAACTATTTTGGGCCTGTTACGTCTTGTGACCGTTTGTTAGCTTAAACAATCCTATACCCTTAAGCAGATGGGGATGGTTATTCGATCAATGCAAGGTAATTATTCCATGTCTGAATGCTCTTCGCTATAATTTTCGCTGGGTTTAGGTCTTTGAATAGAGGATTTTCAAGAGTCCTCTTTACTAAATCTGAGTGGCAAACTTTTCCCAACACAACAAGCTCACCACAACACTTGTTAGAAATATTCCTTATCTTGAAAATAGCCATGAAAGCATCTAGAACACAGGGCAAACCCATTTTAGTTTCGCAATTATTTCCTTAATAATCTGGTCGTTCTCCTTCGTAGCCATTACTTCCCCACATGTTAAGAATAAAACCACTAGGACGGAATAAACATTAATGCTTGCCATACTGTGTGAATCTGATGTTACTAGTTAAATTTGGTTCATCAAATTAATTTTGAACAAGATTCGTAGGGAAAAAACTGGCATTTATAGGAAGTGTTATTATCTCATTGGACTAGGATACTGTAACACCCCAAACCCGGCCTAGACGTTACGACCGGATTTGGCATGCCACATGGAAAGGTTGTTAAAGAAACTATGCGATTGTTGAAAATTTCGAGTTTTATTTTCATTTTAAAAATCAGATTTGTTTTTAAGGTATTCTTGCAAAACGTTATTAATATTATTAACATCAAAAACTTGTTTTATAGCAAAAATCAGATTCAGTGGGTTACAGAAATATGATGTTTTGAAAACAGTGGTTGTAGTTTTAAGAAAATCTCGTGTTTAATTATCAATAGTTTGTGGACCGTCCATAAATATTTTGGAAAACGGTTATTTACATTTTTAGGAAAAAAACAAACTAAAATCCCAGTGGCCTTATTACAAAACATAATCCCAAATTACAATAAATTTAAAGTAATGTAAAACGGAGTTTACTAAAGAATCAGTGCATGGCCACCACAGAGTCCACCTGGGCTCCAAATCCTCAAAGCTAGGGATTACCTGCAAAATTAAGTAGATGGGTGAGTTACGAGAACTCAGTGTGTAGTCCCATACTCGAAGATTAACTGGGCCCGAGCCCATTCAGATACCAACTGGCCTTAGCCCTTACGAAATCAAATTGGGCGAAGCCCATACAGAAACGAACTGGGCCTGAGCCCTATTTAGCATGGTATAGTAGATAATGAATGCAATGCAACCCAGTCCAACCTAAATATCCATCCGCTACACACCACCCATTCCAGCCAAAACACATTGGTGGGGATTTCTACAATCAACCCTCATCCGCTACACACCATCGATGGCAGTCACACTACTCATCACCGAAATTGTGGCAGTGCCACCGAAATAATGTGACAGGGTCACCGAAATTTGTGGCAGAGCCACCAAAATACACTTCCTCGATCAATCAATATCCCTTTCCCATGCAACATGTTATAACGTCATAATGTGATGGATGCAAAAATATATCATAGTATGTCGGATAATCAGAACACACATCCAATCATGCTAAATTACCCAAAATGGTATAGTCATAAGTTTACTTACCTTGTATATCTCCAACAATACCCACTAGGATATTTCAACTGCATTCCCGTTACGGGTATTTAGGCTTTTAGCCGACACATAGTATAACACAAACCAAAACGAAATAAAGGTGTGAGACTACACACCTGATTACGCGAAGAACTATACACTCCTGATCGCCGTCACTCTCACTAGCGGGAACAACAACGATTTGCCTATCCCAAACAGATATCGGCTCTCTACCACAACCCAGCAGAAAATCTCGAACCGCTGACACCTTACGTCTTTTGAACTTGGGAGCAGAGACTACGAGTCCACTCCCCTCAGGCTCCATTAACGCAACCTCCTTAGATTGGCTAGCACTTGCCTCCATGAAGAAAATCTTGATCAGTAAAGTATCACAGTGAAAGAGTGATGGTTGTCTAACAAGGAGGTTTGGTTATGGCAGAATAAGACGAAATGAAAATAGTCACAAAGGAACCAGAGAGAAAACTCCTTACCTTGATTAAAGAGAAACCAATCCAAGACAGATAATGCTATGGGATCTTATGATATCAGAAGAACCAAACACCCCTGACAACTTCGGCACCGAGAGAACACCAAGCTTTCAGTTCCAAGGTGTTCGGCCTATCTAACGAGAGTCTACCACGAATCACAGAAAGAAACAGGGTCACAACATGATGGAGTAATCTGTTACGAATGAGAACCAAATTCTGTTTGTGATTTAAAAGATGAGTGTTCGGCTTTTATGAAAAGGGAAAGAAGAAGAACATATATGCCAAACAAAATATAAAAGAAACCATTACCTTCAGCAATCGAATAACCAAGATGAATCCGATTCACTTGGGACCAAAGGAGCTATTCGGCTTAAGGAGAGAAATAGAAGGAAGACAATGAAGGAGCAGCAAAGTTTTGGCTATGAAGAGAATAAAGAAGAAAAAAAAATAGTTGGGAAGAAGGGATGAAGGGAAAAAAAGAGATGCACAAGTGGTCACTCTATAGGTTCGACTAATAACAAATAGACAAGAGGAGATGAAGAAAGTGAGCTGAGAGTTTCGGCACAAGCAAAGAATAGGAAAACCCGAAAGGAAAATCAAAAGAGCTTTGCAAAGTTCGGCACTCCCCACAACATATGACCTATTATGCTAACAAAATTTGCCTAAGAAACCAAAAGAACCTACGGCACACACACCTACATTAACTAAAACCGAAAATACTCCCTCACACCTCCCCACTTTCGGCCAAACCCTTCCACACACCCACTCCCACGATTCTCTCCTTGATTTACTCCCCCATTCACTCTCCATCCACCATTTGAAATGGTTGACCAAGTCCCACTCCTCCATCTCCTCCACACCATCCATTTAAACCTTTTGACCAATTAAACTTCTCCTTGGTAGAGTCCCACGCCTACTCCACCACCTCTCCACCTAGGACACAAAAATAAAGTTCCTTGTTGTAGCAGATAGGATTCAAACTCTCTCCCCCCTTCCATGCTCCCTGAGATGCCAACCACTAGGCCACCTTGCTACTTGTGACATCCAGACACAACAATTATTCTTAAGACTTGCTTCCACTAGCTCTCCTCCCTTAAGTGCCAAAAAGCAAAAAAATTATTAGGACTCAAACTCGACCCCAGGCCTTCTCAGGGGCCCTAAACACCTCAAACCAACACACAGAACCAACACAACATGCAATAGCACCAATTTCACAGACCCCTAAATTTTAGGATGTTACAGTTCTACCCCCTTAAAGAAATTTTGGCCTCGAAATTTACCTGATCAAAAGAGATGAGGGTATTGCTGCCGAATTACCTCCTCCGGCTCCCACGTGGCTTCTTCCGAATCGTAATTACACCACAACACCTTAACCAGCAGAACAGACTTCCTTCTCAATACTTTGACCTCTCGATCCAAAATTTGCACTGGTTCTTCCTCAACAGACAGATAAGGTCTAACCTCAATTTCTTCCACCGGCACTATGTGAGATGGGTCAGAACGGTAGCGCCTCAGCATCGAAACATAGAATACATCATGTATTTGATTCAACTCCAGAGGTAGCTCAAGCTGATAGGCGACCGGTCCCACACGTTTAACTATCGATAAGGCCCGATGAATCTGGGGCTCAACTTGCCCTTTTGTCCAAATCTTAAAACTTTCTTCCAAGGTGAAACTTTAAGAAAGACCTGATCACCCACTGAGAATTCTATTTCTTTACGCTTCAGATCTGCGTACGATTTCTGCCTATCGGAAGCTTCCTTCAATCGAGCCCGAATCAACTTAACCTTTTCCTCTGTTTCTGAGATCAATTCTGGACACAACAATTGTCGCTCACCCAACTCTGTCCAACAGGTAGGAGTACGACACCTAAGACCATACAACGCCTCGTAGGGTGCCATCTGAATGCTGGATTGATAACTGTTGTTTTACGCAAATTCTGCTAGCGGCAGTTAATCCTCCCAACTACCTCTGAAGTCGATTACACAGCCCCTTAAGATATCTTTCAGAATCTGAATTACCCTTTTCGACTGACCATCAGTCTGTGGGTGGAACGCTGTGCTGAAATCTAGCCTTGTACCCAAAGCTTCATGTAATGCTTTTTAAAACTGAGACGTATATCTAGGGTCCCTGTCTGAGATGATAGACACCGGCACCCCATGTAATCTCACAATTTCTGCCACATATAGCTTAGCCAACTTCTGTAACGAATAGTCGGTACGAACCGGTATGAAGTGTATGGATTTCGTCAACCGATCGATAATCACCCACACTGAATCCTTCTTAGTAGGCGTTAGGGGTAGCCCACTAACAAAAATTCATCGTTATCCTCTCCCATTTCCAAAGTGGAATCTTTACCAGTTGTAGCAATCCTGAAGGCAACTGGTGCTCCGCCTTCACTTGCTGACATGTCAAACACTTACTCACAAAGTTGGTAACTTCCCGTTTCAGTCCAGGCCACCAATACTGTTCACGCAGGTCTCTATACATCTTACTTCCATCAGGATGCATAGCATATGGGCTACTATGCGCTTCCTGCAGAATCATCTGCCTTAATTTAGAGTCCTTCGGCATACAAATTCTTCCACAGAAACATAATACCCCTTCACCGCTCAGACCAAAATCCATTGTCTCTCCACCTTCCACTTGCTGAAGTCGAGAACTTAACAATTCGTCTAACAAATGCTTCTCTTTAATCTGACTTACCCATGTCGGATTCACTTGAAGTTCGGCTAACAAACTACCATCTTCATACAAACTAAGATGAGCAAACATCGCCCTTAAATCCGTTATCACTTTACGACTTAATGCATTTGCCATTACGTTAGCCTTACCCGGGTGATATTCGATCGAGCAATCATAATCTTTTAGCAACTCAATCCACCTCCGTTGCCTTAAATTCAACTCCTTCTGGGCAAGGAGATATTTTAGGCTCTTATGGTCAGTGTAGATAGTCGACTTTTCCTCGTACAGGTAGTGTCTCCATATCTTCAGGGCGAACACCACAGCAGCTAGCTCCAAGTCATGAGTAGGATAATTCACTTCATGTGGCCTTAGTTGCCGAGACGCATATGCCACTACCTTCCCTTCTTGCATCAACACACATCCCAACCCTGTGTGCAACGCATCATAATAAACAACGAACTCATTCCCAGCCTTAGGCTGAATCAACACTGGTGCCTCAGTCAAAATCTTCTTTAGCTTTTCAAAGCTTTCCTGTTGTTTATCAGCCCACACAAACGGCACTCCTTTACGCAGTAACTTAGTTAGGGGTGCATCAATCAACGAAAACCCCTCCACGAACCTTCTATAATACCCAGCCAAACCCATAAAACTTTGAATTTCCGCCACTGACTTCGGTTGCTTCCAATCCAACACGGCTTCAACCTTTCGAGGATCGACTCTAATCCCTTCAGCAGACACAACATGACCCAAGAACGTCACTTCCTTCAGCCAAAACTCGCACTTACTGAATTTAGCGTAAAGTTGCTTCTCTCTCAATACCTACAGAACAACCTGAAGATGCGAATCATGCTCCTCCTCAGTCCTTGAGTACACCAAGATATTATCTATGAATACCACGACAAACCGGTCTAGGTAGGGTTGGAATACCCGGTTCATCATATCCATAAATGCGGCTGGTGCATTCGTTAATCCAAACGGCATCACTAAAAACTCATAATGCCCATAACGCGTTCGGAAAGAGGACTTATGAATATCCACTTCCTTGACCCTTAGCTGATGATACCCCGACCTTAAATCTATCTTCGAGAAAACTGAATCTCCTCGTAGCTGATCGAACAAATCGTCAATCCTTGGTAACGGGTATTTGTTATTAATAGTCAACTTGTTCAGCTGACGATAGTCAATGCACATACGCATCGACCCATCCTTTTTATTCACGAACAAAACCGGTGCTCCCCACGGAGATACACTTAGTCGGATAAATCCACGATCTAACAGCTCTTGGATCTGAGCTTTAAGTTCCACCAGCTCTTTCGGTGCCATCCTATAAGGGGCAATGGAAACTGGAGCCATTCCCGGAAGTAGCTCAATGCCAAATTCCACCGCGCGATCCAGAGGCAACCCCGAAAGCTCTTCAGGAAAGACGTCCGAGAACTCCTTCACCATTCTAACATCCCCTACAGATAATTCCTTAACATCCGATGAGATGATAAAAGCTAGGAACGCCTCGCACCCTTTTCGTACCATCTTTTCGGCCTTAAGCGCCGAAATCACATGAGACATATAATCCCTTCTTTCTCCTATCACAATCACTTCTTCATCCTCAGAAGTCTTCAATATCATGCGCTTAGCGGCACAATCCAAATTTGCACGATGCTTAACTAGCCAGTCCATGCCTAAGATCAGATCAAACTCGCCAAACGGCAGTTCCATCAAATATGCCAGAAATACCACCCCCTGAACTTCTAGAGGCACATCCCTAAATAATTTATTCACTACCACATATTGTCCTAAAGGGCTAATCACTGACATTTCTCTAGAAGCAACCTCAGGTTCTATACCTAGAGTCCCAGACACAGTACAAGAAACATATGAATGGGTTGATCCAATATCAATCAAAGCAGTAAACGATTCATCAACTATAAGAAACGTACCGGTTATGACGCCCGTGCGTCGCCATCCTCCCGGCGTCTAGCCGCATAAACCAATCCAGGCTGTCTTGCATCTGTATTCCCAACACCTCTACCCGGTGCTCCACGACCTCGACCAAATCCATGTCCTCCTCTGGCCGGAGCATGACCCCTCGACGACTGCTGACCACCTCTCCTTGACTGTGCAAATCCCTGACCTATCGTCCGCACCCTAGCCACCTCTTGTGGACAGTCCTTTATCAGATGATCCCTAGATCCACACTTGAAACATCCCCCAGTTCTTCTCCAACACTCCCCGAATGTATTTTCCCACGAGCAGCACACGGTCATGAATCGACTAACAAAGACAACGAGCATCCCCACTCGAGCTGGCCCATCTAACCTAGGCCTCTTTTAGAAACCCCCAGATGATCTTGACGACCTAAAACTTCTCTTATTTTTGCCCCTATCCTTATCCAGGTTTTGCCTCTCAGAACATTTCACTTCCTCGGCAATCTTTGCTTTCTCGATCAAAATGGAAAAATCTCTTTCCCGCTGCGGAGCTATCAGTACTCGCAGCTCGTCCCGCAGACCATCCTCGAACCGTACACAACGCTCATAATCAGTTGCAACTATACCCCGAGCATAACGAGTTAAACGCAGAAACTTTGCCTCATATTCTGCCACAGATTTATTCCCCTGGACCAAGTTCAGAAATGTTTTCCTCTGGGCGTCCACATAACTCACCCCAACATATTTTCCCTAGAACGCTGTCTTAAAGAAGTCCCAGGTAATACGATCTGCTAGAGTACCCTCCCTCACTGTGAGCCACCACTGGTATGCCTCATCTCGTAGGAGGGACACCGCTCCTTTCAATTTCTCCTCTGCTGTGCAGTCCAGAATGTCCATAATTCGTTCAACTGCTTCCAGCCAGTATTCAGCTACGTTTGGGGCTACACCAGAAATGCCCCTAAATATCTCAGCCCCATTTGCCCGGAGTCACTCAGGAATAGATTTCCGAGCTACCGATCCATTGCTTGCCCCAGCAACCCGTTCCAGAACACACAGCATAGCTTGGGACAAAGCATCATCCCCTCCAATTCGGTCCTGAGTCCCTGCTTCCACCATGGGTGATGCTGGCACTTCGCCTTCCGGCACATGTCTCGATTCTAAGGATCTTTCAGTACCCCAGCCTCTACCACGGCCATGTCCACGTCCTCTTGTACTCATGTTTACTAAATTAAAGGATCGTGGATTTATCCGACCAAGTGTATCTCCGTGGGGAGCATCGGTTTTGTTCGTGAAGAAAAAGGATGGGTCGATGCGTATGTGCATTGACTATCGTCAGCTGAACAAGTTGACTATTAAGAATAAATACCCGTTACCAAGGATTGACGATTTATTCGATCAGCTACGAGGAGCTTCAGTTTTCTTGAAGATAGATTTAAGGTCGGGGTATCATCAGCTAAGGGTCAAGGAAGCGGATATTCATGAGACCGCTTTCCAAACGCATTATGGGCATTATGAGTTTTTAGTGATGCCGTTTGGATTAACGAATGCACCAGCCACATTTATGGATATGATGAACCGGGTATTCCAACCCTATCTAGACCGGTTTGTTGTGGTATTCATAGATGATATCTTGGTGTACTCAAGGACTAAAGAGGAGCATGATTCGTATCTTCAGGTTGTTCTGTAGATATTGAGAGAGAAGCAACTTTACGCTAAATTCAGTAAGTGCGAGTTTTGGTTGAAGGAAGTGACGTTCTTGGGTCATGTTATTTTTGCTGAAGAGATTAGAGTTTATCCTCGAAAGGTTGAAGCCGTGTTGGATTAGAAGCAACCAAAGTCAGTGGCTAAAATTCAAAGTTTTCTGGGTTTGGCTGGGTATTATAGAAGGTTCGTGGAGGGGTTTTCATTGATTGCTGCACCCCTAACTAAGTTACTGCGTAAAGGGGTGTCGCTTGTGTGGGCTGATAAACAACAGGAAAGCTTTGAAAAGCTAAAGAAGATTCTGACTGAGGCACCAGTGTTGATTCAGCCTGAGGCTCAGAAGGAGTTCGTTGTTTATTGTGATGCGTCGCACACAGGGTTGGGATATGTGTTGATGCAAGAAGGGAAGGTAGTGGCATATGCGTCTCGGCAACTAAGGCCACATAAAGTGAATTATCCTACTCATGACTTAGAGCTAGCTGTTGTGGTGTTCGCCCTGAAGATTTGGAGACACTACCTGTACGGGGAAAAGTCGACTATCTTCACCGACCATAAGAGCCTAAAATATCTCCTTACCCAAAAGGAGTTGAATTTAAGGTAACGGAGGTGGATTGAGTTGCTGAAAGATTATGATTGCTCGATCGAATATCACCCGGGTAAGGCTAACGTAGTGGCAGATGCATTAAGTCGTCAAGTGATAATGGATTTGAGGGCGATGTTTGCTCATCTTAGTTTGTATGAAGATGGTAGTTTGTTAGCCGAACTTCAAGTAAAACTGACATGGGTAAGTTAGATTGAAGAGAAGCAATTGTTAGACGAATTGTTAAGTTCTCGACTTCAGCAAGTGGAAGGTGGAGAGACAGGGGATTTTGGTCTGAGCGGTGAAGAGGTATTGTGTTTCCGTGGAAGAATTTGTATGCCGAAGGACTCTGAATTAAGGCAGATAATTCTACGGGAAGTGCATAGTAGCCCATATGCTATGCATCCTTGTGGAAGTAAGATGTACCGAGACCTACGTGAATAGTATTGGTGGCCTGGTCTGAAACGGGAAGTTACTGACTTTGTGAGTAAGTGTTTGACATGTCAGCAAGTGAAGGTGGAGCACCAGTTGCCTTCAGGATTGCTGCAACCAGTAAAGATTCCACTTTGGAAGTGGGAGAGGATAACGATGGATTTTGTTAGTGGGCTACCCCTAACGCCTACTAAGAAGGATTCGGTGTGGGTGATTGTCGATCGGTTGACGAAATCTGCACACTTCATACTGGTTCATACCGACTATTCGTTACAGAAGTTGGATAAGCTATATGTGGCAAAAATTGTGAGATTACATGGGGTGCCAGTGTCTATCATCTCAGACAGGGACCCTAGATTTACGTCTCAATTTTGGAAAGCATTATATGAAGCTTTGGGTACAAGGCTAGATTTCAGCACAGCGTTCCACCCACAGACTGATGGTCAATCGGAAAGGGTAATTCAGATTCTGGAAGATATGTTAAGGGGCTGTGTAATCGACTTCAGAGGTAGTTGAGAGGATTACCTGCCGCTAGCAGAATTTGCGTACAACAACAGTTATCAATCCAGCATTTAGATGGCACCCTACGAGGCGTTGTATGGTCGTAGGTGTCGTACTCCTACCTGTTGGACAGAGTTGGGTGAGTGACAATTGTTGGGTCCGGAATTGATCTCAGAAACAGAGGAAAAGGTTAAGTTGATTCGGGCTCGATTGAAGGAAGCTTTCGATAGGCAGAAATCATACGCAGATGTGAAGCGTAAAGAAATAGAATTCTCTGTGGGTGATCAGGTCTTTCTGAAAGTTTCACCTTGGAAGAAAGTTTTAAGATTTAGACGAAAGGGCAAGTTGAGCCCCAGATTCATCGAGCCTTATCGGATAGTTAAACGTGTGGGACCGGTCGCCTATCAGCTTTAGTTACCTTCGGAGTTAAATCAGATACATGATGTATTCCATGTTTCAATGCTGAGGCGCTACCGTTCTGACCCATCTCACATAGTGCTAGTGGAAGAAATTGAGGTTAGACCTGATCTATCTTTTGAGGAAGAACCAGTGCAGATTTTGGATCAAGAGGTCAAAGTATTGAGAAGGAATTCTGTTCCGCTGGTTAAGGTGTTGTGGCGTAATCACGGTTCGGAGGAAGCCACGTGGGAGCCGGAGGAGGCAATTCGACAGCAATACCCTCATCTCTTTTGATCAGGTAAATTTCGATGCCGAAATTTCTTTAAGGGGGGTAGAACTGTAACATCCTGAAATTTAGGGGTCTATGAAATTGGTGTTATTGCATGTTGTGTTTGTTCTGTGTGTTGGTTTGAGGTGTTCAGGGGCCCTGAGAAGACCTGGGGTCGAGTTTGAGTCCTAGTAATTTTTTTTTTCTTTTTGGCATTTAAGTGAGGAGAGCTAGTGGAAGCAGGTCTTAAGAATAATTGCTGTGTCTGGATGTCACAAGTAGCAAGGTGGCCTAGTGGTTAGCGTCTCAGGGAGCATGGAAGGGGGGAGAGAGTTCAGATCCTATCTGCTGTAACAAGGAACTTTATTTTTGTGTCCAAGGTGGAGAGGTGGTGGAGTAGGCGTGGGACTCTACCAAGGAGAAGTTGAATTGGTCAAAAGGTTTAAATGGATGGTGTAGAGGAGATGGAGGAGTGGGACTTGGTCAACCATTTCAAATGGTGGATGGAGACTGAATGGTGGAGTAAATCAAGGAGAGAATCGTGGGAGTGGGTGTGTGGAAGTGTTTGGCCAAAAGTGGGGAGGTGTGAGGGAGTATTTTCAGTTTTAGTTAATGTAGGTATGTGCCGTAGGTTCTTTTAGTTTCTTAGGCAAATTTTCTTAGCATAATCGGTCATATGTTGTGGGGAGTGCCGAACTTTGCAAAGCTCTTTTGATTTTCCTTTCGGGTTTTCCTATTCTTTGCTTGTGTCGAAACTCTCAGCTAACTTTCTTCATCTCTCTTTGTCTATTTGTTATTAGCCGAACCTATAGAGTGACCACTTGTGCATCTCTTTTTTTCCCTTCATCCCTTCTTCCCAACTATTTTCTTCTTCTTTATTCTCTTCATAGCCGAAACTTTGCTGCTCCTTCATTGTCTTCCTTCTATTTCTCTCCTTAAGCCGAATAGCTTCTTTGGTCCCAAGTGAATCGAATTCATCTTGGTTATTCGATTGCTGAAGGTAATAGTTTCTTTTATATTTTGTTTGGCACATATGTTCTTCTTCTTTCCCTTTTCATAAAAGCCGAACACTCATCTTTTAAATCACAAACCGAATTTGGTTCTCTTTCGTAATTGATTACTCCATCACGTTGTGACCCTGTTTCTTTCTGTGATTCGTTGTAGACTCTCGTTAGATAGGCCGAACACCTTGCAACTGAAAGCTTGGTGTTCTCTGGGTGCCGAAGTTGTCAGGGGTGTTTGGTTCTTCTTATATCATAAGATCCCTTATCCGAATTTGTCTTGGATTGGTTCCTCTTTAATCAAGGTAAGGAGTTTTCTCTCTAGTTCCTTTGTGACTATTTTCATTTTGTCTTATTCTGCCATAACCAAACCTCCTTGTTAGACAACCATCACTCTTTAACTGTGATACTTTACTGATCAAGATTTTCTTCATGAAGGCGAGTGCTAGCCAATCTAAGGAGGTTGCGTTAAGGGAGCCTGAGGGGAGTGGACTCGTAGTCTCTGCTCCCAAGTTCAAACGACGTAAGGTGTCAGCGGTTCGAGATTTTCCACCGGGTTGTGGTAGAGAGCCGGCATCTATTTGGGATAGGCAAATCGTTGTTGTTCCCGCTAGTGAGAGTGATGGCGATCAGGAGTGTATGGTTCTTCGCGTAATCAGGTGTGTAGTCTCACACCTTTATTTTGTTTTGGTTTGTGTTATACTATGTGTCGGCGAAAAGACGAAATACCCGTAACAGGAATGCAGTTGAAATATCCTAGTGAGTATTGTTAGAGATATACCAGGTAAGTAAACTTATGACTATACCATTTTGGGCAAATTAGCATGATTGGATGTGTGTTCTGGTTATCTGACATACTACGATATATGTTTGCATCCATCACATTATGACGTTATGACATGTTGCATGGGAAAGGGATATTGATTGATCGAGGAAGTGCATTTCGGTGGCTCTGCCACAAATTTCGATGACCCTGTCACATTATTTCGGTGGCACTGCCACAATTTCGGTGATGAGCAGCGTGACTGCCATCGATGGTGTGTAGCAGATGAGGGTTGATTGTAGAAATCCCCACCGGTGTGTTTTGGCTGGAATGGGTGGTGTGTAGTGGATGGATATTTAGGTTGGACTGGGTTGAATTGCATTCATTATCTGCTATACCATGCTAAATAGGGCTCAGGCCCAGTTCGTTTCTGTATGGGCTTCGCCCAAATTGATTTCGTAAGGGCTAAGGCCAGCTGGTATCTTAATGGGCTCGGGCCCAGTTAATCTTCGAGTAGGGGATTACACACTGAGTTCTCGTAACTCACCCCTCTGCTTAATTTTGTAGGTAATCCTTAGCTTTAAGGATTTGGAGCCGAGGTGTACTCTGTGGTGGCCATGCACTGATTCTTTAGTAAACTCCATTTTACATTACTTTAAATTTATTTTAATTTGGGATTATGTTCTGTAATAAGGCCACTGGGATTTTAATTTTTTTTTTGTTTTTAACGCATTTACGACTTATTATGAATTGATCAAAATGGGGTTTTCCTAAAAACATAAATAACCGTTTTCCAAAATATTTATGGACGGTCCACAAACTATTGATAATTAAACACGAAATTTTCTTAAAACTACAACCACTATTTTCAAAACGTCATATTTCTGAAACCCACTAAATCTAATTTTTGTTATAAAACAAGTTTTCGATGTTAATAATATTAATAACGTTTTGCAAGAATACCTTCAAAACAAATCTGATTTTCAAAATGAAAACAAAACTCGAAATTTTCAACAATCGCGTAGTTTCTTTAACAACCTTTCCATGTGGCATGCCAAATCCGGTCGTAACGTCTAGGCCGGGTTTGGGGTGTTACAGATACGTTATAATAAAAGAAAACATTCAATATTTTAGTTTAATTAGCATTAATTTTAATTACTACAAATCTAAATATTATTTCAAATACACACATTTATTCTTCCCTTTATAATTCTTAAATGGCATTAAACGGATCACGAAAATAAGGTTCAATGAAGATTAATATGTCATAAATGTGTTTTTGCGTTGAAAGTAGGATTGAACTATTAAGTCCACTCCAAACCAAACACCAGGACGATAATATGTAGGAAATAACATATGGAAAAAGCAATGTGAGATATAGTACACTTGCATTACAGGCACACATATTCGTTATGTGTGTCGTCCTATTTTTCTAATATTTTGAAGTTGTGTATGCGCTTGTTATGTTGATGGTTAAAAATTCATGCGTATCTCCAAGTTGAATGAGCTATACCAGATTCCTCTACCAGTGATATGTGTGTGCCACAATGTAGAACTAATTATGCGAAGCGTAAAATCTTATAACCTTGTTGTTGTTAAAAATTTTTCATCACACTTATCAAATTTTTAAAATGGAAAACGACAACTAAATGATTGAAATTCAAATTTAATTGATCAGAAATATTTCCCATTCTAGAATCAAGTCGATGTATGTCTTTATCGTGGGACTCCAATTCGTTTATTGTATTCTTCATTCTACGTTAACTTTTTAGGTGTAAGCGTTTCGACCCAATTTTACTAAAATATGAATGGAAGCATTTAGTGGAATAAGTAATGGAACTTGGAAAATGAAAAGTTATCTTAGAGAGTTAAATGGGAAACAACAAATGCTGTTACATTTCTATAACTCTCGTAGGTATTGCCCAAATAATGGATAGGATTTAGTTTTTATATAAATTGAACCTTTTCTAATAGGGAGAATGTGGGACGTACGTCACCGACATATTTGGAGTTTCATTCTCTATCTTGATAAAAAAAAGTAATCGAAAGAAATAAGAATAAGGAAATCAAGTTAAGACTTTGAAGCGTTACATAACTTTCGACGAGGACTTCAAGATTGCCTCTCCTCTACGGAAAAGAAAGAGATCCTAACTAAAAGATTAGTATCGAAGGAGTGAAAATGGAAAATGAAACGAATGAGTCCATAGGCAAGGAACTATTACAAGTTATAGTGCATGTCCCTTGGAGGATATTTCCTGGCACGATATGTATCTTTTCATAACTTCGAGAAATCAAGGTTTTTTTTTCCTTAAAGGCAATGTGAATTTAAATTGTATAAAGACTTTCAAGGAATCGAGGTTGTTTTAATTTCACACCACGCTAGAACATTCAAATTCAACATTATTGAAATGAACTTAATGTTTATAATAATTATATTTGTGTCAATTTAAACAGTATGAAACAGTATCTAGTGCTCGATTTGAGATGGTTATCAAGTTCCCTTGCTATAAAATTAAAAATAATAGCCTCTACAAAATCATAGTGTATTAAGTAATGGCTTCTCTAGAACCATTTAATTTTTGTACAACTAAATATAGTTTCACTGAGCTTAAATTTAATGAAACATTTTAATGAAGCTTTCAGGAAAAATTTCAAAAATAAAGACAAAAAACAATTTTGGGCTCGTTACCTCTTGTGACCTTTTGTTAGCTTAAGAAATCCTATATCCTTAAGCAGACGGGAATGGTGAATCGATCAATGCAAGGCAATTATTCCATGTATGAATGCTCTTCGCTATAATTGCCATTAGGTTTAGGTCTTTGAATAGAGGATTCTCAAGAGTCCTCTTTACTAAATCTGAGTGGAAAACTTTTCCCAACACAACAAGTTCACCGCAACACTTGTTAAAAATACTCCCTGTCTTGAAAATAGTTGTGAAAGCTTCTAGAACACAGGGCAAACCCGTTTTAGTTTCACAAATATTTTCCTTAATAATCTGGTCATTCTCCTTCATAGCCATTACTACCCCGCAAGTTAAGAATAAAACCAATAGGACGGAATAAACATTAAGGCTTGCCATACTGCGCGAATCTGATGTTACCAGTTAAATTTGGTTCGTAAAATTAATTTCGAACAAGATTTGTAGGGAAAAAAATGGCATTTATAAGTAGTGTTATAACCACATTGGACTAGAATACGTTACAATAAAAGAAAACATTCAATATTTTAGTTTAATTAGCATTAATTTTAATTACTACAAATCTAAATGTTATTTCAAATACACACATTTATTCTTCCCTTTATAATTCTTAAATGTGCATTAAACGGATCACAAAAATAAGGTTCAATAAAGATGATTATGTCGTACATGTGTTTCTGCATTGAAACTACGATTGAACTATTACGTCCACTCCAAACCAAACACCAGGACGATAATATGGAGGAAATATCATATGGAAAAAGCAATGTGAGATATAGGACACTTGCATTACAGGCACACATATTCGTTATGTGTGTCATCCTATTTTTCTATTATTTTTTAGTTGTGTATGCACTTGTTATGTTGATGGTTAAAAATTTACGTGTATCTCAAAATTGAATGAGCTATACCAGATTCCTCTACCAGTGATATGTACGTGCCACAATGTAGAAATAATTATGCGAAGAGTAAAATCTTATAACCTTGTTGTTTTTAAAAAGTTTTTATCACATTTATCATATTTGTAAAATGGAAAATGGCAACTAAATGATTGAAATTCAAAATTAATTCATCGAAAATATTTCCCATTCTGAAATTAAGCCGATGCTTGTATTTATCGTGGGACTCCAATTCGGTTATTGTATTCTTAGTCCTACGTTAACTTTTTAGGTGTAAGCGTTCCGACCCAATTTTACTAGAATGTGAAAGGAAGCTTTTAGTTGAATAAGTAATGGAACTTGGAAAATGAAAAGTTCTCTTAGAGAGTTAAATTGGAAACAACAAATGTTGTTACATTTCTATAAGTCTCGTAGGTATTGCCCAAATAATCGATAGGATTTAGTTTTCATATAAATTGAACCTTTTTTAGTAGGGAGAATGTTGGAGGTAGTCGCCGACATATTTTGAGTTTCATTCTCGATCTTGATAAAAAAAGTAATCTAAAGAAAGAAGAATAAGGAAATCAAGTGAAGACTTTGAAGCTTTACATCACTTTTGACGAGGATTTCCAGATTGCCTCTCCTCTACGGAAAAGAAAGAGGTCATAACTTACAAATTAGTATCGATGGAGTGAAAATGGAAAATGAAACAATGGAGTCCACAGGCAAGGAACTATTACAAGTTAGAAACCTTGTCACATTCTAACTAGTAATCTTTACGCCAACTAAATGGTTTCAAATAAAATAATAATAAAGCTGACCGTTCTTTTAAACTAAGGGCTTAGCACTTAAGGAATAAACATTAACGCCTATCAGCTACGATGGCGTATGCCCTGTAAGAGAGTCCGCTAGACCACTAAGCTCACCTTAATAAAAACTTCTCCCAAATGGGCATTCTATAGTCTTTGAGCACTTAGTCATATCTAGTACCATATTCACTTTGTACATGTTCTATAAGTCTTACTTCTAATAACTGTACTCGAATAATGTGGCTTTGTCGAGCGAGATGTTACGACTCTCCCTCACTTAGAAAATTTCATCCTCAAAATTCATACATGGAAACATATGAGGGTACTAAACTTTCATTTGACTTTCCCTCTCTTAGGTGGCTTCTTCAGTGAGATTGATAACATGTTAATTTACATGACTTTTTGTGTTTAATTTAGTTAATTGTTGAATTTATCTCTGCTGAATTAGTGCTTTTATGTTTCAATCTTGTCAGAGATGCAATTGGGACACTAAGTGTCAAAAACAGGCTGAAAAAGACCAAATTGAAACACAATCAATGAAATGAGGCCAAAAAAATATGGAAAAAAGCCAATGACTCATCAGATTCTTTTGACATTGTAAAAGCCAAAAATAAAAAATCTTATTTTATTTTGTTTTTTTAATTTATTTAATTTTAATTATATGTTGAAGTGGTTAAAGCCAAAATTAGTAAATACCATGTGTATAAATAGGGCTTTAATGTACTTAGGAAAGACACATTTAATTTTACATTTTGATTTCAAACTTGTATTAAATAGAATTATTTTCTTTTCTCAAATTTAGTGCGTAACATTCTGTTACTTCATTTCCAATTCTTTGTTCTTTCAAAATTTGTCTAATTGCCTTCCAAGTCCTTTTCTTTCTCAATTTCCACCATCTTTCATACAAATCCAATCATAGCCAACCAAAGCATGATTATATCCATGCTTCACTGTAACACTCCTTACCCGTATTCTACGCCGGAACCGGGTACGAGGCGTTACCGTACTTAACTCACATGGTCAAACAACTTTAGGTTATCAAATTTCATTCCAAATTAAAACTTTTCCATTCACATATCTAACATCCTTATAATGGGCCTACAAGGCCTTAAACATACTTTCGGAAGGTTTCTAAATCAATCCGAGAACTTTTACTCACTTAGAAAAATTTTGCCTGAACAGGGGTCACACGCCCGTGCTGCTCAAGGGACACGCCTGTGTACCCCTAAGAAAAGCTCGTGTTCTCCACTCGTGGTCGACACTGACTTATTTCACACGGCTGGACACACGCCTGTGTCCTTAGACCTTGTGTCTAATTAAATTCCAACTTCAAGGTGCAGACTTCACACGGCCTGGGCACATGCCCATGTCTGTGGCCGTGTCTCCCACACGGCTGAGACACACGGCCGTGTCTCTGCCCGTGTGTTTACTACTGAGCTTACTAACTTGCAATTTTAATATGCAAGGGGACACATAGCCTGATCACACACCCATGCAATTGACCGTGTGTCACACACGGCCTAGACACACACCCGTGTGCCTACCCGTGTGGACAAGAACAAGGCTATTTGCCAAGCTCTTTTTATCACCCTAGCTCACACAACATAGTCCCATTCAACAAATCACTAGATAACCCAAATTTGCAACATACACTTCTATGAATAACTTCTTCTTTTCATAAATTAGTAATAATGAGCCATCAGCTATGTCAATATACAACAGAGTTCATCTTTAAAGGAGCCAATACATACTTGGCCAAAACAACAAAATAATTCACCTAGTCTAGCCCCTATACATGCCATACTCATTATACTAAGTCTAGATATACCGAGATTGAGCTGATAGTGTGAATGATCTTCCAATTATGTTCGTATCTTGACCCGACTCTTTGACACTATAAGACAAGGGAAAAGAAAGGGAGTAAGCTTTAAGCTTAGTAAGTTTACATGTAAACAATAAACATCATAATATGTGCTAATCAATAAATAACATTTCATAATAAGTAAGAACAATCCACATTCGAAGATCACGCTTACTCATTTAATCTCTTACCACATTCCAACCATATCACAAGCCAAATGCTCATATTATTTAACATACATCCCTGCACTTATCACCTCATGATCACATAAAACAACACATCACAATTTCACAATAAACCATTCATAGTAATACCAAACACTCGGTGGTTTCGCACTTAGCCCACCATTTATCTTTATCAGGGTGGTATCGCACATAGCCCACCAACAAGAATATTTACGGTGGTATCACACATAGCCCACCAAATAGTAATATAAACGATGGTATCGCACACAGCCCATCATGAATTAGTAATAAGGTGGTATCGCACATAGCCCACCAACAAAAATAATTAAGGTGGTATCGCACACTGCCCGCCATTATTTGCTACGAATAATATTCCACACCTACATTTCTATTTCAACATTTATACGGAATTTATTCATTTTCTACCAAATCAAATCCAATTAAATCATAAGTGTTCTCAATCATACAATACACCAATAAGCAACAACATGTGTATTTAAGATGCATCATTTACACATAAACTTACCTCGGTGCAAAACGTGTTAATTTGCGGTTTAATCCGTAACCTTGCCTTTCCCTCGATCAAGGTTGATTCTACGCTCTTCTTGATCTATAATAGTGAAATTCACTCATTTAATCACTTTATAAATCATAATACATCATAATCTCTACTTAGGCAAAAATGACCATTTTGCCCTTGTACTATGGCAAAATTACGATTTTCCCCTAGGCTCGTAAATAATTTTTCATCACATTTTCTCATTAAACAAGCCTAGATGAACATTTATTACTCTTACAACTACTCAAAATTCCAACTATTTCATGCATTTATTACACAATTTCAACTTTTACAACTTAGTCCCATTTAGGTGTTTTCATGACAACATCTTTCACAAAAGTTGTTTCTCATCTCCCTAACATTCATTTTCTTCCATAAAAACTCAGAAAACAACATAAACACTCTCATGGAAAGTCCTTAGACTTTTAACCATATTGCAAATTAGTCCCTTCATTAGCTAGCTTCAGCTTTGGGGCTTCCAAAAGTACAAAAATTATCAACTAAAACCATCAAAATCACTTACTTGCAAGGAAATAGTTTGGCTGATAATTTTGAGCTCTAAATCCTCTATTTCTCTTCAATTTTCGGTGTAGAAGAAACTTGAATAGTGAAAAATGATATTTCTTCTTTTTATCATATTTTATTCATTTTTTTATCACCTAATTTCCACCAAATTTGACCAAAATCTAATGTCTTGTCCCCCTAGTCTCTATGGCCGACCAACACACCTCTAATGGCCTAATTTCACTTTAAGGACCTCTAATTTGATATTCTTTGGCTATTAGACACCTCCACCTTGCATAATAGAACTTTCGCACTTTATGCAATTTAGTCCTTTTTCACTATTAAGCATTCAATCGTAAAAATTAAAGCAACAAAATTTTCATGTAGCCATATATTAATGCTATAACACATAAAATAATACTAAAATAATTTTCCTCAACCTCAGATTAGTGATCCCGAGACCACTATTCTGACTAGCCCCAAAATCGGGCTGGTACAACTCTCCCCTCCTTTAGAGATTTTCGTCCCCAAAATTCTTACCGGTAAAAAGGTTTGGATATTGATCTCTCATGGCTTCGTCCGGTTCCCATGTCGCTTCTTCTACACCGTGTTTTTTCCATAATACCTTTACTAAAGCTATGCTCTTATTCCTCAATTGTTTCACTTCTCGAGCCATAATCTTAATTGGCTCCTCTTCATACGTCATGTCCGATCGTATCTCAATTTCCATTTGGGGAATCACATGCGAAGGGTCGGAACGATATCGTTGCAACATTGACACATGAAATACATTGTGTATTTTCACTAACTCTACCGGCAAAGCCAACCGATATGCCACTGGCCCAATCCTTTCGGTAACCTCATACGGCCCTGTGAATCGTGGACTCAATTTGCCCTTTTGACAAAATCTCAATATTTTCTTCCACGGGGATACTTTCAGAAATACTTTATCGCCCACTTGAAACTCAATTTCTTTTCTTTTCAAATCCGCGTACGACTTTTGTCGGTCCGAAGCAGCTTTTAGACTATCACGGATCACTTTCACTTTCTCCTCAGCCTCTTTAACAAGATCGACCCCATGAATTTGCTTCTCACTAAGCTCGGTCCAATACAAAGGAGTCCAGCACTTGCGACCATATAAAGCTTCGTACAGTGCCATCCGTATACTCGACTGATAACTGTTGTTATAAGCAAACTCAACCAAAGGTAGATATCTTTCCAAACTACCTCCAAACTCTAACACACAGCATTGGAGCATATCCTCAAGAACTTGAATTACTCTTTCATATTGGCTGTCAGTTTGAGGATGGAATGCAGTACTAAAATTTAACCTTGTACCCAACGCCTCCTGCAAATTCTTCCAAAACCTCGAAGTAAATCTCGGATCTCTAGCCGAGATAATAGATACAGGCACTCCATGTAATCTCACCACCTCAGCAATATACAACTCGGCCAACCTATCAAGTGCATAATCAACACGCACCGGTATAAAGTGAGCCAACTTCGTTAGTCTATCAACAATAACCCACACAACATCTTTCTTTTTCGGAGTCATAGGCAACCCCGTCACAAAATCCATAGTGATTCGATCCCACTTCCACTCAGGAACCATCATCGGCTAAAGTAATCCCGAAGGTACTTGATAATCGACTTTCACTTGCTGACAGATCAAACATCTTGTCACGAACTCAGAGATGTCTCTTTTCATACCCGGCCACTAATAAAATTGCTTTAAATCATTGTACATTATCAGGATGTACTGACAAATGACCACTTTGTGCTTCAAGTAAAATTTTTCTGATCAACTCATCATCTTTTGGTACACAAATCCTATCGTGAAACATCAAGCAACCATCCGAACTCACCCGAAAGTCAGAATCACTTCCCGATTCACACTTAACTCTCTTAGCTTGCATCTCATTATCATCCTTTTGAGCCTCACATATTTGTTGAATAAATAATGGTCTAGCCTTCAACTCGGCTAATATAGCACCATCCTCAGATAACGCTAAGCTAGTACTCATAGCTCTCAAAGCATACAAGGATTTCCTACTCAAGGCATCCGCAACCACATTCGCCTTCCCTGGATGGTAATCAATTACTAGCTCATAATCCTTCAATAATTCGAGCCACCGCCATTGTCGCAAATTCAAATCCTTTTGGTCCATTAAGTACTTCAAACTCTTATGATCGGTGAAGATTTGGCACTTCTCACCATATAAATAATGTCGCCAAATCTTTAATGCGAAAAAAATCATAGCCAACTCCAAATCATGAGTTGGATAATTCTTCTCGTGCAGTTTTAGCTGTCTCGAGGCGTAAGCTACTACTGTAACTGTAACATCCCCAAACCCGGCCCATTCGCTACGACCGAATCTGGTTATGTCACTGGGAAAAGACGGTTGAAAATCTTAAAATAAAACATCGTAGTTTGCTGAATTTTGGAAAACATATCTTTGGAATAAAACTTTGCTATAAAACTCATTCATTTTTAAAACTTTAGTTTATAATATCCAATTTGAATAAATAGGTTGCAAACCATAAATCATTTTCACGTAGCAATTTAATTTAAATAAACCATAGTTAAAGTAATACCAAAAACATAAAATGGCCTTTATTACAACCCAACAATTCAAATAAAGTACTTATATCAAAATAACTGTAACATCCCCAAACCCGGCCCATTCGCTACGACCGAATCTGGTTATGTCACTGGGAAAAGACGGTTGAAAATCTTAAAATAAAACATCGTAGTTTGCTGAATTTTCCAAAGCCTTCCCTTCTCATCCCAACATTCTTAGAGCCTCTAAAACTCAACCAAGCACTCCCAAAAACCTACTAACACTTGATTTATACCCCATATGCACAACCCCTAAACCAGGGTGTTACAATTCTACCCTCCTTAAAATAATTTCGTCCTCGAAATTACTTGTCTAAACTAACAGCCCAATTCTCTCCACTACGCTATCGCTGCGCACTCTGATCTCCAAGAGCTAACATACTTTACGAGCAACAAAACAAACAGTCACCAAAACTGCCTCTACCACGTCCACGAGAAGTACGACCACGCCCCCTAGAACTCATATCTAGCGTCGCGATTTAATGCGATTAAAAGTTTTATGCATTAGAAATTTTGTTCCTTTGTTTAATCCACGAGCAAATTTTATGAGAAGTTTACGGAAGTCGTTCTTTCGAGCAATCAAAGTTTCAGATTCTAAAGTAATCCACTATTGCAATCATCCGATCACATCAATAACTCACAAGCAATAGTAAGGGGTACTTACAGTGGACTTCGAATTCGGAGGTACAGTGCCATGCCGAAATAACTGAAAATTTCTTAAAAGCCCACTTTGAAAAGGTTTTTTTTTTTTTTTTTTTTTTGGCCCAAAACCCTCAAAGCCGAGTTTTGAACCGGGCTCGATACCAAATCAGTAACATCCCCAAACCCGGCCCATTCGCTACGACCGAATCGGTTATGTCCTTTGGGAAAAGACGGTTGAAAATCTTAAAATAAAACATCGTAGTTTCTTTGAATTTTCCAAAGCCTTCCCTTCTCATCCCAACATTCTTAGAGCCTCTAAAAATCAACCAAGCACTCCCAAAACCTACTAACACTTGATTTATACCCCATATGCACAAAAGCCCCTAAACCAGGTGTTCTGAAGAATGATCGAATTTGACCCTAATCGAGCAAGTGGTTTGGGACCACGAATCCGAGTCTAAAAAATTTTTAAATATTATTTTCTGTGTTTATTATATGTGAATTATTATGTGTGAAAGTTTCGTATGAAAATTTGATTGTTTGTGTGCTTAATTAAATAAAAGGACTAAATCGCGTAAATGGTAAAAGTAGTTGTTTATTAAATTAAGTGGCTAAATTGATTTGTCTTCTTTTATAAGTGTATTTAAGTTGCAAATTTACCTTTTAGCATGTAAGTGGGCGGCATAAGGTTATAATTTCACGTTAATATGTTTTTTTTATATAATATAAATATAAGTTAAAATGTAATAAAATATGTTAATAATATTATAATAAAAGACATGTGTTTCTCCACTAATCATTTCATTCTTCTTCACCGAAACTAAAGAAGAAAAAGAAAGAAAAACATAAGCAAATTTTCAGCCATGGTTTTGGTTTAATTAAAGGTTAGTTTTTGATTCGTTTTTGATAATTTCTACGTTTTTGTAATCGTTGCTTTGAGAGCTTTAAAACCCATGTCTCAATTTCATGAATTGATGATGTTTGTGTGAAATGCCATTGATGCTATGTTGAGTTTTATGATGTTTTATGGTGTTAAATGATAGATATATAATTGATGAACAAACTTTGTTCTTGAATTTTTGATAAATTTAGCTAAATAGGGCTAAATTGAGAAAATAAATTTTTGAGGGACGAAAATGCAAAATAAATGAAATGCATGGATTTATATGACTATATTAAAGATTCGGCCTAACTAGGTTATTGTGAAAATAGGACTAAATTGTAAAAGTGTGAAACATTAGGGGTAAAATGGTAAATTGCCTATTTATGTGTTTTGGGACTAAATTTAGATAAAATGTGCTTGAATGAGCTTAATTTGATTATGTTTAGATCAAGAACAAAGAAAAACGGACTTGGATCGGGGAAAGGCGAAAGTTATCGAATAGCCGGTTCTTGTCGTCCGACGATATTCGAGGTAAGTCTTTAAGCAAGTTAATACTGTAAATATTATTCGTAACCTAGTTATATGCGGAATTTTCAATTATTGGATTGAAATGTAGACATAGCCGAATGTGACATATTAAATTTATCAATGAAAGGTAGTTAAATTAAATTGAATTCATTGTGTGAAAGTGATATGAATTATGTGTTATATATGTGATTTTAGTAAAATGTAATGTGTACGAGATGGTGGAATAATATCAATTCGGGCTTTGAGCCTAGCAGGCCTTGTGCCGCTGAATTATATCGGGCTTATTGCCTAGCAGGCCTTGTGCCGGTGAATTATATAGGGCTTATTGCCTAGCAGGCCTTGTGCCGGTGAATTATATAGGGCTTATTGCCTAGCAGGCCTTGTGCCGGTGAATTATATCGGGCTTATTGCCTAGCAGGCTAAATGCCAGTGTTTAAATTTCAGACCTCGGGTCTAGCAGGCCTAGTGCCGGTGTGTGATTCAGGCTGACGCCTAGCAGGTTTTAAACCGGTGATGAAGTTTCAAATTTGCAAGACATAAACTTTTCTGGCTAAGTAATCATCAAGGAAGTAAGTTGATATTACAAGTTATATATGTATGTTCGGCCATACAGGTAAGTGCCTACAAGTTATTCAATTGATCTTTTATATTAGATCAATAAGGTATGTATATATGTGTTGAAATGTCAAACGCAAATGATAATAATTGATCCTGTATATTCGGCTTTATACTTATGTTTATGTGACCATGTTGGGATTACCTTGATGCCATGTATACGAATGAATGAAATGTCAAATGAATATATATAGATATGTGATTGTGTTTTCTTGTATATGAAATTACTAAGTGTAAGTATATACTTACTTGTGTATATGTGATCCTATTGAATTAAATGTATCGAAAGTATTAGTAGTTGGAGAAGTGCTATTAATTTATATTTGAATTATATGATGAGCTAATAAATTGAAGATTAAAGATAAAATAATTACAATAATTGAGCTAAAAAGGTATTTGTATTCGGCATTAGTAGACCAATAAGTGTTAAGCTTTAAATTTTATGGTATGATGTATGTTATTGAAAATGATTGAATGAACATTTGATTGAATACATTTGCTTAAGACTTACTAAGCTAGTAAGCTTACTCTGTGTGTGTTCATTGTTTTGTATTATAGATTTAGACCAAGCTACGGGCTCAGGGGATCGTCAGCAAAGTCATCCACATTATCAATCTATTTTGGTACTTTTGAGTTTGGTTTTGAACTAAAGGCATGTATAGACTAGACTATGTTTTGAACTAATACACTTTGTCCTTGTATATGTTATGGCCATGCAAAAATGGCTAAATATGATGTTTAAAGCTAATTATAGTCGGTCATGGCATGCAAATGAGATGTGTTTATCATGTTTTGTTATAGTACGTGTTTAATTATGTTTGATGGTGATTGATACTCATTTTAGTAAAATGCTAATGACATATGCGAATGATAAATGGGATATGTTTGTTTTATATGAAAATTTTTGGCATGAAGTAGTGTATGTGGCTTAAGGTTATTATAGTAATAAGTGTAAAATGATAGGTATATGTCGAATAGGTATTTAGGTGGTTTGATGATGTGATTCG
This sequence comes from Gossypium sturtianum, assembly GCA_025698515.1. Lineage (NCBI taxonomy): Eukaryota > Viridiplantae > Streptophyta > Magnoliopsida > Malvales > Malvaceae > Gossypium > Gossypium sturtianum. The sequence goes on from CM046951.1 coordinate 44,460,068, forward strand.
GTAGGAATGATAAAACATGCAAAAGTTGATATGATCTATATAAGTTATATTAACCGTTTGCGTATGAAGTTTTATGCTATGTATTTAAATTGACATATTTGCAATTGGTTCAAACATGCGCATATACATTTAGTTTAAGCTTTGGTATTTCGAGCAAGAAAGGATATATATATATATATTTTGTTTTAGTTGAATGTGAGTTTGTTATTATGGATGTATTGATCTTAGAGTTGTTAATATATATATATATATATGCAGATGTATGAAATTGGCTTAAATGGATTGGGATAAGTTATTAATGTTTAAGTTTGCGATGGTGGTACAAACTTGAAATGCATTTGTCCATGTTTTTAATAACAGTAAATAAATGATACGATTTGTGTTAAGCATAGTAATGCTTGTAACCTTAATCCGGCAACGGACACGGGTTAAGGGTGTTACATTTGATTGGTATCAGAGCTTATGGTTTAGTCGATTCTAGGACTACCGTAACGCGTGTGAGTCTAGCTATAAATGCCTTAATTTTATAATATGATAGTGTGGTGACTTCTGACATCTGAAATGTGTTTTATATAGTAAATGGATCCCGACAGAGCTGTAGCGGATGATGTTGAGAGCATAGTGTCTGATCTCGCACATGGGTCAGCGCCGGTAGACTCTCGACCTATCTCGGGTAGCCATGAGGGGGAGGCTAAGCAAGCCTTCTACCAGATGATGAACAAGTGGTTTACACAATACATCCGGACTAATCCAGCTGTGCAACAACCTCCACCCCCGAATAATCCATCTCCGATACCTTCAGCACCTCCGATGATAGATTCGATGAGATCTAGCAGGCCTCCCGTTGATAAAATCAGGAAACACGGGGCCGAAGAATTTAAAGCTAATGATGATGACGATGCGGAACGAGCTGAGATGTGGCTTGATAATACTATCCGTGTGCTCGACGAGCTATCATGTACTCCAGATGAATGCTTGAAGTGTGCTATATCCCTATTAAGGGACACCGCATATCACTGGTGGAATACACTAGTATCGGTGGTTCCGAAAGAAAAAGTGACTTGGGATTTCTTTCAGACCGAGTTCCGTAAGAAATATATCAGTCAGAGATTCATTGATCAGAAATGAAAAGAATTTCTGAAATTGAAATAGGGTCGAATGACCGTGACTGAGTATGAACGAAAATTTGTTAGACTGAGCCGATATGCCCGTGAATGTGTGTCAACTGAAGCCATTATGTGTAAAAGGTTTGAAGACGGTTTGAATGAAGATATTAAGTTGCTAGTCGGCATACTCGAGATTAAAGAGTTCGTGGTGCTTGTCGAATGAGCTTGCAAAGCCGAAGAGCTTGGGAAAGAGAAAAGAAAAGTTGAAATGAAAGCTAGAGACATCCGTAAAAGATCATCGAGTAAGACTTTTCATTCTGTATCCAAGAAGTTCAAACATGAATCCGGCCGACATAAAGCTACTTCAGACTTATCTAGACGAGATCGACCTCCTGTGGGTTCCCGAGCTACTTGATGGCGATATTGGTAATGTTCGTGTAGAATCGGGTTGAGTGCAAGCATTGTGGTAAATGGCATTCTGGGAGTTGTAGATTTCGTGATCGGTCTTGCTTTAAATGTGGATCGTCGGATCATTTTATTCGGGAGTGCCCGATGCTAGCTGAGCAAAATACGGCTCAGAATACCAGACCGAGTAATATATCAATGCGTGGCGGACCACCCGGGCATTCGGGAAATGTAAGTGGTAGTCGAAAGGAACCAAAGACATCGTAGTTTGATCGGAGGCTCGTGCACCTTCTAGAGCATATGCTATACGTGCGGGGAGGATGCTTCTTCCCGGATGTTATTACGGTACTTTCACTCTTTATGATACTATCGTGATTGCATTGATTGATCTGGTTCGACTCATTCATATGTGTGTGAAACTTTAGTATCGATGAAGACTCTGCTGTTAAGTCTCATCGAGTTTGTGATTTGTGTATCAAACCCCTTGGGTCGATGTGTTACGATTGATAAAGTGTGTAAAAGTTGCCCGTTGATGATTCGGGATTCATGCTTCCCATCCGATTTAATGTTGTTACCTTCGACGAGTTTGATATAATTTTGGGAATGGATGGATAACTTTGCACGATGTTGTTGTCAATTGCAAAAGAAAGACCATTGATTTGAGATGTCGAGCGGTGAAGTTATCCGAATTGAATCTAATGACCTGAATGGGTTACCGCGATAATCTCCTCGATGTTAGCTCATAAGCATGTGAGAAAAGGTGTGAAGCTTACTTGGCTTATGTGTTGGATAGTAAAGTTCTTGAGAAGCGATTGAATCCGTACGGTTGTGTGAGAGTATCCGGATGTGTTTCTGAAGAACTACAGGGTTTACCACTGTTCGAGAAATAGAGTTTGGTATCGAATTAGTACCGCCATGACTCCGATTTCAATAGCTCTGTATTGGATGGCACCTACAGAATTAAAAGAGTTGAAACCACAGTTACAAGAGTTAACAGATAAAGGCTTTGCACGACCGATTTTCTCTCCTTGGGGTGCACCAGTTTTATTTGTGAAAAAGAAAGACGGGACTATGCGAATGTGCATCGATTACCGATAGCTCAACAAGGTAACTATAAAGAATAAATATCCGTTGCCATGGATTGACGATTTGTTTGATCAGTTTAAAGGGGCTTCAGTGTTTTCAAAGATAGATTTGAGATCGAAACATTATCGATTAAGTAGTCGAGAGATTCCGATGTGCCAAAGACTGCTTTTCAAACGAGGTACGGACATTATGAGTTTCTGGTTATGCCTTTTGGACTTACTAAGGCACCTGCTGTTTTTATGGATCTGATGAATTGAATTTTTAGACAGTATTTGGATCGGTTTGTGGTAGTGTTTATAGATGATATTCTGATCTACTCTAGAGATGAAACCGAGCATGCTGAGCATCTGAGACTGGTGCTACAAACTTTGCGAGATAAACAGTTGTATGCAAAGTTTAGTAAGTGTGAGTTATGGGTGAATGAGGTCGGGCTCAGGTCACGTTGTTTCAGTCGTCGGGCATTCGGGTTGATTCGAATAAAATATCGGCTATACTTGATTGAAACCACCAAGAAATGTTTACGAAATTTGAAGCTTTTTAGGACTTCTTTGGTTACTACAGACGATTCGTGAAAGGTTTTTCTATGATAGCCACACCTTTGACAAAGCTATTACAGAAAGATGTCAAATTCGAATGGGCGAGAAAAATGTCGAGAAAAGTTTCGATCGGTTGAAAGCTCTTTTGGTGAGGCTCGAGTGTTAGTTCGGCTGAATCGGGTAAAGAATTTGTTGTGTATAGTGATGCTTCTTTGAATGGTTTGGGTTGCGTTTTAATGCAAGAAGGCAAAGTAGTAGCCTATGCTTGAGACGATTGAAGCCACATTAAAGAAATTATCCGACACATGATTTGGAGTTAGCGACCATTGTATTCGCATTAAAGATTTGGCATCATTATCTATTCGGTGAGAATTGTCATGTCTATTCGATCATAAAAGTTTAAAGTATTTGATGACTCGATGATTTGAACTTGAGACAATGCGGATGGTTAGAGTTGTTGAAAGATTACGAATTAGTGATTGACCACCATCCGGGAAAGCCAATGTTGTTTGCGGATGCCTTAAGTGCGAAATCATTATTTGCTCTTCGTGTGTTAAGCGCACATATGGTTATGTCGATGATGGTTCGATAATAGCCAAATTGAAAGCAAGACCGTTGTATATTCAACAAATTTATGATGCTCGAGAGAGAGTTGACAAAGATACGATGGCAAGACGAGTTCGGTGTGAAAGTAATCTGAGAATCGAGTTTGAATTGATGAAAATGATTATTTGAACTTCAAAGCCGAATATGTGTTCCGAGGAATGTGGATTTGATTCGGATGTTGTTGAATGAGGCTCATAATAGTCGATTTTGGTACATCCGTAGTATACGAAAATGTATAATGATTTGAAAGCAGATTCTATTGGTGGCCTGGTATGAAAGCGGGACATATCCGAAGTGCTTAATTTGTCGACAAGTAAAAGCCGAACATCGGTGCCTTACAGGTTACTTTGGTGATCATGATACCGAATGGAAATGGGATAGAATTGCTATGGATTTTGTATACGGTTTGCCTACGACACCGAGCAAGAAAGATGCGATGCAGGTTATAGTGGATAGACTAACCAAATCAGCTCATTTTGTTCCGGTTAGACGGACTATTCGCTCGATAAAGTTTGCATTTGAGTTGTATGTATCACAAATTGTGAGATTACATGGTGTACCGATTTCCATTGTTTCGGACAGAGACCCGAGATTCACGTCGCGGTTTTGGAAGAAATTGCAAGATGCTTTAGGTGCCAAACTACACTTTAGCACGACTTTTCACCCATGAGATAGATGGTCAGTCTGAACGAATCATTCAGATACTTGAGGACATGTTGAGATGTTGCATTCTCGAGTTTGAATGTACGTGGGAACGATACTTACCTTTGATTGAATTTGCTTATAATAACAATTTTCAATCTAGTATCAAAATGGCACCTTACGAAGCTTTATACGGCCGCAAGTGTCGTACACCATTGTACTGGACCGAGCTCAGTGAAAACAAGATACACGGGGTTGATTTGATTAAAGAGACTGAATAGAAAGTGGTAGTAATCCGAGATAGTCTGAAAGTTGCATCAGATCGCCAAAAGTCATACGTGGATTTGAAACGTAAAGACATTGAGTTTCAGGTCGGTGACCGGGTATTTTTGAAAGTTTCTCCGTGGAAGAAAGTACTTCGATTTGGTCGAAAAGGAAAATTAAGTCCGAGGTTCATCGGACCGTATGAGATCATTGAGCGTATGGGTTACGTAAACATAGATTAAAGTTGCCCTCGAACTAGAAAAGATACACAACGTATTTCATGTTTATTTGCTTAGTAGATATAGATCCGATCCGTTACATGTGGTTACCGTGCGAGATTGAAATTCGATGCGATATGACGTGCGAGGGGAACCGATTCGTATCTTAGCTCGTGAAGTGAAAGAATTGAGAAACAAGAAAATTTCGTTAGTAAAAGTACTATGAAATCGACATGGAATAGAAGAGGCTACGTTGGAGCCTGAGAAGTCAATGAGGCAATAATATCCGACTTTGTTTAACGGTAAGATTTTCGGGGACAAAAATCCTTAAGGGGGGAGAGTTGTAACAGTCCGAATTTGACCCTAATCGGAACAGTGGTTTCGGGACCACGAATCAAGTCGAAAATTTTTAAATATTATTTTACGTGTTTATTATATGTGAATTATTATGTGTGAAAGTTTCAGTATGAAAATTTGATTGTTTGTGTGCTTAATTAAATAAAAGGACTAAATCGCGTAAATGGTAAAAGTAGTTGTTTATTAAATTAAGTGGCTAAATTGATTTGTCTTCTTTTATAAGTGTATTTAAGTTGCAAATTTACCTTTTTGCATGTAAGTGGGCGGCATAAGGTTATAATTTCACATTAATATGTTTTTTTATATAATATAAATATAAGTTAAAATGTAATAAAATATGTTAATAATATTATAATAAAAGACATGTGTTTCTCCACTAATCATTTCATTCTTCTTCAGAAACTAAAGAAGAAAAAGAAAGAAAAACATAAGCAAAGTTTCGCCATGGTTTTGGTTTAATTAAAGGTTAGTTTTGATTCGTTTTGATAATTTCTACGTTTTTGTAATCGTTGCTTTGAGAGCTTTAAAACCCATGTCTCAATTTCATGAATTGATGATGTTTGTGTGAAATGCCATTGATGCTATGTTGAGTTTTATGATGTTTTATGGTGTTAAATGATAGATATATAATTGATGAACAAACTTTGTTCTTGAATTTTTGATAAATTTAGCTAAATAGGGCTAAATTGAGAAAATAATTTTTTGAGGGACGAAAATGCAAAATAAATGAAATGCATGGATTTATGTGACTATATTGAAGATTCGGCCTAACTAGGTTGTTGTGAAAATAGGACTAAATTGTAAAAGTGTGAAACATTAGGGGTAAAATGGTAAATTGCCTATTTATGTGTTTTGGGACTAAATTTAGATAAAATATGCTTGAATGAGCTTAATTTGATTATGTTTAGATCAAGAACAAAGAAAAATGGACTTGGATCGGGGAAAGGCGAAAGTTATCGAATAGCCGGTTCTTGTCGTCCGACGATATTCGAGGTAAGTCTTTAAGCAAGTTAATACTGTAAATATTGTTCGTAACCTAGTTATATGCTGAATTTTGAATTACTGGATTGAAATGTAGACATAGCCGAATGTGACATATTAAATTTATCAATGAAAGGTAGTTAAATTAAATTGAATTCATTGTGTGAAAGTGATATGAATTATGTGTTATATATGTGATTTTAGTAAAATGTAATGTGTACGAGATGGTGGAATAATATCAATTCGGGCTTTGAGCCTAGCAGGCCTTGTGCCGGTGAATTATATAGGGCTTATTGCCTAGCAGGCCTTGTGCCGGTGAATTATATCGGGCTTATTGCCTAGCAGGCTAAATGCCGGTGTTTAAATTTCAGACCTCGGGTCTAGCAGGCCTAGTGCTTGGGTGTGTGATTCAGTTGACGCCTAGTGAGTTTTAAACCGGTGATGAAGTTTCAAATTTGCAAGACATAAACATTTCTAGCTAAGTAATCATCAAGGAAGTAAGTTGATATTACAAATTATATATGTATGTTAGTAAATGCAGGTAAGTGCCTACAAGTTATTAAATTGATCTTCTATATTAGATCAATAAGGTATGTATATATGTGTTGAAATGTCGAACATAAATGATAATAATTGATCCTGTATATTCGGCTTTATACTTATGTTTATGTGACCATGTTGGGATTACCTTGATGCCATGTATACGAATGAATGAAATGTCAAATGAATATATATAGATATGTGATTGTGTTTTCTTGTATATGAAATTACTAAGTGTAAGTATATACTTACTTGTGTATATGTGATCCTATTGAATTAAATGTATCGAAAGTATTAGTAGTTGGAGAAGTGCTATTAATTTATATTTGAATTATATGATGAGCTAATAAATTGAAGATTAAAGATAAAATAATTACAATAATTGAGCTAAAAGAGGTATTTGTATTCGGCATTAGTAGACCAATAAGTGTTAAGCTTTAAATTTTATGGTATGATGTATGTTATTGAAAATGATTGAATGAACATTTGATTGAATACATTTGCTTAAGACTTACTAAACTAGTAAGCTTACTCTGTGTGTGTTCATTGTTTTGTATTATAGATTTAGACCAAGCTACGGGCTCAGGGGATCGTCAGGAAAGTAATCCACATTATCAATCTATTTTGGTACTTTTGAGTTTGGTTTTGAACTACAGGCATGTATAGACTAGACTATGTTTTGAATTAATACACTTTGTCCTTGTATATGTTATGGCCATGCGAAAATGGCTAAATATGATGTTTAAAGCTAATTATAGTCGGTCATGGCATGCAAATGAGATGTGTTTATCATGTTTTGTTATAGTACGTGTTTAATTATGTTTGATGGTGATTGATACTCATTTTAGTAAAATGCTAATGACATATGCGAATGATAAATGGGATATGTTTGTTTTATATGAAATTTTTTGGCATGAAGTAGTGTATGTGGCTTAAGGTTATTATAGTAATAAGTGTAAAATGATAGGTATATGTCGAATAGGTATTTAGGTGGTTTGATGATGTGATTCGGTAGGAATGATAAAACATGCAAAAGTTGATATGATCTATATAAGTTATATTAACCGTTTGTGTATGAAGTTTTATGCTATGTATTTAAATTGACATATTTTCAATTGGTTCAAACATGCGCATATACATTTAGTTTAAGCTTTGGTATTTCGAGCAAGAAAGGATATATATATATATTTTGTTTTAGTTGAATGTGAGTTTGTTATTATGGATGTATTGACCTTAGAGTTGTTAAAATATATATATATATATATGCAGATGTACGAAATTGGCTTAAATGGATTGGGATAAGTTATTAATGTTTAAGTTTGCGATGGTGGTACAAACTTGAAATGCATTTGTCCATGTTTTTAATAACAGTAAATAAATGATACGATTTGTGTTAAGCATAGTAATGCTTGTAACCTTAATCCGGCAACGGACACGGGTTAAGGGTGTTACAACTACATTACCCTCTTGTATCAACACACACCCGAGCCCATTAAATGATGCATCACTATATACCACAAACTCCTTGCCCGGTTCAGGTTGTACTAAAATCGGCGTTTCAGTCAATAATGTTTTCAGTCTCTCGAAGCTCTGTTGGCATTTTTCAGTCCATTCAAACTTGACATCCTTATGCAATAGTTTTGTCATTGGGGTATCAATCATGGAAAACCCTTTTACGAACCGTCTGTAGTACCCCACTAAACCCAAAAAGCTTCTGACTTCCGACACATTTCTTGGCGGTTTCCACTCCACAATAGCCGAGATCTTACTCGGATCAACTCTAATACCATCACCCGACACAATGTGTCCTAGAAATCCAACCTCTCGGAGCCAAAACTCACTCTTGCTAAATTTAGCATACAACAGTTTGTCTCTTAATGTCTGCAAAATGATTCTCAGGTGCTCTGCATGATCACTCTCATTCTGAGAATAAATCAATATGTCATCAATAAAAACAACCAAAAATTTATCTAAATACGGTCAAAAGACACGGTTCATTAAATCCATAAAAATCACAGGAGCATTCGTTAGGCCAAATGGCATGACAAGAAACTCATAATGGCCATACCTCGTCCGAAATGCAGTTTTCGGCACATCTTGCTCCTTAACTCTCAACTGGTAATAGCCAGACCTTAAGTCTATCTTAGAGAACACCGTAGCTCCCCACAGTTGGTCAAATAATTCATCTATCCCTGGCAAAGGATACTTATTTTTCACAGTCACTTTGTTGAGCTGTCTGTAGTCTATGCACAATCTTATCGACCCATCTTTCTTCTTCACAAATAGTACCGGAGCACCCCACGGTGAATAGCTCGGTCTTGCAAAACCCTTGTCCATTGACTCTTGCAACTGAACCTGCAATTCTTTCAACTCCAATGGTGCCATCCTATACGGAGCAACCGAGATAGGTGTCATTCCTGGAACTAACTCAATCCCAAACTCGACCTCTCTAACTGGAGGTAACCCAGGTAACTCTTCTGGAAACATATCTGGATATTCGCATACCACCGACACTGATTCAATCTTTACCTCTGACTCTTGTGTATTCAGCACAAAGGCGAGATAGGACTCGTATCCTTTCCTCAAGTATTTCTTGGCTACCATAGTTGAAATTATCACAAAGAAACTATCCGATTTACCTGATTCAACGCGAATGACATCTCCATTTTCACATTTTAATTCAATAAACTTGCTACCACAGTTCACTAAAACATTATGGGCAGTCAACCAATCCATACCAAGAATCAAGTCAAATTCATCAAATAGAAATAACATAAGGTTTGCCAGAAAACAATGTCATCTAATTGTCCAAGGACAATTCCTACACACCTTGTCAACTAGCACATGTTTGCCTAACGGGTTTGACACCTTTACTACAAATTCCGTAGATTCAATAATCATGCTCATACTAGATGCCAATTTCATGCAAATGTAAGAATGGGTAGACCCCGGATCAATCAAAGAAATAAAAAAAGTGTCATGAAGAGAAAAAGTACTCGTTATCACGTCCGGAGATGATGCCTCTTCGCGAGCACGAATGGCATAAGTCCTTGCAGGTGCCCGACCCTCCGGTCTCACAGTAGAATCTTGAGGCGTACTTCTACCACTAGTCCTACCTCCCAGGTTTTTTTGTGTTGCTAGATCTTATCTCTTGCTTCCTTTCCTTGTCATCTCTCTCAGGACAATTTCGAATAAAATAATCGGGGGAACCACACTTATAACAATTCCGGTTGTTTCCCCAACACTCCCTAGTGTGCTGCCTACAACAATTTGGACACTCCGATTTGGACTTTGGATTGCCCACACTTGCCATCGAAGTGGCTTGGACTCTTGAGCCCGAGTAGGTATTACCTCGATCTCTATGTGAGTATCCAACTGATGCAGTCGTTCGAGGGTTTACTTCCTTGGACCTTTTCGATTGAGCTTCGTATGATTTACTCATCGGTCTTTTTCTTGCATCCCAAGCCTCACTCACAGCTTTCCTCTTTTCCTTATTCAGTTCTTCGGCCTTACATGCCCTATCAACCAACACTACAAACTCTTTTAATTCTAAAATCCCAACTAGAAGTCTGATATCCTCATTTAGTCCATGTTCAAACCTCTTGCATAAAATAGCTTCTATAGACACGCACTCTTGTGCATACTTGCCGAGGCTAACAAACTCGCGCTCATATTCTGCCATAGTCACTTTTCCTTGCTTTAATTCACAGAATTCTTTCTGTTTCTGGTCCACAAACCTCTAACTTATATACTTCTTTTGGAACTCTTCCAAAAAGAAGTCCCATGTTACTCTCTCCCTTGGGACCACCGACGTTAACGTTTTCCACCAATGGTATGCCGAGTCCCTCAGTAAGGACACGGCGCATTTTAAGCTCTCCTCAGGTGTGCAAGAGAGTTCATCAAATACCCTCATCGAGTTCTCAAGCCATAACTCCACCCTCTTAGGGTCATCGTCTATATTAGCTCTGAACTCCTCAGCCCCCTGCTTCCGAATCTTGTCTATCGGGGGTTTGGTCATCCTCACTAAATCTATACCTTGAGGAGCCACTGGAACTGGCTGAGGTATAGGAGGGGGTGGAGGAGGTTGAGCATTAGGGTTTGCTCGTACATACTCCGTGTACCAATTAATCATCATCTGGAGAAAGGCTTCCTGGGCCTCTTCTCCTCGACCCATAGTCTCGGGTCCACTCTCTACAGGCGCGGTCCCTTGCGCGGGAGCCGGCGCATTACTAGCTGCATCATCAATAGCCGCTCAATCGGGATCCATTTACTATATAAAAACAAAGTTTAAAATTCTCAGAAGCCACCACACTATCAATATACGCTTATGGCATGTATAGCTAGACTCTAACACACGCTACGGTAGTCCGAGAACCGACTAAACTATAGCTCTGATACCACTAAATGTAACACCCCTTACCAATATTCTACGCTAGAAGCCGGTAGTGCAGGCGTTCACCGCATTTAACTCACATGGTCAAACAACTTTAGGTTATCAAATTTCATTCCAAATTAAAACTTTTCCATTCACATATCTAAAATCCTTATAATGGGCCTACAAGGCCTTAAACATACTTTCGGAAGGTTACAAAATCAATCCGGGAACTTTTACTCACTTAGAAAATATTTGCCTTAACAGGGGTCACACGCCCGTGCTGCTCAAGGGACACGCCCGTGTACCCCTAAGACATGCCCTTGTTCTCCACCTGTGGTCGACACTGACTTATTTCACACGACCAGATACACGCCCGTGTCCTTAGCCCGTGTCCCTCACACGGCCTCGACACACCCGTGTCTTAGACCGTGTGCCAAAACCCTGGCATTCTGTTTATGACTTCATCATCTCACTATGGTCACACGGCCAAGGCACACGCTTGTGTCCTTAGACCGTGTGTCGAATTAAATTCCAACTTTAAGGTGCAGACTTCAAACGGCCTAGGCACACGCCCATGTCCGTGGCTGTGCCTCCCACACAGCTGAGACACACGGTCGTGTCTCTGCCCGTGTGTTTACTACTGAGCTTACTAGCTTGCAATTTTAATATGCAAGGGGACACACGGCCTGATCACACACCCATGCAATTGACTGTGTGTCACACACGGCCTACACACATGCTCGTGTACCTACCCGTGTAGACAAGAAAAAGGCTATTTTCCAAGCTCTTTTTATCACCCTAGCTCACATAACATAGTCCCATTCAACAAATCACTAGATAACCCAAATTTGCAACATACACTTCTATGAATAGCTTCTTCTTTTCATAAATTAGTAATAATGAGCCATCAATTATGGCAATATACAAAATAGTTCATCTTTAATGGAGCCAATACATACTTGGCCAAAACAACAAAACAATTCACCAAGTCTAGCCCCTATACATGCCATACTCATTATACTAAGTCTACATATACCAAGATTGAGCTGATAGTGTGGATGATCTTCCAATTATCTTCGTATCCCGACCCGGCTCTTTGACACTATAAGACAAGGGAAAAGAAAGGGAGTAAGCTTTAAGCTTAGTAAGTTTACATGTAAACAATAAACATCAGAATATGTGCTAATCAATAAATAACATTTCATAATAAGTAAGAACAATCCACATTCCAAGATCATGCTTACTCATTTCATCTCTTACCACATTCCAACCATATCACAAGCCAAATGCTCGTATTATTTAACATACATCCCTGCACTTATCACCTCATGATCACATAAAACAACACATCACAATTTCACAATAAAGCATTCATAGTAATACCAAATACTCGATGGTTTCGCACTTAGCCCACCATTTATCTTTATCAGGGTGGTATCGCACATAGCCCACCAACAAGAATATTTACGGTGGTATCGCACATAGCCCACCAAATAGTAATATAAACGATGGTATCGTACACAACCCATCGTGAATAACTAATAAGGTGGTATCGCAAATAGCCCACCAACAAAAATAATTAAGGTGGTATCGCACACAGCCCGCCATTATTTGCTACGAATAATATTCTACACCTACATTTCTATTTTAACATTTATACGAAAATTTATTCATTTTCTACCGAATCCAATCCAATTAAATCATAAGTGTTCTCAATCATACAATACACCAATAAGTAACAACATGTGTATTTAAGATGCATTATTTACACATAAACTTACCTCGATGCAAAACGTCTTAATTTGCGGTTTAATCCGTAACCTTGCCTTTCCCTCGGTCAAGGTTGATTCCACGCTCTTCTTGATCTATAATACTGAAATTAACTCATTTAATCACTTTATAAATCATAATACATCATAATCTCTACTTAGGCAAAAATGACCATTTTGCCCTTGTACTATAGCAAAATTATGATTTTGCCCCTAGGCTCGTAAATCATTTTTCATCACATATTCTCATTAAACAAGCCTAGTTGAACATTTATTCCTCTTACAACTACTCAAAATTCCAACTATTTCATGCATTTATTACACAATTTCAACTTTTACAACTTAGTCCCATTTAGGTGTTTTCATGACAACATCTTTCACAGAAGTTGTTTCTCATCTCTGTAACATTCATTTTCTTCCACAAAAACTAAGAAAACAGCATAAAAACTCTCATGGAAAGTCCTTAGATTTTTAACCATATTGCAAATTAGTCCCCTCATTAGCTAGATTAAGCTTTAGGGGTTCCAAAAGTACAAAAATTATCAACTAAAACCATCAAAATCACTTACTTGCAAGGAGATAGTTTGGCTGATAATTTTGAGTTCTAAATCCTCTATTTCTCTTCAATTTTTGGTGGAGAATAAACTTGAATAGTGAAAGATGATATTTCTTCTTTTTATCATATTTCATTCTTTTTTTATCACCTAATGTCCACAAAATTTGACCAAAATTTAATGTCTTGCCCCCCTAGTCTCTATGGCCGACCAACACACCTCTAATGGCCCAATTTCACTTTAAGGAACTCTAATTTGATATTCTTTGTCTATTAGACACCTCCACCTTGCATAATAGAACTTTTTCACTTTATGCGATTTAGTCCTTTTTCACTATTAAGCATTCAATCGTAAAAATTAAAGCAACAAAATTTTCATGTAGCCATATATTAATGCTATAACACATAAAATAATACTAAAATAATTTTCCTCAACCTCGGATTAGTGATCCTGAGACCACTATTTTGACTAGCCCCAAAATCGGGTTGTTACATTCACTATATTCTATCTTGGCTTTAGGTCGGTGTTCTTTCCAGTCGGGAATCGTGAGATACATATCCATACTAAAAATCCTTCCAATCGGTATTCACATTTTTATAAGTATCGAGATTGACAACTCATCCCTTAAAGTTAACTCAATTTCAAGTCAAAAAGTGCATGTTGGGTTGGAGTCGTGTTTGTTGACAGTTGGAGAAATGAGTCGACTATGCTGTATTCGGATCTCTGAGAACCAATCAAGAAAGAAGTGATCTGGTTTAAACGAGAACTTTTTTGACTAAACCGGATGAACAACAACCCTTATGTATAACCTATCCGGTGGGAGGTACGCCGTTCGAGTTGAATTCAGGTTTGATTCGTTTACTACCCACCTTCTGTGGACTATAGAACCAAATCCACACACCCATCTCAAAGAATTCCATATGGTGTGCACAAGCATGAAGCCTCAGGGAGTAATCGAAGACCAAATCAAACTTCTTGTTTTTCCTTTCTCATTAGCCGACTCTACTAGAGAGTGGCTATTTTATTTACCTCTGGGATCTGTCAACACATGGTCTGACATGTCTCATTTTGTAACACCCCTTACCCGTATCCGACGCTGGAATAGGGTACGAGGCATTATTAGACTTATTCACAAGCAGACATTCAAAACCGAGACATGAATTTCCACTCAAATTTAAAACTTTTCAAAAACATTCATAATGTCCCTAAAATAAGCCTATGAGGCCCAAAACATGCATCAGAAGTGGTTCGAGACTAAACCGAGAACTTTTTTAAACTTTTGGAAAACTTAGAAATTTTTTCATGTAAAAGGGGGTCACACGCCCGTGTGGGTTCGGGACATGCCCGTGTGACCCTAAGACACGCTCGTGCTTCAGGCCATGTTCAAATTAGGGAGCATTATGTTTATGACATCATCATCAAATTAAGGTCACACGGCCAAGTCACACGCCCGTATGCTTAGGCCATGTGATCGATAAAATTTTCATAATTTTTCATAAAATAGGTGCAGACTTCACACGGCCAGGGCACACGTCCGTGTTTGAGGCTGTGCCATCCACACAGCTGAGACACACGCCCGTGTCTCTGCCCGTGCGCTCATTACTGAGCATTCTGTTTTGCAATTATTTAGGGTGCAGGGGACACATGGCCGGATCACATGCCCGTGGGGCAGACCGTGTGTCACACACGACCTAGACACACACCCGTGTGTCTACCCGTGTGGACAAGAAAAAGGCTATTTACCAAGCCATTTGTCACCCTTATTCACACATACACTCACATCAATTCAAAGGCACCTAATATTAAATACTTAGGCAACCAAAGCATCCACATTCATGGTTGAAACATATCGACTCTATATGTTTATCTAACATACTCACTACATTTATTAAGCCCTAAATCAAACATACAAATCCCACATTTATTAGGCTTCATTCAATTTCTGTCTAGTTACCAAATTATACTCAAATTCATCATCTCATTAATAGGTCACAATTCCCACATCACACAATCATGCCATAAATCACATTTCCAAATATTTGACATTCACCAAGCATACCATGATCATATCACCATAGACACTGACACATATATGAATATACTTAGGCTTTCAACCGTGTTGCCAACATGAGCCAACTTACATGGCCAAATAGCAAAACAAAACCTTTGATAATCACAAGCCAACACATTGGCTACAATCACAATGACATATTAACAAAATGACTAAGTCCCTATACATGCCATAACTCAAAATACTTGAATTTATATATACCCAAAATGGTAGCTTGATAGTGTGATAGGATCTCCGGCGATCTCCAACTCGAGCTAGCTTATTAACCCTATAAGACATGGGAAAGGAAGGGGGTAAGCTATATAGCTTAGTAAGTTCATATGCAAATAATAAACAACATTAATTACACATTGTCATATGAATAACATGACATATATTAACATAAATGTCATTAAACTTAATGAGCACATCTTACTCAATCATAATAATAACATGTCATTTACCACAATCAACAAACCAATTCAAACCTCACATAAGACATACACATTAATTATGAGCATTTACATTTCAAGCATATACTATTACATCTTACAATTGCCAAAACTCTTATCTTTCCATGTTTCCATAATCATTTTAGTAGGCAATTTTGCCAATCACAATTTGCATGAATAAAACATGTTATGTCATAACTCAATCTAGCCCGAAAGCCAATCACAAAATCATCAATCAAATTTACTATGTATTTCATACATCACAAGGTTTTCATAAAATCATTCTTGTGGAAATTATGAACTCACAATTTCATGAACTCAATGCTTATAAACTTTACGTACATACTTGTACCAATTCGTAATACTCACATACATTTTCTCTTCTTTGATATACCCCTTGAATTTCCCGTTGAACCATTTGGAATAAAGGATACTCGGGAATCTAGTACACAAAGAACCATACAATTGCCATATCCCAGATATAGTCTTACATGTAATCTCGTATCGATGCCAATAGCCCAGCTATGGTCTTACACGAAGTCTCATATCGATGCCATATCCCAGATATGGTCTTACACGAAATTTGAAATTTATGCCATATCCCAGATATGGTCTTACACGTAATCTTAGATAACCCTAATGTCATGACATTTGTATCCTAACTATTCCTAAGGTTCAACCGGAATTTCTCGTTTGTCAAACTTTGTTCAATTCATTCAAAGAGTAAATCACAATTCAAACAATAATAACATAATTTAAAGCATAAATAATAATGCATTATTTACTTATGAACTCACCTCGACATAAAAATGGCGAAATGACTTAATCGTCAATTACTCGTTTTTCCTCCATTCTAATTCTGAACCTCGTTTTTCTTGATCTATAACATCACATTTAACTTAATTATTATTCATATTATTCAACTCAGTCCAAAAATCTTATTATGGCAAAATTACATTTTTGCCCTTAAACTTTGACATATTTACAATTTAGTCCTTAGGCTCGTAAAGTGAGTTTCATTCAATTTCTTCACACTCTAAGCCTAACCGAATTTTACCCATGCTCATAATAGCTAACATTTTTCATTAAAACACACTTTTACTACATATTTTATAACTTTTACAAATAGGTCCTTTTAAGCATTTCCACCGAAAATCACTTAGCAAAAGTCGTTTATTCAACATCAAATTTGCATAATCTACCATGAAACATCAAAATACGCAAATATCCAACATGGTTCAAACCTTAAACCTTTATCTTTTCTCAAATTAGTGGTAGAAATAGGCAGATCTTGTTACGTGGATTTCAAAAACATAAAAATCATTAAAAACGGGGCTAGAACGGACTTACAATCGAGCCTGGAATCTTGGAAAACCCTAGCTATGTCTTCTCCATGGCCATGGGGTAGAAGATGGACAAAAATTGGCTTTTAATTTGGCTTTGTAAATCATTTATTAACCAAATGAACAAGATGCCCCTAACTTAAAACATAACAATTCTCTTACTTCATGTCTATTTTTGTCCACTAACTTAACCAATGGTCTAATTACCATCAAAGGACCTTCAATTTTAAATTTCATAGCAATTAGACACCTCTAGCATGTAGAACTTAACTTTTGCACTTTTTACAATTTAGTCCTTTTGACTAAATTGAGTGCCCAATCGTCAATTTTTTTTAACGAAATTTTCATGAAATCATTCCGTGAAAATGTAGGCCATAAAAATATAATAAAAATGAACTTTAACACGTCAGATTTGTGGTCCCAAAACCATTGTTTCGACTAGGCCCAAAATCGGGCTGTAACAGTCCAATTTAGACCCTAGTGGGAACAGTGGTTTTGGGACCACTAATTCGAGGTAGTAAAATATATTAATATTATTTTATATGCCCTCGATATGTCATTAAGCATGTGCTAAAGTTCCGTGAATTAATTTGTCTGTTTGTGTGTTAAATTTGAGCAAAGGACTGAATTGCATAATTCGTAAAAGTGGGTTTCTATTTGATTAATGGCTGAATTGATGTGGCTTTTAAGTATAAAGGTCTTATGAGGCAATTATGCCATAAATATGGTAGTGTTTTGTTAATGGACGGTTATGCCATTATGTGTATAAATTTTATATGTTTTATTAAAGGTTAATATGGTAAAAGAATTGATAATATTGTTTTAATAAAAACAAATTAAAAGATGGTGGATATTTTCATATGTTCTTCCACCGAAAATAAAACAAAATAAAAAGAAATAAGAAGTTAGGGCATTCGGCACTCTTTGAGCTTGATTAAGGTATGATTTTGACTCGGTTTTTGATAATTTCTACGTTTCTGTAATCGTTGCTTCGTATACTATAAAACCCATGTTGTAATTTTAAGAATTTATGTTGTTTATGAAATGTGCCATTGATGAAATGGTGAGTTTTGTGATGAGTTTAGGTGTTAAATGAAAGATATGTGTTTAATGAACATATTTTGTTCTTGAATTTTGGATGAATTTGAGTAATTAAGGCTTAATCGAGAAAATATCATTTTGAGGGACTAAATTGGGAAATAAATGAAATGTTTGAACTTGTATGAGATACATGAGCATTTGGCTAAGCATGAGTATATGGTGATTTTGTATATTGATGTTTTGAGAAAAATGGACTAAATTGATAAAATGTACAAATGTGAGGGCTAAGTTGCAAATAGCCCTAAATGTGTGTTTTTTGATTGAAATGAATATGTTGGTAAATAAAAGGGTTAAATTTGAATATTTATAGATCAAGAACCGAAGAAAACGGACTTAGATCGCGGGAAAGCGACAGTAGTCAAATAATCGTGTCCGATCGAATATCTGAATCCGAGGTAAGTCGATATACAAATAAATGTATTTGTAATTGAATTATTTGAGTGTATATGATATGTGAATTACTATGACTATCCGTTGAGATGGAATGTATGTGAAATCCGAGTTGGCTAATAAGTCGATAAGCTGTTAAAGTCCGAGAAGTCCCGTGTGAACCTAGGAATAGATAGGAATTACGTATGTCATGACATAGATGTCTGTTTTGTGATATTGTAAAACCCAAAACCTGGCCTAGAAGTTAGGCCCGAATCTGGCGTGTCACATGGAAGTGTTTTTCAAAACCATGTTTCTTGTTTGTTAAAACTTATTTGAGAGTTAGAGCCTCTTTGTTAAAACTCAAAACACTTAAGCAATTGTTACCCACTTGCAAACGTAACTTTTAAAACTTTATCTGTTGTGAAAGCATATTTAAAATAAATAATATACGAAAATGTGTTGTTTAAAAATTGAGTAGCAGAAGCATTTTGAAAACATCGCGGAAACGTAGTGTTTTGAAGTTAGTTTATCGTTTTGGAAATCGTATCCCACTTTTAGCAGTTAGAAAACATAATAAATAAATATCAGTAATAATAAGTTAAAATTAGAGAGGCCTTATAACAATCCAAATAAAAATATTTAGAAGTAAATAATCAAAACAGCAAGCATAAGCAGTGTGTGGTCTTCTCGAGTCCTCGCTGACTCACGATCCGTCTAAGGTGAGGATTACACCTTGCATGATTAAAAAGCGGGGTGAGTTTAAGAAAACTCGGTGTGTAATCCCCTATTGCGATGTGATGCAGGCCCAAGCCCTATTCGATGATCGAGTGGGCCTAAGCCCAAAAATCATATCAATGCAACATAGAAATGTAACCCAACCCAGTCCAGCCAACACACCTCCCGTACCAACCAACAGGCCTCGTGGGGACCAAGTCGACCCACCCAACCAGCACACCAATAACGCATCCTAGCTGCTAATAACAATGTAGCAAAGCTACTAAAAATCGCGATATCGTGGTGAGCCACTAAAAATCGATATGCGTGGTGAGCCACTAAAATCGGGATGCGTGGCGATGCCACTATAACGATAAAGCGTGGCGAGCCACTGGTACATAGTACTAACGCTTGCAGGTGATAATAATGATGAACTTGGCGGGCCACTAAAATCGGTATGCGCGTGGCGAAGCCACTAAAGCGATAAAGCGTGGCGAGCCAGCGCAGTACGATACTTCCTCTAACTACAAATCCCAATCCCATGCAATATGTCGTGTATGTCATGCTCAATCATTACACGTGTATGCAAAATAGCCATGCTTAGTAACAGTCATTTCAACACATTAATAGCATATCAGTCACACGCCCACAGTCAAGTGAGTTAAAACACAGTCATACGATCACAGTCAAATCAGTCAAATCATAGCACATGTCAGTCATTTACCCACAAGGCCAAAATAGTCATTTACACACATATTGAAAACATATTAGCCATATAATCCCAGTCAAATCAGTTAAAACACAGTCATACATTCACAGCTAGATCAATCATAGTCCTAATCAGTCAGTTACCCGCAAGGGCAAAGTAGTCATTTTACCCTATAAGGGTATTTCGGTAATCCTACCCTACAGAGGTATTTCAGTAATCCTACCCTACAGAGGTATTTCAGTAATTTTACAAACCGAGGGTATTTTAGTAATTTTAAAAACTGAGGGTATTTTTGTAATTTTATAAACTGAGGGTATTTCAATAATTTTACAAACCGAGGGTATTTTAGTAATTTTACAAATTGAGGGTATTTCAGTAATTTTACAAACTGATGGTATTTCAGTAATTTTACAAATCAAGGGTATTAACGACTCAATAGAAGGTCCACCGACACCTCGAGCGACTTAGGAAATCTAAATTGACTTGACGGCAAAGATGGGCATAAGGCCCATTACCTTGCCCAAGTGGGCCCACACACTCGTGTGGCCCACTTGGCCTAAAAACAACCACGTCTATGCAACGGCACAGCCCAAATCAATAACTTATCACATCACAGACATTTCACCTGTGTGGGCCCACAAGCCCATTGGGCCCACAAGCCCATTGGGCCCACACGGCCCCCTTTCGGTCTTACGCAGCCCGAAACACCTAAGTCGTGTGCGTGACCTGATAAACTTGTCTATTTCACATTTAACAGTAAGATTCAACCCCATTGGCCCACGAGCCCATCGGGCCCTCTCAGCCCATTAAGGCCCAGGACGACCCATGCCATGAGCGTGTCATGACAAGCCTTCAATCTCCCATTTGACAGTCTAACTTTCATTCGCAGGCCCTACGGTCCATTGGGCCCATCAAGGCCTATTCCATCCCAAGTGGCCCACTATGGCCCAAGCCCACGAATTTGCTCATGGTGGCCTTCCTCATCACACGCTCACGCTCAGTGAGTTCGGTTCACCACATGCACGATCGCACGCTCGTATGGCATCGTTTGCCAGTATTTCAGCATTTTGGCATAATGTCGATCAACAGTCAAGATAATACAATATACGCACCTTCGGCTTTTCAACCGATTAACAATCAGAACAGTGTATATGGATACGCACCTTCTCACGTAGAGTACTAAATAATCACAAGTGTCGTCACCTTCACTAGAATGATCTACTGCGATTTGCCTAGTTAAACCAAAGTTTGATGCCGTCACTCATCTGCATCCAGGCGGAAAGTCCCGAACCGCTGACACCCTACGCCACTTAAACTTTGGAGTAGAAGCTATGTGTACAGTCTCGGCTAGCACCTTTATCGCCACCCTATGGCTAGAATCACCTTTGCTCATAAAGAACACGATCTTACAGAACCGGAGTCAACACGAATGGCTTAAATTACAACTACAAAGTAACCGATCACCTTAACAGGAAGAAACGAGATAACGATGTGAATGGGCCTAGGGCCTATTCTCGGCCCAAATAAGCCCACACGCTCGTGTGGCCCATTTAGCCCAAATCTAGCCACAGATATGAGATTTACATAGTCCAGTCCAATATTTACTACACAATCATACAATTTATTCATATGGGCCTATGGACCCATTGGGCCCACTTGGCCCATTTCGGCCCATCGTGGCCCAAACAGCCTAAACCCACAAGAACACTCATGATGGCCTCAACTATCACGTCAAAGCTCCCACACGTGCACTCACACGATCGTGTGGCTACCGTCGCCGTGTGACCGACATTTTGGCAATTGCCGCTCTACCACTAGAGTAGTGCGAAATACACACCTAATAGGAATCTGGAGTTAATCCGTGCTCCGAACACTCCTATGCCCAAACGCCAACCAAGGTATGCTTACTCTCCTCAGAGATCGCTCTATTTAAAGCCAGCTTCTCGCCTACTCTCATGCTAGCTTCCCGATGTGGGATCCCTCCATCAATCTTTCAAAACCGTCCCAAATTAGCAAAATAGTCACCTTCGCATGCAATGGGTTTCGAATCTCAGACCATTAGGACACTCCACATGCCACTTTCCACCTTACCAACTTGCTCCTTGTGTAACAAAACAAGCACAACTAAATATAAGTCTATGGGCCGAAGTCTAAGTTCATTTAAAAGGAAATCAAAATGAATTGCAAGTGCCAAGACTTGAACCCTTGCTCCCTTGCAACCTTAATGACGCCTTGCCACTAGACCACTCACTTCCTTGTGTCATTTTTTTCCCACAATTTATTCTTAAAGCCTACTTACTTACTCCTAGGGTTTTATTCACCTAAAACCATTTTTTTTTCCTAAAGCCCAGGTTTGAACCCGGGACTTCATGGAAGCCCCCTAACCTTCCGAAATCACTCACCTAATTGGTCCAACTTGCATTAGTGCCGTTCTCTTGCTCTCAAAAATTTTAAACGCTCCCATGCCCAAGGCCCAATAGGCCCAATTCTACTAGGCCTAAAATTCAGGGCGTTACAATTCTACCCCCTTAAAGAAATTTCATCCTTGAAATTTCCAACTATATAATAGCCGCACAACACAGGTTACACCACTACGCTGCTGCTGCGCACTCTGATTCTAATATCCCTATCATATTTTAACTAGAACTTGGAACTCCCTACACATACTCAAAACACCTAACCATTGAAGCAGACAGATATCTCACACGCAACCAATTTCTATATCCAACGCCACATCCAAACATTTCCAAACATACACAGAATACAAAATCTAAATTCAAGTGTCTCAGTTTTAAAAAGATAACAGTATCAAGGAAACTTACAGATTCGACGTCGGAGACTCGGTGTGCCACACTTTTCAGAAAAATACCTCAAAACACTTCACATATTTGAAACCAACCTCTTATGATACAAAATTTTGAAAACCCATTCCACAGCAAAATTTTGTAACCTGGCTCTGATTGTAACATCCCGATTTAGGGCCTAGTCAGAATAGTGGTGCGAGACCATAAATTCGAGGTATATGTATGAGTTTTGAGGTTTATACTATGTTTGCATGTTAGTGTGGAAGTTTCATGAAGCAATTTTGTTAAATTGCAGTTGAATTGTCTAAAAGGACTAAATTGCAAAAGTTGCAAAATGTGAGATTCTAGAAGCTAATTGTATGAAATAGCTTTGGATTATCAATTAGAGGTCCTTAAATAGTAAATTTCCCAAATTCTATTTTTGGACAAAAATGGGCATGAGTGGATGATATTGGAAAGTTTAGTGAGAAGGGGCATTTTGGTCATTTAACAATTAAATGATTAAAAAGGGGAAAAGATGACAAAATTTCATTCATCTTCTTCTCCAAGCTACCAAAAATTTCAAGAAGCCATTGTTAGGGCTCTTCAATTTTTCAAGCTTGCTAGAAAGTGCATCCAAGCCCCGTTTTTGATATTCTTCGTATTTTTGAAGTCCTAGTAACATGAGTAAGCTACTTTTAGCTATATGTTGAGCTAGGATTGATGTTAAAAAATGTACCCATGTATGACATGCATGTATTTTGATGTTTTATGGAAGAATATGAAAGCTTGATGTAGTATAAACATCTTTTGCTAAGTGAATTCCATGAAAAATACATGTAAGGACTAGTTTGTGAAAGTCTTCAGATTGGTCATAGATGAGTGATTTAGTGAGAATTGATGATTTCTTTAGTTGAGTAAATGATTCGGCTAAGCATGAAAGGCTAGAAAGTTGAAAGAAATCACTTTACAAGCCTTGGGGCAAAAGTATAAATATAAGGAAGTTTAGGGGAAATGGTAATTTTGCTAAAGTATGAGATAAGGGTCAATTTAGTCAATGTGTGTATTAAACGGGTTGATTTATCATTTTAGATCAAGAAAGAAGAAGCCCGGATCTTAACCGAGGCAAGGGCAAGGTCGTGGACTAAATTGTACATCTCCACACTTTTTGAGTACCGAGGTAAGTTTACGTATAAACGATGCATTTATGCGTATACATTGTTAATGCTAGCTAGTGTGTAGCATGATTGAGAACCTATTTGATTCTAGTGGAATGAATGAGATAATAGTTGTGAATGGATGAATGTATTACAAAGTAGACACGTGAATGTGTAGTGATAATGCTTGATGGTGGGCTAAGTGCGATACCACCTTGATACTTAACAATGATGGGTTGTGTGCGATACTATTGTTAAGCATATTATTTAGTGAGCTATGTGCGGAATCACTATAATTATCCTTTGTGGTAGGCTATGTGTGATACTACCTTATGATCTGATTGTGTTGGGCTAAGTACGAAACCACCGAGTAATTTAGCTGTGTGGATGTATTATTGAGAAATAATGATGTGTTGTATTTTGAGTAAATGTGATATTGAGTGCAGGGCTACTTGTCAATGATTATGAGTATGTGACTCATGATGTGTTGGAGATGTGGTAAGGGATAGAAAGAGTAAGCATAGTGGTGGATGTGAATTACATATGTTAGTATAATGCTAATTGTTGTTTAGCTTATACTAGAATGCTTAAATTGTTTATGTGTAAACTTACTAAGCTCAAAGCTTACTCATTTCTTTTCCCTTGTCTTATAGAGAAAAAGGATTGAATCGTGATACGCAGATTAATCGGAAGATCACCCACACTATCAGCACACTCTGGTACATTGGACTTAATGTTTTGTATATGGCATGTATAGAGGCTAGACAAGTTAGTGAGTTTTGTTGTAATGGCTAAGATGTGTTGGACTTTAGATGGATAATCTATTTTCTATAATGCCATGGTTGATGGCTAACTTATTATATGAAAAGATGTAGTTATCCATGTAAGATTATGTTTCAATATAAGTTGATATTGGATGAGTTGAATGTGTACATGTGGTATGAGCTAGATGGCTGGGAAGAGCTTAGCATATATCTTTGTTCTTGTCCATGTCGATAGACACACGGGCATGTGTATAGGCCATGTGTGGCACACGGCCAGCCCACGAGCGTGTGACTTGGGCGTGTCACTTTGGCAGATTCGAGTGTTATAGGCCACGGGCTAGCCACACGGGCGTGTGTCTAGGCTTTAGGTCGTGTAAAGTAGTCAGTGTTCACCACGGGTAGAGAGCACGGGTGTGTGCCCTAGCCGTGGGACATTGGCAGAATGCTTGGGTTTTCATGCATGGGATGGGGGCATGGGCGTGTGTGACTACACACGGGCGTGTATCATCTTACACGGGCGTGTGGCCTTGTTGGGATGGAAAAATTTTAAATTCGTAAGAGTTTTCGATATGGTCTCGAGAGCCCTTATGTGTATGAAGGAGGCCTTGTAAGTCAAGAATAAGGTTGTTGTGGTGACTTAAAGAGAGTAGTCATGTTGAGCCTAAGTGGGGATCAAGTGGTTTTACTCAGGTAATGCCTCGGACCCGGTTCCAGCGTAGAATACGGGTAAGGGGTGTTACATTTAGTGGTATCAGAGCCAAGTTTAGTCGGTTCTAGGACTACCGTAGCGGGTGTAAAGGTCTAGCTATACATGCCATAAGTGTACAATGATAGCGTGGTGGTTTCTGATAATTTTAAACCTTGTTTTATATAGTATATGGATCCTGATCAATCGACTGCTGATGAAGCAGCTAGTAATGTGTCGGCTCCTGCGCAAGGAACCGTGCCTGTTGAGAGTGGACCCGAGGTTAGGGGTCAAGGGGAAGAGGCTAGGGAAGCCTTTCTCCAAATGATGAGTAATTGGTACTCGGATTATGTTTGAGCGAACCCTAATGCTCAACCTCCTCCACCTCCTCCTATACCTCAGCCAATTCCAGTGGCTCATCAAGGTATTGATGTAGTGAGGATATCGAAACCCCCGGTGGATAAGATTAGGAAACACAGGGCTGAGAAGCTTAGAGCTAAGGTAGATGATGACCCCGAGAGGGCAATGTTCTGGCTAGAGAACTCAATGAGAGTATTCGATGAACTATCTTGTACACCTGAAGAGAACCTGAAGTGTGTCGTATCTTTGCTGAGGGACTCGGCATACCATTGGTGTAAGACGTTGACGAGGTAGTCTCGAAAGAGTGGGTGACGTGGGACTTCTTTCTGGAAGAGTTCTGGAATAAGTATATAAGTCAGCGGTTTACTGATCGGAACGGAAGGAATTCCTTGAGTTGAAGTAAGGAAGAATGTCAGTAGCAGAATATGAGCGCGAATTTGTTAGGCTTAGTAAGTACGCGCAAGAATGTGTGTCGACGGAGACCATCTTGTTTAAAAGGTTCGAAGATGGACTGAACGAGGATATTAAGCTCCTAATGGGTATTTTGGAGTTGAAAGAGTTTGTGGTGTTGGTTGAAAGGGCAAGTAAGGCCAAGGAGTTGAGTAAGGAAAGGAAAAGGGCTGTGAGTGAAGCCCGAGATGTGAGAAAATGGTTGATGGGCAAATCATATCAAGCCCAGTCGAAAAGATCCAAGGAAGTGAATCCTCGGACGACAACACCAGTGGGATATCCACATCGAGACTTGGACAACACCCATTCGGGTTTGAGAGTCCAAGCCACCTCGATGGAAAGTGTGGGCAATCCGAAGAACAAACCGGAGTGTCCAAGTTGTGGTAGGTATCATATTGGAGAGTGTTGGGGAAACAACCGAAGTTGTTATAAGTGTGGTTCCGCCGACCATTTTATCCGAAATTACCCCGAGAGGGATGACAAGGAAGAGAAGCAAGAGACAAGACCTAGTGATGTGTCTGCAAAGGGTAGACCACCAAGGAACCCAAGAGGTGGGACTAGTGGTAGAGGTGTGTCCAAAGACTCTGCTGTGAGACCGGAGGGTCGGGCACCTACGAGGACGTATGCCATTCGCACCCGCGAAGAGGCATCATCCCCAGATGTGATAACGGGTACTTTTTCTCTTTTTGACACCTTTGTTATTGCTTAAATAGATCCAGGGTCTACTCATTCTTATATTTGCATGAGATTGGCATCTAGTTTGAGTATGACCGTTGAGTTTACGGATATTGTGGTTAAGGTGTCAAACCCATTAGGTAAGCATGTGTTAGTGGACAAGGTGTGTAAGAATTGTCCTTTGATGATTAAGAGTCATTATTTTCCGGTAAACCTTATGTTGTTACCATTTGATGAGTTTGACTTAATTCTTGGCATGGATTAGTTGACTACCCATAGTGTCTTAGTGAACTGTGGTAGTAAGTTTATCGAATTGAAATGTGAGAATGGAGATGTTGTTCGCGTTGAATCAGGTGGATCGGATAGTCTACCAGTGATGATTTCTTCCCTAGTGGCTGAGAAATGTTTGAGAAAAGGGTGTGAGCCTATCTCGCCTTTGTTTTGAATACTCAAGAGGTTCGAGTAAAGTTTGATACAGTGCCAGTGGTATGTGAGTATCCGGATGTATTCCAGGAAGAGTTACTCAGATTACCTCCAGTGAGAGAGGTCGAGTTTGGGATTGAGTTAGTTCCAGGAATGGCACCTATTTCAATTGCTCCGTATAGGATGGCACCTTTAGAGTTGAAAGAACTGAAGGTTCAGTTGCAAGAGTTGACAGATAAGGGTTTTGCAAGACCGAGCTACTCACCATGGGGTGCTCCAGTACTATTTGTAAAGAAGAAAGATGGGTCTATGAGGTTGTGTATAGACTATAGGCAACTTAACAAAGTGATGGTGAAGAATAAGTATCATTTACCAAGGATTGATAATCTGTTTGATCATTTGAAAGGAGCTACAGTGTTCTCCAAGATAGACCTGAGGTCTGGTTATTACCAGTTGAGAGTGAAAGAGAAAGATGCGTTGAAAACTGCATTTCTAACAAGGTATGGCCATTATGAGTTTTTAGTCATGGCGTTTGGTTTAACGAATGCACCTGCGATTTTTATAGATTTGATGAACCGTGTCTTCCGACCGTATGTGGATAAGTTTGTAGTTGTCTTCATTGACGACATATTGATCTATTCTCAGGATGAGAACGATCATGAGGAACATTTGAGAATTGTCTTGCAAACTTTAAGGGATAAGCAGTTATATGCTAAGTTTAGCAAGAGTGAGTTTTGGCTCCGAGAGGTCGGATTCCTAGGACACATTATGTCGGGAGATGGTGCCAGAGTTGACCCGAGTAAGATATCGTCTGTTGTGGATTGTAAACAGCCAAGGAACGTGTCGGAAGTTAGAAGCTTTTTAGGTTTGGCAGGATATTACAGACGTTTTGTAAAGGGGTTCTCTGTGATTGCTACCCCGATGACGAAACTATTGCATAAGGATGTCAAGTTTGACTGGACTGAGATATGTCAACAGAGTTTTGAGAGATTGAAAACATTGTTGACTGAGGCGCCGGTTTTGGTTCAACCAGAATCGGGGAAAGAGTTCATGGTTTTCAGTGACGCGTCATTTAATGGTCTCGGTTGCATGTTGATGTAAGAGGGTAAGGTAGTCACTTACGCCTCGAAGTAGCTGAAACCTCACGAGAAGAATTATCTGACTCATGATTTGGAGTTGGCTGCGATTGTTTTCGCGTTAAAGATTTGGCGACATTATTTATATGGTGAGAAGTGTCGAATCTTTACGTATCACAAGAGTTTGAAGTATTTGATGGATCAATAGGATTTGAATTTGCGAGAGAGGCGATGGATCGAGTTATTGAAAGACTATGAGTTACTCATTGATTACCACCCGGGAAAAGCGAATGTGGTTGCGGATGCCTTGAGTAGGAAATCCTTGTATGCTCTAAAAGTTATGAGCACGAGTTTAGCATTGTCTGATGATGGTGCTATATTGGCAGAATTGAGAGCTAAGCCACTATTTGTTCAACAGATATGTGAGGCTCAGAGATATGATAGTGAGATGCAAGCTAAGAGAGCTAAGTGTGGATCAGAAAGTGATTTTGATTTTCGAGTGGGTTCGAATGGTTGTTTGTTGTACCATGACAGAATTTGTGTACCTAGAGATGAAGAATTGATCCGAAAGGTTTTGCATGAGGCACATAGTAGTTATTTGTCAAGTACACAGGCGATGCGAAAATGTACAATGACTTGAAGAAGTCTTATTGGTGGCCGGGTATGAAAAGAGACATTTCTGAGTTTGTGGCTAAGTGTCTGATTTGTCAACAGGTAAAAGCTGAGCATCAAGTACCTTTGGGATTGCTTCAGCCAGTGATGGTTCCCGAAGGGAAATGGGATCGGATTACCATGGATTTTGTGACGGGGTTGCCTATGACTTCGAAAAAGAAAGATGTTCTGTGGATTGTTGTGGATAGATTGACAAAGTCGACTCATTTTATTCCAGTACGTGTTGATTATTCACTGGACAAGTTAGCCAAATTGTATGTTGCAGAGATAGTGAGGTTACATGGTGTGCATGTGTCTATAATATCGGATAGAGACCCGAGGTTTACTTCGATGCTTTGGAAGAAGTTGCAAGAGGCCATGGGTATGAGGTTAAATTTCAGTACTGCGTTCCATCCACAAACAGATGGTCAGTCTGAAAGAGTGATTCAAGTTCTCGAAGATATGCTTCGATGCTGTGTGTTAGAATTTGAAGGTAGTTGGGAGAGATATCTACCTTTGGTCGAGTTTGCCTACAACAACAGTTATCAGTCGAGTATACAGATGGCACCGTATAGTAATCTGTAATAGTCTAAAAGTTGCTTCAGACTGACAGAAGTCGTACGCGGATTTAAAAAGAAAAGAAATTGAGTTTGAGGTGGGTGACAAAGTGTTTTTAAAAGTGTCCCCGTGGAAGAAAATCATGAGATTCGGATGAAAGGGAAAATTGAGTCTGAGATTCATAGGGCCGTATGAGATTACAGATAGAGTTGGGCCAGTAGCATAATGGTTGGCTTTGCCGGTAGAATTGTACAAGATCCATAATGTGTTCCATGTGTCGAGGTTGCGACGGTATCGCTCTGATCCTTCACATGTGATTCCTTCAACGGAAATCGAGATAAGACTAGATATATCTTATAAAGAGGAGCCGATTAAGATCTTGGCTCGAGAAGTGAAACAGTTGAGGAATAAGAGCATAGCCCAAGTGAAAGTGTTATGGCAGAAACACGGTGTGGAAGAGGCTACGTGGGAACTGGAAGAAAGCATGAGAGAGCAACATCCAAACCTTTTTACCGGTAAGATTTTCGAGGGTCAAAATCTCTAAAGGGGGGAGAGTTGTAACATCTCGATTTAGGACCTAGTCGGAATAGTGGTGCGAGACCACAAATCCGAGGTATATGTATGATTTTTGAGGTTTATACTATGTTTGCATGTTAGTGTGGAAGTTTCATGAAGCAATTTTGTTAAATTGCGGTTGAATTGTTCAGAAGGACTAAATTGCAAAAGTTGCTAAATGTGAGATTCTAGAAGCTAATTGTATGAAATAGCTTTGGATTATCAATTAGAGGTCCTTAAATAGTAATTTTCTCAAATTCTAATTTTTGGACAAAAATGGGCATGAGTGGATGATATTGGAAAGTTTAGTGAGAAGGGGAATTTTGGTCATTTAACAATTAAATGATTAAAAAGGGGAAAAGATGACAAAATTTCATTCATCTTCTTCTCTAAGCTGCCGAAAATTTCAAGAAGCCATTGTTAGGGCTCTTCAATTTTTCAAGCTTGCTAGTAAGTGCATCCAAGCCCCGTTTTTGATATTGTTCGTATTTTTGAAGTCCTAGTAACATGAGTAAGCTATTTTTAGCAATATGTTGAGCTAGGATTGATGTTAAAAAATGTACCCACGCATGACATGCATGTATTTTGATGTTTTATGGAAGAATATGAAAGCTTGATGTAGTATAAACATCTTTTGCTAAGTGAATTCCATGAAAAATGCATGTAAGGACTAGTTTGTGAAAGTCTTGAGATTGGTCATACATGAGTGATTTAGTGAGAATTGATGATTGCTTTAGTTGAGTAAATGATTTGGCTAAGCATGAAAGGCTAGAAAGTTGAATGAAAATCACTTTATGAGCCTTGGGGCAAAAGTATAAATATGAGAAAGTTTAGGGGAAAATGGTAATTTTGCTAAAGTGTGAGATAAGGGTCAATTTAGTCAATGTGTGTATTGAACGGGTTGATTTATCATTTTAGATCAAGAAAGATGAAGCCCGGATCTTAACCGAGGCAAGGGCAAGGTCGTGGACTAAATTACACATTTCCACACTTTTTGAGTACCGAGGTAAGTTTACGTATAAATGATGCATTTATGCGTATACATTGTTAATGCTTGCTAGTGTGTAGCATGATTGAGAACCTATTTGATTCTAGTGGAATGAATGAGATAATAGTTGTGAATGGATGAATGTATTACAAAGTAGACATGTGAATGTGTAGTGATAATGCTTGATGGTGGGCTAAGTGGGATACCACCTTGATACTTAACAATCATGGGCTGTGTGCGATACTATTGTTAAGCATATTATTTAGTGAGCTATGTGCGGAATCACTATAATTATCCTTTGTGGTAGGCTATGTGTGATACTACCTTATGATCTGATTGTGGTGGGCTAAGTGCGAAACCACCGAGTAATTTAGCTGTGTGGATGTAGTATTGAGAAATAATGATGTGTTGTATTTTGCGTAAATGTGATATTGAGTGCAGGGGTACATGTCAATGATTATGAGTATGTGACTCATGATGTGTTGGAGATGTGGTAAGGGATAGAAAGAGTAAGCATAGTGGTGGATGTGAATTACATATGTTAGTATAATGCTAATTGTTGTTTAGCTTAGACTAGAATGCTTAAATTGTTTATATGTAAACTTACTAAGCTCAAAGCTTACTCCTTTCTTTTCCCTTGTATTATGTGGCACACGGCCAGCCCACGGGCGTGTGACTTGGCCGTGTCACTTTGGCAGATTCGAGTGGTATAGGCCACGGGCTAGCCACACGGGTGTGTGTCTAGGCTTTAGGCCGTGTAAAGTAGTTAGTGTTCACCACAGGTGGAGAGCACAGGCGTGTGCCCTAGCCGTGGGACATTGGCAGAATGCTTGGGTTTTCATGCATGGGATGGGGGCATGGACGTATGTGACTACACACGGGCGTGTATCATCTTACACGGGTGTGTGGCCCTGTTGGGATGGAAAAATTTTAAATTCGTAAGAGTTTCCGATATGGTCTCGAGAGCCCTCGTGTGTATGAATGAGGCCTGTAAGTCGAGAATAAGGTTGTTGTGGTGACTTAAGGAGAGTAGTCATGTTGAGCCTAAGTGGCGATCAAGTGGTTTTACTTTGGCAATGCCTCAAACTAGGTTCTGGCATAGAATACGAGTAAGGGGTGTTACACTGATACCATTAAATGTAACACCCCAAACCCGGCCTAGAAGTTAGGCCTGAATCTGGCGTGTCACATGGAAGTGTTCTTCAAAACCATGTTTCTTGTTTGTTAAAACTTGTTTGAGAGTTAGAGCCTCTTTGTTAAAACTCAAAACACTTAAGCAATTGTTACCCACTTGCAAACGTAACTTTTAAAACTTTATCTGTTGCAGAAGCATATTTAAAATAAATAATATACGAAAACGTGATGTTTAAAAATTGAGTAGCAGAAGCATTTTGAAGAAGTCGCGGAAACGTAGTGTTTTGAAGTCAGTTTATCGTTTTGGAAATCGTATCCCACTTTTAGCAGTTAGAAAACATCATAAATAAATATCAGTAATAATAAGTTAAAATTAGAGAGAACTTATAAAAACCCAAATAAAAATATTTAGAAGTAAATAATCAAAACAACAAGCATAAGCAGTGTGTGGTCTTCTCTGAGTCCCTCGCAGCTCCGATCCGTCTAAGGTTGAGGATTACCTGCACAGTTAAAAACGGGGTGAGTTTATGAAAACTCAGAGTGTAATCCCCTATTACAGTAAAAGTCTCGGCCCAAGCCCTATTCAGTATCAAAGTGGGCCTAAGCCCAAAAATCATATCAATGCAACACAAAAATGTAACCCAACCCAGTCCAGCCAACACACCTCCCGTACCAACCAACACACCTCGTTGTGACCAAGTCGACCCACCCAACCAGCACACCAATAACACAGCCTAGCTGCTAATAACAAAGTAGCAAAGCTGCTAATAACAGTATACGTGGCTGAGCCACTAAAAATCAGTATACGTGGCTCAGCCACTAAAATCAGATTACCTGGCGATGCCACTATAACAGTAAAACGTGGCAGAGCCACTAGTACATAGTACTAACACGCAGCAGAGCTGCTAATAACAGTGAACGTGGCCAGGCCACTAAAATCAGTATATGTGGCAATGCCACTAGAGCAGTAAAACGTGGTAGAGCCACTGGTACAGTACTTCCTCCAATTACAAATCCCAACCCCATGCAATATGTCGTGTATGTCATGCTCAATCATTACACGTGTATGCAAAATAGCCATGCTTAGTAACAGTCATTTCAACACATATTAACAGCATATCAATCACATGCCCACAGTCAAGTCAGTTAAAACACAGTCATATGATCATAGTCAAATCAGTCAAATCATAGCACATGTCAGTCATTTACCCACAAGGGCAAAACAATCATTTACACACATGTTGAAAACATATCAGCCATATAATCCCAGTCAAATCAGTTAAAAGACACTCATACATTCACAGTTAGATCAATCATAGTCCTAATCAGTCAGCTACCCGCACGGGCAAAATAGTCATTTTACCCTATAAAGGGTATTTCGGTAATCCTACCCTATAGAGGTATTTCAGTAATTTTACAAACCGAGGGTATTTTCGTAATTTTACAAGCCGAGGGTATTTCAGTAATTTTACAAACTGAGGGTATTTCAATAATTTTACAAATCGAGGGTATTTCAGTAATTTTACAAACCGATGGTATTTTAGTAATTTTACAAATCGAGGGTATTAATGACCGAACAGAAGGTCCACCGTCACCTCGAGCGACTTAGGAAATCTAAATTGACTTGACGGCGAAGATGGGCCTAAGGCCCATTACCTTGCCCAAGTGGGCCCACACACTCGTGTGGCCCACTTGGACTAAAAACAACCACGTCTATGCAACGGCACAACCCAAATCAATAACTTATCACATCACGGGCATTTCACCTGTGTGGGACCACAAGCCCATTGGGCCCACACGGCCCCCTTTCGGTCTTAAGCAGCCCAAAACACCTAAGTCATATGTGTGACCTGATAAGCTTGTCTATTTCACATTTAACAGTGAGATTCAACCCCATAGGCCCACGGGCCCATCGGGCCCTCTCGGCCCATCAAGGCCCAGGACGGCCCATGCCATGAGCGTGTCATGACAAGCCTCCCAATCTCCCATTTGACAGTCTAACTTGCATTCGCAGGCCCTACGGCCCATTGGGCCCATCGAGGCCCATTCCATCCCAAGTGGCCCACTACGGCCCAAGCCCACGAATTCACTCATGGTGGCCTTCCTCATCACACGCTCACGCTCCGTGAGTTCGGTTCACCACACGCGCGATCGCACACTCGTATGGCATCGTTCGTCGGTATTTCAGCTTTTCGGCATAATATCGATCAAAAGTCAAGATAATACAATATACGCGCATTCGGCTTTTCAACCTATTAACAATCAGAAAATGTATACGGATACGCACCTTATCACGTAGAGTACTAAATAATCACAAGCGCCGTCACCTTCACTAGAACAATCTACTGCGATTAGCCTAGTTAAACCAAAGTTTGATGCCGTCACCCTTCTGCATCCAGGAGGAAAGTCCCAAACCGCTGACACCCTACGCCGCTTAAACTTGGGAGTGGATGCTATGTGCACAGTCTCGGCTGGCACCTTTGCCGCCACCCTATGGCTAAAATCCCCTTTGCTCATAAAGAACACGATCTTACAGAACTGGAGTAAACACGAATGCTTAAATTACAACTACAAAGTAATCGATCAGCCTAACAGGAAGAAACGAGATAATGATGCGAATGGGCCTAGGGCCTGTTCTCGGCCCAAATGAGCCCATACGCTCGTGTGGCCCATTTAGCCCAAATCTAGCCACAGATATGAGATTCACATAGTCCAGTCCAATATTTACTACATAATCATACAATTTATTCATATGGGCCCACGGGCCCATTGGGCCCACTTGGCCCCTTTCGACCCATCGTGGCCCAAATAGCCTAAACCCACAAGAACACTCATGATGGCCTCAACTATCACGTTGAAGCTCCCACACATGCGCTCGCACGCTCATGTGGCTACCGTCGCCGTGTGATCAGCGTTTCGGCATTTGCCGCTCTACCACTAGAGTAGTGCGAAATACACACAATATAGGAATCTGGAGTTAATCCGCGCTCCGAACACTCCTATGCCCAAACGCCAACCAAGGTATGCTTACTCTCCTCATAGATCGCTATATTTAAAGCCAGCTTCTCGCCTACTCTCATGCTAGCTTCCCAATGTGGGATCC
Organism: Gossypium sturtianum; assembly: GCA_025698515.1. NCBI lineage: Eukaryota > Viridiplantae > Streptophyta > Magnoliopsida > Malvales > Malvaceae > Gossypium > Gossypium sturtianum. Next base: position 44,495,610 of record CM046951.1, read on the forward strand.
CTCCATCAATCTTCCAAAACCGTCCCAAATTAGCAAAATAGTCACCTTTCACATGCAAGGGGTTTCGAACCTCAGACCATTAGGACACTCCACACGCCACTTTCAACCTTACCAACTTGCTCCTTGTGTAACAAAACAAGCACAACTAAATATAAGTCTATGGGCCAAATTCTAAGTTCATTTAAAAGGAAATCAAAATGAATTATAACCGCCAAGACTTGAACCCATGCTCCCTTGCAACCTTCATGACGCGTTGCCACTAGACCACTCACTTCCTTGTGTCATTTTTTTCCCACAATTTATTCTTAAATCCTACTTACTTACTCCAAGGGTTTTATTCACCTAAAAACAAATTTTTTCCCAAAACCCTGGTTTGAACCCGGGACTTCATGGAAGCCCCCCTAACCTTCTGAAATCACTCACCTAATAGGTCCAACTTGCATTAGTTCCGTTCTCTTGCTCTCAAAAATTTTAAACGCTCCCATCCCCAAGGCCCAATAGGCCCAAATCTACTAGGCCCAAAATTTGAGGTGTTACAGATATCATGTAAGACCACGTCTGGGACGTTGGTGTTGATTCGAGATTTCATTTAAGACCACATCTGGGACGTTGGCATCGATATGAGATTTCGTGTAAGACCACGTCTGGGACGTTGGAATCGATATGAGATTTTGTGTAAGACCACGTCTGGAACGTTGGCATCGATATGAGATTTGCGTGTAAGACAATGTCTGGGACATTAGCATTGTATTTGATTCGTGTAAGACCCTGTCTGGGATAGTGGCATCGATATCTGATTATATGTAAGACCACGTCTGGGACGTTGGCATTGTACGACTATTCCGAGCACTTTGAGTATCCTATTAGATTTCGAACGATTCAACGGGCAAATTCAAGATACAAATGATTATGTGATCAGTATATCCGTTTCAGGTACGTTAGATATGTACACTAAGTGTGTATGAAAGGTAAGTGTCTATATGAACTTACTATGATGTATATGTGTTTCGAAATGACGAGATAATATCTGAAGATATGTTTGAATGAGCCTTATGTATACGTGATATTTGAGTTATATTTGAGTTGAAAATTATGGTAAGATATGGCCTAGCAATTGAGCCAAAGAATATATGAGATGAATTTTCTATGAGAACTAATAATGTTATTAAATCAATTTGGTTATGTGCATAATATGCTAAATTTATTTGTATATGGCCTATTAAGCTTTTGAAAGCTTACTCTGTGTGTGTGTTTGCTCTGTTTTATAGATCGTCAAAGCTATTGAAGGCTCGAGACCGTCGAGGATCGTCATCACACTACTTAAGCTCATTTTGGTATCTTTTGGAAATGTATATAGCTAGATATGGCATGTATAGGCTAGTTATTTTGGATATGTTTGAAATGTGTAAAAGTAGCCATGAGATGTGGCTAGATAAGTGTTGGTAATATGCATGAGTAAATATGATATATGATGCATGTTTTGATCTGGTAAGTTAGCTATTGAAACGGTCAAGGCTATGGTAATCTTATGAATGCATTATGAGTATGTATGTTTGATCATTGAAATGGTTACATGGAAGGTAAATATAGATGAATCATGCTTGAATGTATATATGATTTAGTGGTGCAAATTGGCATGATTAGAAATGAGATTGGATGTGGAGAATTGTTGATCATTTGACATGTCTTTGGTTGTTAATTGTACATAAAATTGATTGGTACATTGCTTGAAGGTTTGTCCCAATTAAGGGTGGCATTTAGGCCTTGCAAATGGCCTATTTTGCCTACACGGTCGTGGCACACGGGCGTGCCTAGTGGCTGTGGGATTAAGTCAGTAGCAAGTCTAAGTGTGCACGGCCTTGGCACACGGACGTGCCTAGTAGCCGTGTTAATAAGTCAGTATCTAACCTAAGAGCACACAGCCATGGTACACGGGCGTGTCTAGTGGCCATGTGGATAAGTCAGTATACATGCTCTGTTTTGATACGGCCAGGACACATGGGTTTGTCTAGTAGCCGTGGGAGGCACACGGCCTACCCACATGGGCGTGTGACCTCTGTGACTTAGAAAAAGTTTAAAATTTTCTAGAATTTTACTAAGTGTTCGGTTTGGTCCCGACCCTATTCTAAAGCATGATTAAGGTCTCATTGACCTATAAAAGGGACACGTTGATTGTGATTGATGGTTTATATTATGAATTGTCTGTAAAAGTTTCTGATATGTCTGGTAACGCCTTTAACCCTAATCCGGCGATGGATACGGGTTACGGGTGTTACATTTGGTTGGTATTAGAGCTATGGTTTAGTCGATTCCTGGACTAACGTAGCGAGTTAGAGTCTAGCTATACATGCCATATATCTGAATTGTGATAGTGTGATGAATCCTGACGTGTAAAATGTGATTTTCATATAGTAATGGATCCTGAAGGAGCCGTAGCTTACGATGTAGAAAGTAATGCGCCTACTCCCGCGCAAGGGACAGCGCCTTCTGATCCGAGACTGGCTACGAGCGGTCAAGAGGGAGAAGCTAAACAAGCTTTCTTCCAGATGATGAGTGAATGGTTCACTCAATTTGTGAGAAATAATCCGGCTGTTTCACAACCTCTGCCCCTGGTTAATCCCCCTCAGACATCTGCTGTGCCTCAGACTATGAATTTGAATCTGTTGAAAAAGCCTTCAGTCGACAAAATCAGTAAGTATGGGGCCGAAGAGTTCAGGGCTACTAATGACGACAATGCTGAGAAAGCCGAGTTCTGGTTAGAAAACCCAATCTGGGTATTTGATGAGATGTCGCTGACAGTGAAAGAATGTATAAAATGTGTTGTATAATTGTTACGAGACGCGGCATATCAGTGGTGGAAGACCCTGGTTTCTATTGTTCCGAAAGAGCGGGTAACATGGGATTTCTTTCATATTGAGTTCTGGAAGAAATGCATCAGTGAGAGATTCATTGATCAGAAAAGAAAGGAATTTTTGGATTTGAAACAGGGCCGCATGTCTGTTACTAAATACAAACGAGAGTTCGTGAGACTAAGTCAATATGCCCGAGAATGTGTATCATCAGAAGAAATAATGTGTAAGAGATTTGAAGATGGTCTTAATGAAGATATCCGCTTGCTAGTTGGGATTCTAGAAATAAAAGAGTTCGTAGTGCTTGTTGACCGAGCGTGCAAAGCTGAAGCACTCGAGAAAGATAAAAGAAAAGCTGAGTCTGAAGCTAGAGAGATGAGAAAGAGATTTTTGGGTAAATCATTTCAGTCTGCTTCAAAAAAATTTAGAGATGAACAAAGTCGTTCAAGAATTAATGTGGGACATTCTAGTAGAGATCAAGCTAGATCACAGTTGAGTTCCAAAACTCTGGCAACTTCAATAGCAAGTGTTGGAAAAGTTTAATTCGTACGACCTGAGTGTAAGCATTATGGTAAAAGACATCCGGGAAGTTGTAGATTGAATGATCGAGATTGCTTCAGATGTGGATCATTAGATCATTTTTTTCGTGATTGCCTAGAGTCTGTTGAGCAAGAGACTACCCAGAATCTGAGATCTGATAATGCTCCAGTAAGAGGTAGACCTTCACGAAATGTAAGAAATGTCAGTGGTAGTCAGAGAACTACGAGAGTTACCGTTGCGAGATCTGAAGCTAGAGCTCCTGCCAGAGCGTATGCCATTCGAGCTCGTGAGGAAGCTTCAACTTCGGATGTTATAACGGGTACATTTACTCTTTATGATACTTCTATGATTGCTTTGATAGACCCTGGTTCTACTCATTCGTATATATGCATGGATTTGGTATCCAGTAAGGCTTTGCCTGTAGAGTCTACTGAGTTTGTTATAAAAGTATCGAACCCCTTAGGTAAAAGTGTCTTGGTTGACTAAGTACGCAAGAATTGTCCGTTAATGTTTTGAGATATCTATTTCCCTACTGATCTGATGCTATTACCGTTTGATGAGTTTGATATAATTCTGGGTATGGACTGGTTGACATTGCATGATGCTGTTGTAAATTGCAAAAGAAAGATTATTGATTTGAAAGGTCAGAATGGTGAAATAGTTTGTATTGAGTCAGATGATTTAAATGGATTGCCTACTGTAATATCTGAGTTGAAAGCTCAGAGTTATGTGAAAAAGGGTTACGAAGCTTATTTTGCTTATGTGATTGATTCGAAAGTGTCTGAAAAGAAAGTTGAATCAGTGCTAATTGTTTGTGAGTTTTCTTATGTATTCCCTGAAGAATTGCTGGGATTGCCTCCGATACGTGAAGTTGAATTTGGTATTGATCTGTTGCCTGGTACAACACCTATTTCGATAGCTCCGTATAGAATGGAACCTACAGAGTTGAAAGAGTTAAAGTCACAGCTGCAAGAATTGACTGACAGAGGGTTCGCCAGACCGAGTTTTTCACCGTGGGGTGCTCCTGTTCTGTTTATGAAAAAGAAAGATGGCACGATGAGAATGTGTATAGATTATCGTCAATTGAATAAAGTGACCGTAAAGAAAAATATCCGTTGCCCAGGATTGACGATTTGTTTGATCAATTAAAAGGAGCCACTGTGTTTTCTAAGATTGATCTGAGATTGGGATACTACCAGTTGAGAGTGAAAGATTCAGACATTCCGAAAACTGCTTTCAGAACGAGGTAAGGGCATTATGAGTTTTTAGTTATGCTTTTCGGACTAACAAATGCTCATGCAGTTTTTATGGATCTAATGAACAGAATTTTTAGACTGTACCTAGATCAATTTTTTGTTTTTATTGATGACATTTTGATTTATTCACGGGATGAAACTGAACATACTGAACATCTAAAAATCGTGTTGCAAACTCTGAGAGAAAACCAATTGTATGTGAAATTCAGCAAATGTGAATTATGGTTGCATGAAGTCAGTTTTTTGGGACATATTGTATCGACTTCTGGAATACGAGTTGATCTGAGCAAAATTTCTGCTATTTTGGATGGAAACCTCCAAAGAATGTGTCTGAAGTCCGCAGTTTTCTTGGACTTGCTGGTTATTATCGAAGATTCGTAAAAGGCTTCTCGGTGATATCTACTCTGTTGACTAGATTGCTTCAGAAAGATGTAAAGTTCGAATGGTCTGATAAATGTTAGAAAAGCTTTGATCAGTTGAAAGCTTTATTAACAGAAGGTCCAGTTCTAGTATAGCTAGAATCAAGCAAAGAGTTTGTGATTTACAGTGATGCTTCGTTGAATGGTCTGGGATGTGTTTTGATGCAGGAAGGCAAAGTAATAGCTTATGCTTCAAGACAGTTGAAGCCTCATGAAAATAACTATCCGACACACGATCTTGAATTAGCTGCGATTCACATTAAAGATTTGGCGACATTATCTGTTCGGCGAGAAGTGTCACGTGTTTCCAGATCATAAAAGTCTTAAATATCTGATGACTCAGAAAGATTTGAATCTGCGACAGAGAAGATGGTTAGAGTTATTGAAAGATTATGAGCTTGTAATTGATTATCATCCGGGTAAAGCAAATGTCGTTGCTGATGCACTGAGTAGGAAATCATTGGTTGCACTACGCACTCTGAATGCTCAATTAGATCTGTCTGGTGATAGTTCAGTGATAGCTGAATTGAAAGCGAAACTGTTGTTTATACAACAGAGATGTGATGCTCAGAAAGTTGATAATGAAATAATAGTGAGACGAGTTCAATGTGACTCGAATTCTGATTCTGAATTTCGAGTTATTGATGATTGTTTGAGATTTCGAGATCGTATCTGTGTTTCGAGAAATTTCAAGTTATTACAGTTAATTTTGAGTGAAGCTCATAATAGTGGTCTATTCGTTCATCCGGGAAGTACAAATATGTACCATGATCTGAAGCAACATTATTGGTGGTCTGGTATGAAACGAGACATTTCTGACTTTGTGTTGAAGTGTTTAATTTGTCAGCAAGTTAAGGCTGAACATCAGGTTTTGTCTGGTTTGTTACAACCGGTTCTGATTCCCGAGTGGAAATGGGATAGAGTGACGATGGACTTTGTTTCTGGATTGCCTATGACTCCGAAAAAGAAAGATGCGATTTAGGTTGTAGTTGATCGATTAACAAAATTTGCCCATTTTATTCCGGTACGATCTGATTACTCACTCGATAAGCTAGCCGAACTTTACATTTCTGATATTGTGAGATTGCACGGGGTGCCACTATCCATTGTGTCTGATAGAGATCCGAGGTTTACATCACGGTTCTGGAAGAAACTACAAAAAGCTTTAGGTACAAAATTACATTTGAAGAGCGCTTTTCATCCATAAGCGGATGGTCGATCCGAAGCGATTATTCGGATCCTTGAAGATATGTTGAGATGCTGCATTCTTGAATTTAATGGTACGTGGGAACAGTATTTACCACTGATTGAATTTGCATATAATAATAGTTTTCAGTCGAGTATCAGAATGGCACCATATGAAGCTTTGTACGAACGTAAATGTCGAACACCTCTGTATTGGACCGAGCTCAGTGAAAATAAGCTACACGGGGTTGATTTGATAAAAGATACTGAACAGAAAGTAAAAGTAATCCGTGTAAGTCTGAAATCAGCATTTGATCGTCAGAAGTCTTATGCGGACTTGAAACGAAAAGATATAGAAAAGTAAAAGTAATCAGATTGTTGTTGCCACCTGAGCTAGAAAAGATTCATAATGTGTTTCATGTATCTATGCTCCGTAGATATTGATCCGATCCGTCACATGTGATTGCTCCATCTGAAATTGAAATCCGATCCGATATGACTTATGAGGAAGAATCGATCCGTATCTTAGATCGTGAAATGAAAAAGTTGAGAAACAAGAAAATTCCGTTAGTGAAAGTGTTGTGGCATCGACACGGAGTGGAAGAGGCTACGTGGGAGCCTGAAGATTTAATGAGACAACAATATCTGAATCTGTTTAACGGTAAGATTTTTGGGGACGAAAATACCTAAGGGGGGAGAATTGTAACAGTCCAGTTTAGACCCTAGTCGGAACAGTGGTTTCGGGACCACTAATCCGAGGCAGTAAAATATATTAATATTATTTTCTGTGCCATCGATATGTCATTAAGCATGTGCTAAAGTTCTGTGAATTAATTTGTCTATTTGTGTGTTAAATTTGAGCAAAGGACTGAATTGCATAATTCGTAAATGTGGGTTTCTATTTGATTAATGACTGAGTTGATGTGACTTTTAAGTTTAGAGGTCTTATGAGGCAATTATGCCATAAATATGATAGTGGTTTGTTAATGGACGGTTATGCCATTAAGTGTATAAATTTTATATGTTTTATTAAAGGTTAATATGGTAAAAGAATTGATAATATTGTTTTAATAAAAACAAATTAAAAGATGGTGGATATTTTCATATGTTCTTCCACCGAAAATCAAACAAAAGAAAAAGAAATAAGAAGTTAGGGCATTCGGCACTATTTGAGCTTGATTAAGGTATGATTTTGACTCGGTTTTTTATAATTTCTACGTTTCTGTAATCGTTGCTTCGTATACTATAAAACCCATGTTGTAATTTTGAGAATTTATGTTGTTTATGAAATGTGCCATTGATGAAATGGTGAGTTTTGTGATGAGTTTAGGTGAAATAAAAGATATGTGTTTAATGAACATATTTTGTTCTTGAATTTTGGATGAATTTGAGTAATTAGTGCTTAATCGAGAAAATAACATTTTGAGGGACTAAATTGGGAAATAAATGAAATGTTTGAACTTGTATGAGATACATGAGCATTCGGCTAAGCATGAGTATATGGTGATTTTGTATATTTGATGTTTTGAGAAAAATGGACTAAATTGATAAAATGTACAAATGTGAGGGCTAAGTTGCAAATAGCCCTAAATGTGTGTTTTTGGATTGAAATGAATATGTTGGTAAATAAAAGGGTTAAATTTGAATATGTATAGATCAAGAACCGAAGAAAACGAACTTAGATCGCGGGAAAGCGAAAGTAGTTGAATAACCGAGTCCGATCGAATATCTGAATCCGAGGTAAGTCGATATACAAATAAATGTATTTTTAATTGAATTATTTGAGTGTATATGATATGTGAATTACAATGAATATCCGTTGAGATGGAATGTATGTGAAATCCGAGTTGGCTAATAAGTCAATAAGCTGTTAAAGTCCGAGAAGTCCCGTGTGAACCTAGGAATAGATAGGAATTACGTATGTCATGACATAGATGTCTGTTTTGTGATATCATGTAAGACCACGTCTGGGACATTGGCGTTGATTCGAGATTTCGTGTAAGACCACATCTGGGACATTGGCATCGATATGAGATTTTGTGTAAGACCACGTCTGGGACGTTGGCATCGATATGAGATTTTGTGTAAGACCATGTCTGGGACATCGGCATCGTATTTGATTCGTGTAAGACCCTGTCTGGGACAGTGGCATCGATATCTGATTACATGTAAGACCACGTTTGGGACGTTGGCATTGTACGACTATTCCGAGCATTCTGAGTATCCTATTGGATTCTGAACTGTTCAACGGAAAAATCTGAGATACAAACGATTATGTGATCAGTATATCTGTTTCAGGTACGTTAGATATGTACACTAAATGTGTATGAAAGGTAAGTGTCTATTACTATGATGTATATGTGTTTTGAAATAATGAGATAATATGTGAAGATATGTTTGAATGAGCCATATGTATACGTGATATTTGAGTTATATTTGAGTTAAAAATTATGGTAAGATATAGCCTAGCAATTGAGCTAAAGAATATATGAGATGAATTTTCTTTGAGAACTAATAATGTTATTAAATCATTTTGGTTATGTGCATAATATGCTAAATTTATTTGTATATGGCTTACTAGGATTTTGAAAGCTTACTCTGTGTGTGTTTGCTCTGTTTTAGATCATCAAAGCTACTGAAGGCTCGGGACCGTCGAGGATCGTCATCACACTACTTAAGCTCATTTTGGTATCTTTTGGAAATGTATGTAGCTAGATATGGCATGTATAGGCTAGTTATTTTGGATATGTTTGAAATGTGTAAAAGTAGCCATGAGATGTGGCTAGATAAGTGTTGGTAATATGCATGAGTAAATATGATATATGATGCATGTTTTGATATGGTAAGTTAGCTATTAAAATGGTCAAGGCTATGGTAAGCTTATGAATGCATTATGAGTATGTATGTTTGATCATTGAAATGGTTACATAGAAGGTAAATATAGATGAATCATGCTTGAATGTATATATGATTTAGTGGTGCAAATTGGCATGACTAGAAATGAGATTGGATGTGGAGAATTGTTGATCATTTGACATGTCTTTGGTTGTTAATTGTACATAAAATGGATTGGTACATTGCTTGAAGGTTTGACCCAAGTAAGGGTGGCATTTAGGCCTTGCAAATGGTCTGTTTTGCCTACACAGTCGTGGCACACGGGCGTGCCTAGTGGCCGTGGGATTAAGTCAGTAGCTAGTCTAAGTGTGCACAATCTTGGCACACGGACGTGCCTGGTAGCCGTGTTAATAAGTCAGTATCTAGCCTAAGAGCACACGGGCATGGTACACGGGCATGTCTAGTGGCCGTATGGATAAGTCAGTATACACGCTCTGTTTTGACACGGGCAGGACACATGGGTGTGTCTAGTAGCCGTGGGAGGCACACGGCCTACCCACATGGGCGTGTGACCTCTGTGACTTAGAAAAAGTTTAAAATTTTCGAGAATTTTACTAAGTGTTCTGTTTGGTCCCGACCCTATTCTAAAGCATGATTAAGGTCTCATTGACCTATAAAAGGGACACATTGATTGTGATTGATGGTTTATATTATGAATTGTCTATAAAAGTTTTTGATCTGTCCGGTAACGCCTTTAACCCTAATCTGGCGACAGATACGAGTTAGGGGTGTTACAACTCTCCCCCCTTTAGGCTTTTTCGTCCCCGAAAATCTTACAAGAAAAGAGATTAGGGTAACATTCTCATAGTTTCCTCTACCTCATCAAGGAGTCCTCTACGAGGGAAATACTTTCAGAAGCACTCTGTCATTGATCTGGAATCCAATATCTTAAATCATCAAACCTGTATACTACTTATGTCAGTCTGAAGTTGCTTTCAACTTTCATGAATCACTTTCACCCTTTTCCTCAGCATCACAACTTAATTCCACCTCATATATCTCTTTCCAAGGCAATACTTTCGGAAGCATGCTATCGCTGAACGAGAATTTCATATCCCAATTTTTCAAATTCACATACGTTTTTTGACAATTCGAAGTGGATTCTAAACTGCCACGAATCACTTTTACTTTCTGTACATTTTCTGATCGAATAGTCTCGGAAACATATAACTCAACTAATCTATCAGGTTACATATCCGATCACCATAACATCTATTTCAAATAACTGTATAATTCATTACTCCCTGAATGAACAAACGAGCTACTATTGAGTCTCGTACAACCTTTTCTGCATAAGCTCTAGATAATTCATTGCACGATTTCTATCTCGGAGTAATAATAACAGAAATCAGAATCAAAAGTCATGTCACACTGTACTCGTTTAATTTACCACTCACTATCACATTCCTAAGGTTCACAATCTTGTAAAGAAAACATCATTTTAGCTTCTAACTTAGCTAGATACAGACCGTCATCAATTAAGATTAATCATGTATCCAATACTCACTCCATTCAAGCATTTGCAACTATATCTGCTTTCTCAAAGGTTAATCGATAACCGCTCACAATCTTTTAAATAGTTCAAACCATCTATGCTATTTTAAATTCAAATCCTTCTGTCACATTAGATACTTTAGACTCTTGGGATCAGGAATCATATGATATTTTTCGTCGGTCAACCGACGCCATCAAATTCTCAACACAGACATAAAAAGTGGCCGACTCTAAATCACCTGTCGGACAATTCTTTCCATGTGACTTTAACCGTCTGGAAGCATAAATCATCACTTTACATTCTCAAACTAAAACACATCCCAATTCGTTCAATAGTGCATGTAACACCCCTATCCCGTATCCGTCACCCGATTAGGGTTAAAGGTATTACTGAACAGATTGGAAACTTATTCAGACAATTCGTAATATAAATCATCAATCACCATCATCATGTCCCATCTATAGGTCAACGAGACCTTAAACATGCTTTAGAGTAGGGCTGGGACTACGTCGAACTCTTACAAAATTTCTCGAAAATTTAAAACTTTTCTAAGTTATGCAGGACACACGCCCGTGTGGGTTGGCCGTGTGCCTCCCACGGACACCAGACACCCCTATGGGTCTTGGCCGTGACAAAACAGGATAGGTATACTGACTTTTCCACACGACCACTAGGCATGCCCGTGTACCATGGCCGTGTGCTCTTAGGCCATATACTGACTAAACCTCACGGCTACTAGGCACACCCGTGTGCCATGGCCGTGTGCCCTTAGCTTGCTGCTGACTTACTCCCACGGTCATCAGGCACGCCCGTGTGCCACAACTGTGTGGCAAAATAGGCCATTTGCAAGGCCAAAATGCCACCCACATAGAGTCAAACCTACAAGCATATGGCCAAAGCAACTCATGCACATTTGGACATAAAAAACATATCAAAACAACCATCCAATCACTACATTCAAATCCATTTTCAATCATACCAATTTACAAAACTAAAACTCATGTATACACAAGCATAATTCATCCATATTTACCTTTCATGAACTCATTCTTTTGTTCAAACATATATGCCTATATTTCATCCATAAGCTTACCATCAACTTAACCATTTCATATGCTATCAAACCATACTAAAACATTCATCATGTAACATATTCATTAATGTATATTATCAACACATACTAGCCAAATCACATGGCTAAGTTCATCTCTCAACTTAAACAAATTAGCTAGCCTATAAATGCCATACTTAGTATATACATTTTCAAAAGATAGCAAAATGAGTTTGAGTAGTGTGATGATGATTCTCGATGGTCCCGAGCCTTCAGAAGCTTTAATTATCTATGAAACAGAGCAGACACACACACAGAGTAAGCTTTTAAAAGCTTAGTAAGCCATATACAAATAAACTTATCATAAAATGTATATAACTAAATTGATACAATAACATTAATGGTTCTCATATTGATCTCATATATTCCTTGGCTCAATTGTTGAGCCATTTCTTACCACATTCTTCAATTCAAATATCACATATTCACAAAGCTTATTCAAGCATATCTTCATTTGAAATCTCATTATTTCTTTGCATATACTCATCATAGTAAGTTCATATAGATACTTTCCTTTCATACACACATAGTGTACTTTTCAAACGTACCTGAAACAGATGTACAAATCACAGAGTTGTTTATTTCTCAGACTTGCCCGTTGAACCGTTCAGAACTAAATAGGATATTCAGAAAACTCAGAATAGTCATACAATGCCAACATCCCAGATGAGGTCTTACATGTACTCAGATATAGATGCCTCTATCCGAGACAGGGTCTTACACGAATCAATATGATGCCAATGTCCCAGACATGGTCTTACACGTAAATCTCATATTGATGCCAACATCCCAGACGTGGTCTTACACGAAATCACCAATCAATGCCAATGTCCCAGACGTGGTCTTACATGATATCACAGAACTGACACCTATGTCATGACATAGCTAATCCTATCTATTCCTAGGTTCACACGGGACTTCTCGAACTTTATCAGTTTATCGACTTATTAGCCAACTCAAATTTCACATACATTCCATCTCAATGGATGACTATAGTATTTCACATATCATATGCATTCAAATAATTAAATGCAAATACATTTATTTGTATATCAACTTACCTCGGATTCGATTAACGGAAACGAATACGGTTACTCGATTACTTTAGCTTTCCCGCGATCTAAGTCTGATTTCTTCGGTTCTTGATCTATACATATTCAGATTCAACCCATTCATTCATCAATTCACTCAATTCAATCCAAATTCACATATTTAGGGCAATTTACACTTTAGCCCCCATGTTTGCACATTTTATCAATTTAGTCCATTTTTCTCAAAACATCAAATACACAAAATCATCACATACTCATGCTTAGCCAAATGCTTATGAATATCATACAAGCCCATATATTTCATAAAATTCATAATTTAGTCCTTCAAATTGCTATTTTCTCAATTTAGCCCCAATTAGCTAAATTCATCAAAAATTCAAGGACAAAACATGTTCATTAAACACATATCTTTCATTTAACATCAAAACTCATCACAAATCTTGCCATTTCATCAATGGCACATCTCACAAACATCATCATTTCATAAAATTAAGACATGGGTTTTGACGTATACAAAGCAACGATTGCAAAAACGTAGAAATTATCAAAAATCGAATCAAAACTAACCTTGAATTGAGACTTATGATAGCCGAATGTTTGAAGATCTTAAAACTTTCTTTCTTTTTCTATTTTCAGTGGTGGATGAATGAACAATCCACTATCCATGTTTCTTTTATTATATTATAACTATATAATATATATAATATAAACTTTAACTTATAAAATTAATTAATATATATAAAAAACATATATATACATTTCATTACCTAATGTCATCCACTAACCAAAAATAGTGGCTAAATTGCCACATAAGTCCTCCACACTTAAAAGCCACACCGATTTAGCCATTAATCAAATAGAAGGCTACTTTTTCATTTTATGCGATTTAGTCCTTTTATCAATTAATCACACAGACGGACAAATTAACTCACAGAAATTTATCACATGCTTAATCACATATCATAGGCACAGAAAATAATATTAAAATAATATTCATACTTAGATTTCTGGTCCCGAAACCACTGTTCCGACTAGGGTATAAACCGGACTGTTACAATTCTCCCCCTTAGGGATTTTTGTCCCCGAAAATCTTACCGTTAAACAGATTCGGATATTGCTGTCTCATTGAATCTTCAGGCTCCCACGTAACCTCTTCTATTCTGTGTCGATGCCACAACACTTTCACTAACGAAATTTTCTTGTTTCGCAATTCTTTCACTTCACGAGCTAAGATACGATTTGGTTCCTCTTCATAAGTCATATCAGATCAGATTTCATTCTCGGACGAAGTAATCACATGTGACGGATCAGAACGGTATCTACGGAGCATCAAAACATGGAATACATTATGTTTCTTTTCTAGCTCAGAGGGCAACGACAATCTATACGCAACTGGCCCAACTCGTTCAATAACCTCATATGGCCCGATGAACCTCGGACTCAACTTGCCTTTACGTCCGAATCGGAGTACTTTCTTCCACGGAGACACTTTAAGAAATACTTTGTCACCGATCTCAAATTCAATCTCTTTTCGTTTCAAATTCGCATATGACTTCTGACGATCAGATGCTGCTTTCAAACTATTACGGATTACTTTTACTTTACATTCGGTGTCTTTTATCAAATCAACCCGTGTAGCTTATTTTCACCGAGCTCGGTCCAATACTGAGGTGTTCGACATTTACGTCCGTACAAAGCTTCATAAGGTGCCATTTTAATGCTCGACTGAAAACTATTATTATACGCAAACTCAATTAATGGAAGATATTGTTCCCACGTACCATTAAACTCAAGGATGCAACATCTTATCATATCTTCAAGAATCTGAATGATCCGCTCGGATTGAGCATCCGTTTGCGGATGAAAAGCTGTACTGAAATGTAGTTTCGTGCCTAAAGCTTCTTGCAATTTCTTCCAGAATCGTGATGTAAACCTCGGATCTCTATCTGACACAATGGATAGTGGTACCCCATGCAATCTCACAATATCATAAATGTAAAGCTCGACTAATCTATCAAGTGAATAATCAGATCTCACCGAAATGAAATGGGTAGATTTCGTAAATATATCAACTACGACCCAAATCGTATCTTTCTTTCTCGGAGTCAGAGGCAGTCCAGAAACAAAATCCATTGTCACTCTATCCCGTTTCCACTCGGGAATCAAAATCGGTTGTAACAACCCAGACAGAACCTGATGTTCAGCTTGTACTTACTGACAAATTAAACATTTCGACACATAGTCAGAAGTATCTCGTTTCATACCTGACCACCAGTAGTGTTGCTTCAAATCGTGATACATTTTAGTGCTTCCCGGATGAACAGATAGATGACTACTATGAGCTTCACTCAGAATTAGCTATAACAACTCAGAGTTTCTCGGAACACAGATACGATCTCGAAATCTCAAGCAATCATCAACAACTCTGAATTCAGAATCAGAATTCAAATCACACTGGGCTCGTTTTGTTAAAATTTCATTATCAACTTTCTGAGCATCAACTATTTGTTGTAGAAATAACAGTTTCGTTTTTGTTTCAGCTATCACAGAATTATCATCAGACAGGTCTAATTGAGCAGTCAAAGCACGCAATGCAGGCAGCAATTTCTAACTCAGTGCATCGGCTACAACATTAGCTTTACCCGGATGATAATCTATCACAAGTTCGTAGTCTTTCAACAACTCTAGCCATCTTCTCTGTCGCAGATTAAAATCTTTTTGAGTCATCAGATACTTTAAAATTTTATGATCTGAAAATACGTGACATTTCTCACCAAATAGATAATGGCGCAAAATCTTTAGTGCGAACACAATCGCAGCTAACTCAAGGTCATGTGTCAGATAGTTCTTCTCATGCGACTTTAACTGTCTTGAGGCATAAGCTATTACTTTGCCTTCCTGCATCAATACACATCCCAGACCATTCAACGAATCATCACTGTATAAAACAAACTCTTTTCCTGATTTCGGTTGTACTAACACTGGAGCTTCAATTAACAGAGTTTTCAATTGATCAAAGCTTTTCTGATATTTATCGGACCATTCAAATTTCACATCTTTCTGAAGCAATTTAGTCAATGGAGTAGCTATCGTCGAAAAGCCTTTTACAAATCTGCGGTAATAACCAGCAAGTCCCAGAAAACTACGAATTTCAGATACATTCTTCGGAGGATTCCAATCCAGTATAGCAGAAATCTTGCTCGGGTCAACTCTTATTCTAGAGGCCGATACAATGTGTCCCAGAAAACTGACTTCACGCAACCAGAATTCGCATTTCCTGAATTTCGCACACAATTGCTTTTCTCTTAGAGTTTGTAACACGATTTTCCAAATGTTCAGCATGTTCAATTTCATCTCGTAAATAAATCAATATGCCGTCTATGAATACAACAAAAAATCGATCTAAGTACGGTCTGAAGATTTTGTTCATTAAATCCATGAAAACAGCAGGAGCATTCGTTAGTCCAAAAGGCATAACTAAAAACTCATAATGCCCGTACCTGCGTTCAAGGCGATTTTGAGAATGTGCGAATCTTTTACGAATCGGTAGTAACCCGATCTCAGATCTATCTTCGAAAACCCAGAAGCTCCTTTTAACTAATCAAACAAATCGTCAATCCTGGGAAACAGATATTTGTTCTTTATATTCACTTTATTAAACTAACGGTAGTCAATGCACATTCTCATCGTGCCATCTTTCTTTTTCACAAACAGAACAGGAGTACCCCAAGGTGAGAAACTCGGTCTAGCGAACCCTCTGTCAGTCAACTCTTGCAACTGAGACTTTAAATCTTTCAACTCTGTTGGTTCCATTCTATACGGAGCTATCGAAATAGGTGTAGTACCAGGCGACAATTTAATACCAAATTCAACTTCACGAATCAGAGGCAATCCTAGCAATTCTTCAGGGAAAACATCAGAGAACTCATAGACTACTGGCACCGAATCAACTTTCGTTTCAGACACTTTCGAATCAATCACATAAGCAAAATATGACTCGTATCCCTTTTTCATATAAGTCTAAGCTTTCAATACAGATATCACAGCAGGTAATCCGTTCAAATCATTAGACTCAACTCTGACTATTTCATCATTCAGACATTTCAAATCAATAGTCTTTCTTTTAAGTTCACAACAGCATCATGTAATGTCAACCAGTCCATAGCCAGAATTATATCAAACTCATCAAACGGTAGTAGCATCAGATCAGCAGGAAAACAGATATCTCAAAACATTAATGAGCAATTCTTACATATTTTGTCAACCAGAACACTTTTACCTAAGGGGTTCAATACTTTTATAACAAACTCAATAGACTCTACAGGCAAAGTCTTACTGGATACTAAATTCATGCATATACACGAATGAGTAGAACCAGGGTCTATCAATGCAATCACAGAAGTATCATAAAGTGTAAAAGTACCAGTTATAACATCAGGAGATGAAGCTTCCTCACGAGCTTGGATAGCATAAGCTCTGGCAGGCGCTCTAGCTTCAGATCTCGAAACAGTGTCTCTAGTAGTTCTTTGACCACCACTGACATTTCTGACATTACGCGAAGGTCTACCTCTCGCTGAAGCATTATCAGATCTCGGGTTCTGAACAGTCTCTGGCTTAGCAGACTCTGGGCAATCTCGAACAAAATGATCTAACGATCCACATCTGAAGCAAGCCCGATCATTCAATCTACAACTTCCCAGATGTCTTTTTCCACAATGCTTACACTCGGGTCTCTCAGAATGGACATTTCCAACACTTGCTACTGAAGTTGTCGGAGTTTTGAAGCTCATTTGTGATCTAGCTCGATTTCTGATCGAATGTCCCACATTATCTATTGAACGACTTTGATCATCTCTAAATTTCTTTAAAGCAGGTTGAAATGATCTACTCTAAAATCTTTTTCTCGTATCTCTGGCTTCAGACTCAGCTTTTCTTTTATCTTTCCTGAGTGCCTCGGCTTTACATGCTCGATCAACAAGTACCACAAACTCTTTTATCTTTAAGATCCCGACTAGCAAACGGATATCTTCATTAAGGCCATCTTCGAATCTTTTGCACATTATAGCTTCAAATGATACACATTCACGAGCATAGTGACTCAGTCTCACGAAATCTCGTTCATATTCTGTAACAGACATTCAATTACTGTTTTGATTGCGTGAAATGCCTTTCGTTTACGGTCGATGAATCTCTCATCGATATATTTCTTCCGAAACTCAATCGAAAGAAGTCCCATGTGACTCGTTCTTTCGGAACAATAGAAGTTAGGGTTTTCCACCACTGGTAAGTTGCATCCCGTAATAACAAAACAACACATTTAATACTTTCATCTGGAGTTAAAGACATTTCATCGAATACCAGGATTGTGTTTTCTAACCAGAACTCGGCCTTTTCAGCATTATCATCATTAGTAGCCCTGAACTCTTCAAATTTCATATTTATGGATCTTGTCAAGCTGGAGGCTTATTCAACAGACTTCGGATACATAACCGGTGGCACAAAGCGTAGTCCGAGGGGATTAGCGGGGCGGAGGTTGGGAAACAGTCGGGTTATTTCTCACAAACTGAGTGAACCACTCACTCATCATCTGGAAGAAAGCTTGTTTAGCTTCTCCCTCTTGACCGCTCGTAGTCGGTCTCGGATCAAAAGGCATTGTCCCTTCAGCGGGAGCAGGCGCATTACTTTCTACGTCATCAGCAACGGCTCTTTCGGGATCTATTACTATACAAAAATCACATTTTACACGTCAGGATTCATCACACTATCATAGTTCAGATATATGTCATGTATAGCTAGACTCAGACATGCTACGTTAGTCCAAGAATCGACTAAAACGTAGCTCTGATACCAACCAAATGTAACACCCGTATCCCGTATTCGTCGCTGGATTAGAGTTAAAGGTATTACCGAACAGATCAGAAACTTATTCAGACAATTCGTAATATAAATCGTCAATCACCATTGTCATGTCTCATCTATACATTGACGAGACCTTAAACATGCTTTAGAATAGCGTCGGGACTACACCGAACTCTTACGAAATTTCTCAGAAATTTAAAACTTTTCTAAGTTATACAGGACACACGCCTATGTGGGGTGGCCGTGTGCCTCCCACGGACACCAAACACCCCCATGGGTCTTGGCCATGCCAAAACAGGATAGGTATACTGACTTTTCCACACGGCCACTAGGCACGCCCGTGTACCATGGCCGTGTGCTCTTAGGCCATATACTGACTAAACCACATGGCTACTAGGCACACCCGTGTGCCCTTAGCTCACTACTGACTTACTCCCACGGTCATCAGGCACAAAATAGGCTATTTGCAAGGCCAAAATGCCACCCACATAGAGTCAAACCTACAAGCATATGACCAAAGCAACTCATGCACATTTGGACATAAAAAACATATCAAAACAACCATCCAATCACTACATTCAAATCCATTTTCAATCATACCAATTTACAAAACTAAAACTCATGTATACACAAGCATAATTCATCCATATTTACCTTTCATGAACTCATTCTTTTGTTCAAACATATATGCCTATATTTCATCCATAAACTTACCATCAACTTAACCATTTCATATGCTATCAAACCATAGTAAAACATTCATCATGTAACATATTCATTAATGCATATTATCAACACATAACAAGCCAAATCACATGGCTAAGTTCATCTCTCAACTTATACAAATTAGCTAGCCTATACATGCCATACTTAGTATATACATTTTCAAAAGATACCAAAATGAGTTTGAGTAGTGTGATGATGATCCTCGATGGTCCCAAGCCTTCAGTAGCTTTGACGATCTATAAAACAGAGCAGACACACACATAGAGTAAGCTTTCAAAAGCTTAGTAAGCCATATACAAATAAACTTATCATAAAATGTATATAAATAAATTGATACAATAAAATTAATGGTTCTCATAGCAAATTGATCTCATATATTCCTTGGCTCAACTATTAAGCCATTTCTTACCACATTCTTCAATTCAAATATCACATATTCACAAAGCTTATTCAAGCATATCTTCATATGAAATCTCATTATTTCATTGCATATACTCATCATAGTAAGTTCATATAGATACTTACCTTTCATACACACATAGTGTACTTTTCAAGCGTACCTGAAACAGATGTACAAATCACAGAGTTGTTTATTTCTCAGACTTGCCCGTTGAACCGTTCAAAACTAAATAGGATATTCAAAAAACTCGGAATAGCCATACAATGCCAACGTCCCAGACGAGGTCTTACATGTACTCAGATATAGATGCCTCTGTCCGAGATAGGGTTTTACACGAATCAATATGATGCCAATGTCCCAGACATAGTCTTACACGTAAATCTCATATCGATGCCAACGTCCCAGACGTGGTCTTACACGAAATCACCAATCAATGCCAATGTCCAAGACGTAGTCTTACATGATATCACAGAACCGACACCTATGTCATGACATAGCTAATCCTATATATTCCTAGGTTCACACGGGACTTCTCGGACTTTATCAGTTTATCGACTTATTAGCCAACTCAAATTTCACATACATTCCATCTCAATGGATGACTATAGTATTTCACATATCATATGCATTCAAATAATTAAATGCAAATACATTTATTTGTATATCGACTTACCTCGGATTCGATTAACGGAAACGGATACGGCTACTCGATTACTTTAGCTTTCCCGCGATCTAAGTCTGATTTCTTCAGTTCTTGATCTATACATATTCAGATTCAACCCATTCATTCATCAAATCACTCAATTCAATCCAAATTCACATATTTAGGGCAATTTACACTTTAGCCCTCATATTTGCACATTTTATCAATTTAGTCCATTTTTCTCAAAACATCAAATACACAAAATCATCACATACTCATGCTTAGCCGAATGCTTATGAATATCATACAAGCCCATATATTTCATCAAATTCACAATTTAGTCCTTCAAATTGCTATTTTCTCAATTTAGCCCCAATTAGCTAAATTCATCAAAAATTCAAGAACAAAACATGTTCATTAAACACTTATCTTTCATTTAACATCAAAACTCATCACAAATCTTACCATTTCATCAATGGCACATCTCACAAACATCATCAATTCATAAAATTAAGACATTGGTTTTGAAGTATACAAAGCAACGATTACAAAAACATAGAAATTATCAAAAATCGAATTAAAACTAACCTTGAATTGAGACTTATGATAGCCGAATGTTTGAAGAGCTTAAAACCTTTTTTCTTTTTCTATTTTCGGTGGTGGATGAATGAACAATCCACTATTCATGTTTCTTGTATTATATTATAACTATATAATATATATAATATAAACTTTAACTTATAAAATTAATTAATATATATATAAAAAAACATAT
Source organism: Gossypium sturtianum (assembly GCA_025698515.1). Taxonomy (NCBI): domain Eukaryota; kingdom Viridiplantae; phylum Streptophyta; class Magnoliopsida; order Malvales; family Malvaceae; genus Gossypium; species Gossypium sturtianum. Next base: position 44,516,815 of record CM046951.1, read on the forward strand.
ATAAACATTTCATTACCTAATGCCGTCCACTAACCAAAATAGTGGCCAAATTGCCACATAAGTCCTCCACACTTAAAAGCCACACAGATTTAGCCATTAATCAAATAGAAGGCTACTTTTTCGTTTTATGCGATTTAGTCCTTTTATCAATTAATCACACAGACGGACAAATTAACTCACAGAAATTTATCACATGCTTAATCACATATCATAGGCACAGAAAATAATATTAAAATAATATTCAGACTCGGATTTGTGGTCCCAAAACCACTGTTTCGACTAGGGTATAAACCGGACTGTTACAGTGCATCGCTGAAAAGTCACAAATTCTTTACTCAATTCAAATTGAACACAGAACCAGTGCTCCGGTTAACAATACCTTAACCTGTTTTCTACTTTGCTAATACTCAACAGACCATTCAACTTTCACAAAATGTGTTAACTTTATCAATCAGAACAACTTTAACTCATAATAACATCATCTGATTAGAACAAATCTAATTGGTACGTCCTTGTATCACACCCTTTTTGAATATAAATTCTTCATTCAGACTGTTCATCAAATTACCCATGAATGTACAAGATTTTATCTTCTTACCTGAAGATAAACTTATATGCATATAACTCAAATTACCTTTCAACTAACTAGCTCGCTCAGATAAAAACAACTGAGTCGTTCTCAACTATCAAATAATATCATATCAAATATTCCTTTCTTCATGTTGTTAAAATAGCTCAAACATACAATCTTTCAAAATTCCCTTAAAATGCTAACCAAATATCTTTACAACTGCATTAGCTCAAGAAAACAAAATATCCTGATTGAACTCATTGACTTTAATCAAACTTACCTGAGAAAAGAAAACCATCATACAATTTGAGCTTGAGCCTCCACTATCTATACCTTTGTAGATGTCAACTCCTTTCACAAAAAATAGAGAAATCTAGATACCAGAATCACTACGTTCCTATTATCGAACCAGAAGTACAACCATAATAGACATAGTTATCACAAACCAAAGAACACACTTTAAAAATGAGCCATGATTGATAATTTATAACATATGGATGATAATAAAATCGAAATAAAGAAATCTAAGATGCGATACCATACTAGAAGTCCGAGAACATAACTCATGTGAAAATAATAAAGATCTTGATGATTCCTCAGAGAAAACCAGAGGAAAAACAATGCTTATACACTCTGGAATCAATTGTAACAGATATAATATATATTTCCAAATATGTATATAAAACAAAGCAACATCCAGTAGAAATAGAAGAATAGCCTCACATAAATTTTCACCATCAACATTTATTCTCAACATAATAGAATAGAACCCCAAAGGGAGATAAGATATGCTGATCATAAACCAACCAAACCAACAATGCTTTCGTCTAACATTAGAGTTAGGTAGCATTCTCACACGATAAAAATTTCATCAGAGAATGAATAATTACATAAACCCCAGAGGACAAACGAATATATAGAATACTCAGGAGAGATCATCATAATCTATTCAACTACAACTGTTACACTCAGACATCTTTACGATTCAAATTTTATTTCTCTGACTAATTTTGTCATCACTAATCCCATATTATTCCATTTACTAACGAAAATCAATCCGAAAGAGATTCCAGCAAATACATACTTTAGAAATCATACTTGAATGAGTCGTGTAAGTACCCAATTTTGCCCGGGCCTTTGAAAACCAAAATAACAAACCAAAACCAAAATAAAATAAAAGTCCATTTTTTCAGTCCATTTACAAACCCACAAATCAGTTACACCCTAGCCCAATAACCCATCAGCCCAACATACTTTACCCCAAAACACACCTACCTAAACAGATCAAACCCCTTAACCCATTTACACCAAGACCCAATACCGTTGGCCCAATGGCCCAAACCTCAACTAAGGGTTCCTGGAACCCTAAGGAACCAGCGCGTCGCAAGCCTCGATCTCAGCAAGTGCCGCAACCCTTGTGCCCTCGATAGCACAGAAATCCTTGCGGGCTGTGCACCACCAAATCGCGCCGCAGTTAGCGTGTAACACCCCAAACTCGGACAAGACACCACGCCCGAATCTGGTATGTTACGGGGAAAACGTCTTTGAGTGATCGATTTTTTTCGTTTAGAAGTGGGGTGAAAACAAAGTGAATTTGAGGAAAGTTTGAGTAGGCTTGTTTGATTAGATTTTGAAAACTTATCCAAGTATATAGTTAAAACGAGTTAATTTCATTTAGGACTTCCAATAGTTTCTTAGTGCCATTTTGAAACATTTTAGACTTAGTGGAAAAAAACGAGTTTGATTTGGAAATCATTTGAGTTTATTGAATAGCAAAACATAGCGAGATACCCGATGGTATAGTTTAAAACACATTTGCGATATAAGTTTGAAAACATTGTTTTTCCAAGTTTTAGTAAAATTTCATGCCAAGTTATTTGTTAGCGGGTTGAGAATCTAATTAAAACATACCCATCATAAAACATAATTTAAAGGCCTTTTACAAATCCAAATTAAAACCCAAATAGAAGTAATTAAACTAAAGTACCCAAATGATAGAGTTGGAGTAAAACTTTATTAAGCATGGCATGAGCACCCGAGTCCATCCGGCTCCATGTCCGCGTCTACGAGTCACCTGAAATGTCAAAGGAGAGGGTGAGTCGAGTGACTCAGTGCATAAATCCCGCTCCCGATGAAACAACATGCTAACACACATCATACATAGCAACATAATTAATGCAACCCGATCCTAACCATCCGTATCTCCTTTTTCTACCCCGTGTGGTACCAAACCACTTTGGTGGTGCCAAACCACCTGGTGACATATAGTCACAATGTGTTACCAAAACACTGGTGTCCCAAAGACACAATGTGCTACCCAAGCACTGGTGACCGTAGTCACGATAATCGAATGATGGGGCCAACCCATCGTGTGATACCCAATCACTAGCAGACGATCCCATATCTCATGTGGGGCCAACCCACGGTGGTGTTACCCACGGGGACAAGTCGCAATGAGGTGCCCAACCTCTGGTGTCCCAAAGACACAAATGTGCTACCAAAGCTTTGGTGACCCAAAGTCACAAAGTGTGTTACCAAAACTTTGGTGCTCACAAAGACAAAACATCATCCTTTGCCCCCTCCACTCATATCACCCATCAACAACCCAACTCATGTAATCATGCATATCATACAAATTATGCATATCATGCTAATATGTTTGACTCATGCCCCATATCACATACATACATAGTCATGATACCATATAGATCATCGTAATCTAGTAACAATCTTGACTTACCCGGATACGCACACATACCCCGTTTGGGTATCCAATAATCCATCATAATTGTCATGATTTTAATAGGCAAACGGGTTTATTAATAACATTACTAGATATCGGTGTGTTAGTTTACACACTGCAATACGAGTCTAGAAATCGACAAAAGCGATCTAAGTCCCTTGATTAACTAGCTCCTACAATCGGCCAAGACATAGGGTTAGGTGCTAAAGCCATTCGGCCAAGGATTTTAAGCCAACAGAATTGCTACCAACCCTTACCTTCACTTGATTTGGTTTCCTACCAACCGAACCCCTGATGGTTCCTTCTTCAACAATCGGCACCCTATCAAAATAGTTAATCACAAATCACCTTTGACTTAATCGAAATCACGAATAAACCATGAACGATATATCACCATCACTTACCGAATTGGTTAACAAAGGAGAAGGCTCCACTGATCGCTTGGAACTCCCCGATTGCCCTATCACACAATCGGTTCAATCATAAGAGACCACACCTTTACCACATGCCTAGAATCGGCTAATAATCCAATCAACACCCATTAAGCACTAGAGAGGGAAGAAATGGCTATTCGGCCTAGCACTTACCAACACCAACCAATTATTCGGCCAAGACGCCACTAGGGAAGAAGATAGGTTCGGTCCACACTTTGCACCACAATCAAACAAAAGGTACGGCTAGGGGTTTATCACTCTTATTTTCGGCCTTGAAAGAAAAAGGAGGAAAAATAAAGGTGGGAAGAAATCGGGGAAATCGGCAATTGAGTTTAAAGAAAAGAAGAGGAATAAAGTTGGATAAGGGAGGGTACTTTCGGCTTGTAAATGAAAGAAGAAGAAGAAGATGTGTTCTAAGAGAATGGAGTTTCGGCTAGCCAAGAAAAGAAGTGGAAAAACGGTTTTGGAGAGGTGGGGTTTCGGCTCAACACAATGAACAAAAGAAATAGGTGAGAGGGAGCATTCGGCCTACACCAATGAAAGAGGGACAGAGATGATTGAAAACTTTCGGTTTGCAAAAAGTAAAGATGGAGTCACTCACTTGGATTCTTGGTTTCAAGAAGTGAAGAAAATGAGAAGAAACCTTGAAGAAAATTCGGCTACAAGTATCAAAAGGGAACTTTTGCTTTTTACCAAATGTGACCGAAAATGCCAAAATTTCCAAAAAAATTTCGGCACCCCACCAACATCACACTACTATGCCGTCACTCCCCCTCCCAACTCCCCTAAAATTCGGCCATGATCCCCCCAACTACTCCATGCCACACATTCAAATGTGTTTACCAAGTCTTCCTCCTAAAATCCCTCTCCACCCTCCATTCAAATGGGAAGACTTAGTCTTAGGCAGAGTTTGAACTGCCACAAACTCCTCCCTCCATGCCGTCAAAATGAGTGCCAAAAAGTGGCCACTCCGCAGCTCGAACACAAGGCCTACACCCTTGCATTAGGCGTTACCCACACAAAGCCTTAGTGGCGTCTAGCTTGCCACTACACCAGCTCCCTTTTTGTGCAATAAAACATCAAAGAAAATCCTTATACCCTAGCTCCAATGGCTCCCGACTTAACACCCAAAAATCAAAATTTTCCCATTCACTCAGGCACACTCCTAACCCACAATTAAGCCCCTAAAACACCGAAATAGCAACACAGCACACTAAACACATGCAAAAACATGCAACAACAAAATAGCCCCTAACCCGGGATATTACAGTTCTACCCCCCTTAAAATAATTTCGACCTCGAAATTACCTGATCAGAAGAGTTGCGGGTATTCTTTGTCTCATCATATCCTCGGGTTCCCACGTCGCTTCTTCTACGCCATGATTCCGCCAAAGAACCTTAACCAAAGGCACGGACTTCTTACGCAGAACTTTCACATCCCGATCTAGAATCGCACGAGGTTCTTCTTCCATAGTCAAATCTGGATTTACCTCGATCTCGCCATTGCTACCACATGCGACGGATCTGAACGATACCTCGAAGCATCGAAACGTGGAAAACGTCGTGAATCGACTAAGCTCTGCTGGCAACTCAAGCCGATACGCCATGGTCCAACTCGCCTCGTAACCCTATACGCCCAATAAACCTCGGACTTAGCTTGCCTTTCTTCCCGAACCTCAACACCTTCTTCCAAGGCGAGACCTTCAGAAAACTCGATCCCCACAAATAACTCTATATCTCTTCGCTTAAGATCGGCATAAGACTTCTGCCGGTCAAGCTTCCTTCAATCTAGACTGAATCGACTTAACTTTGTCTTCGGTCTCAAAGAACCAACTCGGGTCCCAAAGAATCGACGTTCACCTAACTCCGCCCAACACGTAGGTGAGCGACACTTCCTACCATACAACGCCTCATACGGTGCCATCTTGATGCTCGCTTGGTAACTATTATTATAGGCGAACTCACTAATGGCGAAACTCCTCCCAACTACCTCGAAATCCGAACACAACCTCTCAAAGATATCCTCTAAGATCTCAGTATAACCCTTTCCGATCGCCCCGCCGATTGCGGGTGAAAAAGCCGTCTTTGAAATCAAGCGCGTACCCAAAGCCCGATGCAACGCTTTCGAGAACCTTGGCGTAAATCGGGATCCCTATCCGAGATAATCGATATTGGCACATCGTGCAATCTCACTATCTCGACACATACAAACTTTCGCCAACCTCAAGTGAGTAATCAACCTCACAGGAATGAAGTGAGTGATTTAGTCGGACGATCCACAATTACCCAAATTGAGTCTTTCTTGCTCGACGTAAGAGGTAATCCACCGATTTAAATCCATAGTTATTCTTTCCCACTTCCATTGTGGAATCTTCTTTGTTGTCAAGCAACCCGACGCGGCAATCGATGCTCACCTTGACTCACGACATGTCGACACTTCCCTACAAACCCTGTCACTTCTTTCTTGCATCGGCCACCAAAATTGCTCTCTTAGATCTCTATACATCTTGCTTCCTCCGGGATGCATAGCGTATGGGCTGCTATGTGCGTCTGAAGAATCCTCCGCCTCAGCTCAACGTCTTTCAAAGATACAAGCTCGCCTTGGAAACACAACACTCCATCACTAGATAACTCAGAACCCTCCAAACCACCATCCCGCACTGAGACCTCTGCGCACTCAAAACCTCATCTTCCAACTCAAGCTTTCTCTCGATCCGCTCAACCCAAGTAGGCTTAACTGCAGCTCGCGAGAATACTTCCGTCGTCATACAAACTCGGATGGGTAAACATCGCTCTTAAGTCCGAAACAACCTTACGGCTCACGCGCGCGTCGCCACCATGTTAGCCTTGCCCGGATGATATTCAATCAAACAATCATAATCCTTGAGCAATTCAATCCATCCGTCTTTGCCTCAAATTCAAATCCTTCCGAGTCAAAAGATACTTTAGACTCTTGTGATCTGTGTAGACTATCGATCTCTCTCCGAACAAGTAGTGCCTCCAAATTTTCAAGGCGAAGACTACAGCTGCTAACTCCAAGTCGTGCGTCGGATAATTGACCTCATGTGGCCTCAACTGCCGAGATGCGTAAGCCACAACCTTACCTTCCTGCATCAGCACACAACCCAATCCCGTATGTGATGCATCGCAATACACCGTGGAATTCCTTCCTTGCCTCAAAGTTGAATTAAAGCAGAGCTTGGTCAAAATCTTCTTTAGTTTGTCGAAACTCTCCTGCTGCTTCTCAGTCCAAACAAATGGAACCCCTTTCCTTAACAACTTGGTCATTGGCGCTGCGATCAATGAAAAACCTTCTACAAATCTTCGGTAGTATCTTGCCAAACCTGAAAGAAAACTCTAAATCTCACCATCGACTTAGGCGGCTTCCAATCCAAAATCGCCTCAATCTTCCGAGGATCTACCCTAATCCTCACCGACACTACATGACCCAAGAATGTCACCTCCCGAGCTGGAACTCCCACTTACTAAATTTTGCATAAAGCTGTTTTTCCCTCAGAATCTGCAGTACTATTCGCAAATGTGCATCATGCTCCTCCTCTGTCTTTGAGTATACTAAGATGTCGTCAATAAAAACCACTACGAACTGATCCAAATACTACTGAAACACCCTATTCATCATATCCATGAATGCCGCCAGTACAGCGTTAGTCAACCCAAACGGCATTACCGTAAATTCGTAGTGCCCATACCGAGTACGTAAACGCATTTGTCTTGTGGATATCCACCTCCTTCACCTTCAATTGGTGATACCCGGACCTTAAATCAATTTTTGAGAATACCGAAGCACCCTTCGGTGATCAAATAAGTCATCTATCCATGACAACGGATACTTGTTTTTGATCGTCACTTGTTCAATCGGCGGTAGTCTATACACATCCGCATGGTACCATCTTTCTTCTTAACAAAGAGTATGGCGCTCCCCAAGGTGAAACACTTGGCCTAATAAAGCCTCGATCCAACAACTCCACGGATCTCGAGCCTTTAATTCCACTAACTCCTTTGGCGCCATCCTATACGGAGCAATAGACACCGGGCGCAGATTCCCGATAATGATCTATCCCGAACTCCACCTCACGATCGGTGGCAAGCCGGAAGTTCCTGCGGAAACACATCAACAAATTCTTTAACTGTCGGACCTTTTCCACAAGCAGATTCCTTAGCCTCCAAGGCATACACGTGAACCACATACGCTTCACACGGCCCTTCCCGACCATCTTTCCGCTTTGAGCAGATACCACGTTGGATAAGTAATCTCTTCTATTACCTATCATGACTACCTCATCACCCTCACCGTCTTTAGAACCAAACGCTTAGCCGCGCAATCCAATCTAGTCGGTATTTAACCAACCAGTCCATCCGAGAATCGATCGAACTCCCCAAACGGCGGTTTCATCGGATCACCACAAACACTACCCTTGGAGTTCTAGGGGTACATCTCTATACAACGTATTCACGACTACAAAGTGACCTAGAGGGCTAATGATTGTCATCCGCCTAGAAGTAGTTTTGAGTTTAAGTCCATGGTCTCTACTATGCTACTAGCAACGTATGAATGCGTTGAACCCACATCAATTAAAGCAAGATATGGAGAACTAAAGATAAAAATGTACCGATTATGACGTCCGGCAAGGCGTCGCTCTCCTCTCTCGTCTCATTGCATACACCAACCCATTTGTCTTGCCTCGAGCTACCCGCACTCTCTCTGCGGTGCTCGCGCGGCCTCGACAGAACCATTACCTCCTCTGCGCCATTACCCACGACCCTCTGCGGTGGCGGTCCATTATTCTCGAACCGAGTACGGCCCCGCCCTGATCGAATCCTAGTCAACTTACGCGGGATGACCCCTCACGGTGATCCAAAGAGCCGCACTCGAAACATCCTTTTCCACCGGTCCAAAGAACCTCCCAATGAGATTTCCCATAGCGGTTACACATGTGCGTGTCCCACGATTACCAACAACAGACCTACCAGACTAATTCGGCCCACTTTGTCTAGCTCTTTTCTGCGGATTACCCGACGCACCCGGAAGATCCAAAACTCCTCTTATGTCTGTTCCTATCCATGTTTTGCCTCACAGATTCCTTAACACCCTCGGCTACCTTAGCCTTCTCACCGGGACGGCAAACTCACGCTCTGGCGTGGAGCAATCAGCGATCTTAATTGTCTCTCAGACCATCCTCGAATCGAACACACCTCTCGTGTTGAGTAGCCACAATGCCCCTAGCATACCTACTCAGCTTCAAGAATTCTGCCTCGTACTCTGACACAGACTTACTCCCTTGAACTAGCCTCAAAAATTCTTTTTCACAGCGTCAATGTAGCTAGCTCCAATGTACTTTTTCCGATAAGCAGCCTAAAATAATCCCAAGTGAGATCTCTCATCGCAGCCCCGTCTCGAACCGTGAGCCACCACTGGTATGACTCATCCCGAAGGAGCGATACTATCCCCTTCAGCTTCTCCTCAGCAGTCAGGTCCAGATCATCCATGATCCGCTCCGTCGCTTCCAGCCAATACTCAACCGTGCTGGGAGCAACACCAGAAACACCTCTAAATACCTCAGCCCCATTTGCTCGGAGTCGCTCAGGCACAGATTTCCTAACTCCTGCGCCTCCACCTACTCTAGCTACCCTTTCAGAACTCGCAAAGATCGTCTGCGACATCTGCGTCATCCCGGGCCCGATCTCGAAATTCACCACCTCCAGCTGGTGGTGGTACCGGTATCTCATTCTCTGACCCCTGACCAGACCCTACTGGTTTAGAAACTGTCATCCTACCCCGACCACGTCCACATGTATTACGACCACGTCCACCCCAAGTGCTCATGACTACAGTATCGACTTATCTGATTTAGAAGTTTTATGCATCAGTATTTATTCCGCTATTTAAAAGCACAGTCTTATGAATATTTCTTATTAAAGAAATTTTTGTTTTCGCAAGTTGTGGACCTAGTGGTTTCAATTTCTAACGTAATTGCTAGCCATTCAATCATATTACACCAACATGCAGAATCACAAGAATAGTAAGGGTACTTTACAGGCGGATTGGTGTGGGAGACTCGAAGCCATGCCTTTCAAACCATATACTTTGAAACAAAAACATTTAAAAACAAACAAAAAAATTCTTAAAACATTTTGGGCGCATGAGCCACAGTAAAAAGCCTTGAACTTTGCTCGATACCAAAATTGTAACACCCCAAACCCGGTCAATACACCACGACCGAATCCAGGCATGTTACGGGAAAATCGTGTTTGAGGGGTTAGGTTTTGTGTTAAAGATTCGATGAAAAAAAACTCTTTGACATATTTTATACATGTCAAAATCTTGGGCATGATTGCTTTAAAGCGGTAGTGAATCTTGAAAACCGGGAATTTGAAAACTTGGTTGACTCCATAAGTAAGACAAATCCATATCGTTTGAGAATCCCAAGTAATCTCCTTCTTGATGCTTAAAAACATTTTGAGCTTAGTGTGGAAAAATCTCTAGTTTTAGAAAACGTTTGAGTTGCATTTATTTTTAATTTATAGTGTGATACCCGATGGTAAAATTTAAAACATATCGCTTTGTAGTTTTGAAAACCTCATTTTATATCCAAGTTTTTATTCGATAATAGTCCACTATTTATTAGGACATAATTGAAATCCAATCAAAGCATGTGAATAATCAAAACATAATTTTAAGAGGCCTTTTACAATCCCAACAAAACCATATGGAATAAAAGAAATTAAGTACCAAGTCTAAATCGGTGAAATTTGAATTTATTCATGGCATGGTCACCTCGAGTCCTGGGCCCATGTCCGCAATCTAAGTGTCACTGAAATGATAAGGGAGAAGGTGAGTCGCAAGACTCAGTGCATAAATCCTCTCCCGATTAATGCAACATGCTAACACACATCATAGCAACGCAATACAAGTAATGCACCCAATCCTAGCCATCCGTACTCCATTTCTACCCGTGTGGTACCAAACCACCGGTGGTGCCAAACCACCGTGACCCAAAGTCACGATATCCATAATTGTGGTGCCAAACCACCTTTGGTGACCCAAAGTCACGAATAATCCAATGATGGGGCCAACCCATCGTGTGATACCAAATCACCGGCGTCAATCCCGTATAATTAGGCGTGGGGCCAACCCAGCGTGGTGCGAAGCCACGGGACGAGACACTATGAGGTGCCAAACCTCCGGTGTCCCAAAGACACGAATGTGATACCAAATCACTTTGGTGACCGAAGTCACGAATCCAATGATGGGGCCAACCCATCGTGTGATACCAAATCACCGGCGGCAATCAATCGTATAATCAGCTGTGGGGCCAACCCCACATGTGGTGCTAAGCCACTGGGACGAGACGCCGAGGTGCCAAACCTCCGTGACCCAAAGTCACAATAATCAATCTGTGGTACCAAACCACTTTGGAGGTGCCAAATCTCACGGTGTCCCAAAGACACGGATATCATATTCCCCCCTCCTCACATCACCCATAACATATCATACTAATGCAAATCGTGCAAGACATGTAATCATGCTAACATGTTTAACATTGCATCTCATATCACATACATCATCGATCATGATATCATATACCATTAATAGAACTCGTAATGAAACGGGCTTACCGAATCCGTGCACATACCCCATAGGGTATCATATCAATCAACCACACTTTGTTTGACAATCGGGTTTATTAACCATATTACTAAGCAATGAGTGTGTTAGCTTACACACTGTTAAAACGCAAGCTTTTAAACCCAACGAACCGATCTAAGATCCTCAAATACCTTGCTCCTTTCACTTGGTTTGGTTTCCTACCAAAACCCGAACCAACCAATGCTTCCTTAGTCAATCGCCACACCTAACAAAGAGAGCTGTTAATTTTTTGAAGTCTTTGATTAACGCAAACTAAAAGAATGCACTACTAGAACCAATCCCTTACCACCACTTACCAACGATTAACCGAGAAAGAAGACTCCTCTTGCTTGCTTCCAAAATCCAAAGGCCCTATAACGTAATAGTTAACAAAGATTAACTCCTTTCAACCAAACCCAAAATCGAACCAGAACGAGGGAGAGGAGAAATAACCATTCGGCCAAGCACTTACCTAACACCAACCAATATTCGGCCAAGAACCACTAGGAGAGAGGAAAGATTCAGCCAACTCTTAAACAAGATGGAAAAAAGAGGATTCGGCTAGGGTGGCTTGTAATAATCAAACAAGATTCGGTCAGAGTGAAAGAAAAGAGAAAACGAAATGCAAAAGGATAGGGGTTGATATTCGGCCAACAATAGAAATGGGGAAAAGAAAAAGAAAAGGAAAGGTTTAGAAGGGTGAAGTTTCGGCTTGCAAAAGAAAGAATGGAGAAAGTGTTTTGGAGAATGGAGTTTCGGACACACAAATGAAGAGAAAAGAGAGAGAGCAAAGAACATTCGGCTACCAAGAAAATTGAGAGGGACAAAGCAAATTTGGCAAGGCTATAGGGGTTTGGTCTCTTGGTTTCAAGAAGTAAAGAAAATGAGAGAAAGCTCTCTTGTAATTTCGGCTACTATTGACAAAAGAGAGGAATTTGGCTTGACACAAAGTGACCGAAAAAGGCACAAAAGTGCTTAAGTGAATTTCGGCTAACACCCCTCCCCACTTTCCAAAACCGGCCACTCTCTCTACAAACTCCCCAACATTCGGCCACTACCCACAATTACTCCAAGCCACACATTCAAACTAGTTTGAACTAGTCTCCCTCCTAAATTCGCTCTCCACCCACCATTTAAACATTTGACTTGGTCCATGGCAGAGTTTGAACTGCCCACAACTCTTCTCCTCCATGCCGTCAAAATGAGAGCCAAAAAAAAAATGTGGGATTTTCGCAGCTTGAACACAGGACCTCCTCTCCTGCAAGTGACGCCAAACACAAGCCCCAAGTGGCGCATGCTTTGCCATCTTACTAGCTCAACTCTTGTGCTAACTTTTCACCTAAAATTATTTATAAACCCCAGCTCCTTCAGCTCCTCTCACATAAAACTTAAAACCAAAATTTTTCCAACCACTCCGGCTTATACTAAGCTTACAACTAAGCCCCAAAACAACACAAAAACAACATTGCAAAACAACCACATGCAAAACAATGCAATAACAAAATAGCCCCTATCCCTGGATATTACACTTATAATCATCTTACCAATACACATTCAAACAATTAATCATATTTTTCCCTCATTACTAAACCGAATTATAAATGGTTTCCAACCTTTATATATATACTTCATTTTTATAAGACATAACCAACTCAATTAGTTACCAAATCCATACATACCACATATATCATATACATATATCAATTCATTCACCACATTATTAACCAAACATAGCAACCACATACCACATATAAATAAGCCATAGCCAAATTGATAAAACCAAACACCTTTAACACTTGATCAAAAACTCATATAAACCAAGCCTAATCATAAAGATCAAAGACAAGCCATTTTCGCATGGCTATATATATACAAGTCCAAAAATCAAATATTTCATCTATGCTATACATGCCATAAGCCCAAATTCAACTTAGTAAAATATCGAAAGAAACAATCGATAGTGTGATAGGCTTTGCTGACGATCCCCGAGCTCGTAACGTGACTCCAAAATCTATAAAACATAGGTAAACAAAAACACACACAGAGTAAGCTATTTAAGCTTAGTAAGTCTTAAGCAAAAACATATATAACTTCAATTACATATTGACATTTTGTTAATAAGGCTGAATGTGCATAATATCAAATACAAGATATCATTTACTACCAGATCACATTTGAACCTTACATTCATATACCATATGGTTGAACATAATCAATCATATATATATAATTTCACTTTCATTATTACAAATACATCAATAGGCCGAATCATGTATATATTCAAATAGGTTAGCACATAATTCATATTCACAAAACCATTTATCATTTCAAATAACCAACTTACCTTATTTCCATATAAAAAATAACTAACACATACTTGAACATGTAATTCAATCACACATTCAGTCTTTACTTCACATTGCCCGTTGAACCTTTCGAAATTAAAAAGGATATGCGGATAGTCGGAAGCTCGTACAATGCCAACGTCCCAGACGTGGTCTTACATGTAATCACATATCGATGCCACTGTCCCAGATAGGGTCTTACACGAATCAAATACGATGCCAATGTCCCAGACATGGTCTTACACGTAAACACAAGTCGATGCCAACGTCCCAGACGTGGTCTTACACGATAACACATATCGAAAATCTTATGTCATGACATATGTATCCTATATATTCCTAGGGTTCGTACGGGACTTTTGGACGTTAAATCTCAATCGAATCGAACTCGAAACATAGCTCATTTGCTCAATACATATTCGGCCATACACAAACAAATTTACAAAAATTCCATTCATCATGTAAAATATATATATTATCAAATTTAACAACATTTATGTGCTTATTGAATTACCTTGGTTATCGACAGACGAAATTAACTACTCGACTACTTTTGACTTCCCCTGATCTAATTCCATTTTCTTCCGTTCTTGATCTCAATTTGCTTGAATGAGAGCCGAATACCTAGCTTTCTTATTTCTTTTTCTTTTCTTTTTGTTTCGGTTCAAAGAAAGATGAAGAATATGCCATTTTAATGTTTTGTTTTTATTATAACATATAATATTTATTTTTTTACCTATTTAACCTTTTATTTAAACATATAAATTATAAAACATTAAGGTTATTTTATCATTTGCCGCCCACTAGCCTTAATAATGGCCTAATTGCTTCATAAAGTCTCCAAAGTATAAAGACAACAATAATTAGGTACTTTCATATTTAACCATCAAATTTTCATTTTACGCGATTAAGCCCTTTTATTTAATCGGACACTCAAACAACGAAATTAAAACACGAAACTTTAACACAAGCAAATTCACACATAATAAACACTGAAAATAATTTTAAAATATTTTTTAGACTCAGATTTGTGGTCCTGAAACTACTATTCCAATTAGGGTCAAAATAGAGCTGTTATAACTCTCCCCCCTTAGAAATTTTCGTCCCTGAAAATCTTACCGGTGAATAGGTTTGGATAACGCTCTTTCATTGTATCCTCTGACTCCAAAGTTGCTTCCTCAACACCGTGCTTATGCCAATGTGACATCCTAAAATCAGGGGGTCTGTTAAATTTGGATAAGTGCTTGTGTTGTGCTTGTTATGTTGTTGTGTAGACATGATTAAGGGTCCTGGGGAGGCCTAGGGTCGTGTTAGAGCTTTGGTAAAATTTTTCTGTTTGGGCACTTAAGGGGGGAGAGCTAGTGGAAGCAGGAGTTAAGCATATTTGTTTGTGTTTTGATAACACAAGAGAGGTGTGTGGTGTGGTGGTTGAGGCGTCAATGTGGAAGCTTGATGGGATGAGGTTCGAATCCCACATGATGCAAATATGGCATTTATTTTTTGGGCCCAAGATGGAGAGGAGGTGGTGATGGCGTGGGACTCTGATGGGGTGGTTGTTGAATGAGTCAAAGGATTCAAAATGGATGGAGGAGAAGAGTTTGAGGAGTTTGAATGGGTCAATGTGGTTGGATGTTTTCAAATGAAGGATGGAGAGTGAATTGTGGAGGGAATGGGGGAGAAAATTGTGGGAGTGGGTGTGTGGAAGTGTTTGGCCGAAAGTGGATAGGTGCATAGAGAGCACAATCGGTTTTGGCTAGAGTGTGGGGGGTGTGGCGAATTCTCTTTAGCTTCCTAGGCAATTTTAACATTCGGTCAAAAGCGTGTTGAGAGAGTTTTTGTTTTGCAATTTTGGCTAGAGCATTTTTGGGGTCTTTCTCATTTAGCACATTTTCGTTCTCTCTTTGCACTTTTGCTTTCTTTTTCCTTCTTTTCTCTCTAAAGTATCTCTTGTCGAAACCTTAACTTGCTATTCTTTCGTCTTCCCAATTCTTCAAGCTCGATTCTTTTCACTTGTTGTTAGCAACCACTTATTTGTTGAAACCCCTACTCCTTTTCATTCTTGTCTAGTATTTCCTCTATTGCCGAATTTGGTTCTTGAGTTTATCCCTCTGATTGCCGAATCTCCTCTCCTATCGGTTTTTTTTTCTAGTTAAAGGTAGTGTGTTCACTTTCTTTTATTATGTTTCTTCTATCTCTTTTCTCTCTTCTCTCTTAAAGAACCAAGAACATCTATCCCTTAACTCCTTTCTTTCTTTTAGGCCGAATCTGAATACCCCTCCACCTTGAATCGTGTTTGTTCCTTCGTGGAAGACGAAGTTGTTCACTTCTTCCTTGTTCAGATCGTCTGTAATCACAAGGTAATGGTAAATCTTTCGCTTCATTCGTTTCTACTCATTTTCTCTTGCAAGCCGAATCCCCTATTGTGTCAAACTGAATACATTTCTTTCATCTTTCACTATTAGCCATACATCAAAAAGCAAAGTGCTGGAATCCCCTCTGTCTGCCGAAAGCCTCTCTTCAGTCAGTTTTTTCCAGTTGCAAGTGGTTTTACCAGGCTTGGCCGAATCTCTCCTTCTCTTACGAGTCGCCTGTTTCCACAAGCCGAACCTGACTTGGATCGGTTCCTCATTAATCAAGGTAAGGAGGTTTCTCTCGGGTTCTTTGTGATTATTCTCTTTTCGTTTTATTTTGCATAACCAAACCTTCTTGTTAGACAATCACCATTATTTCACTGTGATACCTTACTAATCAAGACTTTCTTCATGGAGGCGAGTGCTAGTCGATCTAAGGAGGTTGCGTTAAGGGAGCCTGAGGGGAGTAGACTCGTAGTCTCTGCTCCCAAGTTCAAATGACGTAAGGTGTCAGCGGATCGAGATTTTCCGTCGGGTTGTGGTAGAGAGCCGACATCTGTTTGGGATAGGCAAATAGTTATTGTTCCCGCTAGTGAGAGTGACGGCGATCAGGAGTGTATAGTTCTTCGCGTAATCAGGTGTGTAATCTCACACTTTATTTCGTTTTGGTTTGTGTTATACTATGTGTCGGCTAAAAGCCGAAATACCCATAACGGGAATGCAGTTGAAGTATCCTAGTGGGTATTGTTAGAGATATACCAGGTAACTAAACTTATGACTATACCATTTTGGGTAAATTAGCATGATTAGATGTGTGTTCTGATTATCTGACATACCTTGACATGTGTGCATCCATCACATTATGACGTTATGACATGTTGCATGGGAAAGGGATATTGATTGATCGGGGAAGTGTATTTCAGTGGCTCTGCCACTTATTTCGGTGACTCCGTCACATTATTTCGGTGGCACTACCACAATTTCGACGATGAGCAGCGTTACTTCCATCGATGGTGTGTAGCGGATGAGGGTTGATTGTAGAAATCCCCACCGGTGTGTTTTGGCTGGAATGGGTGGTGTGTAGCGGATGGATATTTAGGTTGGGCCGGGTTACATTGCATTCATTATCTGCTATACCATGCTAAAAAGGGCTCAGGCCCAGTATGTTTCTGTATGGGCTTCGCCCAATTTGATTTCGTAAGGGCTAAGGCCCAGTTGGCATCTGAATGGGCTCGGGCCCAGTTAATGTTCGTGTAGGGGATTACACACTGAGTTCTCGTAACTCACCTCTCTGCTTAACTTTGCAGGTAAACCCTAGCTTGAGGATTTGGGGCCGAAGTGGACTCTGTGGTGGCCATACATTGCTTCTTCAGTAAACTCTGCTTTTCATTACTTTAAACTTATCTTAGTTTGAGATTATGTTCTGTAATAAGGCCACTGGGATTTTAATTTGGTTTTTGTTTTAATGCAGTTATTATCTATAATGATTTGATCAAAACGGGGTTTTCTTAAAAACGTAAATAACCGTTTTCCAAAATATTAATGAGCGGTCCACAACCTATTGATAATTAAACACGGGATTTTCTTAAAACTACAACCACTATTTTCAAAATGTCACATTTCCGAAACCCACTGAATCTGACTTTTGTTATAAATCAAGTTTTCGGTGTTTGTAATATTAATAACGTTTTGCAAGAATACCTTAAAAACAAATTTGATTTTCAAAATGAAAACAAAACTTGAATTTTTCAACAATCGTGGAGTTTCTTTAAAAAACCTTTCATGTGGCATGCCAGATTCGGTCGCAACGTCTAGGCCAGGTTTGGGGTGTTACATTTTGTGGTATCAGAGCTCGGTTACAAAACTCGGCTGTGGAATGGGTTCGACAACGTTTTCCAAAATTGGTTTGAAATAGGCGTTAAGAAATTTATGTCTTTCTGGAAGTATGGCATCCGAGTCTCTGGCACCAAATCTGTAAGTCTTCTGACTTTGTTTGATATTGTGAAATGATTTTAGAAAGAAACTATTAGAGTTAGGGTAATATGACTGCTAGCTATAAGAGTTAAGACTATTGAGACTGAGACATTAGGAAATCGATTCGCGAAAACCACTTTTAACTCTATCTCTATAAAATATCTATTAATAAACATTGGAATGATATGCTGATTCATATAATTTATAATCAGATTAATTTGATTCAGCAAACATGAGCATAAGAGGACGTGGACGTGGTACACGCGGCCGTGGTAGAGGCCGAGGTGCTGAGGCTGGATCCTCAGAATCCAGACATGTGCCGGAAGATGAAGTGCCAGCATCACCAGTAGCGGAAGCAGGGTCTCAGAACCAAACTAGAGGGGACGATGCTTTGTCCCAAGCTATGCTACGAGTCTTGGAACGGGTTGCTGGAGCAAGCACTGGATCGGTAGCCCAGAAATCTATCCCTGAGCGACTTCGAGCAAATGGGGATGAGATATTTAGGGGAATTTCTGGTATAGCCCCAAACGTAGCTGAATACTGGCTGGAAGCAGTTGAACGAATTATGGATGATCTAGACTACACAGCAGAGGAGAAATTGAAGGGAGCAGTGTCACTCTTGCGAGATGAGGCATATCAGTGGTGGCTCACAGTGAGGGAAGGTAGTCAAGCAGATCGTATTACCTGGGACTTCTTTAAGGCAGCGTTCTAGGGAAAATATGTTGGGGCGAGTTATGTGGACGCCCAGAGGAAAGCATTTCTGAACTTGATTCAAGGGAATAAATCTGTGGCAGAATATGAGGCGGAGTTTCTGCGTTTAAGTCGTTATGCTCGGGGTATAGTTGCAACTAATTATGAGAGTTGTGTACGGTTCGAGGATGGTCTGCGGGACGAGCTGCGAGTATTGATAGCCCCACAGCGGGAAAGAGATTTCGCTGTATTGGTGGAAAAAGCAAAAATTGCCGAAGAAGTGAAGCGTTCTGAGAGGCAAAACTGAGATAAGGATAGGAGCAAGAATAAGAGAAGTTGTGGGTCGTCAGGTTCTTCTGGGGGTTTTCAAAAGAGGCCTAGGTTCGATGGGCCAGCTCGAGTGGGGATGCCTGTTGTTGTTAGTCAGTTACGACCGTGTACTCAGTGTGGGAAAAAACATTCGGGAGAGTGTTGGAGAAGAGCTGGAGGATGTTTCAAGTGTGGATCTAGGGATCATCTGATAAAGGACTGTCCACAAGAGGTGGCTAGGGTGCGGACGATAGGTCAGGGTTTTGCATAGTCAAGGAGGGGTGGTCAGCAGCCGCCGAGGGGTCATGGTCCGGCCAGAAGAGGAGATGGATTTGGTCGAGGTCGTGGAGCAACGGGCAGAGGTGCAGGTAATACAGATGCAAGATAGCCTGGATTGGTTTATGCGGCTAGACACCGAGAGGATATCGACGCACTGGACGTCATAACCGATACGTTTCTTATATTTGATGAACCATTTACTGCTTTGATTGATATTGGATCAACCCATTTATATGTTGCTTGTACTGTGTCTGGGACTCTGGGTATAGAATCTGAGGTTGCTTCTAGAGAAATGTCTGTGATTAGCCCTCTAGGACAATCTGTGATAGTGAATAAATTATTTAGGGATGTGCCTCTAGAAGTTCATGGGGTGGTATTTCTGGCAGATTTGATGGAACTACCGTTCGGCGAGTTTGATCTGATCTTAGGCATGGACTGGCTAGTTAAGCATCATGCAAATTTGGATTGTGCCACTAAGCGCATGATATTGAAGACTTCCGAGGATGAAAAGGTGATTGTGATAGGAGAAAGAAGGGATTATCTGTCTCATGTGGTTTTGGCGCTTAAGGCCAAAAATATGGTGCGAAAAGGGTGCGAGGCGTTCCTAGCTTTCATCAGCACATCGAATGTTAAGGAATTATCTGTAAGGGATGTTAGAACCGTGAAGGAGTTCCCAGACGTATTTCCTGAAGAGCTTCCGAGATTGCCTCCGGATCGCGATGTCAAATTTGGCATTGAGCTATTGCCAGGAACGGCTCTGGTGTCCATCGCCCCTTATAGGATGGCGCCGAAGGAGCTGGTGGAACTTAAAGCTCAGATCCAGGAGCTGTTGGACCGTGGATTTATCCGACCAAGTGTATCATCGTGGGGAGCGCCGGTACTGTTCGTCAAGAAAAAGGATAGGTCGATGCTTATGTGCATTGACTATAGGCAATTGAACAAGTTGACTATTAAGAACAAATACCCACTACCAAGAATTGACGATTTGTTCGATCAGGTACGAGGAGCTTCGGTTTTCTCAAAGATAGATTTGAGGTCGGGGTACCATCAGTTAAGGGTCAAAGAGGCGGATATTCAAAAGACTTCTTTTCAACCTCGATATGGGCATTATGAGTTTCTAGTAATGCCGTCTGGGTTAACGAATGCACCAACCGCATTTATGGATATGATGAACTGGGTATTCCAACCCTACCTAGACCGGTTTATCGTTGTATTCATAGATGATATCTTGGTGTACTCAAGGACTGAGGAGGAGCATGATTCACATCTTCGGGTTGTTCTGCAGATACTGAGAGAGAAGCAACTTTACGCTAAATTCAGAAGTGTGAGTTTTGACTGAAGGAAGTGACGTTCTTGGGCCATGTTGTGTCTGCTAAAGGGATTAGAGTCGATCCTCGAAAGGTTGAAGCCGTGTTGGATTGGAAGCAACCGAAGTCAGTGTCTGAAATTTAAAGTTTTCTGGGTTTGGCTGGGTATTACAGAAGGTTCGTTGAGGGGTTTTCGTTTATTGCTGCACCTTTAACCAAGTTATTGCGAAAAGGAGTACCATTTGTATGGACGGATAAACAACAGGGATGTTTTGAGAAGCTAAAGAAGATTCTGACTAAGGCACCAGTGTTGATTCAGCCTAAGGCTGGGAAAGAGTTCGTTGTTTATTGTGGTGCGTCGCACACAGGGTTGGGATGTGCGTTGATGCAAGAAGGGAAGGTAGTGGCGTATGCGTCTCAACAACTAAGACCACATGAAGTGAATTATCCTACTCATGACTTTGATCTAGCTGTCGAGGGTGTTCGCCCTAAAGGTATGGAGACATTACCTGTACGAAGAAAAGTCGATTATCTACACCGACCATAAGAGCTTGAAATATCTCCTTACCCAAAAGGAGCTGAATTTAAGGCAGCAGAGGTGGATTGAGTTGCTGGAAGACTATAATTGCTCGATCGAATATCACCCGGGTAAAGCTAACCTAGTGGCAGATGCATTAAGTCGTAAAGTGATATCAGATTTGAGAGCAATGCTTGCTCATCTTAGCCTTTACGAAGGTGGTAGCTTATTGGCGGAACTTCAGGTGAAACCGACGTGGGTAGGTCAGATTAAAAAGAAGTAATTGTTGGATGAATCGTTGGGTCCTCGACTTCAGCAAGTGGAAAGTGGGGAGGCAGTGGATTTTGGGTTGAGCAGGGAAGGGGTATTATGTTTCCGTGGAAGAATTTGTATGCCGAAGGACTCTAAATTAAGGCAGATGATTCTGCGGGAAGCGCATAGTAGCCCATACGCTATGTATCCTAGTGAAAGTAAGATGTACCGAGACCTGCGTGAACTGTATTGGTGGCCTGGTCTGAAGTGGGAAGTTACCGACTTTGTGAGTAAGTGTTTGACATGTCAGCAAATGAAGGCGGAGCACCAGTTGCCTTCGGGATTGCTGCAACCTGTGAATATTCCACTTTGGAAGTGGGAGGGCAAAATGATTGATTTTGTTAGTGGGCTACCCCTAACGCCTACTAAGAAAGATTCGGTGTGGGTGATTATCGATCGGTTGATGAAATTCGCACACTTCATACCGGTTCGTACCGACTACTCACTCCAGAAGTTGGCCAAGCTGTATGTGGCAGAAATTATGAGGCTGCATGGGGTGCCAGTGTCTATCATCTCGGACAGGGACACAAGGTTCACATCTCGGTTTTGGAAGGCATTGCATGGAGCTTTGGGTACAAGGCTAGACTTTAGCACAACGTTCCACCCCATTCGGAAAGAGTAATTCAGATTCTGGAAGACATGTTAAGGGGCTGTGTAATCGACTTCAGAGGTAGTTGGGCAGACTATCTACCGTTAGCAGAATTTGCATACAACAACAGTTATCAATCCAACATTCAGATGGCACCTTACGAAGCGTTATATGGTCGTAGGTGTCGTACCCCTACTTGTTGGACAGACTTAGGGGAACGGCAGTTGTTGGATCCTGAATTGATCTCAAAAACAGAGGAAAAGGTTAAGCTGATTCAGGCTCGATTGAAGGAAGCTTCCGATAGGCAGAAATCGTACGCAGATCTGAAGCGTAAAGAAATAGAATTCTCAGTGGGTGATCAGGTCTTTCTGAAAGTTTCACCTTGGAAGAAAGTGTTAAGATTCAGACAGAAGGGCAAGTTGAGCCCCAGATTTATCGGGCTTTATAGAATAGTTAAACGTGTGGGACCGGTCGCCTATCTGCTCGAGTTACCTTCAGAGTTGAATCAGATACATGATGTATTCCATGTTTCGATGCTGAGGCGCTACTGTTCTGACCCATCTCAAATAGTGCCGGTGGAAGAAATTGAGGTTAGACCTGATAAGTCTTTTGAGGAAGAACCAGTGCAGATTTTGGATCGAGAGGTCAAAGTTTTGAGAAGGAAGTCTGTTCCACTGGTTAAGGTGTTGTGGCGTAATCACGGTTCGGAGGAAGCCATGTGGGAGTCGGAAGAGACAATCTGACAATAATACCCTCATCTCTTTTGACCAGGTAAATTTCGAGGCCGAAATTTCTTTAAGGGGGTAGAACTGTAACATCCTAAAATCAGGGGGTCTGTTAAATTTGGATAAGTGCTTGTGTTGTTCTTGTTATGTTGTTGTGTAGACGTGATTAAGGGTCCTGGGGAGGCCTAGGGTCGTGTTAGAGCTTTGGTAAAATTTTGTTGTTTGGGCACTTAAGGGGGGAGAGCTGGTGGAAGCAGGAGTTAAGCATATTTGTTTGTGTTTTGATAACACAAGAGAGGTGTGTGGTGTGGTGGTTGAGGCGTCAATGTGGAAGCTTGATGGGATGAGGTTCAAATCCCACATGCTGCAAATATGGCATTTATTTTTTGGGCCCAAGATGGAGAGGAGGTGGTGATGGCGTGGGACTCTGATGGGGTGGTTGTTGAATGAGTCAAAGGATTCAAAATGGATGGAGGAGAAGAGTTTGGGGAGTTTGAATGGGTCAACGTGGTTAGATGTTTTCAAATGATGGATGGAGAGTGAATTGTGGAGGGAATGGGGGAGAAAATCGTGGGAGTGGGTGTGTGGAAGTGTTTGGCCGAATGTGGATGGGTGCATAGAGAGCACAATCGGTTTTGGCTAGAGTGTGGGGGGTGTGCCAAATTCTCTTTAGCTTCCTAGGCAATTTTCACATTCGGTCAAAAGTGTGTTGAGAGAGTTTTTGTTTTACAATTTTGGCTAGAGCATTTTTGGGGTCTTTTCCATTTAGCACATTTTCGTTCTCTCTTTGCACTTTTGCTTTCTTTTTCCTTCTTTTCTCTCTAAAGTATCTCTTGCCGAAACCTTAACTTGCTATTCTTTCGTCTTCCCAATTCTTCAAGCTCGATTCTTTTCACTTGTTGTTAGCAACCACTTCTTTGTCGAAACCCCTACTCCTTTTCGTTCTTGTCTAGTCTTTCCTCTATTGTCGAATTTGGTTCTTGAGTTTATCCCCCTGACTGTCGAATCTCCTCTCCTATCGGTTCTTTTTTCTAGTTGAAGGTAGTGTGTTCACTTTCTTTTATTATGTTTCTTCTATCTCTTTTCTCTCTTCTCTCTTAAAGAACCAAGAACATCTATCCCTTAAATCCTTTCTTTCTTTTAGGCCAAATCTGAATACCCCTCCACCTTGAATCGTGTTTAATCCTTCGTGGAAGTCGAAGTTGTTCACTTCTTCCTTGTTCAAATCGTCTGTAATCACAAGGTAATGGTAAATATTTCGCTTCATTCTTTTCTACTCATTTTCTCTTGCAAGCCGAATCCCCTATTGTGTCAAACTGAATACGTTTCTTTCATCTTTTGCTATTAGCCGTACATCAAAAACCAAAGTGCTGGAATCCCCTCTTTCTGCCGAAAGTCTCTCTTCAGTCGGTTTTTGCCAGTTGCAAGTGGTTTTACCAGGCTTGGCCGAATCTCTCCTTCTCTTACGAGTCATCTGTTGCCACAAGCCGAACCTGACTTGGATCGGTTCCTCATTAATCAAGGTAAGGAGGTTTCTCTCGGGTTTCTTTGCGATTATTCTCTTTTCGTTTTACTCTGCCATAACCAAACCTTCTTGTTAGACAATCACCATTCTTTCACTATGATACCTTGCTGATGAAGACTTTCTTCATGGAGGCGAGTGCTAGTCGATCTAAGGAGGTTGCGTTAAGGGAGCCTGAGGGGAGTAGACTCGTAGTCTCTGCTCCCAAGTTCAAACGACGTAAGGTGTTAGCGGTTCGAGATTTTTTGCCGGGTTTTAGTAGATAGCCGACAGCTGTTTGGGATAGGCAAATAGTTGTTGTTCCCACTAGTGACAGTGACGACGATCAGGAGTGCATAGTTCTTCACGTAATCAGGTGTGTAATCTCACACCTTTATTTCGTTTTGGTTTGTGTTATACTATGTGTCGGCTAAAAGCCGAAATACCCGTAACGGGAATGCAGTTGAAATATCCTAGTGGGTATTGTTGGAGATATACCAGGTAAGTAAACTGATGACTATACCATTTTGGGTAAATTAGCATGATTGGATGTGTGTTCTGATTATCTGACATACCTTGACATGTGTGCATCCAGCACATTATGACGTTATGACATGTTGCATGGGAAAGGGATATTGATTGATCGGGGAAGTGTATTTGTAACACCCTTAACCCATATCCATCGCCGGATTAAGGCTACAGGGCATCACCATGGATAGCACATGTCATATCATTTATTTACTATTTATAAAGACATAGCCAAAGGCATTACAAGTATTGTATTTCCATAGCATACTTAAACATTAACAAGCTTATCCAAATCCATCTAGCCAAATTCGCATATATGCATTTTGCAACAATAATAAAGTTACTATTCATGGGGTCAATTCATATTCAACATTCAAACATTCTCATACTCATTTATAATTCACAAAAGCAAATTTATTAGATACTAAAACTAGACGTACATATATTATTATATAAAACTTTCATTTAACCATGTTTAAAAATATACCAATTGATCGTATAGCCATACAATACATAGATCAAAACATCTAGAATAACATACTTGTACCCAACTATACAAAATATATCTTTCCTTGTCCGAACATCTAAACTCAAACTAAATGTACATGCATATATTTGAACCATATGTGAATATGTCAATCTAAATACATGGCATAAGGTTTCAACACCTATCCAAATAAGTCATATCAATATGAATGATTCAAAAATATTGACTAATGATTCATTAACATAATGCACTTAAAGCATCCGCAACAACATTAGCTTTCCCCGGATGATAGTCAATCACTAACTCGTAATCTTTCAGCAGCTCCAACCACCTGCGTTGTCTCAGGTTCAAATCTATCTGAGTCATCAAATACATCAAACTCTTGTGATCTGAATAAACATGACATTTCTCACCGAACAGATAATGATGCCAAATCTTTAACGCGAACACAATGGCTGCGAGCTCTAAATCATGTGTCGGGTAATTTCTTTCGTGTCGCTTCAATTGTCTCGAAGCAAAACCTATGACTTTGCCTTCCTGCATCAAAACGCAACCCAAACCATTTAAAGATGCATCACTAAAAACAACAAATTCTTTACCCGATTCAGGTTGGACTAACACTGGAGCTTCGATCAAAAGAGCTTTCAACTGATCGAAACTTTTCTGACACTTTTTCGACCATTCAAACTTAACATCTTTCTGTAATAGCTTTGTCAACGGTGTATCTATCACAGAAAAATTTTTCACAACTCGTCTGTAGTATCCGGGAAGTCCCAGAAAACTTCGAATTTCAGAAACATTTTTCGGTGGTTTCCAATCTAGTATAGCCGATATTTTATTCGGATCAACCCCAATGCCTGATGCTGAAACAACGTGGCCCAGAAAACTAAATTCACTCAACCAGAACTTACATTTACTAAAGTTTGCATACAACTGATTATCTCGCAAGGTTTGTAGCACAAGTCTCAGGTGCTCAGCATGCTTGGTTTCATCTCTTGAGTAGATCAGAATATCATCAATAAACACTACCACAAACCGATCCAAATACTGTCTGAAAATCCGATTCATGAGATCCATAAAAATAGTAGGTGCATTAGTAAGTCCGAAAGGCACAACCAAAAACTCGTAGTGTCCGTACATCATCCGAAAAGCAGTCTTTGGCACATCGGAATCTCTGACTCGCAACTGATAATAGCCCGACCTCAAATCTATCTTTGAAAACACTGAAGTCCCTTTCAGCTGATCACACAAGTCATCAATCTGTGGTAACGGGTATTTATTCTTTATAGTCACCTTATTTAACTATCGGTAATCAATGCACATTCGCATAGTTCCATCTTTCTTTTTCACGAATAAAACTGGAGCACCCCAGGGAGAGAAACTCGGTCGTGCAAAACCCCTATCTGTTAACTCTTGCAGCTGTGCTTTCAAATCTTTTAATTCTGTAAGTGCCATCTGATACGGAGCTATCAAAATCGGAGTCGTCCCTGGTACTAACTCAATACCAAACTCTATCTCTCGAACAGATGGTAAACCCGATAATTCCTCAGGGAACACATCTGGGTACTCGCACACGATTGGTATGGATTCAATCTTCTTTTCAGTCACTTTACTATCAAGCACATAAGCAAAATAAGCTTCATACCCTTTTCTCATATACTTCTGAGCTAGCATCGAAGAGATTACTCCTGGTAACCCATTCAGATCATTAGATTCAATCCGAATTCTTTCACCATTCTGACATCTCAAATCAATGGTCTTTCTTTTGCAACTAACAACAGCATCGTGAAAAGTCAACCATTGCATTCCCAGAATGATATCAAATTCATCAAAAGGCAACAACATCAAATCGGCTGGGACACACGAATCTCGAATCATCAACGGGCAACTTTTACACACTTTGTTGACCAGAACACACCGACCCAGGGGGTTTGATACTCGAATTACAAACTCTGTAGACTCGACAGACAGAGTCTTACTGGATACTAATGTTTCACACACATAAGAATGAGTTGAACCAGGATCAATCAATGCAATAACACTAGTATCATAAAGAGTGAAAGTACCGGTAGTGATATTTGGAGAAGAAGCATCCTCACGGGTGCGTATAGCATATGCTCTAGCGGGTGCACGAGCCTCTGATCGAACCGCTGTATCTTTTGTTCCTCTTTGAATGCGACCTACATTACCCGAATGTCTAGGTGGTCTGCCTCGTGCTGACACGATGCTCGGTCTCGCATTCTGAACAGTGTTTTGCTCAGCTAACATCGGGCACTCCCGAATAAAATGATCCATCGATCCACATTTAAAACAGGACCGATCATGTAATCTACAACTCCCAGAATGCCATTTTCCACAATGCTTGCACTCAACCCGATTCTGTTGAACATTACCAACGCTAGCAATCGAAGTAGCTCGGCAACCCGTAGGAGGTCAGTCCCGATCTCGTCTAGGAAAGTCTAAAGTAGCTTTATGTCGACTAGATTCATCTCTGAACTTCTTTGATGCTGAATGAAAGGTCTTACTCGACGATCTTTTACGGGTGTCTCTAGCTTCAAATTCAGCTTTTCTTTTCTCTTTTCCAAGCTCTACGGCTTTACAAGCTCGTTCAACAAGTACCACGAACTCTTTAATCTCAAGTATACCGACCAGCAACTTAATGTCTTTATTCAAACCGTCTTCGAATCTTTTACACATTATAGCCTCGGTTGAAACACATCCGCGAGCATATCAGCTTAATCTCACAAATTTCCGTTCATACTCTGTCACGATCATTCGACCCTGTTTCAATTCCAAGAATTCTTTACGTTTTTGATCAATGAATCTCTGACTGATATATTTCTTACGAAACTCAGTTTGAAAAAATTCCCAGTTACCTTTCTCTTTCGGAACCACCAATACTAGTGTATTCCACCAGTGATATGCGGTGTCCCGTAATAAGGATATAGCACACTTTAAGCATTCATCTTGAGTACATGATAGCTCATCAAACACACGGATAATATTATCAAGCTACAGCTCAGCTCGTTCCGCATCATCATCCTCACTAGCTTTAAATTCTTCGGCCCCTTGTTTCCTGATTTTATCTACAGGAGGCCTGTTAAATCTCATCGGATCTACTATCGGAGGTACCACAGGTATCGGAGATGGATTATTCGGGGGTGGAGGTTGTTGCATAGCCGAATTAGACCGGATATATTGAGTAAACCATTCGTTCATCATCTGGTAGAAGGCTTGCTTAGCCTCCCACTCATGGCTACTCAAAATAGGTCGAGAGTCTACCGGCGCTGACCCATGCGCGGGATCAGGCGCTACGCTCTAAATATCATCAGCTACATTTCTATCGGGATCCATTTACTATATAAAAAACAATTCAGATGTCAGAAGTCATCACACTATCGCATTATAAATTAAGGCATGTATAGCTAAACTCACACGTGCTACGGTAGTCCTAGAATCGACTAAATCGTAAGCTCTGATACCAATCAAATGTAACACCCTTAACCCGTATCCGTCGCCGGATTAAGGTTACAGGGCATCACCATGCATAGCACAGGTCATATCATTTACTTACTGTTTATAAAGACATAGCCAAATGCATTACAAGTATTGTATTTCCATAGCATACTTAAACAATAACAAACTTATCCAAACCCATCTAGCCAAATTCGCATATATGCATTTTGCAACAATAATAAAGTTACTATTCATGGGGTCAATTCATATTCAACATTCAAACATTCTCATACTCATTTATAATTCACAAAAGCAAATTTGTTAGATACTAAAACTAGACGTACATATATTATTATATAAAACTTTCATTTAACCATGTTTAAAAATATACCAATTGATCGTATAGCCATACAATACATAGATCAAAACATCTAGAATAACATACTTGTACCCAACTATACAAAATATTTCTTTCCTTGTCCGAACATCTAAACTCAAACTAAATGTACATGCATATATTTGAACCATATGCGAATATGTCAATCTAAATACATGGCATAAGGTTTCAACACCTATCCAAATAAGTCATATCAAAATGAATGATTCACAAATATTGACTCATGATTCATTAACATAATGCACTTAACGTACAATTCGGCTAATAAGTTTGTTTGGCATAAAATTATCACACCTTACATCAATTAAATTATTAATCCAATCTATTAAGGTCATCTTGAACACCTATACTAAAACCATACATGCTCAATTTCATATAATCCAATCAACTAACTTATTTCATAAACAGTCATTTTATATAACTTATATAAAACATTTAAACTTATGCATATTTTACCACTTCTACCGAATCAACATTTCAAACCATCCAAATACCTTTTAAACTTATAATTATCATCTCAACCAATTAGTCATATTCAATTTATAAGTATCGAATCAAAAGTAGTCCACAACCATCACCCATATTTCATCTCATAACCGATTATGATTTCAACAACCACCTATATCAAACTTACCTAATAAAATAACCTCAAACCACAAACAATTACTATTCGAATATGTCTTTTAGCATTATTACCAAAATGAGCCTCAACCATAATCAAACATAATTAAACACAGACCTTAACAAAACATAACAAACACACCTCATTTATAAGCTATGACCGAATTTACTTAGATTTAAACATCATTTTTAGCAATTTTCGCATGGCTATATACATATACAAGGACAAAATTCATTATTTCAAAACATAGTCTAGCCTATACATGCCTTTAGTTCAAAATCCAAAATTGATAGTACCAAAATAAGTCGATAGTGTGAATGACTTCGTTGACGATCCCTTGAGCTCGTAGCTTGATCAAAATCTATAAAACAGAATGACAAATACACAGAGTAAGCTACTTAGCTTAGTAAGTCTTAAGCAATTATAACTACATGATCAACCATTCATTTTATAACCTTAATATAATCATATAGTACAATTTAATCATCATAGCCGAATACCACCAATTTAATAAGTACCATGTACAACTTAACTCCATACAATCGAATGAACATATATTTATTTAATTAATTCCACATGTCTGAATGTATATCCATAAAATTTCCATAAGGCCGAACTTATTTATGTAAAAATACTCATACATCCATTGAATACTCTAATGTTTGCAAGTGAACAACATCAAATCAATATCATCTTATCCACATATTCAAATTGCCAAATGCAAAACACATTATCTATCAACTTACTTAATCAATAAGCATCACATATAACATGTACTTAAGTCAATACTTACCTTATGGCCAAATAATCTAATTCACCTGATTAAGCTTTAGCTTGTTCATTTGCCACCATAATTCAATCATTTCATAAGCATAAGCTTGTTTTATAAATCACCTGTATAAAACCTGCTAGGCATGAGCCTGAATCACACACCGGCACTAAGCCTGCTAGACCCGAGCTCTGATAATCATTCACTTGCAATAAGCCTGCTAGGCATAAAGCCCGATAAGTTCACCAGCCCAAGGCTTGCTAGGCTCATAGCCTTATCGAGCGAATAGTCTGTACGAACTGGAACAAAGTGAGCTGATTTGGTTAGTCTATCCACTATAACCCAAATTGCATCTTTCTTGCTCGGTGTCATAGGCAAACCAGATACAAAATCCATAGTGATTCTGTCCCATTTCCATTCAGGTATCATGATCGGATGAAGTAACCCAGAAGGCACCTGATGTTCGGCTTTTACTTGTTGACAAACGAAGCACTTCGAGACAAACTCAGTTATGTCCTGTTTCATACCAGGCCACCAATAGAACTATTTCAGATCATTATACATTTTCGTACTACCCGGATGTACAGACAATTGGCTGTTGTGAGCTTCATTTAAAATCATCTGAATTAAATATGAATTTCTCGAAACACATATTCGGTCTCTGAACTTCGAGAAGTCATTCTCATCAATTTGAAACTCTGACTCAACATCACTTTCACACTGAGCTCATTTCACCATCGAATCCTTATCAACTTTTTGGGCATCACCATTTTGTTGAATAAACAATGGTCTTGCTTTTAATTCGGCTACTATCGAACCATCATCAGACATCACCATATGCGCGTTCAACGCACGAAGAGCAAATAATGACTTTTGACTTAAAGCATCTGCAACAACATTAGCTTTCCCCGGATGATAGTCAATCACTAACTCGTAATCTTTCAGCAGCTCCAACCACCTGCATTGTCTCGGGTTCAAATCTCTCTGAGTCATCAAATACTTCAAACTCTTGTGATCTGAATAAACATGACATTTCTCACCGAACAGATAATGACGCCAAATCTTTAACGCGAACACAATGGCTGCGAGCTCTAAATCATGTGTCGGGTAATTTCTTTCGTGTGGCTTCAATTGTCTCGAAGCAAAAGCTATGACTTTGCCTTCCTGCATCAAAACGCAACCAAAACCATTCAAAGATGCATCACAAAAAACAACAAATTCTTTACCCGATTCAGGTTGGACTAACACTGTAGCTTCGGTCAAAAGAGCTTTCAACTGATCGAAACTTTTCTGACACTTTTTCGACCATTCGAACTTAACATCTTTCTGTAATAGCTTTGTCAACGGTGTAGCTATCACAGAAAAATCTTTCACAAATCGTCTGTAGTATCCGGCAAGTCCCCGAAAACTTCGAATTTCAGAAACATTTTTTGGTGGTTTCCAATCTAGTATAGCCGATATTTTATTCGGATCAACCCGAATGCCTGATGCTGAAACAACGTGGCCCAGAAAACTAACTTCACTCAACCAGAACTCAAATTTACTAAAATTTGCATACAACAGTTTATCCCGCAAGGTTTGTAGCACAAGTCTCCGGTGCTCAGCATACTCGGTTTCATCTCTTGAGTAGATCAGAATATCATCAATAAACACTACCACAAACCGATCAATTAGTAAGTTCGAAAGGCATAACCAAAAACTCGTAGTGTTCGTACCTCGTCCGAAAAGCAGTCTTTGGCAGATCAAAATCTCTGACTCGCAACTGATAATAGCCCGACCTCAAATCTATCTTTGAAAACACTGAAGCCCCTTTCAGCTGATCAAACAAGTCATCAATCCGTGGTAACGGGTATTTATTCTTTATAGTCACCTTATTTAACTGTCGGTAATCAATGCACGTTCGCATAGTTCCATCTTTCTTTTTCACGAATAAAATCGGCGCACTCCAGGGAGAGAAACTCGGTCGTTCAAAACCCCTATCTGTTAACTCTTGCAGCTGTGCTTTCAACTCTTTTAATTCTGTAGGTGCCATCCGATACGGAGCTATCAAAATCGGAGTCGTCCCCGGTACTAACTCAATACCAAACTCTATCTCTCGAACAGATGGCAAACCCGGTAATTCATCAGGGAACACATATGGATACTCGCACATGACTGGTACGGATTCAATCTTCTTTTCAGTCACTTTACTATCAAGCACATGAGAAAAATAAGCTTCATACCCTTTTCTCATATACTTCCGAGCTAGCATCGAAGAGATTACTCCTGGTAACCTATTAAGATCATTAGATTCAATCCGAATTCTTTCACCGTTCTGACATCTCAAATCAATGGTCTTTCTTTTGCAACTAACAACAGCATCGTGCAAAGTCAACCACTCCATTCCCAGAATGATATCGAATTCATCAAAAGGCAACAGTATCAAATCGGCTGGGAAACACAAATCTCGAAACATTAACGGGCAACTTTTACACACTTTGTTGACCAGAACACACCGGCCCAGGGGGTTTGATACTCAAATTACAAACTCAGTGGACTCGACAGACAGAGTCTTGCTGGATACTAATGTTTCACACACATAAGAATGAGTTGAACCAGGATCAATCAATGCAATAACACTAGTATCATAAAGAGTGAAAGTACCGGTAATGACATCTGGAGAAGAAGCATCCTCACGAGTGCGTATAGCATATGCTCTAGCGGGTGCACGAGCCTCTGATCGAACCGATGTATCTTTTGTTCCTCTCTGACTGCCACCTACATTACCCGAATGTATAGGTGGTCTGCCTCATGCTGACACGTTGCTCGATCTCGTATTCTGAACAGTGTTTTGCTCGGCTAACATCGGGCACTCCCGAATAAAATGATCCATCGATCCACATTTAAAACAGGACCGATCATGCAATCTACAACTCCCAGAATGCCATTTTCCACAATGCTTGCACTCAACCCGATTCTGTTGAACATTACCAACGCTAGCAATCGAAGTAGCTCGGTAACCCGTAGGAGGTCGGTCCCGATCTCATCTAGAAAAGTCTGAAGTAGCTTTATGTCGACTAGATTCATCTCTGAACTTCTTTGATGCTGAATGAAAGGTCTTACTCGACGATCTTTTATGGGTGTCTCTAGCTTCAAATTTAGCTTTTCTTTTCTCTTTTCCAAGCTCTTCGGCTTTACAAGCTCGTTCAACAAGTACCACGAACTCTTTAATCTCAAGTATGTCGACCAGCAACTTAATGTCTTCATTCAGGCAGTCCTCGAATCTTTTGCACATAATAGCCTCGGTTGAAACACATTCACGAGTATATCAGCTTAATCTCAAAAATTTCCGTTCATACTCTGTCACGGTCATTCGACCCTGTTTCAATTCCAGGAATTCTTTACGTTTTTGATCAATGAATCTCTGACTGATATATTTCTTACGAAACTCTCTCTGAAAAAATTCCCAGGTCACATTCTCTTTCGGAACCACCGATAGTAGTGTATTCCACCAGTGATATGCGGTGTCCCGTAATAAGGATATAGCACACTTTAAGCATTCATCTGGAGTACATGATAGCTCATCGAACACACGAATAGTATTATCAAGCCACAGCTCAGCTCGTTCCGCATCATCATCATCATTAGCTTTAAATTCTTCGGCCCCGTGTTTCCTGATTTTATCTACAAGAGGCCTGTTAAATCTCATCGGATCTACTATCGGAGGTACCACAGGTATCGGAGATGGATTATTTGGGGGTGGAGGTTGTTGTATAGTCGGATTAGTCTGGATATATTGAGTAAACCATTCGTTCATCATCTGGTAGAAGGCTTGCTTAGCCTCCCCCTCATGGCTACTCAAAATAGGTCGAGAGTCTACCGGCGCTGACCTATGCGCGGGATCAGGCGCTACGCTCTCAATATCATCAGCTACTGTTCTATCGGGATCCATTTACTATATAAAAACACAATTTAGATGTTAGAAGTCATCACACTATCGCATTATAAATTAAGGCATGTATAGCTAAACTCACAGGCGCTACGGTAGTCCTAGAATCGACTAAACCTTAAGCTCTGATACCAATCAAATGTAACACCCTTAACCCGTATCCGTCACCGGATTAAGGTTACAGGGCATCACCATGCATAGCACAGGTCATATAATTTATTTACTTTTTATAAAGACATAGCCAAATGAATTACAAGTATTGTATTTCCATAAGATACTTAAACATTAACAAACTTATCCAAATCCATCTAGCCAAATTCGCATATATGCATTTTGCAACAATAATAAAGTTACTATTCATGGGGTCAATTCATATTCAACATTCAAACATTCTCATACTCATTTATAATTCACAAAAGCAAATTTGTTAGATACTAAAACTAGACGTACATATATTATTATATAAAACTTTCATTTAACCATGTTTAAAAATATACCAATTGATCGTATAGCCATACAATACATAGATCAAAACATCTAGAATAACATACTTGTACCCAACTATACAAAATATGTCTTTCCTTGTCCGAGCATCTAAACTCAAACTAAATGTACATGCATATATTTGAACCATATGCGAATATGTCAATCTAAATACATGGCATAAGGTTTCAACACCTATCCAAATAAGTCATATCAAAATGAATGATTCACAAATATTGACTCATGATTCATTAACATAATGCACTTAACGTACAATTCGGCTAATAAGTTTGTTTGGCATAATATTATCACACCTTACATCAATTAAATTATTAATCCAATCTATTAAGGTCATGTTCGAACACCTATACTAAAACCATACATGCTCAATTTCATATAATCCAATCAACTAACTTATTTCATAAACAATCATTTTATATAACTTATATAAAACATTTAAACTTATGCATATTTTACCACTTCTACCGAATCAAAATTTCAAACCATCCAAATACCTTTTAGGCTTATAATTATCATCTCAACCAATTAGTCATATTCATTTTATAAGTATCGAATCAAAAGTAGTACAAAACCATCACCAATATTTCATCTCATAATCGATTATGATTTCAACAACCACCTATACAAAACTTACCTAATAAAATAACCTCAAACCACAAATAATTACTATTCGCGTATGTCTTTTAGCATTATTACCAAAAAGAACCTCAACCATAATCAAACATAATTAAACACAGACCTTAACAAAACTTAACAAACACACCTCATTTATAAGCTATGACCGAATTTACTTAGATTTAAACATCATTTTTAGCCATTTTCGCATGGCTATATACATATACAAGGACAAAATTCTTTAATTCAAAACATAGTCTAGCCTATACATGCCTTTAGTTCAAAATCCAAAATTAATAGTACCAAAATAAGTCGATAGTGTGAATGACTTCGTTGACGATCCCCTGAGCTCATAGCTTGATCAAAATCTATAAAACAGAATGACAAATTCACAGAGTAAGCTTCTTAGCTTAGTAAGTCTTAAGCAATTATAACTACATGATCAACCATTCATTTTATAACCTTAATATAATCACATAGTACAATTTAATCATCATAGCCGAATACCACCAATTTAATAAGTACCATGTACAACTTAACTCCATACAATCGAATGAACATATATTTATTTAATTAATTCCACATGTCCGAATGTATATCCATAAAATTTCCATAAGGCCGAACTTATTTATGTAAAAATACTCATACATCCATTGAATACTCTAATGTTTGCAAGTGAACAACATCAAATCAATATCATATTATCCACATATTCAAATTGCCAAATGCAAAACACATTATCTATCAACTTACTTAATCAATAAGCATCACATATAACATGTACTCAAGTCAATACATACCTTATGGCCAAATAATCTAATTCACCTGATTAAGCTTTAGCTTGTTCATTTGCCACCATAATTTAGTCATTTCGTAAGCATAAGCTCGTTTTAGAAATCACCAGTATAAAACCTGCTAGGCATGAGCCTGAATCACACACCGGCACTAAGCCTGCTAGACCCGAGGTCTGATAATCATTCACCGGCAATAAGCCTGCTAGGCATAAAGCCCGATAAGTTCACCAGCCCAAGGCTTGCTAGGCTCATAGCCTGATTAGTAATACTTTAAATTTTCTCACCTGAATCATTTCATATATCGATTTTTTTACTCATTTCGAACTCTTTATACTAGCATTCAATAGCACATATTCCACAAATAACTTAACCGAATCAATTTTTATTACTTAGCTAAATTCGGCTAATTCACATATAGTTACAATAAATTCCAAATTTCAGCATATGCTAATTTACATAAATAATTTACGATGATTATTTGCTTAGAGACTTACCTCAGATATCGTCGGATAACAAAAACCGGCTATTCGATAATTTTTATTGTTTCTCGATCCAAGTCCATTTTTATTTGTTCTTGATCTAAACATGTTCAAATTAAGCTCATTCAAACACATTTATATTCAATTTAGTCCTAAAACACATAAATGGGCAAATTACCATTTTGCCCCTAATATTTCACACTTTTATAATTTAGTCCTATTTGCACCAAAACACAAAATACATAAAATTTGGCCTCACACCTTAAGGGCCGAATATTCCTAGGCTTTATGAAAGTCCATGCATGTCATTTATTTCACATTTTAATCCCTCAAGAATTTATTTTTTTCAATTTAATCCCTAACACTCAATTTTCATCAAAATTTCTAATTCAAAACATATTAATTTAAAACATACTCTTAATATTCTACCATCAAACATTACAAAACATGAACATTCATCAATGGCCGAATCATCAACATGCCTCAATCTCAAAAATTTTAACATGGGTTGGATAGCATTCGAAGAAACAAACTCAAAAACGTAAAAATTATCAAAAACTAATCAAAATACATACCCAAATTAAGCTTCCCTAATGCCGAAACCTTAAGCTTCAAAAATGGTGTTTCTTTCCTTCTCCCATTCGGCCAAAAAGATGAACATTTGCATGTTCTCTTTCTTTCCACTATGTTATGTTATAATATTATCATATAATAATATAAAAGTTAACTTATAACATAAATAATAACATATTAATAATCACATCATTATCATTACCGTCCACTAAGGTTCCAAATGGCCAATTTACATCATAAGGCCACATGCAAAAGAAGACAAATCAATTTAGCCACTTAATTAAATAAATGGCTACTTTTACCACTTACGCGATTTAGTCCTTTTTATTAAATTAAGCATACAAACTATCAAATTTTTATACGAAACTTTCACACACTATAATTCACATATAATTAACACAGAAAATAATATTTAAAGATTTTTCAGACTCGGGTTCGTGGTCCCGAAACCACCGTTCCGATTAGGGTCAAATTCGAACTGTTACAACTCTCTCGCCTTTAGGGAATTTCGTCCTCGAAAATCTTACCAGTGAATAAGTTCGAATAACGCTCTTTCATCGTATCCTCTGACTCCCAAGTTGCTTCCTCAACTCCGTGCTTTTGCCACAGTACTTTAACTAAAGGAATTTTCTTATTTCTTAATTCCTTTATCTCCCGAGCCAAAATACAAATCGGTTCCTCTTCATACATCATATCAGGCTGAATCTCGACCTCTACCGGACAAATCACATGTGAAGGATCGGATCGATACCTTCGAAGCATCGAGACATGAAAGACATTATGTATCTTTTCTAGCTCTGGTGGTAACTGCAGTCTATAAGCAACCGGCCCGATACGCTCTGTGTTTTCATACGGCCCAATAAATCTCGGACTCAACTTGCCTTTACGACCAAATCCGAGTACTTTCTTCCACGGTGAAACTTTCAAAAATACTCGATCTTCAATCTGAAACTCAATGTCTTTGCGTTTCAAATCAGCATATGACTTTTGACGATCTGATGCAGCTTTTAAACTATCACGGATCACTGCCACTTTCTGTTCAGTTTCTTTAATCAAATCGACCCCGTGTATCTTATTTTCACTAAGTTCAATCCAGTATAATGGTGTACGACATTTACGATCGTACAAAGCTTCGTAGGGTGCCATTCTAATACTAGATTGAAAGCTATTATTGTAAGCAAATTCAATCAAAGGTAAATATCGTTCCCATGTACCTTCAAACTCGAGGATGCAACATCTCAACATATCCTCAAGTATCTGAATGGTTCATTCGGACTGACCACCTGTCTGCGGATGAAAAGCTGTGCTAAAGTGTAGTTTTGTACCTAAAGCATCTTGCAATTTCTTCCAAAATCGCGACGTGAATCTCGGGTCTCTGTCCGAAACAATAGAAATAGGCACACCATGTAATCTCACAATTTGAGATACATACAACTCAGCAAGCTTATCGAGCGAATAGTCCGTACGAACTGGAAGAAAGTGAGCTGATTTGGTTAGTCTATCTACTATAACCCAAATTGCATCTTTCTTGCTCGGTGTCATAGGCAAACCAGATACAAAATCCATAGTGATTCTGTCCCATTTCCATTCAGGTATCATGATCGGCTGAAGTAACCCAGAAGGCACCTGATGTTCGGCTTTTACTTGTTGACAAACTAAGCACTTCGAGACAAACTCAGTTATGTCCTGTTTCATACCAGGCCACCAATAGAACTGTTTCAGATCATTATACATTTTCGTACTACCCGGATGTACAGACAATCGGCTGTTGTGAGCTTCATTTAAAATCATTTGAATTAAATCTGAATTTCTCAGAACACATATTCGGTCTCTGAACTTCGAGTAGTCATTCTCATCAATTTGAAACTCTGACTCAACATCACTTTCACACTGAGCTCATTTCACCATCAAATCCTTATCAACTTTTTGGGCATCACAATTTTGTTGAATAAACAACGGTCTTGCTTTTAATTCGACTACTACCGAACCATCATCAGACATCACCATATGCGCGTTCAACGTACAAAGAGCAAATAATGACTTTCAACTAAAAGCATCCGCAACAACATTAGCTTTCCCCGGATGATAGTCAATCACTAACTCGTAATCTTTCAGCAGCTCCAACCACCTGTGTTGTCTCAGGTTCAAATCTCTCTCAGTCATCAAATACTTCAAACTCTTGTGATCTGAATAAACATGACATTTCTCACCGAACAGATAATGACGCCAAATCTTTAACGTGAACACAATGGCTGCGAGCTCTAAATCATGTGTCGGGTAATTTCTTTCGTGTGGCTTCAATTGTCTCGAAGCAAAAGCTATGACTTTGCCTTCCTGCATCAAAACGCAACCCAAACCATTCAAAGATGCATAACTAAAAACAACAAATTCTTTACCCGATTCAGGTTGGACTAACACTGTAGCTTCGGTCAAAAGAGCTTTCAACTGCTCGAAACTTTTCTGACACTTTTTCGACCATTCAAACTTAACATCTTTCTGTAATAGCTTTGTCAACGGTGTAGCTATCACAGAAAAATCTTTCACAAATCGTCTGTAGTATCCGGCAAGTCCCAGAAAACTTCGAATTTCAGAAACATTTTTTGGTGGTTTCCAATCCAGTATAACCGATATTTTATTCGGATCAACCCGAATGCCTGATGCTGAAACAACGTGGCCAAGAAAACTAAATTCACTCAACCAGAACTCACATTTACTAAAATTTGCATACAACAGTTTATCCCGCAAGGTTTGTAGCACAAGTCTCCGGTGCTCAGCATGCTCGGTTTCATCTCTTGAGTAGATCAGAATATCATCAATAAACACTACCACAAACCGATCCAAATACTATCTGAAAATCCGATTCATGAGATCCATAAAAACAGCAGGTGCATTAGTAAGTCTGAAAGGCATAACCAAAAACTCGTAGTGTCCGTACCTCATCCGAAAAGCAGTCTTTGGCACATCAGAATCTCTGACTCGCAACTGATAATAGCCCGACCTCAAATCTATCTTTGAAAACACTGAAGCCCCTTTCAGCTGATCAAACAAGTCATCAATCCGTGGTAACGGGTATTTATTCTTTATAGTCACCTTATTTAACTATCGGTAACCAATGCACATTCGCATAGTTCCATCTTTCTTTTTCACGAATAAAACTGGCACACCCCAGGGAGAGAAACTCGGTCGTGCAAAACCCCTATCGGTTAACTCTTGCAGCTGTGCTTTCAACTCTTTTAATTCTGTAGGTGCCATCCGATACGGAGCTATCAAAATCAGAGTCGTCCCCGATACTAACTCAATACCAAACTCTATCTCTCGAACAGATGGCAAACCCAATAATTCCTCAGGGAATACATCTGGATACTCGCACACGACTGGTACGGATTCAATCTTCTTTTCAGTCAATTTACTATCAAGCACTTAAGGAAAAAATAAGCTTCATACCCTTTTCTCATATACTTCCGAGCTAGCATCGAAGAGATTACTCCTGGTAACCCATTCAGATCATTAGATTCAATCTAAATTCTTTCACCGTTCTGACATCTCAAATCAATGGTCTTTCTTTTGCAACTAACAACAGCATCGTGCAAAGTCAACAAGTCCATTCCCAGAATGATATCAAACTCATCAAAAGGCAACAACATCAAATCGGCTGGGAAACACGAATCCCGAATCATTAACGGGCAACTTTTACACACTTTGTTGACCAGAACACACCGGCCCAGGGGGTTTGATACTCAAATTACAAACTCAGTAGACTCGACAGACAGAGTCTTACTAGATACTAATGTTTCACACACATAAGAATGAGTTGAACCAGGATCAATCAACGCAATAACACTAGTATCATAAAGAGTGAAAGTACCGGTAATGACATCTGGAGAAGAAGCATCCTTACGGGTGCGTATAGCATATGCTCTAGCGGGTGCACGAGCCTCTGATCGAACCGATGTATCTTTTGGTCCTCTCTGACTGCCACCTACATTACCCGAATGTCTAGGTGGTCTGCCTCGTGCTGACACGTTGCTCGGTCTCGCATTCTGAATAGTGTTTTGCTCGGCTAACATCGGGCACTCCCGAATAAAATGATCCATCGATCCACATTTAAAACAGGACCGATCATGCAATCTACAACTCCCAGAATGCCATTTTCCACAATGTTTGCACTCAACCCGATTCTGTTGAACATTACCAACGCTAGCAATCGAAGTAGCTCGGCAACCCGTAGGAGGTCGGTCCCGATCTCATCTAGAAAATTCTGAAGTAGCTTTATGTCGACTAGATTCATCTCTGAACTTCTTTGATGCTGAATGAAAGGTCTTACTCGACGATCTTTTACGGGTGTCTCTAGCTTCAAATTCAGCTTTTCTTTTCTCTTTTCCAAGCTCTTCGGCTTTACAAGCTCGTTCAACAAGTACCACGAACTCTTTAATCTCAAGTATGCCAACCAGCAACTTAATTTCTTCATTCAGACAGTCTTCGAATCTTGTACACATAATAGCCTTGGTTAAAACATATTCACGAGCATATCAGCTTAATCTCACAAATTTCCGTTCATACTCTGTCACGGTCATTCGACCCTGTTTCAATTCCAGGAATTCTTTACGTTTTTGATCAATGAATCTCTGACTGATATATTTTTTACGAAACTTAGTCTAAAAAAATTCCCAGGTCACTTTCTCTTTCGGAACCACCGATACTAGTGTATTCCACCAGTGATATGCGGTGTCCCGTAATAAGGATATAGCACACTTTAAGCATTCATCTGGAGTACATGATAGCTCATCGAACACACGGATAGTATTATCAAGCCACAGCTCAGCTCGTTCCGCATCATCATCATCATTAGCTTTAAATTCTTCGGCCCCGTGTTTCCTGATTTTATCTACAAGAGGCCTGTTAAATCTCATCGGATCTACTATCGGAGGTACCACAGGTATCGGAGATGGATTATTCGGGGGTGGAGGTTGTTGTATAGCCGGATTAGTCTGGATATATTGA
This sequence comes from Gossypium sturtianum, assembly GCA_025698515.1. NCBI lineage: Eukaryota > Viridiplantae > Streptophyta > Magnoliopsida > Malvales > Malvaceae > Gossypium > Gossypium sturtianum. The sequence continues at coordinate 44,559,263 of CM046951.1, forward strand.
GTAAACCATTCGTTCATCATCTGGTAGAAGGCTTGCTTAGCCTCCCCCTCATGGCTACTCGAAATAGGTTTAGAGTCTACCGGCGCTGACCCATGCGCGGGATCAGGCACTACGCTCTCAATATTTATATAAAAACACAATTCAGATGTTAGAAGTCATCACACTATCGCATTATACATTAAGGCATGTATAGCTAAACTCACACGCACTACGGTAGTCCTAGAATCGACTAAACCTTAAGCTCTGATACCAATCAAATGTAACACCCTTAACCCGTATCCGTCGCCAGATTAAGGTTAATGGGCATCACCATGCATAGCACATGTCATATCATTTATTTACTGTTTATAAAGACATAGCCAAATGAATTACAAGTATTGTATTTCCATAGTATACTTAAACATTAACAAACTTATCCAAATCCATCTAGCCAAATTTGCATATATGCATTTTGCAACAATAATAAAGTTACTATTCATGGGGTCAATTCATATTCAACATTCAAACATTCTCATACTCATTTATAATTCACAAAAGCAAATTTGTTAGATACTAAAACTAGACGTACATATATTATTATATAAAACTTTCATTTAACCATGTTTAAAAATATACCAATTGATCGTATAGCCATACAATACATAGATCAAAACATCTAGAATAACATACTTGTACCCAACTATACAAAATATGTCTTTCCTTGTCCGAACATCTAAACTCAAACTAAATGTACATGCATATATTTGAACCATATGCGAATATGTCAATCTAAATACATGGCATAAGGTTTCAACACCTATCCAAATAAGTCATATCAAAATGAATGATTCACAAATATTGACTCATGATTCATTAACATAATGCACTTTATAATTCGGCTAATAAGTTTGTTTGGCATAATATTATCACACCTTACATCAATTAAATTATTAATCCAATCTATTAAGGTCATCTTCGAACACCTATACTAAAACCATACATGCTCAATTTCATATAATCCAATCAACCAACTTATTTCATAAACAATCATTATATATAACTTATATAAAACATTTAAACTTATGCATAATTTACCACTTCTACCGAATCAAAATTTCAAACCATCCAAATACCTTTTAGGCTTATAATTATCATCTCAACCAATTAGTCATATTCATTTTATAAGTATCGAATCAAAAGTAGTACAGAACCATCACCCATATTTCATCTCATAACCGATTATGATTTCAACAACCACCTATATCAAACTTACCTATATCAGATTCTTTAACTCGTAACTGATAGTAGCCTGATCTGAAATCTATTTTTGAAAACACTGTAGCCCCTTTCAACTGATCGAATAGATCGTCAATCCGTGGCAACAGATACTTATTCTTTATAGTCACTTTATTGAGCTGTCTGTAGTCGATACATATTCTCATAGTTCCGTCTTTCTTTTTCACAAATAAAACTGGTGCGCCCTAGGGAGAGAAACTCGGTCGCGCAAAACCTCTATATGTCAACTCTTGCAACTGAGCTTTCAATTCTTTTAATTTCGTAGGTGCCATTCTGTACGGATCTATCGAAATCGGAGTCGTCCCCGGCGCTAATTCAATACCAAATTCAACTTCTCGAATAGGTAGCAAACCCGGTAACTCTTCAGGAAACACAACCGGATACTCACACACAACAGGTACTGATTCGATCCTCTTTTCGATCACTTTAAAGTCGAGCACATAAGCAAAGTAAGCTTCACAACCCTTTCTCACATATTTCTGAGCTAACATTGAAGATATCAATGCCGGTAAACCATTCAGATCATTAGATTCAATCCGAATAATCTCATCATTCTGACATGGTAAATCAATAGTCTTCCGTTTGCAGTTCACAATAGCATCATGCAGAGTCAACCAATCCATACCCAGAATTATATCAAACTCATCAAATGACAATAACATCAAATCAGCCGGAAAACATGAATCTCGAATCATCAACGGACAATTCTTGCACACTTTATCAACCAAAACACACTGGCCTAAGGGGTTCGATACTTTAATCACAAACTCAGTAGACTCTACAGGCAAAGTCTTACTGAATACTAAAGTCTCACACACATAAGAATGAGTCAAACCAAGATCAATCAATGCAACAACACTAGTATCATAGAGAGTGAAAGTACTAGTAATAACATCCGGGGATGAAGCCTCCTCGCGTGCGCGAATAGCATAAGCTCTGGCAGGTGCGTGAGCCTCAGATCTAACAACTGTATCTTTGGTCCCTCTCTGAATGCCACTCACATTACCCGTATTTCTCGGTGGTCTACCTCGAGCTGCAGTGTTACCCGATCTTGTATTCTGTACAGGATTTTGATCTGCTAACTCTGGGCACTCACGGATGAAATGATCCCTAGATCCACATTTAAAATAGGCTCGATCATGCAATCTGTAATTGTCGGGATGTCATTTACCACAATGTTCACGCTCGGGTTGATTTGATCTGACATTACCCACACTAGCTACTGAGGTAGCTCTCGAGCTCATAGGTGGTCTATCCCGATCACGTCTAGAGTAACCCGCAGTAGTCTTTGAACGGCTAGCATCAGCTCGGACTTCTTTGATGTAGACTGGAATGACTTACTGAATGATCTCTTACGTGAATCTCTAGCTTCAGAGTCAGCTTTTCTTTTCTCTTTCCCGAGCCCTTCGGCTTTGCAAGCTCGCTCGACAAGTACCACGAACTCTTTTATCTCAAGTATGCCAACTAACAGTTTAATATCTTCGTTCAGCCCATCTTCAAATCTTTTAAACATAATAGCCTCGGTCGAAACACACTCTTGGGCGTACCGACTGAGTCTCACAAATTTCCACTCATACTCTGTCACTATCATCCGACCCTGTTTCAATTCAAGAAATTCTTTGTGTTTCTGGTCAATAAATCTCTGACGAATATATTTCTTACGGAACTCTGTCTGAAAGAATTCCCAAGTCACTCATTCTTTCGGAACCACCGATACTAGTGTATTCCACCAGTGATATGCAGTGTCCCGTGGTAAAGATATGGCACATTTTAAGCACTCATCAGGAGTACAAGCTAACTTATCAAACACTCGAATAGTATTATCGAGCCAGAATTCAGGTCGCTCAGCATCATCATCATCAGTGGCTCTGAACTCTTCAACCCCGTGTTTTCTAATTTTATCAATAGGAGGCTTAAACAATCTCAACGGATCACTCACTTGAGGTATAATAGGTATCGAAGATGGAATAGTCGGGGGTGGAGGTTGCTGTGCAGTCGGATTAGTCCGAATATATTGAGTAAACCATTCGTTCATCATTTGGTAAAAGGCTTGCTTAGCATCTCCCTCTTGGTTACTCGAAGTCGGTCGAGATTCAACCAGCGCTATCCCTTGCGCGGGAGCAGGCGCTATACTCTCAACATCATCAGCTGCGGCTCGATCGGGATCCATTACTATACGAAAATACATTTTCAGATGTCAGAAGTCATCACACTATCGCAGTATAAAATATGGCATGTATAGCTAGAATCACACGAGCTACGTTCGTCCTAGAATCGACTAAACCGTAGCTTTGATACCAATGAAATGTAACACCCCTAACCCGTATCCATCGCTAGATTTGGGTTATGAGGCATTACCAAACAAAACATAATTCAGAATAGACATTCAGATTAGATATTCATATCTTCCATACTACATAAATGAACCACATCAATACACTTATCTTATTTAAATTTCGAACCTCAATACTCCTAAGTTCACATCGATCACATATTAAAATTTTGTTTGTTTCAATCATATAACATTACATATCACATATCGAGCATATATCAAATATATAAATATATTGCATAAACAAGACAGACTATTTTTATTGTCGAATATTCACATATCAATTATTAACTCTATGCTTGCATATAACAAAACTAACCGAACAAATTTTCTCTTTATAATAATAATAGTCAATTACATATGTAAACATAGTAACATACACATAGCTGAACATACTAATGAAGCTTATAAAAATATATATATGGTGCGCATATTTATCATAAAATCAATAGCCATATTTAAAACATTAAAATACAAACAACATCTCATTATACACCTAATTCGCATATATATATAAAATAGTATACCTGAACTTAATATCACATTTTTTTAACTATCCATTAAAAACTAACCAAAACATACTTAAACAATATCCATCATTTCCCCTTTTTGATTCATATAAAAAAGAATTATAAAACACATTTACTACTTACCATTTTACAACCGAACATAAATAACAAATATACACTCAAATACATTATCAATACAAACCGAATTGAAATTACTTATATACATCCAAACTTATAATCATCTTACCAATACACATTCAAACAATTAATCATATTTTTCCCTCATTACTAAACCGAATTATAAATGGTTTCCAACCTTTATATATATACTTCATTTTTATAAGACATAACCAACTCAATTAGTTACCAAATCCATACATACGACATATATCATATACATATATCAATTCATTCACCACATTATTAACCAAACATAGCAACCATATACCACATATAAATAAGCCATAGCCAAATTGATAAAACCAAACACCTTTAACACTTGATCAAAAACTCATATAAATCGAGCCTAATCATAGTGATCAAAGACAAGCCATTTTCGCATGGCTATATATATACAAGTCCCAAAATCAAATATTTTATCTATGCTATACATGCCATAAGCCCAAATTCAACTTAGTAAAATATCAAAAGAAACAGTCGATAGTGTGATAGGCTTTGCTGACGATCCCTAAGCTCGTAACGTGACTCCAAAATCTATAAAATAGAGGTAAACAAAAACACACACACAGTAAGCTATTTAAGCTTAGTAATTCTTGAGCAAAAACATATATAATTTCAATTACATATTGACATTTTGTTAACAAGACTGAATGTGCATAATATCAAATACAAGATATCATTTACTACCAGATCACATTTGAACCTTACATTCATATACCATATGGCCAAACATAATCAATCATATATATAATTTCACTTTCATTATTACAAATACATCAATAGGTCGAATCATGTATATGTTCAAATAGGTTAGCACATAATTCATATTCACAAAACTATTTATCATTTCAAATAACCAACTTACCTTGTTTCCATATAACAAATAACTAACACATACTTGAACCTGTAATTCAATCACACATTCAGTCTTTACTTCACATTACCCGTTGAATCGTTCGGAATTAAAAAGGATACGTGGATAGTCAGAAGCTCTTACAATCCCAACGTCCCAGACGTGGTCTTACATGTAATCACATATCGATGCCACTGTCCCAGACAGGGTCTTACACAAATCAAATACGATGCCAATGTCCCAGACATGGTCTTACACGTAAACACAAGTCGATGCCAACGTCCCAGACGTGGTATTACACGATAACACATATCGGAAATCCTATGTCATGACATATGTATCCTATCTATTCCTAGGGTTTGTACGGGACTTTCGGACGTTGAATCTCGATCGAATCGAACTCGAAACATAGCTCCTTTGCTCAATACATATTCGTCCATACACAAACAAATTCACAAAAATTCCATTCATCATGTAACATATATATATTATCAAATTTAACAACATTTATGTGCTTATTGACTTACCTTGGATATCGACGGACGAAATCAACTACTCGACTACTTTTGACTTCCCCCGATCTAATTCCATTTTCTTCCGTTCTTGATCTCAATTTGCTTGAATGAGAGCCGAATACCTAGCTTTCTTATTTCTTTTTCTTTTCTTTTTGTTTCGGTTCAAAGCAAGATGAAGAATATGCCATTTTAATGTTTTGTTTTTATTATAACATATAATATTTATTCTTTCACCTATTTAACCTTTTATTTAAACATATAAATTATAAAACATTAAGGTTATTTTGTCATTTGCCACCCACTAACCTTAATAATGGCCTAATTGTTTCATAAAGTCTCCAAAGTATAAAGACAACAACAATTAGGTACTTTCATATTTAACCATCAAATTTTCATTTTACGCGATTAAGCCCTTTTATTTAATCAGACACTCAAACAACGAAATTATAATACGAAACTTTAACACAAGCTAATTCACACATAATAAACACTGAAAATAATTTTAAAATATTTTTTAGACTCGGATTCATTGTCCTGAAACCACTATTCTGATTAGGGTCAAAATCGGGCTGTTACTTATGGTCATTTCATTTTGATCATCATCATATAGATATTTTCAAATACCTTAGTATCATTTTTAGCGTTTTCGAAACTAGCTCAGTTGGAAAGCATCTCTGCCTCAACAAAACAATTTCATCAGAGTCAAGAGACATCACACTATCACAAATGGTAATATGGCATGTATAGCTAGACTCTCACATATGCTAGGTTAGTTCGAGAATCGACTAAACCATAGCTCTGATACCACTAAATGTAACACCCCTTACCCGTATCCGACGCCGGAATAGGGTACGGGGTATTACTGGACTTATTCACAAGCAGACATTCAAAACTGAGACATGAATTTCCACTCAAATTTAAAACTTTTCAAAAACATTCATAACGTCTTTAAAATGAGCCTACGAGGCCCAGAACAGAAGTGGTTCACGACTAAATCGAGCACTTTGGAAACTTTTGGATAACTTAGAAAAATTTTCATGTAAAAGGGGTCACATGCCTGTGTAGGTTCGGGACACGCCCCTGTAACCTTAAGATACGCCCATGCTTCAGGCCGTGTTCAAATTCGGGAGCATTCTATTTATGACGTCATCATCAAATTAAGGTTACACAGCCAAGTCACATGCCCCTGTGCTAAGGCCGTGTGATCGATTAAATTTTTGTAATTTTTCATAAAATAGGCGCAGACTTCACATGGCCAAGGCACACGCCCGTGTTCGAGGCCGTGCCGTCCACACGGCTGAGACACACGCCCGTGTCTCTACCCGTGTGCTAATTACTGAGCATTCTGTTTTGCAATTATTTAGGGTACAGGGGACACACGGCCGGATCACATGCCCGTAGGGCAGACCGTGTGTCACACACTGTAACACCCCTTACCCGTATTCAACGCCGAAATAGGGTACGAGGCATTATCAGACTAATACGCAAACAATTATACAAACTGAGACTTGATATTTCCACTCAAATTTAAAACTTTTCATGAACCTTCATATCACCCCTTACACAAGCCTACGAGGCCTAAAACACACTTTAGGAACGGTTTGGAATCAAATCAAACTCTTTAGAAGATCTCTAGAAAGACTTAGAAAAACTTTCATCAAACAATCCACATGCCCGTGCGGAGGAAGAGACACGCCCGTGTGGCATATCACATGCCCGTGTTCCACACCCGTGTGTAAAAACCTTGACATTCTGTTTCTGACGTCATCACCCCATAAATATCACACGGCCAAGGCACACACCTGTGTCTTTAGACCGTGTGGTGAATTAAATTCCTTATTCAGGTGCAGACTTCACACGGCTTGGGCACACGCCCATGTCCCATAGCCGTGTCTTCCACACGGTGGAGACACGCGGCCATGTCTCAGCCCGTGTGGTTACTACTGGGCATTCGGATTTACCAACTTAGCATGCAGGGGGACACACGGCCAAACCACACTCCTATGGGGCAGACCGTGTGTCGCACACGGCCTAGACACACGGCCGTGTGCCTACCTGTGTGGACAAGAACAAGACTATTTGCCAAGCACTTTCTGCCACCCCAACTTGTACAAACATAATGTAACACCCCATACCTGAGTCCGAGGCTTAGACCGGGTACGAGAAGTTGCTATGCTTGAACTTGCTTAATCAAGTACTTACGGGCTATAAAATTTCGTTCTGAATTAAGAACTTATCTTTCTTAATCGACTTGTACTTTTCATGGGCCTACGAGGCCTTAAACTCATGTCCGTAAACTTTCGGAACTCAATCGAAAACTTTTCATTGAAACAGGGGTCACACGCCCATGTGAGTTGGGACACGCCCGTGTAAACCTGAGACACGCCCATGTCTCCTAACCGTGCTTAAAACTCGAGCTTACTACAAAACTTCACACGGCCATGGCACGCCCGTAGTGCTGGCCCGTGTGAAAAACCTTAGCATTCTGACTTATAACACACGGCCATGGCACGCCCGTGGACTTAGACCGTGTACTACAACTTGATATTTTGACTTAAGGTGCAATGGTGCAGGGTACACACGGCTTAGACACACACCCGTGTGTCCGACCGTGTGGGCACTTAGAGGCTATTTACCAAGCCAATTGCCACCCTGAAATCAAGGGCAAATTCATACTATCTCAACAACTCAAATCACTACAACTTTAACGAACAATATAACATGCTCCATTGATATCAATAACATACATACTTAGTCAATCTTGGCCAATCATTTAGCCATTTACAAAAGAATAATAACTGTAACACCCCAAACCCGGCCCATACGCCACGGCCGAATTTAGAATGCCACTGCGGAAAACGTTTAAAAAATATTTTGACTTAGAGTGAAAACATAAAAATTTATTGTCTTTAATAAAACATTGTATATTTATAAATCCAAATAAAATCAAGTTGTTACAAATTCTTCGATTTGTAATTTTAACATATATCTTTAAGATATGAGTTGCTAAAAATAAAACATATCCAAATAATAAAAATTGTCAATCCACTTTAAAACATAATAATAAACTTCAAAACCTTTAAGTGGCCCTTATTACAATAACCAAATATTCGCAAATTCTGAAAATATGTATAATATATAAAATAATGAAAATAACTTCTGCATGGGCCACCTCGCATCCACTCCAACTCGGTCCAAGCTTTATACATCACCTGTAAGGTTTGAGAAAAATTGGGTGAGTCACACAGACTCAGTGCATAGTTATTACACATGTCCCCACATATGGGCTTGGCCCAATTCCACACAGTCCTCATACATAAATATGCAAAATGAAGCCCAACCCATCCTAGTTCCATCCATTACACCAACCTCGGCACACCTGCCGCCCAAGGCCGTGGCTAATCCACCGATCACCTAAGTGATCCCACATAACTTACCTCGGCAGACTTGCTGCTCAAGGCCGTGGCTAAGCCACCGATCACATAATGATCCACATATCTGTATCCACAAGGTGACTCGAGGTCATCCTCAATCTACGGTGATGCACACAGCTATCATCCGCCGAGATGGGCACCTAGCCAACACCTCCCTTGATGAAGCACATAGCCACCATCAAGCGCCAATCTAGCACAAGGCTAACATCGGACCACGCACATAATGTACACCCTTTCCTTCGATAGTCACATCCCAAGTCCCATGTATCATGCCACAATATCATTAAAATAAGCATATATCACATGCCATCACATTTTCATACATAGATCATATGTAAATTAAAATCATAAAATACCGACCTTGTCAATTGATTACCCAACATAGGCATCCACCCTTTTTAGCCATTAATTCGGCTACCATGCACATCATATACATATTTATATATTAAAACACATACACACAACAAAAGAAAAAGACGATAACTACGCACTCTGCTTTGGCACAATCAATCAAATCCCAAACCCACGCCTAACGATTTGCACTCCTATGATTGTTGAACTCCTTCCTACACAACCTAAGTTAGAATCGGCTTTAAGTAATAATCCATAAGAATGGCCCTTGGCCGAATGCTACACTTACTTACCTTGAAGAATCGAATCCAAAAGACTCCTCTATGCAAGCACTTCACACTTTAAAACGAAACTAAGAGCAAGAGATCGATGGTATCACCCTCAGAGAATCGACTTCAAGTCCCAAAGAGAAAGATTTCGGCACTTGAATGGTGAAGAGAGAGAGATCACGCCAAAGTGGAGGGAGTTGAATGCTAAGAGGATTCAGCTATGGTGTTTCTTAAAATTTCAAGCAAAGACAAGAGAGAAAGAGGCTATAGGGTTCAGCCAAGCCTTACCAAAGGTGATGAAAAACTCGGCTATCAAAAGGAAAAGGAGTTTGAGAAAGGAGATAGATTCGGCCAAACTAGCAAATAGAGAGAAGAAGAAATCGCTAGTGACCTTAATGATCTTTGAAGTTTCGAACACAAAACAAAGAGAAGGGAAATCGAAACTAAATGGCTTATGCACAAAAATGGAACTTTGATGGCATTAGGATTTTTGGCACCACACTAGAGAAAGAAGAATAAACCCGAAAAGAAAACACCTAAACTCCTTAAGAGAAATTCTGGCTACTCCCCTCTACTCACAAAACCGAAATGGTCATCAAAGAAATCCCCTTGGCCATCCAACTCACATATTCATCACAAATCCCACAATTTCCTCTTTATTTCCTCCTAATCCTATTCCTTCCAAAAATTCGCTAACTCCCCTAGTCCATGAAACCATCTATGTTCATGGACAAAATGCCATAGAAGAGTTTCCAAAACAACACTCCATAATCCATGCCTTTTGTCCCCTCATCATACCATAACCTTAAGATTCTTATCCCCAATTTCATGCTTTCCTTAAACCAATATTCAACTTACCAAAATTTGAGAGTCCAACCTATCATAAATAAGGTTTGACCGTCCATCAATGCTAGGATAAAAATAAAGTCTTCAAAATGTTAATCATGCTACTCGAACCTCTAACCTCAAGCAACTATCCAAACATCATAACCACCTTGCCACTAACTCCTCATGTGCTTTAGTTAACACTTAAATTAACTTAAGTGCTAAGCTCACTTAATCCACTTCATTAAATAAACCTTACTAAAAAAATATTATTCTAACTTCCTAAATAAAATCAAGCCTTCACAAGACTATGCTAACACACAAAATTCCTACCCGAGCCAACACAAAAATAATACTCAAATTTTTCCTAAAGCTCAAGGCCCAATCCTACTAGGCCCAATTTCGGGATGTTACAATAATAAACTTGATAGCCCATGCTTTTCCCTTTTCTAAGACATATACTCAAAATGAAATGTTTCCTATACATGCCATACTTAAATAAACAACTTGGCTATACTAAGATAGCGGTTGATAGTGTGATTCGAGCTCCGACTTCAACGATCCACAAGTTAGCTTGGCGGAACTACATAGAAAGAAATAATAAAAGACGTAAGCATTTCACTTAGTAAGTTTGCATAATGCACATAGCAACGTACTTGCTTAATATAAACCATTTGACATAAACAATGGCATCGTAAATTTCAGCTATAAAGCTTACTTACTCATACTTGATTCTTACATAACTCATGAAACTTACTAGTCTCATACTTGATAGGCAAACAAAGTACCTGTATCACTAGATCACATTGATCAGCATACTTGAACATAATACTCATATTTTCTAATTCATCATTCATAACATGAATAATATTCTTTATCACTTGATAATAACCTTACTTACTTAGCTTTCTTGTTATCTCTTTGGAGCTTAACTCGTTGCCCGATAAATTTATATGAATAACCAAGGATACTAAATCTCATCTAAATTTCGAGGCCATGACTTAACATGGACTTATACAAAGCCTTTCTTGTTCTCACCAATGCCATGCCTTAACTTGGACTTATATGGGATCTCTTTCTCTTGATAACTTTTCAATGCCAAGCTTGCCTTGGTCTTACATGATAACTTGTTCAATGCCAAGCTTGCCTTGGACTTACATGATAACTTACTCAATGCCAAGCTTGCCTTGGACTTACATGATATCTTATTCAATGCCAAGCTTGCCTTGGACTTACATGATATCTTGCTTGCTTGCTTGCCGATGCCATGCCTCATCTTGTTCTTATACAGACTTTCTTATTTCATGTGGTAGATCGAGTATCCTAAGTTATTCAACTTCAATCGGGGCTTTCTCATGCTTGATCTCATTAATTTCTTTGTTTAACATAACATTAATCGTTTTTCATAATAACATTGTACATTATACTAAGCAATTCAATGATATAAATCATAAAGCTTAAAAATCATACAAACTTACCTCAATATACAAAATGTAGCTAGGTATGCAATTTAGTCCTCGACCTTGTTCTTGCCTCGGTTTCGATCCGGGCTTTGTTTTTCTTGATCTATAGTCATAAATAGATCATTTAATATTCACATTGACTAAATTGACCCTTTACTCATACTTGGGCAAAATTACTCTTTTGCCCCTATACTTTCTCATATTTGCACTTTTGCCCCAAGGCTCGTAAAATAATTTTCATTCAACTTTCTTAGACTAAATGCTTAGCTGATTCATTTTCTCTACTATAGCAATCATCAATTCTAATTATTTCTAGTAGGTATGACTAATTTCATAACTATTACAAACTAGTCCATACTATCATATTTTATGAAATTCATTAAGGAAAAGATGTTTATCTAACATCAAACTCTCATAATCTTCCTTAAAACATCATTTAACAAGCATGTCATTCATAGATTAAATTTTTGAACATGCATCTTAGCTTATTTTATAGCTAAAAATAGCTAATTCATAATATGAGGACTTCAAAAACACGAAGAATATTAAAAACGGGGCTAAGATGAACTTACTAGCATGCTTGAAAAAAATGAAGAACCCTAGCTATTGAGTCTTCAAATTTTCGGCAATGGAAGGAAGAAGATGAATGAAATTTTATCATCTTTTTCATATTTTAATCACTTATTAGACAAATGACCAAAATGCCCTTCTTTTTAAAAATTTCTATTTTACTAACTCATGTCCATTTTTGTCCAAAATTTATAATTTGGGCAAATTGCCATTTAAGGACTCATAATTAATATTCTAAAGCTATTTCATACAAAATGCTTCTAGAAACTCACATTTTACAACTTTTGCAATTTGGTCCTTTTTGACCATTCAACTTTATTTTAGCAAAATTGCTTCATGAAACTTTCACACTAACATGCAAACATGGCATGAACCTTAAAAACTCATAAATTCACCTCGAATTCGTGGTCTCGCACCACTATTCCGACTAGGCCTTAAATCGGGCTGTTACAATTCCCCCCTTAGGGATTTTCGTCCTCGAAAATCTTACCAGTGAAAAGGTTTGGGTATTGGTTTCTCATACTCTCTTCTGGTTCCCATGTGGATTCTTCTATTCCATGTCTTTGCCACAATACTTTCACTAAGGCAATACTTTTCTTTCTTAGCTGCTTCACTTCCCGAGCTAATATCTTGACTGGTTCTTCGCCATAAGTCATGTCAGGATGAAGCTCTACCTCTGACTGGTAAATTACATGTGAAGGGTCTGATTGGTAGCGTCTTAACATTGACACGTGAAACACATCATGTATCTTTTCTAACTCATATGGCAAAGCCAATCTGTAAGCTACAGGCCCAACTTTCTCAGTAATCTCATACGGTCCAATAAAACATGGACTCAACTTGCCTTTTCGGCCAAATCTGAGAACTTTTCTCCAAGGTGACACTTTCAAGAAAACTTTATCTCCAACTTGATACTCTATCTCTTTTCTTTTAAATCCGAGTAGGATTTGCCATCTGTCTGAAGCAACTTTTAAGCACTCTCGTATCACTCTTACTTTCTCTTCAGCTTCTCTAACCAAATCAACCCCGTGAATTTGGTTTTCTTTGAGTTCAGTCCAAAATAAAGGCGTTCTGCATTTACGCCCATATAAAGCCTCATAAGGCGCCATCCTCAAGCTCAACTGAAAACTATTATTGTAGGCAAATTCTACCAATGGGAGAAACCTTTCCCAATTGCCTCGTAACTCTAGAATACAACATCGAGCATATCCTCGAGCACTTGAATTAACTCTCGATTGACCGTCAGTTTGAGGATGAAAAGTGGTACTAAAGTTCAACTTTGTACCTAAGGCCTCTTGTAACTTCTTCCAAAACCTGGATGTGAATCTTGGATCTCTATCTGATATGATTGACAAGGGAACTCCATGAAGTCTTACTATTTCTGAAACATACAAGTTTACCAATTTGTCTAGTGAGTAATCAACTCGTACTGGTATAAAATGGGCTGACTTCGTAAGTCTATCAACCACAACCCATACAGTATCTTTCTTGCTCGGAGACAACGGTAAACCCGTTACAAAATCCATAGTAATGCGGTCCCATTTCCACTCCGAAACTAAAATAGGTTGAAGTAAGCCTGAAGGTACTTGATGTTCAGCTTTTACTTGCTGACAAATCATACATTTGGAATCAAATTCTGAAATGTCTCTCTTCATTTTCGGCCACCAATACTGTTGCTTCAAATCATTATACATTTTAGTACTACCCGGATGTACAAACAAACACCCGTTATGTGCCTCATGCAAAATTCTCCGAATAAGCTCTTCTTTTCTCGGTACACAAATTTTACCTTTAAACATCAAATATCCTTCAGAACTAATCCGAAAGTCGGATTCGACATCTGAATCGCACTGAGCTCTTTTGACTTGTAATTCGCTATCTTCTTTCTGAGCCTCAGATCTCTCTTGGAGGAATACTGGTCTAGCTCTCAACTCAGCTATAATGGAACCATCATCAGATAAAATTATCCGTGAATTCATTGCTCTTAATGCAAATAAGGACTTTCTGCTTAAAGCATCAGCGACAACATTCGCCTTTCCTTGATGGTAGTCAATGACTAACTCATAGTCTTTTATCAACTCTAACCATCTCCTTTGCCTTAAATTCAACTCTTTCTGCGTCATCAAGTACTTTAGACTTTTGTGATCGGTGAAGATCTGACATCTCTCGCCATATAGATGATGTCTCCATATCTTCAATGCGAAGACTATTGCAGCTAACTCTAGGTCGTGCGTCGGATAATTCTTCTTATGAGGCTTTAACTGTCTTGAGGCATAAGCAATCACTTTGCCTTCTTGCATAAGTACACAACCTAATCCATTTAAGGATGCATCGCTGTAAACTATGAACTCTTTCCCGCCTCAAAGTTGTACTAAACCGGAGCTTCACAATAATGCTTTCAATTTTTCAAAACTTTGTTGGCATATTTCGCCCACTCGAACTTCACAGGTTTTTCAGAATAACTTCGTCATCGGGGTTGCCATCATGGAAAACCCCTTGACAAATCGTCTATAATAGCCTGGCTAGGCCTAGGAAACTTCTAACCTCGAGAGATATTCCTCGGTGGTTTCCAACCGTAATAGCCGAGATCTTACTTGGGTCTACTCAAACCCCTTCTCCTGAGACAATATGCCCCAGAAATCCTACTTCATTGAGCCAAAACTCACTTTTACTGAACTTGGCATACAACTGATTTTCTCAAAGAATCTGTAAAACCATCCGTAGGTGCTCAGCATGCTTATTCTCATCTCGGGAATAAACCAGTATGTCGTCAATAAAAACGACTACAAACTTGTCGAGGTATGGTCTGAATATGCGATTCATTAAGTCCATGAATACCGCAGGAGCATTGGTCAAACCAAAAGGCATGACTAAAAATTCATAATGCCCATACCTTGTTCGAAAAGCAGTCTTGGATACATCTGACTCCTTTACTCTTAACGGGTAATACCCCGATCTCAAGTCTATCTTAGAGAACACGGTGGCTCCTTTCAATTGATCGAAAAAATCATCGATCCTTGTCAATGGGTACTTGTTCTTTACTGTCACTTTATTGTTGACAAATAATCTATGCACAATCTCATAGTGCCATCCTTCTTTTCACAAATAAAATTGGAGCACCCTGTGGTGAACAACTTAACCTTGCAAAGCCTTTGTCTGTTAACTCTTGCAATCAGATCTTCAACTCTTTCAACTCCGTTGGAGCCATTACGTAAGGAGTAATAGATATTAGTACAGTATCGGGAGCTAGCTCAATCGTGAACTCAACTTCTCTGATTGGAGGTAATCCCGGTAATTCTTCGGGAAAAACATCCATGTGCTCACATACTATCGGTACGGACTCAATCTTTAACTCTGTTTCTTTATCATTCATCACAAAGGCCAAATATGCCTCATACCCCTTTCTTATAAATCTCTATGCTGTCATATGAGAAATCAATACCGGCAATCCACTTTGTTCATATGATTCTATATAGAGGATATCCCCATTCTCACATCTCATTTCAATGTATTTCTTCCCACAATTAACTATCACATTATGGGCAGTTAACCAGTCCATACCGAGAATGAGATCAAACTCGTCAAATGGTAAAAACATAAGGTTTGCTTTAAAACAATTATCTCTAATCATTAATGGACATTCTCTACATACTTCATTCACTAACACACTCTTTCCTAAAGGATTAGACACTCTAATCACAAATTCTGTAAACTCTATAGGCATACTCAAATCGGATACCAATTTCATGCAAATGTAAGAGTGTGTAGATCCAGGATCTATTAAAGCAATAACTTTAACATCATGAAGAGAAAAGGTACCCGTGATAACATCATGGGAAGATGCCTCTTCGTGAGCGCGAATGGCATAAGTCTGTGCAAGCGCCCTACCCTCGGGTCTCGCGGCCTACTCTCTAGGGTTACCTTTTCCTCTTGCCCCACTTCCTGGGTTTCTCTGCGGTCTTCCTCTGACCATACTCCCAGATCTCGGGTTCTGAGCTCTCTCTTCTTTCATTGTCTCTGGACAATCCTTTATGCAGTGGTCTTGGGAACCATATCTAAAACATGCATTTTCATGCACTCGGCATTCTCCAAGATGACGTCTACTACACTGTGGGCATTCGGGTCTTTCAGATTGAAAGTTCCCCACACTAGCGACTGAAGTAGTTTCTGCTTTATTTCCCGAATACTGTTTACTCTTGTCTTTCTTTGAAAACCCAATGGAAGTAGCCGATCGGGTAGGTAAATCTCTTGACTTCTTGGATGAGGATTGGAATGACTTATTCCACTGTCTCTTTCTAGAGTCACGAGACTCAATTTCAGACTTTCTCTTCTCTTTTACTAGCTCTTCGGCTTTACAAGCTCTCTCCACTAGCACAACAAATTATTTCAATTCTAGTACATCAACAAACAGTTTGATGTCCTCATTTAGCCCATCTTCAAATATTTTGCTCATGATGGCCTCGGTGGACACGCATTCTCGAGCGTATTTGCTGAGTCGCACAAACTCACGCTCATAATCGGTCACCGACATCTTGCCTTACTTTAACTCTAAAAATTCTTTTCTTTTCTGATCTACAAATCTTTGACTGATATACTTTTTCTTGAACTCTTCTTGGAAAAATTCCATGTGATCTTCTCCCTTGGTACCACTGATACAAGGGTGTTCCACCATTGATAGGCAGAATCTCTTAAAAGGGAGACTACACACTTCATGCTTTCCTCAGGTGTGCATGATAGCTCATTAAATACCCTGATGGTATTTTCTAACCAAAACTCGGCTTTTTCGGATCATCTTCTCTTTTCGCCCGGAATTCTTCTGCCCCATGTTTCCTGATCCTATCAACTGGAGGTTTGTCTCCTCTTACCACCTCTACTACTTGAGGGGCTACTGGAATAGGTTGTGGAACAGGTGGGGGTGGAGGGGGTTGTACATTTGGGTTCATACGAACAAACTCTGAATACCACGTATTCATCATGTGGAGGAAGGCTTCTCTAGCCCCTTCTCCTCCTTCTTGACTCACCGTAGTGGGTCTATTCTCATTCTCGTTCGGCACCGTCCCTTCAGTGGGAGCCGGCGCATTACTTTCTACGTCATCCGCCATATCTCTTTCAGGATCCATTTACTATATATATAAACATAATTTAAGTCGTCAGGAGTCATCACACTATCATTATAAAAACATTCTTACGTATGGCATGCATAGCTAGACTCATGCTCATGCTACGTTAGTCCTAGAACCGACTAAATCGTAGCTATGATACCACTAAATGTAACACCCCATACCCGAGTCCGAGGCTTAGATCAGGTATGAGAAGTTACTATGCTTGAACTTGCTTAATCAAGTACTTACGGGCTATAAAATTTCGTTCCAAATTAAGAACTTATCTTTCTTAATCAACTTGTACTTTTCATGGGTCTACGAGGCCTTAAACTCATGTCCGTAAACTTTCGGAACTCAATCAAAAACTTTTCATTGAAACAGGGGTCACACGCCCATGTGAGTTGGGACACGCCCGTGTAAACCTGAGACACGCCCATGTCTCCTAACCGTGCTTAAAACTCGAGCTTACTGCCAAACTTCACACGGCCGTGGCACGCCCGTGGACTTAGACCATGTACTACAACTTGATATTCTGACTTAAGGTGCAATGGTGCAGGGTACACACGGCTTAGACATACGCCCGTGTGTCCGACCGTCTGGGCACTTAGAGGCTATTTACCAAGCCAATTGCCACCCTGAAATCAAGAGCAAATTCATACTATCTCAACAACTCAAATCACTACAACTTTAACGAACAATATAACATGCTCCATTGATATCAATATCATACATACTTAGTCAAACATTTAGCCATTTACAAAAGAATAATAATAAACTTGATAGCCCATGCTTTTCCCCTTTCTAAGACATATACTCAAAATGAAATGTTTCCTATACATGCCATACTTAAATAAACAACTTGGCTATACCAAAATAGCTGTTGATAGTGTGATTCGAGCTCCGACTTCAACGATCCACAAGTTAGCTTGGCAGGACTACATAGAAAGAAATAATAAAAGACGTAAGCATTTAACTTAGTAAGTTTGCATAATGCACATAGCAACATACTTGCTAAATATAAACCATTTGACATAAAAAATGGCATCGTAAATTTCAGCTATAAAGCTTACTTACTCATACTTGATTCTTACATAACTCATGCAACTTACAAGTCTCATACTTGATAGGCAAACAAAGTACCTGTATCACTAGATCACATTGATCAGCATACTTGAACATAATACTCATAATTTCTAATTCATCATTCATAACATGAATAATATTCTTTATCACTTGATAATAACCTTACTTACTTAGCTTTCTTGTTATCTCTTTGGAGCTTAACTCGTTGCCCGATGAATTTATATGAATAATCGAGGATACTAAATCTCATCTAAATTTTGAGGCCATGACTTAACATGGACTTATACAAAGTCTTTCTTGTTCTCACCAATGCCATGCCTTAACTTGGACTTATATGGGATCTCTTTCTCTTGATAACTTTTCAATGCCAAGCTTGCCTTGGTCTTACATGATAACTTGTTCAATGCTAAGCTTGCCTTGGACTTACATGATAACTTACTCAATGCCAAGCTTGCCTTGGACTTACATGATATCTTATTCAATGCCAAGCTTGCCTTGGACTTACATGATATCTTGCTTGCTTGCTTGTCGATGCCATGCCTCCGCTTGGTCTTATACGGACTTTCTTGTTTCATGTGGTAGATCGAGTATCCTAAGTTATTCAACTTCAATCGGGGCTTTCTCATGCTTGATCTCATTAATTTCTTTGTTTAACATAACATTAAACGTTTTTCATAATAACATTGTACATTATACTAAGCAATTCAATGATATAAATCATAAAGCTTAGAAATCATACAAACTTACCTCATACAAACATTATACTAGGTATGCAATTTAGTCCTCGACCTTGTTCTTGCCTCGGTTTCGATCCGGGCTTCATTTTTCTTGATCTATAGTCATAAATAGATCATTTAATATTCACATTGACTAAATTGACCCTTTACTCATACTTGGGCAAAATTACTATTTTGCCCCTATACTTTCTCATATTTGCACTTTTGCCCCAAGGCTCGTAAAATAATTTTCATTCAACTTTCTTAGACTACATGCTTAGCTAATTCATTTTCTCTACTATAGCAATCATCAATTCTCATTATTTCTAGTAGGTATGACTAATTTCATAACTATTACAAACTAGTCCATACTATCATATTTCATGAAATTCATTAAGGAAAAGATGTTTATCTAACATCAAACTCTCATAATCTTCCTTAAAACATCATTTAACAAGCATGTCATTCATAGATGAAATTTTTGAACATGCATCTTAGCTTATTTTATAGCTAAAAATAGCTAATTCATAATACGAGGACTTCAAAAACATGAAGAATATTAAAAACGGAGCTAAGATGAACTTACTAGCAAGCTTGAAAAATATGAAGAACCCTAGCTATGGAGTCTTCAAATTTTCGGCAATGGAAGGAAGAAGATGAATGAAATTTTATCATCTTTTTCCTATTTTAATCACTTATTAGACAAATGACCAAAATGCCCTTCTCTTTAAAAATTTCTATTTTACTAACTCATGTCCATTTTTGTCCAAAATTTATAATTTGGGCAAATTGCCATTTAAGGACTCATGATTAATATTCTAAAGCTATTTCATACAAAATGCTTCTAGAAACTCACATTTTACAACGTTTGCAATTTGGTCCTTTTTGACCATTCAACTTCATTTTAGCAAAATTATTTCATGAAACTTCCACACTAACATGCAAACATGGCATGAACCTTAAAAACTCATAAATTCACCTCGGATTCGTGGTCTCGCACCACTATTCCGACTAGGCCCTAAATCAGGCTATTACACATAAACCACATCAAGATACCAACTCATTCATGCATAATTAAACCAATCAATCAACCATGCAACTTGCACATTCATGAATAACCTCATCATTTCATAGATTAATAAGAAAGAGCCATAAACTATGGCTTTATACAAAAGAATTCATCCTCAAATGAGCCAACACATTTGGCCAAAACAATATGACATTTAACTAAGTCTAAATCCCTATACATGCCATACTCAAAATGCTAAATCTAACTATACCAAAATGTATGGATAGTGTGGGTGATCCTCTGACTATCTCTATATCCCGAGCTGGCTCTTCGACACCATAAAACAAGGGAAAAGAGAAAGGAGTAAGCTTTAAGCTTAGTAAGTCTATATGTAAACAATAAACATCATACCACATACTTATCAATCAAGAACATTACATACTAAATAAAAACAATTTAGATCCTCATAACCATACTTACTCATTTCAAACCTTACCGCATCCCAAACACATATCATAAAACATTGATCACATTTACATGCACTTATACCCTGCACTTATCACCACAAAGCCACTTGTAATTTCACTTAAACAAGTTTCTCGATGAGCACTTCGGAATAATATCATATACTCAGTGGTTTCGCACACAGCCCACCATGGATAATTCACATGGTGGTATCGCACATAGCCCACCAAAATGATAATTACGGTGGTATCGCACACAGCCCACCAAAAATGATAATTACGGTGGTATCACAAACAGCCCACCAACAATGATAATTACGGTGGTATCGCACACAACCCACCAATATTTACTCATTCATGGATTTTATCCGTATCATTTCTCCTATCCTGAAGGTTCATCCGAGAATTTCCTCACTTTCTATTATTTTTAATAAATCTCAATAACAAGCATTTGCATTCACACAATGCATTAATATATAAAAACATACGTAATAAGGATGTATCATTTAAACATAAACTTACCTCGATACAAAATATGCCAATTTGTAATTTAGTTCGAAACCTTGCCTTTTCCTCGATCAAGGTTGAACCCATGTTCTTCTTGATCTATAATGACATATTTAATATATTAATTAACCACATTAATCAAATCACTCCACGAATTATTATTTTGGTAAAATTATCATTTTGCACCTAGACTTTTACAAAATTACCATTTTGCCCCTAGGCTCGTAAAATGAAATGTGTTCATTTTTCATACACCCAAGCCTAGCCGATTCATACTCCCTGTTATAGAAACTCAAGATTTCAATTATTACACACATTTACTATCTATTTTGCAACCTTTACAAAAAGGTCCTTTTAGGTGTTTTCATGGAAACACCTTTCACAAAAGTTGTATATTCAACCCCCAAGATTCATTTTCTTCCATAAAATTTCAGAAATCAACATGAATTCTCACATGGAAAATCCCTAGACTCTCAATCATTTTGCAAAATAGTCCCCTCATTAGCTAGATCATGCTACAAGGGTCTCAAAAGTACAAAAATTAACAAGAAAGATCACCAAAATCACTTACTAGTAAAGGTTGAAGTTGCTGAAAATTTTCAAGCTTTTAAACCCCTTCTCTTGATGATATTTTTGGTGGGAGAAGAAGTAAAAATGGGAAAATATGATAGCTTCTTTATTTTGTCTTATTTTATTCAATTAAGTCACCAAAACCCACCTAACCGTTGACCATGTCTCATCTTTGTCCCTATGGCCAGCCAACACTCTCCCAATGGCCTAATTGCATATTAAGGACCTCCAATTTAATATTCTATAGCTATTTGACACCTCTAACTTGTAAATTAAAACATTCGCATTTTATGCGATTTAGCCCTTTTTCGTAATTAAGCATACAATCACTAAAATAAATTCACCAAAATTTTCATGCACTCATATGATCATGCTATAACACATAAAACAATATTAAAAAATAATTTCTCCAACCTCGGATTAGTGGTTCTGAAACCACTGTTCCGACTAGCCCCAAAATCGGGCTGTTACACACACGGCCTAGACACACACACGTGTGGACAATAAAAAGGCTATTTACCAAGCCATTTGTCACCCTTATTCACACATACACTCACATCAATTCAAAGGCACCTAACATTACATACTTAGGCAACCAAAGCATCCACATTCATGGTTGAAACATATCAACTTTATATGTTTATCTAACATACTCACTACATTTATTAAGCCCTAAATCAAACATAAAAATCCCACATTTATTAGGCTTCATTCAATTTCTGTCTAATTACCAAATTATACTCAAATTCCTCATCTCATTAATAGGTCACGATTCCCATATCACACAATCATGCCATAAATCACATTTCCAAATATTTGATATTCACCAAGCATACCATGATCATATCACCATAGACATTGACACATATATGAATATACTTAGGCTTTCAACCATGTTGCCAACATGAGCCAACTTACATGGCCAAATAGCAAAACAAACCTTTGACAATCACAAGCCAACACATTGGCTACAATCACAATGACACATTAACAAAATGACTAAGTCCCTATACATGCCATAACTCAAAATACTTGAATTTATATAAAACCAAAATGGTAGCTTGATAGTGTGATAGGATCTCTAACGATCTCCAACTCGAGCTAGCTTATTAACCCTATAAGACATGGGAAAGGAAGGGGGTAAGCTATATAGCTTAGTAAGTTCATATGCAAATACTAAACAACATTAATTACACATTGTCATATGAATAACATGACATATATTAATATAAATGTCATTAAACTTAATGAGCACATCTTACTCAATCATAAGAATAACATGTCATTTAACCACAATCAACAAACCATTTCAAACCTCACATAAGACATACACATTAATTATGAGCATTTACATTTCAAGCATATACTATTACATCTTACAATTGCCAAAACTCTTATCTTTCCATGTTTCCATAATCATTTAAATAGGCAATTTTGCTAATCTTTCCTTAATCTCATAACCGATAAATCACAATTTGCATGAATATAACATGCTATGTCATAACTCAATCTAGCCTGAAAGCCAATCACAAAATCATCCATCGAATTTACTATGTATTTCATACATCACAAGGTTTTCATAAAATCATTCTCGTGGAAATCATGAACTCACAATTTCATGAAGTCAATGCTTATAAACTTTACATGCATACCTGTACCAATTCGTAATACTCACATACATTTTCTCTTCTTTGACATACCCATTGAATTTCCCATTGAACCATTTGGAATACTAAAGGATACTCGGGAATCTAGTACACACAGTACCATACCAATGCCATATCCCAGATATGGTCTTACATGTAATCTCGTATCGATGCCAATAGCCCAGCTATGGTCTTACACGAAGTCTCATATCGATTCCATATCCCAGATATGGTCTTACACGAAATCTATAATTTATGCCATATCCCAGATATGGTCTTACACGTAATCTTAGATAACCCTAATGTCATGACATTTGTATCCTAACTATTCCTAAGGTTCATCCGGGATTTCTTGTTTGTCACACTTTGTCGAATTCATTCAAAGAGTAAATCACAATTCATACAATAATAACACAATTTAAAGCATAAATAATAATGCATTATTTACATACGAACTTACCTCAACATAAAAATGGCGAAAGGACTTAATCGTCAATTACTCGTTTTTCCTTCGTTCTAATTTCGAACCTCATTTTTTATCTATAACATCACATTTAACTTATTTATTATTCACATTATTCAATTCAGTCCAAAAATCTTATTATGGCAAAATTACATTTTTGCCCCTAAATTTTGACATATTTACAATTTGGTCCCTAGGCTCGTAACATTTCATTCAATTTCTTCACACTCTAAGCCTAACTTAATTTTACCCATGCTCATAACAGCCCACATTTTTCATTAAAACACACTTTTACTAAATATTTTATAATATTTACAAATAGGTCCGTTTAAGCATTTTCACCGAAAGTCACTTAGCAAAAGTCGTTTATTCAACATCAAATTTGCATAATCTACAATTAAACATAAAAATCCACAAATATCCAACATGTATCAAACCCTATACCTTGATCATTTTTCAAATTAGTGGTAGAAATAGGTAGATCTTGTTACGAGGATTTCAAAAACATAAAAATCATTAAAAACGGGGCTAGAACGGATTTACAATCGAGCCTGGAATCTTGGAAAACCCTAGCTATGTCTTATCCATGCAAGTTTCGGCCATGGGGTAGAATATGGACAAAAATTGGCTTTTAATTTGGCTTTTTAATTCATTTATTAACTAAAGGACCAAAATGCCCCTAACTTAAAACATAACAATTCTCTTACTTCATGTCTATTTTTGTCCACTAACTTAACCAATGGTCTAATTACCATATAAGGACCTTCAATTTTAAATTTCATAGCAATTAGACACCTCTAGCATGTAGAACTTAACTTTTGCACTTTTTATAATTTAGTCCTTTTGACTAAATTGAGTGCCCAATTGTCAAAATTTTTGAACGAAATTTTCACGAAATCATTCTGTGAAACTGTAGACCATAAAAATATAATAAAAATGAACTTTACTACATCAGATTTGTGGTCCCTAAACCACTGTTTTGACTAGGCCCAAAATCGGGCTATTACACGTTTGTTTCTTGACAGGTTCTTCCCTGTAGCTTGAGCGGCCGAACTAAGGAGAGACATCATGGGAATCCATCAGAAAGAGACTGAATCACTCTACGATTACTGGGAGCGGTACAAAAAGTTGTGTGCAAGTTGCCCACACATAGACTGACTGAACAGTCACTCTTGCAGTATTTCTATGAGGGATTGCTCCCGATGGTAATGAAAATGATAGATGCTACAAGTGGAGGGGCACTAGCCAATATGACTCCTCAGAGAGCACGAGAGTTGATTTCAACAATGGCTGCTAACTCTCAACAATTCCGACCAGCCACAGAACCCACAAGATGGGTTCATGGGTTAAGTTCTCTATCTCTAGAAGATGAAATTGATAAGCTAACTAACATTGTTCAAACTTTTCTTACAGATAAAACGGGCCCAGCACGGTTGTCCGAAATTTTTGCTAAGCCAGATTATTCGACCGACTTATGTTCGATTTTGCATGAGGATTCGACAGAACAAGCAAATGTTGTCGGGAACTTTCTAGGACCGCCCCAAAGGCAATATGACCCCTACTCAAACTCATATAATGTGGGGTCGAATACTCGGTTCAATCAACCGTACCAACAAAGGCCACCTCTGAATCAACAGTTACCACCCCCAAAGTAATCTTTGGAAGCCATAGTGGAAAGGCTAGCCAATAGTACTGAAAAATTTCAACAAAAAACTGACATGCATTTGCAGGAGTTGGATAAGCAAGTGAGCAAGCTTGCACTCACGGTTTGCCGTTTGGAGTCCCAAGGTAAGCTACCATCTCAAACTGAGCCAAACCCTTGATACAATGCAAGTGCTATGACATTGAGGAGTGAGAAGGTTTTGGAGCCCATGCCTGGCACGAGTCGTGCCCACGAAACTAGTCGAGATAAGGAGAAACTTGACATAGAGGCTCCAGTAGAGTCAGCACCACAAAAATCATTTGTAGTACCACATCCGTTTCCTGGAAGACTTGTCCAATGCAAGAAGGAGTGAGAAGAGAAAGAGATCCTCAACACCTTTTGAAAGGTAGAAATCAACATACCTCTTCTCGATGCGATTAAACAGATTCCACAATATGCAAAATTCTTAAAAGAATTATGCACGAGTAAGAGAAAGCTCCTAGGCAATGAAAAGGTAAGTGTCGACAAAAATGTCTTCGCCGTTCTACAAAGGAAAATACCACCCATATGTAAGGACCAAGGTATGTTTTTCATAACTTGTAAAATATGTAGTGTCGGTATTAAAAAAGCAATATGTGACTTAAGCGCATCAATTAATGTTATGCATTTGTCAATTTATAAACTACTTAATGCGTGTCCATTGAAGGAAACATGTGTAATTATTTAGCTTGCAGATAGATCTGTAGTGCATCTGAAGGGAGTACTAGAGGACATTCTTGTTAAGGTAAACGAGCTAATATTTCCTCCAGACTTCTACATTATCGACATGGAGGGTGACAATTTGGCTAATTCATTTGACATACTTCTTGGGAGGCCATTCTTGAGTACCGCACAAACAAAAATTGACGTACGAAGTGGGATACTCACTATGGAGTTTGATGGGGAAATGGAGAAATTCAATGTCTTTGAGGCCATGAATCGCCCTAGCATGATTTTTAGTGTTTCTAATATTGATATAATCGATCCTTTAACTGAATTACATTTAGAATATCATGACGAGGATGAATTATGAACTGTTCTTTGCAGAAGTCTAGACTTTGATGTGATGGAGGAACTAGAGGAGTTGATAACCTTTGAAGAGTCTGTTCGCGAAACAGTGGCTCATATGGAGGCACTGCAATTACAGAAAAATCTAGGTAAAATTTTTGAATTATTTCCTTCATAAACTAAGCTTTTACCATCTATTATGCAGGCTCCAAAGTTGGAACTCAAACCATTTCTAAACCATTTGAAGTACGCCTTTCTCGGCAAAGGAAATACCTTATCGATAATAATCTCGAGTAAACTCTCAAAGGTAGAAGAGGAAAACTTGGTACGAGTTCTTAGAGATTATAAAGAGGTAATTTGATGGACGATAGCCGACATTAAGGGGTTGACCCCCTCAACTTGCATGCACAAAATTCAAGTTGTAGATAATGCTATTCCTAAAAGAGAGGCTCAAAGGCGTCTCAACCTGCCCATGATGGAAGTGGTAAGGAAAGAAGTTCAAAAGTTACTTGATGCAGGGATGATCTATCCCTTTTCTGACAGTAATTGGGTCAGCCCAGTCCATGTAGTACCAAAAAAATCGGCGTGGCCGTAATTGAGAATTTGGCAGGTGAGATGGTTCCCACTCCTGTCCAAAACGGGTGGAGAGTCTGCATCGATTATAGGAAGTTGAATTCCTTAACTTGGAAAGATCATTTTCCACTTCCTTTTATTGACCAATTGTTAGAACGTTTAGCTGGGAAATCTCATTATTGTTGTCTTGATGGTTACTCAGGGTAACAGTCTGGTTTAGACCCTAGTCGGAATAGTGGTTTTGGGACCACAAATCCAAGTCAGAAAAATATTTTAGTATTATTTTTAGTAATTACAGTATGTGATTAAGCATGTGTGAAAGTTTCGTATGAAAATTTTATCGTTTGAGTGTTCGATTTGAGAAAAAGGACTTAATCGCATAAAAAGTAAAAGTGGTATTCCAAATGTTAATGTGCTAAATTGCTATGGTTTGAATTGTTGGAAGTCCTTATAAAATTAATATGCCATTTTTAAGTTAGTGGACATTTATGTCCATGAAATATATGATGTTATTAAAGTTTCATTAAAGGTATTTAAGTAATTTGTAAATTATATGTTAATTAAATAAAAAAAAAGCAAAAAATTAAGCCATTATGTGTTCATCTAGCCGAAAATACAAAGAAAAATAAAAAGAAAAAGATAGCTAGGGTTCAGCCATTGATAAGCATAATTAAGGTATGTGTTTTGATCCATTTTTTATGATTTTTATGTTTTTGAGATCGTTGCTATGTAATCTATCAAACCCATGTCTCAATTTTTGAATTTGATGATGATTTTGTGTTTTGTCATTGTTGAAAGCTTGTGCTTTTTGTTGTTTGATGATGGAAAATAAAAGATATGTGATTGATTAATATGTTTTGTCTTTGGATTTTTGATGAATTTGAGTAAATTGGATTAATTTGTGAAAATGTTATTTTGAGGGATTAAAATGTGAAATAAATGAAATATGTGGGCATATATGAATTAGAGGAAAATTCATCTAGGTATTTGTATAAAGAAATTTTGAGAATTTTTTGTTTTGTGAAATAGGGACTAAATTGTGAAAAATGTGAATTTTAGGGGCTTAA
The DNA here is from genome assembly GCA_025698515.1 of Gossypium sturtianum. Taxonomy (NCBI): domain Eukaryota; kingdom Viridiplantae; phylum Streptophyta; class Magnoliopsida; order Malvales; family Malvaceae; genus Gossypium; species Gossypium sturtianum. Next base: position 44,587,728 of record CM046951.1, read on the forward strand.
GTGCAAAATGCCCTAATTATATGTTTGTGGTTTGAATTGAATGAAATGTATTATTAAATAGTCAAATTTGAATATATTTAGATCAAGAAAAAAAGAAAACGGAATTAGATCGGGGGAAGTCGAAAGTGTTCAAGTAGTCGAATCCATCCGTTCGTTTTTGTATGAGGTAAGTTCATAAGTAAATAAATGTAGTTAAATTCAATTGTATATATATTATCTATACCAAATTGAATTATTACTTGTAAATATACGTGAATGCCGAATTGGTAAAAGTGTGGAAGAATTGTCTACGAGCTTGGATCGATCGAGTTACGGCATCCGAAAGCCCCGTACGAACCTTAGGAATAGTTAGGATACATATGTCATGACATAGGATTCCGATATGTGTTATCGTGTAAGACCACGTCTGGGACATTGGCATGGACTTGTTTTTACGTGTAAGACCATGTCTGGGACATTGGCATCGTGTTTGATTCGTGTAAGACACTGTCTGGGACAGTGGCATCGATATGTGATTACATGTAAGACCACGTCTGGGACGTTGGCATTGTACGAGATTTCAGACTATCCGAGTATCCTTATTGATGCCGAATGGTTCAACAGGCATTATCAAGTTAATATCGAATGTGAAAACAAACTAAAATGTTTAGGTACGTGCTATGTTATATGAATATGAAAGTAAGGTAATTATATGTTTGAAATGAATATATGAATTAGACATAGTAAGTAAGGAATTTATATGTGCTTATGAGTATATATATGTATTCGGCCATTGATGTTATAATGCTATTGTATATGTGATAATTTTTGAATTTGTAAGCATAATAAATGAACATTTGGTTAAGGTTTGTTTGATTTGGTTAGTTGATTTAATGCATATGTTTATTTAATCATTATTTGCTTATGACTTACTAAGCCATGAAAGCTTACTCTGTGTGTGTGTTTGTTCATTTTTTTTATAGATTATCAAAGCTACAGAAAGCTCAGGGATAATCGAGGATCATCATTACACTATCGAACTATATTTTTGTACCTTTTGAAAATGTACATATTGAAGTATGGCATGTATAGGCTAGAGAACTTTGATTATGTTTTGAATGTGTAAATAAAGCCATGTGATATGGCTTGTTAATGAATGTGCTTATGAATGAGTTTAGTCCATGCTATATGATGCATATTTTGGTATGGTTTGATATGTTTATGGCTGGTTAAATGAAATGGTCAATATTGGTAAGTTTCATGGTTGAATTGGGAAATTGATATGATGAGTAACTATGAATTGATATGGATTAAGAAGATGTATGAATCATATGTTTTGACGTGAAATCTATGCTTTGAATTGGTATGTTTGAGTAGGGTTTGTATATAAAAATGAGTGATGTTGTTAAGAGTCAAATTGTAAATGTTTTGGTATGGTTTGGATGCCTTTGGGATATGAATTTAGATTTGTTTGATGTTTATAGATTGACCCAAATTTTTGGGTGGCAAATTGGCCTTGCAAATGGCCTATATTTGCCCACACGGTTGAGCACACGGGCGTGTGTCTCGACCGTGTCTCATAATGTTGTAAATCGAAACAAGTCAGACTTGCACACGGGTTAGACACATGGGCGTGTGACAGGCCGTGTGAATTAAGTCAGTGTTGCCTACGGGTCAAGCGCACAGGCGTGTCTTCGGCCGTGTGGTGCAAGTCAGAATGTATGCCCTGTTTCAGACGGTCTTAGACATGGGCGTGTCTTGTGGCCGTGTGAGGCACACGGCCTAACCACACGGGCGTGTGACCTCTGTAACTTTGATAAATGTTTAAATTTTCAAAAAAAATTGTATGTGCTCGGTTTAGTCCCGACTCATTCCCAGTGCATGTTTAAGGTCTCGTAGACCTTTTAAAGGGACTCTATGTGTGTTTTTTTTTGTCATTATGAAAAGTTTGTGAATGCTTGATGTTATTGAAATGTTTATGTTTTAATCTGATATGTCTGGAACGCCTCTTAACCTTAGTCCGGCGACGGATACGGGTTAGGGGTGTTACACTAAGGGTTTTTCCAGATTCCAGTGGCACCGGAGGATTAAGAGAAGACGATGTTTACATGTCCATTTGGCACGTTCGCTTACGAACGGATGTCGTTCGGGCTTTGCAATGCGCTAGTCACGTTTTGAAGGTGTATGGTAAGCATATATTCTGACTATGTTGAGAAAATAATTGAGGTGTTCATGGACGACTTTACTATGTCTGGTGAGTCTTTTGAGGTGTCAAATCTTGCAAAAAATTTGGAAAGATGCTTAAAATTTAATCTTGTTATAATTTATGAGAAATGCCATTTTATGGTGGATAAAGGATTAATCCTAGGTCATATCATTTCTACTGAGGGAATTTCTATCGATAAAGCAAAAATTGACATCATTAACTCACTACCATACCCTACAAATGTGAGGGAGATTCGTTCTTTCCTTGGTCATGCAGGTTTCTACAAGCAGTTCATTAAAGACTTTTCAAAAATTGCACAACCGCTTCGTAATCTCTTACAGAAGGACAAGGGGTTCGAGTTTGACCGATCATGCAGAGATGCGTTTGACACGCTCAAACATAAGCTCATTTTGGCACCTATCGTTCAACCACCAAATAGGAATTATCCTTTCGAAATAATGTGCGACACAAGTTGTAACACCCCTAACCCGTGTCCGTCGCCGGAACAGGATTTCAGAGCATTACTGGAACTTTAGGAAACATTTACAGATAATTCATGCAAGTTACTATTCATTAACCGAGATTATTCATTACGTCCCTTAAATATACCCTTGAGGCCCAATACAAGCATTAGAAACGAGTCGAGGCTTAATCGGGACCTCTAAATTTTTTTCGTAAAATTACAAAATTTTTCTAAGGTGCAGGGCTCACACGCTCGTGTGGTCCAAAGGACACGCCCGTGTGACCCTGGGACACGCCCGTGCTACAGGCCGTGTTCGATTTAGGTTGCTCTCTGACTTGCGCCACACGGCCATGCCACACGCCCGTGTGCTAGGCCGTGTGGTTAATTAATTCAATTTGAATTAGGTACAGGTTTGACACGGCCAAGACACACGCCCGTGTTGTAGGCCGTGTAGCACACACGACTGGGACACACGCCCGTGTCTCTGCCCGTATGCTCAATTCTGAGCATTTTGTTTCTCAAAATTTAGGTACAGGGGACACACGGCCTGACTGCATGCCCATGTACTCGGCCGTGTGTGACACACGGTCTAGACACACGCTCGTGTGGACAAAATAAAGTCATTTCTAGCTTCATTTTTCACCCAAAATCACATTCAGGACCTGCACTTGAAACCCACATCCAATACCAACCAATTCAAGCATTCAAAATAAGCAATTCCATCATTCAACATGGCATACCATTTCAAGCACAAGTGTTTATAAACTTACCTTGGTTTAACTTACGCAATAACAACATTTGATCATATATACTTAACATAACACATATGTATATATATCATAATAACCTACTTAGTCATACCAAAATGAACCATTACTAGCCATTCCAATGGCTAGGTTACAAAACATCTTTTTCAAGCCACCTATGGCCAAGTTGTCCTATACATGCCATTATACCAAAATGATTTTTACTAAGTATACCCAAAATGACTAGTTGATAGTGTGACGATGCTCCAATGATCTCCAACCTTTTCGAGCTTCCGAGCACTATAAAATAGGGGAAAGCAAAACGGAGTAAGCATTACATGCTTAGTAAGTTCGTATAACGGAAACTAAACCTACCAATCCCGTTTATTAAGTCTAATCATACAATATCATTTTTTCCATCCATTAGCAATATTTCCTAAACACATGCACTCAATCAAACATGTTAGTCACCAAAATCTTCATATCAATCAAGTAAACATAGATGAGCTCATCAAGCAATATTCTTTCGAGTCATTATCATTTCATCTTATAATCCTCATGCCGTGTCAAGAGTTGTGTTCGTTGAATCATTGAAATTTTGATGGATACTCAAGTAGTACACTCGAGGTGTACAATTCGATAATCCGTCAATTCTTATTCAAGGGTACCCATTAGGGTTCTTTGTAACGCCCCGAATTTGGGCCGAGAAGGAATGGGCCTTGTGTGTGGGATCAGCTAGGAGACTGCACATAAAATATTTATGTGCGCAAGAAAATGACACAAGTTGCTTGTTTGCTTTAATGGCTAAGTGATTTGGGAGTGTTTGGGAGTGTTTGAGAAGTCCTGGGTTCAAGCCCTAGCTTTTGCAAAATTTTGGTTTTCTCTTAAGTGAACCTTGGTATTAGCATGTAGGCTTTAAAATAAATTATGGCGGGATGGGTGACACAAGTTGAGCTTGTAGTCCAGTGGCAAGGTGGTGTTAGGAGTATGCATGTGGTCTGAGGTTCAAGTTAGGGCGTGTGCGGAATTGTTTGTTGTTCTTTGAATAAACCTGGATATTAGCATGAAGGCTTTATAAAATATTGAGGATAAGTTATGACATAAAGAGCCTATTGGCTTGATGGTAAGTGGCATGGTAAAGCTTCAAAGGGGGATGGTGTTCGAGTCACGCCTGGAACGAAGAAATATTTATTTTGCTAACATGGGACGACAAGGGTTGGAAGTGGATTCAAACTCTGTCGAGCGAAAGTTTGAACTGGTCTTGGAGTTGTTGTGGAGCGATATGGGGAGTGATATGGGGAGAGGTTTGTGGAGGAAAGTTAGGAATTTGAAGTGTGTGGGATGTGTAGTACCGAATTGGGAGTGCTACTACTCAGAATTTCGGCAAAGGTGGCTTTTGATAGTAGTTCTGATTTCGGTTTTCTTTCTTTTGGGCACTTTACTTCTTTTGTGTTTCCTTCTGTCCGAATGGCTATTGTTCTTGGTAACGTAAAATCATTTTGGTTAATTCCTGGTAAGCAAGTGCCTCTTTGTACCTTTCGGGTTTCTTTCCTCTGCTATTCTCATTTTGCCGAAAGTGTCAATTACCGAAACCTCTCCTTTTCTCTTCTCATTCCCATATTTTCCCTTTACTGAAACTATTCTTCTCCTCTTAGTTCTCCTACATTTTTCCCTTTTAGCCGAATACAGTCTTCTCCTTCCCTAATATTCTATTCTTCCTTCAGTCTTCTCTGAGCCGACCATCCCTCCTTCTTCCCTTTCGGGTTCTTGTCTGCTACTCGGTGTTTGGTGGATTGTTTGGTGTCTTTGGGGTGGTAGTTCGGTCTTCTTTGGAGTTTTACCAAATCGGTGGGGTGCGTTGGGGTAAGAGAGATCGAGGAGCGAAGTAGGGCAAAGATTATTCAAGTCATCAAACTCTGTCTCTCGTTAAGGGTAAGATCACTACCATACTCTTAGATTAGGCCGAATATCCATGTGGTTGGTAAGTTAGCATTTGTGGATTAAGGCCACATATTTAATCACTATTTTGGTTAATACGATCTGTTTTGGTACAAATATTCGGCATAGGCGTGTGATCAATCCTAATCGGTGGTCTTAAGAGATTAAAGTCAGTCGTTAAGCAAGGTTGGTAGTTGGAGATTTCTCGCGTGAATCCACAAACAGGTGTGTATCTGTACACCATAAATCATTACTGTCGTAAAGTTGAAAGAGTGTGTGTAATCACACTATCTCCGCTATGAATCAGCAAAAGTCGAAAAGCCGAAACATCGGCATTTGAGGCCTCACGAGTGTGCGACCGCTCGTGTGGAAAAACCAAGCCCACAACCGAGGGCGGTAGACTAAAGAGGCCACTACGAGGGTTCGCATGCACTTGGGCCGTTATGGGCCTCGTTGGGCCGAAATGGGTCGTGTGGGCCCAATGGGCTTGTGGGCCCTACATGGATAAAATTTACGAAAAGTGGCAGAAACTGGATTGGGGTATGTAGATCACATAGCCGTGATTGAATTTGGGCCAAATGGGTCACACGAGCATGTGGGCCCATTTGGGCTGAATAATGGCCTTTGAGCCCATTTACACTGTTTCGACCAAATGGATTATCTGTGTTGCTCGAGGCAACTGTAGGCCTTCGAAAGGGTCGTTAACTGTATCGAGACCCCTAGGGAGTAAAATGACTAAAATACCCCTAGGGAGTAAAATTACCGTAATACCCCTGTAGGGTAAAATGACTGTAATACCCCTGTAGGGTAAAATGACCGTAATACACCTGTAGGGTAAAATGACCGTAATACCCCTATAGGGTAAAATGACCGTAATACCCCTGTAGGGTAAAATGACTGTAATGCCCCTGTAGGGTAAAATGACCGTAACGCCCCTGTATGGTAAAATGACCGTAATGCCCCTGTAGGGTAAAATGACCGTAATATCCCTGTAGGGTAAAATGACCGTAATGCGCTTGTAGGGTAAAATGACCGTAATGCCCCTGTAGGGTAAAATGACCGTAATACCCCTGTAGGGTAAAATGACCGTGATGCTCCTGTAGGGTAAAATGACCGTAATAGGGTAAAATGATCGTAATACCCCTATAGGGTAAAATGATCGTAATGCGCTTGTAGGGTAAAATGACCGTAATGCCCCTGTAGGGTAAAATGACTGTAATACCCCAGTAGGGTAAAATGATCGTAATACCCCTTTAGGGTAAAATGACTGTAATACTCCTGTATGGTAAAATGATTGTAATGCCCCTGTAGGATAAAATGACCGTAATGCCCCTGTAGGGTAAAATGATCGTAATACCCCTGTAGGGTTAAATGACCGCAATGCGCTTGTAGGGTAAAACGACCGTTTGCCCCTGTAGGGTAAAATGACCGTAATACCCCTGTAGGGTAAAATCACCGTAATGCGCTTGTAGGGTAAAATGACTGTAATACCCCTGTAGAGTAAAATGACCGTGATGCCCCTGTAGGTAAAATGATTGTATTACCTCTGTTAAGTGAATTGAACAATATACCCCCAAAGGGTAAAATGACTATGTTGCCCCTCGAGGGAAAATGATTGATTTGTTTGCGATGTAAATGATTGATTTGTCTGTGACGTAAATGACTGATCTGTCTGTGATTTGTATGTCTGATTTCGAGCATGGCATTTTGCATACACGACATACTGCATGGGGTTGGGATACTGTTATGGAGGAAGTACTGTACTGGTGGCTCTGCCACAACCATTGTTACTGGTGGCTTTGCCACATATACTGTTACTGGAAGCTTTGTTGCGATACCATTGCTAGCAGCTTTGTTGCGATGCTACTGATGGCTGTGTGCCGATCATATCACTGCTACTGATGGCTTTGTGCCGATCATAGTACAACTACCAATGGCTCTGTGCCAATCATAGTACAACTACCAATGGCTCTGTGCCGATCATATTACAGCTACTGATGGCTTTGTGTCGATCATACTACAACTACCGATGGCTTTGTGTCGATCATATTACTATACTCACGGCGTTATAGCTATCCTGTTTCTGACTCTTAGCCATTCGACATCGGGAGCTTTCTTTGCGGTGCGATGAGTGCCGCAACCGTCGCGATATTGGTGTGTTGGCGGGGTGGGTCGATTTAATCCCCACATGGTGTGTTGGTTGGTACGGGTGGTGTGTTGGCTGGATTGGGATGGGTTGCATGATTGCATTGTTGCATTTCATTCATCGATCATCATCCATTGTATTGGGCTCGGGGCCACATGTATTCATTTTCGATTCTATTATCTTGTTTTGTGCTAAGGCCCACCTTTGCCTTTGTTACTAAACAGGCTCGGGCCTGCATCATTATTGCATGTATTACTGATTGAGTGATAGGGGGATTACACACTGAGTTTTCATAAACTTACCCTTTCTTTTAACTGTACAAGTAATCCCCAGCCTTAGACGATTTGGAGCCGTCAGAGACTCGGAGGTGGCCACACGATCACTGATGGTTGTTTTAGACTTATACATTTCTTTCTTATTGGGCTATTGATTCTGTAATAAGGCCTCTTAAACCTAAGTTATGCTATTTTGGCTTTATTTATTTGATACTTAACTGATAGTGATAGAACACTGGTTTTCAAAAAGATTAATTGTTTTCAAACACCGCGTTTCGTAACATTTTGGATATTGCTTCCGCAACAAATAATATTTTTAAAGTAAAGACGTTTTAATTGGCTAGTAAATGGTTAAGATGTTTTGAGTTTTAACAAAGAGATTTCAACTCAGAAACTAATTTCTCCCAACAAGTCCAATTTTTGAAAGACACATCAACGTGACACGCCAGATTCGGCCATAACGTCTAGGCCGGGTTTGGGGTGTTACAATCTTAACCAAGGAACAGACTCTCGAGCCACATATCGTATAACAGGATTACCAGTCGAGGCTAAATCCTTTATATAACGTATGCTTAGAAGAGCTCGATTAGCATTACAAGTTCAGGCTAAACCCTAATCATAACATATACTCGAGAGGTATTATATCAAGATTACCCGTCTTGGCTAAGTCCTTTCTATAATGAGGTCAATAGGATTACTCATCTGAGATAAATCCCGTCTACAACAAATGTCGGACCTCATCCATTTCAGGAAAGCACGTATAATCATCAGAATTCAATATTCAATCGGGACTTACCCCTTTTTCACAATTACAAGCATGTATTAAATTTTCCATCATAGCATACAAGTAATGCACATAAATATAAATCACATTACATACAACACAACATTCAATTTACATAATTACATGCTCGATTTAGTTACACGAACTTACCTCGACACTTGTTTGCGAAAATAATCTACTAATCCGAAACCTTTTCCTTTCCTCGATCTAACCTCGAATTTGAGTTGTTCGGTCTATATAAATAACTTTAATCATCAATTCCATACATTTTATACTTATTGGGACTCAATTTATGCCCTAGGCAAAATTACCATTTTGCCCCTAACTTTTACATAAATTCGAATTTCGTCCCTAGGCTCGAAAAATGAAATTTGTGTAATCTACTCCCTATTCCATGTAACATCCGGGATTTAGGGGTTATGCATTTAATGCATAACTCATAAGCTAGTAGGCTTTGAGTGTGTTTGGAGGTGTTTTAGGGGTTTTGAGAACCCTAGGATGTAGGAACGTGGCTTAGAAAAAAATATTGGATTTCAAGCTTGGGAAGGGGAGCCAAAGGAGTGAGGTCTTAAAGGAATAAGTGGTGGAGTTTATGTCACAAAAAGGGAAGTAGTAAAGTGGCAATGGAGCGCCTAGGTGCAAGGGGAGAGGGTGGCGTCACATGGAGTGTCAGGGGAGAGGAGGTTCGAGCAGCGTGGGAAGCTGTGGGAGCTTTTATTTTTGCGTCAAAGAGGAAAGGAGTTGGGCGGCTATTGGACTTTCAAATGGATGAGGATGAAGCTTGTTTTTTTTTATTTTGAATTTCGGCTAGAAGGGAAGGATAGATGTGGACTCATTCAAAATTGTTTGAATGAGTGTTGAAGAGAAAATATAGGAGAAAATTATGGGATTTGAGAGGGGGATGAGAAGTGGCCGGCCAAGGGAATCTCTTGGTGATTATTTTCGGTTTTGAAGGGGTGGTAGTGTGTGCCGAAATTTAGTCTTTGTGTGTGCTAAATTCTTTCTTTTTCATCTTTGTGTTTTGCCGAATTTTTTACACCCTATTTCCCTTTGACAAAAGCCGAAAGTTAGAACCTTTTGTGCATCTATTTTCTTTCTTCTTTCACATCTTTTCTTTTCTCTTTGCTTGAGCCGAAATCACTCTTAAACCTTGCCATTGCCGAATTCTATTAAGATTCACACTCCTCCATCTTTTGACAAAGGCGAAACCTCTCCACCATTAGTCACCATTGCCGAATATTCCAACTCCATTTAGGAGTCCTTGTCGAATCTTTCAGCCTCTCATTCTCCCTCCTATTTCGCAGATCTTTGAAGCCATAGCCGAATCCCTATTGAAGGTGTTGTCGAGTACTTGCTTGTGATCTCTCTCTCTCTTCAAACGTGTAGTGGTGAGTGTTCTTTCATTATCAATCGGATTGGGTACTCCTTCTATTAGTGTGCTGAAATCATGTAGTTAGGCCTTAGGGATGGCCGAGTGTTTATGGGGTTTTTATCTAGTGTTTCTTTTGTATGTAGCCAAAGGAAGGAAGCACTAAGGATTCTCTCGGGATTTGATCCATCAAGGTAAGTGATATGAGGTATTCGGCCAAGGGCTATTTTCAAGGGATTTATGCTTAAAGTCGATTCTAACATGTGGCATATAGGGATTTCGACAGTTTCAGTAACAAGTACTGTTTCGGGTTTTGGTAAGTAATGTAGTTTTGGCCAAGGGATGTATCCATAGGTATTCATGTGTTGAAGTCGAACCTAACATCTAGCATGCAGGGATTTCGTCAACTTCATAGACAAGTGGTGATTCGGGTTTTAGATTAGTAAGGTGAGGAGGATTGTGATATTCGGCCATAGGCCATATTGGTTATTAAGTAAGGCCGATTCTAACTATGATGTGTAGGTAGGATTTCGACAGAAGGAGTGAGCAGGAGCCTTCGGGATTCAAGATCGATTTGGGTAAGGATGTTTAGTAGTAGTTTTTATTTGTTTAAAATCTTGTATTAATCAGGATTTTCTGATTAAGCGTATTCGATGGATGTGGGAACCAGTCAAGAAGGAAAAGGGGTAGTTCCTATCCCTAAGTTTAAGAGGAGATCCGTCTCCGCGGTACGAGATTGACCACTAGGGTGTGGGCCAGCAGCAGAGCAAGAGAGTAGGCAGATAGCGGTAGTTTCGCTTAGTGATAGCATCGGGATTGAGAGCGTAGTGCTTCAAGTTATCAGGTGTGTAGTTAGCCTACCATTTTCCGGGATTTATGTGATACTTGCATGTGTTGTATATGTGTTATATATGTGCTAATAAGTGCAGTGGCAATTATGAAATGGATGCCCTTAAAGGGGTACGTCAATAATCAGGTTAGTACCAAATATGATGAAATGTGGATTATGAATGTGAATACGATTGAATGCTTGGATAACATGTACATGCATTATTTATCATGACATTATTATATGTTGCATGTGCATGGGATGGGTTATGAATATGAAAGAAGATGCGGGTGTACTTCGAGCACGTGGTTTGATGTTAGCCATGAGCTACATCGTGGATTGGCGCCGATCGAGGTCGCGTTGTGGATTACTTGTGATTAAGTTCACGTGGATTGATGAGTGGCTCTGTGCCTCATCGTGGTTGATATCGGCTGTGTGCCATATCGTGGTTGATGAGTGGCTATGTGCCTCATCGTGGTTTGATGTTAGCTACGAGCTACATCGTGGACGACATTAATTGCCGAAATGGTGTGTAACGGTTGGAGGGTGATTTAGAAATCCCCTGGTGTGTGGTGGCTGGATACGGGGGTGTGTAGAGGATGGACCCTAGGTTGGGTTGGGTGCACTTTGCATGATTATGTGTGGCATTGTGGTTATTGATGTGGTAATGGGCCAAGCCTAATATGTGGAATCATGTGGTTAATTACATTATGATCCGATATGTGGTATGGATATGGGCCAAGGCCAAATTGTGATATTATGTGAATAAATTGCCTTGTTATCTGTCATGTGGGTTGATATGTGGTTTGATATGTGGGTGGAATTCAAAGTGGACTAATTACACATCGAGTGCATTAGACTCACCCAAATTTTTATCAAACATCGCGGTGATACGTGATGCTTGGACCGGGTTGGAGAGGATACGAGGTGGCCATGCGAGAAGATGTTTTATTTATTTTATGCGATTTAATATTAAGTATTTTTGAATAATTATTTGATGTAATAAGGGCCACTTAAAGTATTTGAAGTTTATTGTTATGTTTTAGTTTGATGGATGATTAATTTACTATTTGGAAATGATTTCATTTTTAGCAACTTATATCTTAAAAATATTTATATTAAAGTTTTAATTCCGGATAATTGGTAACATCAAAGTTTTACTCAGAATTTTAAACATACAATATTCTACAAACGACAATAAATTTTAAAGTTTTTATCTTTAAGTCAAAATCTTTTCAAACGTTTTCCGCAGTGGCATTCTAAATTCGGTCGTGGTGTATGGGCCGGGTTTGGGGTGTTACATTCCAAGCCTAACCAAAATCCTATTACAAAATTTACAGCACATGTATTCATAAAAATTCAGAATTTTTCATCAAATTTCACAACTTTACATTTTAGTCCTTAAATCATGTTTTCATCAAAAATCACTTTGTAAAAGTTGATTATCTATCAATAACCTTTCATTTTCTACCATAAATTTCAAATTTTCAGCATATACATCCATGACCCATTTTCCATACTTTAATAACTTTTCAAATTAATCCCCCCAAATAGATATATTAGACTATTCCGATTTCAGAAATGTCAAAACTACTAAAAACGGGACAAGAAAACTTACCCAATTAGGCCTTGAAAGTTTCTTCTCTTTCTCCTAGGGTTTCCATGTGTTTTTAGGTTGAAGATGATGAGAAAATAAGATGATATTTTCTTTTCATCTTTTAATTAATTAAGTATTTTGCTATTTCCAATTTAGTCCTTGCTCTTTTTCCATATTTCCATGGATGAGTCACCAAGAAAATCTACATGCTTTTCTTAATGGTCTAATTACCATATAAGGACCTCTAGTTTTGAATTCCATAGCTATTTAATCCTTATAGCTACTAGAATTCAACTTTTGCGTTTTATGCGATTTAGTCCTTCTCGTAATTAAGCACTTAATCGATAAAATTTCGTATCAAAATTTTCATACAACATGTCTATCATAATACGGACCATATAATAAAATAAAAATAAACTTTATTTTTGGGTCAGATTTGTGGTCTCGAAACCACTATTCCGATTTCACTGAAAAATGGGCTGTTACACAAGTGACCATCATTGGGCAAAGAATCGAGAAAGAACCACACGCTATCTCCTATGCATCTAAGACTTTGAATGCTGCCCAAAGCAATTACTCGACTACTAAAAAAGAGTTTCTAGCTATAGTCTTTGCTTTGGAAAAAATTCTTTCGTATTTATTAGGGACTAAGATTGTTGTTTTCTCTGATCATGCAGCTCTTAAATATCTGATCGGGAAAAGGAAGTAAAATCGAGGCTTATTAGGTGGATATTACTTTTGCAAGAGTTCAATCTCGAAATAAAGGATAAGAAATGACAGAAAATTTGTTAGCTGACCACCTGAGCCAAATACCTCCATCGAAGGATGTCACACCACTTAAAGACGATTTTCCGAATGAAAGTCTGCTTGCTACTCAAACAATTTTCCCTTGGTACGCAAACATGGTGAATTACCCCGTTACACATACAGTCTCTTCTAACTTATCACGATCTGAAAAAGATAAGATGAAACGTGAATCACGATACTATGTTTTGGACGACCCCTACCTTTGGAAATACTGTTCCGATCAGGTAATTCGATGATGCATTGCAGAAACTGAGGTAAAATTTATTCTTTCTTTTTGTCATTCTAATGAATGTGGTGGATATTTTGGCCCTAAATGAACTACGCATAAAGTACTTGAATGTGGACTATATTGGCCACATATTTTCGAGATGCATATTTGTTCTGTAAAACATGTGAAAAGTGTCAAAGGGTAGGAAACTTGAGCCAGAAAAATGAAATGCCTCTAAACCCTGTACATGTCTGTGAAATATTTGATATATGGGGCATTGATTTTATGGGACCTTTTATCTCATCATACGGTAACGTTTATATTTTACTTGTTGTTGACTATGTGTCAAAGTGGGTGGAAGCAAAAGCCACTCTTCATGCTGACGCCAAAACGGTAATCAATTTTCTAAAGAGTTATATTTGTTCCAGTTTTGGCACACCGCGAGAATTGATCAGTGATCGGGGAACGCATTTTTTTAATAAGGTAATTGATACACTTTTGAAAAAATATGGGGTAGTGCAATGAGTCGCTACGGCTTATCACCCTCAATCAAACGGTCAAGCGAAAATGTCGAATCGAGAAATCAAGTTGATTTTGGAGAAAACCATTAAGCTGGATAGGAAAGATTGGAGTTTGCGACTAAATGATGCATTGTGGTCATACCGTACAACTTATAAAGGACCCATAGGTATGTCTCCTTATCGACTAATTTTTGGTAAACCATGTCATCTTCCTGTTGAACTAGAACATAAAGAATTTTGGGCGGTCAAGCAATGCAACATGGAGCTGAAAGCTACAGGTAAGTATCGTAAGTTACATATTCAGGAACTTGAGGAAATTCGACGAGAAGCGTATGAAAGTTCCCAAATTTATAAGGATAAGATCAAGGCATACTTTGATCAGAAGATAACCCGTAAAAAATTTTTGGTAGGACAGAAAGTATTACTCTATGACCCTACATTAAGAATTTTTGTAGGTAAGCTTCGGACTAAGTGGTTAGGGCCTTTTGTTATTACTCACGTATTTCTACATGGTGTAGTCGAGGTTAAAAGCGAAGAATCCGAAAAAAATTTCAAGGTCAGTGGACAACAATTAAAGCCTTTTTACAAAAATTTTCAAGTCCACATGGTTGAGGAATTAGTACTCGAAGAGACGGTTAAATAAATTTCCATGTCATCGAGCTAACGACGTTAAACGAAAGCGCTTTTTGGGAGGCAACCCAAATTTATTTTCATTTTTTTAATTTTGAGTTTAAGTAAAATTTAGGTTGTAAATAAATAAATAATTTTTTTTAATCCAGTTAATTTGATGTTTTGAGGAACGTAATGGAGGTTGTGAATTTTCTAAAAGTCAGATAATGATGGTGGCGTGGGCACGACATGCTAAATGGTGACAATTATTTACCTACAAATAAATAAAACCAACATCTCTAACCTTTATAAAAACCCCAAAACTCAAATCTAATATACCCAGCCACCAACACAATACCCACCCCAAATCCACTTACCCAAATACCAAATTACCCACATAATAAATCCAATACCAATGCCAAGATCCAAAATCCCTACTAGCCCAAACAGAACCCTAAGAGAGAAAAAAGGGGGGGGGGGAAGAAGAGAATTGGGCTGAATGGCCTAGCAGGACCAAAGAAAAAAAAGAAATGGACAAGAGGCCCAAACCAACCACAAGGAAAAAAGAGAGAAAAAAAGAAAAAGAAAAAATAAAACACCCAAATCCATAAATTCCCAAACCCTTTTCTTCTTCATCTTCTCCAAAAAGAAAAAAAAAACCCTAACTCCTTAAACACAACACCACACTGCCGCCGCGGTCGAGTATCGTTGCCACCATCGCCGTTCGCCATCTTCGTCAGGCACGGACCTCGCGAGTCACCGTTGTCTTGCCGCTGTCGCCGTCGTCGAATGCCACTCTGCAAAGCACCATCATTCTTCCCCTTTATTCATTCGCTGTCGTCGAACTAGGACACCACCAAATTGACGCGGCCTCGCCACTTCTCCCATTACTAACCTACATTCTCGCGACACTGCTCCTCCCTCCCCCAAACACCATCTCATCTATTTCTTCTTTTTCTCCAAAATCACTAAACACCCAAAGCACCCCTCCCACCCCCTTAATCGACGCCATACCTAAAATCCCTACCGTCACCCTTCAAAAAATTGACCTAAACCACGCCGACCATCGTCTGCCTCTGTCGCCGCTATTTATCGCCGTCATTTTCCACCGTTGTTGCCCGCACCACTGTAGCAAGCAGAACTGTTTATTCGTGAAGCTTGTTGGAAACACATAAATTTATATACTTTTTCATGCCCTTTTTGACCCAAATTCATGCGGTTTCGAGTAAATTCTTGTCGGAAAATAATTAAATATTATAAAATAATTAAATTGTGCTAAAAATATGAACATGATGACTTTTAGTTAATTTTATAGTTAATTTTGACTTATTTTGACTATTTTCGACAGATTCGCACAAAGGGCGAAAATTGGCTTGGCAGACACTGCTCGAAGAATAAACCCGAGAAGCAATTTGAAGTATCGAAGCAAATTTATTTCCAGCCCAAGATGGTCCAATTATGAATATTTAATCATAACATAATTAATTTTAATTTATTCCCAATTTAATTTGGGTTAAATAAATTAATCTTAATTAATTATGAAAAAGGCCCAGTTGAACCGCATCAGTTGAACAAAACCGGTTGAACCGAACCAGCCACTAATTCGGTAGCCCAAACCGTCCACATTACTGGCCTAAATCAGCTTATTAGCTGATTAACTAAGCTTGCTAAGAATCCCTTGAAGACCTTTCAAAATTGCATTCAAACCCCTCCAAAAATTATGGCGTTGTAGATTTGCCCCTTGCTATTTTTAGCAAAGTTGAATCCATCAACTTTGCCACATAGGTGGCCGGCCAAGGGAGGCCTCTTTTGCTGCTGCTATTTGCTATTTTTAGCAGCCTTGATCACCTATAAATACACCCCTTGCTGCTCATTCAAAACACACCTCAAGCATCCAACATTCTCTTCTCTCACTTTCTCTCAATTTCCATTTTTTCCATTTTCCCTTTGTGTGTTCTTGTGCCGATTTCTCCTCTTGGAAAAGAGGTATTTTCCAGCCATTTGGAGCAGCAATTGGAATGTTCATAAGCCACCTTGATAGCCGAGGCCAACGAAGAATGAAGAACGGAGCAATCAGTCAAGCCACGGAGAAACACCAGATTTGCTTCTTATTCCCTATCTCTTTTAATTTTCGTTGTTGTTTTGACAAACATGTTTATGAATATTTATGCTTTTGGAATGATTAATTTAATCAATTTAGCTTGAATTTAATTCGTGTTGGGTTGATTGCATTTCGTCCTATTAAATTATTAAAATTGTGTTTATACTGTTAAAAGGCCTCGGTAAAATGCTTGATTAAGTAAAATCATGTTTAAGTTATCTAGCATTCTAATTGTTTAGATAGCTAATGAATTAATTATCTAAACGCGTTGGAATTGTAATTAATGGACACAATACTTAATCTGTGCATGTTTAATTCTTCTAAGGTAGCTGAAGATTAAATTAGCATTGTATTTGGAGATACATATGCCTTGCATAACTTGCAGGATTTTTGTGATTAAGTGTTTCAAGGTAAAAATACTTTGTTAACTCGCATGATCTTTTATATGCTTATTAGGTTGAATTAATTAGTTGAATCATATAGAAATATGTGAGAGATTGTTTAATTTAATAAGCATGTATGTGCAATAACATGTTTACTTTTAGAAGTCTGTTTAATCGATCGAATTTTGCATAGAAATATGTACAAGAGATGAATGGATTTTTATTTGTAAGTATGTTCATAAGTTAGCAAATTACCGAGTTGCCATGTTTTAACAAGTATAAACACGAGTTTAATAATTCTAAGGTAAGAAATGTCACAATTATGTCATCTTGATTAAAATCAGCTTTTGAAATCGTGCATTAGAACTTTGTTTTATTTTACTTTGTTTTTCCTTTAGTTTTTAAATATTTCTTAAATCCAAATATTTTCCCTTCACCAAAGTGTTTAAAATCATTTTCATAAATATTTCTTTTACAGTCCCTGTGGGTACGATAACTCGACATTTACTTGTCACTTTATTACATGTTACCATTGTGTACACTTGCACATTTCCACTGTTCCAAGTTTTTGGCGCCGTTTCTTCGGTGTTGTTTTTTCAAAGCCATTATTCGTAAATTTGTTTTACATTTTGGTATTTATTTTTGTCTTGAAATTTTTACTTACTCGGTTTTTTCGTGATTATTTTAGGTGTTTATGAGTATTGACCAGATTATTGACTTACTCCTGTGGACCCGAAATAGAACGAACCTTTCGACAACGAAGAAGACAAGCAAACGAGAGAGAAGGACCGAAGAGATGAACTTGAGAATATGAACCAAGGAAATGGAGCAAACCACGCTCGTAATCTTATCCTTATTGCTGATGATAGGGATAGAGCCTTAAGACAATATGCCGTGCCAGTATTTAACGATCTTAATCCGGGTATTAGGAGACCCAAAATTGAGGCACAGCAATTCGAGCTGAAGCCAGTCATGTTCCAGATGCTTCAGACAGTGGGCCAATTCAGTGGAATGCCTACTGAAGATCCTCATCTTCACTTAAGACTATTTATGGAAGTGAGCGATTCTTTCAAGTTAGCTGGAGTTTCTGAAGATGCCTTACGATTAAAGTTGTTCCCATATTCGTTAAGGGACAGAACTCGTGCCTGGTTGAATTCATTGCCACTGAACTCCATTTCTACATGGCAAGAGTTAGCCGAGAGATTCCTCATGAAGTATTTTCTGCCAAGAAAGAATGCTAAGCTGAGGAACGAGATCACTGCTTTCCACCAAATGGATGACGAGCCCTTGTATGAGGCATGGGAAAGATTTAAAGAGTTATTACGAAAATGCCCTCATCATGGAATCCCTCATTGCTTTCAACTTGAAACATTCTATAATGGTCTCAACGCCCACACAAGGATGGTAGTGGACGCCTCTGCTAATGGTGCTCTCCTTTCTAAGTCTTATAATGAGGCTTATGAAATTATTGAGAGGATTGCCAGCAACAATTATCAATGGCCAACCAGTCGTGCAGCGTCAGGAAGACGAGTCGCTGGATTTCATGAAGTAGACGCTCTTACTTTACTCACATCTCAGGTATCATCGATATCCTCAATGCTTAAAAATCTTACTACTAATGGGTCTAATAGTTTTGCAGCACAACCGCCTAATCAATTTGAAAATATAGCCTGTGTTTATTGTGGGGAGGGACATTTGTTCGAAGAATGTCCGTCGAACCCAGAATCTGTATACTACATGGGTAATCAGAACCAAAATCGAGGAAGGCAACGACTGCAATCAAATTTTTATAACCCATCGTGGAGGAACCACCCAAATTTCTCCTGAAGTAACCAAGGGGCTGGAACCAGTACCACTTCCACTCAACCCAAACCAACCCAGCCGCCTAATTTTCCGTAACAAATTCAGAAACCAGTTCAAGCTGAGGCATCCAATAGCCTGGAGAGTTTGCTAAAGACATACAATGTAAAGAATGATGCCTTGATCCAGAGCCAAGCAGCTACATTGAAGAATTTGGAGAATCAAGTGGGCCAGCTTGCAACTGAACTTAGAAACTGACCACAGGGTACCTTACCCAGTGATACGAAAAATTCGAGAAATCCGGGAAAAGAGCATTGCAAATCGTTGACATTGAGGGGCGAAAAGATAGTAGAGCCCAACATTGTCGAAGTTGAAAAGGAGCAAGCTGATGCTCAAGAAGAAGTTCAACCAAGTGTTAAAACCCCAGTTTCACCAGAACCGAAATCTGCAAAACCATGCAAAGTAACCTCAGGACCAGTTAATTCTGATCAACAAACAACTTCATTAGATGCAGAATTACAGCCAAAGGTGAATCAACCAGAATCAGTTCCAGTAATGAAACCGCCACCACCCTACCCTCAAAGACTTCAGAAGCCGATGCAGGAGATTCAATTTAAGAAGTTCCTTGACGTACTCAAGCAACTTCACATCAACATTCCGTTGATCGAAGCACTTGAGCAAATGCCGAACTATGTCAAGTTCATGAAAGATATCTTGTCTAAGAAATGAAGGCTTGGAGAATTTGAGACGGTAGCTCTGACGAAGGAATGTAGTGCATACCTTCAGAACAAACTACCCCCAAAATTGAATGATCCTGGATGTTTCACCATACCATGCAATATTGGATCAACATATTATGGTAAAGCATTATGTGAATTAGGCGCAAGTATAAACTTGATGCCTATGTCAATATTTAGGAAGTTGGGGATAGGAGAAGTTAGACCAACTACGGTTACACTTCAACTAGCAGATCGATCTTTAGCGCATCCAGAAGGAAAAATCGAGGACGTATTGGTACGTGTAGATAAATTTATCTTCCCTGTTGACTTTGTAATTCTAGACTTTGAAGTAGATAAAAAAGTGCCAATTATCCTAGGAAGACCATTCCTAGGAACTAGAAGGACCCTTATTGATGTGCAAAAGGGCAAGCTGACTATGCGTGTTCAGGATGATCAGGTAACATTTAATGTTTTTAAGTCAACGCGATTTCCCGACACAATGGATGATTGTTCTGCATTAGCCGATTTAGAGGAATTAATAGTAGAGAAGGAACTTAACTGTGTTGAGGACCCACTGGAAAGAATTTTGACATTAGATCCCCCAAATGATGAAGAGGAGGATGAATACTTAGCTTTGCTAGAAGCTAATCAAAAGGGATTTAATCCGCAATCCCGTTTTGAATCTTTGGAATTAGAGAAAAGAGATTACAGCCAACCAAAAGCATCAATCGAGGAGCCACCTAAGTTAGAGCTCAAGGTATTACCTTCACACTTAAAGTACGTTTATTTAGGTAACGCTTCTACTCTGCATGTGATTGTTTAAGCAGAATTAACTACTGAACAAGAAGAGAAACTTATCATAGTTTTGAAACAATTCAAGAAGGCTATCGGATGGACCATAGCCGATATTCGCGGTATTAGCCCATCTGTATGCATGCACAAGATCATATTAGAAGATGGCGAGAGAGGAACGATTGATGGACAACGGAGACTGAACCCCATCATGAAAGATGTAGTGAAAAAGGAAATTATCAAGTGGTTGGATGCGGGTATAATTTACCCCATCTCGCAGCGATTCATGGGTGAGTCCGATCCGATGCGTGCAGAAGAAAGGAGGTATCACGATCGTGGAGAACGAGAACAACGAGTTGATACCAACGAGGACAGTTATGGGATGGAGAATCTGTATCGATTACCAGAAGCTGAACAAGGCGACTAGGAAAGATCACTTTCCTCTACCGTTCTTGGACTAGATGCTGGATAGACTCGTAGGACAAGATTACTACTGTTTTCTCGATGGATACTCAGGGTATAATCAGATTACAGTAGCACCTGAAGATCAACACAAAACGACATTCACCTACCCGTACGGTACATTTGCATTTAGACGCATGCCATTTGGTTTATGTAATGCACCTGCTACATTTCAAAGATGTATGATGTCTATTTTCACTGACATGGTTGAGAAGTATTTGGAAGCTTTCATGGATGATTTCTCCGTATTCGGAGATACTTACGATGATTGCTTAGCCAATCTAGCTAAGGTACTGAGGCGATGTGAAGAAACGAATCTCGTACTCAACTGGGAAAAGTGCCATTTTATGGTACGAGAAGGAATTGTTCTAGGCCATCGGATAACGAGAGATGGGATCGAGGTGGACAAAGCAAAAGTAGACGTTATCAAGAAACTCCCACCTCCAACATCTATAAAAGATGTTAGGAGCTTTTTGGGCCACGCCGGTTTCTATCGAAGATTTATCAAGGACTTCTCCAAAATGGCTAAACCTTTATGCAAGCTATTGGAGAAAGACTCGGTATTCAAGTTTGATGAGGAATGTTTAAAAGCCTTCAACAATCTGAAGAGTCGTTTAGTCATGGCACCCATGATCGTCACACCAGACTGGGATTCGCCATTCATATTGATGTGTGATGCAAGTGACTTCGCCATTGGAGCTGTCATGGGCCAGCGAAGGAACAAAGTTTTTCATCCCATCTACTACGCAAGTAGAACTCTAACCCGAGCTCAACTGAACTATACGGTAACAGAAAAAGAGTTACTTGCTATTGTGTTTGCCTTCGACAAGTTTCGATCTTATCTTGTAGGTACCAAAGTGATTGTTTATACGGACCACTCCGCAATCAAGTACTTATTAGCCAAGAAAGATGCTAAATCGAGATTGATCCGGTGGGTGCTTCTACTTCAAGAGTTCGATCTAGAAATTCAAGATCGAAGGGGAGTACAAAACCATGTAGCAGATCACTTATCCAGATTAGAGCCGCAAGAGGGAAATTTTCCACTTTTACCGATCCAAGAAACATTTCAAGATGAACACATACTGAAGGTAAATCATGTCCATAATATTCTGTGGTTTGCTGATTTTGCTAACTATTTAGCTTGTGGTTTGATGCCGATTAATAAAATGTATCAGCAAAGGAAAAAGTTTCTTCATGATGTGAAGTACTATTTCTGGGAAGAGCCATATTTGTTTAAAAAGTGTGCAGATCAGATGATTAGGAGATGTGTGACAGAAGATGAAATACCAAAGATTTTATATCATCTTGTCATTCGGCTCCAAGTGGGGACACCGGAGGTACTCGACAAATGCCAAAGTATTGCAAGCTCGATTCTTTTGGCCAACACTATTCAAGGATGCATATGCTTACGTAAAGAATTGTGATCGATGTCAGAGGGTTGGAAATGTCACCAACAGAAATGAGATGCCTCGAACAAATATCATTGAGGTAGAATTGTTGGATGTTTGGGGTATTGACTTTCTTGGTTCTTTCCCTCCATCTTTTGGTCACAAATACATATTGGTAGTGATGAGATTATGTGTCCAAGTGGGTCGAGGCTGAAGCTTATCCGACGAACGATGCCAAGGTTGTGATGAAATTCTTGCAGAAACATGTGTTCACAAGGTTCGGAACCCCAAGAGCTATTATCAGCGATGAAGGGACCCACTCTGTGAACAAGTGGTTAAAATGGTTGCTAGATAAACATGGAGTGAAACACAAGGTTGCTACACCTTACCATCCGCAGACAAATGGGCAAGCTGAGCTAGCAAATAAGGAGATCAAAGGCACACTTGAGAAGGTAGTTTGCCCGAACCGACGAGATTGGTCCAAGAGACTAGATGATGCTTTATGGGCTTACAGAACAGCATACAAGACACCCTTAGGAATGTCACCCTACAGGTTGGTCTTTTGGAAAGCATGTCATCTACCTCTGGAGTTAGAGCATAGAGCTTACTGGGCTCTTCGACAGCTCAATTTGGATCTCAAGCTTGCTAAAGAGAAACAAATACTCCAACTCAACGAGCTAGAGGAATTTTGAATGTTCTCATATGAAAATGCCAAATTACTCAAAGAAAGACTCAAGAAATGGCATGACAAGCATATCCGAGTTCGAGAGTTTGAAGCAGGTCAGCAAGTCTTATTATTTAATTCCAGATTGAAGTTCTTTCCAGGTAAGTTAAAATCACATTGGTCCGGTCCATTTACGATTCATCGTGTCTATCAATACGGAGTTGTTGAACTCCAAGGTAAGGGAGGTAATTTTCGAGTCAATGCTCGGTAATCGAAACACTACTACGGAGAAAAACACGAGCAGGATAAAATCTCGTTCGATTTATCGGATCCTTAGATTTTCTTGCTTTCAATAAATTATTTAGGGTATATTTTCGGTTTTATTATGTTCAAATAAATTCTGTCTAGGAGATTGGAACTTAAGCGGGACCACTTGTGACCCCTCCAATCTTTCCTGGGAATTGATTTTTACATAATTTTCCAAGATATTAGCCCCTAAATGACAAAATAAATTTTTGGTTATTCAAATTAAAAGGTCAATTTTGACCCAAGTCTTAAATTGCAACTCAATTTCAAATTTTCATTAATTCTAGGGACTTAATTGAATTATTTTCAAATTTTGGTTGCTATTTTAGTAAATAATAAAAACTAGGTGCCTCTCTTTGTAAATATTTTTAAAAGGGCATCTAGAATAAATATTTTTATTTAATATCATACATATAAATTATTGATAAACTTTAATATATAATTATATTCATTATAATTTATATATTAACTTTTATCAACTTATCTTAGGATTAGAATTAATTTTATTTTATATTTATCTTAGTAATTTAATAGCAATTGATAATTTTATATGTGTATATTTAATTATTAATTGTTGTTAATCTTGAGTAAAATTAGAATTGGACTCTTATTTTTAATTCTTTAATTGCTCTAAGAGTTCTACTCTAATTCCTACTCTCCCTCTATAAATTGCACCCTTGTTTCTCCCCATTCATTCATCACTCAAAACCCATATCACCAACCCCTCAAAGTGCCCCAAGCCCCTAGCCACAACAAGCATTCGACCGGCGGCTCCAAAGACTCGCCAGACGCCGGCTCCAAAGAATTGCTCAGTCGAGGCCTCATGCCTGCTGCCACCAGCTCGTGTGCTTGCTGCACACCATCGCCCCGCACACCAGACCAGCCCGTGGCCTACCTGCCGCTAGGCCTTGCGTGTACACACGCGCATGACCCCTCGCGCCTTCTTCGCCTTGTGCGCCTATGCGCACACTCCTCCTTCACCCAACCTAAGCCAAAAGCCTTCTTTAATTTCCATCTTTTGTTCATTAGTTATTTTATTTTTAGAGTTCTTAATTTTTACGAGGAAGGTGGTAAGAAATTTTTTTTCCTTAAGTTTAATTTTTATTCAATTATTTAATTTTTCAATTTATTGAAATACTAGTAATTGTTATTAAATTTTCAAGAAACTAATTTTTTTTCTTTCCATCTGATATTCAGGTTAATCATGTCTCGCAAAAGAACTCGTGCCTCCGCCCAAATCAACAAAACACAAAGCAAATTTCACTGTGAAGAAGCCAAAGTAAGATACGAAAGTATCTTCAAAAATCCACAGATGCATCCAGAGAAAGGCTTCACATTGAAGGAAAGCAACTACAGAGACTTTATGGCACGAATTCATCAAGTTGCTGAAGCCCTCAATTGGGGATTGTTTTGTGAAAAGAGACCAAGTGTGGATGAGGAATTAGTTCGTGAATTCTACGCGAACTTAACTTCAAGCGAATTGACTGAAGTTCCAGTCCGCGGAAACAAGGTACCAATAAATTCTAATGCTATTAATGAGTTCTTTGAATTACCTGATTTCGACAACGACTAATATTCCTCTCTGTTGAGCAACATTAAGCCTAAAAATCTGCAAGAAATCCTCGAAGAACTCACAATTCCAGGTTCTAAGTGGACTGTGTCAAAGCAAGGAATCCACACGTGTCGAAGAGAGTATTTGACACCACTTGCGAAGGTATGGTTCTATTTCATTCGTTTCAGCCTTATGCCTAGTTCGCATGGGACTACAATCTCATTAGAGCGAATGGTCTTATTATATTCGATTCTAACTGGAAAGACCATTGATGTGGGAAAAATCATTCTGAGAGAAATGCGAAATTGTGTCATTAGACGCTCTGGCGTAGCCTATTTCCCCTTTACGATCACAATTTTGTGCTTAAAAGAAAAACTCCTTACAGATGTAAAGAAAACAGAGTATAGTCATGGCACAATCACCGATTGGGACCTTTACCGAGTAGCCGGAGATTCTGTTCTTCAGCAACGAATTGAAGAGAGCGAGGATCCCGAAGAGGCAAAAGATGATCCCACAGAAATCCAGCCAGAGTAATCAACTGAAGTCCCTAATGAGGCAGAAGCAATGAAACCAGAAGCTGAACCTGATATCGAACCCTCAATGTTTGGAGCTCCACCGCCTAGTCCAGATCTTCGTGATGAGCTATTAAAGCTAATGGACTTAATGCAACACATGCAATGGCAGCAATAAGCCTACTGGAGATATGCAAAAATAAGAGATGACTCGATGAGGAGCGGCCTGAAGAAAATTTATAATGACCCATTTATTTTTGTGCCTGAGTTTCCAGATTTCATATTTGAACCATGGGTGTCATCATCAAAGAGGGAGCAAGGCGATTCATGCAAAGATAATACTAAGGGAGCAAAAGATGAGTCGAATTCGGAAGGATCGGCAAACAAATAAAAGGGGAGGACTTCAACTTTAGTTTATTTTTATTCTTAAGTTATTTTAGGATTAGGTTAATTAGGAATTTTTATTTTTGCACAATAAAACAAGAGATATGAATCATGAATAAAATCTGAACAAGTCACAAAGTCTAAAATTTGGCAATAGATATATACATGTCTAGGATTGGATTTTAGAGAGAGCTTGGTACTTAAGCAGTCAATTTGACTCACCTTTTCTTTTCTAAATATCCTACCTGGTGTATAGTGTCTATTCACTTTAAACAATGAGGACATTGTTCACTTTAAGTGGGGGGACCGAAAATTTGAATTACTTCCACTCAGAATAAAATTTTCTTTTAATTATGATTAGGATATATTTTGTTCAATAATTTGAAATCTTGTTAAGTATGCTAAACTTCAGTATTAATAAAGTTCTATTATTTCAATAAGTCATTATGTTAGCTTAATAATGATATGAATGTGTTTTTAATAGAGCATGTAAATTCGTACCATAAAATTTTTAATTCCCTACGAAAAAATTAGGCATGCATGAAAGTTTAAGTCTTTCGAATTGACTTAGTAATTTCTTGAGGCGAAATCCTAGGAAGCATGGAATGTTGAAAATGATTTAGGCAACTGTTGTTTGGACCGTTTGAGCCTTTCAAGCCGGCCCTGATAAAATTATCCTTTGGAACCCAACTTTGAGACTATATGGCCTAATGATATTTGGACCTATGCAATATTTAGCCATCAATTTTCTCTTCATTACTTCTAAAATTGTCCCAAACACTAGACTCAGTACTATTCAGAAGATCGTTTGAAAATAAGTTTGGGGGAGTTGAAAAGGAGTATCAATTGCTCAAAAAAATTGTAGTACGTGAAGCAAGTGCTCGAATGTGAGCTTGAAAAATCGAATTTAAAAAAAAAACATGTACTCGAAATAAATGGTCGAAAGAGCAGAAGTTGGTGTATCAAGGGTGAGAATTCTGAAGGTTCGATTTTAAGCTCAGTCTAGGGTGTTTAAGCCAAAAATTTGTCTATCTTGTACCTACCCTTAAGCCCAGCCACGTTACAACCGTATTAAAGATCTATTGATTCAAAATTCCAATGTTACCTACATTAGTGGAGAGAAATTGCTCTATTCAACATATGAAGACATTAGTTAAGCTTAATGATTGCAGTTTACTTTTTGAATAAGGAATTAAAATCAAATTGGTAGCGAGTAACATGTCTTTATTAAGAAACATTTAAGTCTAATTTTGCTAGTATAATAATTGTTGGAGGTAATTTGAACGATATGAATGCTTAAGTAGCATAACTATCAAATTTCTTATTTTCGAGCATAAGTATATCAAATTCATAATTTTGAGAAAAAAGTTGTTCTGAAAGAGTTTTTCAGAGGTGTTTCCGAGAAAATTCTTTTCAAATTTGTGCATTACTCGGGACGAGCAATGAATTAAGTTTGGGGGTGTGGAAACACAGAAATTTATATATTTTTCATGCCCTTTTTGACCCAAATTCATGCGATTTCGAGTAAATTCTTGTCGAAAAATAATTAAATATTATAAAATAATTAAATTGTGCTAAAAATATTAACATGATGAATTTTAATTAATTTTATAGTTAATTTTGACTTATTTTGACTATTTTCGACAGATTCGCACAAAGGGCGAAAATTGGCTCGGCAGACACTGCTCGAAGAATAAACCCGAGAAGCAATTTGAAGTGTCGAGGCGAATTTATTTCCAGCCCAAGACAGTTCAATTATGAATATTTAATCATAACATAATTAATTTTAATTTATTCCCAATTTAATTTGGGTTAAATAAATTAATCTTAATTAATTATGAAAAAGGCCCAGTTGAATCGCATCAGTTGAACCAAACCGGTTGAACCGAACCAGCCACTAATTGGGCAGCCCAAACCGTCCACATTGCTGGCCCAAATCAGCTTATTAGCTGATTAACTAAGCTTGCAAAGAAGCCCTTGAAGACCTTTCAAAATTGCATTCAAACCCTCCAAAAATTATGGCTTTGTAGATTTGCCCCATGTTATTTTTAGCAAAGTTGAATCCATCAACTTTGCCAGATAGGTGGCCGGCCAAGGGAGGCCTCTTTTGCTGCTTCTATTTTCTATTTTTAGCAGCCTTGATCAGCTATAAATACACCCCCTTGCTGCTCATTCAAAACACACCTCAAGCATCCAACATTCTCTTCTCTCACTTTCTCTCAATTTCCATTTTTTCCATTTTCCCTTTGTGTGTTCTTGTGCTGATTTCTCCTCTTGGAAAAGAGGTATTTTCCAGCCATTTGGAGCAGCGATTGGAGTGTTCATAAGCCACCTTGATAGCCGAGGCCAACGAAGAACGAAGAACGGAGCAATCAGTCAAGCCACGGAGAAACACCAGATTTGCTTCTTCTTCCCTACCTCTTTTAATTTTCGTTGTTGTTTTGAAAAACATGTTTATGAATATTTATGCTTTTGGAATGATTAATTTAATCAATTTATCTTGAATTTAATTCGTGTTGGGTTGATTGCATTTCGTCCTATTAAATTATTAAAATTGTGTTTATACTGTTAAAAGGCCTCGGTAAAATGCTTGATTAAGTAAAATCATGTTTAAGTTATCTAGCATTCTAATTGTTTAGATAGCTAATGAATTAATTATTTAAACGCATTGGAATTGTAATTAATGGACACAATACTTAATCTGTCCATGTTTAATTCTTCTAAGGTAGCTGAAGATTAAATTAGCATTGTATTTGGAGATACATCTGCCTTGCATAACTTGCAGGATTTTTGTGATTAAGTGTTTCAAGGTAAAAATACTTTGTTAACTCGCATGATCTTTTATATGCTTATTAGGTTGAATTAATCAGTTGAATCATAGAGGAATATGTGAGAGATTGTTTAATTTAATAAACATGTATGTGCAATAACATGTTTACTTTTAGAAGTCTGTTTATTCGATCGAATTTTGCATAGAAATATGTACAAGAGATGAATGGATTTTTATTTGTAAGTATGTTCATAAGTTAGCAAATTACCGAGTTGCCATGTTTTAACAAGTATAAAAACGAGCTTAATAATTCTAAGGTAAGAAATGTGACTAATCCAACACAATTATGTCATCTTGATTAAAATCAGCTTTTGAAATCGTGCATTAGAACTTTGTTTTATTTTACATTGTTTTTCCTTTAGTTTTTAAATATTTCTTAAATCCAAATATTTTCCCTTCACCAAAGTGTTTAAAATCATTTTCATAAATAATTCTTTTACAGTCCCTGTGGGTACGATAACTCGACATTTACTTGTCACTTTATTACATGTTACCATTGTGTACACTTGCACATTTCCACCGTTCCACTTGTACAGAAACCATGGTTCAAATTCGGAACCAAATGACTGACAATATTCTGGCTTCACTCAATCGAAGTCGACATCGATTTTCAGTGCCTCCAGTCGTCGATTTAGACGACGACAACTCAGAACCTTCTCCGCCGTCTACAAGAAGAATGGCCGCACCAATGAGAACTCATCACCGACGAAGTCCAACTCCGATCGAAATAGAACATTCGAACAGCAGCCCTGCTACTCCTGAAAGGTCGATTCCTAATCCTTAACCTGTTTTACCTTTATTAATGTATTATGCAGGTTACTCGGAGGAGGTCGAGACTTCTAACGACAATGTCGAAGGTCCTTCAATTACAAACAAGTGTGTCTCTCAACATCGAACACGATCGTCCACCACTCGAGCTCGTCTATGACCGACACATGAGTCAGCGACACCCCCACACAGCAGTACTGACGCTGCTGGAAATTCAAGTCCACCACCCGACTCACCTAACGAATATGTTTGACCATCACGAGACGGTTAACGTAATAGACGAGGTCGTGCAAACACTATTCCTACTAAAGGACGATTATGACGATTTCTAAACTTTTCGATCGCGGAGCATCGCGCAAGATACGACGACATTCGACAACGTCCACTCTCTGTCTGTAAGCAAATCGATCTTTCCACTCTTGATATGTTAAATATCTGCGATGCTGTGCTTGGCTATTTTGATGCTATTGGTTGGAATTCATTCGCAAATATTTCATGTAGTGCATATTATGAATTGATTTATGAATTCTACACCACATTAGGCTTCAATATTAATGCATTATGAACTGTTGAAATACAAAGCATTATCTGTTTTTGGTTACTTGGTAAAGACTTTAGGATGTCAATTTCTTAATTTAACATTGCCATGGGTTTCGTCAACCCTGACAATATTCAATCTGATTCCTATCATACTGCTCTGTTAGATATTCCAAGTAACTTTGATGCTCAAGATGTTTATTGTGCTTTGACTCATTCTAGAAATCAACTTTATAATCCAAAGACCACAAAGGACTTATTGGTGCATGGACTCACTTTAAGATATATTCATCAATTTTTAGCCTTTAGTTTTTCAGGTCGAAATGATTCATCATCTGTTTTAACTAAAACCGAATTATTTTTTCTGTGGTGTATGCATTCTGGATTTAAAGTTAATTTAGGATATTAGTTTGCACGAAACTTTCATGCTATTTTGTGATGTAATCGTCCACTAATACTTGGGGCATATATTACGAATTTAACCTCCCGACCTTTTCCCTCTGAAGTCGATTTCTCATCCTTAACATGTGCATATAGTATGGATAGCTTAGATAAATATTGTTTGGATTCTATGGGTTTCCTTGCCGGCACCCTTACTGGTTGTTATTTTGTTACTCCAGGTACACGAACTACTCGCGAAAATATGGTATTTTACCAACGTCCACACTTCACTACTAGGAAGCAAGAGGAGAAACCTCTATCTGTGGAGGCACGTTTAAGTCGGATCAAAGCTCGACTTGGAACAATGGAAACCCAAGTCTCCATAATCCTCGACATCATGAAAAGTCATTACCCCCAACACCGAAAACATCGTTAAAAGACACATGGGGAGTATTCTTAACCTTTCTTTTTACTTGTTATTTGGGCTACTGTCTCTTATTTCATATAAAACATGCTTGAGGACAAGCATAGATTAAGTGGGGGTTGAAATGGTAAGTAAAATGGTAAATATGCATGATTTTTGCTGCATGTCTCTCTTTTGCATATGTTCAATCTTATGTTAGATTTATTCGATAGTTTATTTCAACATTGAACCTCTAGATTAGTCAATTTGGATAATTGGGCAATTTTTGAATTAAAGTGTTCAAGTATTTAGATTAGTCAGCATTTGTGTTTTAAGGTTAATATATGTAACTAGATTTTTCATACAATTGATTGCTTGGAAAAAATATTTGCTTGTACATAAATAAATAAATAAAATGAAAAATAAATAAATAAATAAAGGCTCAAGTTATGAGTGAAAGTTTCGAAAACGTGACCGAATTCAGTAACCGAGGTGAGGTGCTTGGGTTGTCATTTCATCTAGCCTAAAAAGGTTATAGTGACAAATCGAGAACTTACGAACACTCTGCTAACCGAACCTCAATAAAAAAAAGAGAGAGAGAGACTGTTTGAACTGAGTAATCGGGATAGGGTGCTTGGGTTGTCATCCTAGTTCGCGTAAAAAGGTTTGGCTGTGTCTAAAATTTTTTATTAATGCGTGATTAATTAATACCTTACAAATTATTGGATTCAAACTCAATTTAGTGAAATGACTTAGTTTACATATTTCAGTTTTATGACACTTGTTGATCAAACTATATATTCTGAGCATTTATTTATTTTTGCCTATGTTGTTTGCATTGATTATGGATGCGGAAAAGAGGCTCGATTTTTAATAAATTATAGAATAATTTCTAATGTTTGAAGGAACAATATGCTTGAGGACAAGCATGAGCTAAGTAGGGGGATTTGATAACATGTTAATTTGCATGACTTTTTGTGTTTAATTTAGTTAATTTTTTAATTAATCCCTATTGAATTAGTGCTTTTATGTTTTAATCTTGTCAGGGATACAATTGGGACGTTAAGAGTAAAAAACGAGCAGAAAAGGACCAAATTGAAACACAATCAATAAAATTAGGCCGAATAAAAAATGTGGAAAAAAGCCAAGGACTCATCAGATTCTTTTGACTTTGTAAAAGCCAAAAATAGAAAAAGTCTTATTTTATTTTATTTTATTATTTATTTAATTTTAATTATATGTTGAAGTGGTTAAAGCCAAAATTAGTAAATACCATGTGTATAAATAGGGCTTTAATGTACTTAGGAAAGACACATTTAATTTTACATTTTGATTTCAATTTGGTATTGAATAGAATTATTTTCTTTTCTCAAATTTGGTGCGTAACATTCTCTTACTTCATTTCCAATTCTTTGTTCTTTCAAAATTTGTCTAATTGCCTTCCAAATCCTTTTCTTTCCCAATTTCCACCATCTTTCATACAAATCCAATCATAGCCAACCAAAGCATGATTAAATCCATGCTTCAATAAATTCCATCTTGGCTTTAGACCAGTGTACTTTCTGGTCGAGAATCGTGAGATACGTATCCATACTAAAAATCCTTCCAATCGGTATTCACACTTTTTCCTAAGTATCGGGATTGACAACTCATCCCTTAAAGTTGACTCGATTGCAAGTCAAAAAGTGCACGTTGGGTTGGAGTCGTGTTTGCTGACAGTTGGAGAAACGAGTTGACCGTCCTGTATTTGAAACTTTCTGAGAACAATTAAAGGAAGAAGTGATCGGGTTTAAACGACCCACGCAGTTGAGGCCGTTAGTTCGAGTTGGGTTCTTCAAAGCACAAAGCTGGCGGAATCTTGAATCGGGAACACGTGTATCTCGGTTAGATATTCGGTAAGGGTTGGTTTGCAGGTCATACCCGAACCAGCTACGGGAGGAAGAATTAATGGTTAGAACGTTCTTAACTGCTATAATCAGCTTATTGTTTGGAGGAGAAAATTAATTTTCAAGGATCGATTAAAAAATCCAGAATCCACCTAGTCTTGGGCTAAGGCTTAATATCTTTGATTACAAAATCCAAATTTAATTTCCAAATTAATTTCTAATTTATTTAATTATATATTTATGATTTTTAAATTATTTAGTTTCTAAACATTTCAAAATTCCCCTGATTTATTTATTTATTTTTTAGCAGGTCTGTTTGGAATCGTAGGCATGACTATAGCCACGACTATTGACACGACAGAAATTCTTATCACAAGTTAAACGTGAAAGTTTATTACAATACCAATCCCTTTGAACTCGACCCTACTACCACTCTTTACTACTATTTATAGTTATTTTGTAGGAATTATTTTTGGTGGTTTCGACGCCCATCAAAGATGATTGCTCCTTAACCTCTCTAGCTAAGATATGGACAGGCTCTTCCTCATAAGATAAATTTGGCTCAACTTCGAGCTCCGCAATTTGTACCACATGATCGGGATTTGACCTGTATCTCCTTAACATCAATACATGAAAAACATTATGGGTCCTCAATGGTTCAGGAGGCAAAGCCAATTTATACGCTACTAGACCCACTTTGTCCAAAACCTCATAGGGTCCCACAAACCTTGGACTCAGCTTTCCTTTCTGACTAAACCGGATAATCATTTTCCATGGAGAGACTTTCAGGAACACTTTATCCCTTACTTCGAAAGAAATTTCTTTCCTCTTTAGATCCCCATACGATTTCTTTTGGTCATGAGCTACTTTTAAGTGGCTATGGATCACTAGGACTTTTTCCTTTATTTCTCGCACAAATTCTGGGGCCCATTATCTTTTTCTAGCTCAATTCCACCTAGTAGGTAGGTGTCCTACACCTTCTTCCATACAAGGCTTCGAAGGGAGACATCTTTAAGCTGGCGTGATAGTTGTTATTAGAAACAAATTCCACCAGAGGGATATATTTCTCCCAATTGACTCCAAAGTCTATCACACAATTGCTTAGCATATCCTCTAATATTTGGATGACCCTTTTGGATTTGCTATCAGTCTGAGGGTGGAACATAGTGCTAAATTTCAACTTCGATCCCAAGGAATTTTGTATTTGATTCCAAAATCTCAAAGTGAAACTTAGATCTCTACCGGACACTATAGAAGAGGGTATTCCATGCAGGCGAACTATCTCAGCGATATATAACTCAACAAACTTCTCTAAGGAATAGGTAGTGTTCATTGGTAAAAAAGTGTGCTGACTTCGTGAGCTGATCCACTACTACCCAAATAGAATTCTTCTTGGAGAGACTAAGAGGTAACCCTGAAACAAAGTTCATCGTAATCCTATTTCATTTCCACTCGGGGATTTCCAAGGGGTACAACTTGCCTGATGGGACTTGATGTTCAGCCTTCATTCTTTGACAAGTTAGACACATTGAAACATACTCTGAGATTTACTTTTCCATACCAGGCCACCAGTATGAGTCCTTCAGATCTCAGTACATGTTGATACTACCTGGGTGAAGTGAAAATGGTCCTTGATGAGCTTCTTTCAACAATTCCTTCCTTAGTTTATTCCCTACTAGCACAAACATTCTATTTCTATACTTGAGCTCGCCTTCCTTACCTATGTTGAAGTTCACCGCCTTATAAACATCAACTGTAACACCCCTAACCCGTATCCGACGTCAGAATAGGGTTACAGAGCATTACCAGAGTTTACATTTTAGAATTATAAAAAAATTTAAAACATTTAATTCATATCATCAATCATAGCAAAACTAATCAATAGCATACCTATTGTACCTTATACAAGCCCTCGATGCCCTAAAAACACATTAGAAGCAAATCGAGACTAAATCAGAAACATATAGAAATTTCAGGGAAAAGATGAAAATTTACCAACTGCAGGGGTCACACGACCGTATGGCCAGGCCGTGTGTCTCACACGGCCAAGAGACACGCCCGTGTCTTAGGCCTTGTAGGCATTCGAAATAAGGACACACGGTCGTGTCCCAGCCCATGTCCGTACCCGTGTAACTCACTGACTTGGGTCACACGGCCAAACAACACGCCCGTGTGCCAGGCCTTGTAAAACCTGACTTGCAACCCTTTGAAAACTACAGGGGACACACAGCCGTGCTACCTAGCCGTGTGTCACACACGGCTGAGACACACACCCGTGTCTCTGCCCGTGTGGACGAAAATAGGCTAATTTAAAAGCCATTTTTCTAACCCTTTTCAGCATGTACCTATAATCCCTTTTGCACATATACATAAGCCCTCAAAAGGCACCAAAATCATCCATAATCAAGCCAAACACATATGGTATATAACATCCAACCAATATGCTCAAAGGCACCTCAAATGACAACATTAAAACATGTATAACAATGTACTCAAGTTGGCCAAAATAATAGATTAACTTTTAACTAAGTTTGCATCATTACAAAACATGTAAATCACTTACCAAAACATACCATTTGGTACCAACTGAACCACATAATCATTAGGATCAAATACATATATGTTTACTATGGCAAAACACCAATTCATAACAAGTTATATGTCATATCTAATATGCACATTCAACTACCTTTCTATCTACCATCATTCAACCACAACAAGTCATATATCAACCATTACAAGGCTACTTATATACACCTTATAATATATATCATTTTACCAACACAAGACCAAAATGAAAACTAATCAAATGGTCATTTCCACAACCAAAACACATAGGCTAACATTAGCCAAAATACCTATACATGCCATTATAACCTTAACCAAGATATCAAAATCTACAGATATAATCGTTGGATAGTGTGATAAAATCTTCAATGAGTTTCCAACCCGATCGAGCATCCGATAATCTGGAAAGTAAAGAAAAATAACTACGTAAGCAATGAATGCTTAGTAAGCTCGTATAAACTTTAATCAGATCAATTCATTTCCAATATGAAATTTATACATATCAAGAATAATCATATACAGATACCACACGATTCATGAAACCAAATTCAACGATTCACAAATTGAATAATTCTAGAGCATCACTTATACCTATCATCTCTAACAAAATAGGATTTTCTAAAAACTTTAAGTCTCTTTTAATTTTCTTCCTTTCGTTTGCATGTCATTACTGTCCATTACATTTACTTTCTTTAGCTTAATTAACATCATCAATTCAACTCATCATTCCCTTTTTCATAACTCATTTCATATGCATAATACAAGACACAAGAATATCATCAACCATAGCTAGAAGCTAGTGCATTTAAACATAGCTCTTTTAGAATTAATCACATGATAAACCATTTCATAAGAATTTGCATAATTTAAACCTTACCACTTTTTCATGAGTACAAACATATTTTCATTTGAGCACTTACCATTTCAATACGACTTATAGGTAAACATAATACCATTCAACCAACAGCTTGGCACTTGTCTAAGCATCAAATAGCAACACATGTTAGCATACTTGAATATTTATCATATAAATTCAACATTGGTAACCTTATTTTCTCAACATTTCACACTTTAGTTAATTATTTGTCTCAACTTACATAATTACCATGTATCAACATATCAAAGATATTCATATATGTGCATGTCATTATACATATCATTATCTTACCGTTTCATTATATACATATATCATCCATTTCAATATATCAATATATCATGTACCATCTTTTCCATGCATTTCATGTATATACCTATATTAGTTCGTATCAAACTCATATCGTCTCGTAACAACACATTTTCCATTGAACCACTTAGAATAATGTCAGATACGCAGGAAATCTCGCACATTATGTGTCAAGACATGGTCGAAACCATCTCTATCTCATATCTCATATAAATGATCACTCTCGAGCTATCACTGGTTTGCTCATACAAGCTGACGGTCAAGACGTAACTACACGGTGCTGCTCACACAAGCTGACGAGTAACCGCAACACATGCCGAAAAACTCAGCCACTGGTAGAACGTACGGGACCAGCACCCAAAACATGGTAACCCCTAATGACATGTCATTTGTATCCTAAATATTCCTAAGGTTCAAACGGGACTCGATAATCGTTGTGCGTCGTTGAATTTCCCTCGTTTCATTATAAGCGAAATTGTATAATAACATATATATATATATCGATTCATTTTTAATAAAATTTCATATAATAACATTCAAATTAATCAACAATATACATTGAAACACCCCAAACCTGGCCCACGAGCCCCGACCGGATCTGGCATGTTCCTCGAGTAAAACATTTCAAATCTTGTTTGTCAATTTGGAAAATGTGGTCATTTTGAAGAGGAATCGTTAGGTGTTGGGTTCAAGTTGAAAATGGTGTCCTTTTTTTTTGAAGTCCATATTAAAATAATATTTTCGTATTTGAAAAACTATAAGTTAGAAGAAACTGCCGAATTTTAGGGTTTAATATTAAGTTGAAAATCGTTGGTATTTAGGTGTCAAAACATTGAACATTTATTTTAAAGATGAGTTATTTAACCTTCGAGTTAATAAGAATCGTATCGTAATAAAAATTTAGAGAGCAAGCATAAAACAGTGTAATAATAGTGGCCTTATTACATCAATAGCAAAACCCGAAATAAATCCAAAACTTAATAGGAAAATCCAAATTAGAAGAAAACACGAAGTGAGCATGGCCACCACCTAGTCCTCGTGACCCGGTCCAAATCACCGAGTATCACTGAAAAGATATCCCACGAAGGGTGAGTCAACAGACTCAATGTGTAACAACTACCACGAACTCCCAAACGATTTTGGCATATCAATCACATATAATAGATATAAGTAATGATGCAATCCCGAACCCAAACCTAAATAACCATCCTCTACACATCACCCGTACTTCACCAATCACATCGTGGGATTACTAAATCGACCCTCCATCCGCTACACATCATCAAAAGCGATCGCTACTGGCGACATGCACATCGCCCTTATAAATTGTGGCATAGCCACGGATAATGTGACAAAGTCACGGATATTAA
The DNA here is from genome assembly GCA_025698515.1 of Gossypium sturtianum. Lineage (NCBI taxonomy): Eukaryota > Viridiplantae > Streptophyta > Magnoliopsida > Malvales > Malvaceae > Gossypium > Gossypium sturtianum. Next base: position 44,625,194 of record CM046951.1, read on the forward strand.
TATGCGCGACCATAGTCACGGATAACAATATGTGACATAAGTCACCACATTCGACACGTGACATGAGTCACGGATATTGTGGTAAAACCACAGATCACTTCCCCTTTTCAATATCACCCGTATGCCCCATGCGTCATACAACATGCAGAAATAACACAATTTACCTTATTTTACACTCGTAACAATTTCTCATATGTGTCCTGTTCAATGTTCATGATATTATTAACAGAGCATTAATGGGTAACGTACCTGAACCCAGTGTACCATTGAATGGTACCTTTAGCCACACTTTTCATATTTCCATTAGTACATACATAATATTCATATCATTAATCTATTAGGAGTTGGTGTAGGGCTACACACCTGGTTACTATCGTATTCACTTAATCCCGAAAGTCTACCAAAACAGATTGTACTCCTCCCTAAAAATCATAGTTAAAATAGGCCAACATTAACACTTAATATGACCTTGGCCGAATATTCATATTCACTTACCTTGCGGATCTAAATCCTGAAATTGTCACTTGTTTGAGGTATCTGTCGAAATTCCTATAAGCATATGTTAGATCCGATTCTAACACTTAATAAACACCATAAATGGCCTTCGGCCTAATGATTACATTCGCTTACCTTAGATCTTAAAATCCCAAAAGATCTCCCCTTGAAGTTGACAACAACCAAATCCCGAATTCCTCCCTTACTACTGAAACCGACTGCACCTTTGCTTGAACCCTCAGAGATATTTGGCCTTATCAAACGGGAAAGAAAAGAGATGAGGGTTACCAAGGTTCGGCAATGGTGGTGTGTTGATCTAAGAATTTTGGCAATGATGAACTTTTGGGAGGGAGAAGTTCGGCCTAAGTAGAATAGAAAGAAAAGGTGAGAAGGGGAGATGGTAGATTCGGCTTACCTTAAACAAATGAGAAAAAAAACAATTGACCCTAATGTTCTTGGGATGATTCGGCCAAGGACTAAATGAGAGAAAAAGAGTGAATTTTTGGTGAGGTTTGATTATAAAAGAAAAAGGGTTGAAAGTTCACGAGAGAATAGAACAAATTCCGGCAAAAGAAAATAGCCAAAAATATCACTTTGATAGCCATAAAATTTTGGCACATAGCCCCCCTTGTATGACCGAATACCTCAACTCACTCCCCTCCCTTGAATTCGGCTAACACTCAAACACTAGCTTCTCCTTGCTTTTCTCCTATTTTTCCTCTTCTCTACTCATTTAAAATATTTTGAATGAGTCAAGCATTATCCTTGCCCTTAGCCGAAATTTTAAAAAGAAATTGACCACATCTAAAGCTCATCCGTCCAGTCTCCCCATGCCGTCCAACTCCCTTCCTTCCTGACGGAAAAACAACTCCCAAAAGTGCTCCCCTTGCTGCTCGAACCTAGGCCCTGCACACTGCTTGTGGCGTCATTGCTTAGGGCTTTAAGTGGCGCCTCCTTGCCACTTTAACAAGCCCATTTTTATGTCCAATTTCCCCTATAAATTTTCTTAAGGCCTATCATGCTTAGTTCCCCCTTTAAGACTTAAAATACAATATTTTCTAAGGCATTCTCCTACATTCTAAAGTTCTCAAAATTCATAAAAACACATTCAAAACACACATAGGCATACTAGCACATGCAAAAATGCACAAGCCCTAAATCCCTGATATTACAGTTCTACCCCCTTAAAATAATTTCGACCTTGAAATTACCTGGCTAAAATAGGTGAGGGTATTGCTGTCGCATTGCTTCTTCAGGATCCCAAGAAGCTTCTTCAGATCCATGATTACGCCATAATACCTTGACTAGAGGAACTGATTTCTTCCGCAACACCTTCAGATCTCGCTCCAAGATCTGAATTGGCTCTTCCTCATAGGACAAATCTGGTCTCAATTCCACCTCTTCAACCGGTACTACATGAGATGGATCTGATCGGTAACGACGTAGCATAGAAACATGGAATACATCGTGCATCGCGCCTCACTCCGAGGCAACTCTAATTGGTATGCCACTGGTCCAACTCGCTTCAATACCCGATAAGGTCCTATAAATCTGGGACTTAACTTCCCTTTGCGACCAAATCTCATCACCTTCTTCCATGGCGAAACTTTAAGAAACACCTGATCTCCCACATCAAACTCTATTTCCTTCCGCTTAAGATCTGCGTCACGACTTTTGCCTATCGGATGCTTCCTTCAACCGTGTCCGAATTACCTAACCTTCTCTTGATTCCGCCACAATTTTTGGACCCAAAACTTGGCGTTCCCCCTAATTACGTCCAACACGTAGGAGTGCGACACTTAGTCCATACAACACTTCATACGGTGCCATCCGAATCATCGGCTTGATAGTTTGTTATTATATGCAAACTCCGCTAAAGGCAAATATTCTTCCCAACTTCCTCTCAAGTCTATCACTGACCCCTCAACATATCTTCCAACACTTGGATCACTCGCTCAGATTGACCGTCATTTGATAGATGAAATGCCGTAGTGAAATCCAATCCGGTGCCTAAAGCTTGATGTAGCGCTTTCTAAAACCGAGATGTAAACCTTGGATCCCTGTCTGAAATAATCGAAATCGGTACTCCATGCAATCTCACAATTTTAGCCACATATAACTTCGCCAACTTCTGCAAAGAATAATCAACCCGCACTGGTATGAAATGCGCGGACTTTGTCAATCGATCAACTATCACCCATACCGAGTCCTTCTTAGTAGGCGTAAGGGGAAGCCCACTAACGAAGTCCATGGTGATTCTCTCCCATTTCCACTGCGGAATCTTTATCGGCTAAAGCAATCCTGACGGAACTTGATGTTAAGCCTTGACTTGCTGACACGTTAAGCACTTCCCTACAAATTCTGTAACTTCTCGCTTAAGACCAGGCCACCAAAATTGTTCCCTTAGATCTCTATACAACTTACTACCTCCAGGATGCATAGCATAAGGGCTACTATGCGATTCCTGAAGAATTCTCTGTCTTAACTCCTCGTTCTTGGCATCTGACGGACCTTACCCTTGAAACACAATACTCCATCATTTGTTAACACCATAATCCTCTAGCCGTCCATTACGCACTTGCTGCCGCAACTTAGCACTTAAATCATCATCGCCAACGTGTCCTTCTTTCACCTCATTCACCATGATGGCTTGACTGCAACTCGCCGACCAAACTTCCATCGTCATACAAGCTAATTTGCTGTGCAAACATCGCCCTCGGATCCGACACTACTTTCCGACTTAGGGCATCTCGCTACCACATTTGCCTTGCCGGGTGATACTCTATGGAACAATCGTAGTCCTTTAATAACTCCACCCACCTTCATTGCTCTCGGGTTTAGCTCTTTTGAGTCACAGATACTTAAGGCTCTTGTGGTGCAGTGTAAATCACCGACTTTTCTCCATATAGATAGTGCCTCCATACTTTAAGAGCAAAGACCACCGCCGCCAATTCCAAGTCATGCGTCGGATAGTTAACCTCATGTGGCCTTAATTGTCGAGACGCATAAGTGACTACCTTCCCGTCTTGCATCAAAACACATCCTAATCCTGTATGAGAAGAGTCACAATACACCACGAAATCCTTCCCTGCCTCAGGCTGAATCAAAACCGGAGCTTCAGTTAAAACCCTCTTAAGCTTCTCAAAGCTCTCCTGTTGCCTATCTGCCAACACGAAAGGTACCACCTTTCTCAACAACTTAAATCAAAGGAGCAACTATTGATGAGAACCCTTCCACGAACCTTGCAGTAGTAGCCTCGCCAATCCCAAGAAACTACGTACCTCACCACGGACTTAGGTGGTTTCCGGGTCTAGCACCGCCTCAATCTTCCTAGGATCCACCCTTATCCCTTCCGCACACTACATGCCCTAAGAACATAACTTCCTTAAGCCAAAATTCACACTTGCTTTGAATTTGGCATATAGCTTCTTTTCCTTAACACTTGCAACACTATCAGGAGATGCTCGTCATGTTCCTCCTCCGACTTGGAATACACTAGGATGTCGTCTATGAACACAACGACGAACCGGTCCAAGTAGGGTTGAAAAACCGGTTCATCATATCCATGAACGCCTTGGTGGGGCGTTTGTCAATCCGAACGGTATTACCACGAACTCATAATGTGCGTATCTTGTCAGGAAAGTTGTCTTATGGATATCCACCTCTTTCACCTTAAGTCGATGATATCCCGACCATAAATCTATCTTTGAAAATACCATGGCCCCTTAAGTCGATCGAACAAGTCGTCTATCCTGGCAAGCGGGTACTTGTTCTTGATGGTCAACTTATTCAAGCGGCGATAGTCTATGTACATACGCATAGTTACGTCCTTCTTCTTCACAAAAGTAACCTGGTGCTCCCCACGGAGACACACCTGGGTCGAATAAACCCACGATCAAGCAATTCCTGAATTTGAGCCTTGAGCTCAACCAACTCCTTCGGTGCCATTCTATACGGAGCGATAGATACTGGTGCCATTCCAGGCAACAAGTCAATTCCGAACTCCACCTCCCTGTCAGGGGGTATTCCAGGTAACTCCTCTGGGAAAACATCCACAAATTCCCTTACTGTTCTAACTCCACTAACTCCATCTTCTTTTGCATCCAACACACTAACGAAGGTCAAAAACACCTTGCACCCTTTCCGCACCATCTTATTAGCCTTTAATGCCGAAACTACGTTAGGCAAATAGTTTCTTCTCAGCAGTCAGATCCAACTCGTCCATAATCCGCTCCGTCGCCTCCAACCAATACTCAACCGTATTGGGCGCCACACCGGATACACCACGGAACACCTCAGCTCTATTGGCTCGGAGCCGCTCGGGTATAGATTTCTGAGCTCCCCCACCTCCACCTGCTCCAGCCACCATCTCAAGAACCCACAACATCGCCGCGATCATCGCATCATCCCGTCCCGATCCACGATGCTCAACGCTTGGTGGTGGTGGTGGTGGTGGTACCTTATTCTCGGACCTTGACCGGACCTAACGGGTTCCGATCACGCCATTCTCGCCTCTACCACGCCCTCGCACATTACGACCACGCCCCTAGAACTCATGTCTATGATCGCGATTCAATCACGGGTTTAAAAAGTTTTATGCATTAGTCTTTGTTCCATCGATTATCCACGAACAAGTTTTATGTAAAGAAGTTGAGTAGTAGTTCTTTCGATCATTACAGGTTTTCATTTCAAGTCTTCTACCCTAATTCAGAGAAGCACATCCATTCAATAGTATCTACCACACACATTCATCACTCGAGCATTTTCGTCCGATCCAATCCCAGGGGTATTTTCGTAATTTGTCCTATAGGGGTATTTTGGTAATTTTCCAAATTAGGGTATCTTGATATTTCGCAAAATAGGGGTTTTGGTGTTTTTGTAAAGTAGAAGAATGTTTTAGTAAAAATCGAGGGTAGTATGGTAATTTTATAAACCAAGGGTATTTTGGTAATTTTATAAACCAGGGGTATTTGGGTAATTTTGTAAACCGGATTTTCTTTTTAAAATCTAGAATAGTTTTTACAAATCAAAGGGGTAATTTGGTGATTTTAAAACTAAGGTTTTTATAAAACGGTGTATCTGGTCCCTTTCGGGTTTTAATTATTGAATTTAGCCCGTGAATAAGTCCTCTTGGTTAGGGTGAACCGTTACTACGCACCAAGTAGGATTCGAGGGAAGAGGAGGTGAGTCACTAGGACTGCTTAAATACCAAGCTCTTCCTGAATCCAATCCTAGACATGCGCACAATGGTTGCCACACCCTAACTCGGCGACTTACTCACAGGTTTGTTTAATTAGGCCTTAAATTTTATGTAATTCTGTGTTAAAGTAAGCTAATCCTAGGGTTCAATAACTTAATATACTAATCTACGTTCCCGTTATACCCACATACCAATCATACAACAGTTAGGGGTACTTACCTGGTGGACTTCGGGTCGGAGACTTAGGTGCCATGCCAGAGAAACCTGCTTATTTCAAAAATTTTCACAAAAACTTATTTGGGCTCAATTTTAGAAAATGTTGTGGGCTTTAAACCCAAGGCCGAGAGTTTAAAACTGGGCTCTGATACCAAATTGAAACACCCCAAACCCGGCCCACGAGCCCCGACCGGATCTGGCATGTTCCTCGAGTAAAACATTTCAAATCTTGTTTGTCAATTTGGAAAATGTGGTCATTTTGAAGAGGAATCGTTAGGTGTTGGGTTCAAGTTGAAAATGGTGTCCTTTTTTTTTTTTTTTTTGAAGTCCATATTAAAACAATATTTTCGTATTTGAAAAACTATAAGTTAGAAGAAAGCGCGAATTTTAGGGTTTAACATTAAGTTGAAAATCGTTGGTATTTAGGTGTCAAAACAATGAACATTTATTTTAAAGATGAGTTATTTAACCTTCGAGTTAATAAGAATCGTATCATAATAAAAATTTAGAGAGCAAGCATAAAGCAATTGTAATAATAGTGGCCTTATTACATCAATAGCAAAACCCAGAAATAAATCCAAAACTTAATAGGAAAATCCAAATTAGAAGAAAACACCGAAATGAGCATGGCCACCACCTAGTCCTCGCCGACCCGGTCCAAATCACCGAGTATCACCAAAAAGATATCCCACGAAGGGTGAGTCAACAGACTCAATGTGTAACAACTACCACGAACTCCCAAACGATTTTGGCATATCGGTCACATATAATGAGATATAAGTAATGATGCAATCCCGAACCCAAACCTAAATAACCATCCTCTACACATCACCCGTATCACCCAATCACACCGTAGAGGGATTACTAAATCGACCCTCCATCCGCTACACATCATTGAAGGCAGTCGCTGCACACGACATGCACATCGCCCTTATAAATTGTGGCATAGCCACCAGATAATGTGACAAAGTCACCAGATATTAATATGTGACCGTAGTCACCAGATAACAATATGTGACATAAGTCACCACATTTGACACGCGTGACATGAGTCACGGATATTGTGGGTAAAACCACCGGATCACTTCCCCTTTTCAATATCACCCGTATGCCCCATGCGTCATACAACATGCAGAAATAACACAATTTACCTTATTTCACACTCGTAACAATTTCTCATATGTGTCATGTTCAATATTCATGATATTATTAACAGAGCATTAATGGGTAACGCACTTGAACCCACTGTACCATTGAATGGTACCTTTAGCCACACTTTTCATATTTCCATTAGTACATACATAATATTCATATCATTAATCTATTAGGAGTTGGTGTAGGGCTACACACCTGGTTACTATCGTATTCACTGAATCCTGAAAGTCTACCAAAATAGATTGTAATCCTCCCTAAAAATCATAGTTAGAATCGGCCAACATTAACACTTAATATGACCTTGGCCGAATATTCATATTCACTTACCTTGCGAATCTAAATCCCGAAATTCTCACTTGTTTGAGGTATCTGTCGAAATTCCTATAAACATATGTTTGATCCGATTCTAACACTTAATAAACACCATAAATGGCCTTCGGCCTAATGATTACATTTTCTTACCTTAGATCTTAAAATCCCGAAAGATCTCCCCTTAAAGTTGACAACAACCAAATCCTGAATTCCTCCCTTACTGCTGAAACCGACTGCACCTTTGCTTGAACCCTCAGAGATATTCGGCCTTATCAAATGGGAAAGAAAAGAGATGAGGGTTACCAAGGTTCTAGTGTGTTGGTCTAAGAATTTCGGCAATGATAAACTTTTGGGAGGGAGAAGTTCGGCCTAAGTAGAATAGAAAGAAAAGGTGAGAAGGGGAGATGGTAGATTCGGAAACACCTTAAACAAATGAGAAAAAAACAATTGACCCTAATGTTCTTGGGATGATTCGGCCAAGGACTAAATGAGAGAAAAGAGTGAATTTTTGGTGAGGTTTGATTATAAAAGAAAAAGGGTTGAAAGTTCACGAGAGAATAGAACAAATCCTAAGGCAAAGAAAATAGCCAAAAATATCACTTTGATAGCCTTAAACTTTGGCACATAGCCCCCCTTGTATGATCGAATACCTCAACTCACTCCCCTCCCTTGAATTCGGCTAACACTCAAACACTAGCTTCTCCTTGCTTTTCTCCTATTTTTCCTCTTCTCTACTCATTTAAAATATTTTGAATGAGTTAAGCATTATCCTTGCCCTTAGCCGAAATTTTAAAAAGAAATTGACCACATCTAAAGCTCATCCATCCAGTCTCCCCATGCCGTCCAACTCCCTTCCTTCCTGACGCAAAAACAACTCCCAAAAGTGCTCCCCTTGCTGCTCGAACCTAGGCCCTGCACACTGCTTGTGGCGTCACTGCTTAGGGCTTTAAGTGGCGCCTCCTTGCCACTTTAACAAGCCCATTTTTATGTCCAATTTCCCCTATAAATTTTCTTAAGGCCTATCATGCTTAGTTCCCCCTTTAAGACTTAAAATACAATATTTTCTAAGGCATTCTCCTACATTCTAAAGTTCTCAAAATTCATAAAAACACATTCAAAACACACATAGGCATACTAGCACATGCAAAAATGCACAAGCCCTAAATCTCGGATATTACATACATAGTATAGTTCATACGAACTTACCTGGTTAAATTGCATAAATACCAAAGTTCAGGGGTATTTTTTTAATTTTTCATTTTCCTCGATTTTCCACCCGATCTTGATCATGCATAAATAAAACCAATGTCGCACCTTGCTCATCTTCCATGGATTTTTCTACTTTCAAACTCGGCAGAAACAAACAAATGTAAAATATGATATCTTTAATGTATTTTTTTATCATTCAATTTCCTAATTTACTTTATTAACCTTTACTATATTTAAAAATTACAACATTGCCAAACCTGATGCGATCATGATCAAGGCTGCTGCTACCAAACCTATTGAGCTTCCCCTAGGGTCGATCACTCGTGCACGAGCTAAGAAATTAAAAGAAGCCATCTCGTGCTATATTGACCGAATTTGGGGAGAAGAAGTTGCGGGCTTCATTGATTAGTCATGGACAACTTCTTCATGCATTCTATGCAGCTTGCTCAAAGATGAATTTTAGTTTTAACTTTGCTATGTTTGGTTGCTGGAATTAGAACAATTATTTATTTTAGTTAATTATAGTTTGAGTCTTTAATGTGTCTTAAGTCTATTACTGTGTGTTATTTAGTACAACATTTTAATGTGTCAAGATTTAGACATCATGTTACTTAAGTTTGCATCATAAATTATGACATGCATTATGTAACTCCCATGTTAGTTAAAGTTTGCATCATTAAATTAAGTCATGTATTAAGTAACTCATTTGTTCATTTAGTTTACATCATAAACCACGCATTTAAGCATCTTAGTTATTTGAGTTTTTTTATATTAGTATGTTATTTAATTTGGCTGTTACTTTTTAATGCATAAGTTATAGTGTGTTTAATTTTTCTTAAATAAATTAATTGTGTGTTTATTAGTTTGTTGTAGGAAAGTCCAAAAGGCTTGTCACATATTTTAAAGCTACAATAGAGCTGTTCATTTGCCAAGAAGAATCTAATGCTGTCACATTCAAATGGCTGTTCAGTTTTTGCATAAAAGAGTGTGCATTTGGTCCCTTATTTGCTGGTGCATTAAAGGAACGTTTTTGGTGGATATTGAAGCACTCAAAGCTCATTATGGTGGCTTTTCAAATGGACCAAGAGTGACTCTTCAAGTCTGATCAGTTTTTGGAGTCTTTATCCTTCATTATGACGCCATTAAAAGAGGAAGTTACACAAGCTTTATGATTCAGTTACAAGGGAGCTGAAGGGACATCAACTAAGCACAATAAGAAAACATTAAGTCTTTATTAATGGATAGATTCATGCATTTTCATCTATACCAGGATCAAATGAAGAGACATGACCATTGGATTTCCTACATGAGTTAAAAATGAAATTAAAGCTTGTAATAACCTTAGTTAATTGCTGAAGGTGAAAGGTCACAAATAGGTATTTGAATAGTCATAATAGTGCCTATAAATAGATTGTAAGAAGACATTATTTTGGTTACAAAACTTATGATCATTTTATGAATTATATGATATTGATAAGTGTTCAACTCCCTTTGTTCTCTCTTGACTCCATTGACTTATCAAGACTTTCTTGTTTCATCAATCCTATCATTTTCTGAACTCACCATTTTTCCAAAGTGTGGCGTTCAACCTTATATCGTTGGTTCCTATCTTCCATAGATAGTGGGTCACGATTAGCTATCAAATCCATTTCGAGCTACAATAAGATTTGGGTCAATATTGTCTATAATATTTGTTCTATCTTTAGCCTTGAAACCGAAACTTTTCTTATATCTTTAAACACTTAAAACCATTTTCTTGTTTTCCAGCCAACTTTCTCTTTTACAACCTACTTCGAAAACATCAATTCATACTTCTTAATTTTACGATCAGGCAAACAAACGACTTGAATCAAATCACGAGAACAAGTTCGTATCATTTGGTATCAAAGCTAGTTAAAATTAAGTATCATCATTTTTATCACTTCCGAGTTGTAATTAGTCAAAAAAATCGTAAATAAAAATACTTCAGCATCAATTTGTAATTTTCAAATTAGAAGTACTAAAGGGAGTTCTAGTTTCGTTATAAAAAAAAAAGAGAAGCTAGCTTGGAAATGTCTTCACTACCCGATTCTACTTCATTTTTCTCCTATCCAAATTCGGCCACACTTTAATCCATCTCAATTTGTTTCTAGCCTACCTTTTCATCCCAACAACTACTTCCATCTTTATATTAATTTTGATGCCGACTCCATAAAGATTGTTGATTCATCTAAGGAAGTCAATTGAGAACTTAGAGAAGCAAACTTGAGTGGAAAGAGTCAAGAGTGCATGAGGTCACTCGAGTGAGTAAAAGCCATTAGAGAGTAACTTTTTTTAGGGAAATTGTGAGTTTTGTTGAGAGTAAATAACATGTCAAGAAGTCCGGAATGAAAACCTGTAGAAGGCGGAGGTTTACGTCCTGTTAGAAACGTTGCGGCCGGTGGAGGAGTACCTGACTTGGCGCAACAAGCACTCATTCGCGAGTTTGGAAGGATGCTCCGAAGTGAACTAGAACCCTGCAAGAGCGAATGGACCAACTTGAAGAATGGTTCCAGCGAGAAAGAATGCCCAAAAAATTGAGAAGGGAGCGAGGCTGACCGAGACTTAATCAAGATGACCTCTACGATCCTGGCGATGTGGAGAGCGACCAAGGGTCAAAACGAAGTGAAAAACAACGAGGCCACTAAAATCCAGGGCCTAGAGAAAGAGAACGTGTAGATGATTATCTCAAAAACATCAAGATGGCAATTCCCCCATTTCAAGGGAAAATCGATCCGGAGGCATACTTAGAATGGGAAAAGAAGATTGAGCTTGTCTTTGAGTGTCACAACTATTTGGAGAGCAAGAAAGTCAAGCTTGCTGCCATAGAATTCTTCGATTATGCCATCATTTGGTAAGACCAACTTACGACAAGCCGGAGAAGGAATGGAGAGCGACCCATTTCCACTTGGGTCGAAATGAAAGCTATAATGCGGAAGCGCTTTATTCCTGCCTATTATCACTAGGAACTGTATCAAAGATTACAAAGTCTCATCCAAGGCAGTCAGAGCATTGAAAATTATTATAAAGAAATGGAGATGGCCATGATTCGAGCTGATATCGAGGAAGATCGAGAGGCAACCATGGCAAGGTTCCTTGCTAGATTAAACCGAGACATTGCCAGCATGGTGGAGTTGCAACACAATGTCAAAATTGTAGACATGGTCCATATGGCGATCAAAGTGGGAAAATAATTGAAGCAGAAGGGAGCCACCTGACCCTTTTTCAATTCCAGTACAGTTACAAAGTGGGGACAAGGAGCCAGCAAAAGGGAAACCCCCATTCAAGCTAAAGAAACCGTGGGAACCACAAAATCTAATCAGCCTAAAGGTGAAACGAGTAAAGGTAAGAATGAGCTTGTTCCTAATCAATCGCGGGATATAAAGTGTTTTAAGTGCCAAGGGAAGGGACACATTGCTAGTCAATGTCCCAATCAAAAAGTTATGGTGGTTAGGGCTGATGGTGAAATTGAATCCGAGAAAGAAAATGAGGAAGAGCTCGAAGCATCCACTGACGAGGAAGAAGACTTAGAATATGTCGTGAAGGGAGAAATTCTTGTCATCAAATGGAGTTTGAGTCTTCAAAGTATCGAAAATGAGCAACAAAGAGAGAATATATTCCACACTCGTTGCCATGTCAAAAGCAAGGTGCGTAGTATGATAATTGACGGAGGAAGTGGCACGAATGCTGCGAGCAGCATGCTGGTGGAGAAACTTGGCCTAGCAATGACCAAATACCTTAATCCTTATAAGTTACAATGGCTTAACGATGGCAGAAAAATCAAGGTTATTAAGCAAGCTATTGTTGCGTTTTCTGTTGGCAAGTACCATGACGAGGTAGTGTGTGATGTGCTGCAGATACACACCGGCCATCTACTTTTGGGAAGACCGTGGCAATTCGACTGACGTGTGCTCCATGATGGCTATACTAATAGATATACATTTAAAAACTTAGGGAAAAATGTAACGTTAGCACCCCTCACCCCAAAACAAGTGTACGAGGACAAACTTAAATTGAAAAATTCTATGGAAAAATCAAGAGAAAAAGAGCAAGAAAAAAAATGAGGCGGAAAATGAAGAGAGAACAGAAAAAAAGGAAAAATAGAGATAAAAATGAGAGGAAAAAGTGAAAAGAGTGATTCAAAACTCGAGCAAAAAAAGAAAGACAAAAAGAGAATGAAGTTAAAAAATTGAGTGCCTATGCAAAAGAACGAGAAGTACGAAAGTTGTTGTTACTAAAACAGCCCATTCTTGAACTCATGTACATGGAAGGATTATTTGGAACTAACGAACTTGATGACACTCTACCCTCTTCGATTGTGTCTTTATTGCAAGAATTTGAAGACGTGTTTTCGGAGGAAGTTCCAAGTGGACTACCGCCTATTCGAGGCATAGAACACCAAATTGATTTCGTGCCCAGATCCACGATTCCAAAAAGACCAGCCTATCGGAGTAACCCCGAGGAGACTAAAAAATTGCAAAGGCAAGTGACTGAATTGATGGAAAAGGGATATATCCGAGAAAGTTTGAGTCCATGCACTATAACCATTCTCTTGGTGCCAAAAAAAGATGGTTCCTGGCGCAAGTGTGTGGATTGCCGAGCGATCAACAAAATTATTGTCAAGTATAGGCATCCTATTCCTCGTCTTGACGACATTCTGGATGAGCTAAGTGGAGCTCAACTCTTCTCCATAATCGACCTCAAAAGTGGATATCATCATATTCGAATGAGGGAAGGAGACGAGTGGAAAAAAACGTTCAAGACCAAGTATGGGTTAAATGAATGGTTGGTTATGCCTTCCGATCTAACTAATGCACCGCGTACGTTCATGCATTTAATGAATTATGTTCTTCGTGCCTACATTGGTAAGTTTTGTGTGGTTTATTTTGATGACATTTTGATATATAGCAAGTCTTTGGAGGACCACATTCAACATTTAAAATCGGTATTGGAAGTATTGCGTAAGGAAAATCTTTTTGCTAATCTTAAAAAATGTTCTTTTTGTACTAATAAAGTTGTTTTCTTAGGATTTTTGGTGAGTGCGGAAGGACTTGAAGTCGACAAAGAGAAGGTCGAAACAATTCAAGAATGGTCGCGCCTTACTAGTATTAGCCAAGTAAGGAGTTTCCATGGACTCGCAAGTTTCTATAAAAGGTTTGTACCTAACTTTAGTACTTTGGCTGCTCCTTTAATGGGAATCATAAAGAAAAACTCAATTTTCCATTGAAGAGAAGAGCAAGAGAATTCTTTTAAGAAAATTAAGGATTGTTTGACTACCGCACCTTTATTGTCATTGCCCAACTTTAACAAAACCTTCGAGATTGTGTGTGATGCTTTAGGAGTTGGAATTGATGTTGTCTTAACCCAAATGGGCATCCCATAGCCTATTTCAGCGAGAAACTTAACAGAGCCACTCTCAACTATCTGACATATGAAAAAGAAATGTATGCGCTGATTCGGGCATTGGAGACATGGCAACATTACCTTTGGCCTAAGAAGTTCATTATCCACACTTATCACGAAGCTTTAAAGCACCTTAAGGGACAAAACAAGCTGAACAAACGACATGCTAAGTGGGTGGAGTTCCTTAACTCGTTTCCCTATGTGATTAAGTACAAGAAAGGTAAAGAGAACATAGTTGCTAATGCGTTGTCAAGAAGGTACGCCCTCATTAGTCATTTAGACTCTAAATTGCTTGGTTTTGCTCATTTAAAAGATCTCTTTTAAAATGATGTTGATTTTGGTGAAGTATATAAGGCTTGTGCGTAAGGTTCTTTTGAAAGGTATTATAGACATGAAGGCTACCTATTCCGAGATGGTAAGCTGTGCGTACCACAAGGATCTGTTCGGGAAGTGCTTGTAAATGAGGCACATAGTGGAGGTCTAATGGGCCATTTTGGAGTAGCTAAGACCTTAGCTATACTTTAAGAACATTTTTATTGGCCGAAGATGAAGCGCAATGTGACAAGAGTGTGTGAACGTTGTGTTGCTTGCAATAAGTCCAAATCACGAATAAAGCCACATGGACTGTATACACCATTGCCAATACCCTAAGAACCTTGGGTTGAGATATCCATGGACTTTGTTTTAGGACTTCCTAGAACCAAAAGCGGGAAGGATTCTATTTTCGTAGTTGTAGATCGATTTTCTAAGATGGCTAATTTCATTGCTTGTCATAAAACTGACGATGCTTTGAATATTGCTAACTTGTTTTTCAGGGAAGTATTCCAGTTGCATGGAGTTCCAAGGACTATTGTTTCTGATCGAGATGCAAAGTTCCTTAGTCATTTTTGGAGGACTTTGTGTGGAAAACTCAGCACTAAAATTTTGTTTTCTACAACGTGCCACCCACAAACAGATGGTCAAGCGAGGTTGTAAATCGAGTCCTATCAACTTTGCTAAGGGCCATAATTAAGAAGAATTTGAAAATATGGATAGAATGCTTGCCACACATTGAATTTTCTTACAATCGTTCAGTCAATTCAGCCACCAAGCATTCCCCATTCGAAGTTGTCTATGGGTTCAATCCTCTAACTCCTTTAGACTTACTTCCGTTACCTTCTAACCAACTTGTGAATGTAGATGGAAAACTGAAGGCTGAGTACGTAAAGAAACTACATCAACGAGTGAGGGAAAATATAGAGAAAAGAACCGAACAATATGCGAGTAAAGCCAACAAAGGACGCAAGTGAGTGGTTTTCGAACCCGGAGATTGGGTTTGGATTCATATGCGCAAGGAGGGGTTCCCCACACAAAGAAGGTCCAAGTTGCTACCACAGGGCGATGGTCCTTTCCAAGTGTTGGAAAGGATCAACGATAACTCATATAAGTAAGACCTTCCAGGTGAGTACAGTGTTAGTGCTAGCTTTACCGTGTCTAATTTATCTCCTTATTTGGGGACAAATCGCTTCGAAGAAAAAGGGGATGATGCAATCATGATCAAGGCTACTGCTGCCAAACATATTGAGCTTCCCCTAGGGCCGATCACTCGTGCACGAGCCAAGAAATTCAAAGAAGCCATCTCGTGCTATATTGATCGAATTTGGGGAGAAGAAGTTGCGGGCTTCATCGATCAGTCATGGACTACTTCTTCATGCGTTCCATGCAGCTTGCTCAAAGCTGAATTTTAGTTTTAACTTTTCTATGTTTGGTCGCTGGAATTAGAACAATTATTTATTTAAGTTAATTATAGTTTGAGTCTTTATTGTGTCTTAAGTCTATTACTGTGTGTTATTTAGTACAGCATTTTGATGTGTCCAAATTAAGACATCATGTTACTTAAGTTTGCATCATAAATTATGACTTGCATTATGTAACTCCCATGTTAGTTAAAGTTTGCATCATTAAATTAAGTCATGTATTAAGTAACTTATTTGTTCATTTAGTTTACATCTTAAACCACACATTTAAGCATCTTAGTTGTTTGAGTTTGTTTATATACGTATGTTATTTATTTGGCTGTTACTTTTTAATGCATAAGTTATAGTGTGTTTAATTTTTCTTAAATAAATTAATTGTGTGTTTAATAGTTTTTTGTAGGAAAGTCAAAAGGCTGGTCACATATTTTAAAGCTACAATAGTGCTGTTTGTTTGCCAAGAAGAATCTAATGCTGTCACTGTAACACCCATTTCCCGTATCTAACGCCGAAATAGGAAACGAGGCATTACCAGAACATGTACACTTGTAAACGTATTAAACAGAGTCATAAAATTTTGTCCAAATTAAAACTTTTCAAATGTTTATCTTTGAGTCCTTAAATAGGTCCTACGAGGCCCAATACATACCTTGGAAGTGGTCCAGGACTAAACCGAGAACTTTTGAAAGCACTGAAAATTTTCTTGAAAAAAAGGGGCACACGCCCGTGTCCAAGGCCATGTCCTTCACACGGTCAAGATACACGCTCGTGTCTTAGGCCGTGTGACATTTCGAATTTCCGAAAATTCAAGTGCAGACTTCACACACCCTGGGCACATGGCCATGTGGCTGCCTGTGTGGCCACAAGTAAGATTATTTACCAAGCCCTTTGCCTCCCCAAAATACTTATACACTTATACAAATTTATCATCATACAACATGGTATTATTAAGCATTCAAACACCCACACTAAGACATCCACATACCATTTGCAAACCACATTCATCATGCATAATCACACACACACACTTAACCATTCACACCATGTAACTTACACAACCAATCATATTTACCACTCATAATTATCACACATTTAATCATCCAACACATGCAAGCATACACATTCTTGAAATGCATCATCATAGACTTATAACATAACAATTATTAGCCACATTAAACGACCTTATACAACAATAACCTTCTAATAACATAGGCCAACATTCTAGGCCAACTCATATTAACATATACACACATAACCAAGTCCCTATACATGCCATAGACTTAAAATACTTGAAAATCATTGATACAATACCAATCAATAACTTGATAGTGTGATAGAATCTTCAACGACCTCCAACTCGAGCTAGCATCTGTGACACTATAAGAAAATGGAAAGGAATGGGGTAAGCATTATAGCTTAGTAAGTAGGTATGTAAATAATAAGTAATTTATTAACATACTTTTATAAATCTTCACAATATGTTCTAAAGATAATACAATCATAATTGCACATAGTTCCACTATTTACTCATGTTCATCTCAAGCTGTCTACTCAAGTCACAGTCACTAAATTATTTATATCTTGAGTTACGGAATTCCAAATTAAGATCCTAAAATTTTCCCTAAAACTAGACTCACATATATTCGTACCATAAAATTTTCAAAATTTTTGGTTTAGCAAATAAGTACAGTTTATTCATTAAAGTCTCCCCTGTTCTGCTGTCTGACATCTTCGACCCTTCTTCACTAAAAATTAATTCTCTCATTGTACGGGATCCAGATGATATTCATGTTTGTTTCTTTTGAAAATATACTCATTATTTATTTTAAGCATATAAATTATAACCTATAATTATTTTTCTACAATTTTTAATGATTTTTCAAAGTCAAAACAAGGGATTCCAAAATCATTCTGACTCTGTCTCACAAGAATTCAAATATCTCAGAATATGAAATTATTTTGCTTAAAATGTTCCTTTTATATGAAAATAGACTCAATAAATTTTAATTTCATATCTTATTAAACCTCTAATTCGATTTCGACCATTTTTTGTGATTTTTCAAAGTGATACAACTACTGCTATCCAAACTATTTTATTGCTAGTTTTACTCTATCATGTTTTCTTTGTATTAATTCTCATTTACACAAATATAACACTAAAGTATATCCATAGCCATGCCAATAGCTAGTCATCATCAAATATTTACAAGTCTTCATTGTAACACTTACTCCATATCAACCTTATCAAAGTTCGATCACATAACGAGCACTTTGCTCATGAATATATATATACACATGTACATGTACTTGTTCATCACATAATCACATTCAATTACACTTAGTCATTTTCCCGTTGAACACATCAGAATATTATTAGATACATCGGAAGTTTGCACATAAGTGCCACACTTGTAGCCAAAGCTACTTCACATCACTTTTCACATAGAGGCTCGTTCTCGAGCTATTCACTTTCACGGGAAGCTGTCAGTCATTCGTTACTACTCAGTGCTGCTCACAAAAGCTGTCAGGTATCCGCAACACATATCGGTATACCCAGCCACTGGTAGAACTTAAGACCAGCACCCGGAATCACTTAGTCACAATTTCACATAGATTTCACATAGGTCCCTAGTGACATTTCACTTGTATCCTATTCTATTCCTAAAGTTCAACCGGGAAATTTCTCACATTTCGATTCTTTGTCAATTTCGTTCAATATTCAGCCACATCTCATAAAATATATCAAAACATAAAAATGTAAGTAAAAACGATGCATTATTTACATACAAACTTACCTCGAAAGCAAAATCGGTGAAAAGGACTTATTCGTTAATTACTTGTTTTCCCCCAATCTAGATCTGAACCTTGTTTTTCTTGATCTAAAACATCACATTTAACTTATTTAATTATTATACTAATCAACTCAGCCCAAAACTCATATTTAGAAAAATTACTTTTTTTCCCTAAACTTTATCATATTTACACTTTTGCCCCTAGGCTCGTAAAATGATTTTCATTCAATTTCTTTGTACTTTAAGCCTAGCCGAACCATTTTCATAACTATAACAGCCCACAATTTCCATTAAAGCACACTTTTATGACACATTTTATAACTTTTACAAATTAGTCCTTTTAGGCATTTTCACCGAAAATCACTTAGTAAAAGTCATTTCTCTAACCATAAACATGCATTTTCTACCATTAAATACAAAAATACAAACATATTCATCATGGGTCAAAAGGCTAGACTTTAACCATATCTCAAATTAGTGGTAGAAATAGATAGATCTTGTTACGAGGATTTCAAAAACGTAAAAATCATTAAAATCGGGGCTAGAACAGACTTACAACCGAGCTTAGAAGCTTGAAAAACCCTAAACATGGTTTCTCCATGCAAATTTCGGCCAAGGGGTTGAAGATGGACAAAAATTGGCTTTTAATTTTGTTTTTAATTCATTTTAATAACTAAATGACCAAAATGCCCTTAATGAAAAACTTTGAAAACATGCCTAACCATGTTCATTTTTGTCCACCAACTTAAAAAATGGTCTAATTACCATATAAGGACCTCCAATTTAAAATTTCATAACAAGTGGACACCTCTAGCATGTAGAACTCAACTTTTGCACTTTTTACAATTTAGTCCTTTTGACTAAATTGAGTGCCCAAATGTCAAAATTTTCGAACGAAATATTCACGAAATCATTTCGTGAAAAATAGACCATAAAAATATAATAAAAATAAAATTTTCCTCATCGGATTTGTGGTCCCGAAACCACTGTTCCAACTAGGCCCAAGTTTAGGCTGTTACAATTTTCCCCCCTTTAGGGATTTTCGTCCCCGAAAATCCTACTAGAATGAGGTTTAGAATCTTTTCTCAAAGTTTCCAACACGTTACTGAATAATCCTCTTCGAGGGCGATTTTTTCAGAATCACTCTGTCATCGATCTGGAATCCAATAGATTTAGGTTTTGCTTCTGTATAGCTTTTTACGTCGATCTGAAACTGTTTTCAACTTTTACAAATTGCTTCTACCTTTTTATCAAAATCACAATTCAATTCAACCTCATGCTCAGAATTTCCTGTAGCTTTTTCCATAGCCAATGATATAACCCTCAGATTTCCAAATAGTTTTACGGATTTTTATCATCCATCAATCATAATTCAAGTAGCATCTCTCTTTTTCTGGGGATAAGAGACATCCCGATACAAAATCCATGGTATCTTTTTCCTAACATTACACCAGTATCCTCGTGGACCATAGTAGTCCTGATTGCATTTGATATTCGGCCTTACTCTGACGACAAAAATGACATTTGAACACAGAAATCAGAAATATCGGTTTCATATCTGTATACCAGAACATTTACTTCAAATCATTGTACTTTCTATCTCTCTTTGGATGAACATACAAGATATTACGGTGAGCTCTGAAGGAAAACTCTCTGCATAAGCCCTGAGTTCCCCTGTACATAAATTCTATCTCGAGATAATAGTAACAATAATCAGATCTGGTCTAAACTTCAGAATCAAAAGTTGGTTCATACTATATTCGTTTAATTTACCACTTACCATTCCATTTCTGAGCTCTTCTGATTTATAATGGCAACATCGTTTTAGCTTTCAGTTTAGCTAGAATCCAGACACCATCAATAAGGTAAATCTTGAAACCACACTCAAAAAATAAGCAAAGATTTTTCATTCAAGTATCTGCAAGTATTTCTGCTTTACCCAAAGGTAAGTCAATATTCACACAAAATCTTTCAACATGCTAGTCACAGATATTTACTAACTGCATTGACTTAGCGAAACATGACATCTTGTTTGAACTCACTGATAATAATCAGAATTACCCGAAGAAAGAAAATCAGTATACAATTTAAACTTGAATTGTCATAATCCACACTTTTGTCGATATCAACTTTAAAGATAAGCCATGCTTGATCAATTAAACAATAGGGATGATAAGAAAACCAAGATAATGAAATCCAAGATACAAGACCATACTGAATGCCCGAGAATACTACTCATATGAAATAATAGAGATCCTGACGATTCCCGAGAAAACGTAAGAAAGAGAAACACTGTTCATACATTCTGAAATCAATTGTGACAGAGATAATATATATTTCATACAGATATAAATAGAACAATAGCCAGAAGAAACAGAATAATAGTTTCATATGAAATCATCGTCAACTTTTTATCTCAGACGTAACGGAATAGAATACCAATAGAAGATAGAGGAATGCCGATCATAAATCAATCAAACCAACGATGCTTTCATCAGAAAACGAGCAATTACAAATACCTCTAAGAATGTAAGAATACATAGAATACCTAGAAGAGATAGTCATAAATTACTCAACTGTAGCTGTCATACTCAAACATCGTTCTTTTGACTAATTCTATCGTCACTAATTCCATAATATTCCATTCGTTAACAAAAATCAATTCAAAAGAATTCCCGGTAAGTACAGTCTTTAGACATCATACCTAAATGAGTCGATTAGCCGAGATTAACTTCTCCTCTAACCGTGGCATTGTACATTCCAAATAATCTTTGGAATAATCTGATATCTCTCTCATAACTGTTTTCTACTCGCTAAGTCATTCCCATCTCTGATCACATTATTAATTATTCCACCACTGAACCCTTTAGTTCCCTACTTGTGAGATTATTCAATGTAAATCTCGTGAACTTCGTCATATAACACTGTACCAGTAAGGGGGTGAAGATTGTAAAGCCTTTAAATTTCTGACTCTCATACATACACACATATAGCATAGCATTCAATACCAACACAATATCATGTACTTTGATTACACATCTCTAGGTTTCTACTAATCATGAACACATTTTCAAATATCTTAGTAACACCTTCAGCATTATCACACATGAATATCAACCAATCATAATAAGCTCATCTCAAAACAAATTCTTCATGTTATTCACTGCAAAAAGTTGCTCTGATTTATCGAAATGCAATGTTCAATCGGAACGATAACACTTTATCAATATTCTTCAACATATGGTTAATTCATTGTATCCATTAACACATACATATCATCGCAAATCATAGAGTGTAACGCCCTGAATTTGGGCCTAGAAGAATTGGGCCTATTGGGCTTTGGGCTTTGGGTCTCAGAAAATTTTTAGGTGAACGAGAAAAGGGCAATTGGCATGGGGGCTTTGAGGGTTAATGAATTTGGAGTGTCTATGGGTGTTGGAGATGTCCTGGGATCAAGTAAGGGTATAGGAAAAATTTTGATTTTAGCCCCAAGGGAATTGTGACTTCATTTAGTAGGCCTTTTAGAAAAATGAAGAAGAAAAATGACACAAAAGGAGCTTGTGGTGAAGTGGAAAAGTTGCGCCACTTAGGGAGCAGAGAGGTGGCGTCATTAGTAGGCAAGGGAGTCTAAGGTTCGAGTAGTGGCATGGTATTTTAGTAGGGTATTTATTTTGCTGTCAGGACGGCTAGAGTTTGTGTTACAGTGAAAGTCTGATGGATGAGAAGTTTGAAGTGGTCATGGAGAGATTGTAGGAGCTTATCGTGGATAAAAATTACGAGTTGAGTTATGTGGAAGAGTTGGTGCCAAATGGGACTTTGGGGGAAGGAAGTTTCGGCTTTTGGCTATAAAAGAGGGGTGCCGAATTCCTTTGAAAGTTTCCTTGGGTTCTCCATTACTTTTCTTTTCTCCCCCTCATTCTGTTTCTTCCATTGCCGTAAAACCATCATTCTTTTTTGCCGAAATCCCTATTCGTGTTGCGTTCTTCTTCTTTCTCTGAAAGTCGAATACTCCCTTATAATCGAATAGCCCTATCTTTTTGCCGATTCCTTGTTATTTTTCCACCATCACAAATCGGTTGCTGTTATCTACTCTTAATCAAGTTTTAAAAGCCGGATCTCGTTCAGTAACTATCTAGGCCGTAGGATCAAAGGTTGGATTCGGCAAGTACTTAGTCAACCTACTTTAGTGTGTTTTGGTAAAAGCCGAAGGGCTATCTAACTTTTTCTTATCGTTAACCCTGTATTAACAAGGGTAGGGTTCAAAGATCGCAAACGTGGTAAGGATCACTAGCAAGTGGTAAGTGTACTGGTCTCAATTATGGATTAGTAAGTGGTCGAATATAAGTGTGGCTTATAGAGGTGACTTGTGTGGAATATGAGTCGCTTGATTTTGATAGTATATGTGTGGGTGCAGATCTAGTGGGTTATTTGTGAATAGTAGCTAAGGAAGAGCTACTAGAACTGGTGGCACATAGTAAGGTTATGGTAAGGCTTCAGTTTTTTGGGTAAATATGGTGGTTAAGTGTGTGATTGATTGGAGATTGGTATTGGTTGTAGGTTCAAGGCTGGGGATAGTGTAGCAGGTCGCATTAACCAGGTGTGTACATACACTATACACATACAATGGATTGGGAAATCCCAAAATCCAAAAAGTTTGGCTTCGGTAGTCTTGCGAGTGTGCGAACACTCGTATGGGGGAAATGGAATCGATAACAGAGACCTCATGAGCGATCTCATGGACTTGGGTTGTGTTTTGGCCAATCGGGCCAGGATGGGCAGAATGGGCTTGATGGGTCTTAAGCTCAAAATAGGCGAATTTGATGAGTTGGTAATAAGTGATGAACTAGTCATGCTGGTTACATGAATGTGACTGGGCCAGATGAGCCATATGAATGTGATTTGGCCAGATGGGCCATATGAATGTGATTTGGGCCTAATGGGCCATACGAATGAGATTGGGCCTGGTGGGCCATATAAACGTATGTGTATTTGTTTGGCCTTTGAAAGGGGTCTTGGGCTTAGTATTTGGCAAGTTGCTTGACCTTGCATTAAACTTAAATAATTAACTAATTGTGACCGTGGTCAAGTCATAAGGTTAAGGTGTGGCAATGGGTATATGCATGTCTAGGATTGGATCTAGGGAGAGCTTGGTACTTAAGCGGTCTTAATGACCCACCTCCTCTTCTCTGGAGTCCTACCTGGTGCATAGTATCTGTTCACTTTAGCCAACGAGGACCTGATAACGGGCCAAGTTAAGTAATAGACCCATAACACTGAGAAATGACTGAAATGCCCCTAAGGGCAAAAATGACTAAAATGCCCCTATGTGTTGAACGTAAGACTTATGGATGTTACATGTACATTTGTTGCATTTATATGATATTTTGTTTAGGTTGCATATGGGTTGGGAATTATGGAACAGAGGAAGTATATGAGGATCGCATGGTTGCTTGATGACCGTGGATCCACCGATGGCTTTTTCAGCCCATTATATGATTGGCAGCTTTGCTGCAACGTTAGGTAGTACCGCAACCGGGCTACCCTTGAAGTGTATCGGATGGGTGGGTCGATTCAAAAATCCCCACAGAAGTGTTTCGGTTGGACAGAGACGAAGTGTATCGGATGGATCATTTGGGGAGGGTTTTGCACAGTATTGCAGGTATGATATTGTTATGTTATTAATATGATATGTATGCGATTTGTTTGTTGAGGGTCGTACACACTGAGTTTTCGAAAACTCACTCCCTCTTTTATTTTTTCTCAGGTGATCCTCAGTAGGCGGTTCGACGGATGGAGGGACTCAGAGGTGGCCAACTAGCAAGACCATTAGACTTGTTTTTCTTAATACCTAAATTATGGATTTTAAGTTAATTTATTTCGGATTGTATAAGGCTTTCCCTCTAGTTATTATTCCATTACTTCCACTATGCATTGAAATTTTAAAACGGAACCTGGATTTATTTCTTTTAAACGTATTTCAAGGTTTTTGAAAATAATTGTGTTTTAAGAACGAGCTTCCGCTGTCAAAGGAAATTTTTACATGGTAACAAGGAAGTGGTTTTTGGCTACACCTCGTTTTGAAAGCAAACTGGATTTTACTTAACTTTTCTCTAGAAGGGTTTTCAATAAAAATAAGGTTTTCGCAAAAACACTTCAATGTGACACACCGGATTCGGGCCTAACTTCTAGGCCGGGTTTAGGGTGTTACATAGAGAGTCAATTCAGGCAAATCAATATATTTGCTAAGTACAACGAACTTACTTTAACCCCTTTTCAGCATTATCAATGGTACCTCGGTTGGAAAGCATCCCTGCTTTAACCAAAACAAATTTCATCGGAGTCGGGAGATATCACACTATCATAGTTCACTTATTACATGTATAGCTAGACTCTTGCACACGCTATGTTAGTCCGAGAATCGACTAAACCATAGCTTTGATACCACTAAATGTAACACCCTTACCTGTATCTGACGCTGAAATAGGGTACGAGGCATTACCGGAACACATACACTTATAAAATATTAAATCGAGTCATAAAATTTCGTCCAAATTAAAACTTTTCAAATTTTTATCTTTGAGTCCCTAAATAGGTCCTACGAGGCCCAATACATACCTTGGAAGTGGTCCGGGATTAAACTGAAAACTATTGAAAGCACTGAAAAATTTCTTGAAAAACAGGGGCACACGTCCGTGTCCAAGGCCATGTCCGTCACACAGCTGAGAGACACGCTCGTGTGCTAGGCTGTGTGGCATTTCAAATTTCTGAAAATCAAGTGCAGACTTCACACACCCTGGGCACATGGCCGTGTGGCTACCCGTGTGGTCACAAGTAAGATTATTTACCAAGCCATTTGCCTCCCCAAAACACTTATACACTTATACAAATTTATCATTACACAACATGGTATTATTAAGCATTCAAACACCCACACTAAGACATCCACAGACCGTTTACAAACCACATTCATCATGCATAATCACACACGCATTTAATCATTCGCACCATGTAACTTACACAACCAATCACATTTACCACTCATAATTATCACACATTTACTCATCCAACACATGCAAGCATACACATTCTTGAAATGCATCATCATAGACTTAGAACATATCAGTTATTAGCCACATTAAACGGCCTTATACAATAATAACCTTCTAATAACATAGGCCAACATTCTAGGCCAACTCATATTAACATATACACACATAATCAAGTCCCTATACATGCCATAGACTTAAAAATACTTGAAAATCGTTGATACAATACCAATCAATAACTTGATAGTGTGATAGAATCTCCAACGACCTCCAACTCGAGCTAGCATCTGTGACACTATAGGAAAATGGAAAGGAAGAGGGGTAAGCATTATAGCTTAGTAAGTAGGTATGTAAATAATAAGTAATTTATTAACATACTTTTATAAGTCTTCACAATATGTTCTCAAGATAATACAACCATAATTGCACATAGTTCCACTATTTACTCATGTTCATCTCAAGCTGTCTACTCAAGTCACAGTAACTAAATTATTTATATCTTGAGTTACGGAACTCCAAATTAAGATCCAAAAATTTTCCCTGAAACTAGACGCACATATATTCTTACCATAAAAGTTTCAGAATTTTTGGTTTAGCCAATAAGTACATTTTATTAATTAAATTCTCCCATGTTCTACTGTCCGACAGCTTCAACCCTTCTTCACTAAAAATTAATTATCTCCTCGTACGGAATCCGGATGATATTCTTGTTTGTTTCTTTTGAAAATAGACTCATTAATTATTTTAATAATATAAATTATAACCCATATTTATTTGTTTAAATATTTTAATGATTTTTAAAAGTCAGAACAAGAGATTCCAAAATCATTCTGACTCTGTCTCACAAGAATTCAAATATCTCATAATATGAAATTATTTTGCTTAAAACGTTCCTTTTATATGAACATAGACTCAATAAATTTTAATTTCATATCTTATTAAACCTCTAATTCGATTTCCACCATTTTTTGTGATTTTTCAAAGTGATACAACTGCTGCTGTCCAAACTGTTTTATTGCTAGTTTTACTCTATCATGTTTTCTTTGTATTAATTCTCATTTACACACATATAACACTAAATTATATTCATAGCCATGCCAATAGCTAGTCATCATCAAATATTTACAAGTCTTCATTGTAACACTTACTCCATATCAACCTTATCAAAGTTCGATCACATAACGAACACTTTGCTCATGAATATATATATACACATGTACCTGCACTTGTTCATCACATAATCACATTCAATTACACTTAGTCATTTTCCCGTTGAACACATCGGAATATTATTGGATACATCGGAAGTTTGCACATAAGTGCCACACTTGTAGCCAAAGCTACTTCACATCACTTTTCACATAGAGGCTCGTTCTCGAGCTATTCACTTTCACGGGTCTGCTCACACAAGCTGTCAGTCATTTGTTACTACTCAGTGCTACTCACACAAGCTGTTAGGTATCCGCAACACATGCCGGTATACCCAGCCACTGGTAGAACTTAAGACCAGCACCCAGATTCACTTAGTCACAATTTCACATAGATTTCACATAGGTCCCTAGTGACATGTCACTTGTATCCTATTCTATTCCTAAGGTTCAACCGGGAAATTTCTCACATTTCGATACTTTGTCAATTTCGTTCAATATTCAGCCACATCTCATAAAATATATCAAAACATAAAAACGTAAGTAAAAACGATGCATTATTTACATACAAACTTACCTCGAAAGCAAAATCGGTGAATAGGACTTATTTGTCAATTACTTATTTTTCCCCGATCTAGATTTGAACCTTGTTTTTCTTGATCTAAAACATCACATTTAACTTATTTAATAACTATACTAATCAAATCAGCCTAAAAATCATATTTATAAAAATTACATTTTTTCCCCTGAACTTTGTCATATTTACACTTTTGCCCCTAGGCTCGTAAAATGATTTTCATTCAATTTCTTTGTACTTTAAGCCTAGCCGAACCATTTTCATAACTATAACAGTCCACAATTTCCATTAAAACACACTTTTATGACACATTTTATAACTTTTACAAATTAGTCCTTTTAGGCATTTTCACCGAAAATCACTTAGTAAAAGTAATTTCTCTAACCATAAACATGCATTTTCTACCATTAAACACAAAAATACACACATATTCATCATGGGTCAAAAGGCTAGACTTTAACCATATCTCAAATTAGTGGTAGAAATAGATAGATCTTGTTACGATGATTTCAAAAACGTAAAAATCATTAAAAATGGGGCTAGAACAGACTTACAATCTAGCTTGGAAGCTTGAAAAACCCTAGACATGGTTTCTCCAAGCAAGTTTCGGCCAAGGGGTTGAAGATAGAAAAAAAATTGGCTTTTAATTTTATTTTTAATTCATTTTAATTACTAAATAACCAAAATGCCCTTAATGAAAAACTTTGGAAACATGCCTAACCATGTCCATTTTTGTCCACCAACTTAAACAATGGTCTAATTACCAAATAAGGACCTCCAATTTAAAATTTAATAACAATTGGACACCTCTAGCATGTAGAACTCAACTTTTGCACCTTTTACAATTTAGTCCTTTTGACTAAATTGAGTGCCCAAACGTCAAAATTTTTGAACGAAATTTTCACGAAATCATTTGTGAAATCGTAGACCATAAAAATATAATAAAAATAATTTTTTCCTTGTCGGATTTGTGGTCCCGAAACCACTGTTCCAACTAGGCCCAAGTTCAGGTTGTTACAGTCACATTCAAATGGCTGTTTAATTTTGGCATAAAAGAGTGTTCATTTGGTCACTTATTTGCTGGTGCATTAAAGGAACCTTTTTTGATGGATGTTGAAGCACTCAAAGCTCATTATGGTGGCTTTTCAAATGGACCAAGAGTGACTCTTCAAGTCTGATAAGTTTTTGGAGTCTTTATCCTTCATTATGATGCCATTAAAAAAGGAAGTTACACAAGCTTTATGATTCAGTTACAAAGGAGCTGAAGAGACATCAACTAAGCACAATAAGAACACATTAAGTCTTCTTTAATGGATAGAGTCATGCCTTTTCACCTACGCCAGGATCAAATGAAGAGACATGACCATTGGATTTCCTACATGAGTTAAAAATGAACTTAAAGCTTGTAATAACCTTAGTTAATTATTGAAGGTGAAAGGTCGCAAATAGGCATTTGAATAGTCATAATAGTGCCTATGAATAGATTGTAAGAAGACATTATTTTGGTTAGAAAACTTTTGATCATTTTATGAATTATATGATATTGGTGAGTGTTCAACTCCCTTTGTTCTCTCTTGACTCCATTGACTTATCAAGACTTTCTTGTGGCGTCAATCCTGTCATTTTTTGAACTCATCACTTTTCCAGAGTGTGGAGTTCAACCTTATATCTTTGGTTCCTATCTTCCATAGACAGTGGGTCACAATAAGCTATCAACTCCATTTCGAGCTACTATAAGATTTGGGTCAATATTGTCTATAATATTGGTTCTATCTTTAGCCTTGAAACCGAAACCTTTCTTACATCTTTAAACACTTAAAACCATTTTCTTGTTTTCCAGCCAACTTGCTCTTTGACAACCTACTTCGAAAATGTCAATTCATACTTCTTAATTTTACGATCGAGCAAACAAACGACTCGAATGAAATCACGAGAACGAGTTTGTATCAAAACCACTATCATCCACTAACACATTAATGGTCTATTTACCATCTAAGGACTTCCACTTTAAAGTTATATAGCTATTTAATACCTTTAGGTTATAGAACACAACTTTTGCACTTTACGCGATTTAGTCCTTTTTGCTTAATTAACTATCGAAACGATAAAATTTTCCAACAAAACTTTAATACCACCTTAATTACACTCCGTAAATATTTATAAAAATATTTACGGCTCAATTTATAAAAAATGAGGTCCCGAAACCTCCATTTTTAAAACCACTTGACTTTAGGGTCATACCACTAGAACTTAATAAATCGCTTATAAAACAAAAATCACAATATCAAAAACTTTTTTAAAATCACAATTAACTCGTAAATATTAAATATAATATTTACAAACTTACTTGTCAGACTTGGTGGCCCTAAAACCACTGTTTCTGACACCACTGAAAACCGGGTTGTTACATCAACTTTTGCTTGAATCGGGCGCACTGAATATCTTTCACTTGTTCTTCCAAAATCTAAGAGAAATGAGTTGGTTTTAGAACAACTCCGCCAACAATGCTCCATTTTTAGATACAGTCATTATGGCTCAAAGAGACAACAAGGTTGCTACAAACTTTCTGCTTAAAGCATCTACCACGACATTAGCTTTTCTAGGATAGTATTCGATGATCAGGTCAAAATCCTTCAACAGTTCTAACCATCTTCTTTGGCGTAGATTCAAATCCTTCTGGGTCATCAAATATTTTAAACTTTTGTGGTCAGAGAAGATGGGACATCGTTCCCTATATAGGTAGTGTCTCTAGAGTTTTAACTCCAGAACCACTAACTCCAAATCATGTGTAGGGTAGTTCTTCACATAAAGCTTTAATTGGCACGATATGTAGGCTATTGCCCTACCCTTTTTCATAAGCGCAAAACCCAGTCCATTAAGTGATGCATTCGTATAGAGCGTATATTCAACTATAGGCTCGAGTTATGCCAGCATCGGAGCTTCAATGAAGATTGCCTTCAATTTCTCAAAACTTTATTGGCAATCATCACTCCAAAAAAGAATTTCTTTCTTTTTCAGTAACTTGGTGAGAGGCGATGCTATTATTGAGAAGCCCTTCATGAACCTTTGATAATATCAAGCCAATCCTAGGAAGCTATGGACTTTTGTAACACCCCAAACCCGGCCCAAACACCACGACCGGATCTAGCATGTTACTAGGGAAAAGGTGTAAAAATGAATTTTTATTTTTGATGCAAAAAAAATACCGTAAGTTTGAAAACCTCTCACTTTTGGTAATGTTTTGAAAACAATGGTTCGGAAATGAGGGAGAATTTCTGATTTGGGTTAAGTTCTGTTTGTTATTCTTTCTATTGAGAGAAAAACGGTTGTTTTTATGTTACCCAAGTTTTGAAAGCTCCATTTTAAGTCCCATGTTAATTTATAGTAAAGTCATATCTTAAATAAAGATTAAATGATAAAACCAACTTAAAAAAAATCCAAAATTTACCAAAATCCAAAGTGGCCTTATTACATATTAAATAAAATATCCCAAAAGAAAATAGCAACTAGTAGTTTAAAGTAACGTTTACTAAAATAACTCCTGCATGGCCACCTCGAGTCCACTCTAACCCGGTCCAATGAGTCATGAGCTACCTGCGTTGTGTTAAGAAAATAGGGTGAGTCACTAGACTCAGTGTGCAATTATACTACAAGATTCCACAAGTGGGCTTAGACCCCATATCATCATCGAAACATCATATCATGCACAATAACCAGTATGATAACCCAACCCAACCTAATATCCATCCTCTACACACCGCTC
This sequence comes from Gossypium sturtianum, assembly GCA_025698515.1. Taxonomy (NCBI): domain Eukaryota; kingdom Viridiplantae; phylum Streptophyta; class Magnoliopsida; order Malvales; family Malvaceae; genus Gossypium; species Gossypium sturtianum. The sequence goes on from CM046951.1 coordinate 44,656,261, forward strand.
CGTACATCCATCCTCATACACACTTGGGGATTTCTGCAATCAACCCTCCATCCGCTACACACCTCTTTGGCAGTCATGCTGACAGACACACTGCTCAAAGTCCACATAAGTGGTCTAGCCACTGAATCCACACGCGATTAAATCACCATATCCACAATGAGGCTCGAGGCCATCATCAACCGTGACGAAGTCACCCATATATATATATACACTTCCCCTTTTACATCATTTATAACCCAATACCCCATGCACATGCAACATAATATGACAGGTAGGCAACATGATAAGACATATATATATATCATACTCATATGCATCCACCACAAGTTATCCACGATTGTTAATGAAGGTAGTATACTAACCTGGTTTACCGGTTACCCAACATAGGTAATTCACCCACCACTACCGCTATTCTCGGCTTACAAGCATAACACATACATATATAAAATTAAGGGAATAGTGTGATAATTACACACCTGATAACACGCAATACGACACTTTCTATGTCGACACTATCACTAGTGGAAACCACTGCTATCTGTCTGCTACTCCGCTCCAAAGCTGGCCTATAACCCGGTGGCCAGTCTCAGACTGCTGACACCGCTCGCTTCTTAAACTTAGAGATTGAGTTCACGGGTCCAATCCCCTCCTTTGCCTGATCGGTACTTGATTCCATCAAAAGACCTTGTCAGTCGCTACCATCATAACATATGGTTGTTAAACCATAACATTGGGTTAAGGTAATAATACGATAACGGGTCTAATAAGTTTAAGGAGAACACCCTTACCTTGAAATCCCAAAAGAGATAGGGTTCAAAAACTCACGATTTCTGGCTTAGGGATCTAGACGATTTGATCTACTTCGATTCCCGACGTGACGCCCCAAAAAGAGAACACAAGAATGGTCAAACATTAATCAAAAGATAAACTTACCAAGCCAATTAGCCTTTCGGCTTTGGCTTCCAAAAACCAAAAGAGAAAGGTGAATTATAGAAGAAAACGTCACTTACCTTAATACAGAAGATTCGGCTAATCCTAATAGATTTCGACACTTACCACCCTAGAAGAAGAATTTCGGCAAAGGTTAGGGAAGAAGATGAAAGAGTCGCAAATTAAACAAAGAGGTATATATGTGAGATGTGGGAGTTTCAGCTTTAAGAAGATCAAAAGAAAAGATGGTGCAGAGAAATCTACGGGGATTCGGCTTATAGGGAAAGAATGGAGGAGAGAATGAAGATCATAGGATATTCGGCCATGGCATAGATATGGAGATGAAATGGAGTTAAGGGTTTTGACTTTTGAGAACGAGATGATTGAGAGAAGAAGAGTAAAATGGAATGAAAAGAAGCAATAGAACCGATAAAGAAAAAGAATGATTTCGGCAAGACTTGGGGTAGATTCGGCTATGGCAGAAAAATGTAAAGAGAAGGAATTCTTAAGAGGGTTTCGGCTCACACTTGGAAAAGAAGAAAAAGAGAATGGATGAAGACCCTAAATGTCGAAAATGAACAAAAAGAATTTCGGCACACTTAAGCCACTCTAAAACCGATTCCCCCCTCACCTTAGTGTTTGAAATTCGGCCAACACAATGCTCAGATGTCCATCCCTTCTTTTCCTCCACAAATTTCTCCTGATCAATCGCTTGAAATATTTTAAATATTTCAAACTCCACTTTTTCCTCCTTGCCATCCATTCAAACTATTTGACTCAGTCCACCCTCTATCCTGAAGTGTCCCAGTCAACCTCTGCCTCTACTCTCCCTGACGCCAAAAAGAATCCCAAAATGAGCTCTTCGCGACTTGAACTTGCTCCTTCTCCTACTCTCGTGTGGTGTCACCTTCCAACCCTTATGTGGCGTCACCTTGCCACCTTGCCAGCACCTTACTTGTATCAACCACACATCAACATAATCCCTTAAGTCCCATTTCAACAAGCTCTTCCCCTAAAGTGCTTAAAAAGAAAATTCCCACAAAGAATCCGGCTTTTCCCTAAGTCACTCTTGGACCCTAAAATACCCTAAACTAGCATGATAAATATAACATTCACACACAACACATAAAATGCAAAGGCCCCAATTCAGGATGTTACAACTTTAGTAATATTCTTGGGTGAGTTCCATTCAAGCACTGCCTTTACCTTTGCAGGGTCCACAGTAATTCCATTCGCCAATATCACAAGTCCAAAGAAGTGCACTTCTTTTAACCAGAATTTGCACTTGTTAAATTTTTTGTACAATGTTCACGCAAAGTCCTTAACACAATCCTTAAATGTTTCTCATGTTTGACCTCATTCTTGGAGTAGACCAGTATGTAATCAATGAAGATCACCACAAATTGATTTAGGTAAGGTTGAAACACTCTATTCATCAGGTCCATGAACATAGCTGACCCATTCGTTAGCCAAAATGGCATTACAAGAAACTCATAATGGTCATACCTTGACTGGAAAGTTGTCTTAGGTACATCAATATCTTTAATCTTTATTTGATAGTATCCTGACCTTAAGTCAATCTTGGAGAACACTGAAGCTCTACTTAGTTGACCAAAGAAATCCTCAATTTGAGGTAGAGGGTACCTGTTCTTAATCTTGACCTTATTCAACTGTCGATAGTCGATGCAAAGACAAATAGACCTGTCATTCTTTTTTATGAATAAGATTGGTGCACCCCAAGGTGACACACTAGGCCTAATAAAGCCCTTGCTCAACAAATCTTGTAATTGTTCTTTCAACTCCTTGAGTTCTACTGGCACCATTCTGTAGGGTATGCATGATATAGGGGTTGTCCCTAGTTCCAATTCAACCGAGAACTCTATGTCCATCTCAGGGGGCATGCTAGGAAGCTCCTCGAGAAATACATCCAAAAACTTTTTCATGACAGGCACTCGACTGATCTCGTTTCTAGGATCGGGCATATCCATATTATACACCAGATAGGCATCAGTGCCTTGAATAATCATTTTCCTGGCAGTTACCGCATAAATGATTCTATTCGTCGAATCTGACTGTTTACTAGACAACATTATCTCCTTTGCCTCAATACTTACTAGGTGTACACTTCTAGTTTGACAGTCAACCATATTCTACCTGATCAGTCAATCTAATCCCAAAATATGGTCGAACTCATGAAAACTCAGCAGTAGAAAGTCTGCCAAAAATACGTGCTCACCAATAGCCAATAGCCAAAGGACAATTCCTTATTAACCTATTTACTATCGTACTTTGACCCAAAGGGTTCTATTGTATGTAAATATGTAATGAAAATGTGCAAGTTTACACATCGATTCAAGTAATATAATGATGAGTGAGTATCGTCTCCACAAGGATCGAAAATCGATTACAATTGGTAAAGTATTTCTGTAAATTTAAGTAATTTAACTATGCAAAAGAAACAAAGTATGAATTGATGAAGGAAATTAATGAATGAACTAATAATATCAATTATAACTAAAAAAATTACAAAGCAATCTAAATATCGTGGCATTTCACAAAGAATAAGTAGAGAGTATTTCTGTTTTTGAATGATAAAGGTTGGAATTACTCAGGGAATATTTTCATAAAATATTTGGCAGCAGCCTATTCTTCTTCCATAACCGTTGATGCTTAAAAGATCACACATGAGTTACAAATTTTCATTAAGTTGCTGGTGACCATTTGGATGCTAAGAGAGCATGAAACCAAGCATTCAAATTCATTTTATCAACTCATTTGGAGTCATAAAGTTGCTGTTATTTGGCTTGGAGGAACTCAAGAATTTTTATTTATTGATTAGATTTTATTTCAGCCACTTAAATTCATATTAAAGCCGAATTCATATGACTCTTCAGCTAACCACATGTAAACACTATATATACTTTGTTATTAGCTTGTAAAGGGGACTTTTGATGCTTTATGAAATTTTCTTCAAGGTTCAAATTGACTTATCTATCAACTAGTGGTGTCAATCTGAATTTGTTCTTGAACTTATCATCCTTTCGGGTGTGGTGTTCAAATCAATACCGTTGGTTCCTATCTTGCTAGATAGTGGGTCTTAGTTATTGTTCAATTCAACCATTCTTTTGTAACCTATAAGATTCGGGTCCTTAATCTTCTATTAAGGGTTCTATCTTGTTTCAACCATCAATCCATTCTTCCATCTATTTTTCTTCAACCCAAGTTGCTGCCATTTACTAAAATATAACCATTTTTCCTTTCTTTTAAACAAATCAAACGAAACTCCTTCGTAGACGATCGGGCAAATTCATATACGACTCGACTCAACCCGAGGCAGATCATATCATTTGGTATCAGGGCTAGAAAACGAGGAGCTTCGACGATCATCGTAAATCCGTAAATTCGAAAAAGAGAAATCGAAAAAAAATTCAAATTATTTTCAAAGTGTTCTATTGTACTCAATTTCAGGCATTTGAAGTGAAAAAAAATATGAAAGAAAAAAAAAAGGAAGTGAAATTTTGTGATCTTGTTAGTTTCTCCATTTTTCTCCTCAATTTCTGAGTTTTCGAAACCATTATTTTTCATCTTCTTACCCCGATCATTCAAGAAACATTTTAACCATCATTTTGTACCATCCATTCTATCCCAACGCCACCATCCCCAACATTTTATTTTTCTTTCAGCCTACCTAAACCTAAAATGATTTTTCCTTTGCTTAAACCTCTTGAAGCCGACCTACAAGTTGCTAATAAGTCTAAGGCAACCTTCCAGAATTTTGAGAGGTGGATTCGAGTGGTAAAAGGCACGAGTGACTCATTAGAGAAAAAGCCAAAGTTGAGTGAAACACGAGTGTGAGTGCTCAATATTTATTTTCCTTTCCAAGTGACTAGTGAGGCTTGTGGTGAGGTTAAAACTTTTTTATGTCAAGAAGTCTGAACAAAAATATGGAAGAAAGGCCCTATCGGCAAACAGTCCGCAATGTACCGGACCTTAATCTTCAAGCCCTATTACGCGAGGTTGAGCGTCTATTCGACCGTAAGCTCGAACCCATTCAACAGAGGCTAGATCACGTTGAAGAGAGAGCCCAATGAGAGAGGAATCCTCGAGGTCCACGAAGGGAACGAGGTCGCCCAAGGTTCAAAGAAGACGATCCTTTCATTAGTGAATCCAAAAGCAACCAAGGGTCTAAATTAAGTGATCAGCGGAGGGGTCAACGAAACCGAGGCCGAAGGGGACGAGAACAAGTGGAAGATGATTTGAAGAACATTAAGCTCTCCATACCACCCTTCCAAGGCAAGTCTGATCCGGAGCCATACTTGGAGTGGGAAAAGAAAATTGAGTTGGTGTTTGACTGCCACAACTACTCAGAGGCCAAGAAAGTCAAGTTGGCAGCAATCGAATTTTCCGATTATGCCATGGTGTGGTGGGATTAACTAACAACCAATCGAAGTTGTAATGGAGAAAGGCCGATTTCTACATGGCCCGAAATGAAAGCGGTGATGAGAAAGAGATTTATTCCATCTTTTTACCATCGGGAGTTATACCAAAAGTTGCAAAATCTTACACAAGGCCGCCGAACTGTAGAAGATTATTTCAAAGAAATGGAAATTGCAATGATTCGAGCGAACGTGGAAGAGGACTGTGAGGCAACTATGGCCAGATTCCTAGCCGGGTTAAATCGGGAAATTACTAACGTGTTGGAGCTTCAACACTATGTTGAGGTGACCGACATGGTTCATGTTGCAATTAAAATAGAAAAACAACTCAAGAAGAAAAGCTCCGTTCGAAACTATTCCAACCCCGCAAACAACTCAAAGTGGGGACAATGTACGAGCAAAAGAGACTTTCCCAATCGCCTGAAGGATCAAAACACTTCTGTTAAGTTTAACAAACCCATTGGTGAATCAAGCAAAGGCAAGTTTCCAATCCAAATCATGCAAGGGACATCAAGTGCTTTAAGTGTTTGGGACGTGGTCACATAGCTAGTCAATGCCCTAACTGACGTACAATGGTGTTGAGAGTCAATGGTGACATAGAGTCGGAAGATGAGAAAGATGAGGAATCCAACACCCCTGCCAGCGAAGAGGAGGATGAATTTGAATATGCCATTGAAGGTGAGATTCTAGTGATCAAACGTAGCCTAAGTTTGCAAAGCGTGGAGAATGAACAACAACGTGAGAACATTTTCCATACACGCTGTTTTGTGCAAGGCAAAGCGTGTAGTCTTATTGTGGATGGCGGAAGTTGTACAAATGTTGCTAGTACATTAATGGTGGAGAAACTTGGCTTGGCCACAACGAAACATCCTTGTCCATATAAGCTTCAGTGGCTTAACGAAGGAGGGGAGTTAAAGGTGACAAAACAAGTGTTGGCTCCATTTTCCATTGAAAAATATAAAGATAAAGTTCTTTGCGACGTGGTTCCCATGCATGCCGGGCACCTATTACTAGGTCGTCCATGGCAATTCGATCGAAAGGTGGTACATAATGGCTACACCAACCGATACACCTTCAAGCATTTAGGCAAAAATATCACTTTGGCTCCTTTGACACCGAGACAAGTATAAGAAGATCAAGTGAAACTACGAGACTCAATTGAAAATTTCAAAGAGAGTGAAAAGAAAGAAAAGAGTGAAAAGGTGTGTGAAAATTTGAGTGAAAAGAAACGAGCGCAACAAGAGGTGAAAATGAGAGAAAAGAATGAAGATCAAGAGAAAAAAAATGAGTGATGAAAAATCGAGTGCAAAAATGAGTGTGTATGCAAAAGAGAGTGACATTCGAAAATCTTTCATGTTGAGGCAGCCCCTACTTGTACTCATGTACAAGGAATCCTATTTGAATATTAATGAGTTAGATGCTGCTTTACCTTCTTCTAATGTGTCTCTCTTACAGGAATTTGTAGATGTATTTCCCGACAAAGTTCCAAGTGGCTTACCACCTATTCGGGGAATAGAACATCAAATTGACTTCATTCTCGGTGCATCCATACCCAACCGACCAGCTTATCGTAGTAATCCCGAAGAGACCAAGGAACTGCAAAAACAAGTGATTGAACTTCTTGAGAAGGGATTCATCCGCGAGAGCCTTAGTCTGTGCGCCGTTCCAGTTTTATTGGTGCCGAAAAAGGATGGGACTTGGCGTATGTGTGTTGATTGTCGTGCTGTAAACAAAATAACGATAAAATATCATCATCCAATATCGCGCCTTGATGATATGCTCGATGAACTAAGTGGTGCTCAATTTTTTTCCAAAATCGATCTCAAAAGTGGTTACCATCAGATTCGGATGCTTGAGGGAGATGAGTGGAAGACAGCGTTTAAAACTAAACACGGTTTGTATGAGTGGTTGGTAATGCCATTCGGTCTCACTAACGCTCCTAGTACCTTTATGCGTTTAATGAACCATGTTCTTCGTGCTTATATTGGTAAATTCTGTGTGGTTTACTTTGATGACATTCTTGTTTATAGTAGATCTTTAGATGATCATTTGAAGCACTTACGAGCTATTTTTGGCATTTTGCGAAAGGAAACATTATATGCTAATCTTAAGAAATGCACATTTTGTTCCAACAAAGTCGTTTTCTTAGGATTTGTTGTTAGCTCGCAAGGACTTGAAGTAGATCAAGAAAAGGTGAAAGCTATTTGAGAATGGCCTAGATCGACCAGCATAAGTCAAGTACGAAGTTTCCATGGTTTGGCGATGTAACACCCCAAACTCGACCTAGACGTTACGACCGGATCTGGCATGTTTCATAGATAAGTTGTTTGAAAACTAAGTGTTCGTTACAAACTTCGTATTTTTTTTTTGAAAACTTCGAGCTTTGTTGTTTGTGATATTCAAACCTGCTTTTATGGTGTTGTTGAAAAAAAACGTTTTTATCTCATTTTTTGAAAACTTCGTCTATAACAGAAATCAGATTCGGTGATTTGCAAAAATGTGACATCTTGCAAACTGTTTTCGACGTTTAAGAGAACCTAGTATTTTATCAATTATAGTTTGTAAACCGTTCGTTAACATTTTGGAAACAGTTATTAATGTTTTAGGAAAATCTCGTATTGAACATTTAATAATCAATAGCAACCGAATTAAAAGCTAAAACCAAAATAAAATCCCAAAGACCTTATTACAAAACATAACCCAAACTAAATAATCTTAAAATAAAGTAGAACGGAATTTACTAATGTTACGATGTATGGCCACCACAGAGCCCGCCTCGGCTCCAAATCCTCAATGTTGGGGATTACCTGCAAGATTAAAGCAGAGGGGGTGAGTTACGAGAACTCAGTGTGTAATCCCCTAATCAGACATTGACTGGGCCCGTGTAACACCCCAAACCCGGCCCAAACACCACGACTGGATCTGGTATGTCACTAAAAATTTTGGAAGAACATGTCGTATTTTCAGAAAAAATATTTTTCTAAAGTTTATCTTCTTATTCGAGAGAAATTTAATAGTTGATAGTTTAAATAAAATATGCCTTTATAAATTAAAAACCCAAATTTTAATAGATACATTAGTTCAATAAGAATTTAAATAACTAAAAGTAATTAAAGCTCAAAATAAAACAAAACATAAACTAGTGGCCCATAGCCTTATTACAACGAGATTTAAAATCCATTAATTAAAAATATAAAGTATTAACTTGAGACTTTTTGCTAGATCCAGTAGGTCTTTTGCATGGCCACCTTGCGTTCCTTTCCAGCCCGGTCCGAAGCACTACGTATCACCTGAAAGGTTAATTAATAGGGTGAGTCGCGAGACTCAGTGTGCAACCCTTATGCACCACTAGATTTTGGCCTTAGGCCCATAAAACAGATTAATAATTCCATTTATAAAAAAAATAAATAATATGCAAGGCCCAACCCATTTGCCTAGGCTTCCATCCGCTACACGCCCCCGTACCAGCCATTCACACCATTGGGGATTTCTACAATCGACCCACACCGCTACACGCCAAGATGGCAGTCATGCTGCTCATCAACATATTATGGCCGAAGCCCTTATAACAGATCACAGCATTAGCCGCTACAACATATAACAGATCACGATATAAACCGCTACACATATAACGTATAACTTCCTCCTTTCATCAACCCAACCCATGCAGTCATAAAATCGATATGCTTTTATCATATAAAGTCAAACATTCACTGACCTGGTGATTTTCTTCACCCTTTTCGGGTTTCCAACATTAAACCGAGATATCGGTATTTATCACAACATATAAACTTATGAGCATACATTAATAATCAGATCTAGATGGTGGGGAAGTATTACACACCTGATATCGCGAAATCCAATATTCTTAGTCGATGTCCTTGCTATCCGGATCTATTATCCTCAATGTAAAGCCTTGCTCAAAAGCCGAAAAAATACACAAAGATTTAGCCCCTTCAACAATCGGCCAAGGTTAATAAATCCCAAATTATACGTTAAAACTAATAGATCCCTTACCTTGAAATCCTGAAAGTAACACGATTCTATAACTTAGAGATCTATGCGATTGACTCCACTAAAGTTCCCTTCAGATTTCGGCACAAGTAGGCACCACAGAAGTAATTCGGCAATCACAGGAGATGAGATCTAGGGATTTCGACTTTTAGGAAAATCCAAAAAAAAGTATGAACAAGAGAAGGCTGATGTGTCTTTGGCTTTTAAAATACTTGAGTGAGGAGTTTCGGTTTCTGACAAGAAAAGAGAAGAAGAAAAGAAAACAAGGAAGAGACTTGAAGATTTCGGCTAGGAAGAAAAAGAATAGAAAGAGTTTCGGCTTTTGAATCAAAGTGAAGATGAGGGAATAGGCTTAGAGATTTCGGCTTTTGCAGAGAATGAAGAAGAAGATGGAACTTTAGGAGTTTTCAGCTTTTACTCAGAGAAGAAGAGAAAAGAATGAGAGAAAGACCCAAATGCCGAAATTGAAGAGATATTCCCCCTATTTATAGAAATTTCGGCACTTACCTAACCTTGCAGATAAATCCTATCTTTTCTCCTTTATCTTAATCTACTAGCTCATCTAAAAGAGACTTAATTATCTCTAACTCCTCCCTCCTTTATCAGCATATTATCCACATATTTTAATCATTAAAATCCCTAAATTTTAGCCTTTATCTGCTTATTATCCACATAAAATAAATTCTTAAATAATAGCCTTTATCTTCTTATTATCCACATATTTTAAACATTAAAACCCCTAAATTTTAGCCTTGTTGCCATCCACTCCACCTAATCCTAATGCCCAAAATTTAGCTAACTTAAATTAAAAGAATTGGGCTCCATGAAACTTAAATTTGGGCCTCTTACTCCCTTGTGTGGCGTCACCTCCTAAGATTGGGCCACAAGCCCACTTTGGTATTTTAAACATAGATACTACCTTTTAAACCCTATAATGCCCAAACAGATAATTTTAATCAAGGCCTCTACCTAAGCCTGAGCCCAATTTGGACCCCTAACACTTAAATTAACACATTAAACATATCCACCCATTAAACGCATAGGCCTAAAAATTCAGGATGTTACAGCCCGAGCCCATTCAGATGCAAACTGGGCCTTAGCCCTTACGAAAACAAACTGGCCTGAGGCCCTTTCAGAATCAAACTGGGCCTTAGCCCTATTAGCATGGTTATACAGATAATATATGCAATGCAACCCAGCCCAGCCTAGTAATCCATCCGCTACACACCACCCGTACCAGCCCAACACACCTGTGGGGATTTCTACAATCAACCCTCCATCCGCTACACACCTCGATGGCAGTCACGCTGCTCATCGCCGAAATTGTGGCAAACCCACCAGAGTAACAGAATATACGTGGAATAGCCACCAGACAAAATGTGACAGAGTTACCAGAATATGTGGCAGAGCCATCGGATTACACTTCCTCGATCATCAATATCCCGATCCCATGCAACATACCATGACATAATAATATAGTGCATGCATGAACGTACCAATATAGCAGATAAACAGAATACACAGTCATGCCAAATCTACCCGTAAGGGTATAATCTTAAATTACTCACCTGGGCTATTTCCAATTCACCCACTAGGGTATCTTATTAGCTCACCCATTAAGGGTATTTCGGCTTTAAACCAACACACAGGATAATACATAACAAAACAAATAAAGGTGTGAAATTACACACCTGATCACTTCGAGTATTACACACTCATAATCGTCGTCACTTTCACTAGAGCGAGCAACCACGATCTGCCCATCTAAATCGAGTGACGACGCCCTTTCCGCATCCAGGCGGAAAGTCTCGAACTGCTGACACCCTTCATCGCCTGAACTTGAGAGTAGGGGCTACGAATCTTCCTCCAGTAGGCCCTTTTCCTGGTCCCCCCTTAGCTTGGCTACCACTAGCCTCCATGAAGAACTCCTGATTAGTGAGCAACAATCTCCTTTTACTCCTCGAGTGGCCCTATCACTATCCCACATCAACTTAAGAAAGAGAAAAGTTTAGCAATAAGAAACTAGGAAACGATACCACTACTTACCTGCAAAGTGATCTCCTTCAATAGTATGGCAAGATTCGGCTTTAACAAAGAAACAAGAAGTGAGAAGAGATAAGAATCTAGCGGAAGAGCAACACTAACCTTAGATCAGAGATGAGTCGACTGGGAAGAAGGGTTTTTCACACAACAAAGAAGCTGCGAAAACCATCGATCGCCTTTGAGGCAACCCGAAATGAAAGCCGAAAGGTGAGAAAGAATGGTGTCCACCACTTGAAAATTAGACGGGAAAAGGAATAGGGTTTTCGGCCAAGAAGTGGATAGCAACCACAAGATCAAAGAAGGTGTTCGAAAGAGAAAAGAGAAGGAGTCACCTGAGAAGTTAATGTTTCGGCCAAGAAGAGACTAGCCAGAGAGTGATAGGAATGAACGAAAAGAGAGAAAACGGGGTGAGTAGGGGAGGGTTCGGCTATTAGCAAAAAGTAGCAGAAAACAACTTCAAATTTGGAGAGTAGTGGGAGTAGGTGAATTCGGTCTGCAGAGCAAAACAAAAAAAAAAGAAAAAGAGACCTGAAATGTCTTTCCGGAAAAACATCAAATGCAAGAAAGCTGAGGAAACTCTAAAGAAATTCGGCACTACCTTTCTTGACCGAATGCGCACATCCAAGAAGCCCCCAACACTTTGGCTGTAACATCCTAAAAAAATGAGTATCGATATGTTGCATGTTTTGGTGTTTAGCTTGTGAATGATTAAATTTGTGTGCTTAATATAGTCTTGAGAAGGCATGGGATTATTTGGAATTAGAATAAATTTTAGTAATGAGTACTTTATTGAAGTGGAACAAGTGACCCTGATGCTTAAGGTAATTAAATGGCAAAAACTAGCATAAGATGAACTAGTAGCAAGGTGGAATAGGCGCCATGAGTGTTTCTTGAGGGAAGAGGTTTGAATCCCATGGATAGCATTTTGGTGATATTTATTTTTGCTCTTTCTTAGCAAGTGTCGGCCAAGCTCTATTCTTGGTAAGGATGGACTAATTCTTTTATGGTAAGGTGGCTAAAGGTTATGGCAAACATGAATTTAGGGATAGAATTTGCTTGATTTTGGGGATAGGATTTCAAAACTTTTGGAAGGTGGAGGAACATAAGGCACCTCTTAAGGGAGAGTGTTTTGGAAAGGTATGATGGCCAAGTTTGACCATGTATGTGGACGGCATAGGGGGCTAAGGGGGATAGCCGGTTTTTGGTGCTAGCTTGGTAGGATTAGGTGCTAAATGAGCACATCTTTCATTTGGTTATTTTGGGTGCTTTTCTTAAATAAATTTCTCCATTTTTCCCTCTCCCTAGCCGAATGTGCCATAAGCTTTAGGGAAGCAATTGTTTCTTTTGGCCATTTCTTTCTTTTACTATTTCGGTCTTAGGATTGATTATTCTCCAAATCTTTTTCTTCCCTTTGTGACCGAAACCATATAACCATCTAGGACCACTTCTTTTCTTCTCTTTTTCCTCTTGATTGCCGAATGCATATTGGTTTCAAAGTTTCTTCTTGGTTCATCTTCCATCCTTGAGAACCGAAATACAAAACTCTCATCTCTATTTTTTCTTTTCTATTTACTTCTCACAAAAGACTCACAAACATTTCTCTCTTCTAAAAATTTTCCACTATGGCCGAATGTTGATGACAATCTCCTTAGCGGAATCCTTCTCTCCACATCTATTCACTTCTCAATCATTCTTTTTATTCATACCTTGATCAATCGTGGTGTAGTGGATTGTCGATCATTTCTTCATCGATAGTCGATCTTAGTCATCATAAGAACGTGTGGAAAAGGATTTCATCATTCAAGGTAAGAGATTCATTTTATTTCGAGGGGGGTTCTATGTTATATTTTTTATTTGGGTTATGATGGTATTGATTAATCGATTCTATCATAAGGACCCTATTAATCGACTCTCTTTTTGTGAACGTAAGAACTTCGTGGCAATCAAGATAGGGACAAAAAGGGTTGTTAATAGCATTTGGAAGAGGGGTGGTTCCGCTATTCCCCCTAAATTCAAACGAAGGACTGTTTCAGCAATCTGAGATTTTCCACCGGGTTGTGGACCCTCATCCGCGAAAATCAATTATTTGAAGTCATTCGTACTCTCGAGCCTTTGACTGCTCGTGGTTCTTCATCGGGTTATGAACTATCGATCGAGGAGAAATCACAAATAGTCTGTTGTTCGAGATTTCGAGGGTAAAGATCTAGATCGTTCATCATTAGAATAGCTTTATATTAAATATTAGTGTTTTAATTAAGCGTGATAAATATTTAGGTATCGACGAGCGGGAAAGTATAGTACTCACCGTAATCAGGTGTGTAACTTCACACTTATCTCATGGGTTATACTATGCCGTAAGTATTCGATTAAAAATCGTAAAGTCGGTAAAATTGGAAAATACGGTTTATTAGCACTTTTGGTGTGAAAGCATGAAAATGATGATAAAGTTGTGAAAATTACTTAATTTGCCCTTAATAAGCTATATTGTTAAAAAGTGATATTTTGGGCCATATGAATTATTTTTGATAAATTGGCCAAGTGAGAAAATTGTGAAAAGGGCCTCATGTGTATATATGGGCCAAAACTGCTAGATCGATATATGGGCTAAAACTGCTAGATTGATATATGGGCCAAAACTGCTAGATCGATATAAGGGCCAAAATTTCTAGATCGTTAAATGGGTTAAATTGTTATTTTTACTAATGGGCCAAGTTGATAACTTGTAATACGGGTTTTTTTGTTGAAATTTACCTTATGAATATATTGTGATGCATTCTATATATACATGACTGCATGGGTTGGGATAATTGACGAAGAGAAGAAAGGCCTATTGCCAAAATCTAGTTCGGTGACACTGTCACAATCTAGTTCGGTGACTCTGTCACAATCTAGTTCGGTGGCTCTACCACAAATATTTTAAATGGCTTAATGCCTGTGATTGGTGTGTTGGCGGGGTGGGTTTACTTGATCCCCACAGGTGTGATGGTTGGTAGGGGTGGTGTGTAGCGGATGGAAATTAGGCTTGGTTGGGAATTGCATATCACATGCATTTTTTTTATATTTGATTTATATATTGTATTTTTTGTAAATGGGCTCAAGCCCAATTTAATGCTTAAATGGATTTGGCCCAAGTGGACACTGTAAGTGGGTTACACATTGAGTTCTAAGTAACTCACCCCGCTTTTTCTTACCCTTCTCTGTAATAATAATTGATGGAGGCTTGGGCGGGGATGACTTCGTGTGGAGGCCATACTACGAATGATGGGTTTTTATAAACTTGAACTTCTTTTTAATATTTTTATTTTTATTTAAGTACTATTTTGATTGCGATGTAATAAGGCCACGGTATTATTTTATGGATTTTTATTCGTGGATGGAATTTTAATATGTTTTAGTTACTTAAATGAAATTCATTTAAATTTTATAAATGATTTCTTAAACTTATGTATAAAGAAAAATAAAAAGGGGATTTTCTTAAATATCACTTAATCCAAAATATTTTGTGAAAACTCTTTTATAAGTTTAAGATTTCCACCAATTATTTCTCTGAAAATCAAATTGTAAATTCTTATGTTTTAAAATTATGGTTTTCAAATAAATCTCGGTTTATGATAAATTCCATTTTTTCAAAATCATTTTGAAGATTTGTTTTCATTAAAAGCAGTGATGACTAGATGTAAGTTCAAATTGTGTGGCATGCCAAGTCCTGGTCTTAACGCATAGGCCGGGTTTGGGGTGTTACATTTTATGATATCGAGCATTTCAAAACTCGATCGTGGTTTGGGTTCAACAAATTTTTTGTTTAAAACTGTTTTAATTTCTAGACTTTATGTTTTAAAGGTAGTATGGCATCACGAGCATCCGGCACCAAGCCAAGTAAGTATTTGTATATTAAATGTTTAATATTGTGATATGAGCATAGGAACACTCTAGAACTTCTAGTTTTAGGTGTCGAAAACGGTAGAGATTGAGACTATAGGACGTGATTGCGAAAACAACTTTACCTCTTATATCTCATAAAATATCGTTAATAAACACTGAAATGGTATTTTGATTCATAAAACTTGTAATCAGATTAAATCGAATTAGTCATTATGAGCACTAGAGGACGTGGTCGTGGACATGGTAGACGTGGCCGTGGTAGAGGACGAGGTGCTAGAGATGCAACTGAAGCACCGGGTTATATGCCGGAAATGGATGCACCTGCTTCACCCGGGAGTGAGACTGGATCACATGACCATTCGAGAGAGGACAATGCTTTGACTCAAGCAATGTTGCGAGTCCTTAAAAGGGTTGCTGGGACTAGAACTGGTCCAGTAGTTCGTGGATCAATTTCGGAACGACTTAAATCAAGTGGTGTCGAGGTTTTTAGAGGTGTCTCTGGTGTAGCTCCGAATGTTGCAGAATATTGGCTCGAGGCTGTAAAGCGGATTATGGATGATTTGGAGTGCACCGCCGAGCAGAAACTAAGAGGAGCTGTGTCCTTGTTAAGGGACGAGGCGTATCAATGGTGGCTTACTGTTCGAGAAGGCACCGAGGCTGCATTGGTTACTTGGGATTTCTTCAAAGCTACTTTTCAAGGGAAGTACGTCGGGACAAGTTATGTAGATGCCCGGAGGAAGGAATTCCTAAATTTGGTTCAAGGAAATAAGACAGTGGCAGCTTACGAGGCAGAATTTCTTCGTTTGAGCCGATATGCTTGCACAATAGTGCCGACAGATCATGAGCGTTGTGTACGCTTTGAAGATGGGCTGAATGATGAGTTACGGGTACTGATAGCCCCACAACAAGTACGGATTTTTGCCTCGCTTGTGGAGAAAGCCAAGATAGCCGAAGAGGCTAAGAATTCAGAATGTTAGAACCGGGAAAGAGTCAGAGGCAAGAGGGATTTTAAGTATTCGGGTTCTGCTAAAAGGTTCCAGAAAAGGCCTCGAAATGATGAGCCAGCTCAAGCTAGAGTGCCTGTGGTTACTAATCAAAGTCGGGACTGTGCTGACTGTGGGAAGCGACACCCCGGGGAATGTTGGAGGAAAACTGGTGCTTGCTATAAATGTGGTTCCAAGGATCATCAGTATAAGAATTGCCCTCGACGGTCTGATACAAATCAGGAAGCTCGTAACCCTGATGCTTAGCCAGCTAGAGGTACTCAGCAGCCACTGAGAGGTCATGGATCGGGTCGCGGTGGTAATGGTAACGGACGTGGTCAAAGTACACCGGGTCAAGGTAATGGCTTCAGAGGTAACGCGGAGGCAAGACAGCCGGGGTTGGTCTATACGGTTAGGCGTCGGGAAGATGGCGATGCACCGATGTGATAAGCGCACGTTCTTCATCTTTGATGTACCTGTCACTGCTTTGATAGATATCGGGTCTACCCACTCGTATGTTGCTAGTGCCATATCTGGAAACCTGAATATTAGATCTGAGATTTCTGATAGAGAGATGACCGTAATTAGTCCTTTAGGACAATCGATAATCGTGAATAAATTGTTTAGAGACGTGCCCTTGGAAATTCAAAGAGAAATATTTTTGGCGAATTTGATGGAATTGCCTTTCGGCGAGTTTGATCTTATTTTGGGCATGGATTGGTTGGTGAAGCACAGGGCGAAATTGGATTGTGCCGAAAAGCGGATGTCAATAAAGACTGTGGATGATGAGGAGGTAGTAATGATAGGCGAGGGAAGGAACTTTTTGGCAAATGTGGTATCTGCTTTGAAGGCAGAGAAGTTGGTGCAGAAAGGGTATGGAACATTCCTAGCCTTCATTA
The DNA here is from genome assembly GCA_025698515.1 of Gossypium sturtianum. Lineage (NCBI taxonomy): Eukaryota > Viridiplantae > Streptophyta > Magnoliopsida > Malvales > Malvaceae > Gossypium > Gossypium sturtianum. The sequence continues at coordinate 44,673,448 of CM046951.1, forward strand.
GTGCTTTGGATGCCAAGGAACTATCGGTGGAAGGTGTGAGAACGGTGACATAATTTTTAGATGTCTTTCCCGAAGAACTTCCGGGTCTACCTCCAGATCGGGAAGTAGAATTTGGCATTGAGCTTTTGCCCAGAACGGCTCCAGTGTCTATTGCTCCTTATAGAATGGCGCCGAAGGAGTTAGCGGAGCTTAAAGCTCAAATTCAAGAATTGTTAGATCGGGGATTTATTCGACCGAGTGTGTCCCCGTGGGGAGCACCGGTTTTGTTCGTCAAGAAGAAGGATGGGTCGATGCGTTTGTGCATTGATTATAGGCAGTTGAATAAATTGACGATCAAGAATAGGTATCCGTTTCCGAGAATTGTAGACCTGTTTGATCAATTGAGAGGAGCTTCAGTTTTCTCCAAGATTGATTTAAGATCGGGTTATCATCAACTCAAGGTGAAAGAGGCAGATATTCATAAGACGGTATTTCAAACTCTTTATGGACATTATGAGTTTTTGGTTATGCCGTTTGGTTTGACCAATACACCAGCTGCATTTATAGACATGATGAATTGAGTCTTTCAACCTTATCTAGACCGGTTCGTAGTGGTGTTCATAGATGATATCTTGGTATATTCGAGGAATGAAGAAGAGCATGGCTCACATTTGCGCATTGTGTTGCAAATTTTGCGAGATAAGCAACTTTATGCCAAATTCAGTCAATGCAAATTTTGGTTGAAGGAAGTGACTTTCTTGGGTCATGTGGTGTCAGCCGAAGGAATAAGAGTTGATCCTCGGAAGGTTGAGGCAGTGTTGGATTGGAAACCGCCGAAGTCAGTGGCTGAGATCCGGAGTTTCTTGGGTTTGGCTAGTTACTATAGACGCTTTGTTGAGGGGTTTTCGTTGATTGCTGCACCTCTAACCAAGCTGTTACGAAAGGGGGTACCGTATGTGTGGACCGATAGACAGCAAGAAAGTTTCGAGAAACTGAAAAAGATTTTGACGGAAGCGCTAGTACTGATTCAGCCTGAGGCTAGAAAAGAGTTTATCGTTTACTATGATGCGTCACACACGAGTTTAGGATGTGTACTGATGCAAGGTGGAAAAGTGATGGCTTATGCTTCTCTTCAGTTGAGGTCGCACGAAGTCAACTACCCTACTCATGACTTGGAGTTGGCTGCGGTGGTGTTTGCTTTAAAGATTTGGAGGCACTATCTCTACGGTGAGAAGTTAGTCATTTATACGGACCATAAGAGTCTTAAGTACCTCCTTACTCAAAAGGAGTTGAACTTGAGACAACGGAGATGGGTGGAGTTGTTAAAGGATTATGACTTCTCAATCGAGTACCATCCTGGAAAGGCTAACGTGGTGGCAGACGTGTTGAGTCGTAAGGTAGTATCGGAGTTAAGAGCAATGTTTGCTCATCTCAGTTTGTATGAGGATGGCAGTCTGCTAGCGGAACTTCAGGTGAAGCCATTGTGGTTAGAACAGATCAAGGAAAAGCAGTTATTAGATGAAAAGTTGGGTCCTTTAATGCAACAAGTTGAAAGTGGTATAATAGGGGATTTTGGATTAAACAAGGATGGCGTGTTGTGTTTTCGTGGAAGAGTTTGTATGCCCATTGATTCGGATTTGAGACAAATGATTCTACGAGAGGCGCATAGTAGCCCTTATGCTATGCACCCTGGAGGAAATAAGATGTATCGGGATCTCTATGAGCAGTATTGGTGGCCAAGGTTAAAGCGGGAGGTTACTGATTTTGTAGGAAAGTGTTTGACATGTCAACAAGTGAAGGCGGAACATCAATTACCATCGGGTTTATTGTAACCGGTAAAGATTCCTCTATGGAAATGGGAGCGGATAACGATGGATTTTGTTAGTGGGTTACCCTTAACACCTAGTAAGAAAGATTCTGTTTGGGTGGTAGTTGATCGATTGACGAAGATCGCCATTTTCTACACCGTCGGATTACTCACTGCCGAGGTTGGCTAAGTCAGTATGTATCCGAGATTGTGAGGTTGCATGGGATACAAGTGTCTATCATATCGGACAGGGATCCTAGGTTTACATTGTAGTTTTGAAAAGCTTTGCATGAGGCTTTGGGAACAAAGTTAAACTTCAGTACGGCTTTTCATCCTCGATCCGATGGTCATCGAAAGAGTAATTCAGATTTTGGAAGACATGTTAAGAGGTTGCGTGATTGACTTCAGAGGTAGTTGGGAGGATTTTCTACCATTGGCGAGTTCACAGATAATAACATTTACCAATCCCAAAGATTCAAATGGCGCCCTATGAAGCGTTATATATATTTCGTAAGTGTCGTACCCCTACTTGTTGGACAGAATTGGGGGAACGACAGTTGTTGGGTCCTGAATTGATATCTGAGATGGAAGAAAAGATAAGGGTGATTCTAGTGCAGTTAAAGGAAGCTTCGGATAGACAAAAGTCGTATGCGGATCTGAAGCGTAAGGATATTGAGTTTGCGGTGGGAGATCAGGTCTTTCTGAAAGTCTCACCTTAGAAGAAAATTTTCAGATTTGGAAGGAAGGGCAAGTTGAGCCCTATGTTCATTGGACCGTACCGTGTGTTGAAGCGTGTAGGACCAGTGGCCTATCAGCTTGAATTACCTCCGGAGTTGAGTCAGATTCATAGTGTTTTCCAAGTTTTTATGCTGAGGCGTTATAGATCGGATCCATCTCACATAGTACCGGTAGAAGAAGTGGAGTTAAGGCCAGACTTGTCTTTCGAGGAGGAACCAGTGAAAATCTTAGACCGTGATGTTAAGGTGCTAAGAAAGAAGACTGTGCCGTTGGTTAAGGTTCTATGGCATAATCACAGAGCAGAGGAAGCTACGTGGGAGCCTGAGGACGCAATTCAGCAACAATATCCTCATCTCTTTTAATCAGGTAAATTTCGAGGACGAAATTTTTTTTAAGGAGGGTAGAATTGTAACATCCTAAAAATATGAGTATCGATATGTTGCATGTTTTGGTGTTTAGCTTGTGAATGATTAAATTTGTGTGCTTAATATAGTCTTGAGAAGGCATGGGATTATTTGGAATTAGAATAAATTTTAGTAATGAGTACTTTATTGAAGTGGAACAAGTGACCCTGATGCTTAAGGTAATTAAATGGCAAAAACTAGCATAAGATGAACTAGTAGCAAGGTGGAATAGGCGCCATGGGTGTTTCTTGAGGGAAGAGGTTCGAATCCCATGGATAGCATTTTGGTGACATTTATTTTTGCTCTTTCTTAGCAAGTGTCGGCCAAGCTCTATTCTTGGTAAGGATGGACTAATTCTTTTATGGTAAGGTGGCTAAAGGTTATGGCAAACATGAATTTAGGGATAGAATTTGCTTGATTTTGGGGATAGGATTTCAAAACTTTTGGAAGGTGGAGGAACATAAGGCACCTCTTAAGGGAGAGTGTTTTGGAAAGGTATGATGGCCAAGTTTGACCATGTATGTGGACGGCATAGGGGCTAAGGGGATGGCAGCTTTTTGGTGCTAGCTTGGTAGGATTAGGTGCTAAATGAGCACATCTTTCATTTGGTTATTTTGGGTGCTTTTCTTAAAAATTTTCTCCATTTTTCCTCTCCTAGCCGAATGTGCCATAAGCTTTAGGAAGCAATTGTTTCTTTTGGCCATTTCTTTCTTTTACCATTTCGGTCTTAGGATTGATTATTCTCCAAATCTTTTTCTTCCCTTTGTGACCGAAACCATATAACCATCTAGGACTATTTCTTTTCTTCTCTTTTTCCTCTTCATTGCCGAATGCATATTGGTTTCAAAGTTTCTTCTTGGTTCATCTTCCATCCTTGAGAACCGAAATACAAACCTCTCATCTCCATTTTTTCTTTTCTTTTTACTTCTCACAAAAGACTCACAAACATTTCTCTCTTCTAAAAATTTTCCACTATGGCCGAATGTTGATGACAATCTCCTTAGCCGAATCCTTCTCTCCACATCTATTCACTTCTCAATCATTCTTTTTATTCATACCTTTATCAATCGTGGTGTAGTGGAGTGTCGATCATTTCTTCATCGATAGTCGATCTTAGTCATCATAAGAACGTGTGGAAAAGGATTTCATCATTCAAGGTAAGGGATTCATTTTATTTCGAGGGGGGTTCTATGTTATATTTTTTATTTGGCTTATGATGGTATTGATTAATCGATTCTATCATAAGGACCCTATTAATCGACTCTCTTTTTGTGAACGTAAGAACTTCGTGGCAAACAAGATAGGGACAAAAAGGGTTGTTAATAGCATTTGGAAGAGGGTGGTTCCGCTTATTCCCCTAAATTCAAATGAAGGATTGTTCAAAGAATCGAGATTTTCCACCGGGTTGTGGACCCTCATCCGCAAAAATCAATTATTTGAAGTCATTCGTACTCCGAGCCTTTGACTGCTCGTGGTTCTTCATCGGGTTATGAACTATCGATCGAGAAGAAATCACAAATAGCCGTTGTTCGAGATTCGAGGGTAAAGATCTAGATCGTTCATCATTAGAATAGCTTTATATTAAATATTAGTGTTCTAATTAAGCGTGATAAATATTTAGGTATCGACGAGCGGGAAAGTATAGTACTCATCGTAATCGTGTGTGTAACTTCACACTTATCTCATGGGTTATACTATGTCGTAAGTATTCGATTAAAAATCGTAAAGTCGGTAAAATTGGAAAATACGGTTTATTAGCACTTTTGGTGTGAAAGCATGAAAACTAGTATTAAAGTTGTGAAAATTACTGATTTGCCCTTAATAAGCTATATTGTTAAAAAGTGATATTTTGGGCCATATGAATTATTTTTGATAAATTGGCCAAGTGAGAAAATTGTGAAAAGGGCCTCATGTGTATATATGGGCCAAAACTTCTAGATCGATATAAGGGCCAAAATTTCTAGATCGTTAAATGGGTTAAATTGTTATTTTGACTAATGGGCCAAGTTGATAACTTGTAATACTGAGTTTTTTGTTGAAATTTACCTTATGAATATATTGTGATGCATTCTATATATACATGACCGCATGGGTTGGGATAATTGAAGAGAAGAAAGGCTCATTGCCAAAATCTAGTTCGGTGACACCGTCACAATCTAGTCGGATGACTCTGTCACAATCTAGTTCGGTGGCTCGCCACAAATATTTTAAATGGCTTAATGCCCGTGATTGGTGTGTTGGCGGGGTGGGTTGACTTGATCCCACAGGTGTGATGGTTGGTACGAGTGGTGTGTAGCGGATGGAAACTGGGCTTGGTTGGGAATTGCATATCAAATGCATTTTTTTATATTTGATTTATATATTGTATTTTTGTAAATGGGCTCAAGCCCAATTTAATGCTTAAATGGATTTGGTGATGGACACGGTAAGTGGGTTACACATTGAGTTCTAAGTAACTCACCATGTTTTTCTTACCCTTCTCGAGTAATAATAATTGATGGAGGCTTGGTAGGGGATGACTTCGTGTGGAGGCCATACTACGAATGATGGGTTTTTATAAACTTGAACTTCTTTTTAATATTTTTATTTTTATTTAAGTACTATTTTGATTGCGATGTAATAAGGCCTCTGGTATTATTTTATGAATTTTTATTCGTGGATGGAATTTTAATATGTTTTAGTTACTTAAATAGGGCTGTTTAAATTTTATAAATGATTTCTTAAACTTGCGTATAAAGAAAAATAAAAAAAGGGATTTTCTTAAATATCACTTAATCCAAAATATTTTGTGAAAGCTCTTTTATAAGTTTAATATTTCCACCAATTATTTCTCTGAAAATCAAATTTTAAATTCTTATGTTTTAAAATTATGGTTTTTAAATAAATCTCGGTTTATGATAAATTCCATTTTTTTCAAAATCGTTTTGAAGAATTGTTTTCATTAAAAGCAGTGATGACTAGATGTAAGTTCGAATTATGTGGCATGCCAAGTCTGGTCTTAATGCATAGGCCGGGTTTGGGGTGTTACATTGGCCGAAATTCCTCCTACACAAACCCCACATTCGGCCAACTCCCCACATTCACCAAATCCCACGATTCACTCCTGATTTGGTCCACCAAGCCCTCTCCAACACTCATTCAAACATATTTTACCAATTCAAATCCTCTTTGGTAGAGTCCCACGCCAACTCCACTTCTTCTCCACCTTGGGCACAAAATAAAAGTCATATTTTGCAACATGTGGGATTCGAAGCCCACTCCCCTTGCTCCACTACTGACGCCAACACCACTCCATCATAAGCTCAATTGTGTTATTAAAATACAATCAATTATACCTAAGTCCTACCTTCACTAGCTCTCCTCACTAAAGTAGCCCAAAAGCAAAATTTTTCCTATGGCCTAACTTGAACCCAGGACTTCATAGAAACCCCGTAACCTTCCAAAATCACTTACCTAATAAGTCCAACTTGCAATAATTCTGTTCTCACATTCCCATAAATTTAAAATGCTCCTACGCTCAAGGCCCAATAGGCCCAATTCTTCTAGGCCCAATATCGGGATGTTATAGGCGAGTTTCTACCGTCATTTTGTTCCAAATTTTAGCACATTGGCCGCACCTCTCACGAGTGTGATTAAAAAGAATTTTGCCTTCTATTGGAGCGAGGAACAAGAAAAACCTTTTATTTCACTTAAAGATCATTTAACTAATGCCCCATTACTTGTATTACCTGATTTTGACAAAACATTTGAAATTGAAAGTGATGCCTCAGGTATTGGGATTTGTGCTGTGTTGACTCAAGAAGGAAAGCCCGTGGCGTATTTAATGAAAAGCTAAGTGGCACACCATTGAATAACCCAACATACGATAAGGAAATGTACGTTTTGATCCGGGCATTGGAAACATGGCAACACTATTTGTTGCTGAAGGAGTTTGTCATCCATTCAGACCATGAACCGCTCAAGCACATCAAAGGACAACACAAGCTCAACAAAAGGCACGCAAAATGGGTAGAATTTCTTGAATCCTTTCCTTATGTTATTCGGTATAAAAAGGGTAAGGAAAACATTGTGGCTGATGCACTATCTCGTCGATACACTTTATTAAATCATTTGGATTCAAAATTGCTTGGTTTTGCATTTCTGAAAGATTTGTATGTTTCTGATGCTGATTTTTGAGATGTGTATAAATTGTGTGAACATGTTGCTGTTGAAAAAACTGAAAATATAAAAAAAAAGGTGTTTGAAAGTTTTGCAAGTACCTGTTGTGTATGTTCTTCTCCTCTGTTTCTGATCTCAAAACCAACATTCTACTTTCATTCTTCTTTCTACCCCGATCATCCAAGATTCTTATTCACATCATTTGGTATTAGAGCTACAAAATGAGGAGCTCCGACGAAAATCGAGAGCCGAAATAGGTTCGTAAGTTGAAAAAAAAATATCAAAAAAATTTCAAATTGTTTTCAAAGTGTTCTATTGTAAGCATTACATATCTATTAAATTTGGCAGCAGCCTATTCTTCTTCCATAACCGTTGATGCTTAAAAGATCACACATGAGTTACAAATTTTCATTAAGTTGCTGGTGACCATTCGACTGCTAAGAGAGCATGAAACCAAGCATTCAAATTCATTTAATCAGCTCATTTGGAGTCATAAAGTTGCTGTTATTTGGCTTGGAGGAACTCAAGAGTTTTTATTTATTGATTAGATTTTATTTCAGCCATTTAAATGCATATTAAAGCTGAATTCATATGACTATTCAGCTAACCACATGTAAACACTATATATACTTTGTTATTAGCTTGTAAAGGGGACTTTTGATGCTTTATGAAATTTTCAGATTGTGAGTTATCCAATCTCTTAATTCTTCAAGGTTGAAATTGACTTATCTATCAACTAGTGGCGTCAATCTGAATTTGTTCTTGAACTTATCATCCTTTCGGGTGTGGCGTTCAAATCAATACTGTTGGTTCCTATCTTACTAGATAGTGGGTCTCGGGTTTTGTTCAATTAAACCATTCCTTTGAAACCTATAAGATTCGAGTCCTTAATCTTCTATTAAGGGTTCTATCTTGTTTCAACCATCAATCCATTCTTCCATCTATTTTTCTTCAACCCAAGTTGCTGCCATTTACTAAAATATAACAATTTTTCCTTTCTTTTAAACAAATCAAACGAAACCTTCTCGTAGACGATCGGGCATCTCACATACGACTCGACTCACCCCGAGGCGGATCGTATCAATGTGTAATCAATTTTTTTTAAAAATTTGAATATTAAATTAAAAATAAACTCTCTTTTAATTAATATATACAATTAACTCCTGCATCGCAAGGAAAAAAAACTAATTATCTATAAGGTGAAGGTCCAAAGGATCTTTTGTTAGTGGCTCTAGAGGTGAGCAAAACTAGTTTCGACTCAAAAAAATTGAAAAAAAATATCGAATTTCAAATTAATTGAATCGAGTTATTCAATTTTTCGAGTCAAGAGGAATAAGTAATTCGAGTGTCAAGTTCGAGTCGAGTTAAATTTTACAGTTTAAATAATTCAAATAATAGATTGGTGTAATACACCTTTGGTCCTTGTCAATTTTGAAAATGAGCAAATTGGTCTCTCTCTCTCTCAACAAAAATTACAAAAAGAAATTCAAAATAGCTTTTAAAATTCAAAATATTTATAAAAATTCCAAATTTTATATTTTAAAAAATATATAAAATATTAAAGATTCTAAATAATATATTAAAAAATTTAAAATTTCTAAAATAATAATTGTTGGGACCTAAACAAGTAAACTAATGATTCAAGTTTATCATAATAAAGTATATTTATTTTCCTCTTATTTTGCTTTGAAAAAGTTTTTTAAAATATATGGTTTCAAATTTTCATGTTCTAACATGGAATTAGATATATTGTAACATAATTTTAATTCGATGTCTTTAATTTTTTTTAATTTAACTCGAACAATTTCATTTGATTCAACTCAACTCAAATTTTATTTTGCACAACTCGATTAAAAAATAATTCAAATTGAGTTAAGATGATAAAATGAGATTTATACTCAGTTAACTCAAAAATTTTTATCTCAATTCGACTCGATTCAGTCGAACGACCCCTAAATGGTTTTATCAACCATGCTTCCTTTCTCCTTTTATTTCATTTTATAAAAATAGTTTAATTTCACCTTTGGTCCTTTTAATAGGCTTGAATTTGATATTTTGTATATTTTTTTTATTTTTACTATATTCTTATATTTTTGTAATGTTATTAATTAGTCCAAATAGTTAATATCATTAAATTTTTTATTAAAACATTACGAGATTATATATAATTTGATTACCCTAAAAGTCTTAAACACTGACACTGTAATCTCCCCAACCCAGCCCAGACATTATGGCCGAATCGTGAAAATTAAATTAGCCACCAAATGACCCAGAAAAACATTCATATTCAATATAATGATTTTAAGTTGTAAAATTTAAAACTTATTTAGAAGAAAATACATATATTTAATATTCATCACTTATAAAACTAATGAAGATCACTTTGTAGAAAAACAATTCTACTTGATTTCCAAAAGCAACATTTATAATTTTAATACATTTTGAGAAACGCTAGTTTATTTAATTATTTCGTTCATTTTTATTTTAGTTCCAAAGTTGAAAGAAAAATCATATTTGTACCCTTTTTCAAACAAATTACAATAAAATCTTATAAACCTTATCCAAATTTGAGTTTGTCATCAAAAGCATATAATGTCAAATCCCCAATTCAAATACCCAAATGAAATATTAAACTCCATGCCACAGTCTATTTACAGCAATGAAAAATCCAAAAGAATTAATAAAATAGTTTAGAAATACGTTTTTAAGGAAAACCGACGACAGTGCTCTGAATGCTGATTGTGAGCCCTAACCTCAAGAGTTATTTGAAAATATAGGAAACTAGAGAGTGAGTTATAAAACTCAATGTGGTCTTAACACACATGAAATAGCAATTAAAACAGTATACAACAATGTACAATTTTGCATTGTACAGTGTAAATCAAATTATCAAATTCAAAGACATCAGTAAGTATGATGTATGCAGGAATAATAGTAAAAATTTCCTATCCATCCATCTGCTACACTCCATAGTAAGTGTTCCCCAGAACTCGTCTAACCCAACAAACCATAATAGTTGGAGCAAAAACTCGTGTGGATATACCACCAGTAGATATGCAGATGAGCCACTAGTGGATTTGCAGATGAACTGCTAGTAAATATGCGGATAAATCACCTATAGCACTTCCTCCTTTAACAACCCAATCCCAATGCAACAATATGGCATGTGTTTATAAATCAATAAAAAGTAATAATAACAATATGATTATGTGATTATCATCCAAATAGCAGCGGTCGTAGTTTTAACAGTAGCAATAAATATTTATCAGTAGTAATTTCAAATTTAACACATAATCAAACAGATCACATATTTCAAAACAATTATGGTAACAGGGTCTCAATTGAGCCTATGGAAACTCCAAAACAAGTTGGGGATTATACAGGGACTAAATTGAAACATTTCACAAAATTTAAGGCAAAACTATAAAATAGTGGTCACACGGCTGTGTGGCCAAGACGTATGAGAAGGCTGAAGTCGTGTGATATTGACGTACGTAGTCGTGTAGCTCTCTGAAGTCGTGTGGTCAGTAAACAAAATCCCCAACGATAGTCACGTGGACGTGTGGCTGGCCGTGTAACTAGTTGTGGCTATGTGATAGTGAAAATACTCTAATGTTACAGTAGCACATGGCCATGTCGACCAATTGTCTTGGATGCACGCCCTTGTGGTAGACCATATGGCCCCAAAATCACATACGATTTGCCACCAATTTTCATGGGTAGGACACATACCTTTCACCACAAGTTCATTTGGCACTCCACACGTTCAAATATGATTCGATACCCCTAGATTTGATCCTTCAAACGACACATTTCACAAAAAATACGCAAGTTAGCAATCGATATTAAGGCTTTTGACATAAATCCGAAAGAGATCGATTAAGCCAAATAAAAAGAACAAAATAACTCATTCGTAAAATAAAAAGTCGAGATTTAACCATTGATATAGATCAAGCTTACCACCCTACGGACGAAGATAACGATTGTTTTCGTCGACGGATCTAACACCAACGAAATCCAAACAAAAAGAGGATGATTCGGTAAAGGAAAGGGATTCAGCGGTTCAAGGAATGTAAAGAGCATTAGGAAATCAAGGATGGTGGATGAATACGGTGGCTACAATGGTGTGGCAGCCAGGAAAATAGAAGATAAAGGAAGAGGGAGAAAAGAGAAAAATAGAAGAAGAGGAAGAAAGGGAAGCATAAGGAAAAATTAGGGAAAAAGAAAAGGTGGCTAGCCTAAAAAAATATGTATTTATATCTAGGGTTGGTAACATCCTAGGGTTTTAACCCTAGCATGAGTGGCACATGAGGAAAATATGAGGAAGGGAAAATTGTTGATGTGTCTCTAACTAACTATGATCAAAATAAAGGCAAGTGCACCTATCGTTTAATAGTATAGTTATGGTAAGACTGGAAATATCGTATCCACAAGGACCAAGAGTACTAGTAATTACTATCTTCCTATTATCTAGCCTAAGAATTGGAGTGATTTCTTTTAAACTAAAACTAATTAAAAGCACGACAGGGAATGAATTGGGAAAATACTTTTAGACAACTTTATGAAAGAGGCAGTACCCAAGAAAGAATCCACCTAGACTTCACTTATTACTTCTAATTCATACGATTTATTCACTTGACTTAATCCGTAGAAATCTCTGATTTATGTTAATATCTCTTTCGAGACTAAAAACAACTGACTCTAGGTTGATTAATTGAAATTTCTTTCTAATTAAAACCCCTATTGTCGCATTAACTTGATCTATGGAATTCCTTATTAGATTTGACTCTAATCCGGCAGATTTATGTCGCCCTATTTCTAGGGTTGCAATCAACTCCGCTTAATTGTGTTGATCTACTCTTAAACAGGGACTTTTGCTCCTCTGAATAAGCACATTCGACTTGAATCAATAACCTGAATTATTAAAACAAGAATAAGAACTCATAATTAAGAATAAGAACAAGAATTTATCTTACAAATCAAATAGTAATAAGATCCATCTTAGGTTTCATCCCCTCAGGTATTTAAGGGATTTAGTTCATACTAATAGAGGGAAACATCTTAAAATAAGGAAAACTACAAAACATAAGAAAACCCAAAAACTTCAAGAGAAATTGATAGGAGATCTTCAGTCTTGATGGAGATCCTTCTTCCAAGCTGCTCCCAATGGCTGTCTTCGAGTATTTTCTGCCTTCTACTCTGTGTGTCCGTTTAGGTTCTCCCCTGGGGTGTTTATATAGGCTTTGGAGCACCTTTCTTGGCCTACAAGTAACCTTTTCCGAAGAAAATTAGACTTGGGTTCGACAGGGACACGCCTGTGTGACACGCCCGTGTTCGATAGCTTAGGCCGTGCTTGATTCTGCTTGTCACACACGGCCGTGTGGTCTGCCCGTGTACGATAGTCCAGGCCGTGTTGATTTCTGAGGTAGGCTCATTTTGTCCCTTTTTGGCCCGTTTCTCATTCTTTTCGACTCCCTAAGCTCTCATGAGTGTAAAACATGAAATTAAAGGATTAGGAGCATCGAATTCATCAAATCTAATGAAAATTTATCCAAAAATAAGCCAAGCATGGGGTCAAAATATATATAAATTATGGTTTATCAGTTGTGCTTTCAGAAGCCCTTAACAGAAAATTACAAGCAAAGCCCCGACAATATGGCTAAAAAAATAATAAAATATTTCTAATATTTACCAATTTTACCATAGAAAAAATTTACCCACACTTTTTGTCGTGACAGACACTGACACATGAATAGTGTAACCTCTCCAACCCAACCCAGACTGTAACACCCCTAACCCGAAACCGTCACCGGAACAGGGTTAAGAGGTATTACCGATCAATCAAAACATTTAACATCTAGAATTTACGACACAAAGTCAATCATCTTCAATCTCATTCAATTACAATCATGGGGTCCCTTATCGAGGTCTACGAAACCTAATTCACATGCTATAGAGGGGTAGGGACTAATTTGAAACACATACAGAATTTCTCCGAAATTTAAAACTTTTCTAAGATACTGGGAGACACGCCGTGGGGAGGAGGCCGTGTGCCCTCCACGGCTACTAGACACCCCGTGTGTTCATTCGTGTCTATATACTGTCTATTTCAACACGGTCACTAGGCACGCCCGTGTGCCCATTCGTGTCTATATACTGACTATTTTAACACGGTCACTAGGCACGCCCGTGTGCCATAGCCGTGTAATTCTAGGCTACTTCTGCTAATTTACCCACGGTCTTAGGCATGCCCGTGTGCCTCAACCGTGTGACATTATAGGCCATTTACAAGGCCAAAATGCTACCCACATTTATAACAAACTCTATTGTTGTACTTGCCCCAGCACTCTCCCACATGTCGTCTTCCACACTGTCTGCACTCAGGTTTGTTACTCTTAACATTACCAACACTTGGTTCATTCGGAGCTTGAATTCGTAAACCAGTACTTTGTCTCGAACGATCTCTACTTGGATGTCCCAACGAAACATTTGAACGGTTACTTGCATCTCTGTATCTCTTAGTAGAAGGTTGAGAAAATTTATTCATCGATCTCTTTCTTTCATCACGAGCTTCTGAATTGGCTTTCTTCTTTTCCTTACTGAGCTCTTCAGCTTTACACGCTTTTTCAACTAACACAACAAATTCATTTATATCGAGTATCCAAACTAATAGCTTGATGTCTTCATTCAATCCCTCTATGAAACGTTTGCACATAGTAGCTTCGGTCGAGACACATTCTCTCGCATATTGACTCAATCTTACAAATTCTCGCTCGTATACTCAGAATGCACAAACGCCCTATTTCAACTCTAGAAACTCTTTACGTTTCTGATCAATGAAACGTTGACTGATATACTTCTTTCTGAACTCAGCTTGAAAGAAATCCCAGGTGATTCTCTCCCTCGAAACCACAAATATCAAAGTTTTCCACCAGTTGTAAGTCGTGTCTCTCAATAAAGAAACTGCACACTTAATGCACTCATCAGGGTTCAACGACATCTCATCGAATACTCTGATTGTATTTTCAAGCCAAAACTCGGCTCGCTCAGCATCATCATCAGATGTGGCCCTAAACTCCTCAGCCCTGTATTTTCGAATCTTATCTACAAGTGGTTCATTCAATCTGTTCGGATCTACAACTTGAGGCACAACAGGTACTTGCGGGGGTGGAGGTTGTGGAGTAGTCGAATTCATTCGAACGAACTCCGTAAACCATTCACTCATCATACGGAAGAAGGCTTGCTTAGCCTCTCCTCCCTCACTACCTTCATTCGGCCTAGATGTGGTCGGCGCTGTCCCTTGAGCGGGAGCAAGCGCATTACTCTCTACGTCGTCAGCAACTGCTCGATCGGGATCCATTACTATAAGAAAACACATTTTCAACTATAAGCATTCACCACACTATCGCAATTTCATATATGGCATGTATAGGTAGACTCTCACGCACTACGTTAGTCCGAGAATCGACTAAACCGTAGCTCTGATAGCAATAAAATGTAACACTCCTAACCCGAAACCGTCACCGGAATAGGGTTAAGAGGTATTACCGATCAATCAAAACATTTAACATCTAGAATTTACGACACAAAGTCAATCATCTTCAATCTCATTCAATTACAATCATAGGGTCCCTTATCGAGGTCTACGAAACCTAATTCACATGCTATAGAGGGGTAGGGACTAATTTGAAATACATACAGAATTTCTCCGAAATTTAAAACTTTTCTAAGATACAAGGAGACACGCCCGTGGGAGGAGGCCGTGTGCCTCTACGGCTACTAGACACCCCGTGTGTCCATCTGTGTCTATATACTATCTATTTCAACACGGTCACTAGGCACGCCCATGTGCCCATTCGTGTCTATATACTGACTATTTTAACACGGTCACTAGGCACGCCCGTGTGCCATAGCCGTGTAATACTAGGCTACATTCTACCAATTTACCCACAGTCTTAGGCACGCCCGTGTGCCTCAAACGTGTGACATTATAGGCCATTTACAAGGCCAAAATGCTACCCACTTAGGGTCAAACCTACAAGCAACACATACCAAAACATATCATGCACATGAGGCAACCAAAAACTTACCAAAATGACCATTCAATTTATGCATTCAATTCCCATTCCAACCATAACAAATTCAATACCAAAACTTATCCCATCACAAGCATAAAACATTCAATATCAAACATCATTCCTTCTCAATTTCATTAACTCATACTAGCGTTTTACCAACACAAAGTTACCATTCATAAGTCAATTTCTCAACCCATAAACCATGCCAAAAGATGCATCACATATATCAAATTCATTCATGTTAAGACTAGCACATATCTAGCCATTTTTCATGGTTACTTACAAACATCAAACATGATTCAAATGACTAGCCTATACATGCCACATTTAACTATATACATCTTTCCAAAATACCCAAAATAGATAGCCAATAGTGTGATCGAGAGATCGATGGCGATCCTCGATCCGAGCAAGCTTTTTCGATCGACATCGCAAAGCAGAGAAACAAATCACACAGTAAGATTTATAAAGCTTAGTAAGTTCATAACATAATACATAATATCAACATGTCATCACATAGATTAATTTTACTATCACAAATAATACCATCCACAACCAGTATGTTCAATTAACTCATTCACAACCACATTCATAGCTTCACCAACCACATATATTCCAAGCGTACCTTAGCCAACACTTAGTTGTCAAATACTTTTGCTATCAAAAATCACGATTCATTTCGATCCACATTCGTTTCTTCCTTGATTCATTTGCACACTTAGTGCCTAAATAGTTAGCCGAATCTTAATTAGCATCGTACACGTAGTACATCCATCTCAAACCGATCTTAAATCGGCATCGCACACACAGTGCCAACCACAAAGCTGAAGAATATACTACTCCGCACACACAGTGCTGTTTATCCTGATCATGTTTTTGAATACGCACACTTAGTGCCATTTAACTCAATCTATCACATAGCATCCATTTTGTAATAATATCACACCACTTATTTCATAGCATTAAACATAGTTAAATACGGGTATTATGTCCGAACTTACCTCGGGCGTCGACTATCGATATGGTCGATTAATCGAGCACTTTATCTTTGCCTCGATCTCGATCCGAACCTCTTCTCTCTTGGTCTATACACATTTAAAATCAATCCATTCAATCATCATTTCATTCAATTTAGCCCACATACACACATTTAGGGCATTTTGCATAATAGCTCTCATATTTTCACATTTCGACACTTTAGTCCCTATTTCACACAATCATCAAATTCACCACATTCCACCTAGCACAAGCTTAGCCGAATTTTACTAGTGTCCATACAAACCCACACATTTCATTTATTTCACAATCTAGTCCTTCAAAATGCTATTTTCACAATTTAGCCCTAATTAGCTAAATTCATCAAAATTTCAAGAACAACACATGTTCATTAAACACATATCTTTCATTTAACACCAACACACATCACAAAGCTCCTCATTTCATCAATGGTACATTCCATAAACATCATCAATTTACAAAATTACAACATGGGCTTTGTAAAGCACAAAGCAACGATCACGAAAACGTAGAAATTATCAAAAACGGATCAAAAACTAACCTTCAATCAAACCAAAACCATGGCCGAACCCTTAAGCTTCTTTTCTTTCTTTTTCTTTGTTTTTTTCGGCAAAGATGAGTAAAGATGAGCAAAAAATTGTTTTTGTTTTATTTATTATAACATTAATAATTGATTTCCCATTCTACCCTTTTATTAATCATATAAGACAAATAAATATTATGGTTATTTACTCATTTAACACCCCACTATCTTAACAATGGTTTATTAACACATAAGGCCTCCACCTTAAAAAGCCAACCACAAATAAGTACTTATAATTCAGCACCTAGCTTTTACTCTTTACGCGATTAAGTCCTTTCTCTTAATTCGACACTCAAACAATCAAATTATCACACAGAATTTTCACACAGGTTATTTCACATACTATTTACACAGAAAATATCATTAAAATATTTTTACGACCTCGGATTTGTGGTCTCGAACCACTGTTCTGACTAGGGTCTAAACTGGGATGTTACACAGACGTTATGGTTGAATCGTGAAAATTACATTAGCCACTGAATGGCCTAGAAAAACATTCAGATTCAATATAATGATTTTAAGTTGTAAAATCTCAAACTTATTTAGAAGAAAATACATATAGTTAATATTCATCACTCTATAAAACTAATGAAGATCACTTTGTAGAAAAATAATTCTGTTTGGTTTCCAAAAGTCACATTTATAATTTTAATACACTTTAAGAAATGCTAGTTTATTTAATTATCTCATTCATTTTTATTTTAGTTCCAAGTTGAAAGGAAAATCATATTTGTACCCTCTTTCAAACAATTTAAAATAAAATCTTATAAACCTTATCCAAATTTGAGTTTTTCATCAAAAGCATATAATGTCAAATCCTCAATTCAAACACCCAAATAAAATATTAAATTCCATGCCACAATCTTTTTAAAGCACCGCAAAATCCAAAATAATTAATAAAACAATTTAGAACTACCTTTTTAAGGAAAACCGACGACTGTGCTCCGAATGCCGAGTCCGAGCCTTAACCTCAAGAATTATATGAAAATATGGGAAACTAAGGAGTGAGTTATAAAACTCAGAGTGTTATGAAACTCAATGTGGTATTGACACACAAGCAGTAGCAATTAAAACAGTATACAACAACGTATAGTTTTGCATTATACAGTGTAAATCAAATTATCAAATTCAAAGAGATATTAGTAAGTATGTAGTATGCAGGAATAACAGTAAAATTTTCCTACCCATCAATTCGCTACACTCCACAGTAAGAGTCCCCTAGAACTCGTCCAACCCTATGCACCAAAACAGGTTGAGGAAAAGCTCGTGTAGATATACCACCAATAGATATGCGGACGAACCACCAATAGATTTGTAGATGAACTGCTAAGAAATATGCGGATAAACCGCCAGTAGCACTTCATCTTTTAACAACCCAATCCCAGAGCAACAGTATGACATGTTTTTATAAATCAATAAACAATAATGATAACAATATGATAATGTGATTATCATGCAAACAACAGCAGTGTAGTTTTGATAGTAGCAGTAAATATTTATTAGTATTAATTTCAAATTTAACATATAACCAAATAGATCATAGATTTTAGAACAATTGTGGTAACAGGGTTTCAATTGAACCTATGAAAACTCCAAAACAAGTTGGGGATTATAAAGGGTCTAAATTGAAACATTTCAAAAAAATCAAGGCAAAATTATAAAAAAATGGTCACAAGGTCGTCTGACTAGGCCGTGTGAGAAGGCTGAAGTCGTGTGGTACTGAGGTACACGGTCGTTTAGTCAGTAAACAAAATCCACAATGATAGTAACACGGTCATGTGGCTGGCCGTGTGACCGTTAAAATACTCTAATGTTACAGTAGCACATGGTCGTGTCGACCGACCGGGTGGGACACATGCCCTTGTGGCCCCAAAATCACACACGACTTGCCATTAATTTTCATGGTTACGACACACACTTTTTGTAACAGCCCGATTTTGGGCCTAGTCAGAACAGTGGTTTCGGGATCACAAATTCGACGCAGTAAAATTTATTCTTATTATATTTCTGTGGTCTACAATTTTACAAAATGATTTCGTGAAAATTTCGTTCGAAAATTTTGACGTTTGGGCACTCAATTTATTCAAAGGGACTAAATTGCAAAAAGTGCAAATTTTGAGTTCTATGTGTTTAAGGTGTCCAATTGCTATGAGATCTTAAATCAGAGGTCCTTATATGGTAATTAGACCATTATACCTTAAGATGGACAAAAATGGACATGGTTAGGTGAAATTTCAAAGTTATGCATTAAGGGCATTTTGGTCATTTGGTAAATAAAGATAAAATAAAACAAATAAAAGATGTTCATCTTTCTAATTTCATCCCTCATAGCTAAAATTCTCAAGGAATCCATAGCTAGGATTTTGGCCAAGCTTTCAAGCTCGATTGTAAGTCCGTTCTAGCCCCGTTTTTAATTATTTTTATGTTTTCGAAGTCCTTGTAACTCGATCTACCTATTTCTAGTGCTAATTTGAAGTATAATCAAGGTCTAGGGTTTGACCCATGTTAAATATGTGTGTATTTTGATGTTTAATGGTAGATTATACAAATTTGATGTTGGATAAACAACTTTTACTAAGTGATTTTCGATAAAAATGTCAAGGACCTATTTTTAAAAGTTATAAAATATGTAGTAAAAGTGCGATTTAATGGAAATTGTGGGCTATTATGAGAATGAATAAAGTTCGGCTAGGCTTTGGTTTTAAAGAAATTGAATACGTTTCATTTTACAAGCCTAGGGACCAAAATGTAAAAAGTTAAAAAGTTAGGGGTAAAAATGTAATTTTGCCATAATGTGATTTTTGGACTGATTTGGATAATGTGTGTATTAAATGAGCTGAATTTGCTATTATAGATCAAGAAAAACGAAGTTCGGACCTAGATCAAGGGAAAAACAAAATGTTTGACGATTAGGTCCATTTTCACTATTTTTGTACCGAGGTAAGTTCGTATGTAAATAATGCAATGTTATATTTGTATTTTAATGTTTTGATATTGCATGAAATGTATGATTGATTCTATGAGCATATTCAACAAAGTTCTGGCAAGAAAGAAAACTCGGTTGAACATTAGGAATAGATAGGATACAAATGTCATGACATTAGGGTTACTGAGATTACGTGTAAGACCATATCTGGGACATGGCATCAATATGAGACTTCGTGTAAGACCATATCTGGGATATGGCATCGATATGAGACTTCGTGTAAGACCATAGCTGGGCTATTGGCATCGATACGAGACTACATGTAAGACCATATCTGGGATATGGCATTAGTACGATACTATGTGTATGAGACTTCCGAGTATCCTTTAGTATTCCAAATGGTTCAACGGGAAATTCGATGGATATGTCAAATATGAGAAAGCATGTGATTAGGTTACGAGTTGGTACAGGTATGTACGACAAACTCAAAGGAAATGAATTCGTTATATGACGAATTGTTAGTAAGAATGTGATTGAGTATGTTATGTTCATAAAGTTTTAACGACATTATGTTTGATATATGTTATGTTATTCATATGACAAATGCATGTTAATGTTGTTTATTATTTGCGTATGAACTTGCTAAGCTATATAGCTTACCCACCTTTCTTTCCCTTGTCTATCACCAAGCTAGCTCGGGATTGGAGATCATCGGAGATCCATTCACATTATCAACTATTATTTTGGTACCAATGAATTCAACATTTTGAGTTATGGGATGTATAGGGGACTTGGTCATTTTGTTATCTGTCATAATTGATTTGGCCAAATGTGTTGGCTTATATTGGTTGAAAGTTTAGTTTGTATAAGGCCATTGAAAATTGGCTACAATTGGTTTGAACAATTATAAGATGATGCCTTTCATAGATGTGGGAATTTACATGATTTGAGATGATAAGCATGTGATGTTTGTGTATGATAGATGGTAGCATGTGAATGATGTGTTGATGTCTTGATTGTGGCTGATTTGGTTGTATGTAAATGCTTGGATTGGTGCCATATGATGTTGTGTATGTATGTACAAGTAAGGGTGGCAAAATGGCTTGGTAAATAGCCTTATTTTTGTCCACACGGGTAGACACACGGGCGTGTGTCTAGGCTGTGTATGACACACGGTCTGCCCCAAGGGCACGTGTTCCGGCCGTGTGTCCCCTGCACATTAATTGTTACAAAATATAATGTCCAGAATATGGCACACGAGTAAAGACACAGGCGTGTGTCTCGGCCGTGTGTGCCACAAGGCCTTGGACATGAGTGTGTGCCACACGGCCTTGGACACGGGAATGTGTCTCGGTCGTGTGAAGACTGCACCTATTTTTTGAAAAATTATGAAAATTAAATCGACCCACGGCCTACACACGGCGCGTGTGGCACGCACCGTGTGGCACAAGTCGAGAGCTCCTTATTTTGAACACGGCCTGTAGCACGGGCGTGTCCAAGGGTCACACGGGCATGTCCCTTGGACCACACGGGCGTGTGAGCTCTGTAACATGAAAATTTTTCTAAGTTTTGTAAAATTTTCTAAAGTTCTCGGTTTAGTCCCGAACCACTTCCAAAGCATGTATTGAGCCTCGTAGGCTTGTTTTAGGGACGATATGAATGTGCATGAAAAGTTTTAATTTGAATGGAAATTTATGACTCAGAAATTTATGTTTTCTTGTGTTTATGTCTAGTAATGCCTCGTACCCTATTCTGGCGTTGAATACGGGTAAGGGGTGTTACACCTTTCACCACAAGTTCGTTTGGAACTCCACACATTCAGATCTTATCCAATACCCTCTAGATCCTGTCTTTCAAATGACATATTCACACAAAATACGCAAGTTAGCGATCGTTATTAAGGCTTTCAGTATAAATTTTAAAAAGACCGGTTAAGCCAAACAAAAAGAACAACATCACTCATTTTTACAACCAAAAATCGAGATTTAACCATTGAAACAGATCACAATTACTATAATGGCCCGTTTTTAGTGAAATCATAACAAAGGTTTTGGGACCATAAATCCAAATTCAAAAAATTTATTTTAATATTATTTTAATACCTACAGCATGTTAAAATTATGGTATAAAAATTTCGTTAAGAAGTTTTACCGTATTTGTGAAAAAGGACTAAATCGCGTAAACGGCGAAAGTTGTATTCTATTAGCTAAAAGTGTTATATAGCTATAGAACTTTAAAGTGGAGGTCCTTATATGGTAATTAGACCATTAAAGGTGATAGTGGATGAGCATGGCTTGGTAATTTTGTTATTTTTAAAGTCAGGTAAGGTTAAAATGGTAATTAGGTAATAAATGAATAAAATAAAATAAAACAAAAGAGATCATCTTTTTCATTCAAACACCAACTGAAAATTTCAGCAAACAAACACCATTTTAGGAGCTTCAACATTCGGCCATCTCTTCCCTTGCATATAGGTACATTTTTGTCCCATTTTTGTTGATTTTTATGTTTCTGGGATCATTGTAGCTTAACCTAGCTAGCCCGGGGACTAATTTGCAAAATGGTTGAATGTCTACGATTTTATCATTGATGTATATGTTAGTTTTTTTGAAGTTTAATGGAAGAAAATGAATCTTTTTTGTTAGTTAAACAACTTTTGTTAAGTGATTTTTGTTGAAATTGTCAATTAGGGGTTAAATTGTGAAATATGAAAATTGTGTGGTAAATGTGTGAAATTTTGATATGATTGGGATTCTATATGCATGTATAGAATTCGGCTAGGCTTGTATATGGATGAAATTTCATGAATTTCATTTTACGAGCCTAGGGACTAAATTGTAAAGAAGTCGAAAGTATAGGGGCAAAATAGTAATTTCGCCATAACTTAAATTTTGGAGTAAATTGAATAGAATGATGCATAAATTAGTTAAACTTTATTATATGGATCATGAAAAGCAACATTCAGAATTAAATCGGGGAAGGATAAAGTCGTGGAATAAACGATCGTATTTCTCCGTACGAGTGTGAGGTAAGTTTGTGTAAATATATTGCATAGTTATATGTTTTGATTTAAATATATATATGTATGTGATTAGTTAAAATTATTATGTATAATTATTGAATACATAACCGAGAATATACGAAGATTACCGAGTCCCGTTTGAACCTTAGGAATTCGTAGTATACAAATGACATGTCATTAGGGTTTTTGTTTTGGTTGAGGTCTTGCATGTGTTGCGGGCTCACCACAGCTCATATGAGCTTACTGATTTGCAGCTCGTAGGAGCTTATCGATATTCAACTAGGAAGAGCTTACCGTTTATCGCTCGTATGAGCCAACATGTACATGAATTGACAGATTATAGTTCAGTACACCTCGTGTGTACTACCCACGTATCTAATGAGATTCTAAGTGGTTCAACGGGTATAGTGTTATTATGAGATTATATAAGTTCAATACGAACTAGTACAGGTATTTACATAGAAATGGTTCATATATATATATATATACATAATATACGGATATACAGTATAAATGTTACATGTACATGGAATTTTAATAGTTGTTGAATTCATACATGAATTCTCGGTTTTTACTTGTATACTTGGCTAACTTGGTGAATGGTTATGTGATAGGTTTTGGCCAATTTGAATTGAGTTATGCTTTGAGATTTCTTACCTAAATTGTGATTATATGGTAAGTTTAATTCTATGTTTTACGAACTTACTAAGCTTAATTGCTTACTCCATTTGTTTTTCCTTGTTTTGTAGTGTCTCGGAAGCTCGTTTGGATTAGAAGCCATCTAAGATCGCATCACACTATCAAACTCTTATTTTGGTACTTTGGACTTTATATTTTGAGTTAAATGGCATGTATAGGTAATTTGGCTAATGTGGCCTATAGGTTTGGTTGCGTATCAGCCAATTGATTTGGCTTGAAAATGGTATATGTTTTGAGATGTATATATGTACAAATGGCCTTATAATATGTGGTGTATAGTTGCTATATGGATGTCTTGTTTGTGCAATTGTGTTTGGGTACGAAATGGTAGGAATTGTGATGAGTATGCATGATAAGTTTTAGGCACAAAGTCTCATATATGTATTTGACCCTTAAGGTAGACTTTGGAAATATGTTTGATATGTGTTGAAGTGGTTAAATGAATGTTCTTATGGATATCATGTTGTATGTGTGAAAGTACATGATATAAACTTGGTTTTCATTGGTTTTGAATGCCTATTTATGCTTTGGTTATATGCAAAGTGATGTGTATAGGTGGGTACCAATGCGGGTGAGGAATATGGCTTGGAAAATGGCCTATTTTTGTCCACACGGGCAAAGACACGGGCATGTGTCTCAGCCGTGTGTCACACACGGCTAGGTGACACGACTGTGTGTCCCCTGATACTTCTATAGAAAGCAAGTCAGTAGCTTCACACGGCCTAGCACACGGGTGTGTGGCTTGGCCGTGTGGCACAAGTCAATATACCCTCTAGTTTTCACACGGCCTAGCACACGGCCCGGACCACGGGCATGTGAGGCCATTTCGAATACTACATGGCCTGGCCGCACGGGCGTGTGGTTGGCCGTGTGACCTAAGTCAGTGAGTTACACAAGGTCGGAGACGGGCTTGGGCATGGCCGTGTGATTCCATTTCGAATGCCCACACGACCTAAGACACGGGCGTGTCTCTTGGCCACGTGAGACACACAGCCTAGTCACACGGGCGTGTGTCCCCTGCACTTTGAAAATTTTAATGTTTTTCTAAATAAAATTCTTTAAGTGCTTGGTTTAGTCTCGAACCACTTTTAATGTCTATTTGAGGCCTAAAGGGCTCGTATTAGGGACTATATGAATGAATTTGAATGTTTTATTTAATTTGTATGAGAATTGAATTCGAGTTGTATAATTGTTTAAGTTATAAGTTTGATAACGCTCCGTAACCCTATTCCAACGTCGAATACGGGTTAATGGTGTTACATTTATTAGTATTAGAGCTACGGTTTAGTTGATTCTCAAACTAACGTAGCGTATGTGAGTCTAGCTATACATGCCATTTTATAACTGGTGGTAGTGTGATGACTCCTGACTGTTTAAATCATGTTTTCATATAGTAATGGATTCCAATCGATAAGACTTTGATGATGTAGAAAGTAATGCACCAGCCTCCGTTCGTGGAGTGACTTCTTCTAGATCGTGACCCGTATTTGAGGGTCGTGGTGGAGAGGCTAAGGAAGCCTTCTTCTATATGATGAACGAGTGGTTCATCGAGTTTGTATGGACAAACCCGGCTGCTCAACAACCTCTATCCCCCTCATGTTCCCCAATCGATTCCCGTTATTCCTCAGTGTACGGAACTGATCCAAGTTAGTAAGCCTCCAGTTGATAAGATTTGCAAGTATGGGGCTGAAGAGTTCTGAGCTATAGTTGATGATGATCCAGAAAGAGCTGAGTTTTTGCTAGAGAATACGATCAGGGTCTTTGATGAGTTATCTAGTTCACCAACCGAATGTGTTAAATGTGTTGTATCTCTTCTGAAATATGCCGCATACTAGTGGTGGAATACCTTGACTTCTATAGTAGCGAGAGAAAAGATCACTTGGGAATTCTTCCAAACTGAATTTTGTAAGAAATATATAAGTCAGTGATTTTTTGATAAAAAATGCAAGGAATTTCTAGAGTTGAAATAGGATCGTATGACTGTAACCGAGTATGAAAAAGAATTCGTGAGACTGAGTAAGTATGCCCGAGAGTGCTTCTCCACTAAAGAAATTATGTGCAAACGGTCTGAAGACGAGTTCAATGAAGACATCAAGCTCTTAGTCGGGGGATACTTGAACTGAAAGAATTTGTGGTTTTAGTCGATAGAGCTCACAAAGCCGATGAGCTTAGTAAAGAAAAGAGAAGAGCTGAATTTGAAATTAGAGATTCGAGGAAGAGATTTACGGGAAAGTCTCCTCAGTTAACATCGAAAAAATCTAAAGAACATCACTACCGTCCTACTATTTCTTTGGGGCATTCTAGTCAAGATAGAGATGCCACACACTCTACTCCTAAACCTCAGGCTACATCTGTAGCTAGCGTGGGTAGTGTTAGAAAAGCTAGACCCGAATGCAAACACTGCAACAAGCCACATTATCAGGTGAAAAGCAGAGCATGTTTTAGGTGTAGTTCTTTCGACCACTACCTTAGAGATTGCCCTGAGAGGTCTGAGAAAGAAAAAGTTCAAACTATGAGGCCGAGCAATACAGCTACTAGATGGAGACCACCCTGAAACACCGAAAATATGAGTGGTAGTAGAGGTGCTGCGAGGGATTCTGTAGTGAGGTCTGAGGCACGGGCGTCGGCCAGAGCTTATGCCATTCGCGCTCGTGAAGATGCGTCAGTGCCAGATGTTATCACCGGTACATTTTCTCTTTATAACACTGATGTAACTACTTTGATTGATCCCGGATCAACCAATTCATATGTATGTACAAATTTAATGTCTAGTAAGAATTTACCTATCGAGTCCACTGAATTTGTGGTTAAGGTATTGAACCCCTTAGGTCAGTACGTCCTAATTGATAAAGTCTATAAGAATTGTCCTTTGATGGCTCGGGGTTATAGTTTTCCAGCCGATTTAATGCTTTTACCGTTTGATGAATTCGATGTGATTTTGGGTATGGATTGGCTGACTATGCATGATGCTGTTGTGAACTGTAGACGAAAGATTATTGTGTTAAAATGTCAGAACGGGGAGACTCTTCGTGTTGAATCCAATGATTCGAGTGGTTTGCCTATTGTGATATCAATCATGCTAGCATAGAAATATGTGAGAAGGGGTTGCAACGCTTATCTTATGTATGTACTGGATACAAAAGTGTCTGAACTAAAGATTGAATTAGTGCCAGTGGTTTGTGAATATCTAGATGTGTTTCCTGAAGAGTTACCCAGGTTACCACCGATCAAAGAGGTTGAGTTTTCTATTGAGTTAGTACTGGGAACATCACTGATATCGATAGCTCCGTACAGAATGGCTCCGACAGAGTTGAAAGATTTGAAAGCTCAGTTGCAAGAATTAACGGATAGAGGTTTTGCACGATCGGGTTTCTCGCCTTAGGGTGCACCGGTTTTGTTTGTGATGAAGAAAGATGGATCAATGAGATTGTGCATCGATCATCGACAGCTTAACAAGGTTATGCTTAAGAATAAGTATCCTTTGCCGAGAATTGATGATTTGTTCGATCAGTTGAAAGGATCAACAGTATTTTCAAAGATTGATTTGCGATCTGGTTATTATCAGTTGCGGGTTAAAGATTCGGATGTTCCAAAAATTTCATTCAGGACCAGGTATGGGCACTATGAATTTCTTGTTATGCCATTTGGGTTAACTAATACTCCTGCATTTTTTATGGATTTGATTAATAGAATTTTTAGGCCGTTTTTAGATAGATTAGTTGTTGTATTCATTGATGATATTTTGATATATTCCTGAGATGAGTCTGAACATGCTGAACATTTGAGGATTGTGTTACAAACCTTGAGAGATAAACAACTATTTGCTAAATTTAGCAAATGTGAGTTTTGGCTCCAAGAATTTGGATTTTTGGGACACATTGTTTCAGCGGAAGGCATTAGAGTGGACCCAAGCAAGATTTTAGCGGTTGTTGACTGGAAACCACCAAGAAACATTTCCAAGGTCAGAAGTTTCTTGGGGTTAACGGGCTATTATAGGAGATTTGTTAAAGGTTTCTCAATGATAGCTACACCGATGACTCATTTATTGAAGAAAGATGTAAAGTTTGAGTGGTCTAAGAATTGTCAACAGAGTTTTAATCAGTTGAAAGAACTGTTAACCGAAGCACCAGTTTTAGTTCAGCCTGAGTCGGGTAAAGAGTTTGTGATTTTCAATGATGTGTCATTGAACGGTTTGGGATGTGTTTTAATGCAAGAAGGTAAAGTGATAGCGTATGCTTCCAGACAGTTAAAGACGCACGAGAAGAATTATCCGACACACGGTTTAAAGTTGGCCACAATCGTGTTTGCATTGAAAATTTGGCGACATCACTTGTTCAGTGAGAAGTGCCACATATTTACCGATCACAAGAGCTTGAAGTATTTGATGTCACAGAAAGATTTAAACTTGAGAAAGCAAAGATGGCTCGAATTGTTGAAAGACTATGAGTTAGTGATTGATTATCACCCGGGGAAAGTGAATGTAGTCGCGGATGCTCTGAGTAGGAAA
This sequence comes from Gossypium sturtianum, assembly GCA_025698515.1. Lineage (NCBI taxonomy): Eukaryota > Viridiplantae > Streptophyta > Magnoliopsida > Malvales > Malvaceae > Gossypium > Gossypium sturtianum. The sequence continues at coordinate 44,701,366 of CM046951.1, forward strand.
TCTTTGTTTGCTCTGAGAGCAATGAATACACGTTTGACTTTGTCTGATGATGATTCGATCTTAGCTGAGTTAAAATTTAAACTGATGTTTTTAAAAAAAATTTGCGAGGCTCAGAAATGCGATAATGAATTGCAAGCTAAAGCGAAGATGAAGGCGTAGTCGCCATCGATTCGTGAGTTTTAGATCGGATCTGATGATTGTTTGCTGTTCCAAGGTAGAGTTTGTGTGCCAAGGAATCCTGAGCTTATACAGAAAATTTTACACGAAGCAAACAGTGGTTGCTTGTCCGTTCATCCAGGGAGTACTAAGGTGTACAGTGATCTGAAACAGATGTACTGGTGGTTGGGCATGAAAAGTGACATTTCAAAATTTGTGTCGAAATGCTTAATTTGTCAACAGGTTAAAGCTAAACATCAAGTACCATCAGGACTATTACATCCAGTAATGATACCGGAGTGGAAATAGGATAGAATTACGATGGATTTCGTATCGGGATTACCCTTATCTCCGAAAAAGAAAGATGCTATCTGGGATGTTATTGATCGTTCGACGAAGTCTTCACATTTTATTCCGGTACGTACAAACTTCTCACTTGACAGATTAGTCGAATTGTATATTTCAGAGATTGTGAAGTTGCACGGAGTGCCAGTCTCCATCATTTCGGATAGAGATCCGCGGTTTACATCACGATTGTGGAAGAAATTGCAAGAAGCTTTGGGTATTAGAGTTCGAAGGTAATTGGGAAAAATATTTACCGTTGGTTGAGTTCGCGTATAATAATAGTTTTCAATCGAGCATTAAGATGGCATCGTGCGAAGCTTTGTATGGTTGTAAATACTGAACTCCATTATACTGGACCGAGCTTAATGAGAAAAAGATACACCGGGTTGACTTGATCCGAGAAATTGAAGAGAAAGTGAAAGTGATTCGTGATAGTTTGAAAGCCGCTTCAGATCGACAAAAATCATAGGCGGATTTGAAGCGTAAAGATATTGAATTTTATATTGGTGATAAAGTGTTTCTGAAAGTGTCGCCTTGGAAAAGGATTCTCCGATTTTGTCACAAAGGAAAATTGAGTCTGCGATTTATCGGACCCTATGAAATTATCGAGAGAATTGGGCCAGTGGCTTATCGACTTGAGTTACCATCAAAATTGGAAAAGATTCATAATGTGTTTCATGTGTCTATGTTACAACGGTACAGATCGGATCCTTCGCATGTAATTTCTCTAACCGAGGTTGAGATTCAGCCTGACATGTCGTATAACGAAGAACCGACCAGAATTTTAGCTCGAGAGATCAAAGATTTATGAAACAAAAGAATAGCCTTAGTAAAGGTTATTTGGCATCGTCACTGGATTGAGGAGGCTACTTGCGAACCCGAAGAAACCATGAGAAAATAATACCCTAACCTATTTTCTGGTAAGATTTTCGGGGACGAAAATTCCTAAGGGGGAGTGTTGTAACGGCCCGTTTTCAGTGAAATCGAAACAGTGGTTTTGGTACTACAAATCCAAAGTCAAAAATTTTATTTTAATATTATTTTAATATCTACAGCATGGTAGAATTATGTTATAAAAATTTCGTTAAGAAAATTCACCGTATTTGTGAAAAAAGGACTAAATCACGTAAACTGCGAAAGTTGTATTCTATTAGCTAAAAGTGTTATATAGCTATAGAACTTTAAAGTGGAGGTCCTTATATGGTAATTAGAACATTAAAGGTGATAGTGGATGAGCATGGCTTGGTAATTTTGTTATTTTTAAAGTTAGGTAAGGTTAAAATGGTAATTAGGTAATAAATGAATAAAATAAAATAAAACAAAAGAGATCATCTTTTTCATTCAAACACCAATTGAAAATTTTAGCAAAAAAACACCATTTTAGGAGCTTCAACATTCGGCCATCTCTTCCCTTGCATATAGGTGCATTTTTGTCTCATTTTTGTTGATTTTTATGTTTCCGGGATCGTTGTAGCTTAACCTAGCTAGCCCGAGGACTAATTTGCATAATTGTTGAATGTCTAGGGTTTTACCATTGATGTATATGTTATGGTTTTTGAATTTTAATGGAAGAAAATGAATCTTTTTTGTTAGTTAAACAACTTTTGTTAAGTGATTTTTGTTGAAAATGTCAATTAAGGGTTAAATTGTGAAATATGAAAACTGTGTGGTAAATGTGTGAAATTTTGATATGATTGGGCTGTTATATGCATGTATAGAATTTGGCTAGGATGAAATTGCACAAATTTCATTTTATGATCCTAGGGACTAAATTGTAAAGAAGTTGAAAGTATAAGGGCAAAATAGTAATTTTTCCATAACTTGAATTTTGGAGTAAATTGAGTAGAATGATGCCTAAATTAGTTAAATTTGATTATATAGATCAAGAAAAACAACATTCAGAATTAAATCGGGGGAAGGATAAAGTCGTGGAATAAACGATCGTATTTCTCCGTACGAGTTTGAGGTAAGTTTGTGTAAATATATTGCATAGTTATATGTTTTGATTTAAATATATATGTATGTGATTAATTTAAATTATTATGTATAATTATTGAATACATAACCGAGAATATACGAAGATTACAGAGTCTCGTTTGAACCTTACGAATTCGTAGGATACAAATGACATGTCATTAGGGTTACCATTTTGGTTGAGGTCCTGCATGTGTTGCGGGCTCACCACAGCTCGTATGAGCTTACCGATTTGCAGCTCATAGGAGCTTACCGATATTCAGCTCGGAGGAGCTTACTGTTTATCGCTCGTATAAGCCTACATGTACAGGAATTGACAGATTACAGTTCAGTACACCTCGTGTGTACTACCCGCATATCTAACGAGATTCTAAGTGGTTCAACAGGCATAGTGTTATTATGAGATTATATAAGTTCAATACGAACTAGTACAGGTATTTACATGGAAATGGTTCATATATATATATATGATATACGGAAATATAGTATAAATGTTACATGTACATGGAATTTTAATAGTTGTTGAATTCATACATGAATTCCCGGTTTTTACTTGTACACTTGGCTAACTTGGTGAATGGTTATGTGATAGGCTTTGGCCAAATTGAATTGAGTTATGCTTTTAGATTTCTTACTTAAATTGTGATTATATGGTAAGTTTGATTCTTTGTTTTACGAACTTACTAAGCTTAATTGCTTACTCCGTTTATTTTTCTGTGTTTTGTAGTGTCTCGGAAGCTCGTTCGGATTGGAAGCCATCTAAGATCGCATCACACTATCAACTCTTATTGTATCACCCCGAACCCAGCCTAGAAGTTAGGCCCGAGTCCGGAATGTCACATTAAAGGCACACTCCAAAATGATTTTACAAATTAACATTTTAAGGCCCAAAAGCCCAAAATCTAATATCTTGTTAAGTTAAGAGGAAAAGCCCACATTTTAGGAAAACGTCATGTATTAAGTTTTTTTGAAAACCATGTCATCTTTGGAAACTTGATGGATATTATTAAGCAAATAGTTGGAGCAATGATATTAAACCCAAAGTCTAAAGTCAATTAGGAGTTACATGGCCTTATTACAATTCAAAAAATAAACAATGTATTTAAAGCAATTTCCTTTGACCAAATTAAAATATTTGAACAACTTGTAGTGTGGCCATCTCTGAATCCTCTCCCACGTCGAGCCGCCTATTCAGGATTACCTAAAACATTTAAAATTAAGGGTGTGAGTTTCGAAACTCAGTGTGTACAACCCTTGGCAATCAATTCACATACAAATATTCACATAGGGCCTAAGCCCTATCAAATCGGTGCTCTTGGGCCTTAGCCCACCATGACCTCATATCACATCATATCATATCGTATCATATACAAATAAGCTAATGCAAAACCCACCCCAAAAATCCATCCGCTACACACACCATTTCCCTTCCAACCTTATGACTCCTGTGGGGAATTCTAGCTCGACCCACCCCTCTGCTACACACCATGGGTAGCCGGTTCTTGATAAGATTATCGAACGTTGCAAAGCAAAGTCGCTAATCATATATTGGGCTAAAGCCTCCGGTGGATCCATACCATACGGCCATGCGATCCTCAAATCTTCCTCCATACCATAATTCCCACCCATATGCATCCTAAGCAGAATATCATATGAATGCATCAAACACACAAGTAACAGCCATAAACTCATATCCGTCACATAGGGGTATTTTCGTCATTTCACTATCGAGGGGTATTTTCGTAATTCTACCCTACAGGGATATTTTCGTAATTTGGCAAAATAGGGGTATATTGGTAATTTTGCAAAACAAGGGTATTTTGATAATTTTGCAAAGCAGGGGTATTTTAGTAATTTTACAAATATAAGGGTATTTTAGTAATTTTACAAATATAAGGGTATTTTAGTAATTTTACAAATATAAGGGTATTTGGTCCCTCTCGGGTTTTAGTTATGAACATTGGCCCATAAACAAGTCCTCGCGGTTAAAGTGAACAAACACTATGCACTAGGTAGGATCTTAGAAAAGAGGAGGTGGGTCACTCGGACCGCTTAAGTACCAAGCTCTTACTAGATCCAATCCTAGACATGCATATGTCGGTTACCACACTCTAACTAATCGACTTGTCCACAGACATGTTTGATTATTAGATTAAGTCTTATGTGATTTAAGAGTTGTTCAGAACTAGGCCTAAAGTCCATTAAACCCTAGCATACTTGTCTACGTCCCCCATAAAGCCCATATTACATCCTTACAGCCCATTAGGCCCAAATCTCATTCATATGGCCTACTAGGCCCAAAACAATTCCAAATCATGTAACATGCGTGACTAACTTAATATGTATGACCAAACCAACCAATTTCATCAAACTTAGCCTCACAGACCACCAGGCCCGTTTAGCCACTTTCAGCTTTTTGGCTTTTCGGCATTGCCGATATCGTGTGTGTAGTGTTTGTACACACCTGATCACTACGACATGTTATCCTATCCTTAGCCTTGATCCTACAACCAACCAACCTTCAATCAACCACTCATACTTAATCAAAAATATTTACTCAAAAGCCAAAACCTTACCGTAACCTTACCGTATGCCCCCGGGTTCTAATGGCCCTTCCTTAGCTGCTAATCACAAGTGTACCCTAGATCCTTGCTAATGATCCTACCACACTAGCGATCTCTGAACCTTACCCTTGTTAATACAAGATCCACGACAATGAGAAATTAGATCGCCCTTCGGCTTTCAACAAAACGTACTAAGGGGAGTTAATAGAATACTTACCGAATCCAACCTTAGATCCTGCGGCCTACCAAATGAGATTCGGCATTTAACACTGACTGAGAGTAGATACCAACTAATTTTTGATAGAGAAAAACAACAAATATTCGACACTAATGGGGGATTTCAGCAAGAGAAGATGATGGTACTTCGATAATAGAAAAGTTTGGCTAAGAGAGAATTCGGCAAAAAAGGAATGATGGTTTTTCGGCAATGGAAGAATTTGGCAACAGAAGAACAGAATGATGGGGAGAAAAGAAAAGATCAGATGTGCTTGTGTGAGGGTAACTACAGGATATTCAGTAAAGAAAAGAAAGACTAACTTATTTGCAAAACTCTCCAAATGCCGAAAGCCACAATGAAAATTCGTAATACCCCCTAAAAGACCCAAAAACGGCACTCATTTACCCTCCTAAGCCGAATTTATACATTTCCCACTTCCCACAACGGCACCAACTCTTCACACTTCTCAGCTCCTAAATTTTCTCCCTGATAACTCCTCAATCTCATCCTAAATTTTCTCTAAGATAAGCTCCTTTATCCCTTCCTTAATTTTCTATCATGAACACTTCCTTCAGAGTTCACATCCAACGCCACTACTAACCATCTAGAAGGAAAAAATTAAATCCCCAATAAAATACCATGCCACTACTCGAACCTTGGATTCCCTTGCCTGTTAATGACGCCACCTCCCTGCTCCCTAAGTGGCGCCACTTTGCCACTACACCACAAGCTCTTTTGTGATATATTTCATTCCCAACTTCTTTTAAGGCCTATTTCCCAGCGACCGAATCATCCAAAGAAATCTAAAAATATTTTCCAACTTTGACTTGAACCTCCAACCTCTTCACTATGATACACGCCCCTTGCCACTGCGCCGCCCGCTTTATTTGAGTCATAATTCCTCCCCAATTAATTATAAACCTTTCTTCCGCGATCCAGGTTTACATTAAAAAAAACAAACATTTAGCGCACGCCGCGACTAGAACCCTGCTCCCCCTCCTCGCTCCTAACGCCTGCGCGCCATGGGCAAAGCGTTTCTTTGTGTCGTGAATCAGCCCCAACTAATTATAAGGCCTAAACTCTGGCCTTCATACTAACATATGCGCAATAAATTTTTCTTTGCCAAGTCAAGGACTTGAACCTTTGACCACCAACTTATTCAGAATGCCCCAGGCCACCATACCACCTACTTCCTTGTGCTATTTTTTAACCCAACAATATTTTAAAAGCCTTCTGACTACCACCAACCTCACTTAAGGGTAAAAACAATTTTTTTGCTAAAGCCCTAGATCGAGCCTAGGACTTTTCCAACACTACCAACCCTTCCTAAATCACCTAAAAATTAAACTAAACATGCAATCATAAATTTTTTTTTACACACTTAATTCATTATTCCCTTTTTTTTTGAACAACAAAATCCATTCTCTCGACACAGGAAACCCATTTATTCTAGGCCTAATTTTCGGGGTGTTACACTTATTTTGGTACTTTGGACTTTATATTTTGAGTTAAATGGCATGTATAAGTAACTTGGCTAATGTGGCCTATAGGTTTGGTTGCGTATTAGCCAATTGATTTGGCTTGAAAATGGTATATGTTTTGAGATGTATATATGTATAAATGGCTTTATGATATGTGGTGTATAGTTGCTATATGAATGTCTTGTTTGTGCAATTGTGTTTGGGTACGAAATGGTTGGAATTGAGATGAGTATGCATGATAAGTTTTAGGCACAAAGTCTCATATATGTATTTGACCCTTAAGGTAGACTTTGGAAGTATGTTTGATATGTGTTGAAATGGTTAAATGAATGTGCTTATGGATATCATGTTGTATGTGTGAAAGTACATGATATAAACTTGGTTTTCGTTGGTTTTGAATGCCTATTTATGCTTTGGTTATATGCAAAATGATGTGTATAGGTGGGTACCAATGTGGGTGAGGAATATGACTTGGAAAATGGCTTATTTTTGTCCACACGGGCATGTGTCTCAGCCGTGTGTGACACACGGCTAGGTGACACGGTCGTGTGTCCCCTGATACTTCTATAGAAAGCAAGTCAGTAGCTTCTCAAGGCCTAGCACACAGGCGTGTGGCTTGGCCGTGTGGCATAAGTCAGTATACCCTCTAGTTTTCACACGGCCTAGCACACAACCTGGTACACGGGCATATGAGGCCATTTTAAATGGTAGACGGCCTGGCCACACGAGCGTGTGGTTGGCCATGTGACCTAAGTCAGTGAGTTACACGGGGTCAGACACGGGCTGGGGCACGACCGTATGATTCTATTTCGAATGCCCACACACCTTGAGACACGGGCGTGTCTCTTGGCCGTATGAGACACACGGCCTGGTCACACGGGCGTGTGACCCCTGCACTTTGAAAATTTCCATGTTTTTCTAAAAAAAAATTCTTTTAGTGCTCGGTTTAGTCCCGAATCACTTTTAATGTCTATTTGAGGCCTCGAGGGCTCGTATTATTGACTATATGAATGAATTTTAATGTTTTTTATTTATTTTAATTTGTATGAGAATTGAATTCGAATTGTATAATTGTTTGAGTTATAAGTCCAGTAACGCTCCGTAACCCTGTTCCGGCGTCGGATATAAGTTAGGGGTGTTACACTTACCACCCTATGGTTAAAGATAATGATAGTTTTCATTGACAGATCTAAACACTAACGAAATCCAAATGAAAAGAGGATGACTCGGTAAAGGAGAGGGATTTGGCGGTTCAAGGAATATAAAGAGCAGTGCAAAATCAAGGATGGTGGATGAATATAGTGGCTACAATGGTGCGGGGGCTGGGACAAAGGAAGAGAAAGGAAAAGGGAGAAAATAAAAGAAAAAGTGAAGAGAAGAAAAGATGAAAAGGAAGAGCGGGCATCACAAGGAAAAATTAGGGAAAAATAAAAGGTGGCCAACCTAAAAAAATGTATTTATATCTAGGGTTGGCAACATCGTAGGGCTTTAACCCTAACATGAGAGACACATGAGAAAAATATGAGGAAGGGAAAATTGGGCTTTGAGAAGTCTTTATTAGAAAATTACAAATAGAGGCCCGACAATATGGCTAAATAGAATAATTTTAAAATGTCTTTATCAGAATCAATTGGACAATTGATATTTTTTTTTAATTTCAAAATGTCACAATAGTGAATTTTATAGAATAATTTTAATAGTGATAACAATTTGATCGAAATTTTTAAATTCAAAAAGTAGAGGGTCAAAATTTCTGAAAATAAAAGTAGACTTGGAGTATATTTTAGCCTTTAAATTTATTATTTATAATTTGACAAAAACAAATAATCAACTTAACGCAAAGCACAAAGCTTGTACTAGTCTATATATAAAAAGTTCTTACCTTCCTTGTTGACACCTAGATGAGCCTCTCATTTTCATTTTTTTTTTTTTTTTGCGTTATATAAGGAAATGATAACTTTTTAATATTAGTCCCTATGCTACACTCAAATTTGAAATTATAAAAGGATGGCCACATTTCAATTTTAATCCTTGTGCTACATTCAAATTTAAGATTCAATCATTATACTTCAATTTTTTGACATGATTTGGTACCTCAATTCTTTACAATGTCATTGATTAGCTCATGTATGTTGTTATGATTAAAATGCTTATGTAACTTTTAAGAGTTATTAACTCTAATAAAATTATTTGTTAAATTTAAGTCCATTACAATGCCATTAGTTTTATTACATGGTTACTAAGTGAGTTTTTTTTTAATTTCAAAATGGCACAACAGTGAATTTAACAGAAGAATTTAATAGTGTTAATAATTGGATCTGAATTTTTAAATTAGAAAAATATAGCGTATAATTTTCTAAAAAAGGTACAAACATTAAATTTCAATATAGAAAGAGTACATAAACTTGAAGTATATTTTAATATTCAAAAATTTACTCTATAATTTGACCCAAAAATAATTAATAATTAATCCAACGTGAAACGTGCTAAGATCCATACTAGTTTTATATTTATTTTTAGGTAAATTTTTAACATATATATTCGATTTATTTGTATAATTTTAAGATATTTTGAATTTTTTTTACTTTACCTTTCACATATAGACCATATATATTATTTTTAAATTATGTATTTAAAATCATGGTTCACATTTTTTCCTCGAATTGATTTTTTAGATATCTACTATATTCGGTCAAAAATATAAAAGTTAAAAATATTTGTAGGTTATTCTTTTAATTTTTTAAATTTATTTTATTTTTACCTGGCTTATTAATAAAATCTGGATTTATGCATTAATTTATACGTTTGAAAAAAATATAGACTATTTTATTTTTAAATTCTGAAAGTTGATTATTGAAAGATGGATCCAAATATTTACTCAAATAGTTTGGTATCCATTCCCACTCGAAGAAAATTTTTAAAATAAATTTATATTATTAATTATTTTATTTATTTTTAATTTATTTAAAGATTTAGTCTACATATTGAGTCATAGATGAATTAAGCATTATACCTGAGTGAGAAATTTAACTTTTTCCTAAGGGATAAATCTCAAAATTATACATCAACTTTGATTTAATGTATAACTGTATACATGAACTTTAATTTGATGCAATTATATATGGGAAACTCTAATTGTGGTTCAAATGCAAACTTGAATTTTGATTTAATCATATACATTTAAAGAAATAAATACATCAATTTATTTTTATATTGGATAAATACACCTATTTATATATGCAATATATAAACATAAAATGATGTTATATCAATAATTGTGTTAATAATTTACAAGAATTGGATCGAATAAAAAATTTATGTATAAAATTGCACAAAATCAAAGTTCATGTATATAATTGCACATAAACCCTAGTTCATGTAACACCCCTTACCCGTGTTCGACGCTGGAACAAGGTACGAGGCATTATCAGACTTAAACACAAGCAGACATACAAAACCGAGACGTAATTTCCATCCAAATTTAAAACTTTTCACATACATTCATATCGTCCCTAAAACGAGCCTACGAGGCTCAATACATGCTTTGGAAGTGGTTCGGGACTAAATCGAGAACTTTAGAAAATCGTACAACACTCAGAAAATTTTTCACTAAAACAGGGCTCACACGCCCGTGTGACCTTTAGACACGCCCGTGCTACAAACCGTGTTCAAAATAGAGAGCTCTCTAACTTGTGCCACACGGCCGTGCCACACGCCCGTGTGCTAGGCCGTGTGGTCGATTTAATTTCCATAATTTTTCATAAAATAGGTGCAGACTTCACACTGCCGAGACACATACCCGTGTCCAAGGCCGTGTAGCACACTCGTCTGAAACACACGCTCGTGTCTCTACCCGTGTGCTAAATTCTGGACATTTTATTTTGCATCAATTAAGGTGCAGGGGACACACGGCTGAAACACATGCCCATGGGGCAGACCGTGTGTCGCACATGACCTAGACACACGCCCGTGTGGACAAAAATAAGGCTATTTACCAAGTCATTTTTCCCCCTTACTTGCACCAACCTACACAACAACAAGCAACACCAATCCAAGCATATACATACAACCAAATCAGCCACAAACAAGATATCAATACATCATTCACATGCTATCATTTATTATACACAAACATCACACATTGTAACACCCCAAACCCGGTCTAAGCGTTAAGACCAGACTTGGTATGCTACACAAATCGTACATACATTTGATCATCTAATGTTTTAAGGAAAACAGGTCTTCAAAAACTAATTTGGAGATGGAGTTTATCAATAACTGAAATTTATTTGAAATCTATGATTTTGAAACATAGGAGTTTAAAATTTGATCTCAGAGAAATAATTGGTTAACTTTTTAAGAAAATTTAAAAGAGCTCAAAAAGGAATTTGGAAACAAAATTTATAAAAGAGTTTTCACCGAGATTTTTACGAGATAGTGATATTTAAGAAACCCCAATTTTATACGTAATTTAAAGAAAACATTTATAAACTTAAAATAGTCCACTTTAAGTATCTAAAACATATTAAAATCCATCCACGAAATAAAATCCATAAAAATAATACTAGAGGCCTTATTACATCGCTAAAATAGTACTTAAGTAAAATACTAAAGAGTAGTTTTAAAATTCATAAAAACCATCATTTGAAGTATGGCCTCCACAAAGTCATCCTCGGCCCAAGCCTCCATCAATTATTATTACCTGAGAAGGGTAAGAAAACAGGGTGAGTTACTTAAAACTCAGTGTGTAACCCACTTACCAAATCCACTGGGCCATACCATCAAAGCAATTTATTGGGCTTGAGCTCATTAACGAATTTAACAATATAGTAATTAAAAAAAATGCATGTGCAATGAAATTCCCAACCAAGCCTAAATTTCCATCCGCTACACACCACCCGTACCAACCAGCACACCTGTGGGGATCAAGTCAACCCACCCCGCCAACACACCAAACGCAGGCATTAAGCCATTTAAAATGTTTGTGGCTGAGCCACCCGAACTAGAATTTGTGGCTGAGCCACCCGAACTAGATTGTGGTAGAACCACCAGAACTTCTCTTCAATTTAATCCCAACCCATGCAATCATGTATACATAAACAAAGCTTAACAATTTACATATGATAATTTCAACATAAGGCCCATACTACAAGTTGGCCCATTTCTCAATTTGGCCCATATGGTAATTTATCAAAACGACTCCTTAAGCAATCTAGCAATTCGGCCCATTAAGCAATCTAGCAAATTTGTCCATTAATCAATCTAGCAAATTAGCCCATTAATCAATCTAGAAATTTAGCCCATTAATCAATCTAGCAATTTAGCCCATTAATCAATCTAGCAATTTAGCCCATTAATCGATCTAGCAATTTGTCCATTAAGCAATCTAGCAATTTGGCCCATTAATCAATCTAGCAAATTGGCCCATTAATCAATCTAGCAAATTGGCCCAAAAATTACTTTTTATCAAATTAGCCCATTGAGGGCGATTTCTGTAATTTCCGCGACTTTAACACTGATTTCATGCACTTACACAAAAAAAATGTTAATATGCCGTATTTTTTCCGATTTTACCAACTTTACGAATTTTTATTCTAATGCTTACGATATAACATCTAACCCATGAGATAAGTGTGAAATTACACACCTGATTACGGTGAGAACTATACTTTCCCGCTCGTCGATACCTAAACATATGTCACGCTTGATTAGAACACTAATACTTATTATAAATCTATACTAAAGATAAGCGATCTAGATCTTTACCCTCAGAATCTCGAACAACAACTATTTGTTGGTTTTCCCCGGTTGGCGGTTCACAACCAAATGGATAATCCCGAACAGCTAAAGGCTTCGAACTACGAACAACTTCGAATAGTCGATTCTCCTCGGATGAGGGTCGTCCACAACCCGGTGGAAAATCCTGGATTGCCGAAACAGCCCTTCGCTTGAATCTAGAGGGATTAGCGAGTCCGCCCCTCTTAAGAACACTATTTACCACCCTTTTCGACCCTATCATGTTTGCCTCCATTGACAAAATTTTATTAGTCCTAACAATATATATATCGGGATTTAAGACTATTGGTTTAAAAAGGGCGAATTCGGCTTACCTTAAAATTCTGAGTGATTCCAAAAAAATTCCCTTGAAAGTATATGATCCAAAATCGAATGACTTCAAGATGACTTCGAAGCGATGATGATTCGGCTCTCCGCTATTTCACTAAAAGAAAAACGAAAGGAAATCGTCTAAGAGAATGAACGATTATCGATTTAAAGGCTCTTCTTAGCCAACGTATAGATTCGACCAAGGTGACCAAATAGCAAAAGAAAACAAGGAATATGATTCTTACCGGTTGTCCAAAGTTGAATAGAAGAAATAATCGAGAATAAAGTCTACGAGGAAAAGAAGATTTGGCTATGATTTAATGGTAAGGGAAAAATAATTTCGGCTATGGAAGTGGTCTCTAACATTCGGCCATGGAAGAAATATGAAGGAAGAAATGTGTTTAAAGGATGAGAAAAAATGGAGAAGGAAAGAGAATAAGGATGAGAGATTTATGATTCGATTTTCAAAGGTAAGAGAAGAGCAAGGAGAAGGGTTTGGGACAATGGTGCATTCGGCAATGGGGAAGAAGGAAGAAAAAGAAATGGTTTTTGTGTTTGATATTTTCGGCACTAGGAGAGAAGCAAAAATGAAGCACTTGAGAGGTTGGAAAAATATGACCAAATGGTCAAAAGGAGAAGACAAAAAAAAAAAAGAAAAACAAAGATGTTTACCCAAAGCATCAAGCACATTCGGCTATGAGAGAAAAAGATGAAAAGAAAAGGTGTTTTGGGAGAACAAAAATGACCAAATGGGATTACACACTAACTACACATCCTTACCAAAGTCTACCTCAAAAATTCGGCCACCCCCCTAGTCCACAAAACCGTCCAAGTTCATGGACAAGCTTGGCCATTCCAACTTTCCAAAACACATCCCTTAAGAAGTGCCTTGTGTTCCCCCTACATTCCATAAGTTTAGGATTTCTTTCCCCAAGTTCCATGCTTACCTTAACCATTAGCCACCTTGCCATAAAAAAAATAGTCCAACCTTACCAAAAATAAGGCTTGACCGACACATGCTAGAAGGGTGTAAAAATAAAAGTCACAAAATGCATTCCAAAGGATTCGAACCTCTACCCTCAAGTAACACTTGTGGCGCCAACTCCACTTTACTACTAGCTCATCTTATGCTAGCTTTTGACACTAAATTTCCTTAAAAATCAAGGTCACTTGATCCACTTCAATGAAGTACTCATTACAATTTTTTTTTTAATTCCGAATAAATCCCGAGCCTTCTTAAAACGATATTAAACACACAAATTGAATCATTCACAAGCTAAACACCAAAAACATGCAACATATCGATACTCAATTTTTAGGATGTTACAATTCTACCCCCCTTAAAGAGAATTTCGTGCTCAAAATTTACCTGGTTAAAAGAGGTGGGGATATTGTTGCCGAATTGCGTCCTCAGGCTCCCACGTAGCTTCCTCCTCTCCGTGATTACGCCATAGAACCTTAACCAACTGCACAGTCTTCTTTCTTAGCACCTTAGCATCACGGTCTAAGATTTTCACTGGTTCCTCCTCGAAAGACAAGTCTGGCCTTAACTCTACTTCTTCTACCGGTACTATGTGAGACGGATCCGATCTATAACGCCTCACATAGAAACATGGAAAACACTATGAATCTGACTTAACTCTGGAGGTAATTCAAGCTGATAGGCCACTGGTCCAACACGCTTCAACACACGGTACGGTCCAATGAACCTAGGGCTCAACTTGCCCTTCCTTCCAAACCTGAAAATCTTCTTCCAAGGTAAGACTTTCAGAAAAACCTGATCTCCCACCGCAAACTCAATATCCTTGCGCTTCAGATCTGCATACGAATTTTGTCTATCCGAAGCTTCCTTTAACCGTGTTCGAATCACTTTTACCTTTTCTTCCGTCTCAGATATCAATTCAGGACCCAACAACTGTCGTTCCCCCAATTCAGTCCAACAAGTAGGGGTACGACACTTACGACCATATAATGCTTCATAGGGTGCCATCTGGATACTGGATTGGTAAGCTATTATTACGCGAAGTCGCCAAGCGGTAGGAAATCTTCCCAACTACCTCTGAAGTCAATTACACAACCCCTTAACATGTCTTCCAAAATCTGAATTACTCTTTCTGACTGACCATCTGACTGAGGATGAAAAGCCGTACTGAAGTTTAACTTTGTTCCCAAAGCCTCATGCAAAGCTTTCCAAAACCGTGATGTAAACCTAGGATCCATGCGATATAATAGACACTGGTACCCCATGCAACCTCACGATCTACGATACATACAACTTAGCCAACTTTTGCAGTGAGTAATCCGTATGAACTGGTAGAAAATGAGCAGTCTTCGTCAATCGATCTACTACCACCCAAACGGAATCCTTTTTAGTAGGTGTTAAGGGTAACCCACTAACAAAGTCCATCGTTATCCGCTCCCATTTCCATAGAGAAATCTTTACCGGTTGCAATAAGCCCGACGGTAATTGATGTTTCGCCTTCACTTGTTGACAAGTAAAGCACTTACCCACAAAATAAGTAACCTCCTGCTTTAACCTTGGCCACCAATACTGCTCTTGTAGGTCTCGATACATCTTATTTCCTCCAGGGTGCATAGCATAAGGGCTACTATGCGCCTCACGCAAAATCATTTGTCTCAAATCCGAATCCATGGGCATACAAACTCTTCTACGAAAACACAGCACTCCATCCTTGTTCATTCCAAAGTCCCCTATTACGCCACTTTCAACTTGTTGTATTAACGGACCCAACTTTTCATCTGATAACTGCTTTTCCTTGATCTGTTCCAACCACAAAGGCTTCATCTGAAGTTCCGCTAGCAGACTGCCATCTGCATACAAACTGAGATAAGCAAACATTGCTCTTAATTCTGATACTACCTTACGACTCAATGCGTCTGCCACCACGTTAGCCTTTCCAGGATGATACTCGATTGAGAGGTCATAATCCTTTAACAGCTCCACCCATCTCCGTTGTCTCAAGTTCAACTTCTTTTGGGTAAGGAGGTACTTAAGACTCTTATGGTGCAGTATAAATGATAGACTTTCTCCGTAGAGATAGTGTCTCCAAATCTTTAAAGCAAACACTACGCGACCAACTCCAAGTCATGAGTAGGATAGTTAACTTCGTGCACGCCTTAATCGACGAGAAGCATAAGCCACCACTTTTCCACCTTGCATCAAAGACACATCCTAAACCCGTGTGTGACGCGTCACAATAAACGATAAACTCTTTTGCCTCCTCAGTTGAATCGATCTGGCGTTTCGTTAAAATCTTTTCATTTCTCGAAACTTTCTTGTTGTTTATCGGTCCACACATACGGTACTCCCTTTCGCAATGTACTTAGTTAGGGTGCGGCAATCAACGAAAACCCTCAACAAAGTGTCTATAATAACCAGCCAAACCTAAGAAACTCCGAATCTCAGCCACTGACTTTGGTGGTTTCCAATCTAATACCGCCTCTACCTTCCAAGGATCAACTCTTATTCCTTCGGCTGACACCACATGACCCAAGAAAGTCACTTCCCTCAACCAAAATTCGCATTTACTGAATTTGGCATAACGTTGCTTGTCTCGCAGTATTTGTAATACTGTGCGCAAATGTGAGTCATGCTCTTCTTTATTCCTCGAATATACCAAGATATCATCTATGAACACCACCACGAACCGGTCTAGATAGGGTTGAAAGACTTGGTTCATCATGTCCATAAATGCAGCTGGTGCATTGGTCAAACCAAACGGCATTACCAAAAACTCATAATGTCCATAACGAGTTCGGAATGCCCTCTTATGAATATCCGCCTCCTTAACCTTGAGTTAATGATAACCCGATCTCAAATCAATCTTGGAGAAAATCGAAGCTCCTCTCAATTGATCAAACAGGTCGTCGATTCTTGGCAATGGATACCTATTCTTGATCGTCAATTTATTCAACTGCCTATAATCAATGCACATATGCATCGATCCATCCTTCCTCTTGACGAACAAAATCGGTGCTCCCCACGGAGACACACTCGGTCGAATAAATCCCCGATCCAATAATTTTTGAATTTGAGCTTTAAGCTCCGCTAACTCCTTCGGCGCCATTCTATAAGGAGCAATAGACACTGGAGCCATTCCGGGTAAAAGCTCAATGCCAAATTCTACTTCCCGATCTGGAGGTAGACCCGAAAGTTTTCTCTTGTGCTCTCTCATTCCTCTTGGTTTCCTCTTTTCTTCCATTCGTTTTCTTCATTTGTTGCACTTAGCAAGTTTGGCCGAATCATCCTATTTCTTTTTCCCATTTGATCTTTGTTGTACCTAGCTGAAACCCCTTGAAGCCCCTTTGCTGAATCTTTTCTTCTCCTTTGTTCTTTCCTCTTAAACACCACAACCGAAACTTTCTTCTCTCCTCCATCATTATCTTTTTCTTTTGTAAGCTGAATCCTCTTCTACTCCCTAACTCTTCTCTTTTCTCTGTTAAATAGCCACCATATATCATTCTAGCCTTTTCAATCGACATTTCCTTATTATTTCGGTAAGGGTTCTTCTTCCTCTATTTTTTCTCTTTTCATTCTTTACCTCTTTTCTTGTTGATTTGTTAAACCCAAGATTCTGACTCGCTTCTTTTGGGCATTGGCCGATTGTGGAGGGGTTTGTTCTCGTCTCCTCTTCTTCGTGTAGACTGCTTTCGGGAAATCTTTGGTAAGTTGGATGTTGGCCGAATGGTTAGGAAGGGGTCCTTTCTCGTTTTTGGTTTGGCCGAAAGGCCATTCTTTTGATTTTTTTGGGAATCGGTTCCAACTTGGAATAATCTAGGGACTCATCCGGTTTCGTAAGCCAACCTTCTAGTGTTCGGTTTTCGTTGATCAAGTGCTAGTCAATCCAAGGAGGGCAAATTTAAGGAGCCTAAGGGGATTGCACTCGTAGTGTCTAATCCGGCATTCAAACATCGTGCAGTGTCGGCGGTTCAGGATTTTCCGCCATGTTGTGGTAGAGAGCCGACATCTGCCTGGGATAGACAAATCATCGTCATCCCTGTTAGTGAAAGCGTCGACGTAGAAAGTATAGTTCTTCGCGTAATCAGGTGTGTAATTCCCACACCTTTCTTTGTTGTTTTGTGATAAATACACGTATTGTTTAAAAGCCGAAACTTTGACAGTGGCTAATGGATTACCTTTGAAGGGTAAAATCGGAGATATCGGGTTAGTTGCCTTTTCACTATGTCATGTAAATACCTTAGCATGAAAACATGTATGATCGGATTTTTCATTGCATATTGACATATGTTGCATTCATTACATTATGTTTATATGTTGCATAGGATGGGAATATGATATTGATGAAAAGGGGCAGTGTATATCGGTGACTCTGTCACACTATTTCGATGGCTCAGTGCCACATATATCGGTGATTCGATCACATTATTTCAGTGGTTAGGCCACATATATATCGGTGACTCTGTCACATTTTATCGGCTTTGAGCAGCATGACTGTCAGCATGACTACCAAAGAGGAGTGTAGCGGATGGAGGGTTGATTGTAGAAATCCCTACAGGAGTGTTAAGGTTGGACATACGGAGTGGAGTGTAGAGGATGGAATACTAGGCTGGGTGGGGTTGCATAACATTCACAATTTGATATGCCATGTAGTTAGGGCTCCGACCCGATCTGATAAGTGTGGGCTTCGGCCAAATATGTTACTATGAGGGCCAAGGCCAAGTTGCTTTTGTGGGCTTAGGCCAGTTATCGATGTAAGGGGAATTGCACATTGAGTTCTCGTAAATCACCCCACTGCTTATTTTGCAGGTGATACTTAAGTGCTGCGGATATGGGCTGAGGAGGACTCTGAGGTGGCCATGCACGGTTTCTTAGCAAATGCTACTTTACTTTAAATATTTATTTCAAATTGGGTTTTTGTTCTGTAATAAGGCCACTAATATTTTAATTTGGGTTTATCTTTGAACACATTATCTATCTTTATGAGTTAATCGGAATGGGGTTTTCTTAAAAACATGGATAAAGGTTTTTTTTAAAAACGTAATGAACGATCACAAACAATAAGGTATAATATGACGATTTCACTTAATACACCAACAAATATTTTCAAAATATCACCAACCCACGACAGTTAAGGTTCGATTTTCACGGTTATGGTAGTTTTATTTACTTAGTTACAAACTGTAATCAATAAATTCTGAGTTTTCGAAGAACAACCTAACTTGAAGTTTTTTTAAAAAAAAGATTCAAATAGTTTTCAAAGAATCACAGAGTTCTACGAAAAACCTTTTATGTGACACATCAGATCCGGTCGTAACGTTTAGGCCGGGTTTGGGATGTTACAATTGTGGTATCAGAGCCAGGTTGCAAAACTCGGCTATGGGCTTTGGGTTCAAAAACATTTTCCAAAATTGGTTTGAAAATGGTTTAGAAAGAAAATACATGCTTTTCAGAAGTATGGCACTCGAGTTCCCGGCATCAATCCGCACGGTAAGTCCTCTGACTATGGGTTGTTTTGTATGAAGTAATTGTGTTGTGCTATGATTGCTAGTAGTAAGAAAATCAACTTTAGAGACTGAAACCTTTAGGTATATACATGTGTCCGCGAGAACTACTTTCAATGCTATTTTTATAAGACTGTTCGGTAATAAACAATGAAAGAAGTACTAATTCATAAAACTTTTAATCAGATTAAGATGATTCGATTAACATGAGCACTAGAGGACGTGGACGTGGGTTGCGTGGCCATGGGAGAGGCTGGGGTATTGAGGCTGGACCCTCGGAATCTGGTTATGGGCCAGAAGATGGAATGCCGGCATCGCCAGTGATGGAAGCAGGGTCCCAGGACCGAACTGGAGGGGATGATGCTCTGTCCCAAGCAATGCTACGAGTCTTGGAGTGGGTTGCTAGAGCAAGCACCAGGACGGTAGCCCGAAAATCTATTCCTGAGCGACTTCGGGCAAATGGGGCTGAGGTATTTATGGGTATTTATGGAATGGCCCTAAACGTAGCTGAATACTGGTTGGAGGCTGTGGAATGAATCATGGACAACCTAGACTGCACTGTGGAAGAGAAGTTAAAAGGAGCAGTGTCCCTCCTTCGAGATGAGGCGTATCAGTGGTGGCTTACGGTAAGGGAGGGTACTTGATGGATCATATTACTCCAGGATCTCTTTAAGGCAAAGATTCGGGGAAAGTATGTAGGAGCGAGCTACATGGATGCCCAGAGGAAGGCATTCCTAAACTTGGTCCAGGGGAATAAGTCGGTGGCTGAGTATGAGGCGGAGTTCTTACGCCTAAGCCGCTATGCTTGGGGTATTGTTGTAACTGATCACGAGCATTGTGTTTGGTTTGAGGATGGTCTGCGGGCTGAGCTGCGGGTATTGGTAGCTCCGCAGCGGGAAAGAGACTTTTCCATTCTAGTGGAGAAAGCGAAATTAGCCGAAGAGGTAAAGCGGACAGAAAGGCAGACTCGTGATATGGACAGGGGTAGGAACAAGAGGAGTTTTGGGTTATCAGGAACTGCTGGGGGTTTACAAAAGAGGCCTAGGTTTGATGGGTCGGGCGGAGTTGCGATGCCTGTTGCGGTTGGTCAGTCTCGTCCGTGTGCTCGGTGTGGAAAATCACATGCATGAGAGTGTTGGGGAAGAGATAGAGGATGTTTCAAGTGTGGATCTATGGACCATCTGATAAGGAACTGTCCTCAAGAGTTAGTTAGGGCGCGATCGGTAAGTCAGGGTTATACATAGCTGAGAAGAGGTGGACAGCAGCCACCGAGAGGTCGTGGGCCGATCAGAGGGGGAAATAGATTTGGGCGAGGACGTGGAGCACCAGGCAGAGGTGCTGGTAATACAGATGCAAGGCAACCGGGTTTAGTCTATTCAGCTCGATGGCGAGAGGGTAGCGACGCACTGGACGTCATAACCGGTACATTCCTTATAGTTGATAAACCGTTTACTGCCTTGATTGATTTTGGTTCGACCCATTCATATGTTGCCTGTACCGTATTTGAGACTTTGAGTATTAAATCGGAAAATTTCGCTAGAGAAATGTCTGTAGTTAGCCCCCTTAGGACAATCTGTGGTAGTGAACAAGTTATTTAGGGATGTGCCGTTGGAAATTCAAGGGGTAGTATTTCCGGCAAATTTGATGGAATTGCCATTCGGTGAGTTTGAACTTATCTTAGGAATGGATTGACTTGTTAAGCATCGTACAAATTTGGATTGCGCTGCTAAGCGAATGGTGTTAAGAACTTCAGAGGATAAAGAAGTAATTATGATAGGAGAAAGAAGGAATTACTTGTCCAATGTGGTTTCTACACTAAATGCTGAGAGGATGGTGCGAAAAGGGTGCAAGGCATTTCTAGTTGTCATCAGTGCTTTGGATGCAAAAGAATTGTCTATTAAGGAGGTTAGAACGATGAAGGAATTCGTGGATGTCTTTCCCGAAGAGCTTCCGGGGTTACCTCCGGATCGCGAGGTGGAATTTGGAATTGATTTACTTCCAGGAACGGCTCCGGTGTCCATCGCCCCATATAGGATGGAGCCGAAGGAGCTAGTAGAACTTAAAGCTCAGATCCAGGAGCTGTTGGATCATGGATTTATTCGACCAAGCTTATCTCCGTGGGGAGCGCCAGTGTTGTTCGTAAAGAAAAAAGACGGGTCGATGCGTATATGCATTGACTATCATCAGCTGAACAAGTTGACGATTAAGAACAAGTATCCGTTGCCAAGGATTGACGACTTGTTCGATCAGCTGCGAGGCGCTTCGGTATTTTCAAAGATAGACTTGAGGTCAGGTTATCATCAGCTTAAGGTCAAGGAGGCGGATATTCATAAGACAGCTTTTCGAACTCGTTATGGTCACTACGAGTTCTTGGTGATGCTGTTCGGTTTGACGAATGCACCAGCTGCGTTTATGGATATGATGAACCGGGTATTCCAACCCTATCTGGATCGGTTTGTTGTAGTGTTCATAGACGATATCTTGGTATATTCAAGGACGGTGGAAGAGCATGATTCGCACCTTCGGGTTGTTCTATGAGATATTAAGAGAGAAACAATCGTATGCCAAATTCAAAGCAAGTGTGAATTTTGGTTGAAGGAAGTGACTTTTCAGGGCATGTTGTTTCGCTCAAGGGATTAGGTAGATCCTCGAAAGATTGAAGCAGTTTTGGATTGGAAACCACTGAAGTCAGTAGCAGAAATTTGAAGTTTCTTGGTTTGGCTGGGTATTACAGAAGGTTCATTGAAGGATTCTCGTTGATCACTGCACCTCTAACCAAGTTGTTACGGAAAGGGGTACCGTTTGTCTTGTCAGATAAGCAGCAGGAAAGTTTTGAGAAATTAAAGAAGATTTTGACTGAGGCACCAGTATTGATTCAACCTGAGGCTGGAAAGGAATATGTTGTTTATTGTGATGCATCACACACCGGGTTAGGATGTGTGCTAATGCAAGAAGGGAAGGTTGTAGCGTATGCGTCTCGGCAATTAAGACCGCATGAGATGAATTATCCCACTCATGACTTGGAATTAGCTGCGGTGGTGTTTGCTCTCAAGATTTGGAGACATTACCTGTACGGAGAAAAGTCGATTATCTATACGGATCATAAGAGCCTGAAGTATCTCCTCACCCAAAAAGAGTTGAATTTGAGGCAACGGAGGTGGATTGAGTTGTTGAAAGATTATGACTGCTCGATCGAGTACCACCCGGGTAAAGCTAACGTGGTGGCGTATGCGTTAAGTCGTAAGGTAGTATCGGACTTAAGGGCAATATTTGCTCACCTCAGTCTGTATGATTATGGTAGCCTGTTAGCCGAACTTCAAGTAAAGCCGACGTGGGTAAATCAGATTAAAGAGAAACAGTGGTTGGACGAAGTGTTAAGTTCTCGACTTCAGCAAGTGTAGAATGGTGAGGTAGGAGATTTTAGCATTAACAGTGAAGGGGTGTTATGTTGTCATGGAAAGATTTGTATGCCGAAGGACGTTGAGGTAAGGCAGATGATTTTGAAGGAGGCGCATAGTAGCCCATATGCTATGCATCCTGGAGGAAGTAAGATGTATCGAGACTTGCGTTAACTGTACTGGTGGCCTGGTTTGAAGCGAGAAGTTACCGAGTGTGTGAGTAAGTGTCTAACGTGTCAGCAGGTGAAGGCAGAGCATCAGTTACCGTCGGGGTTGCTAAAGCCGGTGAAGATTCCACTCTGGAAGTGGGAGAGAATAATGATGGACTTTGTTAGTGGGATACCCCTTACGCCTACTAAGAAAGATTCAGTGTGGGTAATTGTCGATCGGTTGACGAAGTTTGCTCACTTCATACCGGTTCGTGTTGATTACTCGCTGTAGAAGTTAGCCAAGCTGTATGCAGCGGAGATTGTGAGGTTGCATGGGGTACCCGTTTCTGTTATATCAGAGAGAGACCCCAGGTTTACATCGCGGTTTTGGAAGGCATTGCACCAAGCGTTGGTTACAAGACTGGATTTCAGCACAGCGTTTCATCCACAGATGGACGGTCAATCTGAGAGGGTAATTCAAATATTGGAAGACATGTTGAGAGGCTATGTTATCAACTTCAGGGGCAGTTGGGACGATTATCTACCGTTGGCGGAATTCGCATACAACAACAGCTATCAATCCAGTATCCAAATGGCACCCTATGAAGCATTGTATGGCTGTAAGTGTCGTACTCCTACTTGCTGGGCAGAGTTGGGCGAGCGGCAGTTGTTGGGTCCGAAATTGGTTTCTGAAACAGAGGAAAAGGTTAAGTTGATTCAGACTCGGTTAAAGGAAGCTTCCGACAGGCAGAAATCGTACGCGAACTTGAAGCGTAGGGACATAGAATTTTCAGTGGGTGATCGGGTTTTCCTAAAATTTTACCTTGGAAGAAGGTTTTAAGGTTTGGACGAAAGGGCAAGTTGAGCCCCAGGTTCATCGGGCCTTATCGGGTTTTGAGACGTGTGGGACCAGTAGCTTATCAGCTGGAGTTACCTCCAGAGTTGAGACAGATACATGATGTATTTCATGTCTCAATGTTGAGGCGGTATCGTTCGGATCCATCTCACATAGTGGCCGTGGAAGAAATTGAAGTGAGACCAAACCTGTCTTTTGAAGAAGAACCAGTGCAGATTTTAGATTGGGATATTAAGATATTGAGAAGGAAGTCGGTTCTGTTGGTTAAAGTTCTATGGCGAAATAATGGTTCTGAGGAAGCAACGTGGGAGCCGAAAGATGTGATGCGACAGCAATACCCTCACCTCTTTTGACCAGGTAAATTTTGAGGCCAAAATTTCTTTAAGGGGGTAGAACTATAACATCCTGGAATTAGAGGTTCTGTATTTTTATGTTTTCTGTGTGTTGGGCATGTTCTTCTTGTTATTTTGGTGTGATTGGGGGCCTTGGGAAGGCTCGGGGTCAAGCCGGGGCCTTGGTAAAAAAATTATTTTTAGGCACTTTAGGGGGGAAGCTAGTAGGAGCAGACCTTATATGTTATTGCTTGTAACTGTTTGCACAAGTTGGAGTGTGGTAGAGTGGCAAGTGACGCCACTTAAGGTGCAAGGGAGTGGCGTCACAGGGGAGCAGTAGGAGGGAAGAAGTTCGAGTCTTGTCTGCAGCAAGTGGAGCTTTATTTTTTTGTGCTCAAGGGGGAGGAGTGTTGGCTTTCGGCTGGGACTCTTCATGGTGGTTGGTTGAAGGAATCAAAATATTTGAATGAGTGGCCATGAGGTGTTGATGGAGTTTGAAATGGTCAAACCGAATCAAATGGATGTTGGAGAGTGGGACATAGAGAAAATCAAGGGATTTTAGAGTGAGAAGAGGTGGTTGGCCGAATGAGGGGTTTGTGGGAAGGAGAATTTCGGCTAGGGGGTTAGGAGGCATTTCGGTTTTGGTTGCTTGTGGTGTGCCAGAATTCTTTAGGAGCACTTAGTTTATTTTTTTTCTTTCTTTGCATTTTAGGTGTTGGTACTTCAATAGTTGGTAACCGAAGCTTCAACTCTCTCTTGTGCTCTATCATTCCTCTTGGTTTCCTCTTTTCTTCCATTCGTTTTCTTCATTTGTTGCACTTAGCAAGTTTGGCCGAATCATCCTATTTCTTTTTCCCATTTGATCTTTCTTTGTACCTAATGAAACCCCTTGAAGCCCCTTTCTTTGAATCTTTTCTTCTCCTTTGTTCTTTCCTCTTAAACACCACAACCGAAACTTTCTTCTCTCCTCCATCATTATCTTTTTCTTTTGCAAGCCGAATCCTCTTCTACTCCCTAACTCTTCTCTTTTCTCTGTTAAATAGCCACCATACATCATTCTAGCCTTTTCAATCAGCATTTCCTTGTTATTTCGGTAAGGGTTCTTTTTCCTCTATTTTTTCTCTTTTCATTCTTTACCTCTTTTCTCGTTGATTTGTTAAACCCAAGATTCTGACTCGCTTCTTTTGGGCATTGGCCGATTGTGGAGGGGCTTGTTCTCATCTCCTCTTTTTCGTGTAGCCTGCTTTCGGGAAATCTTTGGTAAGTTGGATGTTGGTCGAATGGTTAGGAAGGGGTCCTTTCTCATTTCTGGTTTGGCCGAAAGGCCATTCTTTTGATTTTTTTTTGGGAATCGGTTCTAACTTGGAATAATCTAGGGACTCATCCGGTTTCGTAAGCCAACCTTCTAGTGTTCGGTTTTCGTTGATCAAGTGCTAGTCGATCCAAGGAGGGCGAATTTAAGGAGCCTGAGGGGATTGCACTCGTAGTCTCTAATCCGACATTCAAACATCGTGTAGTGTCGATGGTTCGGGATCTTCTACTAGGTTGTGGTAGAGAGCCGACATCTGCCTGGGATAGACAAATCGTCGTCATCCCTGTTAGTGAAAGCGTCGACGTAAAAAGTATAGTTCTTTGCATAATCAGGTGTGTAATTCCCACACCTTTCTTTGTTGTTTTGTGATAAATACATGTATTGTTTAAAAGCCGAAACTTCGATAGTGGCTAATGGATTACCTTTGAAGGGTAAAATCAGAGATATCGGGTTAGTTGCCTTTTCACTATGTCATGTAAATACCTTAGTATGAAAACATGTATGATCGGATTATTCGTTGCATATTGACATATGTTGCATTCATTACATTATGTTTATATGTTGCATAGGATGGGAATATGATATTGATGAAAAGGGGCAATGTATATCGGTGACTTTGTCACACTATTTCGATGGCTGAATGCCACATATATCGGTGATTCGATCACATTGTTTTAGTGGTTAGGCCACATATATATCGGTGAATCTGTCACATTGTATCGGCTTTGAGCAGCATGACTGTCAGCATGACTGCCAAAGAGGAGTGTAGCGGATGGAGGGTTGATTGTAGAAATCCCCACAGGAGTGTTGAGGTTGGACATACGGAGCGGAGTGTAGAGGATGGAATACTAGGCTGGGTGGGGTTGAATAACATTTACTATTTGATATGCCATTTAGTTAGGGCTCCGGTTCGATCCGATAAGTGTGGGCTTCGGCCAAATATGTTACTGTGAGGGCCAAGGCCAAGTTTCTTTTGTGGGCTTAGGCCAGTTATCGATGTAAGGGGAATTGCACATTGAGTTCTCGTAACTCACCCCACTGTTTATTTTGCAGGTGATACTTAAGTGCTGCGGATATGGGCTGAGGAGGACTCTGAGGTGTCCATGCACGGTTTCTTAGTAAATGCTACTTTACTTTAAATCTTTATTTCAAATTGGGTTTTTGTTCTGTAATAAGGCCACTAATATTTTAATTTGGGTTTATATTTGAACACATTATCTATCTTTATGAGTTAATCGGAATGGGGTTTTCTTAAAAACATGGATAAAGGTTTTTTTAAAAACGTAATGAACGATCACAAACAATAAGGTATAATATGACGGTTTCACTTAATACACCAACAAAAATTTTCAAAATATAACCAACCCACGACAGTTAAGGTTCGATTTTCACGGTTATGGTAGTTTTATTTACTTAGTTACAAACTGTAATCAATAAATTCTGAGTTTTCTAAGAACAACCTAACTTGAAGTTTTTAAAAAAAAAGATTCAAATAGTTTTCAAAGAATCACAGAGTTCCACGAAAAACCTTTTATGTGATACATCAGATCCGGTCGTAACGTTTAGGCCGGGTTTGGGGTGTTACATTTAAAATAATAGACTATTTCGTGAGTCGGTTTAGACTTGTGTTGTCTTAAGTTTTATATGTTTTTTTAATTGTTTAATAAGTTTTCACTTTTAGAAGTTTTTGTATATTCCTGTAGTACACTTTTTAGTCTTGCTTATTCATGAAGTCTTGCTTTGCAAGTGATTTTAGGGTTGGTTTTGTCGTCATCCTCTCTAGTTTGGTGGATGCTTGGTTCTTTTGCCGATTTATGCCCACTGCTTTGGACCATCCGTGGCTGATTTCCTTATTGTATTAAGTGCTTGCAATCACTCTTGATATGTTGTGCTTGAGTTGTGACAGAGCCAATTGTCAACTTGCCATAATGGTCCATTGATTCTGAAGTTGAAGCTTTTGTTGTGTTGATAGAGCTTGTCCTTCAACGCGTACAACGGGTGTTTGTTATATTTCCCTCCGAATTGTATGGTCTCATTTACCGAATGAATTAATAAATTTCCCTTTAAAAAATTATGAATAAATAATTATATTTTTTTTTATTTTTTTGTATTAAAACTCAATTTAAAATTATTTATTATTTAATTAAATATTTAAAAGATAGTGGGGGGCTAAATCTAGTTTATTAATGAAAGAGATGTTAATTATGTTTACCTAAACAAAAATTGACCGAGTTAGATGAAAATCGGTTGGGCTAATTATCTATATTATACTATTTATAAAATATTTGGTTGAGTTTGATTTAGTGAGTAGTGACAATGAATTTTTTTAAAATATTATAACAAGCTTATCGATTAAATATGTCATTTACAATGAAATACGAATTATCCATTAAATCTATACTTTATATAAAATACTTGATTGAATTGGTATCACGAGTCAACCAGACACCAATTTAACTAAGTAATGGTGAATATACCCTTACTTTACAAAATAAGTTGTATTATTTTGAGGATATTTTTGTCATTTTATATCTTTTATATAGAAAAATATATACACTAAACAATTTAAGCTCAAACCTCTATAATTTTTAATATTTATCATTTAACCAAAACTTCTTATTTATTTTAATTTTTAGAAATATATTTATTTTTTATTATTTTTATTACATTATTTTGTTTTCACCCATAACATAGGTGTGTGATAATCTAATTATTATTAAAGCTACTATCTATTCCGTAAAAGTACCTCTAAATTATTATTTTTATTTTATTATATTGACAAGTATTATCACTAAAAACAACTTTCAAATAATATTTTTTTCTAAACTCTTTCAAAATATACTTTATAAAAGGTTAAAGTATGTCAAATTTAATCATTGTATTTTTATTTTTAAGAATTTAGTTTCTCTACTTTTTAAATTTTAAAATTTAAGTCAAATTGTTAACGCTATTAATTCTTTTGTTGTTAAATTTAAGTTTATTACAATGTCATTTTTCAATTACATGGATACCATGTGATTTTTTTTATTTCAAAATGTCACATAAAAATATCAATAAAAAAATAACAATGTTAACAATTGGACTTGAATCTTAATATATGAAAAGTAAGAAGACTAAAATTCCTAAGAAGTAAAAGTAGGACTAAATTCCAAAAATTTGAAAGTACAAGGACTTATGGGTATGACATATTTTAACTGTAATAAAGATTTTGTTTTCCAAGGTGCAATGTAGAGGCACTCATGGGCTTGGTCAGGTCGAGTCTAGGCATAATATTAATACACTTCATTCTTGCTCAAGCCTGCCCATATTTGTAAAAAACTAATCCAAGTTCATTTTAAGTCCGCTCATATTATTATTATTTTTAAAAATTGATAAACCATAAAAGTAACATGTTTTTAATCCCATTCTTGACGCATTTTTTGATTATTTATTATGTAAATTAGTGAATTTGATGCTCCTAATCCTCTAAAGTCATGTTTCTATACTTAGGTGAGCATAGGGAAGTGAAAAGAGCCAAAAACGGGCCAAAATCAAACAAAAAGAGTTGTTTTCAGGATCCACACGGCCTGAGCATTTTCCACACGGGCTGGCCACACGCCCATTTGCCAGCCCGTGTCAATATCGCTCCCTGTTTCCCAAACACACAGAAAAACCCAATTTTTAGGCTTTCTGAGCATTCTAAAGTCTGTAAATACATAGTAGAAGAGAATCTAAGAGGGCACACAGAGAAGAAAGAAGAAAAGACTCGAAGAATGCCATCAGATTCATTTCAGAAACGGATCTTCTTCAAGATTGAAGATTTCCATTCAATTTCTTTAGAAGTTTTATTGGGTTTATTTATGTCTTGTTATTTTCCTAACTTTGAGATGATGTTGTTCCAGATTATGAACTAAATTCCCTAGATAATTAGGGAAGATGAAACCTATATGAATCTTATTATTTGATTTCTAAATTACATGATAAATACTTGATTCTTGTTCTCAATTATGTATGTTTATTTCATGTTTTAATATTTTAAGGATATTAATCCATGCCTAATGTGCTTATTTCAGTGGAGCAAAAGTCCCTGTTCAAGAGTAGATCTAGCATAATTGAGTGGAGTTGCATGCAATCCTAGAAATAGGACGACATAAGTCTACCGGATTAGAGTCAAACCTAATAAGGGAATCCATAGATTGAGTTAATGCGACAATAAGAGTTTTAATTAGAAAGAGATTTCAATTAATCAACCTAGAGTCAGTTGTTTTTACTCTCTAAAGAGATATTAACATGATTTAGGGATTTCTACGGATCAAGGCGCAAGTGAATAAATCGTTTAATTCAGATTCAGAATAATAAGTGAAGTCTAGGTGGATTCTTTCTTGGGTATTGCCTATCTCATTGGTTTATTCGATTATTTTTCCTAATTCATTCTCTGTTGCGTTCTCAGTAATTAGTTTAGTTAATTTTAGATTAAAAACAATTCCTTCAATTTATTGGCTAGATAATAGAAAAATAGTAAGTACTAGTACTTTTAGTCCTCGTGGATACGATATTCCCGACTCACCATAGCTATACTATTATTCGATAGGTGCATTTTCCTTTGTCATAATTTTAGTTAGTTTAGTGACCATAAAAAATTTTTAAAATATATTTATATTATTTTAATTTAATATTTAATAATTTTAAATATTTTTTATTTATTAAAATTTTATATATAGTCATATTAACATTTTTAATGTTTACGTTATAATAGTATTATAGATTTAATTTTTATGTGTTATAAATTACAAAATGTTAGGAACTGGACCTCCGACCCGGATGAACCTGACTCGGAAGAAGAATGTTTGCCTACAAGCATAGTCAGCTAAGGACCTCGCGGGAATACAAGATGCTCGCAGAGATAGCTCGAGCGGGAAGCCCACAGGAGAGCTTGCGTAAGCCTCACAAGAATGAGGTCGCAAAAGGAGAGCTTGTGTAAACCTCGCAGGGATGAGGTCGCGAGCCATGTCTGCGAAGAGGACCCCCGCTCGTGACTGGCAAGTGCGAGGTTCGCTAGGAGAGTCAGTCCCAGGGTCAAAAAAGACCGCGTGCTCCATAGGCAAACGTCCAATAAGCCAAAGGAGGCCCAGAGAATGTCAGCACCAGGGACAGGGAATGTCAGTTCCCTCGGCCCAAAGGCCAAGATAAAATAGTGGGCCCTATTATGAGCTGTAATAGTAGCAGTAGGAATGTGTATAAATACCCCATGTTTCCTTCAATACAACACGAGAGAATATTACTCAACAATTGATGCGGTGAGCGTCGACTACTTTCTATCGACATATTTTCTCTAGTTTAATTTAGTTCTCTTCAACCTAAAGTAAATTATGACTCACCCCGATGAGACCTTTCCCTTCATCCCCTCCCCCGGTCAGATAAGAGCATCGGGTCCCGACCCATGACATGACGAAAAAGACTTTTTTATCGCCTAGTTCACTGACAGGCCCAAAAACCTCGACAACGTAGTCTATCGGGGGCCTTCTCCTTCCCTGGACCTTAATCTCTCCTCTGGTCAGGGAATGCCCTCTTCCCTCAACCAAGAACCACCCCGCCGCAGCTTCAGGCCCTCTAAGAGCAGATGGCGGCGCAAGAAGCATGGTTTGTAGAACAACAATCCTTTCAACAGGAGTTGCTAAGGCAAAATGAGGAACTACGTCTAAAGGCACAAGCTGATAACTCAGGATCCCAGGGAAACGCTATCACCCAAGATGAAGCCCCGAGCACTCAAGTGAAGAAGTGGATGAATGAGATGGATGAGCTTCGTCGTGACGTACGGGCCCTGCATCCAAAGTCGCATGACATGGACTGGTTGTTCTGTTCTAACAACTCGCTAGCTCCCGATATCGCAGTAGTAAGCCTACCCCATGACTTCAAGGTGCCTAAGGACATGTTTGAGAGAAGAAGGGATCTGCGAGCCCATTTAATGAAATATAACAACTATATGAACATGCTAGGAGCGTAAGACGTTACCAAATGCAAAGACTTCTCTACGACACTGAAAGCAAGTGCCAGGGACTGATATCTCTCTCTTCCACAAGGCTCAGTTGGAAACTTCTCAAAGCTAGGGAAAATGTTCTCGAGAAGATTCTGGGCCCACTGAGCAATTATGAATACACCTATGGGGCTGATGTTGGTGAAATAGCAAGTGGTTGAGTCCCTCTAAGACTACACAAAGATTTCACGTAGCTACACTTAACACAAAGAACTTAGAGGACCAATGGGCAATAAATGCTTTCATCATGGGAGTGTAGAAAGACTATGTGCAGTACTAGTTCACAGATAATAGGCTGTAAAGCCTAGCTGACCTATATGAACAGGCTCATAAGTTCGCGAAGGTGGAAGAAATTAAGACGACATCACGAGTTAGTTTCCAAAGGGAGGATAGACAACCTAGGAATAGAGAAGGGCAGCGCGCTAGGTAATCTCCTAGGAACAAGTCCCTACAGATCAGGACCGATAGGCCGCACAAGACCTCAGCCTAATGCGATGCACTTAGAAACCTGCAGAGGCACCAATAAGAATACACGAGGCATTACACCCCCAAGGCAGGTTCAAAGCTTACACCCCATTGAATGCCACGCAAGCTTACATCCTTAACCAAGTGAAGAGCCTGGGCATCCTTTATAAACCACCCCTAATGCGAAGTACCGATAGAAAGATAAATTTTAGGGATCGGTGCACCTTCCATGATGATATGGGACATAAGATCGAAAACTGCTTCACGCTAAAGGACGCCATAGAAGAAGCTGTCCAGAATGGCGAACTTGTTGAGTTCATAAACTGGAGAGGTCTGCAGCAGGGCCATAGTTTGCAGAGACCAAACCCCAAGGGAAAGTAAAGGATAGATGAACCATTCATGTAATAGTAGGCACAAGAGACGAGTGCATGCAATCAAACACAAAGAGGCAAGCTCACATGAGCTGTGTGATGTCGTTCAGTACCTCGAAGAAACTGGGACACCAAGAATAGTGGAGTCTGGAGTTCGAAAATGGTGACGATGAGCTAATCCATGATGAATAAAGGAACGATCCAATGGTGGTTTTGGCTGAGACCGTAGGGTTCAAAGTTAAGAGGATACTTGTTGATAGCGATAGCGCAGTAAAAGTCCTATCTTAGGGAGCATACAAGAAAATGGACTTACAATAGTAATCCTTGTCTGTAGCCAGCCCTTTGTACGGCTTAACGAACCATCTTGTCGGTGTAAAGGGCACTGTCATATTGCTGGTCATTCTGGGCGACAGGGAATATATGACCACAGAATGTGTCCAGTTCTATGTGGTCGATCACCCGATGGCATATAACGCCATCTTTGGTAGACCAATCATACGAATGGAAAAGATGGTGATGGCAACCTATTGTATGAAGATCAAGTTCCCAACAAGTACCAGTGTCCACTTCTTGCGATTCGACCAGCACATGGCAAGGCGGTGTCACATGTTGTCTATGATGCAGGCAAAGCAGCCTCTGACCGAGAAACAGAGTTCGTCAAGAAAAGCCATCAACTTGGAGGACCTAGATGTGAGTGAAGAACATCGAGATACAAAACTCGAGGCAATAGAGCACACAGAGACCCTACAGCTATTATGCAACAATAATGAAAGAACAATCAGAATTTCGTCAACGCTGAACGAAAAAGAAAAGATTTTACTAG
This sequence comes from Gossypium sturtianum, assembly GCA_025698515.1. Classification (NCBI taxonomy): domain Eukaryota; kingdom Viridiplantae; phylum Streptophyta; class Magnoliopsida; order Malvales; family Malvaceae; genus Gossypium; species Gossypium sturtianum. The sequence goes on from CM046951.1 coordinate 44,734,410, forward strand.
TTGAATGCCTGTGAGGGAATTCAGACGTCTTCACATGGTCCGAAACGGATATGTCAGGCGTGGATCCGCTGGTAATAGTGCACAGGTTAAATGTACTCCTAGAGGCGAAGCCCATGAAACAAAATAAGAGAAAGTTCGCACCACATGTAATCAAAGCAGTAAGACAGGAGGTCGTCAAGCTGTTGGCCGTCGAATTTATCAGGGAAGTGGAGTACCCGGATTGGATTTCAAATATGGTAATGGTAAAAAAAGTGACAGGCAAGTGGAGGATGTGCATTGACTTCACCAACTTGAACAAGGCATGCCCCAAAGATAGATTCCCTTTACTGTCGATAGATTGCCTGGTGGACACCTTCGTCGGGCATAGGTTCATGAGCTTCATGGATGCCTTCTTAGGCTACAATCAAATCCTATTAGACCGAGGCGACCAGGAGAAGACAACCTTCATCACTGAGGAAGGTCTTTTCTGTTACCAGGTTATGCCATTTGGACTAAAAAATGTGGGTGCAACTTACCAAAGGTTGGTAAACAAGATATTCAAAAAGTAGATAAGCCGCGGTCTAGAGGTATATGTAGATGATATGCTTGTAAAAAGTGAATCTATGGAGGAGCATGTCCGAAACCTATCTAACACATTCGTGATGTTAAAAGCCCACAACATAAAGCTTAATCCCGAAAAGTGTACCTTCGGCGTGTGAGCTAGCAAGTTCTTGGGTTTCATGATATTATAGAGGGGAATAGAGGCGAACCTAGAAAAAATTCAAGTTATAGTAGTGATGCCCTCTCAACGAACTATAAAAGAAATCCAGCACCTCACGAGCAGAGTGATAGCGTTGAACAGATTTATCTCAAAAATGGCAGACAACTACCTACCATTTTTGAGGGCTTTGAGGAAACCCTTCTCATGGACCGAAGAGTGTCAAACCACCTTCGAACATCTAAAGCAATACCTTACTTCCCCCCACTTTTAAGGTTGCCTCAAATGGGAGAAACACTACATCTATACCTAGTAGCCTTAGAAGAAACAATCGCAACCGTCTTGGTCAAATCCAAAGGCACCCTCTAATTTTCAGTATATTATGTCAGCAAGGTCCTTCAGCATGGCGAGCTCAGGTACACAAAAATAGAAAAATACATCTATGTTCTAATCATTGCAGCTCACAAGCTACACCCATACTTTCAGGCCCACCTAATTGTCGTGGTTACTAACCAACCAATAAAAGAGGTGCTCGCCAAGGCAGACACCCTGGGGGAATAACAAAATGGAACATCAAACTTGCAAAATTTGGGATAGATTTTACCCTGCGAACGACAATAAAGGGGCAAGTGTTGGCAGATTTCATGGTAGAATGCTCGTTCGAAAGAAATGAAGACACATCAAGTAACATATAATGTAATTTGAAACATCGAATAGTGAAGTACCTCGCGGACATACTGTATTATGTGAATACTAATGAAAATTAGCAAGTTAAAAAATGGCACATTATGTGATAAAAATTATCACTCTAACAATTCTCACACTTTGCAGAGAAACAATACTCATTTTACATTTTTTACTAAAATTACTTTTCGTTGTTGGCCACTACCAATAGTAAACACATATGGAAATGTAGGCACAATAGATAAACTGAAAGATTAGATGGTTTATGTTGACGGCTCCACAGCCAGAACGGGATCTAGGGCAAGCGCACTAGTGATAGACCCAGAGGGTAACGAGTGGCAATATGGACTATCATTTGGATTCCAAACATCAAACAACACCATTGAGTATGAAGTGTTGATCTTGCGACTACAATTAGCGCGCCAGCTGGGTGCCAAGAACTTGACCATACACACCGATTCTGAACTTGTGGCAAAATAAATACACGGCAAGTATGAGGCCAAACAACCAACACTAAAACGATATCATACGACAAAAATTCAATTGCTGGAGGGATTCGACAAAGTTGAGGTTAGACAGCTCCCAAGGAACGATAACACGCGCACAGATGCTCTGTCAATGTAACAGCCTGATTTAGGGGCTAGTCGGATTATTGATCTCGGGGTCACTAATCTAAGAATTGAGAAATTTATTTTCATGTTATTTTATGAGTCGAAGCATGATAGTATATGTGCATGAGAATTTTGGTGCTTTAATTTTAGAGATTTCTTGTATAATCGTGAAAAAGGACTAAATCGCATAAAGTTCAAAAGTTCCATTTTATAAGCTAAAGGTACCAAATACCCATAGACTGATAATTGGAGGTCTTTAAAAGGCAATTAGACCCCCAATATTTGCTTGGTTGGCCATAGACTAGCATAGGAGACAAATTTGTCAATGATGGTCAAAGTTGGTGATAGTAGGTGGACTAATTTGACTAGTATTAATAAAATAAGGAAAGAAAAGATATCATCTTTTCTCTTTCACTCTTCCATCAAAAATTAGCAGCAAATAGAGGGAATAGAGCTTCAAAATTTCAGCACACTCTTCTCTTCAATAGTAAGTGTTCTAGTGATCTTTTCTTGAAAATAGTTGTACTTTTGGGACCCCTAAAGCTTAAGCTTTCAAATGAGGGGACTATTGTGTAATATGGTGAAAAGTTTAAAGTTTTTCCATGAGACCTATCATGGTTATTTGCTGCATTTTTATGGGAGAAAATGAGTCTTGGTTGTTAGATTAACAACTCTTGTGAAAGGTGTTGCCATGAAAACACCTAATTGGACCTTAATGAAAAGGTTACAAAATTATGGTAATTATGTGAAATGATGAGTTTTAATAATAGCTATAAGAGTATTAAATGTTCACCTAGGCTTATGAAAGGTAGAAATGTGATTAGAATTATTTTCGAGCCTAGGGGCAAAATGGTCATTTTTGCCAAAGCCTAGGGGCAAAATAGTAATTTTGCCTAAGCATGATTATTGAAATGCTTTTATTAATGAGGTGATTAAAATGAGCTAAATTGCTATTATAGAGCAAGAAGAACCGAGAATCTGCCTCGATCGGGGAAAGAATAAAGTCTTGGACTAAACCGACGAGTTAGCTCATTCTGGAATTGATGTAAGTTTGTATGTGATTAATGTAATATGTATGTTAGCATAATTGAGAATGCTTGATGTCATATTGATGCATGACCCTCCATTAAATTGATGTTGAGTGAGATGTTAAAGTCCTAGTGGACCATGTGAATATGAAAATGCTATCATCGAGATATAAAATAGGTAAGGTCCCGTATAAGACCATGTCCAGGACATGGCCTCGACACTGAGTTGAGATCCCGTATAAGACCATATCCGGGATATGGCTTCGGTAATGAATATGAAAATTGTATAAGACCATATTCAGGATATGACATCGATACTTGATGTGAAAGTCCATATAAGACCATATCCGGGATATGGCATTGGCGTTTAGAAGTAACTCCATGTAACACCACCTCGGGGATGTGGCATTGGCTTTGTCCCTACATGAACGATGTTAAATATGCGTCTTTGACTATCCCTAGTGAATAAAGGGATAAATAGATGGGTTTAGAAGTAAAAATGAGATTTGTACTAAAGTTATATGAATGAGTGAATACAGGTACTCGTGAATGAGTCACGAAGAAACGATTACGATATGTGGTACGGTATGTGCTAAATAAGGGCCATTGTGAGTAAGTATGGCAAGAAGCCTATGACTTGTGTATAGTTAGTTAATGTCATGAATGGATTATATTATGAGCTTATTGTTACTATTCATATCCATGCAAACTTACTAAGCTTTATGCTTACCCCTTTCATTGCTCTTTCTCCTTGTAGTATTGCCAAGATAACTCGAGGAACGGGGACGTAGGAGTTCGAAAATCACACTATCGACACCACTTTGGTATAACAATTTAGACTTATTTTGAGTATGGCATGTATAGGACTCGAGTATTTTGTTAGGTCGTAATTGTTGGCCAAAGTGTTGGCTTTGTAAGGCATCACAACCTCCTTTTGTAATGGTCTATTAAGTTAGGCCGATACTTGGCAAATTTTTATGTTTAAAGAAAGTGATTTTTTTTGAAGTGTATGCCCTTTGTGTATGGTTGTTGAATTGAGTACTTGGATATGCCTTTGGGTTGTGAATTGTGTTGAGATAGATTGGTGTTTGCATGTGTGGAATGTAGGGTGGCAAAAGTCTTTGTAGATAGCCATCTAGTTGTCTACATGAATAGACACACGGGCGTGTGTCTATACCGTGTGTGACACACGGTCAGCCCTATGGGCGTGTGAATTGACCGTGTGTCCCCTTGCATACTAGGTTTGCAAGTCAGTGTGCTCCACGGGCTAAAGACACAGGCGTGTACCCAGGCCGTGTGAAGTCTGCACATTAATTTTGGAATTTAAATCGACCACGGGTAGAAGACACGGGCGTTCTATGCCGTGTGAAGTTAGTCAGAATTGACCACGGGTGGAAGACACGGGCGTGTCCAGGCCGTGTGAAGTTGGTCAGGGTCGACCACGGGTTGATGACACGGACATGTCTTAGGGGCACATGGGCGTGTCCCTAGACCAACACAAGCGTGTGGCCCCTATTTTGTTGAAAAGTTCCCGAGCTCGTAAAAACTCCCAGAATAGCTCCGATACCTTTCGGAGGTATGTTGGGGCCTCTTAGGCCGAGTACGTGCAAGTGATGAGTTTAAACGAAATTTTATAGCCCATTTCAAGATGTCAAGTGAGATTAGTTAGGTAGTGCCTCAATCCCGATCCTGGCTTCGGGCACGGGTGAAGGGTGTTACATTTATTGGTATCAGAGCTACGGTTTTGTCGGTTCTAGGACTAACGTAGCGTAAGTACGAGTCTAACTATACATGCCATATGTAAGGGTGTTTGAGTAATGATAGTGTGATGGCTCTTGACTTATAAAATTGTGTTTTATGTAGTATATGGATTCTGATCCAGATCGAATTGCAGCTGATGATGCTGCGAGTAACGCGCCGGCTCCCGCTCAAGGGATCGCACCGACTAATAGTAGACCCGAGACCTTGGGTCAGGGGAAAGAGGCTCGAGAAGCCATTCTCCACATGATGAGCAACTGGTATACTGAGTATACCCGAGCAAATCCAAACGCTCAACCCCCTCCACCCTCACCAATTCCTCAACCCGCTCCAGTAGCTCCTCAAGTGGTTGAGGTGGTGAGAAGAGAAAGACCTCTGGTGGATAAGATCCGGAAGCAAGGAGCCGAGGAATTCCGTGCAAATAAGAAAGATGACCCAGAGAAAGCAGAATTCTGGCTCGAGAATACCATTAGGGTATTCTACGAGTTATCCTGCACACCTGAGGAGTGCTTAAAGTGTGCGGTATCTCTCCTGAGAGATTCAGCCTATCGATGGTGGAACACCCTGGTGTCGGTGGTGCCGAGGGAGAGAGTTAGTTGGGAATTTCTCGAAGAGGAATACCAGAAAAAGTACATCAGTCAGCGGTTCATCGACCATAAGAGGACGAAGTTCTTAGAACTAAAGTAAGGCCGTATGTCAGTAACTGACTATGAACGGGAGTTTGTAAGGCTTAGCAAGTATGCACGGGAGTGCGTGTCTATCGAAACCATCATGTGCAAGAGATTCGAGGATGGATTAAATAAAGATATTCGTTCATACGTGGGAGTCCTCGAACTAAAGGAATTTGTAGTGTTGGTAGGTAGAGCCTGTAAAGCCGAAGAGCTGGCTAAAGAGAAGAGAAGAGCTGAGAATGAGTCTCGTGACTCGAGGAAGAGACAACTGAATAAGTCTCATCAATCCTCATCTAAGAAGTCGAGGGATTTTACTACTCGATCAGTCGCTTCAGCGGGGTTTTCAACTCGAAGTAAAGGCAAGCAATTTTTGGGGTCGAAAGGGCAGACCACTTCAGTTGCTAGTGTGGGCAATGTTCGACCAAGTAGACCAGAATGTCCTCAGTGTAGCAGGAGCCATTCCGGTGAGTGTCGAGCTAACGAGAAAGCATGTTTCTGTTATGGGTCCTTAGACCACTTTATTAGAGGCGCCAGAGGTGGGCGAAAGAAAAGCCTCGATGATGCAAGATCGGAAGTCATCGTTAGGGGAAGACTCTTGAGAAACCAGGAAATGAAATGGGTAGCAAGAATCAATCTAGAGAGCAAGCTGCTAGAGTCGAGGGTAGAGCACCGGCGAGGACATATGCCATTCGTGCTCGTGAAGAGGCATCTTCCCCCGACGTAATCACGGGTACCTTTTCTCTTCATAATACTTGTGTTATAGCTTTAATTGATCCGGGATCCACCCACTCATACATATGCATGAAATTAGTCTCTAGCATGAGCATGCCCATAGAGTTTACTGAATTCATAATAAGAGTGTCTAATCCCCTAGGCAAGTGTGTATTGGTTGATAGAGTTTGCAAAGGTTACCCTTTGATGATTAAGGGTCATTATTTCCCGGTCGACCTTATGTTATTACCGTTTGATGAGTTTGATGTCATCCTTGGGATGGATTGGTTAGTTACTCATGGAGTAGTTGTGAATTGTGGGAAGAAGCATATTGAGTTGAGAGATGAAAATGGTAATCTTATTCGTGTTGAATCGGATAAGCCGGATAGGCTACCAAGAGTGATGTCAACTCTGTCCAACTCAAAAGTATTTGAGAAAGGGGTACGAGGCTTACCCTGCCTTTGTGTTGAACACTAAAGAGACTGATTTGAGAATTGAGTCAGTACCCATGGTATGTGAGTACCTAGATCTTTTCCCAGAAGAGTTGCCAGGACTACCCCCGGTTAGAGAGATCGAATTTGGGATTGAGTTAGCTCCAAATACTGCCCCTATTTCTGTTGCTCCCTATAGAATGGCTCCAACCGAGTTAAAGGAGCTAAAAGAATATTTGCAAGAGCTGAAGGATAAAGGTTTTACAAGGCCAAGTTTTTCTCGGTGAGGTGCTCCCGTTTTATTCATGAAGAAGAAAGATGGTTCTATGAGACTATACATAGATTATCGGCAACTCAACAAGGTAACTGTGAAGAACAAGTACCCATTGCCGAGGATCGATTATCTATTCGATCAATTGAAGGGAGCCACGGTGTTTTCCAAGATAGATTTAAGGTCAGGGTACTATCACCTGAGAGTTAAGGACTCGGATGTGTCGAAAACTGCATTTAGGACTAGGTATGGCCACTATGAATTTTTGGTCATGCCTTTTGGTCTAACGAATACCCCTGTGATCTTCATGGATTTGATGAATCGTGTTTTTTGGCCATACTTGGATAAATTTGTCGTGGTCTTCATCGACGACATATTGATCTACTCTCGAGATGAGAACGAACACGCCGAGCACTTGAGTACGGTTCTCCAAGTTCTGAGAGAAGAGAAATTGTATGCCAAATTCAGTAAGAGTGAATTTTGGCTCAAGGAAGTGGGATTTTTGGGGCAAATTGTCTCGGGAGATGGGATTAGAGTCGACCCGAGTAAGATTTGAGCAATTATTGAATGGAAACTGCCGAGGAGCGTATGTAACATCCCGGTTTAGGGCCTAGTCAGAATAGTGGTTTGAGACCACAAATCCGAGGGTCATGAATGAGTTTTTGAGGCTTATAATATATATGCATGCTAGTGTGAAAATTTCATGAAGCAATTTTGTGAAATTGTGGTTGAATTGTCCAAAAGGACTAAATTGCAAAAGTTGCAAAATGTGTGTTTCTAGAAGTTATATGTGAGAAATAGATTTAGATTATTAATTAGAGGTCCTTAAATAGCAATTTATCCAAATTCTAATTTTTAGACAAAAATGGGCATGGATGAGTTAAAATTGAATGTTTATCAAAAAGGGCATTTTGGTCATTTATCAATTAAGTGATTAAAATAAGTGAAAAGATGTTAGAAATTCACTCATCTTCTACCCCAAGCTGTCGAAAATTAGAGAAGCCATTGTTAGGGTTCTTTCAATTTTTCAAGCTTGCTAGTAAGTGCTCTTAAGCCCGGTTTTTGATATTCTTCGTATTTTTGAAGTCCCGGTAGCATGAGTAAGCTATTTATAGCTATTTGGTGAGCTATCATGGATGTTCAAAAATGTACATATGTATGACATGCATGTATTTTGATGTTTTATGGAAGACTATGAAGGCTTGATGTAGTAGAAACATCTTTTGCTAAGTGGTTTTCCATGAAAATGCATGTAGGGACTTAGTTGTGAAAATCTCAAGTTTGGTCATACATGGGTGATTTAGTGAGATTTTATTAATGCTTTAGTTGAGTAAGTGGTTCGACTAAGCATGAAAGAGTAGAAAGTTGAATAAAAATCACTTTACGAGCCTTTGGGACTAAAGTGTAAATATGAGAAATTTTAGGGGCAAAATAGTAATTTTGCTAAAGTATGAGATGTGGGTCAATTTAGTCAATGTGTGTATTGAATAAGCTGGTTTATTCATTATAGATCAAGAAAGACAAAGCCCGAATCGAAACCGAGGCCAAAGCAAGGTGGTGGACTAAATTGTACATTTCAACACTTTTGAGTATCGAGGTAAGTCTATGCATAAACAATGCCTTCATACTTACAATTTGTAAATGCTAGCTAGGGTTTGGCATGAATGAGAACGAATGAGAATGATTGGGAACCTATGTGGTTCGAGTAGAATGAATGTAATATAGATGTGAATGGATGAATAATTGGGTAAACAGACTTGTGCATGTGTTATGATAATGCTAGATGGTAGGCTAAGTGCGATACCATCCTAATGCATGTTGACGATGAGCTAGCTATGTGCGATGCTATCGTGAGGTATATCATCTAGTGAGCTATGTGCTGAATCACTACGAATACCATTGTGGTAGGCTAAGTGCGATACCACCTTATTAATCAAATGTGGTGTGCTAAGTGCGAAACCACAGAGATATTGGATCGTGTGGATTGATCGTGTGTATTAACCGTGTGGATTAGTAGTGTTGATTAGTTATGTGAACTAGCTGTGCGGATAAGCTGTGTGGATAAGTTATGTGGATTGACTGTGTTGTATATTACGTAAATGTGATATTGAATGCAGGGGTGCATTTCAATGGTTGTGAGTATGTGACTCATGATGTGTTGGAAATGTGGTAAGGGATAGAAAGAGTAAGCATAGTTGTGAATTACTTGTTGGTATAATGCTAATAGTTGCTTAGCTTATACTATGTTGCTTATGTGTTTATGTGTAAACTTACTAAGCTCAAAGCTTACTCTCTTTCTTTTCCCTTGTCTTATAGATTAAAAGCGTTGAATCGATATACGAGGATCATCGGAAGATAGTCCACATATCAGTACACTTTGGTACATGAAACTTAATGTTTTGTATATGGCATGTATAGGGGCTAGATAAGTTAGTAAATTTTGTTCTAAACGGCTAAGATGTGTTGGCCTATAGATGGATAGCTTATTTTATATAATGCCATGGTTGTTGGCTATTACATTATATGAAAGAAAAATGTAGTTTTCTATGTGAGAATGCACTTCAATTTGAGTTGATTATGATGGTGTTAGATGAGTATATGTTGTGTATGTTAGAAGGGTGAAAAGAACTTGACACTTAGTCTTGTTCTTGACCATGTGGGTAGACACACGGGCGTGTGCCTAGACGATGTGTGACACACAGTCAGCCCACGGGCGTGTGCTGTGGCCGTGCGTCCTCTGCATGTTAATTTTTGAAAATAGAATAGACCACAGACTAGTCACACGGGCGTGTTCCTAGAGCGTGTGGGATTCATCAGTGTTGGCCACGGGCTAGCCACACGGGCGTGTGTCTAGACTCTAGGCCGTGCGAGGGAAGTCAGTGTGCACCACAGTTGGGGAGCACGGGCGTGCCATGGCCGTGGGGCATTTCGCAGAATGCTTGGATTTTTAGGCACGGTCTGGGGACATGGGTGTGTGTACTCATGCACGGGCGTGTCTAATCTTGCACGGGCGTGTAAGACCTGTATAAAAGAGAAAAATTTTAAGGATCATAAAAGTTCTGGATTAGTCTCGAGAGCCCTCATGTGTATGAGTGAGGCCTCATAAGTCGAGAATGAGGTTATATCGAGTAATGATGTTAAGCCTAAGTGGCGATTAAGCGGTTTGAGTTCGGTAATGCCTCGAGCCCGATTCTCGGCGTAGAACCCGGGTAAGGGGTGTTATATTTAGTGGTATCAGAGCTATAGTTTAGTCAGTTCTAGGACTACCGTGTCGGGTGTAAGTGTTTAGCTATACATGCCATAAGTGTACGATGATAGTGTGGTGGTTTCTGATGATTTTAAATCTTGTTTTATATAGAATATGGATTCCGATCCCTTGACTGCTGATGAAGCAGCTAGTAATGTGCTGGCTCCTGCGCAAGGAATCGTGCCGGTGCGAAGTGGACCCGAGGCGAGGGGTCAAGGGGAAGAGGCAAGAGAAGCCTTTCTCCATATAATGAGTGATTGGTACTCGGACTACGCCTGAGCGAACCCTAATGCTCAACCTCATCCACCTCCTCCTTTACCTCGGCCAAATCCTCGTGGCTCCTCCGGTATAGATGTAGTGAGGATATCAAACCCCGGTGGATAAGATTAGGAAACACGGGAGTGAGGAGTTTAGAGCTAAGGTAGATGATGACCTGCAGAGGGCGAAGTTCGGTTGGAGAACTCGATGAGGTGTTCGATGAGCTCTCATGTACACCGAGAGAGTTTGAAGTGTGCCGTATCATTGTTGAGAGATTCGTGTACCACCGGTGGAAGACGCTGACGTTAGTGGTCCCAAAAGAGCGGGTGACGTGGGACTTCTTTCTGGAAGAGATTCGGAAGAAGTATATGCGGATGTTTCATGATTGAAAAAGGAAAGAATTCCTTGAGCTGAAGCAAGGAAGGATGACAGTAGCTGAGTACGAGCGTGAGTTTGTTAGGCTTAGCAAATACACTAAAGAATGTGTGTCGACAGAGACCATCTTGTGCAAGAGGTTCAAAGATGGGCTGAATGAGGATATCAAACTCCTAGTTGGCATTTTGGAGTTGAAAGAATTTGTGATATTAGTTGAGAGGGCAAGTAAGGCCGAAGAGTTGAGTTCTGATAAGAGGAGGGCTGTGAGTGAAGCCCGAGATGCGAGAAAGAGGCCGATGGGCAAGTCGTATCAAGCCCAGTCGAAAATATCCAAGGAAGTGAATCGTCGGATGTGAGCCTCAGTGGGGTATTCGTATCGAGACTTGGACAATACTCGTCAGGGTTCGAGAGTCTGAGCTCCCTCGATGGAAAGTGTGGGCAATACAAAGAGTAAACTGGAGTGTCCTAGTTGTGGTAGGTATCACACCGGAGAGTGCTGGGGAAACAGTCGGAAATATTACAAATGTGGTTCCCCTGACCACTTTATCCGTAACTGTCCCGAGAGGGATGATAAGGAAGAGAGGCAAGAAGTGAGACCTAGTGATGTGTCTACGAGGGTAGACCACCAAGGAACCCAAGAGGTGGGGCTAGTGGTAGAGGTGCGTCCAGGACTCTCTTTGTGATACCAGAGGGTCGGGCACTGTGAGGACGCACGCCATTCGCACTCATGAAGTGGCATCCTCCCCTGATGTGATAACGGGTACTTTTTCTCTCTTTGACACCTCTATTATTGCTTTAATAGATCCAGGGTCTACTCACTCTTATATTCGCATGAGATTAGCATCTAGTTTGAGTATGACCGTTGAGTCTACGGACATTGTGATTAAGGTGTCAAACCCGTTAGGAAAGCATGTGTTAGTGGACCAAGTGTGTAAGAATTGTCCTTTGTTGATTGAGAATCATTGTTTTCCGGCAAACCTGATGTTGTTACCGTTTGATGAGTTTGATTTAATCCTAGGCATGGATTGGTTGACTACCCATAGTGTCTTAGTGAACTGTGGTAGTAAGTTTATTGAACTGAAATGTGAGAGTGGAGATGTAGTTCGAATTGAATCTGGTGGATCGGACAGTCTACCCGTGATGATTTCTTCCTTAGTGGCCGAGAAATGTTTAAGAAAAGGGTGTGAGTCCTATCTTGCATTTGTGTTGAATACTCAAGAGGTTGGAGTAGGGTTTGAAACAGTGCCAGTGGTATGTGAGTACCCAGATGTGTTTAGGAAGAGTTACTGGATTACCTCTAGTGAGAGAGGTCGAGTTTGGAATTGAGTTGGTTAGGGAACGGCACCTATTTCAATTGCCCCGTACAGAATGGCACCTGTAGAGTTGAAAGAACTGAAGGTTCAATTACAAGAGTTGACAGATAAGGGTTTTACAAGACCGAGCTACTCACCGTGGGGTGCTCTGGTATTGTTTGTGAAGAAGAAAGATGGGTCTATGAGGTTGTGTATAGACTATAGACAACTGAACAAGGTGTGGTTAAGAATAAGTATCCTTTACCAAGGATTGATGATCTTTTCGATCAACTGAAGGGAGCTACAAGATGTTCTCCAAGATAGACTTGAGGTCCAGTTATTATCAAAGTCGAGTGAAAAGAGCAAGATGTGTTGAAAAGCGCATTTGGACAAGGTATGGCTATTATGAGTTTTTGGTTTGACGAATGCACCTGCGATTTTTATGGATCTGATGAACCGTATTTTCAGACCATATGTGGACAAGTTTGTGGTTGTCTTTATTGACGACATATTGATCTATTCTCGGGATGAGAATGATCATGAAGAGCGCTTGAGAATTGTCTTGCAAACTTTGAGAGACAAGCATTTGAATGTAAGTTTAGCAAGAGTGAGTTTTGGCTCAGAGGTGGATTCTTAGGACACATGGTGTCGGTGATGGTGTCGAGTTGACCAGAAGAGTAAGATATCGGCGTTTGTTATGGATTGGAAACCGCCGAGAAAGCGTGTCGAAATCGAAGTTTCTTGGGATTAGCAGGATATTACGGACATTTCGTAAGAGGGTTCTCTCGTGATTGCTACCCGATGTGAAGCTATTAAATAAGGATGTCAAGTTTGAATTGAGTGAGACATGTCATGAGCTTCGAGAGATCGAAAACAATGTTGTCGAGGCACCGATTTTGGTTCAACGAATTAGGGAAGGAGTTCGTGGTATATAGTGATGCATTGTTTAATGGACTCGGTTGCGTGTTGATGCAAGAGGGTAAGGCGATCGCTTACGCCTCGAGCGCTTAAAACCGCACGAGAAGAATAATCCGACTCACGATTTGGAGTTGGCTGCGATTGTGTTTGCGTTAAAGATTTGGCGACATTATTTGTATGGCGAAAAGTGCGAATCTTTACGGATCACAAGAGTTTAAAGTATTTGATGGATCGAAGGATGCAGATCGAGACAGAGAGCGGTGGCTTGAATTGTTGAAAGACTATGAGTTAGTCATTGATTACCACCTGGGAAAAGCGAATGTGGTTGCGGATGCCTTGAGTAGGAAATCCCTGTACGCTCTAAGAGTTATGAGGGTGAGTTTAGCATTGTCTAATTTGCCAACAAGTGAAAGCTGAGCATCAAGTGCCTTCAGGATTGCTTCAGCCAGTGATGGTTCCCGAATGGAAATGGGATCGGGTTACCATGGATTTTGTGACTGGGGTTGCCGACGCGACTCAGAAAGAGAGATCTTTGTGTGGGTTGTTGTGGATAGATTGAAGAAGTCAGCTCACTTTATTCCAGTGCATGTTGATTATTCACTGGATAAGCTAGCTGAGTTGTACGTGGCAGAGATAGTGAGATTGCATGGTGTACCTATTTCTATTATATCGGATAGAAATCCGAGGTTTACTTCGAGATTTTGGAAGAAGTTGCAGTGAGGCCATGGAGTGCGAGATTGAATTTTAGTCTGCGTTCCATCCGCAATCCGATGGTCAGTCTGAAAGAGTGATTCAAGTTCTTGAGGATATGCTTCGATGCTGTGTGCTAGAATTCGAAGGTACTTTGGAGAGATATCTACCTTTGGTCGAATTCGCCTATAACAATAGTTATCAGTCGAGTATACAGATGGCACCATATGAGGCTTTGTATGGTCGTAAGTGTCGGACTCCTTTGTATTGGACCGAGCTTAGCAAGAAACGGATCCATGGGGTCGATCTAGTAAAAGAGACCGAATAGAAAGTGAAAGTAATCCGTACTAGTCTGAAAGCTGCTTCGGACCGACAGAAGTCGTATGCGGATTCGAAAAGAAAAGAAATAGAGTTTGAGGTAGGCGACAAAGCATTTTTGAAAGTATCGCCGTGGAAGAAGATTATGAGATTTGGACAAAAAGGGAAATTGAGTCCAAGGTTCATAGGGCCGTATGAGATTACAGGCAGAATTGGGCCTATAGCTTACCGGTTGGCTTTGCCAATAGAGTTAGAAAAGATTCATAACGTGTTCCATGTGTCGATGTTGTGACGGTATCGCTCTGATCCTTCACATGTGATTCCTTCAATAGAAATAGAGATAAGACCGGATATGTCATATGAAGAGGAGCCGATTAAGATCTTGGCTCGAGAAGTGAAACAGTTGAGAAATAAGAGCATAGCACTAGTGAAAGTGTTATGGCAGAAACATGGCATGGAAGAGGCTACGTGGGAAATGGAAGAAGCTATGAGAGAGCAACACCCAAACCTCTTTACTGGTAAGATTTTCGGGGCCAAAAATCTCTAAAGGGGGGAGAGTTGTAACATCCCAGTTTAGGGCCTAGTCAGAATAGTGGTTCGAGACCACAAATTCGAGGGTCATGAATGAGTTTTTGAGGCTTATAATATATATGCATGCTAGTGTGAAAGTTTTATGAAGCAATTTTGTAAAATTGTGGTTGAATTGTCAAAAAAGACTAAATTGCAAAAGTAACAAAATGTGTGTTTCTAGAAGCTATATGTGTGAAATAGCTTTAGATTATTAATTAGAGGTCCTTAAATAGCAATTTATCCAAATTCTAATTTTTGGACAAAAATGGGCATGGATGAGTTAAAATTGAAAGTTTATCAAAAAGGGCATTTTGGTCATTTATCAATTAAGTGATTAAAATAGGTGAAAAGATGATAGAAATTCACTCATCTTCTCCCCCAATCTGCCGAAAATTAGAGAAGCCATTGTTAGGGCTCTTTCAATTTTTCAAGCTTGCTAGTAAGTGCTCTTAAGCCCGGTTTTTGATATTCTTCGTATTTTTGAAGTCCCATTAGCATGAGTAAGCTATTTATAGCTATTTGGTGAGCTATCATGGATGCTCAAAAATGTACATATGTATGACATGCATGTATTTTGATGTTTTATGGAAGAATATGAAGGCTTGATGTAGTAGAAACATCTTTTGCTAAGTGGTTTTCCATGAAAATGCATGTAGGGACTTAGTTGTGAAAATCTCAAGTTTGGTCATACATGGGTGATTTAGTGGGATTTGATGAATGCTTTAGTTGAGTAAGTGGTTCGGCTAAGCATGAAAGAGTAGAAAGTTGAATAAAAATCACTTTACGAGCCTTTGGGACTAAAGTGTAAATATGAGAAAGTTTAAGGGTAAAATAGTAATTTTGCTAAAGTATGAGATGTGGGTCAATTTAGTCAATGTGTGTATTGAATAAGCTGGTTTATTCATTATAGATCAAGAAAGACGAAGCCCAGATCAAAACTATGGCAAAAGCAAGGTGGTGGACTAAATTGCACATTTCAACACTTATGAGTATCGAGGTAAGTCTATGCATAAACAATGCCTTCATACTTACAATTTGTAAATGCTAGCTAGGGTGTAGCATGAATGAGAAGGAATGAGAATGATTGGGAACCTATGTGGTTCGAGTAGAATGAATGTAATATAGATGTGAATGGATGAATAATTGGGTAAACAGACTTGTGCATGTGTTGTGATAATGCTAGATGGTAGGCTAAGTGCGATACCATCCTAATGCATGTTGACGATGAGCTAGCTATGTGCGATGCTATCGTGAGGTATATCATCTAGTGAGCTATGTCTTTGAATCACTACGAATACCATTGTGGTAGGCTAAGTGCGATACCACCTTATTAATCAAATGTGGTGTGCTAAGTGCGAAACCACCGAGATATTGATTTGTGTGGATTGATTGTGTGTATTAAGCGTGTGTGGATGAGTAGTGTGGATTAGTTATGTGAACTAGTGTGTGGATGAGTTTGTGTGGATAAGTTATGTGGATTGACTGTGTTGTATATTACGTAAATGTGATATTGAATACGAGGGTGCATTTCAATGGTTGTGAGTATGTGACTCATGATGTGATGGAAATGTGGTAAGGGATAGAAAGAGTAAGCATAGTTGTGAATTACTTGTTGGTATAATGCTAATAGTTGCTTAGCTTATACTATGTTGCTTATGTGTTTATGTGTAAACTTACTAAGCTCAAAGCTTACTCTATTTCTTTTCCCTTGTCTTATAGATTAAAAGCGTTGAATCGATATACGAGGATCATCGGAAGATAGCCCACATATCAGCACACTTTGGTACATGAAACTTAATGTTTTCTATATGGCATGTATAGGGGCTAGATAAGTTAGTAAATTTTGTTGTAAACGGCTAAGATGTGTTGGCCTATAGATGGATAGCTTATTTTGTATAATGCCATGGTTGTTGGCTATTACATTATATGAAAGAAAGATGTAGTTTTCTATGTGAGAATGCACTTCAATTTGAGTTGATTATGATGGTGTTAGATGAGTATATGTTGTGTATGTTAGAAGGGTGAAAAGAACTTGACACTTAGTCTTGTTCTTGACCATGTGGGTAGACACACGGGCGTGTGCCTAGATGATGTGTGACACACGGTCAGCCCACGGGCGTATGCTGTGGCCATGCGTCCTCTGCATGTTAATTTTTGAAAATAGAATAGACCACGGACTAGTCACACAGGCGTGTGCCTAGAGCGTGTGGGATTCATCGGTGTTGGCCACGGGGCTAGCCACACGGGCGTGTGTCTAGACTCTAGGCCGTATGCGAGGAAGTCGGTGTTCACCACGGTTGGGGAGCACGCAGGCGTGCCATGGCCGAGGGGCATTTGGCAGAATGCTTGGGTTTTTAGGCACGGTCTGGGGACATGGGCGTGTGTACTCATGCACGGGTGTGTCTAATCTTGCACGGGTGTGTGAGACCTGTATAAAAGAGAAAAAATTTAAGGATCGTAAAAGTTCTGGATTAGTTTCGAGATCCCTCGTGTGTATGAGTGAGGCCTCGTAAGTCGAGAATGAGGTTATATCGAGTAATGACATAAAGCCTAAGTGGCGATTAAGCGGTTTGAGTTTGGTAACACCTCGGGCCCGGTTCTCGGCGTAGAACCCGGGTAAGGGGTGTTACAGCGTAACTGAAGTAAGGAGTTTTCTAGGCCTAGCTAGCTATTATAGGCGTTTTGTCATGGGGTTTTCCATGATAGCTACCCCGATGACTAAACTTTTGCAAAAAGATGTGAAGTTTGATTGGACAGAAAAGTGTCAACAGAGTTTTGAAACGAAGACATCATTGGATCGAGGCCCTGTTTTGGTACAACCTGAGCCGGGAAGAGAATTTGTGGTTTATAGTGACGCGTCCTTGAATTGATTGGGTTGTGTACTCATGCAAGAGGGTAAGGTGATTGCTTACGCCTCTAGGCAATTGAAGCCGCACGAGAAGAATTACCCGACTCATGATTTAGAGTTGGCCGTAATTGTGTTTGCGTTAAAAATTTGGAGGCATCATTTATATGGTGAAAGGTGTCAGATTTTCACCGATCATAAAAGCCTAAAATATTTGATGACTCAAAAGGAATTGAATTTGAGGCAACGAAGGTGGTTAGAGTTGATTAAGGATTATGAGTTCGAAATTGACTACCATCGGGAAGGGCGAACGTAGTCGCCGATGCTTTGAGTAGAAAATCATTGTTTGCACTAAGAGCCATGAATACTCGAGATGACCTTGTTAGATGATGGTTCCGTTTTAGTTGAATTGAGGCTAAACCCTTGTTTCTCCAAGAAATCGTGAAGCTCGTAAAGATGATAACGATTTGCAAGCCAAGAGAATTTTATGTGAGTCGAGCGTGGAGTCGTAATTTCGGGTAAATCTCGATGGATGTCCGACATTTCGAGATAGGGTGCGTGTACCCGTAAATGACGAGCTTATTCATAAAATCTTGCATGAAGCGCATAGCGAGATGTTTGAATGTACACCCAGCAAAGACGAAGATGTACAATAATTTGAAGAAATGGTATTGGTGGCTTGGTATGAAGAAAGACATTTCCGAGTTTGTATCGAAATGTCCGATTTGTCGACAAGTGAAGGTTTGAACATCAAGTTCCTTCGGGTTTACTTCAGCCCATTATGGTTCCTGAGTGGAAATGGGACTGCATCACCATGGACTTCGTGACGGGCTTATCGCTGAATCCAAAGAAGAAAGATGCGAGATGGGTAGTGGTTGATAGACTCACAAAGTCAGCCCATTTTATACCGATGCAGTCGACTATTCGCTTGATAAATTGGCGCACTTGTACATGTCGAGATAGTAAGACTCCATGGTGTACCATTGTCGATCATTTCGGATAGAGATCCGAGATTCACGTCACGGTTTTGGAAAAAGTTGCAAGAAGCCTTGGGCACGAAATTAAATTTCAGTACAGCCTTCCATCCACAAACCGACGGATAGTCGGAGAGGGTAATCCTGATACTTGAGTACATGCTTCGATGTTGTGTTTTAGAATTCCAAGGTAGTTGGGAGAAATACTTACCGTTGGTGGAATTTGCTTACAACAGCTTTTCAGACAAGTTTGAAGATGGCGCCTTATGAGGCATTGTACGGGCGTAAGTGTCGCACGCCCTTGTATTGGTCAAAACTCAGAGAGAAACAGATACACGGGGTCGATTTGGTTAAGGAAACTGATGAAAAAGTAAAAGTGATACGTGACTGTCTGAAAGTCGCCTCAGATAGGCAGAAGTCCTATTCAGATTTGAAAAGGAAAGAGATAGAATTCAAAGTCGGTGATAAAGTTTTCTTGAAAGTATCACCTTGGAGGAAAGTCCTCAAATTTGGCCGGAAGGGCAAACTAAGTCCACGCTTTATCAGACCTTATGAGATTACCGAGAGGATAGGACCGGTAGCTTATCGGTTGGCCTTGCCACCTGAACTAAAAAAGATTCATGATGTCTTTCACGTATCCATGTTGCGCCAATACCATTCAGATCCTTCGCATATCATTGTACCAACAGAGGTAGAGATACAACAGGACTTGACTTATGGTGAAGAGCCGGTTAAGATTTTGGCACGAGAGGTCAAGCAGTTGAGAAAAAAAAGCATAGCCCTTGTGAAAGTTTTATGGCAAAGGCACGGAATAGAAGAGGCTACGTGAGAGCCCGAGGAAATGATGAGAAACCAATATCCCAACCTTTTTGCCGATAAGATTTTCGGGGACGAAAATCCTTAAGGGGGAGAATTGTAACAGCCTGATTTAGGGGCTAGTCGGATTAGTGATCTCGGGGTCACTAATCTAAGAATTGAGAAATTTATTTTCATGTTATTTTATGAGTCGGAGCATGGTAGTATATGTGCATAAGAATTTTGGTGCTTTAATTTTAGCGATTTCTTCTATAATCGTGAAAAAGGACTAAATCGCATAAAGTGCGAAAGTTCCATTTTATAAGCTAAAGGTACCAAATAGCCATAGATTGATAATTGGAGGTCTTTAAAAGGCAATTAGACCCCAATATTTGCTTGGCTGACCATAGACTAGCATAGGAGACAAATTTGTCAATGATGGTCAAAGTTGGTGATAGTAGGTGGACTAATTTGACTAGTATTAATAAAATAAGGAAAGAAAAGATATCATCTTTTCTCTTTCACTTTTGCATCGAAAATTAGCAGCAAATAGAGGGAAGAAAGCTTCAAAATTTCAGCACACTCTTCTCTTCAATAGTAAGTGTTCTAGTGATCTTTTCTTGAAAATAGTTGTACTTTTGGGACCCCTAAAGCTTAAGCTTTCAAATGAGGGGACTATTGTGCAATATGGTGAAAAGTTTAGAGTTTTTCCATGAGAGCTATCATGGTTATTTGCCGCATTTTTATGGGAGAAAATGAGTCTTGGTTGTTAGATTAACAACTCTTGTGAAAGGTGTTTCCATGAAAACACCTAATTGGACCTTGATGAAAAGGTTACAAAATTGTGGTAATTATGTGAAATGATGAGTTTTAATAATAGCTATAAGAGTATTAAATGTTCACCTAGGCTTATGGAAAGTAGAAATGTGATTAGAATTATTTCCGAGCCTAGGGGCAAAATGGTCATTTTTGCCAAAGCCTAGGGGCAAAATAGTAATTTTGCCTAAGCATGATTATTGAAATGCTTTTATTAATGAGGTGATTAAAATGAGCTAAATTGCTATTATAGAGAAAGAAGAACCGAGAATCCGGCTCGATCGGGGAAAGAACAAAGTCTTGGACTAAACCGACGAGTTAGCTCATTTTGGAATCGAGGTAAGTTTGTATGTGATTAATGTAATATGTATGTTAGCATAATTGAGAATGCTTGATGCCATATTGATGCATGACACTCCATTAAATTGATGTTGAGTGAGATGTTGAAGTCCTAGTGGACCATGTGAATATGAAAATGCTATCATCGAGATATGAAATAGGTAAGGTCCCGTATAAGACCATGTCAGGAACATGGCCTCAGACCGAGTTGAGATCCGTATAAGACCATATCCAGGGATATGGCTTGATAAATGAATATGAAAATCGTATAAGACCATATCCGGGATATGGCATCGATACTTGATGTGAAAGTCTATATAAGACCATATCCGGGATATGGCATTGGCGTTTAGAAGTAACTCTATGTAAGACCACCTCGGGGATGTGGCATTGGCTTTGTCCCTACATGAACGATGTTAAATATGCGTCTTTGACTATCCCTAGTTATTAAAGGGATAAGTAGATGGGTTTAGAAGTAGAAATGAGATTTGTACTAAAGTCATATGAATGAGTGAATACAGGTACTCGTGAATGAGTCACGAAGAAACGATTACGATATGTGGTACGGTATGTGCTAAATAAGGGCCATTGTGAGTAAGTATGGTAAGAAGCCTATGACTTGTGTATAGTTAGTTAATGTCATGAATGGATTATATTATGAGCTTATTGTTGCTATTCATATCCATGCAAACTTACTAAGCTTTATTCTTACCCCTTTCATTGCTCTTTCTCCTTGTAGTATTGCCAAGATAACTCGAGGAACGGGGACGTAGGAGTTCGGAAATCACACTATCGACACCACTTTGGTATAAAAATTTAGACTTATTTTGAGTATGGCATGTGTAGGACTCGAGTATTTTGTTAGGTCGTAATTGTTGGCCAAAGTGTTGGCTTTGTAAGGCTTCACAACCTCCTTTTGTAATGGTCTATTAAGTTAGGCCGATACTTGGCAAATTTTTATGTTTAAAGAAAGTGATTTTTTTTGAAGTGTATGCCCTTGTGTATGGTTGTTGAATTGAGTACTTGGATATGCCTTTGGGTTGTGAAATGTGTTGAGATAGATTGGTGTTTGCATGTATGCAATGTAGGGTGGCAAAAGGCTTGGTAGATTGCCATCTAATTGTCCATACGAATAGACACACGGGCATGTGTCTATACAGTGTGTGACACACGGTCAGTCATATGGGCATGTGAATTGACCATGTGTCCCCTTGCATACTAGGTTTGCAAGTCAGTGTGCTCCACGGGCTAGGGACACGGGCGTGTGCCCAGGCCGTGTGAAGTCTGCACATTAATTGTAGAATTTAAATCGACCACGGGTAGAAGACACGGGCGTGTCTATGTCGTGTGAAGTTAGTCAGAATTGACCACGGGTGGAAGACACGGGCGTGTCTAGGCCGTGTGAAGTTAGTCAGAATTGACCACGGGTGGAAGACACGGGCGTGTTCAGGCGTGTGAAGTTAGTCGAAATTGACCACGGGTGGAAGACACGGGCGTGTCAGGGCCGTGTGAAGTTGGTCGTGGTCGACCACGGGTGGATGACACGGACATGTCTTGGGGGCACAGGCGTGTCCCTAGAGACAACACGCAGGCGTGTGGCCCCTATTTTGTTGAAATGTTCCCGAGCTCGTAAAAACTCCCAGAATAGTTCCGATACCTCTCAGAGGTATGTTGGGGCCTCTTAGGCCGAGTACGTGCAAGTGATGAGTTTAAACAAAATTTTATAGCCCGTTTTGTGATTTCAAGTGAGATTAGTTAGGTAATGCCTCAATCCCGGTCCCGACTTCAGGCACGGGTAAGGGGTGTTATAGTCAAAGCTAGCATCCTCCATCACCATTGAGCAGAGAGAAAAAATCTTGCTCGAACATAAAGAAGCGCCAATCTTTGACGTTCCCCAAGTGCTCTCTACAACTTAGAAAGAAACGTGGATGACCCCTATATTCCACACGCTCCAGGGTAAAGAGGAAAGCCAAGACCGAAAAGAGCTCGCAAAACAACAATGCAAGGCAGCACGATACACGCTCTAAGAGGGCGTGCTATATAGAAAAGGGTTTTCACACCCACTGCTGCTATGCCTCTCTCCATCGGAAGCTGAGTATATCATGAGAGAAATCCATGAGGGCATTTGCAGCGATCATCTGGGAGGCAGGTTACTATCGTAGAAAATACTCAGGCAATGATATTATTGGCCTACTATCTATGAAGACACCCAACACATGGTCCGCAAATGTGACCCGCCAAAGAATCGCTAGAATACAGTGACAACCAGTAGAACCTCTCCAAATCATGACAGCGCTTTGGCCTTTTGTGACATGGGGGTCGAAATCCTCGGACTATTCCTTATAGCCACGGCGTAAAAAAAGTTCATTATAGTAGCTGTTGACTACTTCACCAAATGGATTGAGGCAGAAGCTCTGGAAACCATAACAGAGAGGCAGGTAGAGTCATTTATGTGGAAGTCGATTGTCTGCAGGTTTGGGATACTTCGCACTATTATCGCAAACAACAGCACACAGTTCCAAGGGAAGTTCATGAAATTTTGCACAGACCTCCGGATATCCTTGGCTCAAAGCTCAATGAAAACCCCACAAACCAATGGCCAAGTGGAGGCTATAAACAAAAAAATTCTAACCGTGCTCAAGAAGAAAGTAGGCGAACTAAAAGGGGCTTGGTTGGAAGAGCTACCAAGAATCTTATGGGTTTTATGAACCACGCCCCGCACTACGGCAGGTGAAACAACCTTCTCACTCGTCTATAGTGCAGAAGCCATCATTTCTACAGAGATAGGCTTAAGATCGCACAAAACACAATAAGATCGTACAAAACACAACACTTCAACGAAAAAGCTAATCATGAGGCCCTGAGACTCAACTTGGACTTAGTCGAAGAACTCAGAGAAACGGGTGAGGTAAAAAATGCAGCCTATGCCCAACAAGTAGCTCACTACTATAACTCCAAGGTTATAAGAAAGTATTTTCAAGTAGGCGACCTTGTGCTAAGAAACACTGAAGCCAACTTTTCCACTTCCCAACGTGGGAAAAATACCTCGAGCTAGGAGGGACCATACAAGGTGGTAAAAAAGAGATGCTATGGAGCATATAAATTGGTAAGAATGGAAGGCGCGCTGATACCGAAAACCTAGAATGCCTGACACCTCAAAAAGTATATTATGTATGAACCCATCATATAAATAAAATCCTTCCTCACGAAAATATTGCCTGTAAAATTAAGGTTCGTAAGCGAAGAGCCGTGACCTCCAACACAGTTAGCGAGAGGAAAGCTCCTAGCTGTAAAATTCAGGTTCGTAGATGAAGAGTTGTGACCTCCAATATAGTTAGCGAGAGCAAAGCTCCCAGCTGTAAAATTAAGGTTTGTAGTCGAAGAGCCGCGACCTCAAACACGGTTAGTGAGAGCAAAGCTCCCAACTATAAAACTAAGGTTCGCATGTAAAAGTTTTTCCAAAAAAATTTCAAGTATGAAATAGCTCGCAACAACACTCTTCATTTTAAAAAAAAAAATGCAATATAAAGAGAACCAGCTAGAAATCAAAATTATGTTTATTTATTCAAAAAAAGATGAGTACAATATCATTGTTCAACTACATCATCACCCCCACCAGGATCCTGATTAGTAGGAATAGCATCTTCAATAGTTGCGGCAGCAATCAAGACATCCCCAGTCACCGAGGGAGGAACTGAAGTCACAGCATCACCAACAGTAGATGGAGTCAGGTCTACAGTAATAAAGCCATCCCCCTCCTATACAAAAAGCTCCCGTTACCAAGAGGCCGTAAAAGAATCCCAAGTAGACTGAGAAGGGTTAAAGACATCAAAGCCCATCAAAATTCACGTCCACAAGCGCATTGTAATCCACCTTGCGGACATCAAAGGGGCCACAGATGACCTAGGTATGCAGGAGCAGGTTCTCCTTGAACCTTTGAAGGGAGCCCAAGATGTTCTGGGAAGTTTGTTACTTGAAAGCTGCCAGCGCCTCCCCTGCTTCAGGAGGGTAATATCCACCTGCTCCTAATACTCCCTAATGATCCTTTCCAGTTCAATGGAGTGCCTCGAAGTGACCTTCTTTAGCTCGCCTCCGTGATTATGCACCGCTCCTTTTCAGTAGTGAGCTTAGCTCCACACTCTTTCGCTTTCGTCTCCATCATCGCCAGACGCTCGGTGAGGACTCCCTGTTGCTCATTTATAATTTTATTTTTTCCCTCACCTTGTTCTACAGCTCGCGTGCCTTTTCTAGCTCAGCCTAAGTATTAGCGAGCTCCTTATCACGAGCCTCTACGTACCTTAGGCCGAGAGTGCCAACCTCAAACCATAGGCGACGTAAAGATGAGGGGAAGTCCTTCACAGCCACAATAGACACCCTTTCAGCTGTAGGAGCCACCGGAGAGTCCTCATGAGCAGGAGGAGGGAGAATGTCCTCGGGGATGGTGATGGGCGAGCTTGCCTGGGCAATGGTTGGTAAGTTTTGTAATGACCCGGTAGTTAGGGTGTCGAAAAATAAAGTTTGGGACTCTGTTTCCGTAAAACGAAATAATAAATATTTTTATTTAAATATTTACGAGGTTTGTTAGTAGTGAATTAGATTTTAATTAAGTGAATTTTGTGAAATTAAGAGTTATAAAATTATAAGGACTAAATTGCGTATAAGGTAAAAGTTGAATTATAGATTAAAATTAATAGAAGGACTAAAGTTATAAATATTCAATTACCTAAATATGTTGGACGCCAATAATATATATATGTTATTATATTAAGTAACTTAAAAACAAAATGAATGTATATATATGTATTATATAATTATAATAAAATGAAAGTAAAATAAAACAAAAGAAAAAGGAATTAAAAGTGGATGCATGCAACGTTAACCAAAAGAAAAGAAAGAAAGAAAAAGAAGGTGAACGCACAGCCAAGGGTTTCTAAAAATTCAAACTTCAATCGGTTAGTCAATTTAATCCCTTTTCTTGTAATTTTTATATTTTTGGAATCCTGGTATTAAGTACTACCCGACCATTGTCGAAATTTTAGCATTGATTAAGTTTTTAAATGTTAATATTGAATAGTTTTAGTATTAGGGATTAAATTGATAGATTTTTAAGCTGGAAATGGAAAATGATTAAATTGTAGAACAAATTGTAAATTTTCAGTAATAGGGACTAAATTGTGAAAATTTTGAAATTTAGGGGTTTAATTGAAAATAGGGAGCTAAATTTAGCTTCAAGTGAAATTGGTATAAAAATATGGGATTAAATGTGAAGGATAAAAATTAGTCTCGGTGAAAGGGCTAAATTGAAATTTAAGCAAATGTTGTGTAAAAATTGAAATATTCAATGTGAAATTGAACTGCATTGTATTGGTGTAATTTAGTTGTTTGAATTCCAAAGCTAACGTCGTATCAGAATCCTCGACTAAAAAAGGGAAGGATAAAGTCGACGTCGAAAAGCTCAGAATCCACGATTTGTATTTCTATAATCTGAACCTAGTTGTTAATTGTTGTATTTGATTTAATGCATATGGTAAGTGGTTGAGGTGAGTATTTTGGCACTTTGATAGTGAATTGAAATTATAGTTGATTGAAATGGATTGAATTGCTATATACATTATGAATGTATTGATTATTTGAATTGAAATGAATATATGTGTAAATGTGATAATGTGCAAATATGAGAATTGGATATTGGTTGTATTTGAAAGGTAAAATGAAACCCTATTAATTGTATCGGGCTGAGTCAGATATAGATGGCACGCCATAGCATAGGAAAAGTTTAGGGATTTCTTCGACTTCGAGTAGATGAGGCACTAGGTGCCAATTTGCTTCAGTTTAACCGATGAGACACTAGGTGTCAATTTAAATAGCGCTAGGCGCAGTTATTACTTTGGATTTATCCGATGAGGCACTGGGTGCCAAACTGGTGTGTTGGTTGGATACGTGTATCCGTCTGAGTCCGAGTCATGTTAATAGGGGTAAATAAATAATAAAGTTCTATATTTGATATTGAAATGTGAAATTTTTTGTGAACAAAAGAAATATATGAGTTATGTACTCATGAATAGAATGTAGAATGAGTTGTGCCATTGTATAAATGTAATGTTGATTGATATATGAAAAGCTATTTATATAGCAAGTGATGGGAACTGAGATAATTGTTTAAGCTAAATCAAGTATGAAATCATGTGAAAAACTGAATACAATATAGAATGATGCATTAATATGTATGAAATTGAAATGATGATATCTTGTAATGTTATGCTTAGTTAATAATGTGATTGAAAATTCAATTTGAGCATTCATGTATTATTATATCTTTAAATGTTCAGATTATATCACTGAGTTTTACTCAGCGTACGTTTTTGTCTTTTGTGTGCATGTTAGGTACTTTTCTTTTGATTGTCGACTTAGCACCCAACAACGATCCTGATCTCAAATGTGGTGATGTTTACCTTTTGTGATGGCATGTACCTAGGATGTCTTAGTTGATAGTTATTTTGTGAATGGTTTGTAAATGGAGTTATAAGTGTAATGTTGGTTTGAGTATATAATTATATGTTTGTGTTTGAAGCCATAAATTGGCATGTTATTTTGGAACCATTGCTTGTGATATGTATGTGAACTTAAGCTTGATATTTAGGTAGTTATAAGTTAAGTTAATTTGAATGAATTGGTATACTTAAAATATTTATTTGAATGATGCATTGATGATATGTTTTGATGATATAAATGTGGTACCAATGAGGGTACATTGGTTAGGCACTTAGGATGATTGTTTTGGCATGTTTTAAGTATGTTTGATCGTGTTTTGAATAGGTTAAACGAATGGTTTTTGAGTTGCTTAGTGCCCAAGTAAGTAGAAAATGGTAAACTTGAGTTTTAAGGTACTTTTAAGTGCACACGGCCTGAACACACGGGCGTGTGTCATACACGGGTAACACACATGGGCTTGTGACCCAAGTCAAAATGTTACACGGCCTGGCCACACAAGCATTTGTCTTGGCCGTGTGAGGCACACGGTCAGGCCACATGGGTGTGTGATCCCTGCAGTTGAAACTTTTCTAACTTTTTCCTAAATTTTTCAAATGTTTCCGATTTAGTCCCGAATCGTTTCTAAAGTGATTGTAAGGCCTCGAAGGCTTGAATAAGGGACGTTATGCATGCTTAATGATAGATTATGTTGCGATTATTGAAATGTTTTGAATTGAATGATTTAGGTAACGTTTATTCCTTATTCTAACGACGGATACGGGTTAGAGGTGTTACATTTAGTGGTATCAGAGCTTGCAAGTTTAACTGGTTCTCAGACTAAATTGAGCTCAGAATTAAGTCTAGAGGTACATGCCATAATTGAGTTGAATTGAGTCGAGATTTGGACGTTGATATATTTGTTTTTTGTTTTATAGTTGAAAATGTCCGATGACTATAATAATGATGTTGTTCAAGAGATGTATACCGGAGATGATGTCTCCAATGAGTTAGATGGAATCGAATCAGTAACACCGAATGTTAATCTAGTTAGTACTCACAACCTAACGTCGAGCGATGTAATACTGAGGGAGGAGGTGACTCACAATTACTTCGAGCCATCGCTGATGCTCTTCAGCGTGTTGTAGGAACTACATCCACTACGGCATCTGCACCTACTGTTCGTCGGGCTCCGATAAAAGAGCTACGTAGATATGGTGCGACCGAATTCTTAGGACTGAAAGGAGTTGATCCTTCTGCAGCTGAAGTTTGGATTGAATCTGCTAAACATGTCTTGCAACAACTTGAATGCAACCCGCGTACAAGCGTAATTTGTGTTGTTTGTCTACTGCATGGAGAAGCATATACCTGGTGGTAGTCAGTGACACACCACGTATCTACAGATCAGGCTAATTGGGAATTCTTTCAAAAGGAATTCCAAAAGAAATGTATTGGCGAACTGTATATTGATGATAGAAGACAAGAATTTTTTATGCTGAAATAAGGTGGAATGTCTGTGGTCGATTATGAATAAGAGTTTTCGTGACTTAGTAGGTACGCCGTTGAATTTGCGTCGACTGAAATTGAAAGTTGCAAGTGATTCTTGTGTGGTTTACGCGATGAGCTATGGGTACAATTAGTATCGCATAGAATTACTGAGTTTTCGGATTTAGTTGAACGGGCAAGAATGGTAGAACAAGCTCTGGGCTTTGATAAGAAGACTGAGACTACTCGTATTGTTGGAAAACATTATGGAGTTGCTAGTTTAAATCCACAACTGAAGAGATCAAAAAAACTTCGTGGTAGCTAAAGGTTGACTTTTAAGTCAGATAGAGCTGATAGAAATTGTGATCGACAACCGACTGTGTCCACGGGTAGTGTGTGAGGTCCAATCAGAAATATTGATATTCTAATTTGTGTGCATTGTGAGAAAAAGCATCATGGTGAATGTTGAAAGTTAACTCGAGATTGTTTTCACTATGGATCTACGAAGCATTTTGCTAGAGAGTGTTCGAAGAATGAGAATGCTACCCTTGTTACTTCGCAGAGGTCTATGCATGTACCTAGGGGTCGTGGGTCGAGTTGAGGTGGTTCATTTTCGAGAGGTGGTACTAGGAAGAGAAATGATGCCGTTACTCATCAATCGGAGGCCAGAGCGCTAGCCTGAGCTTATGTTGTGCTAACATGTGAGGATGGTGATGCTAATGACGTTGTGACTGGTATATTTTTATTTCATTCAAAACCTGTTTATGCTTTGATAGATCCGAGATCTTCGCATTCGTATGTTAGTACTAAATTAGTTAGACCGGGGAGTTTAAAATCTGAGACATCTAGAGTATCGATAGTGGTGTCTAGTCCATTGGTATAATCTGTATTAGTGGATCAGGTGTGTAAGAGATGTCCGTTAGTGATACAAAATATAACCTTCCCTGTTGATTTGCTGATAATGTCGTTTAGAAATTTTGATATGATTTTGGGCATGGATTGGCTTATGGAGCACGGAGTGATTTTGGATTGCCATAAAAAGAAGTTTGTTGTTCAGAGTAAGGACAGTGATATGATTAAAGTGAATGATGTTCGAACGAGTGGTTCAACTCATATCATTTCAGCAATTCGAGCTGATAAACTTCTCAATCAAGGCTGTGAAGCTTTTCTAGCCTATGTTATCAATTCAAATTCTGGAAATAGTCAGAGTAGTAAAATCTAAACTGTTTGCGAATTCCCTAATGTGTTTCCCGAAGAATTATCGAGATTACCACCAGATCGGGAGGTTGAATTTTCAATTGAAGTGTTTCCTGGTATGGCTTCTTTGCCCATGTCTCCTTATCGTATGGCACCCACAGAGCTAAAAGAATTAAAGGTGCAATTGCAAGATTTGCTAGATCGTGGCTTTATATGCCCTAGTATATCGCCCTGGGGATCTCCACTGCTATTTGTTAAAAAAAAAGATGGCTCGATGCGGCTCTGGATAGACTATCAACAATTGAATAAGTTGACAATTAAGAATCGATACCCCCTACCTCGTATTGATGACTTATTTGATCAATTAAAAGGAGCTTCTGCCTTTTCAAACATCGATTTGAGATCGGGTTACTATCAGTTGAAAGTGAAAGATAGTGACGTACTAAAGACGGTGTTTCGTACGCGTTATGGCTATTACGAATTTTTGATGATGCCTTTTGGACTGAAGAATGATTTGGCGGCATTCATGGATCTTATGAACCATATTTTTCAACTGTATTTGGATCAATTTGTGGTAGTCTTTATTGACGACATCTTGATCTATTCAAAATCTGAATCCGAGCATGTCCAACATCTCAGAATTGTTCTGCAAGTGTTACAAGAGAAACGGTTATATGGAAAGCTTAGTAAGTGTGAATTCTGGTTATCATAGGTTGTATTTTTGGGTCATGTTATCTCGGTAGATAGAATTAGAGTTGATTCGAAAAAGATCGAGGCAATTATTCAATAGAAAACACCGAGGAATATATCAGAGGTTCACAGTTTTATTGGATTAGCTAGTTATTACCGAAGATTTGTAAATGGATTTTTGAAGATAACTTTGCCGATGACAAAGCTATTGCATAAGACTGTTCAATTCGTCTGGAAAGATTAGTGTCAAGAATGTTTTGAGAAATTGAAGCAAATGTTGACTGAAGCGCCAGTTTTGACTTTACCAGAATCGAGAAAAAATTTTGTGGTCTATAGTGATGCTTCTTTGAGCAGTTTCAGTTGTGTTTTGATGTAAGACGAGAAAGTGATCACTTATACGTCTCGTCAGCTGAAAATGTATGAATGCAATTATCCAATGAACGATTTAGAGCTAGCTGTTGTGGTTTTTGCTTTAAAGATCTTGAGACACTACTTGTACTGTGAAAAGTGTCACATTTATACTGATCATAAGAGTCTCAAATACCTCCAATCTCAAAAGGAGTTGAATTTGAGGCAACGTCGTTAGGTCAAGCTTCTGAATGATTTTGATTGCGTTATTGATTACCACCCTGGTAAAGCTAACGTTGTAGCTGATGCGTTGAGTAGGAAGACAGTGGTTGAGTTGCAAGCAATGTTTGCTCAGCTCAGTATCGATGACAATGGAAGCTTGTTGGTTGAATTAAAGACCAAACCGTTGATGTTTGATCAGATCAAGTCAGCATAGTTAGATAATGACAAGTTGGCGAAGAAAAGAGAAATGGTTCAAAATGGCATAATAGAAAATTTCAGCATTGATGATGGTGATTGTTTATGGTTTCATAACCAAATCTGTGTTCCGAATGTTTCAGAATTAAAATATTTGATACTTCGTGAAGCTCATGGTAGTCCTTTTGCTTTGCATCTTGGTGGAAAAAAATGTATCTCGATCTGCGAGAATCTTATTGTTGGCTAGGAATGAAAAGAGATGTAGTCGAGTATGTCGCTAAATGCTTAACTTGTCAGCGAGTTAAAGTAGAACATCAAGTTCCCACAGGATTACTTCAGCTTATTTCTATTCCTGAATTGAAATGGGACCGTATCACGATGGATTTTGTAACGGGGTTACCTTTATCGCCAAGCAAGAAAAATGTTGTGTGGGTGATTGTTGATCGACTCACGAAATCGGCTCATTTCATAGTAGTCAAGACTGATTGGTCACTCCAAAAGCTTGCCGAGGTCTATATTCAGGAAATTGTGAGATTGCATGATGTCCCTATGTTGATAATCTTTGATCGAGATTCGTAGTTCACTTTGAGATTTTGGAAATAGTTGCATGAATCTCTTGGTACGCGACTTAATTTTAGCACAGCTTTTCACCCGCAGACAGACGAATAATCTGAGCGTGTTATTTCAGATTTTGGAAGACATGCTTCGCACTTGTGTTATTGATTTTGAATCGGGTTGGGAGCATTACTTACCTTTGGCCTAATTCGTATACAACAATAGCTTTCAATCGAGTATTCAAATGGCTCCGTATGAAGCCTTATATGGTCATAGGTGTCGAACACCTATTTGCTGGATGGAATTGGGTGAATGAAGAATGATCGAGCCTGAATTAATTCAAGAAACAAAAGATATTGTTAAGAAAATTCAAGATAGATTGAAGACAGCCTTCGATAAACAGAAATCTTATACAGATTTGAAACGTCGGGATATTGGATTTTCTATTGGCGACAAAGTATTTCTGAAAGTTTCACCTTGGAAGAAAATTTTGAGATTGGTCAAAAAGGGAAGTTGAGCCCTCGTTTTATCGGACCGTATGATATCACGGAAAGAGTGGGACCAATTGCATATCCTTTAGCTTTGTCTGCGGAATTGCATAAAATGCATAACATTTTCCACGTTTCGATGCTTAGAAGATATAGATCGGATCTGTCTCACATTATTTCGATGAAATACATTAAAATTCAACCTGATTTGTCGTATGAAGAAGAACCGGTCGAGATTTTGGCTCGCGAGGTGAAAGAGTTACATAACAAGCGAGTTCCATTAGTGAAAGTGCTATGGCGTAGTCATAGTGTCGAGGAAGCGACTTGGGAACAAGAAGAGATGATGAGATCTCAATATCCGCACACCTCTTTTTAGGTAAATTTTGGGGAGGAAATTTAATAAGGGGGAGAATTGTAACTGTAACACCCCTAACCCGTATCCGTCGCCGAAATAGGGTTACAGAGCATTACTGATAAACCGTAATAGTAACATATTTTATGCCCACATTTAGCATGCTTTTGGATGATTTAAGCCTTGAATTATGTAATTTGGTGCTCTTAATCCTTTGTTTTCATGTTTTATACTCAGGAAAGCACCAGAGAATGAAAAGAATGAGAAACAGGCTTAAAACGGGCCAAATAGGCCAAATCACGAAATTGACACGGCCTGGGTCCAAGACCACACGGCCGTGCCTCATTAATGGACTCGAACACGGCCTGACCACGACTTACACGGGCGTGTACCAAGGGCGTGTCCCTTCCGTGACAAAGAGAAATTCTATTCGGATTAGGATACTTAGAGGCGAAGTAACACATTCTGAAGCCTATATAAACACCCTAAGTATGACCTAAAAGGGGGGAGCCCAAGGCTTTTGTCGGGCCCGGCTAGGCCAAAGAGGGCAGATTTGTGGGAATTTACTCGAAGAAAGCCAGTTGATTCATCTCAAGAAGCCAGAGTCATACTCAAGACGGAAGATCTCTCTTCAATTCCTTCAGGGGGTTTTGGAGTTTTTATTATGTTTTGTTTTATCTTTTCTTCTGAGATGTTTTCTTTTATCATTATGAACTAAACCCTCAAATACCTGAGGGGGATGAAACCTAAGATGAATCTTGTTATTGTTTTCTGAACTATATGATAAATACTTGATTTGTTCTTAATTATGTGTTCTTAATTCTTGTTTTGATATTTTCGGGATATTAATTCAAGTTTGATGTGCTTAGGTGGAGGAGAAAAAGTCCCTACCTAAGAGTAGATCTAGCATAATTAAGCGGAGTTGATCACACGCCTAGACATTGGGTGACGAGATTTTACCGGATTAGGGTGAAACCTAATATGGGAGTCCATAGATCGAGTTAATACAATTCTAGGGGTTTTAATTAGAAAGAGATTTCAATTAATCAACCTAGGGTTAGACGTTAGTAGCCTTGACGGAGGTATTAATATAACTTAGGGAATCCTACGGATCAAGTCAAGTGAATAAATCGTCTGGTTCAGTGTTAGATAACAAGTGAAGTCTTGGTAGATTCTTCCTCGGGTATTGTCTTAATCAATTTGTTTTTCCCACAAGTATTTCCCCAAATTCATTCTTCTTTGTCTTAGAGTCTTTAGCTTAGTAGTTAGTTAGTTTAGATTAAACAACAATTCCCTTTATTTTAGGCTAGATAATAAAAAGAAAGTTAGTATTAGTACTTTTAGTTCTTTTGGGTTCGACAATCCGGTCTTGCCTTAACTATACTACTGTTCGATAGTTGCGCTTGCCTCAAATCGTTGTCATAGTTAGTTACCAGGTTCAATCATTCTCTTTATAAATTTTAAAACTTTGACAAATCACAACGATCAAGTTTTTGGCGCCGTTGCTGGGGAACTAAAATATTAAGAAAGCTCAATTTTTATTACTTTAGCCATTTTTTTTTATTTTTTTAGTTTTTTTTTCAATTTACTTTTATTTCTTAGTTTGTTTTTAACTTTGCTAATTTTCCTTCTTTTGTTCCTTTCAGGTACCTCTAGTTTATGACTAGAAGGAACCCGAAAGGACCCCTACTTTACGATAGTGATATTGAAGGTACCGTTCACAGAAATCGTAGAGAAATAAGGCGAAGCTTAAATTACATAGAAGAAGAGCAAGAAGACGAAG
The DNA here is from genome assembly GCA_025698515.1 of Gossypium sturtianum. Classification (NCBI taxonomy): domain Eukaryota; kingdom Viridiplantae; phylum Streptophyta; class Magnoliopsida; order Malvales; family Malvaceae; genus Gossypium; species Gossypium sturtianum. The sequence continues at coordinate 44,768,492 of CM046951.1, forward strand.
TTAATACTGCCGAAGAGATGGCTGAGAACAATCTGCCACCTCCAGAGATGGCCGAAAATCATGCTCCTCGAACTATGTATGATTATGCTAAACCTAATTAACAGGAACTGAGTCAAGTTTTGTTAGACCTGCTATTGCCGCAAATAATTTGAACTGAAACCTAACACAATTCAGATGATACAACAATTTGTTCAGTTTGATGGTTTGTAGGATGATGATCCAAATAATCACTTGGCAAATTTCCTAGAATTTTGCGACACTTTCAAAATAAATGGTGTTACTGATGATGCCATCCGTCTTCGGTTATTTCCCTTCTCTTTGAGAAATAAAGCTAAACAGTGGTTGCATTCTCTTCCACGAGGGTCAATCACTACATGGGATCAAATGACCGAAAAATTTTTATTGAAATATTTTCCGCCGGCCAAAACGGCCAAGTTAAGGAATGATATCTCTTCTTTTGTGCAGATGGATTTAGAGACACTTTACGATGCGTGGGAGAGATACAAGGATTTGTTTAGAAGGTGCCCACACCATGGATTACCCTTGTGGCTACAGGTCTAAACTTTTTACAACGGTGTGAACCCCTCAACAAGGCAATTAATCGATTCAGCCGCCGGCGGAACTTTGAATAACAAAACTCCTGAAGCAGCCTATGAGTTTATAGAAGAGATGTCATTGAATAACTACCAGTGGCAAGTTACAAGGACAAGGCCAACAAAAGCAAATGTAGTTTTCAACCTCGACGCAGTAACCATGCTATCAAATCAGGTAGAGGTGCTAAATAAAAGGATTGATGGTTTATGTTCTTCGCAGGTACATCCGGTCATGCAGTGCGATGCAAGTGGAGGCGTGGTGAATCTTGAGTACCCACCCTACCATCCGGGCACAGAGAGCGAAAAGATGAACTATATGGGTAACAATTTTAGATCTAACAATAACCCTTATAGTAATACTTATAATCCAGGTTAGAGGAACCACCCCAATTTTTCATGGGGTGGTTAAGGAAATCAAAGACAACAACCAACTCCAAATTTTCAAAATCAGCCCTACCCACAGGAAAAGAAGCCGAACCTTGAGAAGATGCTGACAAAATTCATAGCAGTCTCAGAAACCCGTCTTCAAAAAGCTGAGACAACACTTGAAAGTCAGCAAGGATCGATTCAAGAGATCAAGAATTAGGTAGGTCAACTTACCAAGATCATGTCAGAACGACCAGAAGGTAGATTGCCAAGCAACACTGAAACTAACCCAAAGGAGCAACTTCAAGCCATAACCGCTCATGATAGTAAAGGGTTAGATGAACCCAAATTAAGGCAAGAGGATGTGGTAAAGGAAGGTAAGGATGAGGTAAGTCATGATAAATCAAAACCGGTAATCAAAGAGTACCAACCTCGCATACCATATCCCGAAGCAATGAAGAAAGATAACACAGAGGAACAGTTTGGTAAGTTTCTTAAACTTTTAAAGAAATTACATATTAACTTACCGTTTTTCAAAGCTCTTTCGCAGATGCCAGATTCAAGAAAATTTTTAAAAGAGCTTTTGACAAACAAACGGAGGTTAGACGAGGCATCACATGTGGAGCTAAACGCAATGTGCTCAGCAATTCTACAAAATAAACTACCATGAAAATTAAAAGATCTAGGGAGTTTTACAATTCCATGTTTAATTGGTAGTTTATCTATTAATAACGCTTTAGCTGATTTAGGGGAAAGCATAAATGTTATGCCTTATAACATGTTTAAACAACTAGGTCTAGGGAAACCCAAACAAACTAGGATGAGCATTCAATTAGCTGATAAGACTATTCGAATTCCTAGGGGTATAATCGAAGATGTTCTCGTAAAGATTGATAAATTCGTATTCCCAGTAGACTTTGTAGTTTTAGACATGGATGAGGACAATAGTATCCCCTTAATTTTAGGAAGGCCCTTTTTAGCAACTGCCAGAAATAAAATTGATGTGGGTACAGGTGAATTAATACTCCGTGTAGGTGACGAATCAATCAGTCTTCAGGCTCTCGACTCAGCTAAGACATCGAGCAATCAATGTGAGACAATAAATTCTATCGATAACCAATTAGTTAAACCATCTTTTCAGGAAGCACCACGGAACAACACAACTGAGCCAGATCCTATATCTCATGCCAACAAGAAAATAATTCATGAGGATCGAAGGCTTCAAGTTGATGACCTAGACGAGTGGAAGACACATTTCAAGGAGAAACTAGGAATACACGAAGTAAAACCGAAGGACCACCAGACGAGTTAGTAGGAACAGCAAATCACTTCAAAATAGGGGATCAGGTATTGCTAGATAAAACAGACCCTCAAATTGTTCTGCCCGACCCTAATACAAACAAAGAAATCTCTTTTAAGGTAATCAATATTTTCCCATACGGAACAGTCGAGGTAAGTAATCCTACATTTGGCACTTTCAAAATAAATGCTACTCGACTTGAACTATACACGGATAATAGAATTGATAGCATGAGAGAGGATGTTCAACTCTTCAAACCACCCTGATTATGCGAATGAGAGGTAAGTCTAGTTTAAGACTATAAACGAGCGCTTCTCGGGAGGCAACCCGAGCACTAACTCCATTAATTTTTACATTTTTATTTTTACTTTTATTTTTCCTTTCAAGCATTAAATTTTATACTAACCAAAGTGAAGATTTCCATACCACATGGCCTTGCACACGGTAGTGGCTGTGGCCGTGTGGACACTACAGATTTTCGTACTAACATAGTAGAGGTAGTACGAGCCAATGACGAAAGATTCCCAGATGACGGACGACTACAAATTGCCACGGCCGTGTGATATGGCCGTGGCCGACACTAAGGGAAGTCACACGGGCTCTGACTAAACACCATGGCCGTGCGATACAGCCGTGGTCGACACTGTTTTATCAAACATGGGCGTGGTGACCTGAACCTGGGCATGGGAGGAACGAAAGAAGCATAACACGGCCGTGCAACACGGTCGTGTGACTCGACACACCCATGGTACACGAGCGTAGGGGTGTACTAGACCTAAAAATTCTATTTAAACCCCCCTCCTTCTTCTCACCTACTCCCTACCTCCTTTCTCCCATCCTATTCTTCAGACCCCTCCCCTTCCATACTTTTCTTCTTTAGTCCTTCCCCAAACCCTTGACCTCCACCACATCTATGTCGAAGAAGCGGAAGGATCCAAGCACAGTTTCCCTATGGGAGATCGATCTACATAAGTTCATGCCGGCCGCTTCAATTATTCGACAAGCCAAGGGTCTTTAAGGCCATTTAACTTTTATTTTTCTTTTCTATTCTCCTTTATTTTCCTTATCTTAACTTCTCTTCCACTAAATTTAGTGTATCTTATTTTGGTTTCTTAGTTTTAGGTTCTTCAGGCTGCTTGGGAATCACGCCACAACGACCCTAATATCCACCCCTATAGAAATGTCTTCCTCCAACACAGCCCGAATATTGTGACCCCATAAAAAAATTTAGGGAGTTTCACCTCTAACCCTATCTTTTGATTTTTTATATCTATATCTATCTTTGTACATTGAGGGCAATATACATCTTAAGTGTGGGGGTGAACCTAAAAAGTGCTTAACTTTTTTCATTATTCTCAAATCCCTGAGTTAGTTATCGTTCTTAAGTATGAAGAGGTGTCAACAATATTAATCCTGAATTATGCCTTGTTTCTTCGAGTAAGTTTCTCATATTATGATTAGAATGAAATTTCCTATGATTTATGATTTTTATTGATATATTTTAGATTAAGTCATTGATAATTATGCATTGATGATTAAACTTCAAGATACTAGAGAGTCAAGCATGATAAGTCTATTTTTTAGAATAAAAAAATTTTCTAGGTTGTCGACCTGAATTTGAATTTTACTTTGAAGTTTGAAATTTACGAGGTTGACATCAAAAACCCATAATTTTCTCTTGTGAGATTTTGAGCCTTTAGAGCATATATTCTTTTTCTTGCTCACTTTATTGATTATGAGTGTGTCAACATTGATTTGTTATTCTAGAACTTGCATCGATTATACATGTCGAGACCACACCTTTGATTTGATATACAAAGATGATAAAGGCACCTAGGTTTTAACCCAATCACTCCACTAAAAATCTTACCTTCATAATTAACCCTTAGTGAACCCCGTTGATCCAAATAACCCTTTTTATTAACTCACCCACTAATATTAACCCAAAACCCTTTATTTTTGTTATCACCATTCCTTTTGACTACCCTTATATCGAGATTTGATTTGATAGATTGCCTATTTATTTCGATAGTAAATTCATCATTTATTATGTATACTTGATTTGTTAAAAAAAATCGAAGTATATTTATTATTAGTTCTGTGATTAAGTGAGCTCTTACGTTTAATCCCAATTATTGAAGAAGAAGCTCGTGTTAAGAGTATTATCAGTGCAAATTTTCAATTGATATAATTATTTATAGTCAGTTCGTTGTTTCTAGTTAGGTAATTTGTCAGGTCAATCTCGATTCTAACCTTCTAATTTAGCCTTTATCCACACCTTTAACCAAGCCCCGTTACAACCCTATTAAAGACCTTTTGATTTGTGTATCATCTCATATTATAGTGGTGGAGATTTGATTTTCATGCAAGCCTATGGGATTAACTTTTCATGTTTGAGTTATGAGTGCTTTTTCTTAAACCTTAAACACCTCGAGTGATTTGAGTGAATCTTTTGCGAGGATGTCAATCCTTGTGAATTTTGAATCAGGGGTAATTATTTAGATAAGGGGAAACACCTATGTTTTATGCTACAAATGTATGACTTAGATTGTTTGAATCTTTAGGACTCTTTGAGTTGAATTATCCATGTATGAATTATCTATGAATTATGATGAAACACTATCGATGAATATTATTAAGGAAGTTTATTTTAATTATGAGTTGAGAATTTTGCTTGAGGACAAGCAAAAGCATAAGTGTGGGGGTATTTGATAAACCGTAATAGTAACATATTTTAAGCCCACATTTAGCATGCTTTTGGATGAATTAAGCCTTGAATTATGTAATTTGATGCTCTTAATCCTTTGTTTTCATGTTTTATACTCAGGAAAGCACCGGAGAATGAAAAGAACAAGAAATGGGCTTAAAACGGACCAAATAGGCCAAATCAATAAATTGACACGGCCTGGGCCCAAGACCACACGGCCGTGCCTCATTAATGGACTCGAACACGACCTGACCATGACTTACACGGGAGTGTGCCAAGGGAATGTCCCTGCCGTGGAAAAGAGAAATTCTATTCGGATTAGGATACTTAGAGGCAAAGTAACACATTCCGAAGCCTATATAAACACCCTAAGTATGACCTAAAGGGGGAGCCCAAGGCTTTTGTCAGGGCGTCCCCCAACTAGGCCAAGAGAGGCGATTTGTGGGAATTTACTCGAAGAAAGCCAGTTGATTCATCTCAAGAAGCCGGAGTCATACTCAAGACGGAGGATCTCTCTTCAATTCCTTCAGGGGGTTTTGGAGTTTTTCTTATGTTTTGTTTTATCTTTTCTTCTGAGATGTTTTCTTTTATCATTATGAACTAAACCCTCAGATACCTGAGGGGGATGAAACCTAAGATGAATCTTGTTATTGTTTTCTTAACTATATGATAAATACTTGATTTGTTGTTAATTATGTGTTCTTAATTCTTGTTTTGATATTTCTGGGATATTAATTCAAGTTTGATGTGCTTAGGTGGAGGAGTAAAAGTCCCTGCCTAAGAGTAGATCTAGCATAATTAAGCAGAGTTGATCGCACGCCTAGACATAGGGTGACGAGATTTTGCCGGATTAGGGTGAAACCTAATATGGGAGTCCATAGATCGAGTTAATGCAATTCTAGGGGTTTTAATTAGAAAGAGATTTCAATTAATCAACCTAGGGTTAGATGTTAGTATCCTTGACGGAGGTATTAATATAACTTAGGGAATCCTACGGATCAAGTCAAGTGAATAAATCGTTTGGTGCAGTGTTAGATAACAAGTGAAGTCTAGGTGGATTCTTCCTCGGGTATTGTCTTAATCAATTGGTTTTTCCCACAAGTATTTCCCCAAATTCATTCTTCTTTGTCTTAGAGTCTTTAGCTTAGTAGTTAGTTAATTTAGATTAAACAACAATTCCCTTTATTTTAGGCTAGATAATAAAAAGAAAGTTAGTATTAGTACTTTTAGTTCCTTTGGGTTCGACAATCCGGTCTTGCCTTAACTATACTACTGTTCGATAGGTGCGCTTGCCTCAAATCGTTGTCATAGTTAGTTACCAGGTTCGATCATTCTCTTTATAAATTTTAATACTTTGACAAATCACAGTGATTATGTAACACCCCAAACCCGGTCAACACACCACGACCGAATCTGGTTTGTCACAGAGGAAATATTGTTTGAAGAGAACAAGTTACCGATTATAGTTCGTTTTGAGAAAACTCCTTGCCATAGTTAAAATTTTGGGCTTGATTGTTTTAAAACCGATGGCGCATTTTACAAACCCAGAATTTTTGAAACTGTAACACCCTGGTTTTAGGGGTTATGCGCTTGGAGCATAGCTCGAGCAGTTAGTAGGCTTATGGTCATGTTGAAGGAATTTTTAGGGGGTTTGGAGAACCCTAGAAGGCAAGGAATGCCTTAGAAAATTTTTGGATTTTTAGTTAATAAAGGGGAGCTTGGCTTTGGGAGGCCTTAAAAGAATTAATTGGGCGTTTAAGGCACAAGAAAGGATCTGGTAAAGTGGCTTCATGCGCTGCTTTAGGGGGCTGGAAGTAGCGCCGATGGGGGCTTGGGTTCGAGTCCAAGCAAAGCAGCATTTTGTTTTATATTTTTGCGTCAAGAGACTGGGCTAAGTAGGCCTTAAGAATAAATGTCAAGTTGATGGACATGAAAGTCCAATTGGGAGAAGTGGCTCTTGGGCGCTACTTAGGCGCTGGAGGGGGGGAGGAGAGGTCGCGGTTTCGAGGGCTGCGAAGCATTTGGCGTTTTATTTTTCGTTTTGGGGCGTTGGGCTTTGTAAGGCCTTAAAGGTATATGGCGAGGATTCGGACAAGAAAGATGGGCTGGTGGAGTGGCTAGCGTGCGGCACTTAAGCGCTGGAGGAGAGCAAGGCGCGGGTTCGAGCGCCTGGAGCTGCAGTTAGCGTTTTTATTTTTCTTGGTGGTTATGGGCTCGATTAGAAAGGGTTTAAAATAAAATGCTGGGGGTTTCTAGCATGAAATTCAAAGTGGCCGAGTGGCCTGGGCGTTGGGGGCAAGATGTGCAGCAGAATGGTCCCAGGTTCGAACCAAGGAAGCTGCATTTTGGAGTTTGAATTTTTATTTCTTTTTGACAGCAATTTTGAAAGTGTTGGACGGCTAGAAGACTCTTTTTTTGGAAGAGGATAATGTGTTTTTTTATTTATTTTTTTATTTATCTATTATTAATTAGATTAAGTAGGGATAATTAGTATTTATTTGTTTTTTTTTAAAGTGATAAGTGGGATAATAGTGGAGTAATTCAACTTGTTTTGAAGTGAACTAATTCAAATGGAATTGAATTAGTGGCTAGGGAAGTGTTGGCCAAATCTTGGAGTCTTCAAGGGGGGTTGGCCGAATGCTATAAATAGGGGAGGGTAGAGTGCTAGTTATTCATCAAGTCTTTTGCCTCTCCCTCTTAGTGTGCCGAAATTCCCTTCCCATATTTAGTGTCATCTTGGCCGAATAGTGGAGTGGTGCTGATCTCCCTCGGTGTCCTAGTGTGGTTGGCCGAATCTTAAGCAAGAGTGGTAAGTATGTTCTGCCCTTAGTAATCGATTTATGAATTCCTTGTTGTAGTGGCCAAAACCGAATGGTTGGCCTTAGTTTTGGCATGGCCGAATGTCATAGTGCCATTAAGTATAATCTCTTGTGTGTAGCCGAAAGAAGGAAGCATTGAGGAAGTCTCTTGGATTCGATCATCTAAGGGGCAAAATCGACAAAGTACAGAGGAGCCTTTGAGATTTTAGATCGTTTCGGTAAGTAAGTTAAATTGTAGTTGTTCGCTTGAGATTTTGTATTATGACGTTTAACCAAAGGGTTCTAATTAAGTGATTACGATGGACGTGGATTCGAGTACCAGTCAAGGTGGGCAAGGGAAAGTCCCCATCCCAAAGTTCAAGAAGAGATCCGTTTCTGCTGTACGAGATTGGCCACCGGGGTGTGGACGTGCAACAGAAAACGTTAAGCAAATAGCCGTAGTTTCGCTAGACGATAGCATCGAGGATCGAGAGTCTAGAACTCCTAGTAATAAGGTGTGTAGTTAGCCATTGTTTCCGGGATTTGCGTGATATTTGCCTATTTTATATGTTGCTAACAAAGCAAAGTATATGTGAGAATGATACCCTTGAAGGGGTATGATGATGACCAAGTTAGTAGCAAATCGACTAATATGTGATAATTGATTTTCAATATGTGAGTATGCCTATGATTGTGAATAGCATGCACATGCATCATCTACGCATTATATTATGTTACATGTGCATGGGTGGGTTATGAAAAGAAGGTACGGGTGTACTTCGAGTACGTGGTTGATGTCAGCTTTGTGCTACATCGTGGATTGGCACTGACTGAGGTCGCGTTGTGGATCTTTGCGATTTAGTTCACGTGGTTACCTTGGTTGATATGGGCTTTATGCCATATCGTGGCTTGATGGATTGCTGTGTGCTCCATCGTGGTTTGGTGTTGGCTATACGCTACATCGTGGATGGCATTGGTTGCCTTTTTGGAGGGAAAAGGAGAGGGTGACTCGATAGTCCCCTGGTGTGTGGTAGGCTGGATAAGGGGGTGTGTAGCGGATGGACCCTAGGTTGGGTTGGGAATCATGTTGCATTATTTTTGTAATAATATGGAAATGGGCCAAGCCCAATATGACATGTGGATAGGTATGTTTTGGGAACATACGTGGAAATGGGCCAAGCCCAGTTGATATGTGGTTTATTAAGAAATGGGCCTAGCCCAGTATCTGAGTATGATTTGAATGTGGGCCAAGCCCAGATTGTGGAAATTGTTAAAATGATATATATATATTACTTGTTGCATTTGATAATTGGGGTATTATGTGGCTAGCATGTGGGTGGATTTCAGTGGTTAACTTACACACGAGAGTCTGTATGAGGACTCACCCAACTTTTTAAACATCGCAGAGTCATGATTGATCGGACCGGGTTGGAGTGGATACAAGGTGGCCCATGCAGAAGGAGATTTTCATACAGAAGATGTTTTACTTTATTTAAGCATTTTATACTATCAGTATTTTGGGATTTTATTTGATGTAATAAGGGCCTCTTTGATTTAAAGTACTCTATTTATTAATGTTGAAGTTTACACTACACTTAGTAATATTTTACTTAAAGATTCATATTATAGCAACTTATAATAATGTTTTAATTCGGAAGTTTTCAACGAGCTTATATTATTTATTAAATTTTAAATGGACACGATTTCTAGAGATATTAAAATTTTCAAGTTTAATTCTAAAGTCTAAGATTTCCAACCGTCTTTCCCAGTGACATATCCAGATTCGGTCGTAGTGAATGGGCCGGGTTTGGGGATGTTACAGAAACTTGGTTGAATCCATAAGTAAAACAATTTCATACCGATTTAAAATCCAAGTAATTTCTTTAGTTGCTTAGAACATTATGAAAATTAGTGTGGAAAAATCTTGAGTTGGAAATACGTTTGAGTTTCATTCATTTTAGATTACCGCGTGATACCCGATGATAAAGTTTAAAACCTATCGTGTTGTAGTTTGAAAACCTTATCTTTCCAAGTTTTATTAGGTTTTACTCATTAATTTGTAAAGGCATATTAGAAATCCAATTTAAGCATGTAAATAACAAAAACATAAGTTTAAAAGGCCTTTTACAATCCAAATAAAACCCAACTGGAAATAAATAAAATTAAAGTACAAAGTTTAAAAGTCAGAGCAAACCCGTATTTATTCATGGCATGAGCACCTCGAGTCACCCCGGCTCCATGTCCGCAATCTAAGTGTTACTGAAATGATAAGGAGAAGGTGAGTCGCGAGACTCAGTGCACAAATCCCCCTCCCGATTAATGCAACAAGCTAAAACACACCGTACATAGCAATACAAGTAATGCACCCAATCCTAGCCATCCATTCTCCTTTTTCTACCCCGTGTGGTACCAAACCACTGGTGGTGCCAAACCACTGGTGACCCAAAGTCACGATATCCATATGTGTGGTGCCAAACCACTGGTGACCCAAAGTCACGAAGAATCCAAATGATGGGGCCAACCCATCGTGTGATACCAAATCACTGGCGTCAATCCCGTATCATCATCTGTGGGGCCAACCCACTGTGGTACGAAGCCACTGGGACGAGACGCTATGAGGTGCCAAACCTCTGGTGTCCCAAAGACACGTATGTGATACCAAATCACTGGTGACCGAAGTCACGATTCCAATGATGGGGCCAACCCATCGTGTGATACCAAATCACTGGCGTCAATCCCGTATTATCATCTGTGGGGCCAACCCACTGTGGTACTAAGCCACTGGGACGAGACGCTGAGGTGCCAAACCTCTGGTGACCCAAAGTCACAATAATCAATCTGTGGTACCAAACCACTGGAGGTGCCAAACCTCTGGTGTCCCAAAGACACGGATATCATATTCCCCCTCCTCTCACATCACCCAATAACATATCATACTAATGCAAATCGTGCAAATCATGTAATCATACTCACATGCTTAATATGGCATCTCATAATACATACACCATAAATTATGATATCATATATCACTACAGATCTCGTAATGAAACAGACTTACCCGAATCCGTGTACATACCCCATCGGGTATCATATCGATCATCGATGCTGCTTTTGGTCTTACAAAGGCAATCGAGTTTATTAAACATATTACTAAGTATACAGTGTGTTAATTTACACACACTGTTCAAACACAAGCTTTAAACTCAACGAACCGATCTAAGGCCCTCGAATACCTTGCTCCTTACACTTGATTTGGTTTTTCACAAACCCGAACCAACAATGGTTCCTCCTAAAGCAAACGGCACACCCTATTAAGAAGAAATATTAATCTCATGTAACTTGACTAAACGAGAACTAAGAGAATAGACTTGATAACATCAACTCTTGCCACCACTTACCAACGATTAACAGAGAAAGAAGACTCCTCTTGCTTGCTTCCAAAATCCAAAGGCCCTATAACGCAATGATTAACAAAAGATTAACCCCCTTCAACCGAACCCAAAATCGGCTCTTAACCAAACCAAAATGATAAAGCACAAGAGAGAGGAGAAATGGCCATTCGGCCAAGCACTTACCTAACTCCAATCGATTGAAACCAAACCCCAACAAGATTAACACTCCTCTAGAATTCGGCCAAGATGAACACCACTAAGAGAGAGGGGAAATTCGGCTAACACATTAAGCAAAAGAAAAGAGGATTCGGCCAAGGTGTTTAACACACCTATGTTCGGCTTTGAGTGAGAGAAAAGTAAGAGAAAAAAAAAAGAAAGAAAGAAAGAAAGTGTGGAATGGGAATAGAGTTTCGGCAAGAGGGTATTGAGAGAAGAAAAAGAGAGTATGAGAGAAAGAGAGAAGCTAGTTTCGGCTCAACACAAATGAACAACAAGTAAAAGAAGTGGGAGGGTTCGGCCAAAGTGAATAACAGAGATTAAAGTTTGAAGGCTCAAGAGCATTCGGCTAACAAAGAATACACAAAGAAAACAAGCAACTTTCGGCAAGCTATAGGAGTTTGGTCTTCCGATTTTAAGAAGTAAAAAATGAGAGACTTACTTTGGAAGAAAATTCGGCTAGCTTTTGACAAAAGGAGAATTTGGCTTACAAATTTATTTTTTTGACCGAAAACACCCAAAATACCAAGTGAATTTGGCACCCCCATTCCCACACTACCAAGCCGCCCACTCCCCCAAAAATCTCTCCAATATTCGGCCATCACTCCCCAAACACTCACAACCACCCATTCAAATCATTTTGAACAAGTCTCCTCCTAAATTCACTCTCCACCCACCATTCAAGTGGGTTGACTTGGTCTATGACAGAGTTTGAACTGCCAACAACTTCTCCTCCTCCATGCCGTCAAAATGGAAGCAAAAAGTGGGCATTCTGCAGCTTGAACACAGGACCTCTCCCCCCTGCAAGTGACGCCAATCCAAGCTCTTAGTGGCGCCTAGCTTGCCACTCCACCAGCTCCTTTCTTGTACTAAAATTCACCAAAGAATACTTATTAACCCCAGCTTCTTTAGCTCCTCTCACCTAAGCCGAAAAGCCTAAAAACTAAAATTTTTCCTACCTCTCAGGCTTACACCTAGCTTACAACTAAGCCTCAAAACATCAAAAACAACAACATAGCAGGCCAATAACATGCAAACAATGCCATAACAAAATAGCCCCTAACCCAGGATATTACAGATTAATTACCAAAACATTCAGAAACATTTACAGATAATTCATGCAAGTTACTATTCAAAATCCAAAATCTTTCGTAACGTCCCTTAAATGGACCCTCGAGGCCCAATACGAGCATTAGAATCGAGTTGGGACTTAATCAGAACCTCTAAGATTTTTTTGCGAAATTTCAAAAATTTTCCAAGGTGCAGGGCTCACACGCCCGTGTGGTCCAGGGAACACGCCCGTGTGACCCTGGGACACACCCGTGCTGCAGGCCGTGTTCGGCCCCATGTAACTCTCTGACTTGTGCACACGGCCATGCCACACGCCCGTGTGCTAGGCCGTGTGGTTAATTAATTCATTTCGAAATTAGGTGCAGGTTTCACACGGCCAAGACACACGCCCGTGTTCTAGGCCATGTAGCACACACGGCTGAGACACACGCCCCTGTCTTTGCCCATGTGCTCAATGTGCAGAGGACACACGGCCTAATTACACGCCTATGTACCCGGCCATGTGTCACACACGGTCTAGACACACGCCCGTGTCTGCCCATGTGGACAAAATAAAGCCATTTCCTTGCTTCATTTGTCACCCAAATATACCATTTTCCTGCACTAAAACATACCAAACACATTCCAACCATTTCAGGCATTCAAATCAAGCAATTTCCATCATTCAACATGGCATATCATTGCATGCATACATGTTTACTATCTTACCTTGGTTTAATCCATGTGTTAAACATGATTTGATCAACTACTTAACATATATATATAGCTACCATAGCATGACATTACAAGTATATCAAAACAACCATTACTAGCCATTCCAATGGCTAGATTACAAAAATCATTATCAAGCCACTAAAGGCCAAGTTGTCCTATACATGCCATTATACCAAAATGATTTTACTACATATACCAAAATAAGCTAGTTGATAGTGTGACGATGCTCCAATGATCTCCAACCTTCGCGAGCTTTCGAGCATTATAAAACGGGGGAAAATAAAATGGAGTAAGCATTACATGCTTAGTAAGTTTGTATAACGGAAACTAAACTTACCAATCCCGTTTATTAAATCTAAGCATACAATATCATATTTTCCATCCATTTGACAAAATTGCCTAAACACATGCATCCAATCAAACATGTTAGGCACAAAATCTTCACATCAATCAAGTAGACATAGATGAGCTCATCATGCAATATTCTTTCGAGACATTCTCATTTCATATCATAATTCTCTCATTTTGCCAAGAGTTTTGTCCGTTGAATCATTGAAATTTCGATGGATGCTCAAGTGGTACACTCGAGGTGTACGATTCAATAACCCGCCAATTATTTTTCAAGAGTACCCATTAGGGTACTAAATCAAGGAACACACTCTCGAGCCACATATCGTATAACAGGATTACCAGTCCAGGCTAAATCCTTTATATAACGTATGCTCAGAAGAGCTCAATTAGGATTACCAGTCCAGGCTAAACCCTAATTGTAATATATACTCGAGAGGTATCGAGTCAATATTACCTGTCTGGGCTAAATCCTTTCTATAATAAGGTCAATAGGATTACTCTTTCGCGCTAAATCCCGTCAGCAACAAATGCAAGACCTCATTCATTTCGAGAAAGCACATATATTCATCGGAATTCAATATTCAATCGGGACTTAACCCTTTTTCACCATTTCAAGCATGCATTTATTTCTTATATTGTAACATCCAAACAATTCTCATAAATATTAATCACATTTCATACAACTCAACATTTAATTTAACATAATTACATGTTCGATTAAGTTACACGAACTTACCTCGACACTTGTTCGCGTAAGTAATCTACTAATCCGAAACCTTTTCTTTTCCTCGATCTAACTCTGGATATCTAGAAATAGCTTTAATCATCAACTTCTCATATCTCATACTCATTTGGACTCAATTTACATCCTAGGCAAAAATACCATTTTGCCCCTAACTTTTCCATAAATTCCAATTTCATCCCTAGGCTCGGAAAATGAAACTTGTACAATTTACTCCCTATTCTAAGCCTAATCAAAATCCCATTACAAAATTTACAGCACATGTATTCATAAAAATTCAGCATTTTTCTTCAATTTCACAATTTTACATTTTAGTCCCTAAATCATGTTTTCATAAAAAATCACTTTGTAAAAGTTGTTTATCTATCAACAACCTTTTATTTTCTACCATAAAATTCTAATTTTCAGCATATTCATCCAAGACCCAAATTTCATACCTTGATAATTTTTCAAATTAATCCCCCAAATAGATAGATTAAGCTATCCCGGTTTCAAAAATATCAAAATTACTGAAAATGGGACAAGAAAACTTACCAAATTAAGCCATGAAAGTTTCTTCTCTCTCTCCTAGGGTTTCCATATAGTTTTGGGTTTGAAGATGACGAAAATAATAAGATGATATCTTTTATCATCTTTTTAATTAATTAATTATTTCAATTTCTAATTTAGTCCTTGCGCTTTTTCTAAATTTCCATGGATGAGTCACCACAATATACATACTTTTCTTTAATGGTCTAATTACCATATAAGGACCTCAAGTTTTGAATTTCATAGCTATTTAATTCTTATAGCTACTAGAATTCAACTTTTTCATTTTATGCGATTTAGTCCTTCTCGTAATTAAGCACATAATCGATAAATTTTTCATATCAAAATTTTCACACAACATTTCTAACATATTACGGACCATGTAATAAAATAAAAATAACTTTTTATTTTTGGGTCGGATTTGTGGTCCCGAAACCACTGTTTTGATTTCACTGAAAAAAATGGGCTGTTACAGTAACGACCCGATAGTTAGGGCGTCAAAAAATAAAGTTTGGGACCCTGTTTCCATAAAATGAAATCGTAAGTATTTTAATTTAAATATTTATGAGGTTAGTTAGTAGTGAATTAGATTTTAATTGACTTTTGTGAAATTAAGAGTTATTAAATTATAAGGACTAACTTGCGTATAGGGTAAAATGTGAATTATAGATTAAAATTAATAGAAGGACTAAGATTATAAATATTCAATTACCTAAATATGTTGGACGGCATTAATATATATGTTATTATATTAAGTAACTTAAAAACAAAATGAATGTATACATATGTATTATATAATTATAATAAAATGAAAGTAAAATAAAACAAAAGAAAAGGAATTAAAAGTGGATGTATGCAACATTAATCAAAAGAAAAGAAAGAAAGAAAAGAAGGTGAACGCACAGCCAAGGGTTTCTAAAAATTCAAACTTCAATCAGTTTGTCAATTTAATCCCTTTTCTTATAATTTTTATATTTTTAGAATCCCGGTATTAAGTATTACGCAGTTGAAATTTTAGCATTGATTAAGTTTTTAAATGTTTTCAATGTTGAATAATTTTAGTATTAGGAATTAAATTGATGGATTTTTAAGCTGGAAATGGAAAATGATTAAATAGAACAAATTGTAAATTTTAAGAAATAAGGACTAAATTGTGAAAAATTTGAAATTTAGGGGTTTAATTGAAAATAGGAAGCTAAATTTAGCTTCAAGTGAAATTAGTATAAAAATATGGGATTAAATGTGAAGGATAAAAATTAGTCTTAGTTTAGGGGCTAAATTGGAATTTAAGCAAATGTTGTGTAAAAATTGAAATATTCAATGTGAAATTGAACTGCGTTGTATTGATGTAATTTAGTTGTTTAAATTCCAAAGCTAACGTCGTATCGGAATCCTCGACTAAAAAGGGGAAGGATAAAGTCGACGTTGAATAGCTCAGAATCCACGGTTTGTATTTCTATAATCCGAATCTAGTTGTTAATTGTTGTATTTGATTTAATGCATATGGTAAGTGGTTGAGGTGAGTATTTTTGCACTTTGATAGTGAATTGAAATTATAGTTGATTGAAATGGATTGAATTGCTATATACATTATGAATGTATTGATTATTTGAATTGAAATGAATATATGTGTAAATGTGATAATGTGCAAATATGAGAATTGGATATTGGTTGTATTTGAAAGGTGAAATGAAATCCTATTAACTGTATCAGGCTGAGTTGGATATAGATGGCATGTCATAGGGTAGGAAGAGTTCAGGGATTTCTTCGACTTCGAATCGATGAGGCACTAGGTGCCAATTTGCTTTGATTTAACCGATGAGACACTAGGTGTCAATTTATATAGCGCTAGGCGCAGTTATTACTTCGGATTTATCCGATGAGGCACTGGGTGCCAAACTGGTGTGTTGGTTGGATCCGTATATTCGTTCGAGTCTCAGTCGTGTTAATAGGGATAAATAAATAATAAATTTCTATATTTGATATTGAAATGGCATGGAATGTGAAATGGAAATGAGATAATAGGTTGAAAAATGAAATGTGAAATATGTTGTGAACAAAAGAAATATATGAGTTATGTACTCATGAATTGAATGTAGAATGAGCTGTGCCATTGTATAAATGCAATGTTGATTGATATATGGAAAGCTGTTTATATAGCAAGTGATGGGAACTGAGATAATTGTTTAAGCCAAATCAAGTATGAAATCATGTGAAAAATTGAATACAATATAGAATGATGCATTAATATGTATGAAATTGAAATGATGATATCTTGTAATGTTATGCTTAGTTAATAATGTGATTTAAAATTAAATTTGAGCATTCATGTATTATTATGTCTTTAAATGTTCGGATTATAGAAATATCACTGAGTTTTACTCAGCGTATGGTTTTGTCTTCCGTGCGCAGGTTAGGTATTTCTCCTTTGATCGCCTACTCAGCATCCAATAACGATCCTGATCACAAATGTGGTGATGATTACCTTTTGTGATGGCATGTACCTAGGATGTCTTAGTTGATAGTTATTTTGTGAATGGTTTGTAAATGGAGTTATAAGTGTAATGTTGGTTTGAGTATATAATTATATGTTTGTGTTTGAAGCCATAAATTGGCATGTTATTTTGGAACCATTGCTTGTGATGTGTATGTGAACTTAAGCTTGATATTTAGGTAGTTATAAGTTAGGTTAATTTTAATGAATTGGTATACTTAAAATATTGATTTGAATGATGCATTGATGATATGTTTTGATGATTTAAATGTGGTACCAATGAGGGTACATTGGTTAGGCACCTAGGATGATTGTTTTGGCATGTTTTGAGTATGTTTGATCGTGTTTTGAATAGGTTAAACGAATGGTTTTTGAGTTGCTTAGTGCCCAAGTATGTAGGAAATGGTAAACTTGAGTTTTAACGTACTTTTAGGTTCACATGGCCTGGCCACACGGGCGTGTGTCACACACAGGCAACACAGACGGGCATGTGACCCAAGTCAGAGAGTTACACGGCCTAGCCACACGGGCATGTGTCTTGGCCGTTTGAGACACACGGCCAAGCCACACGGGTGTGTGACCCCTGCAGTTGAAATTTTTCTAACTTTTTCCTAAAATTTTCAAATATTTTTGGTTTAGTCCGAATCGTTTCTAAAGTGATTCTAAGGTCTCGAAGGCTTGAATAAGGGACGTTATGCATGCTTAATGGTGGATTATGTTACGATCATTTAAATGTTTTAAATTGAATGATTTAGGTAACGTTTATTCGGTAATGCTCCGAAACTCTATTCCGACGACGGAGACGGGTTAGGGGTGTTACAAGTTTGCTAGAGGGAAAGAACGAATAGGGGTTACTACAATAGTAGGGTCTCTGCTGTTAGCCCTCCTCTTCTGGCGGAGCACTAGTTGAGGACCACTCCCTTCCTTCTTGCTAGAGGGGTTGACACGCGTCCCCAGTCGAAGTCCTGCGCCTCTTGCGACCACTACTTATTAAAGCATCGATGTCTGTCGCTTCGTTAAGCTCACGTGAGATGCTGTCACAGTCGCTTGAACTACATTCCTTGCCCTGATTGCCCCCTACACCACCAACAACCCTAAGATCTGTAGAAGTAAGTAACAAGTGAGTACCTCCTCCAATCCTCTCCTCTCTCTCAAACTTTGGAAGGGAAAAGGGACGAAGTGCTATCCCACAATAATGGTAGAAGAAGTTTGCAGGCTCCATCAAGTGCCCTGTCAATATCATCCCCAACTGGTCGCAGGAATCGTGGGGCCAAGTGTCTCTTGCTGATCGCCCACCAACCGACTACGCGAACTTCTGGTTGTCACCAGCCCTCGAACCATTCGGGCTAAGATCCTTTAGATAGAATCTGAAGACATTCTTGGCAGTTAGAACCTCCTCTAGGGCCAGCACGCGACCAACGCCCAACCTCTGATATTGCACGACAGCCTCATCAGTGGCGAGGCTCCTCTAGAAAGCGCGCATGTCCTTGCTAAGGGAGGACCATCTAGTGGGAAACCCAAAGCCCTCACCAATTAGGCTGTGAACTTGGATGTATTTACCCCGCTTTAGGAGAAGATTCTTGCATTGGTTTTTTATAATTATTCGCGCCTTCCAACGGGGGGAAAAATAGTAGAACCCTGTGGACTCCCCTACATCAGTCCCTATCAGTTGATATAGATGCTAGAAGATAGAGAGCATAGGGACCTTACCACGCTGGCTGCTGTCAAGGAAATACGCCATGGCGAGCCACAAGGATAAACCAAAAAGTTTGCCAGGAGCGAGCCTATAGTCGTTGAGGAGACTGTAAAAGAAGGGGTGCAGAGGAAGGTGGAAGCCCGCTTCCAGGACAATGGAAGAAAGAAGCTGTCTTCCATCGCCTCACACACGCGGTGCGACCTTGAGGGAATGGAAAAATCATAAGCGAAGTGGCAAAGCTCGATTCTCCGCACGGCCAGAGCCTGCTTCATCTCTTCTGGTGTTGTGGTGCAGGCATATGGTTTTTCAGTCACAATGATTGGAATAGGACGAGCCGAGACAATCTGGCTGTGAGCTATTCTCATTCTTACTATATTTCAAACAAAAGAAGAAAGAAAACCTACATAGGAGTTAAGAAACAGAGAAATTTGTGAGATTTACCTCGATTTCGATTTGCAGAAAAGCCAAACAATGGAGAAACCTAAAAACCCGACTATCCCCTTTTAAAGGGAGACCCCTGAAACCGTTCGGATAACCAAAAATGAACCAATGGCCTAGATGCGAGCACAGAAAAATGATTCGTATCTCAACGACCAGATGTGCGCGCCCAATGCCTGGATTCGCACGTGGCAAGGCAGCTATCATACACTATAGCCTCATGGCATGCCTAGAAAGCTGCTTCTGAAATAGACCTAAGGACCGCCACTTTATAACGTCCCTTAGGCCCACCAATGGGGGACTAAATTGTTAGGATCTAGACCTCTGACACGGATGAACCCAACCTGGAAGAAGAATGTTCGCCTACAGGCATAGTCAGCTGAGGATCTCGAGGGAATGCAAGATGTTCGCAGAGATAGTGTAACGCCCCTAACCCGTATCCGACGACGGACTAGGGTTAAAGGCGTTACCGGACAGATCGGAAAGCATTTACAGAAATTCATACATTCATTCATCATTCTCAAGCATAGTGTCCCTCAATAAGGTCATCGAGACCTTAAACATGCTTATAAACCGAGTTGGGACTAAACTGAAACACATATGAAACTTCATGAAAATAAAAAAAAACTTTTCTAACTTTCAGGGGAGACACACCTGTGGAAGGAGACCGTGTGCCCTTCACGGCTTCTAGACACCCCCGTGTGTCCATCCGTGTTTACATACTGACTATATCAACACGGTCACTAGGCACATCCGTGTGCCATGACTGTGTGCTACCAGACCCTATACTGACTTTTCCAACACGGCCACCAAGCACGCCCATGTGCCATGGCCGTGTGCTCTTAGCTAGCTACTGACTTGTACACCACAGCCAGCTAACATGCCCATGTCGAGGCCGTGTGCTATTTAAGCTACATTCTGCCAATTCAACCACGGTCTTAGGCATGCCCGTGTGCCACAACCGTGTGGTATTATAGGCCATTTACAAGGCCAAAATGCCACCCATAAGGGTCAACCTACAAGCCATATTTACCAACATATCTCATGCACATATAACCATAAAAAACATACCAAAATAATCATTCAAACCATGCATTCAATACCATTTCCAACCATGACAATTTCAAAGAATAAAACTCATATCATTACAAGCATAATAAATTCATTTGCTCACTCAAACCTTGGCCATTTCACATGCTTTCACCATACCATGATATGCATCATATATCACATTCATTTGAGCAAAGTCTTGATTCAAAAATAGCCAAATCACATGGCTAAGATCACATAACAACTTGTACTAAAATACTAGCCTATACATGCCATATCTAACTTTATACATTTTCAAAGTGTACCAAAATAATTTTAGTAGTGTGATGACGATCCTTGACGGTCTCGAGCTTTCAGAAGCTTTGACGACCTATAAAACAGAGAAAACACACACAGAGTAAGCTTTCCAAAAGCTTAGTAAGTCATATACAAATAAACTTAATAGACAAGTATATAAGCATATAGAAATATAGGCACATTTCATATACATAACATCTTCTCACATATATACTTTGATTCATACTATTGGCCACATTTGCCACATTCATAAATTCCAAAAATCTCTTATGCACAAAACTATTTCAAAGGTCCATAACCATCATAGCAAGGTTACATAGGAACTTACCTTATATACACACTTAGTGTACGAATCAACGTACCTGAATCGGATTCACTATTTACAGGGTTATTTTGTATCACAAACTTGCCCGTTGAACCGTAAGGAATCTAGTAGGATACTCAGAAAGCTCGGAATGTTCGTACAATGCCAACGTCCCAGACGAGGTCTTACATGCACTTAGACATTGATGTCGTTGTCCCAGACAGGGTCTTACACGTATCAATACGATACCGATGTCCCTGACATGGACTTACACGTAAAGCTTATCTCGATACCAACGTCCCAGACGTGGTATTATACATAAAACCTATATCGATGCCAACGTCCCAGACGAGGTCTTACACGAAGTCTCCAATTAACGCCAACGTCCCAGACGTGGTCTTACATAAAAAAAACAGAACAGATACCTATGTCATGACATAGCTAATCCTATTTATTCCTAGGTTCATACGGGACTTCTCAGACTTAACACTATATCATCCATATGTAACACCCCAAACCTGACCCAACATTACGACCGAATTTGGTGTGCTACAGAGAAACATTTCTTTGAAAACTCCTTTAAGCCGGTTTAACTTTTTGATAAAAGATAGTGTCTTGTTTAAAACAGTTGAGGTGTATAAAGCCCATACTTAGGTTTAATTAAAAATATTTATTAAGTCAAGTTATTATATGTTCTAAATGTACCCGATGGCACGATAAAACATTTTGCGTACGACTTTAGAAAACATGTGTACTTATTTTAGTTTCATTAAATAATTTAAACAAACCATTCAAACATGTAAAATAGTAAAATAATTCTAGGAGGCCTTATTACAACTTGATTAAAACAAAACCAACAATAAAGTATAATAAACAAAAATGTAAAGTTTATTTAATTCAAATATCCACTGCATGGCCACCTCGAGTCCATCCGGCTCCTCATCCGCGATCTACGAGTCACCTGAAAAATGTTAAAGGAGAAGGTGAGTCACCAAGACTCAATGTGTAACCCTTCCCCTATTTAGTGCAACAACATACACAATTTATAACAAATTAACATGCACTAAACCATGCACCCAACCTAGCCATCCAAACACCTTTCTCTACCCCGTGTGGTACCAAACCACTGGTGGTGCCAAACCACTGGTGACTTATAGTCACGAAATCCGTCATATTGTGGTGCCAAACCACTGGTGGTGCCAAACCACTGGTGACTCGAAGTCACAAATCAAATGATGGGGCCAACCCATCGTGTGATACCAAATCACTGGCGTCAATCCCATAATGTAAACTGTGGGGCCAACCCACTGTGGTGCGAAGCCACTGGGACGAGATGCTATGAGGTGCCAAACCTCTGGAGGTGCCAAACCTCTGGTGACCGTAGTCACAATGTGGTACCAAACCACTGGTGTCCGTCGACACGAATATCACTGCCCCCTCCACTCGTTTAACCCACATAAGTCAAGATATGCATTTAACAAGAATTATGCCCACATGCTTATTTAGCAACATACATTGGATTTATCAATTACCATTTATAGCCACATATGCCAAATATGCCATGCTTTCCAAAAGCATCATAACAACAAGATCTTACATGGACCCTTGCTTATACCCTTTTATGGTATTAAATTCAAATCTACATAGATCCGATTAGCACAAAATAGAGTTAGTACATTAATTAGTTATAAGTGTGTATGTACACACCTGATTCTAGCGATAACTCTAAATCCCCAAAGAGGCAATCGGCCACCCTAGCTTCCTTGCCCCTATATTCGGCCAAACATGAAAGTTAGTGACATGGCCTATTCGGCCAAACCAATTAAGTCTAAAGGGTTATCTCTTGAACCCGAATCCCTACCTACATGCCTTTGAATGTTAGCTACCACACACCAAATATTTCTGCTTCCCTAAATCGGCAATCACATGTTAGTAGCCTTCGGCTTTGGGTTACTAAAAGAATAATCTATTAAAATAGATCCTTACCACCACTTACCAATCGATTGATAACGAATGAAGGCTTGGTTTTGAAAATCTCAAGATCCCGGAGCACCTAGACAGATTCGGTTTCAGCAAGTAATTAGCACCCTTGCTCACAAGTGCCGAAATCGGCTCTTATTCCTTTAGAAGTCGACAAGAACAAGGGAAACAACATAAAAGGCATTCGGCTTTGACCACTTACCCACCTTATGAACCGATTGGAGAAAAGACTAGAGGAGGTCACCTTTGCTTGATATTTGGCCAAGACTACACCAAATAGAGGAAAGAAATTCGACACACCAAGGGAGTAGATTCGGCTATGATTGTTCAACACAATCAATCAAGGTTCGGCTTGTATGGAAAAAGAGAAAGTAAGAGAGTGAAATAAGAGTTTCGGCTAAGGGTTTGAGAAGAGAAAAGAAAGAAATATGTGGGGGATTAAGGTATAGGATATTCGGCCAAGGTTTTAGAAGAAGAGAAGGGTTTTCGGTTTTGGGAGAATGAAAAAGGAAAAAGATGGAGACTAGCCGAAATTATGAAGAAATTCCTAAGAAAATTCGGCTTCTCCCCCCTCCCCTATGCTTGCCGTCCACTCCTCTCCAAGGAGTTTAAAATTTGGCCAACTCCTTAACTCTCTCTTGGCCACTAATTTAAAATTATTCAAAATCATTTGAATACTCAAATGCCTATATTTTCTCTTTGCCACTTAATAAAGATTAATCAAATAAAATCCATAACAAAAAAATGCTAATATCATCCTTATTATCTTATCATCTAAAAGAGTTTAAAGAGAGAAAATCTCTCCCCCCTATGCCGTCCCAATTAAGAGCAAAAAGAGGGGTTTCCGCGACTCGAACACAAGCTCCCCTTGCTCCCTTGATGGCGTCAACTCCAGCTCTTTAGTGGCCTTCTTTTTGCCACTTTTCCAAGGCCATTTCTGTGTCAAAAGTTCCCTCTTTTAATCTTGTAACCCCTACTTACTAAGGCTCCCTACCTTTAAAGCTTACAAAAATATTTTTCCACTATTCCGAGCCTACTCAAGACCCCTAATTAAGCCTTACTACACCATAATTAATACCACAGCAATTCAAACACGAGAAAAATAACTCAATCCCAAATAACCCCAATTTTAGGATGTTACACCATATCTCGGAATTCATATTCATAACCTCTCATAAGCATCCATCGTCAACATTTGTCATATGAACAAATATAATTGCATACATATACGTTTATTTGTATAGTGACTTACCTCGGATTCAATTTATCGGGAATGGAAACGGCTACTCGTTTACTTTCACTTTCCCGCGATCTAAGTCCATTTTCCTCGGTTCTTGATCTAAACATATTCAGAATTAACTCTTTTATTCACTTATTCACTCAATTCAATCCAAAGACATACATTTAGGGCTATTTGCAAATTAACCCTCATATTTGCATAGTTTATCAATTTAGTCCATTTTTCTCAAAACACCAAATTCACAAAATCTATACACAACCAAGCTTAGCCGAATATATATGTACATCATACAAACCCATACTTTTCATCAAATTAGCAATTTAGTCCCTCAAATTGCTATTTTCACAATTTAGCCCTAATTAGCTAAATTCATCAAAAATTCAAGAACAAAGTATGTTCATCTAGCTCATATCTTTCATTTATCAACTAAACTCATTTCAAAACTCAACATATTAACAACGGCACTTTACACAAACATCATCAATACACAAAATTAAGACATGGGTTTTATAGCTCTCAAAGCAACGATTGCAAAAACGTAAAGTTTATCGAAAACCGATCAAAATGAACCTTGAATTTTGGCTTGATAGTAACCGAATGTTCAAAGCTTCCAAGATTTCTTTTTCTTTGTGTTATTCGGCTAAAGTAGAGAAATAAAAGATGAACACTCATCTTTTACTTCATTAATAAAATGTTATTATTATTCAATTACTAAATTACCCATCCATTAAACATATAAGACAAATTAATACTAAGGTTATTAAGACATTCTATCATCCACTATCTCAATGATGGCTTATTTGCCATATAAGTCCTCCATTTTTACAAAGCCACAACACTTTGATACCTTAATAAATAGCAAGCAACTTTCACACTTAATGCAATTTCATCATTTTGTCAAATTAAACACACAGACAAATAAATTAGCTCACAGAAATTTACCACATGCTTAATCACATATCAACGGCACAGAAAATAATATTAAAATATTATTTAGACTCGGATTCACGGTCCCAAAACCACTGTTTCGACTAGGGTATTAACCGGACAGTTACAGATAGCTCACGCGGGAAGCCCGCGGGAGAGCTCGCGTAAGCCTTGCAAAAATGAGGTCACAAGAGGAAAGCTCGCAGAAATGAGGTCGCAAGAGGAGAGCTCGAATAAACCTAGTAGGGACGAGGTTGCGAGCCAAGTCTGCGAAGAGGACCCCCGCTCGTGATTGGCAGGTGCGAGGTTCGCTAGGAGAGTCAATCCCAAGGTCAAAAAGGATCGCGTGCTCCGCAGGCAAGCATCCAATAAGCCAAAAGAGGCCTAGGGAATGTCAACACCAGGGACAGGGAATGTCAGTTCCCTCGGCCCAAAGGTCAAGACAAAACAGTGGGCCCTATTGTGAGCTGTAATAGTAATACCCTCTGTGTTTCCCTCAATACAACAAGAGAGATTATTACTTAACACATAATATATAAAAATAACATAATATAAAATATTACAAATTATAAAAAAAGGATCGGGCCAAGCCCAAGCCTCACATGTTCAAGCTCGAGCCTGATTTATATTTTATACGACCCTAAGTTTTTTACTTAAATTCATTTTTGAACTTAATATTTTTACCAAAATCTTCTAAATTTTTGAGATTAGGTGGATGAATTGGTGTAATAAACATATTATTTGATTACCTTTGACCAAGCCTGGTGGAGAAGGGGTCTGATTTTGGTAAGCCGGCCCATGAAAATGTTATGTAGTTGTAGTAGTAGTATTATAAAGGATTTGGCGCTTTGTGTGGCATTCAAAAATCGAAGCATCGGAGAATGGGAATGAAGAATCTGTGGGATGTATTGGAACAATGCAAGAAAACATTGCCTCTTCATCATCTCCACAACAAAAGGGTATGCATAGATCTGTCTTGTTGGATAGTTCAACTTCAAAATGTTAACAAATCTCACTGCCCCATCAACAAGAAGCTTTATCTCGCCTATCTCTTTCACCGCATCAGGGCTCTCATTGCCTTGAATTGCTCTCTCATTTTTGTTACTCGTAACTTCCCTTTTCATCAAATTCGGATATGGCTCTGTATTTCCACTACTTTTACCCACTTCCTTCATTCTTCCATTTTAGATGGGTCAATTCCTGCCATCAAATTATCTACTTACAGGCGGCGCTTAAACTTACGACCTGAGGCTCAAGATGGGGCAAATTCACATTCACAAAACTTGTCTTCGCTTAAAAGGAATATGGGATCTGAATTCTCTTGTATGATCAAAGAAGCAAAACTCCTTGGAATTCCATGTTTAGACGGGTAATTCCCAATATTTCATTTTCTTTTATATTTTGGATAATGAACCCAGGGCTAATTCTTCTTTCTTTTTTTTTTCTTTAAACTTGAAATTCAGGATCGAGGAAGCTGAAGCACAATGTGCTTTACTTAACTTAGAATCCTTATGTGTAAGTAGGTTTTTTTCTTCTTTTTTAGTGATACAATTGAAATTAGTTCAATATTTGCAAATGCAGTCCCTTCATTAAGTTATTTTACTATCATCAGGATGGGTGTTTCTCTTCTGATTCAGATATCTTCCTTTTTGGTGCCAGGACAGTGTACAGAGACATTTGCCTTGGTAAGTTTTTGGGTATTAATTTTCCTTTTTAACTTGTTTTTGTAGATTATGGACTTGCTAACCATTTTATGTTTTGACGTAGGCGAAGGAGGCCATGTTGTTTGTTATGAAATGGATGATATAGAGCGAAAACTTGGATTTGGGAGGAACTCCTTGGTTATTTACAGCTTTGCTTCAGTCATGTACTATACTAGTTAATTTTACCATGTATAGGAACTCATAATATTGGGACTTTCAGATTTCTTTGGCCCATCTTCTTGGCAGTGATTACACTCAGGGTGTCCGTGGTCTTGGTCTGGTATGTTTCAATATCAAAATTGTTTGGTAAAAGTACCATGGAGGGTCCTAAACTAGGAGCTGGATTGCATTTTACCTTTAAAAAAAGGGAAAAATAGTCATTGTACATTAGAACAAAGAGCAAATTGGTCCTTTTTTTTAAAAGTTACATTCATTTCTATTGTTAAAAAATGTTCCTTGTACATCAGCATGTGGTACACATGGCATGCCACGTGTTACTTTCCAGTTATTCTGTCAACCTTGTTAATTTTTAACAGTACAAATGGATAAAAATTTTAACAGAAAGGACTAATTTACTCTTTGATCAAATGTACAGGGATTAATTTGCCTATTTTTTAAGTAGAGAGGACAAAATGCAATCTAACTTCCAGTATAGGAACTTCTATGGTTCTTTTACCAACTGCTTCTAATATCTTCGTGGGTTGTTTTTTCTTCTTTTGAAAAATGCTTACGGAAAATAAGACTCACATTCCTTACTGATACAGGAGGCAGCATGCCTGATTGTTAAATCAGTTGGGGACAATGATATTCTTCTAAAAATTACATTGGAAGGACTTTCTTTTACAAGGATGAAAAAAAATTCAAAGAAGCAAGGTCAGGTCAAGTGCAATGACAAGGAAACTACATTGTCTTGCAAAGTGAACACGAATGGTAAATGAAGTAACCTGCCTCTATTACATAAAATGCTTGTATATCATAATATGAGATTGACTCCTATGAAGAACATTGGTCCAACTAGTAAACAAATCCTTGTATTTGGATAGGTCTTAATATAGGTAGTTTGATATTTTTACTAAGATTATTATTTAGAAGAATGTTGGTTGAGTGTTATTAAACTTTAAGCTTGATGTGAGAAGACTTATATATACCCAAATTGACACAATTAGCTTTTTGAATGATTGTGATAGGAGGCATTCAGAATTCACAAACAGATGATCAGTATTTGCGAGTGGTGGAAGCATATATGAACCCCAAGTGCCATTCAGCTGACTCTGATGTAGTCCATAGGTAAAATTTGTATAGACCAGTCTCATTATATGATCATATACCAAGACAAGGCATTTGATGCAATGAAATCGATATTGACATGTCTGCTCTCATGAACATCTACATGTTTGATGCAGTTATGGATGGATGTCAAAGTTTGTGTCTAGTGTGCATGCAATCCTTTCTTAATATTGTTTGAGTCTAGGATAAATCTTTCATAAGATAGTTCAGCAATTCAAGAGAATTTGGAAAATTTTACAGCGAGGTGTTTTTGTTTATAAATGTGACCTACTTTTTCT
This sequence comes from Gossypium sturtianum, assembly GCA_025698515.1. Classification (NCBI taxonomy): domain Eukaryota; kingdom Viridiplantae; phylum Streptophyta; class Magnoliopsida; order Malvales; family Malvaceae; genus Gossypium; species Gossypium sturtianum. Next base: position 44,796,964 of record CM046951.1, read on the forward strand.
AGTACAAGTCCCTTATTAAGAAATATTGGTCGTATTCTTTGTGGGAATCTAAATCTCTAAACATCTAAACTAAAAAATTAGTAGCCTAAGATGACTGATTATTGTAATTAGGTTTATTCATGGTAAAAGTGACATAGAGGCCCCTGTACTAGGAGTTGGATTGCATTTTGCTCTCTCTACTCAAAAAATTGGAAAATTAGTCCCTATATGTTAAATCAATGAGCAGATTGGTTCTTCTGTTAAAAGTTCCTTCAATTTCTACCATTAAAAACTGATCTCTGTACATTACCATGAGTACACGTGGCACGCTATGTGTTTTTGTATGATTATTCCGTCTGCTATGTCAATTTTTAAAAGTACAAATTGATGAAACTTTTAACAGTAAGGATCAATGTACAGGGATTAATTTCCCTATATTTTGAGTAGAGGGGGTAAAATGTAATTTGACTCTTAGGATAAGGGCCCCCATGGTACTTTTACCGTCCATCTGTTCTTGCTTTGTTCAGAAGCTCACCTATGAAAATTTTTAACTACTTTCTTCTTGTAGAGCTCTTGTACAGCGTCCATTCCAGCATGAGAAACTGCAGAGGCTCTGTTCTCGGTTCTTTGAGTGGCCTCCTGAAAAAACAGGTAGTTTCTTTGTTCCAAAATTTACCAAGTACATGTGCTTAAGGGAAATGCCCTTTGCCAAGGCCACATTTGCTATATGTTTACAATCATGCTGTTGCTTTTTGAACATATGAGCTCATAATGTATTAATGGCTCAGATGAATACATCCTTCCTAAGATTGCTGAAAGAGATTTACGACGATTTGCTTATTTGCGGTCTACTTCGTCTCAGTTAGATGTTAACAATCCAATGAAGGAGGTACTGTTTCCATCTTTCATCTATATACAAGTTTATTCCTGAACATGTACTTAAAATAGATTGTTTAAATGTGATTTACCTATAAGTAAGCTCCTAGTTTTTTATGTGATAACCAGAATATGCATCATAATTTGTTCTAAGTTTTGTGCCATGAAAATATTACACAGTAGTATTTGATTCTCCATTGAAAATTCTTGTGTTGTTGTTGATGCTAATCTGTAAATCCTAGATACCATTAAAATCTTTTGCCGTTACAGGTGCCAGTTAAGTGTCCTGTATCGGCAATTATCAAGCGCCGAAAATTTCATGGAAGAGAATGTTTTGAGGTGCTGCGGGAAGAACTTTACGGAATTAAAAGTTCTGTAGTTGCCTCAGATCTTGTAGAGAGGTATGTGGCCATTATCATAATCGCTTACCACCATCTATCAATGTTATGTTGGAACATAAAAAAATGAAAAATTTATTATGCACTCCAACAAAAAAAATGGGCTTTTTCATATTCAATTCTTAAACTTGGTAAAAGTACCATGGAGGCCCTCGTACTAGGATTCGGATTGCATTTAGCTTTCTTTAATAAAAAAATGAGCAAGTTAGTCCCTTTATGTTATATCAAAGAGCAAATTGATTCTTCTGTTAAAATTTCATTTATTTCTACTATTAAAAATTGGTCCATGTACGTCAACATAATGTACACATGGCATGCTATGTGTTTTTAATGGATGAAATTTTGAACTGAAAGGACCAAATTGCTCTTTTATTTAATGTACATGGGCTAATTTGCTATTTTTTGAGTAAAGGGGGCAAAATGCAATCTTGACTCCTACTACAGGGCTTTCATGATACTTTTACCCTTAAACTTTCTAACAGCTCGATTTTTTCAAAGATTTGGCAGCCCTTTATTTTGGTATTTATTAATGTATTCTCTGAATAAATGATTCATTTCCTGCTTTCCACAGTGCTTGTCCTGAAAATATCAAAGAGTTCGATGATAAGAGAGCACTAGAGAAGAAAAATCAACGTAAATCAAGACCGAAGAAATTTGGAAAACAATGTTCTCTGACCGAAATAGATCAGAAGCTACAACATCTATTGCTTGACATCGAGTTAGGGAGTGAGTCGAGTCCCATGGCTTCAAGAGAAGTTATATCAGATCAAATGCCGACAGCAACCGAGGTTAATTTCATGAACCGAGATCCCCCAATCATTTTGGATTCCAATTGCAGAGCTACAATGTTATATGCCAGGAAACCGACATTACTGCTCCAAAACATGAAGTTATTGATCTTTTGAGCCCTTCCCCGCAAGTGCAGTCCCGGGTTAGTTCTAGATGCACTCAAATGAATGACCAACACATTACTATAATCGATTTGAGTGAATTGGAAAATGAGAGATCACCTGAACATGTAAGGAAAGCAAGAGAGCTTAGACTGTTTCTTGCCAGCTTTCGAGATGACTTCAATTGAATGGATTGCAGCCATGATATATATGTAGATTATTAGTCAACTATTATGCAAGTTTTATCTTTGTGACATGTCAAAGTATGTTTTTCTTTCTATTAATTTATGACTTATTTATTTATGTGTATCCCTTTTTGTCATTTATGAATGATTCAATCATCCAAATGTCAATAAATGTATCATAGAGGTTCTTGTAGTGAGTCAGATTGCATTGTCTCTTCTACTCAAAAAATGGGTAAATGAGTCTTTATATGTTAGATCAAAGAACAAATGTCATTTTATTAAAAATTTATCCATTTAAATTGTTAAAAATTGGTCTTTTGTATGTCAGTATGGTGTACACGTTACACACCAAGTGCCATTGTTTGGTTATTTTGTCCAGCATGTTAATTTTTAATGTATACATGGTGATATGCCACATGTCACTTGATGTCCACGAAACCAACTAAAAATACGATAAAAGTAAGTGCACCTATCGATAAATAGTATAACTATGGTAAGCAAGATATTGTTTCCACGAAGACTAAAAGTACTAGTAATTATCGTTTTTCTATTATTTAACCGATAAATTGGTATGATTAATTAAAAACTAAAATTAGCGAAATTAATTAACTAAGAACACGACAAAACACAAATCAGGAAAATAATCAATTAACAACCAAGGAGCGAAACAATATCTAAGAAAGAATCCATCTAGATTGAATCTGTCATTATCAATCTGAATTAGACAATTTATTCACTTAATATCTTGATCCATAGAAATCCCTAAATTATGCTAATATCTCTCTTCAAGACTAAGAGCAACAGACTCTAGGTTGATTAATTGAAATTTCTTTCTAATTAAACCCCTATATCGCATTAACTCTATCTATGAATTCCCCTATTAGATTTGACTCTAATCCGATAGATTTATGTCGTCCTATTTCTAGGATTGCATGCAACTCCACTCAATTTTGCCAGATCTACTCTTAAATAGGGTTTATTTCTCCTCTGAATTAAGCACATCAAATATGAATTAATAATCCGGAAATATTAAATCAAGAATTAAGCACACATAATTGAGAACAAGATTTAAGTATTTATTGCGTAAAACAGAAATCAAAAGACAGAGTTCATCATAGGGTTCATCTCCCCTAGGTATTTAGAAAAATAGTTCATAATAGCGAATAAAAACATCTCAAAGACAGTATAACCACAAGAAATAGAGAAACTCATAATAAACTTCAAAGAAATCAAAAGGAAATCTTCTATCTTGGTGGAAATCTGCTTCAGAGTCAGCTTCAATGGTGTTTTCCGAGTTGTTTTCTTCAATATTCTTTGACGACCCTCACTTCTCTTCTTATATTTGGTATATATAGATCTTAGAATGCCTGAAAAACCTAAAAATTGCATTTTTTTTCACATATTTGGAGTGCGAATCGCGAAATTCGTACGGTCTGGCACATGACCGTGTGGCTCACACGGCCGTATGTCCAGCCCGTGTGGGAAGGCCCATCCTGTGTGGCTCCTAAAATCTGCTCCAATTGTTCGATTTTCATTCCTTTCACTCGTTTTGCTCCCAAATGCTCTCCTAAGTATAGAAACATGAATTTAAAGGATTAACATTATAAAATTCACAATTTTGCATTGATTAATCATCCAAAAACGTATTAAGGACGGGATTAAAATTTTTTTACTTTTGACACTTATTATCTCTATTTGGTTATTCCGTTATGAATACTAATTTTTAACCATACAAATAGATGAATTTTTAAAAAAAATTAAAAGCTAATTTGTTGTTTGATCTAATGCATATAGATTAATTTGATCATTTTTTTAAGTAGATGGAGTAAAATGCAATTCAACTCCTAGTACAGAGACATTTATGATACTTTTACCTCCAAATGCCGTCACAACACAAGCCGCATGTTATATTATTTACATTAAGAGGTTAAAATGATTAGATCTTTGAATTTCTGTTCAATAAGATGAATATGATGATTCAACTATATTAAGTAATTTTAAAACATAAACATATTATTATCAAATATATAATATATTCATTGTTACCCTATAACCAAACAAAAGTCCTTGAACATCATGTTTGCTAATGCGGGTGATTTGTTGACCAAAAACTATCACCTACCATAACCAGGGTTGCCATGGAGCCAGTCATTTGAGCAGTGTAAAGAGTACGAAACACTTTTTTTTAACACATGCCACTAGTACTGCTTGGATCATGGAAACTTGATATGCAAGATGGATGAGTTAAACTTAAGACTTGAGTATTCCCTCGATAGTGTCATGAGGTTAGAATTTTAGTCTAGAAAACTGCGCGGCCTTAGGCGATTCCTTTGCTTCAAAACTGTCTAAGTCAACCTATCTCTCAAAAATGAGAATTCTCAAGGGAAATTCACTAAGACACAGAAATAAAGCGGAAGCAACTCGAAAAGACAAAGGGACTTGAATCAAACAGAAAAGCCACAAGAAAATAATAGCGCACCAAGTGTTTGAGTAAATAATCTAAAAAATATTCTTTAACTTAAGAATGAAGTGAAGTGTAATGGGATGGAATGGTTACAAATGAGTGAGAATACCTCTTTTTATAGTTGAGCTCCCCTAGATCCAACGATATCGATTGAATTATATAAACGACTGGGATTAGTGCTTATCTTTAGAATTTACAATAATTACCCTGATAACTCTAGTTTTACTAGAGTGTTTCATAGAGCCACTAAGGCTTCAAGTAGATGGGCTTCTCCATGAGTTCCATGAATCGGGTTAGTTCAAGTGGGTCAAATGAGCCCCATTCAACCAGTTGACCTTCATGGGATGCTCTATCTGAATTGGTCATAGGTTTTGATCCGCGACCCATGACATTCTCCTCCACCCATTCTCGTGTTGCTCTCGTCATGTACTTGGAATGAAACTAGTTTGACTCTCCTCGGAATTATCTTAATGCCTCAGTCGATTCTTAACTTGTCTTTTTGTCGGGTAGTTCCACCCCTCAGAACATTTGCCTTGGTTTATGTCTCCATCGTCGTCTAACTCAAAATGTATTTCTCTCTTGTACATCTCAATCGTAAGAGCCCATCGCTCCTACTTGCCCCTATCGTGATTCGCCTTGATTGGGATCCCCTCGATCCTCATAAATAGGCTTCGGTCTATCCACATTGAATACTAGGTTAACCTTGAGTATTGCCGCTAACCTTGGTTTGTAAGCCCTACGGCTTGCTCGCTTCAGAACTCTAACAGAGCCCTTGTGTCTTTGCCAAGCCAATGGTAAGTCATAATGTAAAACACTAGGAAAGTGTTTGAGATGTACCTCGCTTATAGTATTTACTCTGTTTAGTTGTCTATTTTGCATCACTACTTTTCCACAAAGTCTAACACACAACCCACATCTCTCATAGGTGGTAGCCCCACTAATAATTCAATAATCTTCATATCATTTTTCTATATCTCTAGCATTTCCAAAGGGGTCTTCGTAGCACTTTGACCTACCAAGTCAATATTCTTACCACATGGAAATCCTTGAATTGCTGGATTGCTAGATTGCTGATAATACCTTGGTTCCACCTCTCATGTCTCTACCGATACGATCTCGCCTTGGGAATGATTCGAGTCGTTTAAATTGCCCGATCGTAAAATTAAGAAGTATGATCTGTAGTTTCAAATTGGGTTGTAAAAGAACAAGTTGGCTGGAAACAAGAAAAGATTTAAGTGTTTAAAAGATGGATAGGGTAGGTTCATTTTCAAGGCTGAAGAAAGAACCAATATTATATTCAATATCGACCCAAATCTTATGTTAGCTCGAAATGAAGAAGATAGTTAATCGTGACCCACTATCTATGAGAGATAGAAACCAACGATATAAGATTAAACGCCACACTTTGGTAAAGTGATAAGTTTGAAATTGACAGGATTGACGCCACAAGAAAGTCTTGATAAGTCAATGGAGTCAAGAGAGAACAATGGGAGTTGAAACACTCACCAATGAACAAAAGTTCATAATTGATCAAAAGTCTAAAATTGAGTAACCTTCAAATGATTACAAAAACAACAATTTATAGGCTGAATAAGTTCCAGCCGAATGGACTCAAAGCAATCAGCTTAATTACACTTAATTGAACTCAAATGGCTGTTGAAATAACCAAAAAGTCATTTGGAAGCTTCTATGCATAGGTGACGCCAATGGGCAGGTTGTTTAGTCTTCCAATTCATCTAATAATTGGCACTAATGAGCTGAAATGAGTTTGTTCCATGTTTGATCAGCTGAAGACATTATGAGCAGCCTTTCATTCCTCCTTGGGCACCCAAATAAGCAGCAGCCAAATTAATGGCAGTTTAAGCATACGAACAGGCCAAATGTGTGAACACTTGGATTCAATCAGCCTCCAAGTGTGAACCAACGAATTTTAAAAACTTCCATGGTGTGAAATCATTTTGTTAGCTGAATGGACTAATTTGAATGTGTATCTGTCCATTGAACTTCACGAACCGACTTTTGGAGAAGCTCAAAACAGCAGCTGAATTATTTCCACTTAATGCTCCAGCCAAATACATGCTCCTCTTTAATGCCGTTCCATTCACTTGAGCTAGCTGAAATCAGCTTGTGTGAACACCTTTAAGCACCAAATAAATTTGGTTAAGGCACCTTCAATAACTCAATTGAAGTTATACAAACTGAAACACCCCAAACCCGGCCCACGAGCCCAGATCGGATCTGGTATGTTCCTTGAGTTGAACATTTTAATTTCATGTTTATTACTTGGAAAATTTGGGGTGGTTTTATAAAAATACCGAGTTGTTTTGGGGTTAATCTTTAATTTGATAAGAATCGTGTCATAATAAAATAATTAAAAGTGCATGCATAAACAGTTTCATACTAGTGGCCTTATTACATCAAAGCAAACCCAAAATGAATTCGAAATACTAGAATCAATAAACAGTCCAAAATAAAATAAATCTTTGTCTTGAGCATGGCCACCATCGTGTGCTCCCGTGACCCGGTCCATCACTGAGTGTCACCTGAAAAATATTCCCCAACGGGGTGAGTCAAACAGACTCAATGTGTACAGCCAACACTAAATCCCAATAATTTAGGCATATCAGTTCATACATGAGCATATAATTAAATAATAAAATGATGCAAACCCGAACCCAAACCTAGATGCCATCCGCTACACATCACCCGTACCAACCTGTACACCGTGGGGACTACTAAGTCAACCCTCCATCCGCTACACATCATCGAAGGCAGTCGCTACAGTCGACGTGCTCGTCGCCCTTATAAATTCGTGGCAGAGCCACCACATAATATATTTTGTGACATAAGTCACCACATTCAAATTATGTGACCGAAGTCACCACATTCATGTATTGTGACCGAAGTCACCACATTCATATTTTGGGGTATAAAACCACCAATCACTTCCCCTTTCAATATCACCCTTATGCCCATGCACATTACAACACATACAAAATCATCCCTTGTAGCTTATTTCACATTCTTATCAATAGTCACATATGTGCCATATTCCAAATTGCATATATTTTATTAACATAGAGTTAAAGTTACGTACCTGAGTACTTTGTACAATAACATGGTACCTTTCGCCACATTCATACTATTATAACACATACATTAACTTAAAGCCGTAATCTACTAAGATTTAGTGTGGAGTACACACCTGATATTAACGCTTTATTGAAATCCCGAAAACCCAATCCAATCCTTTAAATCTCAAGTTCCTACATTTGGTCAATCGCTCAATATTTAGAAAAAGCCTATTCGGCTATACGATCAAATCCCGAAGGATTATTGCACCCAAAACTCTTACCTTGTGCCGATTTGATTACTAATCAAATCCTGAAACGTTGTAGTCCTTCCTCCTTGTAATCGGCTAACACTAGATCAATTGACAAGGTTAGTTTTCGGCTTTTGAATAGGTAAGAAATAGATCTAGGTTGCTAAATAGGCCTTGGCCGAATGTACATATGTACTCACCTTGCGATTCTAAAATCCCAAAAGATTTCTCCCTTGTTAGTCGACAATAGCAGAATCCCGAAACCTCCTTTATTATTCGGCCAAGAGACAACAAGAGGATTAATTCCTAACTTACGGCTAAAAGAGATTGAACATTAAAATCCATTGCTCTTACCTTAATACCACAGTCGACGGCACCCTTGCTTAAAACCACAACAATTCGGCTTTTGAGGCTTAAGAGAAATCGGCTTCACTAGGGTAGAGGAGCAATCGGTTATGGCCAGAAAATGAAGGGTTCGGCACTTGAAAGATTTGTGAATAGAAAAAGTAAATGATGGGATGTGGTGCGATTTATCTTGATGAAAAAGGAGATTCGGCTTGAACACAAGAAATAAAAGATGGAAGGTTTGAGGAGTTGCGGCAATGGTGATCCTTGGGGAGGGGTTTCGGCTAGAACAGATTAGAAGAAGGAGAAGAGAAGAGTGATAGTTTTGGAGAGAAAAGAGTAATCGAAAGAGGCCAAAGTGTTTATGAAATTCGGCTATCCTACCCCCTTACTATCTTAGCCGAAAATCACCTCAAAAGAATCCCTTGGCCGGCCACACACATCCCCTTATCAGCTTCCACATTTTTCTCCTTTATCACATTGTTTAAAATTAATAAAAATAATCCATCATTTATCCACCATTTATCTCTTAAAAATAAAAGGATTTAAGCTCCTAAAATATAGCATAAATGCCGTCCATTGCTGCTTATCTCTGCTACAAAATAAAACTTTTATTTTGCTCCCCTTGTAGCTCGAACCTTGGCCCTGCACACATGCTTGTGGCGTTACTTACCTAGGCTTTAAGTGGCACCTCCAAGCCACTTAAACAAGCCCATTTTTGTGTCATATTTCCCCTACATTTTCTCTTAAGGCCTTATCAAGCTTAGCTCCCCTTTTAGACTTAAATTCTAATCATTTCTAAGGCATTTAGCTACATACTAAGGTTCACGAAATTCATAGAACACATTCAAACACACATAAGCATGCTACTTCACCTAATTAAGCAAAAATTCATAGGCCATAATTCCCGGATATTACAGTTCTACCCCCTTAAAATAATTTCGTCCTCGAAATTACCTGGCTAAAACAAGTGAGGGTATTGCTGTCGCATTGCTTCTTCTGGCTCCCACGAAGCTTCTTCCGTTCTGTGATTACGCCATAACACTTTGACCAAAGGAACTGACTTCCTTCGTAGCACTTTCACATCTCGTTCCAAGATCTGAATTGGCTCTTCCTCATAGGACAAATCTGGCCTTAATTCCACTCTTCAACCGGAACTACATGAGATGGATCCGAATAATAACGACGTAACATGGATACATGGAATACGTCGTGCATCTGTTTCAACTCCGGTGGCAACTCTAACTGGTATGCCACTGGTCCAACTCGCTTCAATACTCGATAGGGCCCTATAAACCTTGGACTTAACTTCCCTTTCCGACCAAATCTCATCACATTCTTCCAAGGCGACACTTTAAGAAACACTTGATCTCCCACATCAAATTCTATTTCTTTCCTCTTAAGATCTGCGTACGACTTCTGCCTATCAGATACTTCCTTCAATCGTGCCCGAATTACCTCAACCTTTTCTTCGGATTCTGCCACAATATCTGGACCCAAAACTCGCCGTTCCCCCAATTCCGTCCAACACGTAGGAGTGCGACACTTTCATCCATACAGCGCTTCATACGGTGCCATCCAAATACTGGCTTGATAGCTGTTGTTGTATGCAAATTCCACTAACGGCAAATATTCTTCCAAACTTCCTCTGAAGTCTATCACACAGCCTCTCAGCATATCTTCCAACACTTGGATTACTCGTTCAGACTGCCCGTCCGACTGTGGATGAAAAGCCGTAGTGAAATCCAATTTAGTGCCCAAATCCTGATGTAGAGCCTTTCAAAATCGAGACGTAAACCTTGGATCCCTATCTGAAATAATTGAAACCGGCACTCGATGCAACCTTACAATCTCTGCCACATATAACTTTGCCAACTTCTGCAAAGAATAATCAACTCTTACCGGAATGAAGTGCGCGGACTTTGTCAATCGGTCCACTATCACCCATACCGAGTCCTTCTTAGTAGGCGTAAGGGGAAACCCACTAACGAAGTCCATGGTAATTCTCTCCCACTTCCACTGCGGAATCTTTATCGGTTGAAGCAATCTTGACGGAACTTGGTGTTCAGCCTTAACTTGCTGACATGTTAAGCACTTGCCGACAAATTCTGTAACTTCCTTCTTTAGACCAGGCCACCAAAACTGTTCCCTTAGATCCCTGTACAATTTAGTACCTCCAGGATGCATAGCATAGGGGCTACCATGCGATTCTGAAGAATCCTCTCGCCTTAACTCCTTGTTCTTGGCATGGACCTTACCCTTGAAACACAATACTCCCTCGTCATTAATACTATAATCTTCCAACTCTCTATTCTGCACTTGCTGTAGCTTAGCACTTAGATCATCATCCATTAATTGACTTTCCTTCACCTCATTCAACCATTTCGGTTTAACTTGCAACTCTGCCAATAAACTTCCATCATCATACAAGCTAATATGTGCAAACATTGCCCTCAAATCCGACACTACTTTCCGACTTAGGGCATCTGCCACTAAATTTGCCTTGCCCGGATGATACTCTATGGAACAATCATAATCCTTTAGTAATTCCACCCACCTTCGCTGTCTCAAGTTCAACTCCTTCTGAGTCAGCAGATACTTAAGGCTCTTGTGGTCCATGTAGATCACTGACTTTTCTCCATAAAGGTAGTGCCTCCACACCTTAAGAGCAAAAACCACTGCCGCCAGTTCCAAGTCATGCGTCGGGTAGTTAACCTCGTGAGGCCTTAGTTGTCAAGACGCATAAGCTACCACCTTCCCGTCTTGCATCAGTACGTAACCCAAGCCTGTATGGGAAGCGTCACAATACACCACAAAATCCTTTCCTGCCTCAAGTTGAATCAAAACCGGAGCTTCAGTCAAAACCCTCTTAAGCTTCTCAAAGCTCTCCTGTTGCTTATCTGTCCAAACGAAAGGTACCTCCTTTCTCAACAACTTTGTCAACGGTGCGGCTATTGAAGAAAATCCTTCCACAAACATTCTGTAGTAGCCTGCCAATCCCAAGAAACTTCGAATCTCAGCCACAGACTTAGGTGGTTTCCAATCCAACACTGCTTCGATCTTTCTAGGATCCACCCTTATCCCTTCTGCAGACACTACATGCCCTAAGAATGCAACCTCCTTAAGCCAAAACTTGCACTTACTGAATTTGGCATATAGCTTCTTCTCCCTTAACACTTGCAACACTTTCCGGAGATGCTCGTCATGTTCTTCCTCAGACTTGGAGTATGTTAGGATATCGTCGATGAACACAACGATGAACTGATCCAAGTAGGGCTGAAAAACCCGGTTCATCATATCCATGAACGCGGCTGGGGCGTTCGTCAACCCAAACGGCATTACTACGAACTCATAGTGTCCGTATCTTGTTCGAAAAGGTCGTCTTATGAATATCCGCTTCCTTCACCTTAAGTCGATGATATCCGGCACCTTAAATCTATCTTCGAGAATACCACGTTTCTTAAGGTCGATCGAACAAGTCGTCTATCCTTGGCAAAGGGTACTTGTTCTTGATGGTCACTTATTCAATCGCCGATAATCTATGCACATACGCATAGTTCCGTCTTTTTCTTCACAAACAAGATCGGGTGCTCCCACGAGAGACACACCGGGTCGAATGAACCCACGATCAAGCAACTCTTGGATTTGAGCCTTGAGCTCAACCAACTCCTTCGGTGCCATTCTATACGGAGCGATAGATACCGGGCGCTGTTCTGTGCAAAGCAAGTCAATTCCAAATCGCACCTCCCGTCCGGGGTATTCTGTAACTCCTCCGAGAAAGACATCCACAAACTCCTTTCTTTGTTCTAACTCCACTAACTCCCCTTCTTTGGCATCCAACGCCCTAACAAAAGTCGAAATGCCTTGCACCCTTTCCAAACCATTTTATCAGCCTTTAAGGCAGAGACTACGTTAGACAAGTAGTTTCTTCTTTCACCTATCATAATTATCGCCTCATCCTCCAGCGTCTTTAACTCCATTCGTTTAGATGCACAATCCAATATAGCTCGGTGTTCTACTAGCCAGTCCATGCCAAGTATGATATCGAATTCTCCGAAGGGAAGTTCCATTAAGTCGGCAGGGAAAATCACTCCTTGAGTCTCTAGAGGTACACTCCGAAAGATCTTATTCACCACTACAGTTTGACCTAGTGGGCTCACTACAGTCATCTCCTTACTAGAAAGTTCAGATTCTATGCCTAGTGTTTCAACTACACTACTAGCAACATAAGAATGGGTCGAGCCCACATCAATCAAAGCAAAATAAGGCTTGCCAGATATAAGGAACGTACCGGTTATGACGTCTGGTGCGTCTCCGTCCTCCCTTCGATGAACCGCATACACTAGACCTGGCTGTCTTGCCTCTGCATTACCAACACCTCTGCCAGGTGTTCCACGTCCTCTTCCAAGACCATTACCTCTGCCATTCGAACCACGACCTCACTGAGGCTGCTGTCCACCTCTACCAGCCTGATTAACATTCTACCCTGTTGGTCGGCCCCCGTCTATCTTTATCGGACAGTCCTTAATCATGTGGTCCTTAGACCCACACTTAAAACATCCTCCTGTCTTTTTCCAACACTCTCCTAGGTGCCTCTTCCCACACTGATCACAAGTACGACATCGCCTCCAAAGAGCAACCCATCGACCTCGCGGCCCATCAACTCTAGGCCTCTTTTGAGCATTTCCAAACGATCCGAATCCTCTCTTTTGCCTATTCCGATCAGAGTTCTGCCTTACAGAGTCCTTAACTCCTTCGGCCACTTTAGCCTTCCCCACCAACACAGTAAATTCCCGCTCTTACTGCGGAGCTATCAATAACCTCAGATCATCTCTCAATCCGTCCTCAAACTGGACACACCGTTCATGTTCCGTAGCCACTACTCCTCGAGCATATCGGCTCAGCCTTAAGAACTCAACCTCGTACTCCGCTACGGACTTATTCCCTTGAACCACCCCAAAAATGCTTTTCTTTGCACATCAATATAGTGAGTACCAACATATTTCTTCGTGGGCACGCCACCTTGACATACTCCCAAGTGAGATCCTCCGCTATGGCACCATCCCGAATCGTGAGCCACCATTGATAGGCTTCGTCGCGGAGTAGTGCCACCATCCCTTTCGAGTTTCTCCTGGGTCGATCCAACTCATCCATAATTCGCTCGGTTGCCTCCAACCAATACTCACCAGTATCTTGGGTGCCATACCGGATACACCACGGAACACCTCACCCCATTGGCTCTGAGTCGCCGGCACATTTTGAGCTCCCATATTTCCTCCCGCTCCACCACCATTTCAAGAACTGCAAAGATTGCCTACGATCATCGCATCATCCTCGTCCGATCTTGCTTGCGCCAACACCAACGGTGGTGGTGGTGGGGTGGTGGTACCTCATTTTCGGACCCTTGTCCGGACCTAACAGGAGTTCCTATACGGCCATTCTACCTCTACCACGTCCTCGCACATTACGACCACGCCCCTAGAACTCATGTCTCGATCGCGCTTTAACTGATTAAGAAATTTTTATGCATTAGTATTTTGTTCCATTGTTTATCATGAAGAAATTTTATGAAAGAAGTTTAGAAGTAGTTCTTTCGATCGATCAAAGTTTCAAGTCTTCTATCCTAATTTAAAGGAGCACATTCATTCAACACACATTCATCATTCAAACATTTTCGCCCTATTCCTATCCTGTGGGGTTTTTCGTCATTTCACCTACACAGGGTATTTTGGTAATAAATTGGGGTTAATTTAAAATTTTATAAATCGGGGGTAATTTCATAAATTTTCCAATTCGTGGTTCCTTGGTGATTTCATGAAATAAGGGTATTTATGTAATTTTGAAATCAGGGGTATTTCGGTAAATTTTTTTCAAACTAAGGTGGTTGGTCCTTTCGGGTTTTAATTATAGGGTTTAGCCCATCAACGAGTACTCATAACTAGGGTGAATAGTCACCACGCACTGTAGGATTCCAAATGAAGAGGAGGTGAGTCGCTAGGATCGCTTAAATACCAAGCTCTCCCCGAATCACTCCTAGGCATGCGTCGCCTATTGCCACACCCTAACTCGACTAAGGTGAGCAGTCACTACGCACTGTAGGATTCCAGTCAAGAGGAGGTGAGTCACTAGGACCGCTTAAATACCAAGCTCTTGGGATCCAATCTTAGACATGCGCATTTACGGTTACCACACCCTAGTCTTGTGGCTCGTTAACGGGTTTGTTTAGTGAAATTAAGTCTTATGAAAGTTTAAAAGTGGTTTAAACTAAGCCTATAGTCCATCGAGTCTATTTAAACTAGTCTACGTCCCATAAAGCCCATAAAGCCCACATGTATAACACACAATAGTTTAGGGTACTTACAGCGGACTTGGGTCGGAGACGCAGGTGCCATGCTGAGCTAACAGACCTATTATCCTTTAAAAAGCCCATTTTTAGAAAACGTTTTGGAGCCCAAAAAACCCCAGAGCCGAGTTTTGAATCGGGCTCGATACTAAATCGAAACACCCCAAACCCGCCCACGAGCCTGCACGGATCCGTATGTTCCTCGAGTTGAACGTTTTAATTTCATGTTTATTACTTGGAAAATTTGGGATGGTTTTATAAAAATACCGAGTTGTTTTGGGGTTAATCTTTAATTTGATAAGAATCGTGTCATAATAAAATAATTAGAAGTGCATGCATAAACATGAGCTTCATACTAGTGGCCTTATTACATCAAAGCAAACCCAAAATGAATTAAATACTAGAATCAATAAATGATCCAAAATAAAATAAATTTGTCTTTGAGCATGGCCACCATGTGCTCCGCCGACCCGGTCCATCACCGAGTGTCACTGAAAAATATTCCCCAACGGGTGAGTCAAACAGACTCAACGTGTGTACAACCAACACTAAATCCCAATAATTTAGGCATATCGGTTCATACATGTGCATATAATTAAATAATAAAATGATGCAAACCCGAACCCAAACCTAGATGCCATCCGCTACACATCACCCGTACCAACCTGCACACCGTGGGGACTACTAAGTCAACCCTCCATCCGCTACACATCATCGAAGGCAGTCGCTGCAGTCGACGTGCTCATCGCCCTTATAAATTCATGGCAGAGCCACCATATAATATATTTTGTGACATAAGTCACCACATTCAACTTATGTGACCGAAGTCACCACATTCATATATTGTGACCGAAGTCACCACATTCATATTTTGGGGTATAAAACCACCAATCACTTCCCCTTTCAATATCACCCTTATGCCCATGCACATTACAACACATACAAAATCATCCCTTGTAGCTTATTTCACATTCTTATCAATAGTCACATATGTGCCATATTCCAAATTGCATATATTTTATTAACATAGAGTTAAAGTTACGTACCTGAGTACTTTGTACCATAACATGGTACCTTCCGGCCACATTCATACTATTATAACACATACATTAACTTAAAGCCGTAATCTACTAAGATTTAGTGTGGAGTACAAACCTGATATTAACACTTTATTGAAATCCCGAAAACCCGATCAAATCCTTTAAATCTCAAGTTCCTACATTTGGTCAATCACTTAATATTTAGAAAAATCCTATTCGGCTATACGATCAAATCCCGAAGGATTATTGCACCCAAAACTCTTACCTTGTGCCGATTTGATTACTAATCAAATCTCGAAACGTTGTAGTCCTTCCTCCTTGTAATCGGCTAACACTAGATCAATTGACTAGGTTAGTTTCCGGCTTTTGAATAGGTAAGAAATAGATCTAGGTTGCTAAATAGGCCTTGGCCGAATGTAATAGGTATTAACCTTGCGATTCTAAAATCCCGAAAGATTTCTCCCTTGTTAGTCGACAATAGCAGAATCCCGAAACCTCCTTTATTATTCGGCCAAGAGACAACAAGAGGATTAATTCCTAACTTTCGACTAAAAGAGATTGAACATCAAAATCCATTGCTCTTACCTTAATACCACAGTCGACGACACCCTTGCTTAAAACCACAACAATTCGGCTTTTGAGGCTTAAGAGAAATCGGCTTCACTAGGGTAGAGGAGTAATCGGTTATGGCCACAAAATGAAGGGTTCGGCACTTGAAAGATTTGTGAACAGAAAAAGTAAATGATGGGATGTGGTGCGATTTATCTTGATGAAAAAGGAGATTTGGCTTGAACACAAGAAATAAAAGATGGAAGGTTTGAGGGGTTGCGGCAATGGTAATCCTTGGGGAGGGGTTTCGGCTAGAACAGATTAGAAGAAGGAGAAGAGAAGAGTGATAGTTTTGGAGAGAAAAGAGTAATCGAAAGAGGCCAAAGTGTTTATGAAATTCGGCTATCCTACCCCCTTACTATCTTAGCCGAAAATCACCTCAAAAGAATCCCTTGGCCAGCCACACACATCCCCTTATCAGCTTCCACATTTTTCTCCTTTATCACCTTGTTTAAAATTAATAAAAATAATCCATCATTTATCCACCATTTATCTCTTAAAAATAAAAGGATTTAAGCTCCTAAAATATAGCCTAAATGCCGTCCATTGCTGCTTATCTCTGCTGCAAAATAAAACTTTTATTTTGCTCCCCTTGTAGCTCGAACCTTGGCCCTGCACACATGCTTGTGGCGTTACTTACCTAGGCTTTAAGTGGCACCTCCAAGCCACTTAAACAAGCCCATTTTTGTGTCATATTTCCCCTACATTTTCTCTTAAGGCCTTATCAAGCTTAGCTCCCCTTTTAGACTTAAATTCTAATAATTTCTAAGGCATTTAGCTACATACTAAGGTTCACGAAATTCATAGAACACATTCAAACACACATAAGCATGCTACTTCACCTAATTAAGCAAAAATGCATAGGCCATAATTCCCGGATATTACAAAAACTTAGGACATTTTAAATAGCTGTAGGAGCTAAGACATATTAAATGGCTGTAGTAAACAAAGCATATTTAATTACTTAGACATATTAGTGCCGAATATTCTTAGACATGTTAATTAGCTTAAGACACATTTAATTACTTAAACTAAATATTATTTAAATTTATTCCAGAAACTAAGTGAGCTAAAAATGCATAGATTAAGTAAAGCTAAATTTGAGCTAGAACCGAGTTAGATATTCCAAAAAAATTGATGCACAAGCTAAAAACAAATAATATTGAGCTAAATGAGCTTCGATGAGCTATGAACGAGCTGAATGAGCTTGTAGCAAATTGCATAGAACACTTAAATCGGACTTCTTTGATTGTTCGATTTTTCCCGCAATGGTTTCCAACACAAACTTGCTTAATTAAGGCCTGCACAAAAATTAACAAATTAAAATTAAGCTTTATTTTTCACTTAGGCCTCTCGAGCTTAGGCCATTCTCGGTGGCATCGAGTTGAGTCTGTAACAGCCTAATTTTAGGGCTAGTCGAAATAGTGGTTTCGGGACCACTAATCTGAGGTTGAAGAAAATTGTTTTTGATATTATTTTATGTGTTATAGCATGTTTATAAGGATGCACGAGAATTTTGGTGCTTTAATTTTAGCGATTGAATGCTTAATTGTGAAAAAGGACTAAATCGCATAAAGTGCGAAAGTTCTATTTTACAAGCTAGAAGTATTAAATAGTTAAGGAACTTTAAATTGAAGTTCTTGAATGTGAAATTATACCTTCCTAATGTTGTTAGCCGGCCATAGGGGACAATAGACTCAAATTGGTCAAAATTGGGTGGGTTTGGTGGATTAAATTGAAGGAAATAAATAAAATAAGAAAAGATGATATCACCCATTTTTATTCATCTTCTTCCAACCAAAAATATCAGCTAAGGAAGGGTTTTGGAATCCAAAAATTTTTAGCAACTTCTCACCCTTGAAAGTAAGTGATTTTGGTGGTTTTATTTGATAACTTTTGTACTTTTGGAACCCCCAAAGATTAAGCTAGCTAAAGAGGGGACTATTTTATAGAATGGTTGAAAGTTTAGGGATTTGCCATGAAAGTGGTTATGAAGTTTGCTGAGTTTTTATGGAAGGAAATGAATGTTAGTAGGTTGAGGAACAACTCTTGTAAAAGGTGTTACCATGAAAACACCTAAATAGGACTTATTTGTAAAGGTTGTAAATGAGTAATAAATGCATGAAATAATTGCTTTTGTGAGTTGTTGTAAGAGTAATAAATGTTCATCTAGGCTTGCTTAATGAGAAAATGTGATGAAAAATAATTTACGAGCCTAGGGGCAAAATCATAATTTTGCCAAAATATAAGGGCAAAATGGTAATTTTTGCCTAAGTAGAAATTTTGATGTATCATGATTTGTAATGTGATTGAATGAGTAATTTTATTATTATAGATCAAGAAGAGTGCGGAAACAACCTTAACCGAGGAAAAGGCAAGGTTACGGACTAAATCACCGATTAAAACATTTTGCACCGAGGTAAGTTTATGTGTAAACGATACGTATTTAATACATATGTTGTTACTTATTGGTACATTGTATGAATGAGAACATTTATGATTGAAATTGATAAATAGTGAATAATTCCTGTATGAACCTCGGAATAGATATGTAAGTGCGGAAAAATATCCGTAATTATTCTTTTGGTGGGCTGTGTGCGATACCACCTTATTACTTATTCACGATGAGCTGTGTGCGATACCATCGTTTATATTTTCATTTGGTGGGCTATGTGCGAAACCACCATAAATAATCTTGTTGGTTGGCTAAGTGCGGTACCACCCTATTATTGATTAATGGTGGGCTGTATGCGAAACCACCGGGTACTTAGTATTATTCCGAGGGGTTCATCGAGAATTTGTATAAGTGAATGTTTCATGTTTCTTTGTGGTGTTGAGTGCAGGGAATGGGTACAAGTGAATGTGAGCAATATAATTGTTATATGGTTGGAATGTGGTAGGAAATGAAATGAGTAAGCACGATTATGGAAATGTGAATTGTTCTTGCTTAGTATGTGATGTTATTGATTGTTTAGCATATGTTATGGTTCATATTGTTTACATGTAAACTTACTAAGCTTAAAGCTTACTCCCCTTCTTTTCCCTTATTTTATAGTGTCAAAGAGCCAGTTCGGGATACGAAGATAACCGGAAGATCATCCACACTATCAACTCATCTCGGTATATTTAGACTTAGCATTTTGAGTATGGCATGTATAGGGGCTAGGCTTAGTAAAATGTTTTGTTGTTATGGCCAAGTATGTTGGCTCTTTTAATGATGAACTCTTTTGTATATTGCCATAGTTGATGGCTCATTATTACTATTTCATGAAAAGAAGAGATTATTCATGAATGTGTTAGATACATGATTGGGTTGCTTGGTAAATGGTTGATTGGATTTATGTTGTGTGAGTTAGGGTGATAAAAAGAGCTTGGCAAATAGCCTTGTTCTTGTCCACACGGGTAGGCTCACAGGCGTCTGTCTAGGCCGTGTGTGACACACGGTCAGCCCCATGGGTGTGTGACCAGGCCGTGTGTCCCCTGCATGTTAGTGTTGCAAGTCAGTGTCGACCACGGGCTAGATACACGGGCGTGTGCCTAGGCTGTGTGCCCCTTATGAGGTTGCTGACGTCATAAATAGAATACCCAGGTTTTCACACACGGGTGAGGACACAGGCGTGTCTTGGCCATGTGAGGGACACGGGTCATTGACACGGGCATGTATCCGGCCATGTGAAAACCCCTGTAGGTTCAGAATAAAAAATAAATGCCACACACGGGCGTGTGACCCTGTTTAGGCAAAAAAAATTAAGTGCGTGAAAGTTCCCAATTGAGTTCCGAAACCCTCCATTTGCACGTTTAAGGCCTCGTAGGCCCATTATGAGGATGTTTTGAATGTGGAGAAGAAGTTTTAAGTTGGAATGAAACCTTAAAGTCTAACATTGTATGTTCTAGTGAGTTAAGTCTGGTAATGCCTCGTACCCTATTCCGGTGTTGAATACGGGTAAGGGGTGTTACATTTAGTTGTATCAGAGCTATGGTGTAGTCGGTTCTCGGACTACTGTAGCGTGTGTAAGAGTCTAGCTATACATGCCATAAACGTACATTGATAGTGTGGTGACTTCTGACAACTCTAAACTTTATTTTTATATAGTAAATGGATTCCGACCGAGCGACTGCTGATGATGCTGCTAGTATTGCTCCGGCGCCTGCGCAAGGGACCACGCCTATAGAGAGTAGACCCGAGACTATGGGTCAAGGAGAAGAGGCTCGAGAAGCCTTTCTCCAAATGATAAGTAATTGGTACACGGAGTATGTACGAGCGAACCCTAATTCTCAACTTCCTCTACCCCCTCCTATACCTCAGCCAGTCCCCGTGGCTCCTCATGGTATAGATTTGGTGAGAATGACCAATCCTCCAGTCGATAAGATTCGGAAACAAGGGGCCGATGAATTTAGATCTAATATAGACGACAACCCTGAAAGGGCAGAGTTCTAGCTCGAGAACTCAGTGCAGGTATTTGATTAACTCTCCTGCACACCTGAGGAGAGCTTCAAGTGTGCCGTGTCATTGCTGAAGGACTCGGCATATTATTGGTGGAAAACGTTGACATCGGTGGTTCCAAGGGAAAGAGTGACGTGGGACTTCTTTTTGGAAGAGTTCCGAAAGAAGTATATAAGTCAGTGATTTGTTGACTAGAAACGGAAAGAATTCCTTGAATTGAAGCAAGGAAAAATGACTGTGGCAGAATATGAGCGCGAGTTTGTTAGGCTCAGCAAGTATGCACAAGAGAGTGTGTCTACAGAAGCTATCTTGTGCAAGAGATTTGAAGATAGGCTGAATAAGGATATCAAACTTCTAGTTGGGATTTTAGATTTGAAAGAATTTGTAGTGCTGGTTGATAGGGCATGCAAGGCTGAGGAGCTGAATAAGGAAAAGAGGAAAGCCATGAGTGAGGCCCGAGATGCGAGAAAGAGGCCAACGAGTAAATCGTTCCAAACTCATTCAAAGAGGTCCAAAGAAATGAATCCTCAAATGATTGCCTCAGTCGGGTATTCACATCGGGATCATGGTAATACATATTCGGGCTCGAGAGTTCGAGCCACCTCGATGGCCAACATGGGCAATCAAAGGTCTAATAAACCGGAGTGTCCAAATTATGGTAGGCAACACACTTGGGAGTGTTGGGGAAACAACTGAAATTGTTATAAGTGTGGTTCACCCGATCATTTTATTCGAAACTGTCCTGAGAGGGATGAGAAAGAAAGAAAGCAAGAAATAAGATCAAGCAATGTATCTTCGAGGGGTAGATCACAAAGGAACCCTAGAGGTGGGACTAGTAGTAGAGGTGCGCCTAGAGACTTTGCTGTGAGGTCGGAGGGTCGAGCACCTGCAAGGACTTATGCCATTTGCACTCGCGAAGAGGCATCATCTCTAGATGTGATAACGGGCACGTTTTCTCTCCATGATATTTCTGTTGTTGCTTTGATTGATCCGGGGTCTACCCATTCTTACATTTGCATGAAATTGGCATCTAGCATGAATATGATTGTTAAGTCTACGGAACTCGTGATAAAAGTGGCAAACTCATTAGGGAAACATATGCTAGTTGACAAGGTGTGTAGGAATTATCCTTTGATAATTAGAGGTCATTATTTTCCGGCAAATCTCATGTTGCTGCCGTTTGATGAATTTGACTTGATTCTTGGTATGGATTGGTTGACTGCTCATAATGTTTTAGTAAACTGTGGTAGTAAGTTTATTGAATTGAGATGTGTAAATGGAGATGTCATTCGGGTTGAATCAGGTAAATCAGATAGTTTTCCTGTAATGATTTCATATATGATAGCTGAGAAATACTTGAGAAAAGGGTATGAGTCCTATCTCGCCTTCGTTCTGAATACTCAAGATTCGGAGGTAAAGATTGAAATAGTACCGGTGGTATGCGAGTATCCAGATGTATTCCCAGAAGAATTACCAAGATTACCCCTAGTTAGAGAGGTCGAGTTTGGGATTGAGTTAGTTCAGGTATGGCATCTATTTTGGTTGCCCCGTATAGGATGGCACCATTAGAGTTGAAAGAATTAAAAGTTCAGTTGCAAGAGTTAACGGACAAGGGTTTTGCAAGACCAAGCTATTCACCGTGGGGTGCTTCGGTACTTTTTGTGAAGAAGAAAGATGGGTCTATGAGATTTTGCATAGACTACAGACAACTCAATAAGGTGACAGTGAAGAATAAGTATCCTTTGCCAATGATAGATGATTTGTTTGACCAACTGAAGGGAGCTACGGTGTTCTCTAAGATAGACTTAAGGTCTGGCTATTACCAGTTGAGGGTTAAGGAGCAAGATGTACTGAAAACTGCATTTCGGACGAGGTATGGCCATTATGAGTTTCTTGTCATGCCATTTGGCCTAACAAATGCTCCTGTGATTTTTATGGATCTAATGAAGCGCATCTTCTAACCGTATTTGGATAAGTTTGTGGTTGTTTTTATCGACGACATATTAATTTATTCCTTGGATGAGAGTGTGCATGCAGAGCACCTGAGAATTGTTTTACAGACTTTAAGAGACAAGTAGTTGTATGCTAAATTCAGCAAGAGTGGGTTTTGGCTCCGAGAGGTCAGATTTTTAGGACACATTGTGTCGGGTGATGGCATTAGAGTTGATCCGAGTAAGATCTCGGCTATTGTGGAGTGGAAACCACCGAGGAATGTATATGAGATTAGGAGCTTTTTGGGTTTAGCGGGGTATTACAGATGTTTCGTAAAGGGGTTCTCCATGATTGCTACCCCGATGATGAAACTGTTGCACAAGGATGTTAAATTTGAATGGACTGAGAAATGCCAACAGATCTTCGAGAGATTGAAAGCCTTGTTGACTGAGGCACCGATTTTAGTACAACCTGAGTCGGGAAAAGAGTTTGTGGTCTACAGCGATGCGTCATTAAATGGCCTTGGCTGTGTGTTGATGCAAGAGGGTAAAGTAGTAGCTTACGCCTCGAGACAATTAAAACCACATGAGAAAAATTATTCGACTCACGATTTGGAATTGACTGCGATCGTTTTCGCTTTGAAGATTTGGCATCATTATTTATATGGAGAGAAGTGTCGAATTTTCACTGATCACAAGAGTTTGAAGTACTTGATGGATCAAAAAGATTTGAATTTACGATAACGGCGGTGGCTCGAATTATTGAAGGACTATGAGTTAAAAATCGATTACCATCCAGGGAAAGCGAATGTGGTTGCGGATGCCTTGAGCAGAAAATCCCTGTATGCTTTGAGAGCTATGAGTATGAGCTGAGCGTTGTCTGATGATGGTGCTATATTGGCCGAGTTGAAGGCTAGACCGTCATTTATTCAACAGATTTGTGAAGCTCAAAAGAATGATAGTGAGATGCAAGCTAAGAGAGATCAGTGCGAATCGGGAAATGACTATGATTTTCGGGTGAGTTCAGATGGTTGTTTGATGTTTCATAACAGAGTTTGTGTACCTAAGGATGATGAGTTGATCCGAAAAATTTTACATGAAGCACACGGTGGTTGCTTGTCAGTACACTCGGGCAGTACGAAAATGTACAATGATTTGAAGCAATTGTATTTGTTGTCGGGTATGAAAAGAAACATCTTCGAGTTTGTTACAAGATGTTTAATTTGTCAACAAGTGAAAGCCGAGCATCAAGTACCCTCAGGATTACTTCAGCCGGTGATGGTTCTTGAGTGGAAATGGGATCGAATCACCATGGATTTTGTTACGGGTTTACCTAAGACTCTGAAAAAGAAAGATGTTGTGTGGGTTATTGTTGATAGATTAACAAAGCCGGCTTACTTTATACCGGTGTGTGTGGATTATTCACTTGATAAGTTGGCTGAGTTGTATATTGCTGAGGTGGTGAGATTGCATGGGGTGCCTATATCTATTATCTCGGATAGAGATCCAAGATTTACTTCGAGGTTTTGGAAGAATTTGCAAGAAGCCTTGGGTACAAGATTGAATTTCAGTACAACATTCCATCCACAAACCGATGGCCAGTCCGAAAGAGTGATTCAGGTTCTTGAGGATATGCTCAGATGTTGTGTGTTAGAGTTCGAAGATAGTTGGGAAAAATACCTACCTTTGGTTGAGTTTGCCTACAACAACAATTATCAGTCGAGTATACGAATGACACCGTACGAAGTTGTATATGGTCGCAAGTGTCGGACTCCTTTGTATTGGATAGAGCTCAGTGAGAAGCAGATTCACGGAGTTGATCTAGTTAGAGAAACCGAAGAGAAAGTGAAAGTGATCCGTGATAGTCTGAAAGCTGCCTCAGACAGACAAAAGTCATACGCAGATTTAAAAAGGAAAGAAATCGAGTTCCAGGTGGGCGATAATGTATTCTTGAAAGTATCCCCGTGGAAGAAAATATTGAGATTTGGTCGGAAAAGCAAATTGAGTCCACGATTCATAGGGCCGTATGAGGTTATAGAAAGGATTTGGCCAGTGGCCTACCGGTTGGCTTTGCCGATAGAGTTAGAGAGAATACACAACGTGTTTCATGTGTTGATGCTGCGACGGTATCGTTCTGATCCTTCACACGTGATCCCTCCAACAGAAATTGAGATACGACCGAACATGACTTATGAACAGGAACCGATTAAGCTTTTGGCTCGAGAGGTTAAACAGTTGAGGAATAAGAACATAGCCTTAGTGAAAGTGCTATGGATAAAGCACGGTATGGAAGAGGCTACGTGGGAACCGAAAGAAGCCATGAGAGAACAATACCCAAACCTTTTTACCGGTAAGATTTTTGGGGACGAAAATCTCTAAAAGGGGAGAGTTGTAACAGCCCGATTTTGGGGCTAGTCGGAACAGTGGTTTCGGGACCACTAATCCGAGGTTGAAGAACATTATTTTTGATATTATTTTATGTGTTATAGCATGTTTATAAGGATGCAGGAGAATTTTGGTGCTTTAATTTTAGCGATTGAATGCTTAATTTCGAAAAAGGACTGAATCCCATAAAGTGCGAAAGTTCTATTTTACAAGCTAGAAGTATTAAATAGTTAAGGAACTTTAAATTGAAGTTCTTGAATGTGAAATTAG
This sequence comes from Gossypium sturtianum, assembly GCA_025698515.1. Lineage (NCBI taxonomy): Eukaryota > Viridiplantae > Streptophyta > Magnoliopsida > Malvales > Malvaceae > Gossypium > Gossypium sturtianum. The sequence continues at coordinate 44,822,445 of CM046951.1, forward strand.
ACCTTCCTAATGTTGTTAGCCGGCCATAGGGGACAATAGACTCAAATTGGTCAAAATTGGGTGGGTTTGGTGGATTAAATTGAAGGAAATAAATAAAATAAGAAAAGATGATATCACCCATTTTTATTCATCTTCTTCCAACCGAAAATATCAGCTAAGGAAGGGTTTTGGAATCCAAAATTTTTTAGCAACTTCTCACCCTTGAAAGTAAATGATTTTGGTGGTTTTATTTGATAACTTTTGTACTTTTGGAACCCCCAAAGCTCAAGCTAGCTAAAGAGGGGACTATTTTATAGAATGGTTGAAAGTTTATGGATTTGCCTTGAAAGTGGTTATGAAGTTTGCTGAGTTTTTATGGAAGGAAATGAATGTTAGTAGGTTGAGGAACAACTCTTGCAAAAGGTGTTACCATGAAAACACCTAAATAGGACTTATTTGTAAAGGTTGTAAATGAGTAATAAACGCATGAAATAATTGATTTTGTGAGTTGTTGTCAGAGTAATAAATGTTCATCTAGGCTTGTTTAATGAGAAAATGTGATGAAAAATAATTTACGAGCCTAGGGGCAAAATCATAATTTTGCCAAAATATAAGGGCAAAATGGTAATTTTTTCCTAAGTAGAAATTTTGATGTATCATGATTTGTAATGTGATTGAATGAGTAGTTTTATTATTATAGATCAAGAAGAGCGCGGAAACAACCTTGACCGAGGAAAAGGCAAGGTTACGGACTAAATCGCCGATTAAAACATTTTGCACCGAGGTAAGTTTATGTGTAAACGATACGTCTTTAGTACATATGTCGTTACTTATTGGTACATTGTATGAATGAGACCATTTATGATTGAAATTGATAAATAGTGAATAATTCCCGTATGAACCTCGGAATAGATATGTAAGTGCGGAAAAATATCCGTAATTATTCTTCTGGTGGGCTGTGTGCGATACCACCTTATTACTTATTCACGATGTGTAACACCCCATACCCAGCCTAGTAGTTAGGCCCGAATCTGGCATGCCACATTGAGGTGCTTTTCGAAAACCAAGTTTTTTTGTAGAGAACCTTTATTGTGAATAAAATCCCAGTTACAACGGTTTATTACTAATATTATTCGAGATTTATTAATGAGTTATTACCCTCAAAACCTAGTTCGTTGCGGAAGCTTAATTTAAAACAATTGACTTATGAAAACGTGATATTTACAATTTTGTTGCGAAAGCATGGTGTTTTGAAAACAGATATTGTTTTGGGAAATCGCGATTCAATGTTTACCAGTTTTAAAATATAATAAGCTAAAAATCCCAAATTAAAAACAAGAATTTAAGAGAGGCCTTATTACAACCCAAATAGAAAACGATTTAAATAGAGTAGAATAAAATACTAAAATTTAAGCTGCTCGTAGTGTGGCCACCTCCGAGTCCTCCTGCATGTCGAACCACCTACTGAGGATTACCTAAGAAAAATTAAAAAGAGGGGGTGAGTTTACGAAAACTCAGTGTGTAATTCCCCTTACGAACAAAATCTGTAAGAACATGCATCAAAATGATTCGGGCCCAAGCCCATTAAAGTAACGGTGGCAATTGTGCATTAGCCCAAAATATCCTCGGTTGGGCCTTAACCCAAGTCAAATGTCACATGTCATACATATAAATCGGGGCCTAAGCCCATCTCAGTAATATAATCTGGATATGCAATACGTTAATGCCCATACCAACCCTACACTCCGTCTCCTGTCCAACCCTACACTCCTGTGGGGATTTAATCGACCCACCCATCCCTACACTCCTTATGTAGCACCGGTTGCGGCACTAACTTATCGGTGCAAAGATAGCCGCTCGGTGGCTAAAAAGCCTTCCGAGAGCGGTATTACAATTGGCACAAAGCCATCGGTGGATCAGATTATATTTGGCACATAGCCATCGATGGTAATATAATCGGCACACACACCTTGGGTAAATATGATCGACACACGAGTCATCGATATATAAGTTAGGCACATAGCCACGGTAAATACGATTGGCACAAAGCCATAATATCGGCACAAAGCCTTCGGTATTGGCAGAAAGCCCATAATTACGGCACGAAGCCATATTAATGGCACACAGCCCTTAGTAACATTATCGGTGCAGTATGGCTGCTCGGTGGCTAAAAAGCCTGCGGTTGCTATAAAGCCTTCGGTGGATCCACAGTCGTCAAGCGACCATGCGATCCTATTAGCACTTCCTCCGTATTAATAATCCCAACCCCATGCAATATGTCGTGTATGTCATGCTCAATCATTACACGTGTATGCAAAATGGCCATGCTCAGTAACAATTATTTAAACATGTAATAAAGCATATCAGTCATACAACCACAGTCAAATTAGTCCACTCATTGCACAAGTCGATCATTTACCTACAATGGCAAATTAGTCATTTTACCCTATAAGGGTATTTTGGTAATTCTACCCTACAGGGTTAGTTCGGTAATTCTACTCATAACCAATCCATGTATGCAACGCATCTCAAACATAATCAATCATACAATTAACACATACAACGCTAGTACTACCACAAGGGTACAACGGTCATTTTGTCGTTTAGGGGTAAAACGGTAATTTCACAAACCGAAGGTATTTCAGTAATTTCGCAAATCAAGGGTATTTCCGTAATTTTACAAATCGGGGGTATTTCGGTAATTTTGTAAATCGAGGGTATTTCAGTAATTTCACAAACCAGGGGTATTTCGATAATTTTACAAATCGGGGGTATTTCTGTAATTTTGCAAACCAAAAGTATTTCCGTAATTTTGCAAACCAAGGGTATTTCAGTAATTTTGTAAACCAAGGGTATTTCAGTAATTTCGCAAATCGGGGGTATTTTGCTAATTTCGTAAATCGGGGGTATTTCGATAATTTTGCTAACCGGGGGTATTTCAATAATTTCGCTAACCGGGGGTACTTTGGTAATTTTTCAAATCGAGATATTTTAGTAATTAGCCGATTCACATATATGAGATTCACATAGACCAGTTCACTATATACTACACCATCATACATTTTATTCAATTGGGCCCACGAGCCCATTAGGCCCACTTCGGCCCATCGTGGCCCAAGCAGCCTCAACCCACAAGAATACTACTGATGGCCTCAACTATCGCGTCGAAGCCCCACATGTGCGTTCGCACGCTCGTGTGCCTACTATTGCCGTGATCGGCACTTCGGCATTTGCCGCTCTACAACTAGAGTATAGAGAGTTACACACCGATAGGAATCGGTGCTAATCCGCGCTCGACCACTCCCGTGCCCAAACGCCTCCAAGGTATCCTTCCTCCTATCATAGAATGCTCTATATATAGCTAGCTTCTCACCTTCCTTCTTTGTATCTTTCCGATGTAGGATCCCTTCACAAGAGAATTTAAATCCAACTCAAACTCTTGCCGCCCAATTCGCAAAATAAATACTCCTTGTTTTTCATGAGATTCGAACCCAGGCTCCCTTCAATAGTTCAACATGCCACTTGCCACCAAGCCACAAGCTCCTCTTGTGTCTTAAACCATGCGCAACTAAATATAAATCTATAGCCAAATTCAAAAGTCCATTTAAAAAAAAAAAAAACCAAAATGCAAGAGCCAAGACTTGAACCTTGGACCTCCTTCCTTCCCTGTGGCGTCACTCCCTTGCCTCTAAATGGCGTCACTTTTCCACTACACCACACCTCCACTTGTGTCATTTTTCTCCACATTTTATTCTTAAAGCCTACCTACCAACTCCCAGGGTTTTTTTCACCTAAAACCAAAATTTTCCTAAAGCTCAAGTTTAATCCCGGGACTTCATAGAAGCCCCTTAACCTTCCAAAATCACAAACCTAATAGGTCCAACAATCCGTTCTCTTGTTCTCAAAAAATTTAAACGCTACTACGCCCAAGGCCCATTGGGCCCAATTCTCCTAGGCCCAATTTCGGGATGTTACAAATCTACCCCCTTAAAAAAATTTCGTCCCCGAAATTTCCAACTAACAGGGTAGTCGTGTAACAACTACCCCACTACGCTACCGCTGCGTACTCTGATTCTAATATCCTTATCACATTTTAACTAGAATTTGGAACTCCCTATACATACTCAAAACACCTAACCATTAAAGCAGACAGATATCTTATACGCAACCAATTTCTATATCCAAACATCACATCCAAATAAAACACATACAAAATAAATACCAAAAATACAGTCATTACAGCACATAACAGAGTATAAGGTCAGGAAACTTACAGATTCGACGCCGGAGACTCGGTGTACCACACTTTCAAAAATCGATCAATACAAATTCAGAACTTTAAATATTTTCAAGCCTTTTTGAAACAATACTTTCAGTAATTCAATTTTGAAAACCCAATCCACAGCCGAGTTTTGCAACCTAGGCTCTGATACCACTAAATGTAACACCCCATACCCGGCCTAGTAGTTAGGCCCGAATCTGGCGTGCCACATTGAGGTGCTTTTTGAAAACCAAGTTTTTTGTAGAGAACCTTTATTGTGAATAAAATCCGATTATAACGGTTTATTACTAATATTATTCGAGATTTATTAATGAGTTATTACCCTCAAAACCTAGTTCGTTGCGGAAGCTTAATTTAAAACAATTGACTTATGAAAACGTGATATTTACAATTTTGTTGCGAAAGCGTGGTGTTTTGAAAATAGATATTGTTTTGGAAAATCGCGATTCAATGTTTAGCAGTTTTAAAATATAATAAGCTAAAAATCCCAAATTAAAAACAAGAATTTAAGAGAGGCCTTATTACAATCCAAATAGAAAACGATTTAAATAGAGTAGAATAAAATACTAAAATTCAAGCTGCTCGTAGTGTGGCCACCTCCGAGTCCTCCTACACGTCGAACCGCCTACTGAGGATTACCTAAGAAAAATTAAAAAGAGGGGGTGAGTTTACGAAAACTCAGTGTGTAATTCCCCTTACGAACAAAATCTGTAAGAACATGCATCAAAACAATTCGGGCCCAAGCCTATTAAAGTAACGGTGGCAATTGGGCATTAGCCCAAAATAGCCTCGGTTGGGCCTTAACCCAAGTCAAATGTCACATGTCATACATATAAATTGGGGCCTAAGCCCATCTCAGTAATATAATCCAGATATGCAATGCGTTAATGCCCATACCAACCCCTCGCACTGCCTCCGTCCAACCCTACACTCTTGTGGGGATTTAATCGACCCATCCATCCCTACACTCCTTATGTAGCACCGGTTGCAAAGACTAACTTATCGGTGCAAAGATAGCCGCCTCGGTGGCTAAAAAGCCTTCGATGAGCGGTATTACAATTGGCACAAAGCCATCGTTGGATCAGATTATATTTGGCACATAGCCATCATCGATGGTAATATAATCGACACACCTTGGATAAATATGATCGACTACGAGTCATCGATATATAAGTTAGGCACATAGCCCACGGTAGAATACGATTGGCACAAAGCCATAAATCGACACAGAGCCTTCGGATTGACAGAAGCCCATAATTACGCACGAAGCCACATTAATGGCACATGACCCTCGGTAACATTATCGGTGCAAAGCATGGTCGCTCGGTGGCTAAAAAACACTGCGGTGGCTATAAAGCCTTCTGGTGGATCCACGATGCGTCAAGCGCGACCATGCGATCCTATTAGCACTTCCTCCGTATTAAAAATCCCAACCCCATGTAATATGTCGTGTATGTCATGCTCAATCATTACACGTGTATGCAAAATGGCCATGCTTAGTAACATTTATTTAAACATGTAATAAAGCATATCAGTCATACAACCACAGTCAAATTAGTCCACTCATTGCACAAGTCGATCATTTACCTACAAGGGCAAATCAGTCATTTTACCCTATAAGGGTATTTTGGTAATTCTACCCTACAGGGGTAGTTCGGTAATTCTACTCATAACCAATCTATGTATGCAACGTATCTCAAACATAATCAATCATACAATTAACACATACAACGCTAGTACTACCACGAGGGTACAACAGTCATTTTGTCGTTTAGGGGTAAAACGGTAATTTCGCAAACCGAAGGTATTTCAGTAATTTTGCAAATCGGGGTATTTCCGTAATTTTGTAAATCGGGGGTATTTCGGTAATTTTGTAAATCGGGGGTATTTCGGTAATTTTGTAAATCGAGGGTATTTCGGTAATTTCACAAATCGGGGATATTTCGATAATTTTACAAACTGAGGGTATTTTTGTAATTTTGCAAACCAAGAGTATTTTCGTAATTTTGCAAACCAAGGGTATTTCAGTAATTTTGTAAACCAAGGGTATTTTAGTAATTTCACAAATCGGGGGTATTTCGCTAATTTTGCAAACCGGGGGTATTTCGATAATTTTGCTAACCGGGGGTATTTCGATAATTTCGCTAACCGGGGGTACTTTGGTAATTTCGCAAATCAGGGTATTTCAGTAATTAGCCGATTCACAGATATGAGATTTACATAGACCAGTTCACTATATACTACACCATCATACATTTTATTCAATTGGGCCCACGGACCCATTGGGCCTGGGCCGCCTATCGTGGCCTTCGCACCTCAACCCACAAGAATACTACTTCGATGGCCTCAACTATCGCGTCGAAGTTCCCACACGCAAGCGCTCGCACGCTCGTGTGGCTACTATTGCCGTGATCGCACGCCGGCATTTGCCGCCTACAACTAGAGTAGAGAGAGTTACACACCGATAGGAATCGGTGCTAATCCGCGCCCGACCATCACAAGCAGCCCAAACGCCTCCAAGGTATCCTTCCTCCTATCATAGAATGCTCTATATATAGCTAGCTTCTCACCTTCCTTCTTTGTATCTTTCCGATGTGGGATCCCTTCGTCAGTAGAATTTAAATCCAACTCAAACTCTTGCCGTCCAATTCGCAAAATAAATACTCCATTGCTTTTCATGGGATTCGAACCCAGGCTCCCTTCAATAGTTCAACATGCCACTTGCCACCAAGCCACAAGCTCCTCTTGTGTCTTAAACCATGCGCAACTAAATATAAATCTATAGCCAAATTCTAAAGTCCATTTAAAAAGTAAACCAAAATGCAAGAGCCAAGACTTGAACCTTGGACCTCCTTCCTTCCCTGTGGCGTCACTCCCTTGCCTCTAAGTGGCGTCACTTTGCCACTAGACCACACCTCCACTTTTGTCATTTTTCTCCACATTTTATTCTTAAAGCCTACCTACCAACTCCCAGGGTTTTTTTCACCTAAAACCAAAATTTTCCTAAAGCTCAAGTTTAATCTCGGGACTTCATAGAAGCCCCCTAACCTTCCAAAATCACTCACCTAATAGGTCCAACAAGCCGTTCTCTTGTTCTCAAAAATTTTAAACGCTACTACGCCTAAGGCCCATTGGGCCCAATTCTCATAGGCCCAATTTCGGGATGTTACACGATGGGCTGTGTGGGATACCATCGTTTATATTTTCATTTGGTGGGCTATGTGTGAAACCACCGTAAATATTCTTGTTGGTGGGCTAAGTCCGATACCACCCTATTATTGATTAATGGTGGGCTGTGTGCAAAACCACCGGGTACTTAGTATTATTCCGAGGGGTTCCTCGAGAATTTGTATAAGTGAATGTTTCATGTTGCTTTGTGGTGTTGAGTGCAGGGAATGGGTACAGGTGAATGTAAGCAATATAATTGTTATATGGTTGGAATGTGGTAAGCAATTAAATGAGTAAGCATGATTATGGAAATGTGAATTGTTCTTGCTTAGTATGTGATGTTATTGATTGATTAGCATATGTTATGATGCTTATTATTTACATGTAAATTTACTAAGCTTAAAGCTTACTCCCCTTCTTTTCCCTTGTTTTATAGTGTCAAAGAGCCAGTTCGGGATACGAAGATAACCGGAAGATCATCCACACTATCAACTCATCTCAGTATATTTAGACTTAGCATTTTTAGTATGGCATGTATAGGGGCTAGGCTTAGTGAAATGTTTTGTTGTCATGGCCAAATATGTTGGCTCTTTTAATGATGAACTCTTGTGTATATTGCCATAGTTGATGGCTCATTATTACTATTTCATGAAAAGAAGAGATTATTCATGAATGTGTTAGATGCATGATTGGGTTGTTTGGTAAATGGTTGATTGGATTTATGTTGTGTGAGTTAGGGTGATAAAAAGAGCTTGGCAAATAGCCTTGTTCTTGTCCACACGGGTAGGCACACAGGCGTGTGTCTAGGCCGTGTGTGACACACGGTCAGCCCCATGGGTGTGTGACCAGGCCGTGTGTCCCCTACATGTTAGTGTTGTAAGTCAGTGTCAACCACGGGCTAGACACACGGGCGTGTGCCTAGGCCGTGTGCCCCTTATGAGGTTGCTGACGTCATAAATAGAACACCCAAGTTTTCACATACGGGTGAGGACATGGGCTTGTCTAGGCCTTGTGAGGGACACGGGTCATTGACACGAGCGTGTGTCCGGCCGTGTGAAAACCTCTGTAGGTTCGAAATGAAAAATAAATCCCACACGGGCGTGTCCCATTTCACACGGGCGTGTGGCCCTGCTTAGGCAAAAAAATTTAAGTGCATGAAAGTTCCCAGTTGAGTTCTGAAACCCTCCGTTTGCACGTTTAAGGCCTCGTAGGCCCATTATGAGGATGTTTTGAATGTGGATAAGAAGTTTTAAGTTGGAATGAAACCTTAAAGTCTAACGTTGCATGTTCCAGTGAGTTAAGTCTGGTAATGCCTCGTACCCTATTCCGGTGTTGAATACGGGTAAGGGGTGTTACAGAGTCATAACATGATGCGACCGGGTTCGCATCATACCCTCCCTCTTGAAGACGATTTGTCCTCAAATCGGGCTATTTACTCGTAAAAAATCTTTCAAGGTCAAGAATCTTTTTGTTCATGAACCTGACAGATTCATTTCACAAAACTTGAGAACCACAGATGGCTCGGAAAGAAAGTAGGTCATTTGCATGCCCTCCTTCTTTAGGAGGGTACCACTTCACATCGTCGCCTACAAAAGAATAAAACAAATTAGTGACACGATGAAGGTTAAACACAAAAGAACTTTCCAAAATTTTATTCACAACTTAAACATATAAACCAATGCCGGGATCAAAAATAGAAATGAGTAGAATATTGGAAAATATCCCATTATCCAACTTGCCCCTTAATATCCCATTAACCAACTTGCCCCTTAGCTACGCCCTGTGTTGGACACAATGCTTCAATGAAAATGAAGAGTCGCAGTAACATAGCTTGTGCTAGTGATTAAACTTGATAGATTGTGAATAAAAAATTTGCATGCCTAAATCTTCATGATTCGCATCCGACACAGAAGATGTCTGCCACAGTGTGCAACCCTATCATCATCAGTCTATCTTCCTTTTCTCCGGTAGTAACATTCACTCTGAGAAACAATGAGAGATGAAAAGTACATATAAAAGCGAGCATTAATTTACAGTTAACTCGGAATCTCATGCCAGTGGGATGTCCATAAAGTCCATCCTGGAAATAAAATCCGTGTTAGTTCACCGTTTAGCCCATTAAAATAAAATACCTGCAATCCCCTTCCTATCATTCGTTTCTCCTACTCTATTAAAGGCTATTTCCTTGCTCTAAGTGAACAAAATAACTTACTAGAATCGACACTGAATTCAACAAGCAAAATTTTTCCTCATCCGTAAAGCAAGAGTTTGACAATCAAGCCGACACCATATAGCATAGGCATGTATTAGTTAGAGTTGTTGTCCTGTTCGGAGTAATTCTAGACAGATTTGGAGCTAACACATGCTAACAAGGTGCCTAAAATCGAGAAAACTTACACCTTACTGAAGAGATATGCTTTCCCATGGCGGCAATGGAAGGACTGAATAAAAGAACCAAAGCCAAAACACATAGTTAGAAACCGTGCTTATAAGAGAACCAGAACCAATTCAAACACCATGAAAAATCTTTAACACCAATGTGAATGTGCTAGAGAAAATAACACCTATATGAATATGATCTAACATTCATACTCGATGATATTGTAAATGCAAACGAAGGACATACCAGCACAAAAGGTATAACATTTCCATCCAACAGGTTTAATCACTAGCACAAGCTATGTTACTGCGACTCTTCATTTTCATTGAAGCATTGTGTCCAACACAGGGCGTAGCTAAGGGGCAAGTTGGTTAATGGGATATTATCAATTCGGAAATCAAAATTTTAATTGTGAATAAAAAATCTTTCAAGGTCACGAATCTTTTTGTTCATGAACTTGACAGATTCGTTTCATAAAACTTGAAAACCACAAATGGCTCGGAAAGAAAGTAGGTCATTTGCATCCCCTCCTTCTTTAGGAGGGTACCACTTCAAATCGTCACCTACAAAAGAATAAAACAAATTAGTGACACGATGAAGGTTAAACACAAAAGAACTTTCCGAAATTTTATTCACAACTTCAACATATAAACCAATGCCGGGATCAAAAATAGAAATGAGTATTAGCTAAGGGGCAAGTTGGGCAACTTGAACCAGATTCACAAAGTATACGAAGGTTATAGTCTCGGAAATCAAAATTCCATGGTTCAAATCCCTTGAACGATGATATAGAATAATGTTCACCAGGATCAAAGACAAGGTTTTTGCTTACCATTTCACTTTGACATAAAAATTTCTTGGCTGGCAACATGATAGGAACACGAAGTAGACTAAAGTCATAAGCATGCAAAACATGTTCGAATCCCTTAAACCATAGCATAGAACAACCTCCGGAATCAAAAAGTTGATTTTGACTTTGCATGGTAGCAAAATTCACATACTCTATTTTTGAACATAATGATAAAACATCAAACAAGCAAAGATTGTTCTCACATTTATTCACATAGAATTTATGTTGCTCACCTTCGCTTAACATCAACTTATGAAAACATGATCCAGGCTTAAAAACATGGTTTTGATCTCTTGTTCCACCACTCAACAAAAATTTCGTTTTCACCAAGAACTCACACATGCCAAGCAAACAAGATTTAGGCATACAGACATTCGAACAATTAAACCTCTCAAATCTCATTCGATTAGGCATGCAAATACATGAAGATTTCGCACAGAAATGTGAAGATTTCATATTAGCATCACAAGCAAATGGATTAAACATCTTACACGAAAACTCGTTATCACATATGATCAAGTTTTGTTTATTACAATTTGATTTAACTTTAGAAAACAGAATTACCAACACAAAACCTATCATAAGAAAATTTCTTCATGCCACTACTTAAAACAAAATTACTAACAACAACCAGAGAATGACAATTAACTAATTTAAAGTGAGGAGATCGTTTGAAAATGAAATCATCAGTAATTTTATCAACAACATTCAAGTTGAATTTTTTCGACTCAATTGCTAAGGATTCCGTATCATGCTTACCTTCACGCACTTGCAGATTGGTTTCATTGGTGATCTTACCTTTTTCGAACAATCAGAATCGTCTTTCATCGGAAAGGTATTGAAGTTGGAACTTGTCAATTGACTCTTTGGTGACCTGAAAAGAAGAAAATTTACACGGCAAACTTGCAAAAGGGTTAGTTAGGACATTCCTCGCTTTTGCTCGATTACTTTCTCCTTTTACACTCGTCTCTTTCTCAAACTCGTTTCCAAACTCTCTCTCTTTTTCCATGGTATCTTTTATTTTTGAAAACTCACTCTCACTTGTTTCTCTCACACCATCTTTTATTTCTTCAATCTCACTCTTTTTTTCAATTTTCTTTTCTTACTCACAAACTTTTTCATTTTCAATCTCTTTTTCTTTTTGCTTTCTTTCATTCTCTTTTTCTTTTTCGATTTCCTTTTCTTTCATTTCTTTTTTTCTTCTCTCAATTTCATTCCATATTCGCTCATTCTCTCTTATTAACATTTCTTGTCTCTCTTTTCATTTAAGTTCATTTTCTCTCTTCCTTTCATTACAAGATGGCAATATTACGAAAGAATTAGAACGAGATGATTTCCGTAGGGTATGAATGAAATGATTTACGTACGAGTCACGTTCACCTCTTCGTGATTGATTCTTCGTGGATGAATACTTTGGTGTACTTGAAGAGATACTTGTACCTTCACGTTCGTCACTGTAGAAGGCTTCAAATTCGTAGCTTGCTTTACTTCGTCTTGATTTCTTCATCATATAAGAATCATGGTATGGTTCTCTTCTTGAATAGTCATTGGATGTGTGTCTCCATGATGATCTTGTCTCCGTCCCTCGACTTGGTGAAATTTGCTCACATTGGACTCGTTCATTCAATCGGGCCACCTGCTCTCATATTGGCTTTAGACGTGTTTTGATCATTTGGCCCACCTCGTGGATAAGTACTTGATACACTGGTTCGGACAAAACATCACCATCACCAACAATCTTTTCAGAACTTTGAGACATAATGTTTAACTCATAACAATCCTCACAATTTCGCTTAAAAAGAAAATTCACACACTTTTAGGCTTTTATTCACTCGAATAGTCTCACCTCACTCTTGCCTTTTTCCACTCAATTCGCTCTCTAAGTTCTCAATTGAATTCCTTAGACGAATCAACAATCTTTGTGGAGTCGACATCAAAACTTGATGTGAAGGCGGGAGTAATTGTTGGGACAAACAGGTAGGCTAGAAAACAAATTTGGAGTGGTTTAAAGTGTGGTCGAATGGTTAGAGTAGTGAATGATATGGTTCGGACAATAAGAACACTTGCAAGCTAGCTTCCTCTTCTTCTTCTTTTTTTCACAATTTATACTTGAAATATATATATTTTCTCCTTTTTTTACATGATTTTTTTTGAATTTTTTTAACTAACTACAACCTGGGATAGCTAAAAACGTCAATACTTACTTAATTTTTACTAGCTCTGATACCAAACGATACGATCTCGCCTCGAGAATGATTCGAGTCGATTAAATTGCCCCATCATAAAATTAAGAAGTATGAGTTGTGGTTTCAAGTTGGGTTGTAAAAGAACAAGTTGACTGGAAACAAGAAAAGATTTAAGTGTTTAAAAGATGGATAGGGTAGGTTCGTTTTCAAGGCTGAAGAAAGAACTGATATTATATGCAATATCGACCCAAATCTTATGTTAGCTCGAAATGAAAAAGATAGTTAATCATGACCCACTATCTATGAGAGATAGGAACCAACGATATAAGATTGAACGCCACACTTTGGTAAAGTGATAAGTTCGAAATTGACAGGATTGACGCCACAAGAACGTCTTGATAAGTCAATGGAGTCAAGAGAGAGCAAAGGGAGTTGAAACATTCACCAATGAATAAAAGTTCATAATTGATCAAAAGTTTAAAATTGAGTAACCTTCAAATGATTACAAAAACAACAATTTATAGGCTGAATATGTTCCAGCCAAATGGACTCAAAGCAATCAGCTTAATTACACTTAATTGAACTCAAATGGCTGTTGAAATAACCAAAAAGTCATTTGGAAGCTTCTATGCATAGGTGACACCAATGGGCAGGTTGTTTAGTCTTCCAATTCAGCTAATAATTGGCACTAATGAGCTGAAATGAGTTTGTTCCATGTTTGATCAGCTGAAGACATTATGAGCAGCCTTTAATTCCTCCTTGGGCAGCCAAATAAGCAGTAGCCAAATTAATGGCAGTTTAAGCTTACGAACAGCCCAAATGTGTGAAAACTTGGATTCAATCGGCCTCCAAGTGTGAACCAACGAATTTTAAAAGCTTCCATGGTGTGAAATCATTTTGTTAGCTGAATGGACTAATTTGAATGTCTATCTGTCCATTGAACTCCACGAACAAACTTTTGGAGAAGCTCAAAACAACACCTGAATTATTTCCACTTAATGCTCCAGCCAAATACATGCTCCTCTTTAATGCCGTTCCATGCACTTGAGCTAGCTGAAATCAGGTTGTGTGAACACCTTTAAGCACCAAATAAATTCGGTTAAGGCACTTTCAATAGCTCAATTTAAGTTGTACAAACTTAGGACATTTTAAATAGCTATAGGAGCTAAGACATATTAAATGGCTGTAGTAAACAAAGCATATTTAATTACTTAGACATATTAATGCCGAATATTCATAGACATGTTAATTAGCTTAAGACACATTTAATTACTTAAACTAAATATTATTCAAATTTATTCCAGCAAATTGATGCACAAGCTAAAACCGAATAATATTGAGCTCAATGAGCTTGGATGCGCTATGAATGAGCTGAATGAGCTTGTAGCAAATTGCATAGAACACCTAAATCGGACTTCTTTGATTGTTTGATTTTTCCAGCAATGGTTTCCAACCCAAACTTGCTTAATTAAGGCCTGCACAAAAATTAACAAATTAAAATTAAGCTTCATTTTGCACTTAGGCCCCTCGAGCTTAGGCCATTCTCGGTGGCGTCGAGTTGAGTCATAACATGATGCGACCAGGTTCACATAATGACATAAGGTTAATTTATTACACACAAACTTACCTCGGTATCAAAATTTGTATAATTGTTCGATTTAGTCCACCTCTTTATTCTTTCCTCAGTTTCGGTCCGGGCTTCGTGTTTCTTGATCTATAAGGACAATTTCACTCTTTTAATGATCACATTGACTAAATCGAACCATGAATCATACTTTGGCAAAATTATTATTTTGCCCCTATAGTTTCTTATATTTACAAAATGGTCCCTAGGCTCGTATATTGAAATACACTTATTTCTTTGGTTACCCAAGCCTAGCCGAATATTTATTGAGCTCATAACATCTCACACTTTCCTTCAAAACTGATTTTTTTTACTACATATTTTATCACTTTTTCAATTAGGTCATTTTTATGAATTTTCCATGAAAATCACTTAGAAAAAGATGCTTATCATACATCAAACTTTCATATTCTTCCACTAAACATCAAAATACATGCATGTCATGCATGAGTAAATTTTTGAACATGAACCTTAGCTCAAAATATAGCTAGAAATAGCTAAATCGAGCTACAAGGATCTTAAAAATACAAAGAACATTAAAAACGGGGCTAGGAGGTACTTACAATCAAGCTTGAAAGTTGAAGAAACCCTAGCTATGGTGTCCTTGAGAATTTCGGCTAGCATAGAGAAGATGGACATGAATTTTGACTTCTTTTTCCCTTTTAATTAACTTATTAACAAAATGACCAAATTGCCCTTAAGGCCCCTTTCTTGAGATTTTTCCTTCCCATGTCTATTATTGTCCATCATAAGTTATAATGGTCTAATTGCTAAATAAGGACCTCTAATAAATTTTCTATTGCTTTCTCATACTTGAGTCTTCTAGAATCTCATATTTTTCAATCTTTGCAATTTAGTCCTAATGAATAAATTGATCACTAAATTATAAAATTTCTTCATGAAAATTTCACATAATCATGCAAACATGTTATAGACCTCATAAAAACCATAAAACACATATTTCTACCTCGGATTTGTTGTCTCACAACCACTATTCCGACTAGACCCTAAATCAGGATGTTACAATTGTCCCCCCTTAGGGATTTTCGTCCCCGAAAATCTTACCGGTAAAAAGGTTGGGATATTGGTTTCTCATAGCCTCCTCAGGCTCCCATGTAGCCTCTTCTACCCCATGTCTTTTCCATAGTACTTTCACAAGGGAAATACTTTTATTTCTTAACTGTTTGACTTCTTGAGCCAAAATCTTAACCGGCTCTTCACCATAAGTCATGTCCGGTTGAATTTCTACCTCTGTTGGTACAATCACATGTGAAGGGTCTGATCGGTAGCAACGTAACATAGACACGTGAAACACATCATGAATCTTTTCCAGCTCAGATGGCATTGCCAAACGATAGGTACCGGTACTATCCTCTCGGTAATCTCAGACGGTCTGATAAAGCGCAGACTCAACTTGCCTTTCCGGCTAAATCTGAGAACTTTCTTCCATGGTGATACTTTCAAAAATACCTTATCACCAACTTGAAACTCAATCTCTTTTCGTTTCAAATCCGCGTAGGACTTTTGTCTATCTGAGGCAGCTTTTAGCCAATCACGAATCACTCTTACTTTCTCTTCAGTTTTTCTGACTAAATCAACCCCGTGAATCTGATTCTCTCTGAGTTCAGTCCAATACAGGGGTGTTGGGCACTTATGCCCATATAATGCCTCATAAGGCGCCATTTTCAAGCTCGATTGAAAACTGTTATTGTAGGCAAATTCCACTAAAGGTAAGTACTTTTCCCAATTACCTTGAAATTCTAAAACACAACATCGAAGCATGTCTTCAAGTATTTGTATTATCCTCTCCGACTGTCCGTCGGTTTGCGGATGGAAAGCTGTACTAAAATTCAACTTTGTGCCCAAGGCTTCTTGTAACTTTTTCCAAAATCGTGATGTGAATCTCGGATCTCTATCCGAAATAATCGACAATGGCACTCCGTGATGTAACACCCCTAACCCGTAAACATCGCCGGAATAGGGTTAAGAGGCATTCCCTAACATTTCGAAACATTTAAATTCATTTCACATCAAAACATAGCAATTCACATTCATAAAGTCCCTTAATCGTAGACCTTAAACACGTGTTAGAAAGGGGTCGGGACTAAACTGAACACATAATTTTTTTTTGAAAATCAAACATTTTTCAAAGCTACAGAGGTCACACGCCCGTGTGGGTAGGCCGTGTGCCTCACACGGCCTCGGACACGCTCGTGTGTCCAAGCCATGGAAAAATAGGGCATACATACTGACTTGTCCACACGGCCTGAGACACGCTCGTGTGCCTCACCCGTGGTCGACACTGACTTGCACCATACGGCCAATCACACGTCCGTGTGTCTATCCCGTGTACGAGCCTGACTTGTTTCAATTTGCTCACTCGAAGGACACGGTCGAGCCACACGCCCATGTGCTCAATCGTATGGGAAATTATAAGCCATTTGCAAGGCCAAATTGCCACCCACACTTGAGATTACCTATAAGCATCAAACCATATACGTAACACCCCATACCCAAGTCCGAGGCTGAGACTGGATACGAGACATTACCATACTTGAACTTAAGGAAAACATGTACTTACGGGCTTTAAAATTTTGTTTCAAAATAGAAACTTCTCTTTCTAAGTCAAAACATACGTTTCATGGGCCTACGAGGCCTTAAACACCTATTCGGAAACTTTCGGAACTCAATCGGGAACTTTTCCTCGAAACAGGGGTCACACGTCCATGCGACTTGGGACATGCCCGTGTACCCCTAAGACATGCCCGTGTCTTCCACCCATGGTCGACACTGACTAATTTCACACGGCCTTGACACACCCGTGGCTTCGGCCCATGTGCTAAACTTTGGCATTCTGACTTATCCACACGGTCCATACACACGCCCGTGTACCTCAGCCGTGTGGTAATTCAATTTACCAGTGCAAGGTGCAGACTTCACACGGCCAGGGCACACGCCCATGTGCTAACCGTGTGTCACACACGGCCTATACATACGGCCGTGTGATTAGCCCGTGGTCTATTCTAACTTAAAACACTAATGTGCAGGGGACACACGGCTCAGACAAACGCCCGAGTGTCTATCCGTGTGGGCACCTAGAGGCTATCTTCCAAGCCAATTGCCACCCTGATATCAAGATCAATCCAATACTCAATTCAATAACTCAAGTATTACATCTAACATGAACAAGGGTGCATACTTCATTGATAGATAAAAACATACATACTTAATCATTCATGACCCATCTCTTTGGCCATATACAAAAAGAATACTAAGCTTGATAGCCAACACTTTGGCTAATTCTAAAACATAACTCAAAATGAAATGCTTCCTATACATGCCATACTTAATATAAACAACTTGGCTATACCAAAATAGCAATTGATAGTGTGATCTGAGCTCCGATAACGATGATCCACGAGATTAGCTTGGCGGGACTACATGGAAAGAAAGAATTAAAGACGTAAGCATTTCGCTTAGTAAGTTTGCATGTAATGCATATAAAAACATATATAAATATATTTACTTAACATACTCATTCATCATAAGCAAAGGCATTGCTAAGTTCACATGCTTGAGCTTACTTACTCTTAGTGATTCTTACACTTATCATGGTACTTACTAGTCTCATGCTTGTAAGGTAAACAAAGTACCTGTATCACTTAATCATATAGATTAGCATACTTTGATAATGTAAGAATAATCTTAACTTCATCATTCATAACATGAATAATAATCTTAGTTAACTTCAACTAGCATACTTTGATGATAGCTTTACTTGCTTAACTTTCTTGCTTTCTCATTTATTCTTTACTCTTTTGCCTAAGGATTTACTATGAATAACCGAGGATACTGAATCTCATCTCACATATATCTCGATGCCAAAGCCATACCCTAGATATGGTCTTACATGGGATCTCTCAACTTGGTATCGATGCCATATCTTGACATGGACTTACACAAAGTCTTACTTATATGTTCCCTTGGGAACTTACCATTGCCATGTCTTGACATGGTCTTATTTGGTATCTTTACTCGTGAGCTGGTCAATGTCGAGCCTTGGCTTGGACTTACATGAAATTTCTATCTCATGATAACTTTTCAATGCCAAGACTTGTCTTGGACTTACATGACATCTTTGCTTGGAGACTCACCAATGCCATGCCTTGGCTTGGACTTATATGGGTCTTCATCTCATAATAACTCTTCAATGCCAAGACTTGTCTTGGTCTTAAATGATAACTTGCTTGATTGCTGATGCCATGCCTTGGCTTGGTCTTATACGGACTTTCTTGTCTCATGTGATAGATCGAGTATCCTAAGTAATTCAACTTCAATCGGGACTTTCTCATGCTTAATCTCATTGATTTCTTTGTTAACATAGCATTAAAATTTTTCATGGTAATATTGTACATTATACTAAGCAATTCAATGATATTAATCATAAAGCTTAGAAATCATACAAACTTACCTCAATGTACAAAATATAGGTAGATATGCAATTTAGTCCTCCACTTTATTCTTGCCTCGGTTTCAGTCCAGGCTTCATTTTTCTTGATCTATAATAATAATTTAGCTCATTTAATTCTCACATTGACTAAATTGACTCTTAACTCATACTTTGGCAAAATTACTATTTCACCCCTAAACTTTCTCATAATTACACTTTTGCCCCAAGGCTCGTAAAGTGATTTTCATTCAACTTTCTAATACTTCATGCTTACCTGATTAATAGTCTCAACTATAGCAATATCAAATTCTTACAATTTCTACCATGTATAACAAATTCCATAAATTTTACAAACTAGTCCCTACTAGCATTTCTCATGAAATTCACTTAGAAAAAGATGTTTATCTAACATCAAACTCTCATAATCTTCCATAAAACATCATTTTACAAACATACCATACATGGGTAGATTTTTGAACATGCATCTTAGCTCATCTTATAGCTAAAAATAGCTAATTCATGTTACGAGAACTCTAAAAATACGAAGAATATTAAAACGAGGCTAGGATGTACTTACTATGAGCTTGAAAAATTGAATAAACCCTAGCTATGGAGTTCTTCAAAGTTTCGGCCAAGCTTGAAGAAGATGAACATAAATTTTGACTTATTTCATCAATTTTTATCATTAAAAAGCCAAATGACAAAAATGCCCTTTTTACTAAACTTTCAAAATTTCTAACTCATGTCCATTTTTGTCCAAAATTTATAATTTGGGCAAATTTCTAGTTAAGGACTTCTAATTAATATTCCAAAGCTTTTCATACTAAAAGCTTCTAGAATCTCAAATTTTGCAACTTTTGCGATTTAGTCCTAATGGACCATTCAATGACAATTTCATAAAATCTCTACATGAAAGTTTCATACTATAATGCAAACACATCTTAAACCTCAAAACTCATTTTACTACTTCGGATTTGTGGTCTCACACCACTATTCCAACTAGGCCCTAAATCGGGATGTTACAATTCTCCCCCTCTTAGGAATTTTCATCCTCGAAAATCTTACCAGCAAATAGGTTTGGGTACTTGTTTCTCATGCTCTCTTCTGGTTCCCACGTAGCTTCCTCTATCCCATGCCTTTGCCACAACACTTTTACTAGGGCAATACTTTTATTTCTTAGCTATTTGACTTCCCGAGCTAAAATCTTAACTGGTTCTTCACCATAAGTCATGTCGGGATGAATCTCTATCTCTGACGGGGCAATTATATGTGAAGGGTCTGATCGGTAGCGTCGCAACATAGATACGTGAAACACATCATGTATCTTTTCTAATTCAGATGGCAAAGTCAATCAGTAAGCTACCGGTCCAACTTTCTCGGTAATCTCATATGGTCCAATGAAACGTGGACTCAACTTGCCTTTCCGGCCGAATCTGAGAACCTTTCTCCATGGTGACACTTTCAAGAAAACTTTATCCCCGACCTGATACTCTATCTCTTTTCTTTTTAAATCCGAGTAGGATTTTTGTCTGTCAGAAGCAGCCTTTAAACTTTCTCGAATTACATTCACCTTCTTTTTAGTTTCTCTAACCAAATCAACCCCGTGAATCTGGTTTTCCTTGAGTTCAGTCCAATATAAAGGCGTTCGACACTTACGCCCATATAAAGCCTCATAGGGCGCCATCTTCAAGCTCGACTGAAAACTATTATTGTAGGCAAATTCTACTAATGGGAGAAACTTTTCCCAACCGCCTTGGAATTCAAGAATACAACACTGGAGCATATCTTCGAGTACTTGTATTAACCTCTCGATCGACTGTCGGTTTGAGGATGAAAAGTCAGACTAAAACTCAATTTTGTACCCAAGGCCTCTTGTAACTTCTTCCAAAATCTGGAGGTGAATCTGGGATCTCTATCCAATATGATTGACAAAGGAACTCCATGTAGCCTTACTATTTCTGAAACATACAAGTTTGCAAACTTGTCTAGTAAGTAATCCACTGCATGTGTATGAAATGGGCCGACCTCGTAAGTCTGTCAACCATAACCCATACAGCATCTTTCTTGCTTGGTGACAACGGTAAACCCGTTACAAAATCCATGGTGATACGGTCCCATTTCCATTCGGGAACCATAATGGGTTGAAGCAAACCCGAAGGTACTTGGTGTTCAGCCTTTACTTGCTGACAAATCATACATTTGGAAATAAATTCTAAAATATCTTTCTTCATTCTCGGCCACCAATACTGTTGCTTCAAGTCATTATACATCTTGGTACCACCCGGATGTATAGATAAACATCCGTTATGTGCCTCATGCAAAATTCTCTAAATAAGCTCTTCCTTTCTTGGTACACAAACTCTATCTTTAAACATCAAACATCCATCAGAATTAATCTGAAAGTCGGATTCAACATCTGACTCGCATTGAGCTCTCTTGGCTTGCAATTCGCTATCTTCTTTCTGAGCCTCAAAGATCTCTTGGAGGAATACTGGTCCAGCTCTCAACTCAGCTAGAATAGAACCATCATTGAATAAAGTCATCCATGAATTCATTACCCTTAATGCAAATAGGGACGTTCTGCTTAAAGCATCGGCGACCACATTCGCCTTTCCGGGATGGTAGTCAATGACAACCTCATAGTCTTTTATCAACTCTAACCATCTCCGTTGCCTTAAGTTCAACTCTTTCTGCATCATCAAGTACTTCAAACTTTTGTGATCGGTGAAAATCTGACATCTTTCACCATATAAATGGTGTCTCCAAATCTTCAATGCGAAGACTATGACAGCCAACTCTAAATCATGCATCGGATAATTCTTCTCATGGGGCTTTAGCTGTCTTGAGGCATAAGCAATCACTTTGCCTTCTTGCATAAGTACACAGCCTAATCTGTTTAAAGATGCATCGCTATATATCACAAACTCTTTCCCTGTCTCGGGTTGTACTAAAACCGGAGCTTCTATCAATAATGCCTTTAGTTTCTCAAAACTTTGTTGGCATATTTCTGTCCACTCAAACTTCACATTTTTCTGTAACAATTTCGTCATCAGAGTTACAATCATGGAAAACCCCTTGACAAATCGTCTATAATAGCCAGCTAGGCCTAGAAAACTTCTAATCTCAGAGACATTCCTCGGTGGATTCCAGTCCATTATGGCTGAAATCTTACTTGGATCTACTCGGACTCCATCTCCTGAGACAATATGTCCCAGAAATCCCACTTTCTTGAGCCAAAATTCACTTTTACTGAACTTGGCATAAAGCTGATTTTCTCGTAAAGTCTGCAAGACCGTTCGTAGATGCTCAGCATGCTCATTCCCATCTCGGGAATAAATCAATATGTCGTCGATAAAAATGACTACAAAATTGTCGAGGTATGGCCTGAAAATGCGGTTCATTAAGTCCATGATAATCGCAGGAGCATTGGTCAATCCAAAGGGCATGACTAAAAATTCATAATGCCCATACCTCATTTAAAAGCGGTCTTGGATACATCTGAATCCTTTACTCTCAACTGGTAATACCCAGATCTCAAGTAACACAGTGGCCCCCTTCAGTTGATCGAACAAATCATCGATCCTTGGCAATGGGTACTTGTTCTTTACTGTCACTTTATTAAGCTGGTGGTAATCTATGCACAATCTCATGGTGCCATCTTTTTTTTTCACAAATAAAACTGGAGCACCCCATGGAGAACAACTTGATCTTGCAAAACCTTTATCTGTCAAGTCTTACAACTGTGACTTCAACTCTCTCAACTCCGTTGGAGCCATTTTGTAAGTAGTAATAGATATTGGTACAGTACCAGGAGCTAGCTCAATGCTGAACTCAATCTCTCTAACTGGTGGTAGTCCTGGTAATTCTTTGGGAAAAATGTCCAAGTACTCACATACTATCGGTACTGACTCAATCTTTAACTCTGTTTCTCTATCATTCATCACAAAGGCCAAATATGCCTCATACCCTTTTCTTATGTATTTCTGTGCCGTCATATGAGAAATCATTACCGGCGATCTACCTTGTTCGTCTGATTCTACATGGAGAGTGCCCCCATTCTCACATTTCATCTCAATATATTTCTTCCCACAATTTACTATTACATCATGAGTGGTCAACCAGTCCATACCAAGAATGATGTCAAACTCATCAAATGGTAACAACATAAGGTTCACTTTAAAATAATGACCTCTAGTCATCAATGGGCAATCATTACATACTTTATCGACCAGCACACTTTGGCCTAATGGATTAGACACTTTAATCACAAATTCTGTAGACTCTATAGGCATACTCATACTGGATACTAGTTTCATGCAAATGTAAGAGTGTATGGATCCGGGATCTATTAAAGCAATAACTTTAATATCATGAAGAGAAAAGGTACCCGTAATAACATCAGGAGAAGATGCCTCTTCGCGAGCGCGAATGGCATACGTCCTTGCAGGTGCCCTACCCTCGGGTCTCGCGACCTGCTCTTTAGGGTTACCTCTGCCTCTTGCCCCACTTCCAGGGTTTCTCTGTGGTCTTCCTCTGACCATATTCTCGGATCTCGGGTTCTGAGTTCTCTCTTCTTTTGTTGTCTCAGGACAATCTTTTATGTAGTGATCTTGGGCACCACATCTAAAACATGCATTTTTATGCGCTCGGCATTCTCCAAGATGACGTCTGCCACACTGTGGGCATTCGGGTCTATCCGAACGGATGTTCCCCACACTAGCAACTGAAGTAGTCTGTGCCTTATTTCCCGAATATGATTTACTCTTGTTTCTACTTGAAAACCTGGTAGATGAAGCTGATCGGGTGGAAAATTCTCTTGGCTTCTTGGAAGAAGATTGGAATGACTTATTCCACTGTCTCTTCTTCGAGTCACGAGATTCAATCTCAACCTTCTTTTTCTCTTTTACTAGTTCTTCGGCTTTACAAGCCCTCTCTACTAGCACAACGAATTCCTTCAGTTCTAGGACAGCAACAAACAATTTGATGTCCTCATTTAGCCCATCTTGAATCTCTTGCTCATGATGGCCTCGGTGGATACACACTCTCAAGCGTATTTATTGAGTCGCACAAACTCACGCTCATAATCGCCACTTGACATCTTGCCTTGCTTTAGTTCTAGAAATTCCTTTCTCTCTCGATCGACAAATCTTTGGTGATATACTTCTTTCTCGAACTCTTCTTGAAAGAACTCCCACGTAATCTTTTCTCGTGGTACCATCGACACTAAGGTGTTCCACCATTGGTGCTGCAGAATCTCTTAAAAGAGAGACTACACACTTCATGCATTCCTCGGATGTGCATGACAATTCATTGAATACCCGATGGTATTTTCCAAACGAGAACTCGGCCTTTTAGGATCATCATCCTTTTAGCCCGAAATTTTATGCCCCATGTTTCTGGTCCTATCAATGGAGGCTTCTCTCCTCTTACCACCTCTACTACTTGAGGGGCCTTTGGGATAGGTTGAGGAATAGGCGGGGTGGAGGGGTTTGAGCATTCGGGTTCGCATTTAATGAACTCTGTAAACCACGTGTTCATCATATGGAGGAAGGCTTCTCTAGCCTCTTCTCCTCCTCTCTGACTCACCGTAGTGGGTCTATTCTCATTCTCGTTAGGCACAGTACCTTCAGCGGGAGCCGACACGTTACTTTCTACGTCATCCGCTATAGCTTTTTCGGGATCCATTTACTATATGTATAAACATAATTTAAGTCGTCAGGAGTCGTCACACTATCATTATAAAAACATTCTTACGTATGGCATGTATAGCTAGACTCATGCTCGTGCTACGTTAGTCCTAGAACCGACTAAATCGTAGCTCTGATACCACTAAATGTAACAACCCATAACCAAGTCCGAGGCTGAGACTGGATACGAGACATTACCATACTTGAACTTAGGGAAAACATGTACTTACGGGCTTTAAAGTTTTGTTTCAAAACAGAAACTTCTCTTTCTAAGTCAAAACATACGTTTCATGGGCCTACAAGGCCTTAAACACCTATCTGAAAACTTTCGAAACTCAATCGAGAACTTTTCCTCAAAACAGGGGTCACACTCCCATGTGACTTGGGACACGCCTGTGTACCCCTAAGACATGCCCGTGTCTTCCACCCGTGGTCGACACTGACTAATTTCACACAGCCTTGACACGCTCGTGGCTTCAGCCTGTGTGCTAAACTTTGGCATTCTGACTTATCCACACGGTCCATACACACGCCCGTGTACCTCAGCCGTGTGGTAATTCAATTTACCAGTGCAAGGTGCAGACTTCACACGGCCAGGGCACACGCCCATGTGCTAACTGTGTGTCACACACGGCCTATACATACGGCCGTGTGATTAGCCTGTGGTTTATTCTGACTTAAAACACTAATGTGCAGGGGACACACGGCTCAGACACACGCCCGTGTGTCAATCCGTGTTGGCACCTAGAGGCTATCTTCTAAG
The DNA here is from genome assembly GCA_025698515.1 of Gossypium sturtianum. Lineage (NCBI taxonomy): Eukaryota > Viridiplantae > Streptophyta > Magnoliopsida > Malvales > Malvaceae > Gossypium > Gossypium sturtianum. The sequence goes on from CM046951.1 coordinate 44,847,814, forward strand.
CCAATTGCCACCCTGATATGAAGATCAATCCAATACTCAATTCAATAACTCAAGTATTACATCTAACATGAACAAGGTTGCATACTTCATTGATAGATAAAAACATACATACTTAATCATTCATGACCCATCTCTTTGGCCATATACAAAAAGAATACTAAGCTTGATAGCCAATACTTTGGCTAATTCTAAAACATAACTCAAAATGAAATGCTTCCTATACATGCCATACTTAATATAAACAACTTGGCTATACCAAAATAGCGATTGATAGTGTGCTCTGAGCTCCGATAACGATGATCCACGAGATTAGCTTGGCGGGACTACATGGAAAGAAAGAATTATAGATGTAAGCATTTCACTTAGTAAGTTTGCATGTAATGAAAATAACAACGTATATAAATATATTTACTTAACATACTCATTCATCATAAGCAAAGGCATTGCTAAGTTCACATGCTTGAGCTTACTTACTCTTAGTGATTCTTACACTTATCATGGTACTTACTAGTCTCATGCTTGTAAGGGAAACAAAGTACCTGTATCACTTAATCATATAGATTAGCATACTTTGATAATGTAAGCATAATCTTAACTTCATCATTCATAACATGAATAATAATCTTAGTTAACTTTAACTAGCATACTTTGATGATAGCTTTACTTGCTTAACTTTCTTGCTTTCTCATTTATTCTTTACTCTTTTGCCCAATGATTTACTATGAATAACCGAGGATACTGAATCTCATCTCACATATATCTCGATGCCAAAGCCATACCCTAGATATGGTCTTACATGGGATCTCTCAACTTGGTATCGATGCCATGTCTTGACATGGACTTACACAAAGTCTTACTTATATGTTCCCTTGGGAACTTACCATTGCCATGTCTTGACATGGTCTTATTTGGTAGCTTTACTCGTGAATTGGTCAATGCCGAGCCTTGGCTTGGACTTACATGAAATCACTCTCTCATGATAACTTTTCAATGCCAAGACTTGTCTTGGACTTACATGACATCTTTGCTTGGAGACTCACCAATGCCATGCCTTGGCTTGGACTTTAATGGGTCTTCATCTCATAATAACTCTTCAATGCCAAGACTTGTCTTGGTCTTAAATGGTAACTTGCTTGATTGCCGATGCCATGCCTTGGCTTGGTCTTATACGGACTTTCTTGTCTCATGTGATAGATCGAGTATCCTAAGTAATTCAACTTCAATCGGGACTTTCTCATGCTTAATCTCATTGATTTCTTTGTTAACATAGCATTAAACATTTTCATGGTAATATTGTACATTATACTAAGCAATTCATTGATATTAATCATAAAGCTTAGAAATCATACAAACTTACCTCAATGTACAAAATATAGGTAGATATGCAATTTAGTGCTCGACTTTGTTCTTGCCTCGATTTCGGTCCGGGCTTCATTTTTCTTGATCTATAATAATAATTTAGCTCATTTAATACTCACATTGACTAAATTGACTCTTAACTCATACTTCGGCAAAATTACTATTTCGCCCCTAAGCTTTCTCATAATTACACTTTTGCCCCAAGGCTCGTAAAGTGATTTTCATTCAACTTTCTAATACTTCGTGCTTACCTGATTAATAGTCTCAACTATAGCAATATCAAATTCTTACAATTTCTACCATGTATAACAAATTCTATAAATTTTACAAACTAGTCCCTACTAGCATTTCTCATGAAATTCACTTAGAAAAAGATGTTTATCTAACATCAAACTCTCATAATCTTCCATAAAACATCATTTTACAAACATACCATACATGGGTAGATTTTTGAACATGCATCTTAGCTCATCTTATAGCTAAAAATAGCTAATTCATGTTACGAGAACTCCAAATATACGAAGAATATTAAAACGAGGCTAGGATGCACTTACTATGAGCTTGAAAAATTGAATAAACCCTAGCTATGGAGTTCTTCAAAGTTTCGGCCAAGCTTGAAGAAGATGAACATAAATTTTGACTTATTTCATCCTTTTTAATCATTAAAAAGCCAAATGACCAAAATGCCCTTTTTACTAAACTTTCAAAATTTCTAACTCATGTTGTCCAAAGTTTATAATTTGGGCAAATTAATATTTAAGGACTTCTAATTAATATTCCAAAGCTTTTCATACTAAAAGCTTCTAGAATCTCAAATTTTGCAACTTTTGCGATTTAGTCCTAATGGACCATTCAATGACAATTTCATAAAATCTCTACATGAAACTTTCATACGATCATGCAATCATATCTTAAACCTCAAAACTCATTTTACTACTTCAGATTTGTGGTCTCGCACAACTATTCCGACTAGGCCCTAAATTGGGATGTTACAATATACATTTATACCTCAAATGGCAACCAAAACATACTAATATATACACTAATTAATCATCATCCACACCATCTATTTACATACTCAATTTCAAATTAAATAAGTCCATCTAAAAATACCAATTTCACACCCCAAATCATATAAATCAAGCATCATGTAATTCATACCACAAGTATACATTTAAACCACATTTTTCATCAACCAATTTAAGCATGAAACATACATATCCATTTTCACTAACTCATTCCATATTTATCATTCACATAACCCACACATATAAACCAACATCATTCAACTTCCAAGCCATATCACATGGCAAAGCATGTACACTTCAAAACCTGCTATATCTACTAACCTATACATGTCATATTCATTATATATACATATTTCCAAAAATACCAAAATAGATAGCCGATAGTGTGATTTAATCGCTGACCATCCTCAGATCTGAGCTAGCTTTAAAGACACTGTAAAACAGAGAAAACACTTCACACGGTAAGCTTTTAAAGCTTAGTAAGTTCGTAATATAATACATTTAACTTAATAATTCAATTACAATACACAATATAAGCCATCACTTAGATTAATTCACAAGAATGCACAATCTCAACCATATTTAATACTCACATCACTATCCATTCATCTATTTCCAAATTCATCAATCACAGAAGTTCCATACATGCCTTTGCCAACACTTAGTTAATGACAAATTTTGCTACTCAATGTCTGATATCACCTTTCGATCAATCTTCATTATTCCTTCGATTCAATTGCATACTTAGTGCCCATTTCATAGCCGAAGCTTAAATATCATCGCACACTTAGTGCCTTTACATTAAATTGAATTTATCTCGGTATCGCACACACAGTGCCAATCAATAAAGCCGAGGCTTCCATTACTTCACACACACAGTGCTATTCACCTCTGTTTCGATTCTAATTATGCACACTTAGTGCCACATTTCTCAATTCCACATATAACATTCTAATTCAATAATCACATATTCATTCATTTCATAGCACTTAAACAAAAATTTAAACAACTCGTATTATATCCGAACTTACCTCGGACGTCGAAGTAACAAAACGAGTCAACTAATCGAGCACTTTATTTGCCTCGATCTCGATCCAAATCCCTCTTTTCTTTATCTATACATATTCAAATTTAGCTCATTCAATCACCAAATCATTCAATTTAGTCAAAACACACATATTTAGGGCATTTTACAAAATAGCCCTCACATTTTCACATTTCGACACTTTAGTCCTTATTTCATAAAATCACAAAATACACATAATTTCATTGTAACCATGTTTAACTGAATATTTCTCATGCTCATACAAGCCCACTTATTTCATTTATTTCACATTTTAGTCTACCAATTTCTCATTTTCACAATTTAGTCCAAATTACTCTAAATTCACCAAAAATTCAAAGACAAAATATGTTTATCTAATACATATATTTCATATTTCATCATCTAACATCACAAAGCTTAATCATTCATCAATGGCACATCTCATAATCTTCATCAAATTCCAAAATTAAAGCATGGGCTTGAGAGGGCACGAAGCAACGATCACAAAAACGTAGAAATTATCAAAAACCGAGTCAAAAACATACCTCAATCAAGCTAAACCATAGCTGAATATCACAAAGCTTTAAATCCCTCTTTTTCTTTCAATATTCGGTGGAAGAAAGATGATAATGGCTTTCTTTTTCTTATTTGTTTTATTCAATACATATTATTTCATCATTTACTAAAATACCATTTGTTAAAACATTATTATTTCATTCATTTAATGGCTATATATGTCAACTTCCACTATCAAAGGTCTAATTACCACATAAGGACTCCTCATTTAAAAAGCCATGCCAAATAAGCACTTTAATAATCAGCACACAGCTTTTGCATTTTATACGATTAAGTCCTTTTTACAAATTAAGCACACAAATGTTAAAATTCTTACACAGAACTTTCACACATGCTCAATCACATACTGTAAACACCAAAAATAATATTAAAATATTTTTTTACCTCAAATTTGTGGTCTCGAAACCACTATTCCTACTACGGTCTAAACCAGGCTGTTACACGTGAAGTCTCATAATTTCTGACACATACAAATCTGCCAACTTATCAAGTGAATAGTTAATGTGTACCGATATAAAATGGGCTAACTTTGTAAGTCTATCAACCACAACCCATACGACATCCTTCTTTTTCAGTATCAAAGGCAAACCCGTCACAAAGTCCATTGTAATGCGGTCCCATTTCCACTCGGGAACCATAATAGGCTGAAGTAGACCCGAAGGCACTTGGTGCTCAGCTTTTACTTGCTGACAAGTCAAACATCTCGATACGAACTCAAAAATATCTTTCTTCATACTCGGCCACCAATACCATTTCTTCAAATCATTATACATCTTTGTGCTGCCTGGATGTACAGATAAACATCCACTATGTGCTTCGTGCAAAATTTTCCGAATAAGCTCATCATTTTTGGGTACACAGACCCTATCTCGAAACATCAAACATCATTCGGAATAAATTTGAAAGTCTGACTCAATGCCCGACTTACACTGAACTCTCTTGGCCTTTAAATCGACGTCGTCTTTCTGAGCTTCACAAATCTCTTGGAGAAACATCGGTCTAGCTCTCAACTCGGCTAGAATAGAACCATCACCTGACAAAGCCATCCGTGTATTCATGGCTCTCAATGCAAACAAGGATTTTCTACTCAAGGCATCAGCAACCACATTCGCCTTTCCTGGATGGTAGTCAATCACTAGCTCGTAATCCTTTAACAACTCTAGCAATCTTCTTTGTCTTAAATTCAATTCCTTTTGAGTCATCAAGTACTTTAGGCTCTTATGATCAGTAAATATTCGACATTTCTCACCATACAAATGGTGTCTCCATATCTTTAATGCAAACAAAATAGTGGCTAATTCTAAATCATGGGTCAGATAGTTCTTCTCATGCGACTTTAACTGCCTAAAGGCATAAGCTATCACCTTACCCTCTTGCATGAGTACACAACCCAATCCATTTAAGGATGCATCACTATAGACCACAAATTCTTTTCCTGATTCGGGTTGTACTAAAAACGGAGCCTCAGTCAATGATGCCTTCAATTTCACAAAACTCTATTGGCATTTTTCTATCCACTCAAACTTCACATCTTTTTGCAGTAGCCTTGTCATCGGAGTAGCTATCATGGAAAATCCCTTGAAAAATCGTCTGTAATAACCAGCTAAGCCCAGAAAACTTCTAACCTCGGATACGTTCCTTGGCAGCTTCCAATCTACAATTACTGAAATCTTACTCGTTTAACTCTAATTCCATCTCCCGAGACAATGTGCCCCAAAAACCCGACTTCTTTAAGCCAAAATTCACTTTTACTAAACTTGGCATATAACTGATTATCTTGTAAAATTTGTAAGACTGTCCTCAAATGCTCAGTATGCTCGCTCTCATTTCGAGAGTAAATCAGTATATCATCAATAATGACCACAACAAATTTATCCAAATATGGCCGAAAGATGCGGTTCATCAAATCCATAAACACAGCGGGGGCATTTGTTAAACCGAAAGGCATGACAAAAAATTCATAATGACCATACCTTGTTTGAAATGCAGTTTTTGGCACATCTAAGTCTTTAACTCTCAATTGATAATATCCAGACCTCAAGTCTATCTTAGAAAACACAGTGGCTCCTTTCAATTGGTCAAACAAATCATCGATCCTTGGTAAGGGGTACTTGTTCTTTATGGTTACCTTATTAAGTTATCGTAATCTATACATAACCTCATGGAACCATCTTTCTTTTTCACAAATAATACGGGAGTACCCTACGGAGAATAGCTCGGTCTTGCGAAACCTTTATCCATCAACTCTTGTAACTGTGCCTTCAATTCTTTCAACTCGATTGGAGCCATCCTATACGGAGCAATTGAAATAGGGGCAGTACCAGGGACTAACTCAATACCAAATTCAATCTCTCTCACTGGAGGTAACCTTGGCAATTCTTCCAGAAATACATCTGGATACTCACATACTATGGGCACTGATTCAGTTCTTAACTCAGTCTCTTTGGCATTCATCACAAAGGAAAGATAAGCTTCATATCCCTTTCTTACATATTTTTGGGTGGACATATGAGAAATCACTACAGGCAATTTGTCTTGTTCATCTGACTCAACACGAAGAATATCCCCATTTTCACATTTTAACTCAATAAATTTCCTTCCACAATTTACTATCACATCATGAGTAGTTAACCAATCCATACCAAGAATTACATCGAATTCATCAAATGGTAATAGCATGAGATTTGCCAGAAAATAATGACCTCTAATCATTAAAGGGCAATCTTTGCATACTTTATCAACTAACACACATTTGCCTAGGGGATTTGACACCTTTATCACAAATTCTGTAGACTCTACAGACATGTTCATACTAGATACTAATTTCATGCAAACATATGAGTGGGTAGATCCCGGGTCAATTAAAGCAACAACATGAGTATCATAGAGAGAAAATGTACCCGTGATCACATCAGGGGATGACGCCTCTTCGCGAGCGCAATGGCGTAAGTCTTCGTAGGCGCTCTACCCTCAGATCTTGCAGTCTACTATGTAGGTGTATTCTTACTACTCTTTCCGCTTCCTAAATTTCTCTGTGACCTTCCTCTAGCAGTACTTCCCGATCTTGCACTCTGATATTTCTCTTTCTCACCCATCTCAGGGCATTCTCTAATAAAATGATCTGAGGATCCACACTTGAAACAAGCTCTCTCTGTAAAAGCCCGGTTTAGACCCTAGTCAGAATAATGGTTTCGAGACCACAATTTTGAGGTCAGAATAATATTTTAATATTATTTTCTGTGTTTACAGTATGTGATTTAGTCTGTGTGAAATTTTTTTGTGAAAATTCTATCGATTGTGTGTTTAATTTGCGAAAAAGACTTAATTGTATACGGTGTAAGAGCTGTGTGCTGATTTTTAAGTGTCGAATTGTGGATGGCTTTTTAAGGTGGAGGCTTTATGAGGCAAATAGTCCATTTTTAAGTTAGTGGATGGTTAAATGACTTATAAACCATAATGTTAATTTGTCCTTTATGATAATAAAAAGGTTGGATATGTCATTTATGTATTAAAATGTAATAATAAAATAAAAAGATGAAAGTGGTCATCTTTTATGCATCCATTTTTGACCGAATTAGCTAAGAAGAAGAAAGGAAAAAGAAAGCTAGTTTTTGGTTGATGTTAAGCTTGATTCAAGGTATGTTTGAGTTCAATTTTTGATAATTTCTATGTTTTTGTAATCGTTGCTTTGTGCTCTACAAAACCAATGCTTAAATTTTGTGAATTCATGATTTTTATAAAATGTTCCATTGATGATATGGTAAGCTTTGTGATGAGTGTTGGTGTTAAATGAAAGATATGTGTTTAATGAACATGTTTTATTCTTGAACTTTTGATGAATTTAGCTAATTAGGGCTAAATTGAGAAAATAGCATTTTGAAGGATTAAAATGTGAAATAAATGAAAGGTGTGGGCTTGTACGAATATAGTGAGAATTCGGCTAGGCATGGGTGCAAGATAATTATGTTAATTTGATGATTTTGTGAAAGAGGGACTAAAGTGTCAAAATGTAAAAATGTGAGGGCTATTTTGTAAAATGCCCTAAATATGTGTGTTTGGACTAAAATGAATGATTTGGTGATTGAATGGGTTGAATTTGAATGTGTATAGACCAAGAAAGTAGAGGTTCAAATCGAGATCGAGGCAAAGATAAAGTGCTCGATTGACCGACCGTTTCGATAGTTCAACATCTGAGGTAAGTTCGGACACAATACGAACATTTAGTTATGTTAAATGTTATGAAATAAATGTTATAATGATATTGAAATGTGGATGCTATGTGAGAGTTGAGTTTGAGTTATGTGGCACTAAGTGTGCATATTTAAAAACATGATCGAGATGATCAGCACAGTGTGTGTGAAATAATATAAGCTTCGACTTTATGGTTGGCACTGTGTGTGCGATACCGATTGAAGAGCGGTTTGACATAAATACACTATGTGTGCGATGATAATTAAGCTTTAGCTAAATATCGGGGCACTAAGTGTGCAATCGAATTAAAGAAGAGACGGAAGTGGATCGAAAGGGAAAAGTGAGTATTGAGTAGCAAATGTAATTGACTACTAGGTGTTGACTAAGGTACGCTCGGAACCTATGTGGTTGATGAATCCATGAATGTGATTATGAAATGTTAAATGAGCATTTTAGTTTTGGATGGCATGATATATATATATATGTATATGTGGAATAATCTATGTGATGATTTGTTTTATTATAATGTATCATGTTACGAACTTACTAAGCTTTGAAAGCTTACTGTGTGATTTGTTTCTCTGCTTTGCAGTGTCAGTAAAGCTTCCTCAGATCCAGGAATCGTCAGCATCTCAATCACACTATCGGCATTCTATTTTGGTACTTTTGGAAAGATGTACATAGTTGAAATATGGCATGTATAGGCTAGTTGTTTTGAATCATATTTGAGATGTGTAAATAGCCATGTGATGTGGCTAGCTAAGTGTTGGTAATGTCCATGAGTGAATATGGTATTTGGTGCATATTTTGATATGGCATGATGGTAATGAATTAGCATATGAATTGTGAATTCAATGATGAATTAATACCTTAGTGATTTAGTGAGGTTATGGATGATTTATACCTAGATTTACATGTAATTTGGTTGTATAAATTGGCATGCTTAGAAGTGAGATTCTATGTGATGATATGATGATTGTTGGACATGAAATTGGTTGCCAAATTGTGTGTATATAGATGCTCAAATGTGCTTGTAGGGTTGACCCATGTGGGTGGCATTTTGGCCTTGCAAATGCCCTACTTGGGCCACACGGTTGTGGCACACGGGTGTGCCTAGTCGCTGTGTGAGAAAGTCAAAATATGGCCTAACAGTACACAACCTTAGCACACGGGGTACTGGGTGGCCGTGGGTGTAAAGTCAGATTCGACCACGGCCAAGGCACATGGGCGTGCTTGATGGCCGTGGATGGGAAGTCAGATTCGACCACGGCCAAGGCACACGGGCATGCTTGGTGTCTGTGGATGTGAGGTCAGATTCGACCACATGAAGGACACACGGGGGTGTCCAGCTGCCGTGGGAGGCACACGGTTTGCCCACACGGGCGTGTATCCCCTGAAACTTAGAAAAGTTTTTAAAATTTGAAAAGTTTCTGTATATGTTTCGGTTTAGTCTCGACCCCTCCCTAGCATGTGTTTAAGGTCTTATACGCCTTAAAAAGGGACTAATAGTTTATGTTTGATGTATTATGATGATGATTGACTTTGTGTCGTAAATGGGTTATGAAATGATTCTATTGTTCGGTAATGCCTCTTAGCCCTATTTTGGCGACGGTTTCAGGTTAGGGGTGTTACATTTATTTGGTATCAGAGCTACAGTTTAGTCGATTCTCAGACTAACGTAGCGAGTGTGAGTCTAGCTATACATGCCATGTATAAAATTGCGATAGTGTGATAAATTCTGACAGTTGAAAATGTGTTTTCATATTGTAATGGATCCCGATCGAGTAGTTGCTGACGATGTAGAAAGCAATGCGCCTGCTCCCGCTCAAGGGACAGCGCCGGCCACATCTAGGCCGAATGATAGTAGTGAAGGAGGAGATGCTAAGCAGGCCTTCTTTCGATTGATGAGCGAGTGGTTTACGGAGTTCGTTCGAACGAATCCGGCTACTCCACAACGTCCACCCCCACAAGTACCTATTGTGCCACAAGTTGTAGATCCGATCAGATTAAATAAACCACCTGTAGACAAGATTCAAAAATATAGGGCCGAGGAGTTTTGGGCTACATCTGATGACGATGCTGAGCGAGCCAAGTTTTGGCTTGAGAATTCAATCAGAGTATTCAACGAGATGGCATTGAACCTTGATGAGTGCATTAAGTGTGCAGTTTCCTTGTTGAGAGACACGACTTATAACTGGTGGAAAACATTGATATCTGTGGTTCCGAGAGAGAGAATCACCTGGGACTTCTTTCAAGTTGAGTTTAGAAAGAAGTATATCAGTCAACGCTTCATTTATCAGAAATGTAAAGAGTTTCTAGAATTGAAACAGGGCCGTTTGTCTGTTACTGAGTACAAATGGGAATTCGTAAGACTGAGCCAATACGCGAGGGAATGTGTTTCGACTGAAGCTACTATGTGCAAACGTTTCATAGAGGGATTGAATGAAGACATTAAATTGTTAGTTGGGATACTTGATATAAATGAATTTGTTGTGTTAGTCGAAAGAGCATGCAAAGCTAAGGAGCTCAGTAAAGAAAAGAAGAAACCCGATTCTGAGGCTCGTGATGAAAGGAAGAGATCGATGAATAAGTTCTCTCAACCTTCAACGAAGAGATTCAGAGATGCAAGCAACCGATCAAATGCTTCGTTTGGGCATCCGAATAGAGATCGTGCAAGACTAAGTGTTGGTCCGAGAATTCAAGCTCCAATGGAATCAAGTGTCGATAGTGCCAAAAGTAATAAACCTGAGTGTAGACATTGTGGAAGGCGACATGTGGGAGAATGCTGGGGCAAGTACAACAATAGAGTTTGTTATAAATGTGGATCCAGAGATCATTTTATTCGAGATTGCCCAAAGATGGTCGAAGAGGAAAATGTTCAGAATGAAAGACCGAGTAATGTGACGGCTAGAGGTAGACCACCCAGAAACACCAAAAATGTGAGTGGAAGCCAAAGGGGATCACGTGACACGGTGTGAGGTCGAAGCGAGCACTGCCGAGCCTATGCTATACGTGCGCGAGAGGAAGTATCATCTCTAGACGTTATCACCGGTACTTTCACTTTATTTGATACTGATGTCATTGCATTGATAGAGCCAGGATCAACTCATTCTTATATGTGTATGAACTTAGTATTAAATAAGAATCTACCTGTTGAGTCTATTGAATTTGTGGTTAGAGTGTCGAACCCCTTAGGCAAGTGTGTTTTGGTGGATAAGGTGTGCAAGAATTGTCCATTGATGTTTCGGGATGCTTGTTTTTCGGTTAATTTGATGTTACTACCATTCGATGAGTTTGACATAATTGCAGGTATGGGTCGCTTACTCGCATAATGCCATCGTGAATTGTAATAGAAAGAGTATTGAGTTGAAAAGTCAGAATGGTGAGCTAGTTCGAATGGAATCCAATGATATGAAAGGATTACCAGCTGTTGTATCTGTAATGAAAGCTATGAAATATGTGAAAAAGGGTTGTGAAGCTTATTTGGCGTACGTGATTGATACAAAAGTTTCGGAAAAGAAAGTTGAATCTGTGCCTATGGTGTGTGAGTTTTTAGATGTGTTTCCTGAATAGTTACCGTGATTACCTCCAATTCGGGAAGTCAAATTTGGTATTGAATTAGTGCCGGGGCCCACTCCCATTTCTATAGCTCCGTATAGAATGACACCAACAGAATTGAAAGAGTTAAAGTCGCAGTTGCAAGAATTAACTGATAGAGGATTTGCACGACCGAGTTTCTCACCTTGGGGAGCTCTTGTGTTATTTGTGAAAAAGAAAGATGGAACTATGAGAATGTGTATTGATTATCGACAATTGAATAAAGTGACGATAAAGAACAAATATTCATTGCCTCATATTGATGACTTATTTGATCAGCTGAAGGGAGCTACAGTGTTTTCAAAGATAGACTTGAGATCTGGTTACTATCAGTTAAAAGTTAAAGAATTTGATGTGTCGAAGACCGCTTTTAGAACGAGGTATGGACATTATGAATTCTTAGTGATGCCTTTCGGACTAATAAATGCTCCTGCAGTGTTTATGGATGTAATGAATCAGATATTCAGACCGTATTTGGATCGCTTTGTAGTGGTGTTCATTGATGATATTTTGATCTATTCGTGTGATGAGACGCAGCATGCCGAGCATTTGAGAACTGTGCTACAAACTCTGTGTGAGAAACAGTTGTATGCTAAGTTTAGTAAATGTGAATTTTGGTTGCGTGAAGTTGGTTTTCTGGGGCATATTGTGTCAGCTGCCGAGATACAAGTTGATCTTAGTAAAATCACTGCTATATTAGAATGGAAGCCTCCGAGAAATGTGTCTGAAGTCTATAGTTTTCTTGGACTAGCGGGATATTATAGACGGTTTGTGAAAGGCTTCTCAATGATTGCGACTCCATTGACGTAGTTGCTACAAAAAGATGTTAAATTTGAATGGTCAGAAAAGTGTCATCAGAGTTTTGAGCAGTTGAAAGTGTTGTTGACGAAAGCGCCAGTGTTAGTTCAACTGAAATTGGAAAAAGAATTCATAGTCTATAGTGATGCATCGTTGAATGGTTTGGGCTGTGTGCTGATGCAAGAAGGTAAAGTTATTGCTTATGCTTCGAGGCAGATAAAGCTGCATGAAAAGAACTACCCAACGCATGACCCTGAATGGGCTACAATCGTGTTCGCATTGAAGATTTGGTGTCACTATCAGTTTGGGGAAAAATGTCACATCTATACTGATCATAAGAGCTTAAAGTATTTGATGGCTCAAAAAGATTTGAATTTGCGATAGAGAAGATGGTTAGAATTGTTGAAAGACTATGAACTTGTGATAGATTATCACCTGGGTAAAGCTAATGTTGAAGCTGATGCTTTGAGTTGAAAATCGTTATATGCTTTGCAAGCTATGAGTACTCAAATAGATCTGTGTGATGATAGTGCAGTTATAGCTGAGTTAAAAATAAATCCGATGTTTGTACATCAGATTTGTGATGCTCAGAAAAATGATGTTGAAATGATGGCTAAAAGAACTCAATGTGAATCGAATGCTGAATCAGAATTTCTAGTTGATAGTGATGATTGTTTGAGATTTAGATATCGGATTTGTGTTCCGAGAAATTCAGAGTTAATTTCGATGATTTTGAATGAAGCTCATAATAGTCCATTAGCTGTACATCACGGGAGTACGAAAATGTATAATGATCTCAAAGCTTGCATTTTATTGGTGGCATGGTATGAAACGAGACATCTCTGACTTTGTGTCGAAATGTTTAATTTGTCAGCAAGTCAAAACTGAACATCAAGTTTCGTCTGGTTTGTTACAACCGATTATGATTCCTAAATGGAAATGGGAGAGAATTACAATGGTCTTCGTGTTGGGTTTGCCCTTATCTCCGAGTAAGAAAGATGCAATCTGGGTGATAGTGGACAGATTGACGAAATCAGCTCATTTCGTTCCGGTACGAACCGATTATTCTTTAGATAAGTTAGCTGAACTGTATATCGACAAGAATGTGAAATTGCACGGAGTACCATTATCTATTGTGTCTGACAGAGATCCGAGATTTACCTCGTGATTTTGGAAGAAATTGTAAGATGCTTTAGGCCCGAAATTGCATTTTAGTACTACTTTTCATCCGCAAACAGATGGTCAATCCGAACGAATCATTCAGATTCTTGAAGACATGCTGAGATGTTGCATACTTGAATTTGAAAGTACGTGGGAAAGCATTTATCATTGATTGAGTTTGCATATAACAACAGTTTTCAATCTAGATTAAAATGGCACCATATGAGGCTCTTTATGGTCGAAAGTGTAGAACTCCATTGTATTGGACTGAGTTGAGTGAGAATAAGATTCACAGGGTTGATTTGATAAAAGAGACTGAACAGAAAGTGAAAGTAATTCGTGACAGTTTGAAAGCGACTTCAGATAGTCAAAAGTCTTATGCAGATTTGAAACGAAAAGATATTGAATTCGAAGTCGGCGATAAAGTGTTTTTGAAAGTATCTCCGTGGAATAAAATACTTTGATTTGGCCAGAAAAGCAAGCTGAGTCCGAGATTCATCGGACCGTATGAGATCATTGATCGAGTTGGGTCAGTTGCTTACAGATTGATGTTGCTACCTGAGTTAGAAAAGATTCATAACATGTTTCATGTGTCAATGCTTCGACGGTACAGATCAGACCCGTCTCATGTGATTGCTCCTACTGAGGTTGAGATTCAGTCAGACTTGTCGTATAGTGAAGAATCGATCCAAATTGTGGCACGTGAGACCAAAGAGTTGAGAAATAAAAAAATCTCTTTAGTGAAAGTAATATGGCATAAACACGGTGTTGAAGAGGCTACGTGGGAGCCTGAGATCATTATGAGAGAGCAGTATCCACACCTATTCACTGGTAAGATTTTCGGGGATGAAAATCCCTAAGGGGGGAGAGTTGTAACAGCCCGGTTTAGACCCTAGTCGGAATAGTGGTTTTGATATTAGAAATTCAAGGTCAAAATAATATTTTAATATTATTTTCTGTGTTTATAGTATGTGATTTAGTCTGTGTGAAATTTCTGTGTGAAAATTTTATCGATTGTGTGTTTAATTTGTGAAACGGACTTAATTGTATAAGGTGTAAAAGCTGTGTGCTGATTTTTAAGTGTCAAATTGTGGATGGCTTTTTAAGGTGGAGGCTTTATGAGGCAAATAGTCCATTTTTAAGTTAGTGGATGGTTAAATGACTTATAAACCATAATGTTAATTTGTCCTTTATGATAATAAAAAGGTTAGATATGTCATTTATGTATTAAACTGTAATAATAATAAAACAAAAAGATGAAAGTGGTCATCTTTTATGCATCCATTTTTAACCGAATTAGCAAAGAAGAAGAAAGGAAAAAGAAAGCTAGGTTTCGGTTGATGTTAAGCTCGATTCAAGGTATGTTTGAGCTCAGTTTTTGATAATTTCTATGTTTTTGTAATTGTTGCTTTGTGCTCTACAAAACCCATGCTTAAATTTTGTGAATTGATGATTTTTATAAAATGTGCCATTGATGAAATGGTAAGCTTTGTGATGAGTGTTGGTGTTAAATGAAAGATATGTGTTTAATGAACATGTTTTATTCTTGAACTTTTGATGAATTTAGCTAATTAGGGCTAAAGTGAGAAAATAGCATTTTGAAGGATTAAAATGTGAAATAAATGAAAGGTGTGGGCTTGTATGAATATAGTGAGAATTCGGCTAGGCATGGGTGCAAGCTAATTATGCGAATTTGATGATTTTTTGAAAGAGGGACTAAAGTGTCGAAATGTAAAAATGTGAGGGCTATTTTGTAAAATGCCCTAAATATGTGTGTTTGGACTAAAATGAATGATTTGGTGATTGAATGGATTGAATTTGAATGTGTATAGACCAAGAAAGGAGAGGTTCGGATCGAGATCGAGGCAAAGATAAAGTGCTCGATTGACCAACCGTTTTGATAGTTCAACGTCCGAGGTAAGTTCAGACACAATACGAACATTTAGTTATGTTAAATGTTATGAAATGAATGTTATAATGATATTGAAATGTGGATGCTATGTGAGAGTTGAGTTTGAGTTATGTGGCACTAAGTGTGCGTATTTGAAAACGTGATCGAGATGATCAGCATTGTGTGTGCGTAATAATATAAGCTTCGACTTTGTGGTTGGCATTGTGTGTGCGATACCGATTGAAGAGTGGTTTGATATAATTGCACTATGTGTGAGATGATAATTAAGCTTTAGCTAAATATCGGGGCACTAAGTGTGCGATCGAATTAAAGAAGAGACGGAAGTGGATCGAAAGGAAAAAGTGAGTATTGAGTAGCAAATGTAATTGACTACTAGGTGTTGACTAAGGTACGCTCGGAACCTATGTGGTTGATGAATCCATGAATGAGATTATGAAATGTTAAATGAGCATTTTAGTTTTGGATGGCATGATATATATATATATATGTATATGTGGAATAATCTATGTGATGATTTGTTTTATTATAATGTATCATGTTACGAACTTACTAAGCTTTGAAAGCTTACTGTGTGATTTGTTTCTCTGCTTTGCAGTGTCAGTAAAGCTTGCTCGGATCCAGGAATCATCAGCATCTCAATCACACTATCGGCATTCTATTTTGGTACTTTTGGAAAGATGTACATAGTTGAAATATGGCATGTATAGGCTAGTTGTTTTGAATCATATTTGAGATGTGTAAATAGCCATGTGATGTGGCTAGCTAAGTGTTGGTAATGTCCATGAGTGAATATGGTATTTGGTGCATATTTTGATATGGCATGATGGTAATGAATTAGCATATGAATTGTGAATTCAATGATGAATTAATACCTTAGTGATTTAGTGAGGTTATGGATGATTTATACCTAGATTTACATGTAATTTGGTTGTATAAAATGGCATGCTTAGAAATGAGATTCTATGTGATGATATGATGATTGTTGGACATGAAATTGGTTGCCAAATTGTGTGTATAAAGATGCTCAAATGTGCTTGTAGGATTGACCCATGTGGGTGGCATTTTGGCCTTGCAAATGGCCTAATTGAGCCACACGGTTGTGGCACACGGGCGTGCCTAGTCGCTGTGTGAGAATGTCAGAATATGGCCTAAGAGTACACGGCCTTAGCACACGGGGTACTGGGTGGCCGTGGGTGTAAAGTCAGATTCAACCACGGCCAAGGCACACGGGCGTGCTTGATGGTCGTGGATGGGAAGTCAGATTCAACCACGGCCAAGGCACACGAGCGTGCTTGGTGGCCGTGGATGTGAGGTCAGATTCGACCACGGGGAGGACACACGGGGGTGTCCAGCTGTCATGGGAGGCACACGATTTGCCTACACGGGTGTGTATCCCCTGAAACCTAGAAAAGTTTTTAAATTTTGAAAAGTTTTTGTATGTGTTTCGGTTTAGTCCCGACCCCTCCCTAGCATGCGTTTAAGGTCTTATATGCCTTAAAAAGGGACTAATAGTTTATGTTTGATGTATTATGATGATGATTGACTTTGTGTCGTAAATGGGATGTGAAATGATTCTATTGTCCGGTAGTGCCTCTTAACCCTATTTCGGCGACGGTTTCGGGTTAGGGGTGTTACATTTATTTGGTATCAGTGCTACTGTTTAGTCAATTCTCAGACTAACGTAGCGAGTGTGAGTCTAGCTATACATTCCATGTATGAAATTGCGATAGTGTGATGAATTCTGACAGTTGAAAATGTGTTTTCATATAGTAATGGATCCCGATCGGCGATTGGCGGCGATGTAGAAAGCAATGCGCCTGCTCCCGCTCAAGGGACAGCGTCGGCCACATCTAGGCCGAATGATAGTAGTGAAGGAGTAAAGGCGAAGCAGGCCTTCTTCTGAATGATGAGCGAGTGCTTTACAGAGTTCGTTCGAACGAATCAGGCTGCTCCACAACCTCCACCCCCACAAGTACCTATTGTACCACAAATTGTAGATCCAATCAGATTGAGTAAACCACCTGTAGACAAGATTCAGAAATATGGGGCCGAGTAGTTTAGGGCTACATCTGATGACGATACTGAGCGAGCCGAGTTTTGGCTTGAGAATACAATCAGAGTATTCGACGAGATGTCATTGAACCCTGATGAGTGCATTAAGTGTGCAGTTTCCTTTTGAGAGACACGGCTTATAACTGGTGGAAAACATTGATATATGTGGTTCCGAGAGAGAGAATCACCTGGGACTTCTTTCAAGCTGAGTTCAGAAAGAAGTATATTAGTCAACGCTTCATTGATCAGAAACGTAAAGAGTTTCTAGAATTGAAACAGGGTCGTTTGTCTTTTACTGAGTATGAACGAGAATTCGTAAGACTGAGTCAATACGCGAGGGAATGTGTTTCAACTGAAGCTACTATGTGCAAATGTTTCATAGAGGGATTGAATGAAGACATTAAATTGTTAGTTGGGATACTTGATATAAATGAATTTGTTGTGTTAGTCGAAAGAGCATGCAAAGCTGAGGAACTCAGTAAAAAAAAAGAAGAAAGCCGATTCTGAGGCTCGTGATGAAAGGAAGAGATAGATGAATAAGTTCTCTCAACCTTCAACGAAGAGATTCAGAGATGCAAGCAACCGATCAAATGCTTCGTTTGGGCATCCGAATAGAGATCATGCAAGACTAAATGTTGGTCCGAGAATTCAAGCTCCAATGGAATCAAGTGTCGATAGTGCCAAAAGCAATAAACCTGAGTGTAGATAGTGTGGAAGGCGACATGTGCGAGAATGCTGGGGCAAGTACAACAATAGAGTTTGTTATAAATGTGGATCCAGAGATCATTTTATTCGAGATTGCCCAAAGATGGTCGAAGAGGAAAATGTTTAGAATGAAAGACCGAGTAATGTGACGGCTAGAGGTAGACCACCCAGAAACACCAAAAATGTGAGTGGAAGCCAAAGGGGGACTACTGACACAGCTGTGAGGTCAGAAGCGAGAGCACCTGCCCGAGCCTATGCTATACGTGCACGAGAGGAAGTATCATCTCCAGACGTCATCACCGGTACTTTTACTTTATTTGATACTGATGTCATTGCATTGATAGATCCAGGATCAACTCATTCTTATGTGTGTATGAACTTAGTATTGAATAAGAATCTACCTGTTGAGTCTACTGAATTTGTGGTTAGAGTGTCGAACCCCTTAGGCAAGTGTGTTTTGGTGGATAAGGTGTGCAAGAATTGTCCATTGATGTTTCGGGATGCTTGTTTTCCGGTTAATTTGATGTTACTACCATTCAATGAGTTTGACATAATTCTGGGTATGGATTGGCTTACTCTGCATAATGCCATCGTGAATTCTAAAAGAAAGAGTATTGAGTTGAAAAGTCAAAATGGTGAGCTAGTTCGAATAGAATCCAATGATATGAAAGGATTACCAGCTGTTGTATCTGCGATGAAAGCTATGAACTATGTGAAAAAGGGTTGTGAAGCTTATTTGGCGTACGTGATTGATACAAAAGTTTCAAAAAAGAAAGTTGAATCTGTGCCTGTGGTATGTGGTTTCTAGATGTGTTTCCTGAATAGTTACCGGGATTACCTCCAACTCGGGAAGTCAAATTTGGTATTGAATTAGTGCCGGGGACCACTCCCATTTCTATAGCTCCGTATAGAATGGCACCAACAGAATTAAAAGAGTTAAAGTCGCAGTTGCAAGAATTAACTGATAGAGGATATGCACGATCGAGTTTCTCACCTTGGGGAGCTCCTGCGTTATTTGTGAAAAAGAAAGATGGAACTATGAGAATGTGTACTGATTATCGACAATTGAATAAAGTGACGATAAAGAACAAATATTCATTGCCTCGTATTGATGATTTGTTTGATCAGCTGAAGGGAGCTACCGTGTTTTCAAAGATAGATTTGAGATCTGGTTACTATCAGTTAAGAGTTAAAGAATCTGATGTGCCGAAGACTGCTTTCAGAACGAGGTATGGACATTATGAATTCTTAGTGATGCCTTTCGGACTAACAAATGCTCCTGCAGTGCTTATGGATCTAATGAATCGGATATTCAGACCGTATTTGGATCGCTTTGTAGTGGTGTTCATTGATGATATTTTGATCTATTCGTGTGATGAGACGCAGCATGCCGAGCATTTGAGAACTGTGCTACAAACTCTTCGTGAGAAATAGTTGTATGCTAAGTTTAGTAAATGTGAATTTTGGTTGCGTGAAGTTGGTTTTCTGGGGCATATTGTGCCAGCTGCCGGGATACGAGTTGATCCTAGTAAAATCTCTGCTATATTAGAATGGAAGCCTCCGAGAAATGTGTCTGAAGTCCGTAGTTTTCTAGGACTAGCGGGATATTATAGACGGTTTGTGAAAGGCTTCTCGATGATTACGACTCCGTTGACGAAGTTGCTACAAAAAGATGTTAAATTTGAATGGTCAGAAAAGTGTCATCAGAGTTTTGAGCAGTTGAAAGTGTTGTTGACGAAAGCGCCAGTGTTAGTTCAACTGGAATTGGGAAAGGAATTCATAGTCTACAGTGATGCATCATTGAATGGTTTGGGCTGTGTGCTGATGCAAGAAGGTAAAGTTATTGCTTATGCTTCGAGGCAGCTAAAGCCGCATGAAAAGAACTACCCAATGCATGACCTTGAATTGGCTGTAATCGTGTTCGCATTAAAGATTTGGCATCACTATCTGTTTGGGGAAAAATGTCACATCTATACTGATCATAAGAGCTTAAAGTATTTGATGACTCAAAAAGATTTGAATTTGCGACAGAGAAGATGGTTAGAATTGTTGAAAGACTATGAACTTGTGATAGATTATCACCGGGTAAAGCTAATGTTGTAGCTAATGCTTTGAGTCAGAAATCGTTATATGCTTTACGAGCTATGAGTACTCAAATAGATCTGTGTGATGATAGTGCAGTTATAGCTGAGTTAAAAATAAAGTCGATGTTTGTACATCACATTTGTGATGCTCAGAAAAATGATGTTGAAATGATGGCTAAAAGAACTCAATGTGAATCGAATGCTGAATCAGAATTTCGAGTTGATAGTGATGATTGTTTGAGATTTAGAGATCGGATTTGTGTTCTGATAAATTTAGAGTTAATTTCGATGATTTTGAATGAAGCTCATAATAGTCCATTAACTGTACATCCTGGGAGTACGAAAATGTATAATGATCTGAAATAGTTTTATTGGTGGCATGGTATGAAACGAGACATCTCTGACTTTGTGTCGAAATGTTTAATTTGTCAGCAAGTCAAAGCTAAACATCAAGTTCCGTCTGGTTTATTACAACCGATTATGATTCCTAAGTGGAAATGGGAGAGAATTACAATGGACTTCGTGTTGGGTTTGCCCTTATCTCCGAGTAAGAAAGATGCAATCTGGGTGATAGTGGACAGATTGACGAAATCAGCTCATTTCGTTCCTGTAAGAACCGATTATTCTTTAGATAAGTTAGCTGAACTGTATATCAATGAGATTGTGAAATTCCACAGAGTACCATTATCTATAGTGTCTGACAGAGATCTAAGATTTACCTCGTGATTTTGGAAGAAATTGCATTTTAATATTGCTTTTCATTCGCAAACAGATGGTCAATCCGAACGAATCATTCAGATTCTTGAAGACATGCTGAGGTGTTGAATACTTGAATTTGAAAGTACGTAGGAAAAGCATTTATCATTGATTGAGTTTGCATATAACAACAGTTTTCAATCTAGTATTAAAATGGCACCATATGAGGCTCTTTATGGTCGAAAGTGTAGAACTCCATTGTATTGGACTGAGTTGAGTGAGAATAAGATTCACGGGGTTGATTTGATAAAAGAGACTGAAAAGAAAGTGAATGTAATTCGTGACAGTTTGAAAGCGGCTTCAGATAGTCAAAAGTCTTATCCAGATTTGAAATGAAAAGATATTGAATTTGAAGTCGGCGATAAAGTGTTTTTGAAAGTATCTCCGTGGAAGAAAATACTTTGATTTGGCCGGAAAGTCAAGCTGAGTCCGAGATTCATCGGACCGTATGAGATCATTGAGTGAGTTGGGTCAGTTGCTTACAGATTGATGTTGCCACCTGAGTTAGAAAAGATTCATAACGTGTTTCATGTGTCAATGCTTCGACGGTACAGATCAGACCCGTCTCATGTGATTGCTCCTACTGAGGTTGAGATTCAGTCAGACTTGTCGTATAGTGAAGAACCGATCTGAATTGTGGCACATGAGACCAAAGAGTTGAGAAATAAGAAAATCTCTTTAGTGAAAGTATTATGGTATAAACACGGTGTTGAAGAGGCTACGTGGGAGCCTGAGATCATTATGAGAGAGAAATATCCACACCTATTCACTGGTAAGATTTTCGGGGACGAAAATCCCTAAGGGGGGAGAGTTGTAACAGCTCGGTTTAGACCCTAGTCAGAATAGTGGTTTCGAGACCACAAATTCGAGGTCAGAATAATATTTTAATATTATTTTCTGTGTTTACAGTATGTGATTTAGTTTGTGTGAAATTTCTGTGTGAAAATTTTATCGATTGTGTGTTTAATTTGCGAAAAGGACTTAATTGTATAAAGTGTAAAAGCTGTGTGCTGATTTTTAAGTGTCAAATTGTGGATGGCTTTTTAAGGTGGAGGCTTTATGAGGCAAATAGTCCATTTTTAAGTTAGTGGATGGTTAAATGACATATAAACCATAATGTTAATTTGTCCTTTATGATAATAAAAAGGTTAGATATGTCATTTATGTACTAAAATGTAATAATAATAAAACAAAAAGATGAAAGTGGTCATCTTTTATGCATCCATTTTTTACCAAATTAGCAAAGAAGAAGAAAGGAAAAAGAAAGGTAGGTTTTGGTTGATGTTAAGCTTGATTCAAGGTATGTTTGATCTCAGTTTTTGATAATTTCTACATTTTTGTAATTGTTGCTTTGTGCTCTACAAAACCCATGCTTAAATTTTGTGAATTTATTGATGTGGGCACATCCAAGCCAATCAAGGAGGCTGATCCAGAGGTCTTGCCATTAGGACCTATCACATGATCTAAGGTAAAGAAATTCAGGGAAGTTCTTTCTTTCACTTGTGCTAATGTTTCTGACTCTTTCGAAAGTGAATGTGCCTTAGAAGATAAGTTTTATAGTGTGTTGCATGCTGATATGTGACATACTTATGCCATACTACTTATATTGGTGTGTTTATTATGTATATATTATGCTAAGTATGTTTTGGATTGGGTTGATAGTATTTGTATTGTCTTCAAGTTGTTTGTGTGTTAACGAATAAGTGTGCACTTGTTTACAACTTATTAGACTATGTTATGTTAAGTTTACATAGCTTTGATAAGTGTTATATTGTTTTGTAACATGTACACGAAAGGACTCAGCTTAAGAAAGTATATGCGGCTCATCTTCAGCTCAAGTTAGCTCGAGAGGCTTGTTTCCCAGCTCACCTCGGCTCAGAGCACTCTACACCGGCTCATGTCGGCTCATTTCACTTCTAGCTAGTTGAATTCGGCTCAGTTTAGCTCCGGTCGGCTCACCTCCGGCTCCACTAGCTCAACTTTGCTGATGAGTCGTATAGGTGAATAGTGTCCTACGTGTCGGGAGTATACCCGGTGCACATGTGGCGGCCTAGGTGGCGTCCAAGCATGTGGATGTGCATGTGCCGACCTTGAACACATGTGGTGCACGTGTGTGACCAAAAACCAGCCCATTCTTGTGCATTTGTGTGGCAATTGAAGAGATAAGAACAAGGGAAGTTGTGTGTTTGAATTTCAAACGAAATTAGCACATATTTAAAGTGATAAACATGCCAACTCACTTTTTTTACTTGGCTACAAATTAATTTCGCCCAAAAGGAGTTATTTCAATTCAAATATAAATTTTAAACTCCTTTAATGTTAGCCACACAATGTAATTTGGTCACCTCTTCATTCTACTATATATTTGTACTTCAAACATTGTTAAAAGATAGACTTTTATTTTGAAATAAAAATTACTTTGTGAGTTTTCTCTCAAATTTGGTTCTTTGTTTGAACTTCTTTCTTGACATTTCAATTCTGAATTGTTGTGTCAATCTTGTGATACTTCGGGTTCCTAGATCGCTATCTAGTGGGTCCAAGTCCATTGGCGTAGAAACGCATTCGATTTGGGTTTGCATAGCAGTTGTGCGAGTTCTTTCGAGTTCTTCGTTGTTCAAATTCGGCCCGGTTTCAAGCGTTATTTACGCCATTTTTTGAATGTTCAAATTTTGCCATGGATGAATTTTGAAGCATTCATCTTCTACCTTCTTCAAATCTGTCTAGAAATTCCAGCAACATTTTTTTTCTCTCTTCTTCAAGTCTATTCAATTTCGTGTGTTTTTAAGTCTAAAACCAACCTCTTTGTTTTGTTTAACTGCAGGGAAGTGCTTGCTACAATCCTAGATCCGTAAACACTCAAGGAATGTTGTTTTTCCAAGCAACGCCTTATTATTGATGATTTTTATAAAATGTGCCATTGATGAAATGGTAAGCTTTGTGATGAGTGTTGGTGTTAAATGAAAGATATGTGTTTAATGAACATGTTTTATTCTTGAACTTTTGATGAATTTAGCTAATTAGGGCTAAATTGAGAAAATAGTATTTTGAAGGATTAAAATGTGAAATAAATGAAAGGTGTGGGCTTGTATGAATATAGTGAGAATTCGGCTAGGCATGGGTGCAAGCTAATTATGTGAATTTGATGATTTTGTGAAAGAGGGACTAAAGTGTCGAAATGTAAAAATGTGAGGGCTATTTTGTAAAATGCCCTAAATATGTGTGTTTAGACTAAAATGAATGATTTGGTGATTGAATGGATTGAATTTGAATGTGTATAGACCAAGAAATGAGAGGTTCGGATCGAGATCGAGGCAAAGATAAAGTGCTCGATTGACCGACCGTTTCGATAGTTCAACGTCGAGGTAAGTTCGGACACAATCTGAACATTTAGTTATGTTAAATGTTATGAAATGAATGTTATAATGATATTGAAATGTGGATGCTATGTGAGAGTTGAGTTTGAGTTATGTGGCACTAAGTGTGCGTATTCGAAAACGTGATCGAGATGATCAGCACTGTGTGTGCGAAATAATATAAGCTTCGACTTTGTGGTTGGCACTATGTGTGCGATACCGATTGAAGAGCGGTTTGATATAAATGCACTATGTGTGCGATGATAATTAAGCTTCGGCTAAATATTAGGGCATTAAGTGTGCGATCGAATTAAAGAAGAGACGGAAGTGGATCGAAAGGGAAAAGTGAGTATTGAGTAGCAAATGTAATTGACTACTAGGTGTTGACTAAGGTACGCTCGGAACCTATGTGGTTGATGAATCCATGAATGATATTATGAAATGTTAAATGAGCATTTTAGTTTTGGATGGCATGATATATATATATGTATATGTGGAATAATCTATGTGATGATTTGTTTTATTATAATGTATCATGTTACGAACTTACTAAGCTTTGAAAGCTTACTGTGTGATTTGTTTCTCGCTGCGATTGTCGGTAAAGCTTGCTCGGATCCAGGAATCGTCAGCATCTCAGTCACACTATCGTCATTCTATTTTGGTACTTTTGGAAAGATGTACATAGTTGAAATATGGCATGTATAGGCTAGTTGTTTTGAATCATATTTGAGATGTGTAAATAGCCATGTGATGTGGCTAGCTAAGTGTTGGTAATGTCCATGAGTGAATATGGTATTTGGTGCATATTTTGATATGGCATGATGGTAATGAATTAGCATATGAATTGTGAATTCAATGATGAATTAATACCTTAGTGATTTAGTGAGGTTATGGATGATTTATACCTAGATTTACATGTAATTTGGTTGTATAAAATGGCATGCTTAGAAATGAGATTCTATATGATGATATGATGATTGTTGGACATGAAATTGGTTGCCAAATTGTGTGTATAAATATGCTCAAATGTGCTTGTAGGATTGACCCATGTGGGTGGCATTTTGGCCTTGTAAATGGCCTAATTGAGCCACACAGTTGTGGTACACGGGCGTTCCTAGTCGCTGTGTGAGAATGTCAAAATATGGCCTAAGAGTACACGGCCTTAGCACACGGGGTACTGGGTGGCCGTGGGTGTAAAGTCAGATTCGACCACGGCCAAGGCACACGGGCGTGCTTGATGGTCGTGGATGGGAAGTCAGATTCAACCACGGCCAAGGCACATGGGCGTGCTTGGTGGCTGTGGATGTGAGGTCAGATTCGACCACGGGGAGGACACACGGGGGTGTCCAGCTATCGTGGGAGGCACACGGTTTGCCCACACGGGTGTGTATCCCCTGAAACCTAGAAAAGTTTTTAAATTTCAAAAAGTTTCTGTATGTGTTTCGGACCCCTCCCTAGCATGCGTTTAAGGTCTTATACGCCTTAAAAAGGGACTAATAGTTTATGTTTGATGTATTATGATGATGATTGACTTTGTGTCGTAAATAGGTTGTGAAATGATTCTATTGTCCAGTAATGCCTCTTAACCCTATTTCGGCGACGGTTTCAGGTTAGGGGTGTTACTTTTATTTTGTATCAGTGCTACGGTTTAGTCGATTCTCGGACTAACGTAGCGAGTGTGAGTCTAGCTATACATGCCATGTATGAAATTGCGATAGTGTGATGAATTCTGACAGTTGAAAATGTGTTTTCATATAGTAATGGATCCCGATCGTGCAGTTACTGACGATGTAGAAAGCAATGCGCCTGCTCCCTCTCAAGGGACAGCGCTGGCCACATCTAGGCTGAATGATAGTAGTGAAGGAGGAGAGGCTAAGTAGGCCTTCTTCTGAATGATGAGCAAGTGGTTTACAGTCCCCTCCCTAGCATTTGTTTAAGGTCTTATACGCCTTAAAAAGGGACTAATTTTTTATGTTTGATGTATTATGATGATGATTGACTTTGTGTCGTAAATGGGTTGTGAAATGATTCTATTGTCCGGTAATGCCTCTTAACCCTATTCTGGCGACAGTTTCGGGTTAGGGGTGTTACACTCTCATTTGCTCGACACTCACCGGGATGACGTCTGCCACAATGTGGACATTCCGGTCTACTTGGTCGAGCATTACCAACACTAGCAACCGAAGTGGTCTGAGCTTTAGACCCCGAGTACTGTTTACCCTTACTTCTGTTTGAAAACTCAGCTGAAGTGGCTGATCGAGTAGTAAACTTTCTTGATTTCTTAGATGAGGATTGAAATGACTTACCCAATTGTCTCTTCCTCGAGTCACGAGACTCAATTTCATCCTTTCTTTTCTCTTTGGCCAACTCCTCGGCCTTGCAAGCTCTATCTACTAACATGACAAATTCCTTCAGTTCTAGGACACCTACATACAATCGGATATCCCCATTTAATCCATCCTCAAACCTTTTGCACATGATGGCCTCGGTGGATATGCACTCCCGGGCGTATTTACTAAGCCTTACGAACTCACGTTCATATTCAGTCACCGTCATTCTACCTTGTTTTAACTCTAGAAATTCCTTTCTTTTCTGGTCAATAAACCTTTGGCTAATGTACTTCTTTCTGAAATCTTATTGGAAAAATTCCCAATTAACTTTCTCTCTTGGTACAACCGACACAAGGGTGTTCTACCACTGGTAAGCCGAATCCCTTAAAAGAGACACGACACACTTCATACACTCTTCGGGTGTGCAATATAGTTTATCAAATACCCTGATGGTATTTTCAAGCCAGAATTCTGCTCTTTCCAGATCATCATCTTTATTAGCTTGAAACTCTTCAGCTCATTGTTTCTGGATTCTATCAACAGGGGGCTTTTCCCTTCTTACCACTTCTACAACTTGGGGAGCTAGAGGGGTAGGCTGAGAAATAGGTGGGGGAGGAGGGGGTTGCGCATTCGGGTTCGTTCAAACGAACTCCGTATACCAAGTATTCATCATATGGAGAAAGGCTTCTCTATCCTTTTCTCCTCCTCTCGGACTCACAGTCGTTGGTCTATTCTCATTTTCAGTCGGCACCGTCCCTTGGGTGGGAGCCGGCGCATTACTTTCTACATCATCCGCCACTGCTCTTTCGGGATCCATTTACTATATGAAAACATAATTTAAGCTGTCAGGAGTCGTCACACTATCATTATATAAATAATCATACTTATGGCATGTATAGCTAGACTCGTGCTTACGCTACGTTACTCCGAGAATCGACTAAACCGTAGCTCTTCTACCACTAAATGTAACATCCCTTACCCGTATTCAACGCCGGAATCGGGTACGAGGTATTACCAGACTTAACATACTTCATCATGTAATATTGGACTATAAACTTTAACTCAAACTTAAAACCTTTCGTTCGTATTCACAACATCCCTATTATGGGTCTATGAGACCCGAAACATACATATAGTGTAACACCCCAAACCCGGCCCACGAGCCTTGACCGGATCCAGTATGTCACTGAGAAAAACGTTTGAAAAAGATTTAACTTACGAGTGAAAACACGAAAATTTGTTGTCATTTGTAAAACATTATATACTTAAAATGCCAAGTAAAATTTGGATGTTACATAATATCCGGATTTAAAAACTTTAATATATAGATATATTTTAAATTGTAAGTTGTTGAAAATAAAGTCATTTCCAAATAGCAATTTAATCGGCAATCCAACTAAAACATATTAATAAACTTCAACTACTTAAAGTGGCCCTTATTACATCAAATAAATATCCAAAATCTTTGAAATATATGACGTGCATAAAATTAAATAAAACATCTTCTGCATGGAAACAAATAAAATTAACTTCTGCATGGCCACCTTTGTATCCTCTCCAACCCGGTCCAAGAATCACGTATCACCTGCGATGTTGATAATTATTTGGGTGAGTCACACGGACTCAGTGTGCAATTAGTCCACTGAATTCCACCCACATATCAAACCACATATCAACCCACATAACAGATAACAAGGCAATTTATTCACATAATATCACAATTTGGGCTTGGCCCATATCCATACCACATATCGGCTCATAATGTAATTAACCACATGATTCCACATATTGGGCTTGGCCCATTTCCACACTGTTCCACATTCACATATTGGGCTTGGCCTGTAATCCCATTAGATACACATATCCGATGTAATTATGCAAATGCACCCAACCCAAACCTAGGGTCCATCCTCTACACACCCCCGTATCCAGCCACCACACACCAGGGGATTACTAAATCACCCTCCAACCGCTACACACCAATTTCGGCAATTAATGCCGTCCACGATGTAGCTCGTAGCTAACATCAAACCACGATGAGGCACATAGCTACTCATCAACCACGATATGGCACACAACCAATATCAACCACGATGAGGCACAGAGCCACTCATCAATCCATGTGAACTTAATCACAAGTAATCCACAACGCGACCTCAGTCAGCGCCAATCCATGATGTAGCTCATGGCTAACATCAAACCACGTACTCGAAGTACACACTATCCTTCTTTCACATTCATATCCCATCCCATGCACATGCAACGTAAAACAGTGACATAATAAAATAGTGCATGTACATGTTATTCATGCATTCAATCATATTCACATTCATAACCACATTTCATCAGTTTTGATGCGACTGATTATCGACATACCCCCCTTAAGGGCATCCGTTTCATAATTTCCACTGCACTTATTAGCACATATAAAACACATATACAACACATGCAAGTATCACATAAATCCCGGAAAATGGTAGGCTAACTACACACCTTATCACTTGAAGCACTACGCTCTCGATCCCGATGCTATCGCTAAACGAAACTCTGACTATCGCCTATTTTCTGCTCTGCATCGCCCACACCACAGTCGCCAATCCCGACGGCAAAAACCGATCTCTTCTTAAACTTTGGGATAGAGACTACCCTTTCTCTCCTTGGTGGTATTCGCCTCCATCAACAATACTTAATCGAGAATCAAAGCGGTTAATCACCACTATACGAGATCTTAACCGAATAAACCACAACTTAACATCCTTACCCAAATGAATCAAAATCCCAAAAGCTTACGCTTACTCTTGTCGTCGATTTGCCCCTAAATAACCATAGTCAAAATCGGCTAACACTTAAATATCCATAACATGGCCTATGGCCGAATATTACCAACCATATACCTTGCTTGCCTAAATCCCAGAAATCACCACTGTCTATGAAGTTGTGAAATCCACGAGTGAAACCACATTAGAATCGGCTTTAAGCATATATCTTAGGAAAATGGCCCTTGGCCGAATGCTACATTGCTTACCTTGATCACTTCAAATCGAGAGACCTCCTTTAAGGTTCCTTACCGTTGGCTACACACAAAGGAAACACTAGATTATGGCTTATGAATATTCGGCTAACCCAAAACCAAAGACTAAACACTTGATTTGGCACATCCATGAAGAGAAGATAAAGCGATTTCTAAGGAAATACTTACCACTATCGTTTTCTTGAAGAAACTAAAAGAGGAAAGATTTGGCTAATCGCTTCAATTTGTTGAAAAACTTATGAAAAGAAGAGGTGAATGCTTATAATGGTTCGGCTAAGCTTTTCAAATGGCAATTGCCTAATCGACTAACAGGTATGGAGTTGAAGAAAAGAAAAAAAATAGAAGAATGGAGGAAGCTTAGGAGGATTCGGCAATGGCCTAAAATGCACAAAGTGCTCAAATGGTCACTTAAAACTTTCGGTTCTTGCTTCAAAGAAAAGAGAGAAAAAAGAGAAGGGATTCTCTTGACTAAGAATTTCGGCAAGAAAGACTAAGAAAGAAATAAAAAGATGAACACACCTCCTAATAAAATTCGGCACTTATCCCCCCTCCATATGACCGAATTTTGCCAACCCAAGAGTCCCTTGGCCGGCCACTTCTCATCCCCCTCTCAAAACCCAAAATTTTCTCCTATTTTTCCTCCATGCTACTCATTCAAAATAAATTGAATTAAACAACACTTATCCCTTACCTTATAGCCGGATTTTAAAAGAATAAAACAAGTCTTATCCTCATCTTTTCCAAGTCCACAAGCCGTCCATCACTCCCCCTTTCTACCTTGACGCAAAAGCAAAATAAAATAACACCTTATGCTGCCCTCATGACTCAAACCTGAGCCCTTCACCCTTGCTTGAAGCGTCATTCACCAAGGCCCTAAGTGGCGCCTCCAAGCCACTTTACCAAGCCCAATCTTATGTCCAAGATCCCTTACAAATTTCTTTAAGGCCTCCTTATCCTAACTCCCCCTACTAGACTCAAAATCTCATATTTTTCCAAGGCACTCTCCTACATCCTAAGGTTCTCCAAACCCTTAAAACACAACCAAACACACACTAGGCCCACTATCACTTGAATTATGCACTAACCACATAACCCCTAAATCCTGGATGTTACAGTTCTACCCTCCTTAAAAATAATTTCGTCCTCGAAATTACTCACTAACTAACAGTCGTGCAATCCTACTCACCGCACTACGCTTATGCTGCGCTCTCTGATCTTAACAAACTATCATACTTCCTAGGCACAGTTTCTAAGTTCACATCCAAGGTTTCAGGCACTTCACTAGCAACACCAGAATGAGCTAACTCTAAAACAAGCAAAGCAATTAAGGGTATTCCAAAAACAAGGAACTTACCCGCTATCTCATCTGGCACATCTTCCTCCTCGCGACGACTGACTGCCTAAGCCAACCCTGATTGTCTTGCATCTGAACCTTCAGCACCCCTACTTGGTGTTCCACGACCTCTGCCGGAACCATTTCCTCCATGGTTTGGACCACGACCCTTCGTCCTCTGAGGACAATTTTTAACCAAATGAGCCTTAGACCCACAATGGAAACATTCTTTACTATTTCCCCAACACTCTCCAGCATGAGCTCTTCCACACCGAGCACATGTACGACTCCGATTCTCAGAAACTGGCACAGGTGCACGTATAGCATTCTCGGTCCTTGGTCTCTTCCAGAAATCCTCAGATGATACCGATGGTCCAAAACTCCTCTTGTTCCAACTCTTATTCTTCTCTCGGTTCTGTCTCGCGGTTCTCTTAACTTCCTCAGCTATCCGAGCTTTCTCCATTAGAATAGCAAAGTCCCTTTCTATTTGCGGAGCAATCAACACTCGTAGCTCATCTCGCAATATGTCTTCGAATCTAACACACCTTTCATAATCAGTGGGCACGATCCCCTTGGCATATTGACTTAACCGCACAAATTCCGCTTCATACTCTGCCACCGACTTACTTCCTTGAACCAAGTTTAGAAACGCCTTCCTTTGCGAGTCTAAGTAACTGGCTCCAACATACTTCCCTTCAAACTTAAGCTTAAAATACTCCCAATCCAATCGATCTGCAGGGACACCTTGCCTGACCGTGAGCCACCATCGATAAGCCTCGTCTCGGAGCAACAAGACAAAGACCTTTGACTTTTCCTCAAGTGATGCAGTCCAAATCATCCATGATTCTTTCGACCGCTTCTAACCAATATTCCGCTACATTCGGAGCTACTCCGGATACTCCTCTAAAAACCTCAGCTCTGTTTGACCTTAGTCTTTCCGATACTGACTTTCGAGCTCCATTTCCCATACCAGCTCTTGCCACTTGCTCTAGCACTCGCAAAGATAGCTCGCGATCATGCGTCATCTCCTCCGTCGGATCTTGATCCTCCGCGCGCTCTTCTTTGGCGGTGGCACATCATTTTCTGACCCATGGCCAGACCCTATTGGTTCCGATACAGTCGTTCGACCACGTCCTCTAGAACTCATATCTAATTTCGCGATTTAATCTGATTAAAAGTTTTATGCATTAGTAATTTGTTCCACTGATTATCCGCGAACAGTTTTATGCAAAGACGTTTTAGGAGTAGTTTTTTCGATCAATCAAAGTTTCAACTCAAGTTCACTATTCTAATTCAGAGAATCACATTCATCAATAGAGACACATTCATTCATCCACCATACTACTATGGCATTTTATCCATTCCCAACCCAAGGGTAATTTCGTCATTTATCCTATAAGGGTATTCTGGTAATCAATCAGGATCAATTTGAAAATCTTTACAAAGGTATTTCAAAATTTTCAAAGCTCAGGGTTATTTTAAAAATTCTCTCAATCGAGGTATGGTAGAAATTTTGGAAATCGAGGGTCATTTTGGTAATTTTGTAAGTCGTGGGTATTTTAGTAAATTTCCAAATTAGGATATCTGGATATTTTTCAAATAGAGTTTCAGGTATTTCAGTAAAGCAAGGTTATTTTAGTAAAAATCGAGGGGTAGTGCGGTAAATTTATAAACCCGGGGCATTTTAGTAATTTTACAACCGAGGGCATTTGGGTAATTTTGTCAACAGGAATAATTCGAAAAATGTTTCTCTCAAAATCTAATTTAGTGGTTTCAAATTAAAAGAGTAATTTAGAGATTTAAAAACTAAGGTTTTTATAAGCAAGAAGGCTAGTCCCTTTCGGGTTTTAATTATATCGAATTTAGCCAGGTGACTAAGTCCTCTTGGTTAGGGTGAACCGTAGCTACGCACCAGGTAGGATTCGAGTAAAGAGGAGTTGAGTCACTAAGACTGCTTAAGTACCAAGCTCTTACTGAATCCACTCCTAGACATGCGCACAACTGTTGCCACACCCTAGCTCGACGACTTAGTTCACAGGTTTGTTTAATGATCCTTAAGTCTTATGCATTCTGTGTTGGAGTAGACTAGTCCTAGGGTCCAATAGCCCTAATCTACTAATCTACGATCCCACGATCCCTTAATGCCCACATAGTTCACATATTCAAATCACTTCAATAGTCAGAAGTACTTACCTGGTGGACCTCGGGCCGGAGATACAGGTGCCATGCCAGAATAACCTGAAATAAAAGTCCATATTTTGAAAAGCCCATCTTAGAAAATGTTTTTGGACCCAAACCCCTCAAAGCCAAGTTTTAAACCGGGCTCTGATACCAAACTGTAACACCCCAAACCCGGCCCACGAGCATTGACCGGATCCGATATGTCTCTGAGAAAAATGTTTGAAAAAGATTTAACTTACGAGTAAAAACACGAAAATTTGTTGCCATTTGTAAAACATTATATACTTAAAATGCCAAGTAAAATTTGGATGTTACATAATATCCGGATTTAAAAACTTTAATATATAGATATATTTTAAATTGTAAGTTGTTGAAAATAAAGCCATTTCCAAATAGTAATTTAATCGGCAATCAAACTAAAACATATTAATAAACTTCAACTACTTAAAGTGGCCCTTATTACATCAAATAAATATCCAAAATACTGAAATATATGACGTGCATAAAATTAAATAAAACATCTTCTGCATGGAACAAATAAAATTAACTTCTGCATGGCCACCTTTGTATCCTCTCCAACCCGGTCCAAGAATCACGTATCACCTGCGATGTTGATAATTATTTGGGTGAGTCAGTCACGGACTCGAGTGTGCAATTAGTCCTTGAATTCCACCCACATATCAAACCACATATCAACCCACATAACAGATAACAAGGCAATTTATTCACATAATATCACAATTTGGGCTTGGCCCATATCCATACCACATATCGGATCATAATGTAATTAACCACATGATTCCACATATTGGGCTTGGCCCATTTCCACACTGTTCCACATTCACATATTGGGCTTGGCCCGTAATCCCATTAGATACACATATCCGATGTAATTATGCAAATGCACCCAACCCAAACCTAGGTTCCATCCTCTACACACCCCTGTATCCAGCCACCACACACCAGGGGATTACTAAATCACCCTCCAACCGCTACACACCAATTTCGACAATTAATGCCGTCCACGATGTAGCTTGTAGCTAACATCAAACCACGATGAGGCACATAGCTACTCATCAACCACGATATGGCACACAGTCGATATCAACCACGATGAGGCATAGAGCCACTCATCAATCCACGTGAACTTAATCACAAGTAATCCACAACGCGACCTCAGTCAGCGCCAATCCACGATGTAGCTCGTGGCTAACATCAAACCACGTACTCGAAGTACACCCTGTCCTTCTTTCACATTCATATCCCATCCCATGCACATGCAACGTACAATAGTGACATAATAAAATAGTGCATGTACATGTTATTCATGCATTCAATCATATTCACATTCATAACCACATTTCATCAGTTTTGGTACTGACCTGATTATCGACATACCCCCTTAAGGGCATCCGTTTCATAATTGCCACTGCACTTATTAGTACATATATAACACATATACAACACATGCAAGTATCACATAAATCCCGGAAAATGGTAGGCTAACTACACACCTTATCACTTGAAGCACTACGCTCTCGATCCCGATGCTATCGCTAAACGAAACTACAGCTATCTGCCTATTTTCCTACTCTGCTGCTGGCCCACACCTTGGTGGCCAATCTCGAACGGCAGAAACCGATCTCTTCTTAAACTTCGGGATAGGGACTACCCCTTTCTCTCCTTGACTGGTATTTGCCTCCATCAACAATACTTAATCAGAATCAAAACGGTTAATCACCACTATACGAGATCTTAACCGAATAAACCACAACTTAACATCCTTACCCAAATGAATCAAAATCCCGAAAAGCTTCTGCTTACTCTTGTCGTCGATTTGCCCCTAAATAACCATAGTCAAAATCGGCTAACACTTAAATATCCATAACATGGCCTATGGCCGAATATTACCAACCACATACCTTGCTTGTCTAAATCCCGAAATCACCACATGTCTATGAAGTTGTCGAAATCCCTGAGTGAAACCACATTAGAATCGGCTTTAAGCATATATCTTAGGAAAATGGCCCTTGGCCGAATACTACATTGCTTACCTTGATCACTTCAAATCCCGAGAGACCTCCTTTAAGGCTCCTTACCGTTGGCTACACACAAAGGAAGCACTAGATTATGGCTTATGAATATTCGGCTAACCCAAAACAAAAGACTAAACACTTGATTTCGGCACATCCATGAAGAGAAGATAAAATCGATTTCTAAGGAAATACTTACCACTATCATTTTCTTGAAGAAACTAAAAGAGGAAAGATTTCGGCTAACTGCTTCGGCTGTTGAAAAACTTATGAAAAGAAGAGGTGAATGCTTATAATGGTTCAGCTAAGCTTTTCAAATGGCAATTGCCTAATCGGCTAACAGGTATGGAGTTGAAGAAAAGAAAAAAAATAGAAGAATGGAGGAAGCTTAGGAGGATTCAGCAATGGCCTAAAATGCACAAAGTGCTCAAATGGTCACTTAAAACTTTCGGTTCTTGCTTCAAAGAAAAGAGAGAAAAAAGAGAAGGGATTCTCTTGACTAAGAATTTCGGCAAGAGAGACTAAGAAAGAAATAAAAAGATGAACACACCTCCTAATAAAATTCGGCACTTATCCCCCCTCCATATGACCGAATTTTGCCAACCCAAGAGTCCCTTGGCCGGCAACTTCTCATCCCCCTCTCAAAACCCAAAATTTTCTCCTATTTTTCCTCCATGCTACTCATTCAAAATAAATTGAATTAAACAACACTTATCCCTTACCTTATAGCCGGATTTTAAAAGAATAAAACAAGTCTTATCCTCATCTTTTCCAAGTCCACAAGCCGTCCATCACTCCCCCTTTCTACCTTGACGCAAAAGCAAAATAAAATAACACCTTATGCTGCCCCCATGACTCGAACCTGAGCCCTTCACCCTTGCTTGAAGCGTCATTCACCAAGGCCCTAAGTGGCGCCTCCAAGCCACTTTACCAAGCCCAATCTTATGTCCAAGATCCCTTACAAATTTCCTTAAGGCCTCCTTATCCTAACTCACCCTACTAGACTCAAAATCTCATATTTTTCTAAGGCACTCTCCTACATCCTAGGGTTCTCCAAACCCTTAAAACACAACCAAACACACACTAGGCCCACTATCACTTGAATTATGCACTAACCACATAACCCCTTAATCCCAGATGTTACATATAGGATGGTTTGAGATTGAATCAGAAACTTACGAACACTTAGAAAGTTTTTGCTTAAGACAAGGCCACATGCCCGTGTGGAAAGGGACACACCCGTGTGGATTTTATTTTTCATTTTGAACCTACAGGGGTTTTCACACGGCCTGGAACACGCCCGTGTCTATGGCCTGTGTCCCTCACACGACCATGACATGCCCGTGTCTTAGCCCGTGTGTGAAAACCTTAGTATTCTATTTATAACGTCAGCAAACCTCTAGGATCACACGGTCTAGTCACACGCCCATGTGCTGGCCCGTGTGACGAACTGAATTTTTCGCAAATTGGATACATGGGACACACGGCCTATCAACACACCCTCAGGGTTGGCCATGTGTCACACGCGGCCTAGACACAAGCCCGTGTGTCTACCCGTGTGGACAAATGCAAGACTATTTACCAAACCATTTGCCACCCTGAAAAACAACCACAATCATACCATTTCAAGCAACACTTAACTTAACAATAATGTCCTTCTAAAATGCACTATTAAGACACCCACACCTTAGCTACGCACTACGACATTATGCACATGCCTCATTCATTACTCATTCAATTACACAAACTTGCTCTTCATGAAATTCATCACCATTGGATAGATATAACTTAGATAGTTTTGGCCAATTACAATGGCAATTTACAAAATGAATCAAGTAACATTAATAGCCAACACCTTGGCCAACCAATATGACATAACAAAATGACCAAGTGCCTATACATGCCAAACTCGAAATGATCGAACTTTACTTTACCAAAAGATTAGCCTGATAGTGTGAGTCAAACTCTGACGTCCTTCGATCCCCGAGCTAGCTTGGCGATACTACAAGGAAATGGAAAAGAGAGGGAGTAAGCATAAAGCTTAGTAAGTTTGCATGCAATAAATAGCCACATAAAATCTCATGATACATCCATACTTTACTTTAAGTAATAACACAAGTTCTCAAGTGCATTGACATGGCTTACTCATGCTTACTCTTACCAATCACACATCATACTTCGAATTTATTTCTCGTGCATTACTCATGTATACCTGTATTACTCATCACATAACTTTAGCACTTTTGCAATCATGAATACAAACTTAGCTCATTAACATCTTTAACATGAACTTAACTCTTTATCATCTTTAGTATGAACATAGCTCTTTACCTGTTGAACCACTTGGAATATCGAAGGATAACCAGAATTCGTCTTACACGTAATAAGATGCACATGCCATATCCCAGATATGGTCTTACATAGGATCACATGTCGATGCCGATGCCATATCCCATATATGGTCTTATACGGGATCTCATATCGATGTCGATGCCATATCCTAGATATGGCCTTAAACGAGATCGTATATCGATGCCATGTCCCAGACATGGTCTTACACGATTTTCCTCTTAGATGTCAATGCCATATCCAAGATATGGTCTTACACGAGATCTCAATTCGGTGCCGAGGCCATGTCCCAGACATGATCTTATACGGGACTGTTTTAATATCATGTCTTGACGATGGTATCCTTTCTATTCCTAAGTTCAATCGGGACTTTCACCTCATAAATCTTCATCATTTTCTCATCGGACATCATTGGTCAATTTTCATAAAAATAATGTACATTTCATGCAATCTCAAGCATTTCAATACATAATGACATAAGGTTAATTTATTACACACAAACTTACCTCAATATCAAAATTTGTATAATTGTTCGATTTAGTCCACCTCCTTGTTCTTTCCTCGATTTTGGTCTGGACTTTGTGTTTCTTGATCTATAAGGACAATTTCACTCTTTTAATGATCACACTGACTAAATCGAACCATGAATCATACTTTGGCAAAATTATGATTTTGCCCCTATACTTTCTCATATTTACAAAATGGTCCCTAGGCTTGTATATTGAAATACACACATTTCCTTGGTTACCCAAGCCTAGTCGAATATTTATTGAGCTCATAACAGCTCACACTTTCCTTCAAAACTGATTTTTTTACTACATATTTTATCATTTTTTCAATTAGGTCCTTTTTATGAATTTTCCATGAAAATTACTTAGAAAAAGATTCTTATCATTTCATATTCTTCCACTAAACATCAAAATACATGCATGTCATGCATGGGTAAATTTTTGAACATGAACCCTAGCTCAAAATATAGCCAGAAATAGCTAAATCGAGCTACAAGGATCTCAAAAATACGAAGAACATTAAAAATGGGGCTAGGAGGTACTTACAATCAAGCTTGAAAGTGAAGAAACCCTAGCTATGGTGTCCTTGAGAATTTCGGCTAGCATGGAAAAGATGGACCTAAATATTGACTTCTTTTTCCCTTTTAATTAACTTATTAACCAAATGACCAAATTGCCCTTAAGGCCCCTTTCTTGAGATTTTTCCTTCCCATGTCTATTTTTGTCCATCATAAGTTATAATGGTCTAATTGCTAAATAAGGACCTCTAATAAATTTTCTATTGCTTTCTCATACTTGAATCTTCTAGAATCTCATATTTTTCAATCTTTGCAATTTAGGCCTAATGAATAAATTGATCACTAAATTATAAAATTTCTTTATGAAATTTTCACATAATCATGCAAACATGTTATAGACCTCATAAAAACTATAAAACACATATTTCTACCTTGAATTTGTGTTCTCGTAACCATTATTCTGACTAGGCCCTAAATCAGGCTGTTACACATCTGAACATAAAGTCAAAAATATCGTGATACATACTCAATCACCAGAACATCTACTCATATAACTGCACATTTTATTATTCTTAGATGAACATACGTGCTACTACTGAGCCTCGTACCAAAAACTTTTGCATAAGTTATGGATTCAACAATACGCAAATTCTATCTCGAAATAATAATAATAACAAGAATCATGTCCAACCTGAATTTTAACATCAGAAGTAAACTTACTCTGAACTCATTTAGATTACTATTCACTATCACATTTTTGAGCTTCTCAGTTTCGCAAAGAAAAACTTGCTTTAGCATTTAATATAGCTAGAATTAGACCATCATCAAATAAGATCAATCGAGTGACCAATACTCACAAAAATAAACAAAGATTTTCCACTCAAGCATATGTAACCATACTTGATTTCCAAAAGGTAAGCCAATAATTACTCACAGTCTTTTAACATCTCAAAACATTCACATTGTCTTAATTTCAGATCTTTCTGCGACATTAGATACTTTAACCCATTAGGATTAGGAAGCATATGACATTTTTCGTCGAACATACAAAATCATCAAATTCACAACACAGATATAAAAGTAGCCATCTCTAAATCATTGGTCGAACAGTTCTTTTTCATGTGACTTTAACCGTCTGAAAGTGCAAACTACTTCTTTACATTCTTGTATTAAGACATATTTCGATCTGTTTAATAGTACATCATTGAAAAATCGCAAATTCCTTACTCAATTCAAACTTAACTCAGAACTAAAGCTTCGGTTAATAATACTTTCAACTGTTTAGAACTTTGCTAACATGCATAGATCATTCAAATTTTCATAAATGTGATGACTTTATCAATTGGTATAGCTTTAACTCATAATAACATCATTCGATTAGAACAATCCAATAGGCATATCTCTGTATCATACTTTCCAGAATATAATTTCTTCATTCAGACTATCCGTCTATATACTCGTGAATGCACAAAATTCATTACTATACTTGAGGATACTTTAAATACACATAACTCAATTCATATTTCAACTAACCAGCCTGTTCTGACAAAACAACTTAGTCGATCTTAATTATCAAAAAATATCATGTCATAATACTCCCTTTTTCATGTTGTTAAAACAACTCAAACATATAATCTTTCAAAATTTCCTCACATGCTAGTCAAAAGATCTTTACAACCATATTAAACATAGCCATCACAGACTAAAGAACATACTTTATAGATGAGCCATGTCTGATAATTTACACAATAAGAATGATAAGAAAACCCAAATACGATACCATGCCGGAAGTCTGAGAACATAACTCATAAGAAAATAATACTGAAGATCTAGATAATTTTTAAGAGAAAACCAGAAGAAAAATAATACTTACCAGCTCTGGGATTCCATCGTAACAGGGTTAATACACTTTCCAAATATTTATATACAAGACAGAACAACATCTAGTAGAAATAGATGAACAGTCTTACATAAATTTTACCACCAACTTCATTCCAACATATTAGGATAGAATCCCGAATAAATGAGGCAATGCCAATCACAAATCAAACAGACCATTAGTACTTTCATCTAACATTAAAGTTAGCTAACATTCTCACTCGATAAGAATTTCATCAGAAAATAGACATTCACATGAATCCCTAAAGATGAATGAATATATACAGAATACTCAGAAGAGATCATTGTAATCTATTCAGCCATAACTGTTACATACAGACATCTTTACAATTCAAACATCATTTCTCTGTCTAATTCTATTATCATAAACCCCATATTATTCCACTCACTAACGAAAATCAATTCAAAAGAACTTTCAGTAAACACATCTTTAGACTCCATACCTAATTGAGTCGATTAGCCGAGACTACTCCATACCTAATTGAGTCGATTAGCCGAGACTAACTTTTTTTTAATCGTGACATTACATAATCTATAATCTTTAAAACAATATGATATTTCTTCTAAAACTGAGTTCATTTGTCACACTATACTCAACTCTGTTTGCATTACTAATTATTTCACCACTGAACTTTTTAGTTTCTCACTTATAAACTTATTCAACATGATTCTCGTGAATTTTAGTCAAAAAGCAACACTGGTAAGGGGGTGAGGTCGTAAAGCCCCTGACTTGACTCTCATAAATACACACATATGACTTTGCACTCATCATCAACATAACATCATCATAATCACATAATTCACTCCAGAAAATTTAATATACTTATTCATTTTATGAATGTTTTCTGCCATCCACAATTTCAAACAATGAATTTACTTACTTGAGCTCAATATCAATATCTAATTAAATTCCAACAATCATCTTCAATTTTACTTACCAACATTTGTCAAATTA
Organism: Gossypium sturtianum; assembly: GCA_025698515.1. Taxonomy (NCBI): domain Eukaryota; kingdom Viridiplantae; phylum Streptophyta; class Magnoliopsida; order Malvales; family Malvaceae; genus Gossypium; species Gossypium sturtianum. Next base: position 44,889,569 of record CM046951.1, read on the forward strand.
GAGGACGTCTTACGGGTTTGAGTACGTCGTTTACTTAATGCCATAGTCCAACTATGGTCTTACTCATATCACAATGTCATAGCCCAGCTATGGTCTTACATGTCGTCAAAATGCCATAGTCCAGCTATGGTCTTACACGAAGTCTCATATCGATGCCAATGCCATGTCCCAGACATGGTCTTACATGGGATCACATGTACTGCCATGGTCCAACCATGGTCTTATCCGTCAATTCATCATTAAACGATCGTACTCATCTCCTGCGTTCTACTTAATTTGATCTTCCAGTTCAACTCCCATTGTAACATCTTGAAAATATAAGTCTAGCATTATTGCATTATTACGTGTGTTTTGTGTGATAAGTTTATTATTCGGGTGTGTTTGGGGGTCCCAGAGAGCCTCGAGTTCGAGCCCAAGCCCTGTTGGAATTTTGGTTTTTGGGCACTTAAGGGAGGAGAGCGGTAGGAGGCAAGGCTTAAAGGAAATTATTGGCGTTTTGCTGACACAAGAGGAGCTTGTGGCCTAGTGGGTGACGTCCCAGGGGAGCATTTTGTGCTCAAGGTGAGAAGAGGTGGAGTTGGTGTGGGACTCTACTAGGTGAAGATTTGAATTGGTCAACTAGTTTGAATGAATGATGGTGCGGATGTTGGGGAGTGAAATTTGGAGCAAATCAACGGGATTTTGAGAGGGTGGATGGGAAATGGCCGAATGTGGGAGTTGTGGGAGGTGAATTTCGGCTATAGGGTGTTTTGGCAAGGGAATTTCGGCATTTTGGGAAATGAGATAGTAAAACTGAATTCTTTTGTGCATCTTAGTTTCTTTTCTGTCCCCTTAACTTTTGTGACATTTGTGCTTTTGGGTTCTACTTTCAGTCATTTTTCCCTTTGCTTTGTTTGCTAGCCGAAACCATCCTCTCCTTCTCCTCTCCAAAGTTTGAAGACTTTTCTTCTATTTCTTGCTAGGAGCCGAACCCTTCTCATCTTTTTTTTGTGCACTTATAGCCGAATCAAGAGTTTTGGGTCTTGCTGCTTGTGCTGGAATTTTTCTATTCCATTCGGCTCTCTCTTAATACCGAGGTAATGGTTCTTTCCCATCCTTCCATTTTCTCCCTTCTATAGCCGAATGTTTAACCTTCTCCTTTTCTTTTATTTTTGTTTGTTCGTTTATTTCCATCACTAAAACTGAAACTTCAGGTCCTCTCATTCTTCCTTCTCGTGTTCTCCTTTTGTTGTGGTTTTAGCAGGCTTGGCCGAATCTCTCCTTCTCTTACGAATTGTCTGTAATCGCAAGCCAAACTTGTTTTGGATCGGTTCCTCATTGATCAAGGTAGGGAGTTTCTCTCTAATTCTTTTTGTCTCTTCTCTGTTCATTTTCTCTGCTATAACAGAATCTTTGTCTCTTCTTAGGCCGATTGTGTCAAGGAGTAGGCAACTCTCTTCGTTGTTCATTAACATTCAAATTTCGGGAAGTGGTGGTAAGAGCCGAACCTCCTTGTTAGATAACCTTTATTTCTCATTTATTGATTGAGATTTCTTCATGGAGGCAAGTGATAGTCAGTCTAAGGAGAGTGGACTCGTGAACCCTGCTTCCAAGTTCAAACGGCGTAAGGTGTCAGCAGTTCGAGATCTTCTGCCGGGTTGTGGTAGATAGCCGACATCTGTTTGGGATAGGCAAATCATTATTGTTCCCGCTAGTGAGAGTGACGGCAATCAGGAGTGTATAGTTCTTCGCGTAATCAGGTGTGTAATCTCACACCTTTATTTCGTTTTGGTTTGTGTTATACCATGTGTCGGCTAAAAGCGAAATACATGGGAATGCGGTTGAAATATCCTAGCGGGTATTGTTGGAGATATACTAGGTAAGTAAACTTATGTCTATACCATTGTGGGTAAATTAGCATGATTGGATGTGTGTTTTGATTATCTGACATACTATGATATATGTTTGCATCCATCACACTTTGACGTTATGACATGTTGCATAGGAAAAGGGATATTGATTGATCGGGGAAGTGTATTTCGGTGGCTCTGCCACATATCTCGTATTTCGGTGACTCCGTCACATTATTTCAGTGGCATGCCACAATTTCAGCGAGGAGCAACGTGATTTCCATCGATGGTGTGTAGCGGATGAGGGTTGATTGTAGAAATCCCCACCGGTGTGTTTTGGCTGGAATGGGTGGTGTGTAGTGGATGGCTATTTAGGTTGGGCTGGGTTGCATTGCATTCATTATCTGCTATACCATGCTAAATATGGCTTAGGCCCAGTTCGTTTCTGTATGGGCTTCGCCCAATTTAATTTCGTAAGGGCTAAGGCCCAGTTGGTATCTGAATGGGCTCGGGCCCAGTTAATGTTCGTGTAGGGGATTACACACTGAGTTCTCGTAACTCACCCCTCTGCTTAATTTTGCAGGTAATCCCTAGCTTTGAGGATTTGGAGCCGAGGTGGACTCTGTGGTGGCCATGCTTTGTTTTTTTTCGTAAACTCGCTTTACATTGCTTTAAATTTATTTTAATTTGGGATTATGTTCTGTAATAAGGCCACTGGGATTTTAATTTGGTTTTTTTGTTTTCAACGCATTTATGATTTATAATGAACGGCTCATGAACTATTGATAATTAAAAACAGAATTTTCCTAAAACTACAACCACTATTTTCAAAATGTAACAATTCTGAAACCCACTGAATCTGATTTTATTTATAAAGCAAGTTTTCGGTGTTAGTAATATTAATAATGTTTTGCAAGAAAACACTAAAAACGAATCTGATTTTCAAAATGAAAGCAAAACTCAAATTTTTCAACAATCGCGAAGTTTCTTTAAACAACCTTAAACAACCTTCATGTGGCATGCCAGATTCGGTCGTAACGTCTAGGCGAGTTTGGGGTGTTACATTTTGTGGTATCAGAGCCCGGTTGCAAAACTTGGATGTGGAATGGGTTCGAAAATGTTTTCCAAAAATTGGTTTGAAACATGGTTTAAAAATACATGTCTTTTTGGAAGTATGACACCCGAGTCTCCGGCACCAAACCCGTAAGTCTTCTGACCTTGTTTGATAATATGATGAAATGATATTAGAAAGAAACTACTAGAGTTAGTGATAGTGTACTGAGACTGTTAGTTATAAGAACTAAGACTGTAGATATTGAGACATTAGGAACTCGATTCGCGAAAACAACCTCTATATTTGTTCTCATAAAATATCCGTTAATAAACAGTGGAACGATATACTAATTCATAAAATTTGTAATAAGATTAATTTGGTTCAGCAAACATGAGTACAAGAGGATGTAGACGCGGCCGTGGTAGAGGCCGGGGTACTGAGAGATCTCCAGAATGGAGACATGTGCCGGACGGTGAAGTGCCAGCATCACCCGTGGCAGAAGCAGGGACTCAGGACCGAACTAGAGCGGACGATGCTTTTTCCCAAGCTACGCTGCGTGTTTTGGAACGGGTTGCTGGGGCAAGCACTGGATCGGTAGCCCGGAAATCTATTCCTGAGCGACTCTAGGCAAATGGGGCTGAGATATTTAGGGGCATTTCTGGTGTAGCCCCAAACGTAGCTGAATACTGGCTGGAAGCAGTTGAACAAATTATTGATGATCTGGACTGCATAGTAGAGGAGAAATTGAAAGGAGCGGTGTCCCTCCTACGAGATGAGGCATACCAATGGTGGCTCACAGTGAGGGAGGGTGCTCCAGCAGATCGTATTACTTGGGACTTCTTTAAGACAGCGTTCCAAGGAAAATATGTTGGGGTGAGTTAAGTGGACGCCCAGAGGAAAGCATTTCTGAATCTGGTTCAAGGGAGTAAATCCATGGTAGAATATGAGGCGGAGTTTCTGCGTTTAAGTCGTTATGCTCGGGGTATAGTCGCAACTGATTATGAGCGTTGTGTACGGTTCGAGGATGGTCTGCGGGATGAGCTGCGAGTATTGATAGCTCCGCAGCGGGAAAGAGATTTTGCCATTTTGAGCGAGAAAGCAAAAATGGCCGAGGAAGTGAAACGTTCTGAGAGGCAAAATCGGGATAAGGATAGGGGAAAAAATAAGAGAAGTTTTGGGTTATCAGGATCATCTGGGGGTTTCCAAAAGAGACCTAGGTTAGATGGGCTAGCTCGAGTGGGGATACCTGTTGCTGTTGGTCAGCTGCGATTGTGTGCTCAGTGTGGGAAAATACATTCGGGGGAGTGTTGGAGAAGAACTGGAGGATGCTTCAAGTGTGGATCTAGGGATCATCTGATAAAGGACTGTCCACAAGAGGTGACTAGGGTGCAGACGATAGGTCAGGGACTTGCACAATCAAGGGGAGGTGGTCAGCAGCCGCCGAGGGGTCGTGGTTCGGCCAGAGGAGGAGATGGATTTGGACAAGGTCGTGGAGCACCGGGCAGAGGTGCTGGGAATACAGATGCAAGACAGCCTGGATTGGTTTATGCGGCTAGACGTCGAGAGGATAGTGACGCACCAGACATCATAACCGGTACGTTTTTTTTATTTGATAAATCATTTACTGCTTTGATTGATATTGGATCAACCCATTCATATGTTGCTTGTACTGTGTCTGAGACTCTGGGTATAGAATCTGAGGTTGCTTCTAGAGAAATGTCTGTGAGTAGCCCTTTAGGACAAGCTGTGGTAGTAAACAAACTATTTAGAGATGTGCCTCTAGAAGTTTAGGGTGTGGTATTTCTGGCAGATTTGATGGAACTGCCGTTCGGCGAGTTTGATCTGATTTTAGGCATGGACTGGCTAGTGAAGCATCATGTAAATTTGGATTGTGCTGCTAAGCGCATGAAATTGAAGACTTCCAAGGATGAAGAGGTGATTGTGATAGGAGAAAGAATGGATTATATGTCTCATGTGATTTCGGCGCTTAAGGCCGAAAAAATGGTGCGAAAAGGGTGCGAGGCATTCCTAGCTTTCATCAGCACATCGGATGTTAAGGAATTGTCTGTAGGGGATGTTAGAACGGTGAAAGAGTTCTCGGACGTCTTTCCTGAAGAGCTTTCGGGGTTTCCTCTAGATCACGAGGTGGAATTTGGCATTGAGCTACTTCCAGGAACGGCTCCGGTGTCCATCGCCCCTTATAGGATGGCACCGAAGGAGCTGGTGGAACTTAAAGCTCAAATCCAAGAGCTGTTGGATCGTGGATTTATCCGACCAAGTGTATCTCCGTGGGGAGCGCCGATTTTGTTCGTGAAGAAAAAGGATGGTTCGATACGTATGTGCATTGACTATCGTCAGTTGAACAAGTTGACTATTAAGAACAAATACCCATTACCAAGGATTGACGATTTGTTCGATCAGCTACAAGGAGCTTCGGTTTTCTCAAAGATAGATTTAAGGTCAGGGTATCATCAGCTAAGGGTCAAGGAAGCGGATATTCATAAGACTGCTTTCCGAACGCGTTATGGGCATTATGAGCTTTTAGTGATGCCGTTTGGATTAACGAATGCACCAGCCGCATTTATGGGTATGATGAACCGGGTATTCCAACCTTACCTAGACCGGTTTTTTGTGGTATTCATAGATGATATCCTAGTGTACTCAAGAACAGAGGAAGAGAATGATTCACATCTTCGAACAGTTCTACAGATTTTGAGAGAGAAGCAGTTGTATGCCAAATTCAGCAAGTATGAATTTTGGCTGAAGGAAGTGACCTTGTTAGGGCATGTTGTGTCTGCCAAAGGGATTAGAGTGGATCCTCGGAAGGTTGAAGCTGTGTTGGATTGGAAGCAACCAAGTCGGTGCATTTGAAATTCAAAGTTTTACAGGTTTGGTGGGTATTATAGAAGGATCATGGAGGGTTTTCGTTGATCTTTGCACCACAACTAAGTTCTTGCAGAAAGGGGCGCCATTTGTGTAGACTGTTAAACAACAGGAAAGCTTTGAAAAGCTAAAGAAGATTCTGACTGAGGCACCAGTGTTGATTCAGCCTGAGGCTGGGAAGGAGTTCGTTGTTTTTTGTGATGCGTCGCACACAGGTTTGGGATGTGTGTTGATGCAAGAAGGAAAGGTAGTGGCATATGCGTCTCGACAACTAAGGCCACATGAAGTGAACTATCATACTCACGACTTAGAATTGGCCGCAGTAGTGTTCGCCCTAAAGATTTGGAAGCATTACCTGTAAGGGGAAAAGTCGACTATTTATACCGACCATAAGAGCCTGAAATATCTACTTACCCAGAAGGAGTTGAATTTAAGGCAACAGAGGTGGATTGAGTTGCTGAAAGATTATGATTGCTCGACCGAATATCACCCGGGTAAGGCTAACGTAGTGGCAGATGCATTAAGTCGTTAAGTGATAACGGATTTGAGGGCAATGTTTACTCATCTCAGTTTGTATGAAGATGGTAGCTTGCTAGCCGAACTTCAAGTGAAACTGACGTGGGTAAGTCAGATTAAAGAGAAGTAATTGTTAGACGAAATGTTAAGTTCTCGACTTTAGCAAGTGGAAGGTGGAGAGACAGGGGATTTTGGTCTGAACTGTGAAGGGGTATTATGTTTTCGTGGAAGAATTTGTATGCCGAAGGACTCTGAGTTAAGACAGATGATTCTGCGGGAAGCGCATAGTAGCCCATACACTATGCATCCTAGTGGAAGTAAGATGTACCGAGACCTGCGTGAACAGTATTGGTGGACTGGTCTGAAACGGGAAGTTACCGACTTTGTGAGTAAGTGTTTGACATGTCAGCAAGTGAAGGCAGAACACCAGTTGCCTTCGGGATTGCTGCAACCGGTGAAGATTCCACTTTGGAAATGGGAGAGGATAACGATGGATTTTGTTAGTGGGCTACCCCTAACGCCTACTAAGAATGATTTGATGTGGGTGATTGTCGATCGATTAACGAAATCTGCACACTTTATACCGGTTCGTACCGACTATTCGTTACAAAAGTTGGCTAAGCTGTATGTGGCAGAAATCATGAGATTACATAGAGTGTCAGTGTCTATTATCTCGGACAGGGACCCAAGGTTTACGTCTCGGTTTTGGAAAGTATTACATGAAGCTCTAGGTACAAGGCTAGATTTCAGCACAGCGTTCCACCCACATACTGATGGTCAGTCGGAAATGGTAATTCAAATTCTGAAAGATATGTTAAGGGGCTGTGTAATCGACTTCAGAGGTAGTTGGGAGGATTACCTGCCACTGGCAGAATTTGCATACAACAACAGTTAACAAACTAGCATTCAGATAGCACCCTACGAGGCGTTGTATGGTCGTAGGTGTCGTACCCCTACCTATTGGATAAGTTGGGTGAGCGACAATTGTTGGGTCCGAAACTGATCTCAGAAATAGAGGAAAAGGTTAAGTTGATTCGGGATCGATTGAAGGAAGCTTCCGATAGGCAGAAATCGTACACAGATCTGAAGTGTAAAGAAATAGAATTCTCAGTGGGTGAGTAGGTCTTTCTGAAAGTTTCACCTTGGAAGAAAGTTTTAAGATTTGGACGAAAGGGCAAGTTGAGCCCCAGATTCATCGGGCCTTATCGGATAGTTAAACGTGTGGGACCGGTCGCCTATCAGCTTGAGTTACCACCGGAGTTGAATCGAATACATAATGTATTCCATGTTTCGATGTTGGGGCGCTACCGTTCTGACCCATCTCATAAAGTGTCGGTAGAGGAAATTAAGGTGAGACCCGATCTGTCTTTTGAGGAGGACCCCGTGCAGATTTTGGATCGAGAGGTTAAGGTGTTGAGGAGGAAGTCCGTTTTGCTGGTCAAAGTGTTGTGGCGTAATCATGGTTCAGAAGAAGCCACGTGGGAACCGGAGGAGGCAATGCGACAATAATACCCTCATCTCTTTTAATCAGGTAAATTTCGAGGCCGAAATTTCTTTAAGGGGGTAGAACTGTAACATCCTAAAAATAGGGGTCTAGCATTATTGCATTATTGCGTCTATTGTGTGTGATAAGTTTATTATTCGGGTGTGTTTGGGGGTCCCAGAGAGGCTCGGGTTCGATCCCAAGCCCTGTTGGAATTTTTGTTTTTGGGCACTTAAGGGAGGAGACCGGTAGGAGGCAAGGCTTAAAGGAAATTATTGGAGTTTTCCTGACACAAGAGGAGCTTGTGGCCTAGTGGGTGACGTCCCAGGGGAGCATGGTAGAGGGAGAGTGTTCGAATCCCATCTGCTGCAACAAGGAGCTTTATTTTTGTGCTCAAGGTGAGAAGAGGTGGAGTTGGTGTGGGACTCTACCAGGTGAAGATTTGAATTGGTCAACTAGTTTGAATGAATGATGGTGAGGATGTTGGGGAGTGAAATGTGGAGCAAATCAAGGGATTTTGAGAGGGTGGATGAGAGTTGGCCGAATGTGGGAGTTGTGGGAGGTGAATTTCGGCTATAGGGTGTGTTGGCAAGGGAATTTCGGTATTTTGGGAAATGAGATAGTAAAACCGAATTCTTTTGTGCATCTTAGTTTCTTTTTCTGTCCCTTAACACTAGTGCATCTCGTGCTTTGGGTTCTACTTTCAGTCATTTTCTCTTTGCTTTGTTTGCTAGCTGAAACCATCCTCTTCTTCTCCTCTCTAAAGTTTGAAGACTTTTCTTCTATTTCTTGCTAGGAGCCGAACCCTTCTCATCCTCTTTTTGTGCACCTATAGCCGAATCAAGAGTTTTGGGTCTTGCTGCTTGTGCCAGAATTTTTCTATTCCATTCGGCTCTCTCTTAATACCGAGGTAATGGTTCTTTCCCATCCTTCCATTTTCTCCCTTCCATAGCCGAATGTTTAACCTTCTCCTTTTCTTTTATTTTTGTTTGTTCGTTTATTTCCATCACTAAAACCGAAACTTTAGGTCCTCTCATTCTTCCTTCTCATGTTCTCCTTTTGTTGTGGTTTTAGCAGGCTTGGTCGATTCTCTCCTTCTCTTACGAATTGTCTGTAATCACAAGCCGAACCTGTTTTGGATCGGTTCCTCATTGATCAAGGTAGGGAGTTTCTCTCTAATTCTTTTTGTATCTTCTCTGTTCATTTTCTCTGCTATAACTGAATCTTCGTCTCTGCTTAGGCCGGTTGTGTTAAGGAGTAGGCAACTCTCTTCATTGTTCATTAACATTCGGATTTCGGGAAGTGGTGGTAAGAGCCGAACCTCCTTGTTAGATAACCTTCATTTATAATTTATTTATTGAGATTTCTTCATGGAGGCAAGTGATAGTCAGCCTAAGGAGAGTGGACTCGTGAACCCTGCTCCTAAGTTCAAATGGCGTAAGGTGTCAGCGGTTCGAGATTTTTCACCAGGTTGTGGTAGAGAGCCGACATCTATTTGGGATAGGCAAATCGTTGTTGTTCCCGCTAGTGAGAGTGATGGCAATCAGGAGTGTATAGTTCTTCGTGTAATCAGGTGTGTAATCTCACACCTTTATTTCATTTTGGTTTGTGTTACACCATGTGTCGGCTAAAAGCCGAAATACCCGTAACGGGAATGCAGTTGAAATATCCTAGTAGGTATTGTTGGTGATATACCAGGTAAGTAAACTCATGTCTATACCATTGTGGGTAAATTAGCATGATTGGATGTGTGTTTTGATTATCTGACATACTATGATATATGTTTGCATCCATCACACTATGACGTTATGACATGTTGCATGGGAAAGGGATATTGATTGATCGGGAAGTGTATTTGGTGGCTCGCCACATATCTAAATATTCGATGACTCCGTCACATTATTTTGGTAACACTGCCACAATTTCGGCGATGAGCAGCGTGACTGCCATCGATGGTGTGTAGCGGATGAGGGTTGATTGTAGAAATCCCCACTGGTGTGTTTTGGCTGGAATGGGTGGTGTGTAGCGGATGGATATTTAGGTTGGGCTGGGTTGCATTGCATTCATTATCTGCTATACCATGCTAAATATGGCTTAGGCCCAGTTCGTTTCTGTATGGGCTTCGCCCAATTTGATTTCGTAAGGGCTAAGGCTCAGTTGGTATCTGAATGGGCTCGGGCCCAGTTAATGTTCGTGTAGGGGATTACACACTGAGTTCTCGTAACTCACCCCTCTGCTTAATTTTGCAGGTAATCACTAGCTTTGAGGATTTGGAGCCGAGGTGGACTCTGTGGTGGCCATGCACTATTTCCTTCGTAAACTCTGCTTTACATTGCTTTAAATTTATTTTAATTTGGGATTATGTTCTGTAATAAGGCCACTGGGATTTTAATTTGTTTTTTTTTATTTTCAACGCATTTATGATTTATAATGAACGGTTCACAAACTATTGATAATTAAAAACAGGATTTTCCTAAAACTACAACCACTGTTTTCCAAACGTCACAATTCTGAAACCCACTAAATCTAATTTTAGTTATAAAGCAAGTTTTCGGTGTTAGTAATATTAATAACGTTTTGCAAGAAAACCCTAAAAACGAATCTAATTTTCAAAATGAAAGCAAAACTCAAATTTTTCAATAATCGCGAAGTTTCTTTAAACAACCTTTCATGTGGCATGCCAGATACGGTCGTAATGTCTAGGCCGGGTTTGGGGTGTTACACCCATACTATTATAATATTTGTTGTTTCATAACAGAGTCATAAAACAAAACATTATATATTCTCTAATTTAACAATTAAACATGAGATTCAACTATGTGGACATACTGATTATACATTATTCAAACAAGTGTACATACACACATATTTCGTCCATTGGGTAAGTTTACTTATAATATTCACTTATTCAAATAGGTTGGGTACATAATATCATATGAAAATTAACATACATGGATTAGCTTATCACAACCTAAACTTTCGTTTCATTTCACTTTTTCACATTTCTCAACTTATGGTTATCTCATTTCATACATTAACACATGTGTATCATAATTTATATTCATACCTTTCCAAATTTCAACACATCGTAAGCATATTTCAATCATATCAATACCATTTTTATCATTATCGAAAATAGCTCGGTCGGAAGTCGTCTCTATCTTAACAAAACAATTTCGTTAGAGCCGAGAGATATCACACTATCATGGTCCACATATGGTATGTATAGCTAGACTCTTACTCATGCTAGGTTAGTCTGAGAACCGACTACATAATAGCTCTGATACCATTAAATGTAACACTCCTTACCCGTGTTCAATGCCGGAACAAGGTACGAGGCATTACCGGACAATAATACTTGCAACAGAACAAATTCAAGACATAATCGTTTAAAATTTAAAACTTTTATCTTATATCATCAAGTCCCTAAAATGGGCCTGCGAGGCCCAAAACATGCTTTGGGAGCGATTCGGGAATAAACCGAGAACTTTTAAAACTATTGGAACATTTAGAAAATTTCCTTGTTTTGGAGAGTCACACGCCCCTGTGGCCTAGGACACGCCCGTGTCCTCCACCCATGTAACTATTTGTTTATGATGTAATCATTCGTTCTGGATCACACGACCAAGTCACACACCCGTGTGCTAGACCGTGTCGTCTACACGGCTGTGACACACGCTCGTGTCTCTGCCTGTGTGGTCAAGAAGTTGGCTATTTCCAAGCCAATTTCTACCCTATCATGCCCATTCTTGAGTATAACTTGAATGACACATTCCATGACATATTAAAGCTACCAAAACATCCACCACACACATGTAACAAGTCATAGCATACAATTTACTCAACCATGGAATACATCATCATGAGTTTATAGCATAACCAATTTATTGGCCACATTAAATGGCCTTATACAATAATGAACTCTGAATATCATGGGTCATTATTCTAGGACAACTTATAGTAACATATACACATGACCAAGTTCCCTACACATGCCATAATGATGGTCTCAAAACTAACTAATAATTTGATGAAGGCAAGCGCACCTATCGAACAGTAGTATAGCTATGGTGAGTCCGGAATATCATATCCACAAGGATTAAAAGTACTAGTAATAACTATCTTTCTATTATTTAGCCTAATAATTAATGGGATTTGTTTTTAATTTAAAACTAACTAATTAACTATGAACGCGACAGAGAGTGAAGGAAATAATCGAATAAACCAATGATAAAGACAATACCCAAGGAAGAACCCACCTAGACTTCACTTATTATTCTAACTCTGAATTAAACAATTTATTCACTTGTCTTGATCCGTAGAAATCCCTAAATTATGTTAATGTCTCTTTCGAGACTAAGAATAACTGACTCTAGGTTGATTAATTGAAATCTCTTTCTAATTAAAACCCCTATCGTCGCATTAACTCGATTTATGAATTCCCTTATTAGATTTGACTCTAATTCGGCAGATTTATGTCGTCCTATTTCTAGGGTTGCAATCAACTCCGCTTAATTATGCTAGATCTTCTCTTAAAAAGGGACTTTTGCTCCACTGAATAAGTACATCAAACTTGAATTAATATCCTGAAAATATTAAAGCAAGAAATTAAGAACACATAATTAAGAACAAGAACAAGTATTTATCATGTAATTCAGACAATTAAATAATAAGATCCATCATAGGTTTCATCCTCTCTAGGTATTTAGGGAGTTTAGTTCATACTCATACAGGAAAACATCTCAAAATAAGAATAACAACAAGACATGAAAAACCCAATAAAACTTCGAAGGAAATTCGATTGGAGATCTTCAATCTTGGAGTAGATCTGCTTCCGAGATGATTCTGACGGCTTCCTTCGAGTAATTTCTTCGTTCTACTCTATGTGTCCCTTTAGGTCCTCTTCTAGTGTGTATTTATAGACTTTAGAATGCTCAGAAACCCTAAAAATTGGGTTTTTCCGCGTAACAGAGAAGTAGGGTGGGAAATCGACACGGGTTGGCACATGGGCGTGTGGCCAGCCTATGTGTCTCACACGGGCGTGTGCCCAGCCCGTGTGGATCCTGAAAATTCTGATTTTGGCCTCTTTTTCGCTCTTTTTTCTCCCAAATGCTCTCCTAAGTATAGAAACATGAATTTAAGGGATTAAGAGCATCAAATTCACTAATTCTCATCATAAATCATCCACAAATATACCAAGCTTGGAATTAAAATATGTTACATTTATGGTTTATCAAATATCCCCACACTTAAGCATTTGCTTGTCCTCAAGCAAAATCCTCAAATCACAATTAAAATTAAGCTTTCTCAATTCATAGTTCTCATCAATAATGTTTTATCATAATTCATAAATAATCACACATTGATAATTTAACTAAAAGAGCATTAAAGATTCAAACAATCCAAGTCACATATTTTTAAAGCATGAAAACATAGGTATTCCCCTTATCTAAATAATTACCTTTAATTCAAAATCGACAAGATTCGACATCCTCACTAAAGATTCACTCAAATCACTCAAAGAGTTTAAGGTTCAGAAATTAAGCACTCAAAAGTCAAACATGAAAAGTTATTACCATAGGCTTGCATGAAAATCCAATCTCCACCACTATAAAATGAGATGATACACAAATTAAAAGGTCTTTAAAGGGTTGTAATGGGGCTTCGGTTAATGGTGTGGATAAAGGCTGAAAAGGAAGGTTAAAATCGAGTTCGAATTGACAATTTACCTAACTAGAAAAATAAACTAATACTGAATAATTACATCAATTGAAAACTTATCAATAATAACACGAGCTTCTTCTCAAAATGTGAAATTAACCATTTAAGCTCAAATAACATAGAACTAATAATAATTAAAATAAATGTACATATATTTTTTTTCACTTCTCTTTTTTTTTTTTTTTTTGAGTTGTGGATAAAAATAGATATTTTAACAACTGAAACAAAAGAACATAGTTAGGCAACTGACCAAATCAAATCTCGACAAAAAGGGAGTCAATACAATAGGAAAAATTCTCAATGAATCGATAAGAATGAGTTGTGGGTTAATATTAAGGGTAGATCAAGAAACGGTTTATTAGGCTCAAAGGGGTTCACCAAGGGTTAATTATGAAGGTAGGCTTTTAATAGGATAAGTGGGTTAAAACCTAAGAGCCTTTATCATCTCAGTATATCAAATCAAAAGTGTGGTCTCGACATGCATAATCGAAGCAAGTTCTAGAATAACAAATCAACATTGACACACTCATAACCAATAATGAAGTGAGCAAGAAAAGTGTATGCTCTTAAAGGCTCAAAATCTCACAAAAATTATGGTTTTTGATGTTAATCTTGCAAATTTCAAACTTTAAGGTAATACCTAAATTTAGGGAAACAATCTAAAAAATTTAATTCTGAAATTAGACTTCTCATGCTTGATTCTCTAATGTCTTGAAGTTTAAACAATCAATGCACAATTACCTATGAATTTTGTAGTAGCCCGATTTTGGGGCTAGTCGGAACAGTGGTTTTGGGACTACTAATCCGAGGTTGAAGAAATTTTTTTTGATATTATTTTATGTGCTATAGCATGTTCATAAATATGCATGAGAGTTTTGGTGCTTTAATTTTAGCAATTGCATGCTTATTTGCGAAAAAGGATTAAATCGCATAAAGTGTGAAAGTTCTATTTTACAAGCTAGAAGTATTAAATAGTTATGGAACTTTGAATTGAAGGTCTTGAATGTGCAATTAGACCTTCCTAATGTTGATAACCGGCCATAGGGGACAATAGACTCAATTTGGTCAAAATTGGGTGGGTTAGGTGGATTAAATTGGAGGAAATAAATAAAATAAGAAAAGATGATATCACCCATTTTTATTCATCTTCTTCCCACCAAAAATACCAGCAAAAAGGGGGTATTGAAAGCTTTGAAATTTCAGCAACTTATCCTCTTACAAGTAAGTGATTTTGGTGGTTTTATTTGATGATTTTGTACTTTTGGAACCCCCAAAGCTTAAGTTAGCTTATGAGGGGACTATTTTGCAAAATGGTTAAAATTTTGAGGACTTTCCATGAGAGTGATCATGTTTTTTACTGAGTTTTTATGGAAGAAAATGAATGTTAATGAGTTAAGAAACAACTTTTCTGAAGGGTGTTATCATGAAAACACCTAAATAGGACTTGTTTGTAAAGGTAGTAATTGTGTAATAAATGCATGAAATAATTGATTTTTTGAGTTGTTATAAGAGGAATAAATGTTCAGGTAGGATTACTTAATGAGAAAATGTGATGAAAAATTATTTACGAGCCGAGGGGCAAAATCATAATTTTGCCATAGTATAAGGGCAAAATGGTCATTTTTGCCTAACTAGAAATTTTGGTGTATCATGCATTATAAAGTGATTAAATGAGTGAATTTCATTATTATAGATCAAGAAGAGTGCGGAAACAACCTTGACTAGGGAAAGGGCAAGGTTACGGATTAAGCCGTCGTTTTAAAACATTTTGCACCGAGGTAAGTTTATGTGTAAACAATACGTCTTTAATAAATGTGTTGCTACTTATTAGTGCATTGTATGAATGAGATCATTTATGATGGAAATTGATAGATAGTGAGTAATTTCCGTATGAACCTCAGAATAGATATGAAGTGCGGAAAAATATCTGCAATTATTCTTTTGGTGGGCTGTGTGCGATACCACCTTATTACTTATTCACGATGGGCTAAGTGTGATACCATCATTTATACTATCATTTGGTGGGCTATGTGCGAAACCACTATATATATTGTTGTTGATGGGCTAAGTGCGATACCACCCTATTATCGATTAATGGTGGGCTGTGTGCGAAACCACCGGATACTTAGTATTATTCCGAGGGGTTCATCGAGAATTTGTATAAGTGAGTGTTTCATGTTGCCTTTTGGTGTTGAGTGCATGGAATGTGTACAAGTGAATGTGAGCAATATAATTGTTATGTGGTTAGATTGTGGTAAGAAATGAAATGAGTAAGCATGATTATAGAATTGTGAATTGTTCTTGCTTAGTATGTAATGTTATTGATTGTTTAGCATATGTTATGATGCTTATTGTTTACATGTAAACTTACTAAGCTTAGAGCTTACTCTCCTTCTTTTCCCTTGTTTTATAGTGTCAAAGAGCCAGTTCGGGATATGTAGATAATCGGAAGATTACCCACACTATCAGCTCATCTCGGTATATTTAGTCTTAGCATTTTGTGTATGGCATGTATAGGGGCTAGGCTTAATGAAATGTTTTGTTGTTTTGGCCAAGTGTGTAACACCCCAAACCCGGTCAAAATGTTACGACCAGATCCGGTATGTCACATAAAAGGGTTGTTTAAAAATTGCGCGTTTGTTAAAAATTTTGAGTTTAATTATGTATTCGCTTGTTGTCCTTTTGTTAACATTTTGGAAAACGGTTATTAAGGGTTTAGGAAAATCCCGTATTAAACATTTAAGAATAATAGGCAGTATCATATTAAAAGCTAAACCAAATAAAATACCAAATTTAAAGTTAAAGCGGCCTTATTACAAAATATTAACCAAAGTTAAAAATAAGTAAAATACTAAAGTCTAAAAGCGCTCGTAGTGTGGCCACCTCAGAGTCCTCGAGACGTCGAACCGCTCACGAGGATTACCTAAGAAAATTTAAAAGAGGGGTGAGTTTACGAAAACTCGGTGTGTAATTCCCCTTACGAACAAAATCTGTAAGAACATGCATCAAAACAATTCGGGCCCAAGCCCATTAAAGTAACAGTGGCAATTTGGCATTAGCCCAAATATAGCCTCGGTTGGGCCTTAACCCAAGTCAAATGTCACATGTCATACATATAAATCGGGGCCTAAGCCCATCTCGATAATATAATCCGGATATGCAATGCGTTAATGCCCATACCAACCGCACTCCGTCTCTGTCCAACCCTACACTCCTGTGGGGATTTAATCGACCCACCCATCCCTACACTCCTTATGTAGCACCGGTTATGCACTAACTTATCGGTGCAAAGCATAGCCGCTGCTCGGTGGCTAAAAAGCCTTGATGGATCCACGATCGTCAGCGACCATGCGATCCTATTAGCACTTCCTCCGTATTAATAATCCCATCCCCATACAACATAATAACACATGAATGCAACATAAAATAATAATCATACGATAACAATCATAAATCGCATACAAGAATAACTATATAACATGTAGGGGCGTTTACGTCATTTTGCCCTTCAGGGGCATATCGGTCATTTTACCCATTGAGGGTATTTCAGTAATTTCGCACCTGCAATGGCCTTTCCAAAGGCCTAATGTCCCCTTGAGCGACTCAACTACCATTTTCGGTCGTACCGGACTATTGGGCCTAAAACCCGATTTCGGCCCATTTGGGCCCACACGCTCATACCAATATGAGATTCACCTAGTCTAGTTCACTATATACTACACCATCATACATTTTATTCAATTGGGCCCACGGGCCCATTGGGCCCACTTCAGCCTATCGTGGCCCAAGCAGCCTCAACCCACAAGAATACTACTAATGGCCTCAACTATCGTGTCGAAGCCCCACACGTGCGTTCGCACACTAGTGTGGCTACTATTACTATGACCGGCACTTCGGCATTTGCCGCTCTACAACTAGAGTAGAGAGAGTTACACACCTGATAGGAATCTGGTGCTAATCCGCGCTCCGACCACTCCTGTGCCCAAACGCCCTCCAAGGTATCCTTCCTCCTATCATAGAATGCTCTATATATAGCTAGCTTCTCACCTTCCTTCTTTGTATCTTTCCGATGTGGGATCCCTTCGTCAGTAGAGTTTAAATCCAACTCAAACTCTTGTCGTCCAATTCGCAAAATAAATACTCCCTTACTTTTAATGAGATTCGAACCCAGACTCCCTTCAATAGTTCAACACGCCACTTGCCACCAAGCCACAAGCTCCTCTTGTGTCTTAAACCATGCGCAACTAAATATAAATCTATAGCCAAATTCTAAAGTCCATTTAAAAAGAAAACCAAAATGCAAGAGCCAATACTTGAACCTTGGACCTCCTTCCTTCCCTGTGGCGTCACTCCCTTGCCTCTTAAGTGGCATCACTTTGCCACTACACCACACACTCCACTTGTGTCATTTTTCTCCACATTTATTCTTAAAGCCTACCTACCAACTCCTGGGGTTTTTTTCACCTAAAACCAAAATTTTCCTAAAGCTCAAGTTTAATCCCGTGACTTCATAGAAGCCCCCTAACCTTCCAAAATCACTCACCTAATAGGTCCAACAAGCCGTTCTCTTGTTCTCAAAAATTTTAAACGCTACTACGCCCAAGGCCCATTGGGCCCAATTCTCCTAGGCCCAATTTCGGGATGTTACAAAGTGTGTTGGCTCTTTTAGAGATGAACTCTTTTGTATATTGCCATAGTTGATGGCTTATTAGTACAAATTTATGAAAAGAAGAGGTTATTCTAAATGTTTTAGATGCTTGATTGGGTTGCTTGGTAAATGGTTGAATGGGATTTTATTTTATGTGAATTGGGGTGATAAAAGAGTTTGGAAAACAGCCTTGTTCTTCTCCACACGGGCGTGTGTCTAGGCCGTGTGTGACACACGGTAAGTCTCATGGGCGTGTGACCAGACCGTGTGTCCCCTGCGTGTTAGTGTTGCAAGTTAGTGTCGACCATGGGCTTGTGTCTAGGCCATGTGCCCCTTATGAGGTTGCTGACATCATAAATAGAATACCCAAGTTTTCACACACGGGTGAGGACACAGGCGTGTCTAGGCCGTGTGTAGGAAACGGGCCAAGGACACAAGCGTGTGTCTGGCCGTGTGAAAACCCTTGTAGGTTTGAAATGAAAAATAAAGCCCACACGGGCTAGGGACATGGGCGTGTGTGACCACACGGCCTGCCCACACGGGCGTGTTCCATTTCACACATGCATGTGGCCCTATTAAGGCAAAAGTTTTCTAAGTACACCAAAGTTCTCAGTTTAATTCTGATATTCTCTGTTTGCGTACTTAAGGCCTCGTAGGCCCATGATAAGGATGCTATAAATTTGAATTGGAAAGTTTTAATTTGGAAATGAAATTCCATAGCTCAAAGTTTTATGTTCGAGTGATTTATGTCTGGTAATGCCTCGTACCCGGTTCCGACGATGAATACAGGTAAGGGGTATTACATTTAGTGGTATCAGAGCTATGGTTTAGTCGGTTCTAGGTTTATCGTAGTGTGTGTAAGAGTCTAGCTATACATGCCATAAACGTACATTGATAGTGTGGTGACTTCTGACAATTTTAAACTTTGTTTCCATATAGTAAATAGATCCCGACCGAACTGCTGCTGATGACACTGCTAGTAATGCGTCAGCTCCCGCGCAAGGGACCGCGCCTGTAGAGAGTAGACCCGAGACTATGGGTCAAAGAGAAGAAGCTCGGGAAGCCTTTCTCCACATGATGAGTAATTGGTACACGGAGTATGTACGAGCAAATCCTAATGCTCAACCTCCTCCACACCCTTCTATACCTCAGCCAGTCCCCGTGACTCCGTAAGTTATAGAATTGGTGAGGATGACCAAACCCCCGGTAGATAAGATTCGGAAGCAAGGGGAGGAATTTAGAGCTAACATAGACGATGACCCCGAAAGGGCAAAGTTCTGGCTTGAGAACTCAATGAGGGTATTTGATGAACTCTCCTGCACACCTGAGGAGAGCTTGAAATGTGCTGTGTCATTGCTGAAGGACTCGGCATATCGTTGGTGGAAAATGTTAACATTGGTAGTTCCAAGGGAGAGAGTGACATGGGACTTCTTCTTACAAGAGTTCCGAAAGAAGTATATAAGTCAGCGATTTTTTGACCAGAAACGGAAGGAGTTCCTTGAATTGAAGCAAGTAAAGATGACTGTGGCAGAGTATGAGCGCGAGTTTCTTAGGCTCAGCAAGTATGCACAAGAGTGTGTGTCTACAGAAGCTATCTTGTGCAAGAGGTTTGAAGACGGGCTAAATGAGTATATCAGAATGCTAGTTTGGATCTTGGAAGTGTTGGTTGATAGGGCATGCAAGGCCGAGGAGCTGAATAAAGAAAAGAGATAGGCCATGAGTGAGGCCCGAGATGCAAGAAAGAGGCCAATGAGTAAATCGTTCCAAACTCAATCAAAGAGGTCCAAAGAAATAAACCCTCGGATGACTACTTCAGTGGGGTATTCACACCGAGATCGGGCCAATACATACTCAGGCTCGAGAGTTCAAGCCACCTCGATGGCCAGCGTGGGCAATCCAAAGTCAAATAAACCAGAGTGCCCAAATTATGGTAGACAACATGCTGGGGAGTGTTGAGGAAATAACCGTAATTGTTACAAGTGTGGTTCACCCGACCATTTCATCTGGAATCGTCTAGAGAGAGATGAGAAGGAAAAAAAGCAAGAGGTACGGCCAATCAATGTATCTTTGAGGGGTAGATCACAAAAGAACCCGGGAAGTGGGACTAGTAGTAGAGGTGCGCCTAGAGACTCTACTGTGAGGTCGGAGGGTCGGGCACCTGCAAGGGCTTATGCCATTCGCGCTCGCAAAGAGGCATCTTCTCCAGATTTGATAACGGGTACTTTTTCTCTTCATGATATCTCTGTTATTGCTTTGGTTGATCCGGGGTCTGCCCATTCTTACATTTGCATAAAATTGGCATCTAGCATTAGTATGATTGTTGAGTCTACAAAATTTGTAGTAAAAGTGTCAAACCCGTTAGGCAAGCATGTGCTAGTCGACAAGGTGTGTAGGAATTGTCCTTTGACAATTAGAGTCATTGTTTTCTGGCAAATCTCATGTTGTTGTTGTTTGATGAATTTGACCTGATTCTTGGTATGGATTGGTTGACTGCTCATAATGTTTTAGTAAACTATGGTAGTAAGTTTATTGAATTGAGATGTGTAAATGGAGATGTCTTTCGGGTTGAATCAGGTAAATCGGATAGTTTGCCTGTAATGATTTCATCTATGGTAGCTGAGAAATACTTCAGAAAGGGGTATGAGTCCTACCTCGCCTTTGTGCTGAATACTCAAGAGTCAGAAATTAAGATTGAACCAGTGCCGGTGGTATGCGAGTATGTAGATGTGTTCCGAGAAGAGTTACCCAAATTGCCTCCAGTTAGAGAGGTCGAGTTTGGGATTGAGTTAGTTCCGGGTACAGCACCTATTTCGGTTGCCTCGTATAGGATGGCACCATTGGATTTGAAAGAATTAAAATTTCAGTTGCAAGAGTTAACGGAAAAGGGTTTTGCAAGACCGAGCTATTCACCGTAGGGTGCTCCGGTACTTTTTGTGAAGAAGAAAGATGGGTCGATGAGATTGTACATAGACTACAGATAGCTTATAAAGGTGACAGTGAAGAATAAGTATCATTTGCCTAGGATAGATGACTTGTTTGACCAATTGAAAGGAGCTACGGTGTTCTCTAAGATAGACCTAAGGTCTGGCTATTACCAGTTGAGGGTTAAGGAGCAAGATGTGCCGAAAACTACATTTCGGATGAGGTATGGCCATTACGAGTTTCTTGTCATGCCATTTGGCTTAACGAATGCTCCTGCAATTTTTTTGGATCTAATGAACCGCATCTTCCGACCGTATTTGGATAAGTTTTTGGTTGTTTTTATAGATGATATATTAATTTATTCCCGGGATGAGAGAGAGCATGTAGAGCACCTGAGAATTGTTCTACAGACTTTAAGAGACAAGCAGTTGTATGCCAAATTCAGCAAGAGTGAGTTTTGGCTCGGAGAGGTCGGATTCTTAGGACACATTGTATTGGGTGATGGCATAAGGGTTGATCCGAGTAAGATCTCGACTATTGTGGAGTGGAAACCGCCAAGGAATGTGTCGGGAATTAGAAGCTTTTTGGGTTTAGCAAGGTACTACAGACGTTTCGTAAAGGGGTTCTCTATGATTGCTACCCCGATGACGAAACTATTTCACAAGGATGTTAAGTTTTGATGGACTGAGAAATGCCAACAGAGCTTCGAGAGATTGAAAGCATTATTGACGGAGGCACCGGTTTTAGTACAACCTGAGTCGGGGAAAGAGTTTGTGGTCTACAGTGATGCGTCATTAAATGGTCTCGGCTGTGTGTTGATGCAAGAGGGTAAGGTAGTAGCTTATGCCTCGAGACAACTGAAACCGCATGAGAAGAATTATCCGCCTCATGATTTTGAGTTTGCTGCGATTGTCTTCGCTTTGAAGATTTGGCGTCATTATTTATATAGTGATGTAACATCCCAAACCCGGCCCAAACATTACGACCGAATTTGGTATGTTACAGAGGAAAACATTTTTGTAATAATGCCTTTAGCCGCTTAAGTTTGGGTGAAAACATCTCATTTTATATTGTTTTGTTAAAACCATTTAGGTGTGTGAAGAAACCGCACTTAGTTATGTTTAAAGATCTATTAAGTTAGGTTGTTACCGATTTTGAATGTACCCGATGGCACTTTAAAACATTTTGTGTTTGATTTCAGAAAACATGTGCACCCATTTTAATATTATTAAATAGTTTAAACGAAATATTCAAAACATGTAAAAATAATAAAAATAATCCTAGGAGGCCTTATTACAACTTGATTAAAACAAAACCAACAATAAAGTATAATAAACTAAAATTTAAAGTTCATTTAATTCAAATATCCACTGCATGGCCACCTCGAGTCCATCCGGGCTCCTAATCCGCGATCTACGAGCACCTGAAAAATGTTAAAGGAGAAGGTGAGTCACCAAGACTCAATGTGTAACCCTTCCCCATTTAGTGCAACAACATACACAATTTATAACAAATTAACATGCACTAAACCATGCACCCAACCTAGCCATCCAAACACCTTTCTCTACCCCGTGTGGTACCAAACCACTGGTGGTGCCAAACCACTGGTGACTTATAGTCACGAAATCCATCATATTGTGGTGCCAAACCACTGGTGGTGCCAAACCACTGGTGACTCGAAGTCACAAATCAAATGATGGGGCCAACCCATCGTGTGATACCAAATCACTGGCGTCAATCCCATAATGTAAACTGTGGGGCCAACCCACTGTGGTGCTAAGCCACTGGGACAAGACGCTATGAGGTGCCAAACCTCTGGTGACCGTAGTCACAATGTGGTACCAAACCACTGGTGTCCGTCGACACGAATATCACTTCCCCCTCCACTCGTTTAACCCACATAAGTCAAGA
Organism: Gossypium sturtianum; assembly: GCA_025698515.1. NCBI lineage: Eukaryota > Viridiplantae > Streptophyta > Magnoliopsida > Malvales > Malvaceae > Gossypium > Gossypium sturtianum. The sequence goes on from CM046951.1 coordinate 44,912,536, forward strand.
TATGCATAACAGAATTCATGCCAACATGTATTTAAATCGCATATACCAAATATGCCATGCTTCCCAAAAGCATCAAATAGTAAACTCATACGGACAAGGGCTTACCTGAATCATCGCTTATACCGTTATGGTATTAAATCCAAAGCTACATAAATCAGATTTAGCATACACAACATTTAGCTTGATTAATCAATCATAAAGTGTGTATGTACACACTGTTTCTAGCGATAACTCTAAATCCCCAAAGAGGCAATCGGCCACACTAGTTTCCTTGCCCTATATTACGCCAAACACAAGGGTTAGTGATATGGCCTATTCGGCCAAACCAATTGAATCTAAAGGGTTATCTCTTGAACCCGAATCCTTACCTACACGCCTTTGAATGCTAGCTACCACACACCAAATATTTACGCTTCCCTAAATCGGCAATCACATGTTAGTAGCCTTGGCTTTCGGTTACTAAAAGAATACTCTATTAAAATAGATCCTTACCACCACTTACCAATCGGTTTGACAAAGAATGGAAGATCGATTCTTTGCTTTGAGATCCCGAGTCCTAGGTGAAATCGGTTTCAACAGAAAGATTAACCAACCATTAGTGTTTGGCTTTTCCCATTACATCCAAATCGTCAAGAGAACAAAATAAAAGGCATTCGGCTTTGACCACTTACCCACCTTATGAACCGATTGGAGAAAAGACTAGAGGAGGTCACCTTTGCTTGATATTCGGCCAAGACTACACCAAGTAGAGGAAAGAAATTCGGTACACCAAGAAGGAGAGATTCGGCTATAGTGGAAGAAAGAAAATAATGGATAAGGGGAATGGAGTTTCGGCAAAGGAGAGAGTAGAGGAGATTTTTGGTGTTGAAGCAAAACAAATAGGAGAGAAAGTGTTGATGGAGATTTTGGCTTGAGAGAATGAGAAGGAGAGAGTAGAAGATGAGCAGAGGAATTTCGGCTATGTGCAAAAATGAAGAAAAGAGAAACAAGATGATAGGTATGTGCCTTAAATAGAATTCGGCACCTCCCCCCCCTCTATGCTTGCCGTCCACTCTTCCATGAAGAGTCTAAATTTCGGCAATCACCTAAATTTCCTCTTGGCCACTAGCTTAAAAAATTATTCAAAATAATTTGAATACTCAAATGCCTATATTTTCTCCTTGGAATTAATCAAATAAAAATTCAATTAAAAAGCTCATATTATCCACATTATCCTTATTATCAAAAAGAGTTTGAAGTGAGAAATTCTCTCCCCCTATTGTCGTCCAAATTAAAGAACAAAAAGGGAATTTCTGCAGCTCGAACACAGGCTCCCCTTGCTCTCCCTGTGGCGTCAACTCCAGCTCTTAAGTGGCCTCCTTTTTGCCACTTTTCCAAGGCCATTTCTGTGTCAAAAGTTCCCTCTTTTAATCTTGTAACCCCTACTTACTAAGGCTCCCTACCTTTAAAGCTTATACAAATATTTTTCCACTATTCCGAGCCTACTCACGACCCCTAATTAAGCCTTACTACACCACAATTAATACCACAGCAATTCAAACACGAGAAAAAAAATAATTCAATCCCAAATAACCCCAATTTTAGGATGTTACAGTTCTACCCCCGTTAAAATAATTTCATCCTCGAAATTACCTTGATTAGAAGAGGTGGGGGTATTGCTGCCGCATCACATCCTCGGGTTCCCACGTAGCTTCCTCTGCACCATGGTTTCGCCATAGCACTTTCACCAAAGGTACTGATTTCCTTCGTAGAACCTTGACATCTCGATCTAGGATCTGAACGGGTTCTTCCTCGAAAGATAAGTCTGAGTTTACCTCAATCTCTGCCACAGGCACGACGTGTGATGGATCTGACCGATACCGTCTCAGCATCGACACATGAAAGACGTCATGAATCTGACTCAACTCTGCCGCGATTCGGTGATAAGCTACTGTGTCCCATTCGCTTCAACATCGTATATGGGCCAATGAACCTTGGGCTTAGCTTCCCTTTTTCGCCCAAATCTCAACACCTTCTTCCAAGGTGACGCCAGAAGACTTTATCTCCAACCGCATACTCCATTTCTTTACGCTTAAGATCAGCATAAGACTTCTGCCTATCTGATGCCTCCTTGAGACGAGCCCGAATCACCTTGACTTTGTCCTCAGTTTCTGTCACCAACTCTGGACCCAGAACTTGTCGTTCACCCAACTTCGTCCAACATGTAGGAGTTCGGCATTTTCGTCCATACAGTGCTTCGTACGGAGCCATTTGAATACTTGCTTGATAACTATTGTTATAAGCGAATTCCGCCAACGGTAGATACTCCTCCCAACTACCGCTGAAATCCAAAACGCATCCTCTTAGCATATCCTCTAAGATCTGTATGACCCTTTCCGATCGCCGTCGATTGTGGATGGAAAGCTGTCATCGAAATCGATCGTGTACCCAAAGCTTGATGCAACGCTTTCCAGAACCTTGACGTAAATCTAGGATCCCTATCCGAGATGATTGATACTGGCACTCCATGCAACCTCACTATTTCTGACACATACAGCTTAGCTAGCTTCTGAAGTGAGTAATCCACTCTCACCGGTATGAAGTGAGCTGATTTGGTTAGACGGTCCACAATCACCCAAACTGTGTCCTTCTTGCTAGCCGTGAGGGGTAGCCCACTGACAAAATCCATAGTAATCCTCTCCCATTTCCACTGCGGGATCTTCACTGGTTGAAGTAACCCTGATGGCAACTGATGTTCAGCCTTAACCTGCTGACACGTCAGACACTTACCGACGAATTCAGTTACCTCATGCTTCAACCCTGGCCACCAAAACTGCTTCCGCAAATCTCCATACATCTTACTTCCTCCAGGATGCATAGCGTATGGGCTGCTATGTGCATCTTGGAGAATTCTTTGTCTCAACTCCACATCCTTTGGCATACAAGGCCGCCCTTGAAAACATAGTACACCATCACTGGTCAAACTATACCCTTCTAACCCACTATCTTGAGCTTGCAACCTCCTTGCATTCAAACTATCATCCACCAATTGCTTTTCCTTAATCTCCTCGATCCAAGTTGGCTTAACTTGAAGTTCTGCCAAAAGACTTCCATCGTCATATAGACTGAGGTGAGCAAACATCGCTCTTAAGTCTGTCACGACCTTCCGGCTCAACGCGCGTCACCACCACGTTAGCTTTGCCCGGATGGTACTCAATTGAGCAGTCATAGTCCTTCAACAGCTCAATCCATCGACGCTGCCTCAAGTTCAAATCCTTCTGGGTCAAAAGATACCTCAGACTTTTGTGATCCGTGTAGACTATCGACTTCTCCCCATATAAGTAATGTCTCCATACTTTCAAAGCGAAGACTACTGCCGCTAACTCCAAGTCGTGAGTTGGATAGTTAACCTCATGCGGTCTTAGCTGACGGGATGCATAGGCCACTACCTTCCCTTCCTGCATCAACACACATCCCAAACCAGTATGGGATGCATCACAATAAACCGTGAACAATTTTCCTGCCTCAGGCTGTACCAGAACTGGAGCTTCCGTCAGAATCTTCCTTAGCTTATCAAAACTTTCTTGCTGTTTCTCCGACCAAACAAATGGAACTCCTTTCCTTAATAACTTAGTCAACGGCGCTGCGATTAGAGAGAACCCTTCCACAAATCTTCGATAGTACCGCTGGACCAGAAACTTCAATTTCTGCCACTGACCTAGGCGGTTTCCAATCCAATACCGCTTCAACCTTGCGAGGGTCCACTCTAATCCCTTCAGCTGATACCACGTGACCTAAGAAAGCCACCTCCCTAAGCCAAAATTCGCACTTACTGAATTTGGCATATAACTGCTTCTCCCTCAATACTTGTAGGACTATACGCAAATGCATATCATGCTCCTCCTCCGTCTTCGAATAAACCAATATGTCGTCTATAAACACCACGACAAATTGATCCAAATCTTCTTTGAAACACCCTATTCATTAAGTCCATGAACGCAGCTGCGGTGCGTTGGTCAACCCAAATGGCATCACCAAAAACTCGTAATGCCCATACCGAGTACGGAATGCCGTCTTGTGCACATCCACCTCCTTCACCTTAAGTTGATGATAACCTGACCTAAGATCTATCTTCGAGAAAACCGCTGCATCCTTCAATTGGTCAAACAAGTCATCGATCCGAGGCAACGGATACTTGTTTTTGATCGTTAACTTGTTTAACTGGCGGTAGTCGATACACATCCGCATTGAACCGTCTTTCTTCTTGACAAATAGCACAGGTGCTCCCCACGGAGATATACTTGGTCAGATAAACCCTCTATCCAAGAGCTCCTGAATTTGAGCCTTCAGCTCCACCAATTCCTTTGGTGCCATTCGGTAGGGTGCTATAGACACAGGCGCCGTTCCAGGTAACAAGTCTATACCAAATTTAACTTCCCGATCCGGAGGCAGACCCGAAAGTTCTTCTGGGAACACATCAACGAACTCCTCTACCGTTCGAACCTTCTCAACTGCTGACTCCTTAGCCTCCAAGGCACATATTTGAACCAGAAACGCCTCACAACCCTTTTTGACCATCTTCTCAGCCTTCAAGGCCGACACCAAGTTGGATAGGTAATCTCTTCTATTACCTATCATGACCACCTCATCACCTTCAGCCATCTTAAGAACCATACGCTTTGCAGCACAATCCAACCTTGCTTGATACTTAACCAACCAGTCCATTCCAAGAATCAAATCGAACTCCCCAAACGGCAGTTCCATCAGATCAGCCATAAACACGACCCCTTGGAGTTCTAGGGGTACATCCCTATATAGCTTGTTTACAACTACAGAGTGTCCTAGAGGGCTAATTACAGTCATCTCCCTAGAAGCAGTCTCAAAGTCTAGGTTCACAGTCTCTACCACACTACTAGCAACGTATGAATGCGTCGAACCCACATCTATTAATGCAACATATGGGAGACCAAAAATTAGGAACGTACCGGTTATGACGTCCGGTGCGTCACCCTCCTCGCGACGTCTCGCTGCATAGACTAAGCCAGGCTGCCTTGCCTCTGTGTTCCCTGTGCCTCTGCCTTGAATTTCGCGACCTCGATTAGGACCACTGCCTCCTCTACCATTACCACGACCCCTCTGTTGTCCCATAGTTCTATCCTGAGTACGGTTATGCCCCTCTGGCTGATTCTTGGCTAACTTCCGAGGACAATCCCTTACACGATGATCCAACGACCCACACTCAAAGCAACCCTTCTCACCAGTCCAACAACCTCCCCAATGTGATTTTCCACAGCGATTACACTGGGCCGGTCTCTGATTAGTAGCCATGGGCCTTCTTGCCTGATTTGACCCACTCAGCCTAGCCCTTTTCTGAATATTACCACCTGACCCAGACGACCCAAAGCCTCTCTTCTGCTTGTTCCTATCATAGTTCTGTTTCACAGACTCCTTGGCTCCTTCGGCTACCTTAGCTTTTTCACCAGCGCGGCAAACTCACGCTCCTGCTGTGGAGCAATCAGCAACCTTAACTCATCTCTAAGTCCGTCTTCAAAGCGGACGCAGCGTTCATGTTCGGTAGCCACGATGCCTCTAGTATATCGACTCGGCCTTAAGAACTCGCCTCATACTCGAATCGACTTATTTCCTTGTACCAATCCCAAAAGGCTTTCCTCCGAGCATCGGTGTATTTGGTGCCCACATACTTCTTCCGATAAGCGGTTTTGAAATACTCCCAAGTAAGATCATCTCGCCGTAGCACCATCTCGAGCGGTGAGCCACCAGCGATATGACTCATCCTTTAGAAGCGACACCGCTCCTTTCAAGCTTCTCTCTCATCCGTCAGTCAAGATCATCAATGATTCTCTCGGTCGATTCTAACCAATATTCCGCCTTTGGGTGCCACGCCCGACACTCCCCGGAATACCTCAGCTCCGTTGGATCAGAGTCGCTCGGGAATAGATTTCTGAGCTCCCATACATCCACTAGCCCCAGCCACCATCTCAAGGACTCGCAATACAGCTTGCGATACTGCCTCACCCCTGTCTGATCCTGATCCTCAGCTTCAAAAGTTGGAGGTCGTGGTGGCAGTGGTACCTCATTTTCCGACCCTTGACCTGACCTAACAGGTTCTGACACGGTCATCCTGCCCCTACCGCGTCCACGACGGCCACGTCCTCTAGAGCTCATTCTAACTATCGCGCTTTAATCTGGTTAAGAAATTTTTATGGATTAGTAATTGTTCCACTTGGTTACTCGCAAAGAAATTTTATGAAAAGTTCAATAGGGATTCCTTCGATCAATCAAAGTTTTAAGTCCTCTATCCTAGTTTACACAGAAGAGCACATCCATTCCCTAATACTTTTCATACCTATTCACTCTTGGGCATTTCTCAGTTTCTATCAGTGGTATTTTCGTCATTTTCCTGAGGGTAATTTTGTAAATTTTGATAAGCCAAGAATATTTTAAATTTTTTTCCAAAAATAAATTTGTCCTACTATTTTAAAGAGATATTTTAATGATTTTAAAATTAGGGTTTTCATAAAACATGGCTAATCCCTTTCGGGTTTTATTTAGTATGTTTAGCCTATGACCGAGTCCTCTTGGTTAGGGTGAACCGAAGCTACGCACCAGGTAGGATTCCTGCGAAGAGGAGGTGAGTCACGAGGACTGCTTAAATACCAAGCTCTTCCGGATCCAATCCTAGACATGCGCACCAGGGTTACCACACCTAACTAACGGTGACTTGGTCGTAGGTTTGTTTAATTAGGCTTTTTAAGTCTTATGTATTTGTTGGGGTAGACTAGTCCTAAGGTTCAAACACTTATCATACTAGCTACGTCCCATACCTACCATTTCTACAAGTAATAATTCACAAAAAAGTTAGAAGTACTTACCTAGGCGGATTGGTACCGGAGACTCGGTGCCATGCTGCTCAAAAACCCAAAAATAATTCCAAAAAGGCCTACCAAAACATTTTGGGCCTTGGGCCCCCACAGCCGAGCTTTGAACTGGGCTCTGATACCAATTTTGTAACATCCCAAACCCGGCCCAAACATTACGACCGAATTTGGTATGTTACAGAGGAAAACATTTTTGTAATAAAGCCTTTAGCCGCTTAAGTTTGGGTGAAAACATCTCATTTTATATTGTTTTGTTAAAACCATTTAGGTGTGTGAAGAAACCGCACTTAGTTATGTTTAAAGATCTATTAAGTCAGGTTGTTACCGATTTTGAATGTACCCGATGGCACTTTAAAACATTTTGCGTTTGATTTCAGAAAACATGTGCACCCATTTTAATATTATTAAATAGTTTAAACGAAATATTCAAAACATGTAAAAATAATAAAAATAATCCTAGGAGGCCTTATTACAACTTGATTAAAACAAAACCAACAATAAAGTATAATAAACTAAAATTTAAAGTTCATTTAATTCAAATATCCACTGCATGGCCACCTCGAGTCCATCAGGCTCCTCATACGCGATCTACGAGTCACTCTAAAAATGTTAAAGGAGAAGGTGAGTCACCAAGACTCAATGTGTAACCCTTCCCCCATTTAGTGCAACAACATACACAATTTATAACAAATTAACATGCACTAAACCATGCACCCAACCTAGCCATCCAAACACCTTTCTCTACCCCGTGTGGTACCAAACCACTGGTGGTGCCAAACCACTGGTGACTTATAGTCACGAAATCCGTCATATTGTGGTGCCAAACCACTGGTGGTGCCAAACCACTGGTGACTCGAAGTCACAAATCAAATGATGGGGCCAACCCATCGTGTGATACCAAATCACTGGCGTCAATCCCATAATGTAAACTGTGGGGCCAACCCCTTTGTGGTGCTAAGCCACTGGGACGAGACGCTATGAGGTGCCAAACCTCTGGAGGTGCCAAACCTCTGGTGACCGTAGTCACAATGTGGTACCAAACCACTGGTGTCCGTCGACACGAATATCACTTCCCCCTCCACTCGTTTAACCCACATAAGTCAAGATATGCATAACAGAATTCATGCCAACATGTATTTAAATCGCATATACCAAATATGCCATGCTTCCCAAAAGCATCAAATAGTAAACTCATACGGACAAGGGCTTACCTGAATCATCGCTTATACCGTTATGGTATTAAATCCAAAGCTACATAAATCAGATTTAGCATACACAACATTTAGCACAGTTAATCAATCATAAAGTGTGTATGTACACACCTGTTTCTAGCGATAACTCTAAATCCCCAAAGAGGCAATCGGCCACACTAGTTTCCTTGCCCCTATATTCTGCCAAACACAAGGGTTAGTGATATGGCCTATTCGGCCAAACCAATTGAATCTAAAGGGTTATCTCTTGAACCCGAATCCTTACCTACACGCCTTTGAATGCTAGCTACGACACACCAAATTTTTCTGCTTCCCTAAATCGGCAATCACATGTTAGTAGCCTTCGGCTTTCGGTTACTAAAAGAATACTCTATTAAAATAGATCCTTACTACCACTTACCAATCGGTTTGACAAAGAATGGAAGATCAGTTCTTGCTTTGAGATCCGGAGTCCTAGGTGAAATCGGTTTCAATAGAAAGATTAACCAACCATTAGTGTTTGGCTTTTCCCATTACATCCAAATCGTCAAGAGAACAAAATAAAAGGCATTCGGCTTTGACCACTTACCCACCTTATGAACCGATTGGAGAAAAGACTAGAGGAGGTCACCTTTGCTTGATATTCGGCCAAGACTACACCAAGTAGAGGAAAGAAATTCGGCACACCAAGAAGGAGAGATTCGGCTATAGTGGAAGAAAGAAAATAATGGATAAGGGAATGGAGTTTCGGCAAAGAGAGAGTAGAGGAGATTTTTGGTGTTGAAGCAAAACAAATAGGAGAGAAAGTGTTGATGGAGATTTCGGCTTGGGAGAATGAGAAGGAGAGAGTAGAAGATGAGCAGAGGAATTTCGGCTATGTGCAAAAATGAAGAAAAGAGAAACAAGATGATAGGTATGTGCCTTAAATAGAATTCGGCACCTCCCCCCCTCTATGCTTGCCGTCCACTCTTCCATGAAGAGTCCAAATTTCGGCAATCACCTAAAATTCCTCTTGGCCACTAGCTTAAAAAATTATTCAAAATAATTTGAATACTCAAATGCCTATATTTTCTCCTTGGAATTAATCAAATAAAAATTCAATGAAAAACCTCATATTATCCACATTATCCTTATTATCAAAAAGAGTTTGAAGTGAGAAATTCTCTCCCCCTATTGCCGTCCAAATTAAAGAACAAAAAGGGAATTTATGCAGCTCGAACACAGGCTCCCCTTGCTCCCCCTGTGGCGTCAACTCCAGCTCTTAAGTGGCCTCCCTTTTGCCACTTTTCCAAGGCCATTTCTGTGTCAAAAGTTCCCTCTTTTAATCTTGTAACCCCTACTTACTAAGGCTCCCTACCTTTAAAGCTTATACAAATATTTTTCCACTATTTCGAGCCTACTCACGACCCCTAATTAAGCCTTACTACACCACAATTAATACCACAGCAATTCAAACACGAGAAAAAAAATAATTCAATCCCAAATAACCCTAATTTTAGGATGTTACAAGTGAGAAGTGTTGAATCTTCACCGATCGCAAGAGTTTGAAGTACTTGATGGACCAAAAGGATCTAAATTTACGACAACGACGGTGGCTTGAATTATTAAAGGATTACGAGTTAGTAATCGATTACCATCTGGGGAAAGCGAATCTTGTTGCGGATGCCTTAAGCATAAATTCCCTGTATGCTTTGAGAGCTATGAGTACGAGCTTAGTGTTGTCTGATGACGGTGCTATATTGGCCGAGTTGAGGGCTAGACCATTATTTATTCAGCAGATATGTGAAGCTCAAAAGAATGATAGTGAGATGCAAGTTAAGAGAGCTCAGTGCGAATCGGGGAATAACTTAGATTTTCGAGTTAGTTCCAAGGATTGCTTGATGTTTCATGATAGAATTTGTGTACCAAAGGATAATGAGTTAATCCAGAAAATTTTAAGTGAAGCACACAGTAGTTGTTTGTCAGTACATCCGGGCAGTACAAAAAATGTACAATGATTTGAAGAAATTGTATTGGTGGCCGGGTATAAAAAAAGACATCTCCGAGTTTGTTACAAAATGTTTAGTTTGTCAACAAGTGAAAGACGAGCACCAAGTGCCCTTGGGATTACTTCAACCGGTAATGGTTCCAGAGTGGAAGTGGGATCAAATCACAATGGATTTCGTAACAGGGTTACCTATGACTCCGAGAAAGAAAGATACTGTGTGGGTTATTGTTGATAGATTAACAAATTCGGCTCATTTTATACCGATACGTGTGGATTACTCACTTGATAATTTGGCCGAGTTGTACATTGCTGAGGTGGTGAGATTGCATGGGGTGCCTATATCTATTATCTCGGATAGAGATCCGAGGTTTACTTCGAGGTTTTGGAAGAAGTTGCAAGAAGCCTTGGGTACAAAGTTGAATTTTAGTACTGCTTTCCATCCTCAAACTGATGGCCAATCCGAAAGAGTGATTCAAGTCCTTGAGGATATGCTCCGATGCTGTGTGTGAGAATTCGAAGTTAGTTGGGAAAAATATCTACCTTTAGTTAAGTTTGCCTATAACAACAGTTATCAGTCGAGTATACGGATGGCACCGTACGAAGCTTTGTATGGTCGCAAGTGTCGGACTCCCTTGTATTGGACCGAGCTTAGTGAGAAGCAAATTCACGGGATCAATCTAGTTAAAGAGACTGAGGAGAAAGTGAAAGTAATTCGAGATAGTCTGAAAGCTGCTTCGGATCGACAAAAGTCATACACGAATTTAAAAAGGAAAGAAATCGAGTTTCGAGTGGGTGACAAAGTATTCCTTAAAGTATCTCCGTGGAATAAAATTTTGAGATTCGGTCGAAAGGGCAAATTGATTCCACGATTCATAGGACCGTATGAAGTTATTGAGAGGATTGGGCCAGTAGCATACTGGTTTGCTTTGCCGGCCGAGTTAGAGAGAATACACAACGTGTTTCATGTGTCGATGTTGCGGCGATATCGTTCCTATCCTTCGCATGTGATTCCTCCAACAGAAGTTTAAATATGACTGGACATGACTTATGAAGAAGAACAAATTAAGATATTGGCTCGAGAGGTTAAACAGTTGAGGAATAAGAACATAGCCTTAGTAAAGGTGTTATGGCAAAAACATGGTGTGGAAAAGGCTACATGGGAACCGGAAGAAGCCATGAGTGAACAATACCCAAACCTCTTTACTGGTAAGATTTTCGAGGATAAAAATCTCTAAAGGGGGAGAGTTGTAGCAGCCCGATTTTGGGGCTAGTCGGAACAGTGGTTTCGGGACCACTAATCCGAGGTTGAAGAATTTTTTTTGATATTATTTTATGTGTTATAGCATGTTCATAAATATGCATGAGAGTTTTGGTGCTTTAATTTTAGCAATTGCATGCATTATTGCGAAAAAGGACTAAATCGCATAAAGTGCGAAAGTTCTATTTTACAAGCTAGAAGTATTAAATAGTTATGGAACTTTGAATTGAAGGTCTTGAATGTGCAATTAGACCTTCCTAATGTTGATAGCCGGCCATATGGGACAATAGACTCAATTTGGTCAAAATTGGGTGGGTTAGGTGGATTAAATTGGAGGAAATAAATAAAATAAGAAAAGATGATATCACCCATTTTTATTCATCTTCTTCCCACCAAAAATACCAGTAAAAAGGGGGTTTTGAAAGCTTTGAAATTTCAGCAACTTATCCTCTTACAAGTAAGTGATTTTGGTGGTTTTATTTGATGATTTTTTTTTTTACTTTTGGAACCCCCAAAGTTTAAGCTAGCTAATGATGGGACTATTTTAAAAAATGGTTGAAAGTTTGGGGACTTGCCATGAGAGTGTTCATGTTGTTTGTTGAGTTTTTATGGAAGAAAATGAATGTTATTGAGTTAAGAAACAACTTTTGTGAAGGGTGTTATCATGAAAACACCTAAATAGGACTTGTTTGTAAAGGTAGTAATTGTGTAATAAATACATGAAATATTTTTTTGTGAGTTGTTGTAAGAAGAATTAATGTTCAGCTAGGCTTGCTTAATGAGAAAATGTGATGAAAAATGATTTTCGAGCCTAGGGGCAAAGTCGTAATTTTGCCAAAGTATAAGGGCAAAATGGTCATTTTTGCCTAAGTAGCAATTTTGGTGTATCATGCATTATAAAGTGATTAAATGAGTGAATTTCATTATTATAGATCAAGAAGAGCGCGGAAACAACCTTGACTGGGGAAAGGGCAAGGTTACGGATTAAGCCGTCGTTTTTAAACATTTTACACCGAGGTAAGTTTATGTGTAAACGATACGTCTTTAATACATATGTTGCTACTTATTGGTGCATTGTATGAATGAGATCATTTATGATGGAAATTGATAGATAGTGAGTAATTTCCATATGAACCTCAGAATAGATATGAAGTGCAGAAAAATATCCGTAATTATTCTTTTGGTGGGCTGTGTACGATACCACCTTATTACTTATTCATGATGGGATAAGTGCGATACCATCGTTTATACTATCATTTGGTGGGCTATGTGCGAAACCACTATATATATTGTTGTTGGTGGGCTAAGTGTTATACCATCCTATTATCGATTAATGTTGGGCTGTGTGCGAAACCAATGGATACTTAGTATTATTCCGAGGGGTTCATCGAGAATTTGTATAAGTGAGTGTTTCATGTTGCCTTGTGGTGTTGAGTGCATGGAATGTGTACAAGTGAATGTGAGCAATATAATTGTTATGTGGTTAGATTATGGTAAGAAATGAAATGAGTAAGCATGATTATAGAATTTTGAATTGTTCTTGCTTAGTATGTAATGTTATTGATTGTTTAGCATATGTTATGATGCTTATTGTTTACATGTAAACTTACTAAGTTTAAAGCTTACTCTCTTTATTTTCCCTTCTTTTATAGTGTCAAAGAGCCAGTTCGGGATACGTAGATAATCGGAAGATTACCCACAATATCAGCTCATCTCGGTATATTTAGTCTTAGGATTTTGCGTATGGCATGTATAGGGGCTAGGCTTAATGAAATGTTTTGTTTTTTTAGCCAAGTGTGTTGGCTCTTTTAGAGATAAACTATTTTTTGTACTAATTTATGAAAAGAAGAGGTTATTCATGAATGTGTTAGATGTTTGATTGGGTTGCTTGGTAAATGGTTGAATGAGATTTTATGTTATGTGAATTAAGGTGATAAAAGACTTTGGCAAACAACCTTGTTCTTGTCCAAACGGGTAGGCACACGGGCGTGTGTCTAGGCCGTGTGTGACACACGGTCAATCTCATGGGTGTGTGACCAGGCCGTGTGTCCCCTGTATACTAGTGTTGCAAGTCAGTGTCGACCACGGGCTAGACACACGGGCGTGTGCTGAGGCCGTGTGCCCCTTATGAGGTTGCTGACGTCATAAACAAAATACCCAAGTTTTCACACACGGGTGAGGACACGGGCGTGTCTAGGCCGTGTGAAGGACACGGGCCAAAGACACGGGCGTGTGTTCGGCTGTGTGAAAACCCCTGTAGGTTCAAAATGAAAACTAAATCCCACACGGGCTAGGGACATGGGCGTGTGTAACCACACGGCCTGCCCACACGGGCGTGTTCCATTTCACAGGGGCGTGTGGCCCTGTTAAGGCAAATTTTTTCTAAGTACACCAAAGTTCTCAGTTTAATTCTAATATTCTCCGTTTGCGTGCTTAAGGCCTCGTAGGCCCATAATAAGGATGCTATAAATTTGAATTGGAAAGTTTTAATTTGGAAATGAAATTCCATAGCTCAAAGTTGTATGTTCAAGTGAGTTATGTCCGGTAATGCCTCGTACCCGGTTCCGACGATGAATACGGGTAAGGGGTGTTACAAATTTAATCTAAAACACATCAATGTTAATCACAAATCAATAAGAATTCATTCTAATAGTAATATGGGAAAATTACTTGAATACAAGACATAATTCAGGGATTTTCTAATTATCATATAAATAACCTCCCCACACTTAAGATGTACATTGTCCTCAATGTATGAATATATATAATGACAGTATAAGTAGAATATCATAAGAGAGGGAGAGAAGTGAAACTGCCCTGAATTTGGATGAAGTCCTCAAATTAGTGACTAGCGGAATTGTAAAGAAGGCTAAATGTAGTGCATGATTCTGAGCAAGCTATTAAGAAAATAAACACAACTGGTGGAGAAGATTAAAGGAATACTCAATTAGGAACAACCATAATAACTAAAATATAGTTCAAAATATAATAGACAAGTCTTTAAAAGATAATAAGAAACATAAAAGACAAATAAAATAAAAATAAAAATAAAAACAAAAACAAAAATAGAAATAGAAATAAGATAAAACAAGAAGACAAAATAAGAAAAGAGAAAAATGGGTTAGGGTTTTTATGGGGTGACACGGTTGTGTGAGGGTCCCTGTTGGGCCACACAGCCATGTCACACGCCCGTGTGGCTTGTTTTCAACCCATGTTTGTCGAGGGAAAAAAATAGACCAGTCGTCACACGGCTTCGAACATGCCCGTGTGTCTAGGCCGTGTGGTCCACACGACCGAGTCGCACAGCCATGTATATCGTCCATCGCTTCTCCCACACCTGTGTGACCTCCCACACGCCCGTGTGGCTAGGCCGTGTCTCGCACACGGCCGTGTGCCTTGCCCGAGTAACTCTCTGACTTGTTTTAAAATTCAAATTCAAAAAAAAAAAGTTTGCTCCAGGTTTCACACGGCCTAGGACACGCCTGTGTGTTGAGGCCGTGTGGTCCATACGGTCGTGTCGCACGCCCGTGTCGTTTAATTTAAGGCCGTGTCTCTGTCGATTTTTGGAATAATTTTAGCCCTGTTTCCATACGGCCAAGGACACGCCCGTGTGGGTCAAAAACTTGCATTTAAACATGAAAAGAAGTAAAAATAAACTAATTAGTAGGGTTAGTGCTCAGGTTGCCTCCCTAGAAGCGCTTATTTAGAGTCTAAGCTCGACTTACCTCTCATTCGTATGGTTATAGTGGTTTGAGGAGTTGAAACTCCTCTCTCCTGCTATCAGTTCTAACTTCAAAATAAGGTTTAAGTCGAGTACTATTTACCTTAAAAGTACCAAATTTAGAATGATTTACCTCGACTGTACCGTATAGGAAGACATTTAGTATCGTAAAGGGAGTTGCTCCATTTGCATTAGGCTTTGAAGTGACAACTCGAGGATCCATTTTATCTAACAGTACCTGGTTCCCAACCTTAAATTGATTGGTTCTATCCTTAAGCTCGACATGGTGTTGCTTTTGTTCCTGTAACATTCGGGTTTAGGGCCTAGTCAGAATAGTGGTGCGAGACCACAAATCTTAGGGTTATAAATGATTTTTTGAGGTTTATGCCTTGTATGCATGCTAGTGTGAAAGTTTCATGAAGCAATTTTGTGAAATTACGGTTGAATTATCAAAAAGGACTAAATTGCAAAAGTTGCAAAATGTGTGTTTCTAGAAGCTATATGTGTGAAATAGCTTTAGATTATTAATTAGAGGTCCTTAATGAGCAATTTTCCCAATTTTTAGTTTTTGGACAAAAATGGGCATGGATGAGTTAAAATTTAAAGTTTATCAAAAAGGGCATTTTGGTCATTTAACAAATAAGTGATTAAAAAGGAGAAAAGATGACAAAATCATGCTCATCTTCTTCCCCTCATTGCCGAAAATTTGAAGGAAGCCATAGCTAGGGTTCTTCAATTTTTCAAGCTTGCTAGTAAGTGCATCTAGCCTCGTTTTTGATATTCTTTGTATTTTTGAAGTCCCGGTAGCATGAGTAAGCTATTTTTAGCTATTTGATGAGCTATGAAGGATGTTCAAAAATGTGGTCATGTATGACATGCATGTATTTTGTTGTTTTATAGAAGATTATGAAAGCTTGATGTAGTAGAAACATCTTTTTTTAAGTGATTTTCCATGAAAATGCATGTAGGGACTTGATTGTGAAAATCTTAAGTTTGGTCATACATGTGTGTCTTAGTGAGAATTGATGATATCTTTAGTTAAATAAGTGGTTTGGTTAAGCACGAAAGACTAGAAAGTTGAATAAAAATCACTTTACGAGCCTTTGGGGCTAAAGTGTAAATATGAGAATGTTTAGGGGC
The DNA here is from genome assembly GCA_025698515.1 of Gossypium sturtianum. NCBI lineage: Eukaryota > Viridiplantae > Streptophyta > Magnoliopsida > Malvales > Malvaceae > Gossypium > Gossypium sturtianum. Next base: position 44,928,710 of record CM046951.1, read on the forward strand.
AAAATAGTAATTTTGCTAAAGTATGAGATGTGGGTCAATTTAGTCAATGTATGTATTGAATAAGCTGATTTATTCATTATAGATCAAGAAAGACGAAGCTCGGATCGAAACGGAGGCAAAAGCAAGGTGGTGGACTAAATTGTAAGTCTCAATACTTTTGAGTACCGAGGTAAGTCTATGCATAAACAATGCATTCATACTTACAATTTGTTGATGATAGCTAGTGTGTAGCTTGTTCGAGATTGATTGAGAACCTACGTGGTTCAAGTAGAATGAATGTAGTAGAATTGTGAATGGATGTTTAATTGAGTAAGTAGACATGTGAATGTGTAGTGATAATGCTAGATGGCAGGCTAAGTGCGATACCATCCTAATGCATATTGACGATGAGCTGGCTATGCGCGATGCTATAGTTATGTATATCGTTTAGTGGGCTAAGTGAGGAACCCCTATGATTACCTTTGTGGTAGGCTAAGTGCGATACCACCTTATTAATTGATTATGGTGTGCTAAGTGCGAAACCACCGAGACATTTGCTGTGTGGATTAGCCATGTGATGGCATTATTGAGTAAAATAGCTGTGTGGATGTATTATTAAGTGAATTAGCTGTGTGGATGAATTATCGAGAAATATTGATGTGTTGTATATTGTGTAAATGTGACATTGAATGCAGGGGTGCATTTCGATGGTTATGAGTATGTGACTCATTATGTGTGGGAAATGTGGTAAGGGTTAGAAAGAGTAAGCATAGTGGTTCATTACCTTTGGTAGTATAATGCTAATTGATGTTTAGCTTATACTATGATGCTTAATTGTTTATGTGTAAACTTACTAAGCTCTCCTTTTCTTTTCCTTTGTCTTATAGAGTAAAGGTGTTGAATCGAGATACGAGGATCAATTGGAAGATCGCCCATACTATCTGTAACATCCTGCTTTACGGTCTAGTCGAAATAGTGATGCGAGACCACAAATTCGAGGGTTATAAATGAGTTATTGAGGTTTATGCCTTGTATGCATGCTAGTGTGAAAGTTTCATGAAGCAATTTTGTGAAGTTGTGGTTGAATTGTCCAAAAGGACTAAATTGCAAAAGTTGCAAAATGTGTGTTTCTAGAAGCTATATGTGTGAAATAGCTTTAGATTATTAATTAGAGGTCCTTAATGAGCAATTTTCCCAATTTTTAGTTTTTGGACAAAAATGGGCATGGATGAGTTAAATTAGAAAGTTTATCAAAAAGGGCATTTTAGTCATTTAACAAATAAGTGATTAAAAAGGAGAAAAGATGACTAAATCATGCTTATCTTCTCCCCCAAGCTGCCGAAAATTCCAATAGCCATTGTTAGGGCTCTTTCAATTTTTCAAGCTTGCTAGTAAGTGCTCCTGAGCCTGATTTTTGATATTCTTCGTATTTTGAAGTCCTAGTAGCATGAGTAAGCTATTTTTAGCTATTTGGTGAGCTATTATGGATGTTCAAAAATGTACATATGTATGACATGCATGTATTTTGATGTTTTATGGAAGAATATGAAAGCTTGATGTAGTAGAAACATCTTTTGCTAAGTGATTTTCCATGAAAATGCATGTAGGGACTAGTTTGTGAAAATCTTAAGTTTGGTCATACATGTGTGTTTTAGTGAGAATTGATAATAGCTTTAGTTGAATAAGTGGTTCGGCTAAGCATGAAAAACTAGAAAGTTGAATAAAAATCACTTTACGAGCCTTTGGGACTAAAGTGTAAATATGAGAAAGTTTAGGGGCAAAATAGTAATTTTGCTAAAGTATGAGATGTGGGTCAATTTAGTCAATGTATGTATTGAATAAGCTGATTTATTCATTATAGATCAAGAAAGATGAAGCCCAGATCGAAACCAAGGCAAAAGCAAGGTGGTGGACTAAATTGCAAGTCTCAATACTTTTGAGTATCGAGGTAAGTCTATGCATAAACAATGCATTCATACTTACAAATTGTTGATGATAGCTAGTGTGTACCTTGTTCGAGATTGATTGAGAACCTATGTGGTCCAAGTAGACATGTGAATGTATAGTTATAATGCTAGATGGTAGGCTAAGTGCGACACCATCCTAATGTATATTGACGATGAGCTGGCTTTGTGCGATGCTATCGTGAGGTATATCATTTAGTGGGCTAAGTGAGAAACCCCTATGATTACCTTTGTGGTAGGCTAAGTGCGATACCACCTTATTAATCGATTGTGGTATGCTAAGTGTGAAACCACCGAGACATTTGATGTGTGGGTTAACTGTGTGGATTCGCCATGTGATTGCATTATTGAGTAAAATAGCTGTGTGGATGTATTATTAAGTTAATTAGCTGTGTGGATGAATTATCGAGAAATAATGATGTGTTGTATATTGTGTAAATGTGACATTGAATGCAGGGGTGCATTTCGATGGTTATGAGTATGTGACTCATGATGTGTTGGAAATGTGGTAAGGGATAGAAAGAGTAAGCATAGTTGTGAATTACTTGTTGGTATAATGATAATGGTTGCTTAACTTATACTATGTTGCTTAATTGTTTATGTGTAAACTTACTAAGCTCAAAGCTTACTCTCTTTCTTTTCCCTTGTTTTATAGAGTAAAGGTGTTGAATCGAGATACGAGGATCATTTGGAAGATCGCCCACACTATCAGCACACCCTGGTACATTAGACTTAATGTTTTGTATATGGCATGTATAGGGGCTAGACAAGTTAGTGGATTTTGTTGTAAATGGCAAAGATGTGTTGGCTTTTAGATGGATAGTGTATTTTGTATAATGCCATGGTTGTTGGCTATTACATTAAATGAAAGAAAGATGTAGTTTTCTATATGAGATTGCACTTCATTTGAGTTGTTTATGGATGTGTTGTATGAGTGCATGTTGTGCAAGCTATAAGGGTGAGAAGAGCTTAGCAATTAGCTTTGTTCTTGGCCATGTGGATAGACACACGGGCGTGTGTCTAGGCCATGTGTGATACACGGTCAGCCCACGGGCGTGCGCTTTGGCCGTGCGTCCCCTGCATGTTAGTGTTATAAATCAGAATAGACCACGGACTAGTTGCACGGGCGTGTGTCTAGGGCGTGTGGGATTATCCAGTGTTGGGCACGGGCTAGCCACACGGGTGTGTGTCTAGACTCTAGGCCGTGTTAAAGTAGTCAGTGTGTACCACGGGTGGTAAGCACGGGCGTGTGCCTTGGCCGTGGGGCATTGGCAGAATGCTAGGTTTTTAGGCACGGTTTGGGGACATAGGCGTGTGTGTCCTTGCACGGGTGTGTCTAATCTTGCACGGGCGTGTGAGACCTATATAAAGAGAAAATTTTTAAGATTGGAAAAAGTTCTGGTTTAGTCTTGAGAGCCCTCGTGTGTATGAGTGAGGCCTCGTAAGTCGAGAATGAGGTTGTTGAGATGACTTTTGAGAGTAGTTACGACAAGCCTAAGTGGCGATCAAGTGGCTTGAGTTCGGTAACGCCTCGGGCCCGGTTCCGGCGTAGAACCCAGGTAAGGGGTGTTACATTTAGTGGTATCAGAGCTATGGTTTAGTCGATTCTAGGACTACCGTAGTGGGTGTAATAGTCTAGCTATACATGCCATAAGTGTACAATGATAGTGTGGTGGTTTCTGATGATTTTAAATCTTGTTTTATATAGAATATGGATTCCGATCCATTGACTACTGATGAAGCAGCTAGTAATGCGCTGGCTCCTGCGCAAGGAACCGGACCTGTTGAGAGTGGACCCGAGGTTAGGGGTCAAGGGGAAGAGGCACGGGAAGCCTTTCTCCAGATGATGAGCATGGTACTCGTATTATGTTCGAGCGAACCCTAATGCTCAACCTCCTCCTCCTATACCTCAACCAAATCCAGTGGCTCCTCAAGGTATGGATGTAGTGAGGATATCGAAGCCCCCGGTGGATAAGATTAGGAAGCACGAGGCTGAGGAGTTTAGAGCTAAGGTAGATGATGACCTTGAGAGGGCAGAGTTCTGGTTGGAGAACTCGATGAGGGTGTTCGATGAACTCTCATGTACGCCTGAAGAGAGTTTGAAGTGTGCCGTATCCTTGCTGAAAGATTCGGCATACCATTGGTGGAAGACGTTGACGCTAGTGGTCCCGAGGGAGCGGGTGACGTGGGACTTCTTTCTGGAAGAGTTCCGAAAGAAGTATATAAGCCAGAGGTTTACTGATCGAAAAAGGAAGGAATTCTTTGAGTTGAAACAAGAAAGAATGACAGTGGCGGAATATGAGCGTGAGTTTGTTAGGCTTAGCAAATACGCTCAAGAATGTGTATCGACTGAGACCATCTTGTGTAAGAGGTTCGAAGATGGGCTAAATGAGGACATCAAACTCCTAGTGGGCATTTTGGAGTTGAAAGAATTTGTTGTATTAGTTGAGAGGGCAAGTAAGGCCGAAGAGCTGAGTTCAGAAAAGAGGAGCGCTGTGAGTGCAGCCCGAGATGCTAGAAAGAGGCCGATGGGCAAGTCATATCAAGCCCAGTCGAAAAGACCCAAGGAAGTGAATCCTCGGATGACAGCACCAGTGGGTTATTCGCATCGAGACTTGGGCAATACTCGCTCAGTTTCGAGAGCCCAAGCTCCCTCGATGGAAAGTGTGGGCAATACAAAGAGTAAACCGGTGTGTACAAGTTGTGGTAGGTATCACACCGGAGAGTGTTGGGGAAATATTCGAAAATGTTATAAGTGTGGTTCCCCTGACCACTTTATCCGTAACTGTCCCGAGTGGGATGAAAAGGAAGAGAGGCAAGAGCTGAGACCTAGTGATGTGTCTACGAGGGGTAGACCACCAAGGAACCTGAGAGGCGAGAATAATGGTAGAGGTGCGCGCAGAGATTCTGCTGTGAGACCAGAGGGTCGGGCACCTGCAAGGACGTATGCCATTCGCGCTCTCGAAGAGGCATCCTCCCCTGATGTGATAACGGGTACATTTTCTCTCTATGACACCTTCGTTATTGCTTTAATAGATCTAGGGTCTACTCATTCTTATATTTGCATGAGGTTAGCATCTAGTTTGAGTATGACTGTTGAGTCTACGGACATAGTGGTTAAGGTGTCAAACCCGTTAGGGAAGCATGTGTTAGTGGACAAAGTGTGTAAGAATTGTCCTTTATTGATTGAGAATCATTGTTTTCCGACAAACCTTATGTTGTTGCCATTTGATGAGTTTGATTTAATCCTAGGCATGGATTGGTTTACTACCCATAATGTCTTAGTGAACTGTGGTAGTAATTTTATTGAATTGAAATGTGAGAGTGGCGATGTGGTTCGGGTTGAATCAGGTGGATCGGATAGTCTACCAGTGATGATTTCTTCCCTAGTAGCTGAGTAATGTTTGAGAAAAGGATGTGAGTCCTATCTTGCCTTTGTGTTGAATACTCGAAAGATTGAAGTAGAGTTTAAAACAGTGCCAATGGTATGTGAGTATCCAGATGTATTTCCGGAAGAGTTACCCGGATTACCTCCAGTGAGAGAGGTCGAGTTTGGAATTGAGTTGGTTCCGGGAACAGCACCTATTTCAATTGCTCCATATAGAATGGCACCTGTAGAGTTGAAAGAATGAAGGTTCGGTTGCAAGAGTTGACAGATAAAGGTTTTGCAAGACCGAGCTACTACTGTGGGGTGGTGCCTGTATTATTCGTGAAGAAGAAAGATGGGTCTATGAGGTTGTGTATAGACTATAGACAACTGAACAAGGTGACGGTGAAGAATAAGTATCCTTTACCAAGGATTGATGATCTCTTTGATCAACTAAAGGGAGCTACAGTGTTCTCCAAGATAGACTTGAGGTCTGGTTATTTTCAGCACAGAGTGAAAGAGCAAGATGTGTTGAAAATTTCATTTCGGACAAGGTATGGCCATTATGAGTTTTTGGTTACGCCGTTTGGTTTGACAAATGCACCGATGATTTTTATGGATCTGATGAACCGTGTTTTCAGACCGTATGTGGACAAGTTTGTAGTTGTCTTCATTGATGACATATTGATCTATTCTCGGGATGAGAACGATCATGAAGAACATTTGAGAATTGTCTTGCAAACTTTGAGAGATAAGCAGTTGTATGCTAAGTCTAGCAAGAGTGAGTTTTGGCTCCGAGAGGTCGGATTCCTAGGACACATGGTGTCAGGTGATGGTGTCAGAGTTGACCCGAGTAAGATATCGACTGTTGTGGATTGGAAACCACCGAGGAATGTGTCAAAAATCAGAAGTTTATTGGGATTAACGGGATATTACAGACGTTTCGTAAAGGGGTTCTATGTGTTTGCTACCCCGATGACGAAACTTTTGCATAAAGATGTCAAGTTTGAATGGACTGAGACATGTTAACAGAGCTTCGAGAGACTGAAAACAATATTGACTGGGGCACCGGTTTTGGTTCAACCAGAATCAGGGAAAGAGTTTGTGGTTTACAGTGATGCTTCGTTTAATGGTCTCGGTTGCGTGTTGATGCAAGAGGGTAAGGTAGTCGCTTACGCCTCGAGGCAGCTAAAGCCGCACGAGGAGAATTATCCGACTCATGATTTAGAGTTGGCTGCGATTGTTTTTGCGTTAAAGATTTGGCGACATTACTTGTATGGTGAGAAGTGTCGAATCTTTACGGAATACAAAAGTTTAAAGTATTTGATTGATCAGAAGGATCTGAATCTGAGACAGAGACGATGGCTTGAGCTGTTGAAAGACTATGAGTTAGTCATTGACTACCATCTGGGAAAAGCGAATGTGGTTGTGGATGCCCTGAGTAGGAAATCCTTGTATGCTCTAAGAGTTATGAGCACGAGTTTAGCATTGTCTGATGATGGTGCTATTTTGGCAGAGTTGAGAGCTAAGCCGCTATTTATTCAACAAATATGTGAGGCTCAAAAAAATGACAGTGAGATGAAAGCTAAGATAGCTAAGTGCGGATCAAAAAGTGATTCTGATTTTCGAGTGGATTTGAATGGTTGTCTGATGTTTCGTGACAGAATTTGTGTTCCTAAAGATGAGGAGTTGATTCAAAAGGTTTTGCATGAGGCCCACAGTGGATGTTTGTCAGTACATCCGGGCAGTACGAAAATGTACAACGACTTGAGAAAGTTGTATTGGTGGACGGGTATGAAAAGAGATATTTCAGAGTATGTGACAAAGTGTTTAATTTGTCAACAAGTGAAAGCTGAGCATCAAGTGCCTTCGGGATTGCTTCAGCCAGTAATGGTACCCGAATGGAAGTGGGATCGGATTACCATGGATTTTGTAACGGGGTTGCCGATGACTCGAAAAAGAGAGATCTTTGTGTGGGTTGTTGTGGATAGATTGACAAAAGTCGGCTCACTTTATTCCAGGAAGTACTGTTGATTATTCACTAGATAAGTTAGCTGTGTTGTATGTGGTAGAGATAGTGAGATTGCATGGTGTACCTGTGTCTATTATATCGGATAGAGATCCGAGGTTTACTTCGAGATTTTGGAAGAAGTTCCAAGAGGCCATGGGTACGAGACTGAATTTCAGCACTGCGTTCCATCCGCAAATCGATGGTCAGTCTGAAAGAGTGATTCAAGTTCTGAAAGATATGCTTCGATGTTGTGTGTTAGAATTCAAAGGTAGTTGGGAGAGATATCTACCTTTGGTCGAATTCGCCTATAACAATAGTTATCGATGTCAGTATCTGTAAGGCACCGTATGAGGCTTTGTATGGTCGTAAGTGTCGGACTCCTTTGTATTGGACTGAGCTTAGTGAGAAGCGGATCCATGGGGTCGATCTAGTGAAAGAAACCGAAGAGAATGTGAGAGTAATCCGTAATAGTCTGAGAGCTGCTTCGGACCGACAGAAGTCGTACGCGGATTTGAAAAGAAAATAAATTGAGTTTGAAGTGGGTGACAAAGTGTTTTTGAAAGTGTCCCCGTGGAAGAAGATTATGAGATTTGGGCGAAAAGGGAAATTGAGTCCAAGGTTCATAGGGTCGTATGAGATTACAGATAGAGTTGGGCCTGTAGCATACCTGTTGGCTTTGCCGGTAGAGTTGGAAAAGATTCATAATGTGTTCCATGTGTCGATGTTGCGACGGTATCGCTCTGATCCTTCACATGTGATTCCTTCGATGAAAATTGAGATAAGACTGGATATATCTTATGAAAAGGAGCCGATTAAGATCTTGGCTCGAGAAGTGAAACCGTTGAGAAATAAGAGCATAACACTAGTGAAAGTGTTATGGCAGAAACATGGTGTGGAAGAGGCTACGTGGGAAACGGAAGAAGCTATGAGAGAGCAACATCCAAACCTCTTTACAGGTAAGATTTTTGGGGACGAAAATCTCTAAAGGGGGAGAGTTGTAACATCCCAGTTTAGGGCCTAGTAGGAATAGTGGTGCGAGACCACAAATCTGAGGGTTATAAATGAGTTATTGAGGTTTATGCCTTGTATGCATGCTAGTGTGAAAGTTTCATGAAGCAATTTTGTGAAATTGTGATTGAATTGTCCAAAAGGACTAAATTGCAAAAGTTGCAAAATGTGTGTTTCTAGAAGCTATATGTGTGAAATAGCTTTAGATTATTAATTAGAGGTCCGTAATGAGCAATTTTCCCAATTTTTAGTTTTTGGACAAAAATGGGCATGGATGAGTTAAATTAGAAAGTTTATCAAAAAGGGCATTTTAGTCATTTAACAAATAAGTGATTAAAAAGGAGAAAAGATGACAAAATCATGCGCATCTTCTCCCTCAAGCGATCGAAAATTCCAATAGCAAATGTTAGGGCCCTTTCAATTTTTCAAGCTTGCTAGTAAGTTCTCCTAAGCCCAGTTTTTGATATTCTTCGTATTTTGAAGTCCTAGTAGAATGAGTAAGCTATTTTTAGCTATTTGGTGAGCTATTATGGATGTTCAAAAATGTACATATGTATGACATGCATGTATTTTGATGTTTTATGGAAGAATATGAAAGCTTGATGTAGTAGAAACATCTTTTGCTAAGTGATTTTCCATGAAAATGCATGTAGGGACTAGTTTATGAAAATCTTAAGTTTTGTCATACATGTGTGTTTTAGTGAGAATTGAAGATAGCTTTAGTTGAATAAGTGGTTCGGCTAAGCATGAAAAACTAGAAAGTTGAATAAAAATCACTTTACGAGCCTTTGGGACTAAAGTGTAAATATGAGAAAGTTTAGGGGCAAAATAGTAATTTTGCTAAAGTATGATATGTGGGTCAATTTAGTCAATGTATGTATTGAATAAGCTGATTTATTCATTATAGATAAAGAAAGACGAAGCCTGGATCGAAACCGAGGCAAAAGCAAGGTGGTGGACTAAATTGCAAGTTTCAATACTTTTGAGTATCGAGGTAAGTCTATGCATAAACAATGCATTCATACTTACAAATTGTTGATGATAGCTAGTGTGTAGCTTGTTCGAGATTGATTGAGAACCTATGTGGTCCAAGTCGACATGTGAATGTATAGTGATAATGCTAGATGGTAGGCTAAGTGCGATACCATCCTAATGCATATTGACGATGAGCTGGCTATCTGCGATGCTATCGTGAGGTATATCGTTTAGTGGGCTAAGTGAGAAACCCCTATGATTACCTTTGTGGTAGGCTAAGTGCGATACCACCTTATTAATCGATTGTGGTGTGCTAAGTGCGAAACCACCGAGACATTTGTTGTGTGGGTTAACTGTGTGGATTAGCCATGTGATTGCATTATTGAGTAAAATAGTTGTGTGGATGTATTAATAAGTTAATTAGTTGTGTGGATGAATTATTGAGAAATATTGATGTGTTGTATATTGTGTAAATATGACACTGAATGCAGGGGTGCATTTCGATGGTTATGAGTATGTGACTCATGATGTGTTGGAAATGTGGTAAGGGATAGAAAGAGTAAGCATAGTTGTGAATTTCTTGTTGGTATAATGATAATGGTTGCTTAACTTATACTATGTTGCTTAATTGTTTATGTGTAAACTTACTAAGCTCAAAGCTTACTCTCTTTCTTTTCCCTTGTTTTATAGAGTAAAGGTGTTGAATCGAGATACGAGGATCATTTGGAAGATCGCCCACACTATCAGCAAACCCTGGTACATTAGACTTAATGTTTTGTATATGGCATGTATAGGGGCTAGACAAGTTAGTGGATTTTGTTGTAAATGGCAAAGATGTGTTGGCCTTTAGATGGATAGTGTATTTTGTATAATGCCGTGGTTGTTGGCTATTACATTATATGAAAGAAAGATGTAGTTTTCTATGTGAGATTGCACTTCATTTGAGTTGTTTATGGATGTGTTGTATGAGTGCATGGTGTGCAAGCTATAAGGGTGAGAAGAGCTTAGCAATTAGCTTTGTTCTTGGCCATGTTGATTGACACGCGGGCGTGTGTCTAGGCCATGTGTGACACACGGTCAGCCCATGGGCGTGCGCTTTGGCCGTGCGTCCCCTACATGTTAGTGTTATAAATCAGAATAGACCACGAACTAGCTACACGGACGTGTGTCTAGGGCGTGTGGGATTATCCAGTGTTGGCCACGGGCTAGCCACACGGGCGTGTGTCTAGACTCTAGGCCGTGTTAAAGTAGTCAGTGCGCACCACGGGTGGTAAGCACAGGCCTGTGCCTTGGCCGTGGGGCATTGGCAAAATGCTGGGTTTTTAGGTACAGTTTGGGGACAGGGGCGTGTGTGTCCATGCACGGGCGTGTCTAATCTTGCACGGGTGTGTGAGACCTGTATAAAGAGAAAATTTTTAAGATTGGAAAAAGTTCCGGTTTAGTCTCGAGAGCCCTCGTGTGTATGAGTGAGGCCTCATAAGTCGAGAATGAGGTTGTTAAGATGAATTTAGAGAGTAGTTACGACGAGCCTAAGTGGCGATCAAGTGGTTTGAGTTTGGTAACGCCTCGGGCCCGGTTCCGGCGTAGAACCCGGGTAAGGGGTGTTACACTATCAGCACACTTTGGTACATGAGACTTAATGTTTTGTATATGGCATGTGTAGGGGCTAGACAAATTAGTGAATTTTTTGTGTAAATGGCTATGATGTGTTGGCCTTTAGATGGATAGTGTATTTTGTATAATGCCATGGTTGTTGGCTATTACATTATATGAAAGAAAGATGTAGTTTTCTATGTGAGATTGCATTTCTATTTGAGTTGATTATGGATGTGTTGTATGAGTGCATGTTGTGTAAGCTATAAGGGTGAGAAGAGCTTAGCAAATAGCTTTGTTCTTGGCCATGTGGACAGACACACAGACGTGTGTCTAGGCCATGTGTGACACACGGTCAGCCCACGGGCGTGTGCTTTGGCCGTGCGTCCCCTACATGTTAGTATAGTAAATCAGAATAGACCACGGACTAGTCACACGGGCGTGTGCCTAGGGCGTGTGGGATTAATCAGTGTTGTCAACGGGCTAGCCACACGGGCGTGTGTCTAGACTCTAGGCCGTGTTAAGGTAGTCAGTGTGCACCACAGGTGGTCAGCACGGGCGTGTGCCTCGGCCGTGGGGCATTGGCAGAATGTTGGGGTTTTAGGCACGGTTTGGGGACATGGGCATGTGTGTCCATGCACGGGCTTGTCTAATCTTGCACGGGCGTGTTAGATCTGTAGAAAAGAGAAAAATTTTAAGATTGGAAAAACTTCCGGTTTAGTCTCGAGAGCCCTCGTGTGTATGAGTGAGGCCTCGTAAGTTGAGAATGAGGTTGTTGAGATGACTTCCGAGGGTTGTTACGACGAGCCTAAGTGGGGATCAAGTGGTTTGAGTTTGGTAACTCTTCGGGCCCAGTTTTGGCGTAGAACCCGGGTAAGGGGTGTTACATTTAGTGGTATCAGAGCTATGGTTTAGTCGGTTCTAGGACTACCGTAGCGGGTGTAAGAGTCTAGCTATACATGCCATAAGTGTACAATGATAGTGTGGTGGTTTCTGATGATTTTAAATCTTGTTTTATATAGTATATGGATTCCGATCCATTGACTGCTGATGAAGCAGCTAGGAACCGCGCCCGTTGAGAGTGGACCTGAGGTCAGGGGTCAAGGGGAAGAGGCACGGGAAGCCTTTCTCCAGATGATGAGCAATTGGTACTCGGATTATGTTCGAGCGAACCCTAATGCTCAACCTCCTCCACCTCCTCCTTCTATACCTCAGCCAAGTCTAGTGGCTCCTCAAGGTATGGATGTAGTGAGGATATCGAAACCCCCGGTGGATAAGATTAGGAAACACGGAGCTGAGGAGTTTAGAGCTAAGGTAGATGATGACCCAGAGAGGGCGGAGTTCTGGTTGGAGAACTCGATGAGGGTGTTTGATGAACTCTCATGTACGGCTGAGGAGAGCTTGAAGTGTGTCATATCCTTGCTGAGAGATTCGGCATACCATTGGTGGAAAACACTAACGTTGGTAGTCCCGAGAGAGCAGGTGACATGGGACTTCTTTCTAGAAGAGTTCCGGAAGAAGTATATAAGCCAGCGATTTACTGATCGGAAAAGGAAGGAATTCCTTAAGTTGAAGCAAGAAAGGATGCCAGTAGCAGAGTATGAGCGTGAGTTTGTTAGGCTTAGCAAATACGCTCAAGAATGTGTATCGAATGAGACCATCTTTTGTAAGAGGTTCGAAGATGGGATGAATGAGGACATCAAACTTCTAGTTGGTATTTTTGAGTTGAAAGAATTTGTAGTGTTGGTTGAAAGGGCAAGTAAGGCCGAAGAGCTGAGTTCAGAAAAGAGGAGCGCTGTGAGTGAAGCCCGAGATGCTAGAAAGAGGCCGATGGGCAAGTCGTACTAAGCCCAATCGAAAAGATCCAAGGAAGGGAATCCTCGGACGACAGCACCAGTGGGTTATTCGCATCGAGACTTGGGCAATACTCGTTCAGGTTCGAGAGTCCAAGCCCCCTCGATGGAAAGTGTGGGCAATACGAAGAACAAACCAGAGTGTCCAAGTTGTTGTAGATATCACACCGGAGAGTGTTGGGGAAATAGTCGAAAATGTTATAAGTGTGGTTCCCTTGACCACTTTATCTGGAACTACCCCGAGAGAGATGATAAGGAAGAGAAGCAAGAGATGAGACCTAGCGATGTGTCTGCAAGGGGTAGACCACCAAGAAACCCGAGAGACGGGAATAGTGGTAGAGGTGCGTCCAGAGACTCTACTATGAGACCGGAGGGTTGGGCACCTGCAAGGACGTATGCTATTTGCGCTCGCGAAGAAGCATCCTCCCCTGATGTGATAACGGGTACTTTTTCTCTCTTTGACACCTTTGTTATTGCTTTAATAGATCCAGGGTCTACTCATTCTTATTTTTGCATGAGATTAGCATCTAGTTTGAGTATGACCCTTGAGTCTACGGACATAGTGGTTAAGGTGTCAAACCCGTTAGAAAAGCATTTGTTAGTGGACAAAGTGTGTAAGAATTGTCCTTTATTGATTGAGAATCATTGTTTTCCGGCAAACCTTATGTTGTTGCCGTTTGATGAGTTTGATTTAATCCTAGGCACGGATTGGTTGACTACCCATAGTGTCTTAGTGAACTGTGGTAGTAAGTTTATTGAATTGAAATGTGAGAGTGGAGATGTGGTTCGGGTTGAATCGGGTGGATCGGATAGTCTACCAGTGATGATTTCTTCCCTAGTGGCTGAGAAATGTTTGAGAAAAGGATGTGAGTCCTATCTTGCTTTTGTGTTGAATACTCGAGAGGTTGGAGTAGAGTTTGAAGCAGTACCAGTGGTTTGTGAGTATCCGGATGTATTCCCGGAAGAGTTACCCGAATTACCTCCAGTGAGAGAGGTCGAGTTTGGAATTGAGTTGGTTCCGGGAATGGCACCTATTTCAATTGCTCCTTATAGAATGGCACCAATAGAGTTGAAAGAGCTGAAGGTTCAGTTGCAAGAGTTGACAGATAAGGGTTTTTCAAGACCGAGCTACTCGCTGTGGGGTGCTCCGGTATTGTTTGTGAAGAAGAAAGATGGGTCTATGAGGTTGTGTATAGACTATAGACAGCTTAACAAAGTGACGGTTAAGAATAAGTATCCTTTACCAAGGATTGATGATCTTTTGATCAAGCTCAAGGAGCTACTGATGTTCTCTAAGATAGACTTGAGGTGCTGGTTATTATCACTTTCAGTGAAAGAGCAAGATGTGTTGAAAATCGCATTTCGGACAAGGTATGGCCATTATGAGTTTATGGTTATGCCGTTTGGTTTGACGAATGCACCTGCGATTTTTATGGATCTGATGAACCGTATTTTCAGACCATATGTGGACAAGTTTGTAGTTGTCTTCATTGACGACATATTGATCTATTCTCGGGATGAGAACGATCATGAAGAGCATTTGAGAATTGTCTTGCAAACTTTGAGAGATAAACAGTTGTATGCTAAGTTTAGCAAGAGTGAGTTTTGGCTCCGAGAAGTCGAATTCCTAGGACACATTGTGTCAGGTGATGGTGTCAGAGTTGACCCGAGTAAGATATCAGCTGTTGTGGATTGGAAACCGCCGAGGAACGTGTCAGAAATTAGAAGTTTCTTGGGACTTACAGAAGTTTCGTAAAGGGGTTCTCTGTGATTGCTACCCCGATGACGAAACTACTGCACAAAGATGTCAAGTTTGAATGGACTGGGACATGTCAACAGAGCTTTGAGAGACTGAAAACAATGTTGACTGAGGCACCGGTTTTGGTTCAACCAGAATCGGGAAAAGAGTTCGTGGTTTACAGTGACGCATCATTTAATGGTCTCGGTTGCGTGTTGATGCAAGAGGGTAAGGTAGTCGCTTACGCCTCGAGGCAGCTAAAACCGCACGAGAAGAATTACTCGACTCATGATTTGGACTTAGCGGTGATTGTTTTTGCGTTAAAGATTTGGCGACATTACTTGTATGGTGAGAAGTGTCGAATCTTTACGGATCACAAGAGTTTAAAGTATTTGATGGATCAGAAGGATCTGAATTTGCAATAGAGACAGTGGCTTGAGTTGTTGAAAGACTATGAGTTAGTCATTGACAACCATCAGGGAAAAGCGAATGTGGTTGCGGATGCCCTGAGTAGGAAATCCTTGTATGCTCTAAGAGTTATGAGCACGAGTTTAGCACTGTCTGAGGATGGTGCTATTTTGCCAGAATTGAGAGCTAAGCCACTATTTGTTCAACAAATATGTGAGGCTCAGAGAAATGACAGTGAGATGCAAGCTAAGACAGCTAAGTGCGGATCAAAAAGTGATTCTGATTTTCGAGTGGATTTGAATTGTTGTCTGATGTATCGTGACAGAATTTGTGTTCCTAAAGATGAGGAGTTGATTTGAAAAGTTTTGCATGAGGCCCACAGTGGATGTTTTTCAGTACATCCGGGCAGTACGAAAATGTACAATGACTTGAGGAAGTTGTATTGGTGGATGGGTATGAAAAGAGATATTTCAGAGTTTATGACAAAGTGTCTGATTTGCCAACAGGTGAAGGCTGAGCATCAAGTGCCTTCGGGATTGCTTCAGCCAGTAATGGTACCCGAATGGAAGTGGGATCGGATTACCATGGATTTTGTAACGTGGTTGCCAATGACTCCGACAAAGAGAGATGCTGTGTGGGTTGTTGTGGATAGATTGACGAAGTCGGCTCACTTTATTCCAGTACGTGTTGATTATTCACCGGATAAGTTAGCTGAGTTGTATGTGGCAGAGATAGTGAGATTGCATGGTGTGTCTGTGTCTATTATATCGGATAGAGATCCGAGGTTTACTTCGAGATTTTGGAAGAAGTTGCAAGAGGCCATGGGTACGAGATTGAATATTAGTACTGCGTTCCATCCGCAAACCGATGGTCTGTCTGAAAGAGTGATTCAAGTTCTGGAAGATATGCTTCGATGTTGTGTGTTAGAATTCGAAGGTAGCTGGGAGAGATATCTAACTTTGGTCGAATTCGCCTATAACAACAGTTATCAGTCGAGTACACAGATGGCACCGTATGAGGCTTTGTATGGTCGTAAGTGTCGGACTCCTTTGTATTGAACCGAAGAGAAGGTGAGAGTAATCCGTAATAGTCTGAGAGTTGCTTCGGACCGACAGAAGTCGTACGCGGATTTGAAAAGAAATGAAATTGAGTTTAAAGTGGGCGACAAAGTGTTTTTGAAAGTGGCCCCGTGGAAGAAGATTATGAGATTTAGACAAAAAGGGAAATTGAGTCCAAGATTCATAGGTCCGTATGAAATTACAGACAGGATTGGACATGTAGCATACCGGTTGGCTTTGCCGGTAGAGTTGGAAAAGATTCATAATGTGTTCCATGTGTCGATGTTGCGACGGTACCGCTTCGATCCTTCACAAGTGATTCCTTTGACGGAAATTGAGATAAGCCCGGATATGTCTAATGATGAAGAGCCGATTAAGATCTTGGCTAGAGAAGTGAAACAATTGAGAAATAAGAGCATAGCACTAGTGAAAGTGTTATGGCAGAAACATGGTGTGTAAGAGGCTACGTGGGAAACAGAAGAAGCTATGAGAGAGCAACATCCAAACCTCTTTACTGGTAAGATTTTCGGGGGCAAAAATCTCTAAAGGGGAAGAGTTGTAACATCCTAGTTTAGAGCCTAGTCGAAATAGTGGTGCGAGACCACAAATCCATGGGTTATAAATGAGTTTTTGAGGTTTATGCCTTGTATGCATGCTAGTGTGAAAGTTTCATGAAGCAATTTTGTGAAATTGCGGTTGAATTGTCAAAAAGGACTAAATTGTAAAAGTTGCAAAATGTGTGTTTCTAGAAGCTATATGTGTGAAATAGCTTTAGATTATTAATTAGAGGTCCTTAATGAGCAATTTTCCCAATTTTTAGTTTTTGGACAAAAATGGGCATGGATGAGTTAAAATTTAAAGTTTATCAAAAAGGGCATTTTGGTCATTTAACAAATAAGTGATTAAAAAGGAGAAAAGATGACAAAATCATGCTCATCTTCTTCCCCTCATTGCCGAAACTTTGAAGGAAGCCATAGCTAGGGTTCTTCAATTTTTCAAGCTTGCTAGTAAGTGCATCTAGCCTCATTTTTTATATTCTTTGTATTTTTGAAGTCCCGGTTGCATGAGTAAGCTAATTTTAGCTATTTGGTGAGCTATTATGGATGTTAAAAAATGTACATATGTATGACATGCATGTATTTTGATGTTTTATGGAAGAATATGAAAGCTTGATGTAGTAGAAACATCTTTTGCTAAGTGATTTTCCATGAAAATGCATGTAGGGACTAGTTTGTGAAAATCTTAAGTTTGGTCATACATGTGTGTTTTAGTGAGAATTGATGATAGCTTTAGTTGAATAAGTGGTTCGGCTAAGCATGAAAAACTAGAAAGTTGAATAAAAATCACTTTACGAGCCTTTGGGACTAAAGTGTAAATATGAGAAAGTTTAGGGGCAAAATAGTAATTTTGCTAAAGTATGAGATGTGGGTCAATTTAGTCAATGTATGTATTGAATAAGCTGATTTATTCATTATAGATCAAGAAAGACAAAGCCCGGATCGAAATCGAGGTAAAAGTAAGGTGGTGGACTAAATTGCAAGTCTCAATACTTTTGAGTACCGAGGTAAGTCTATGCATAAACAATGCATTCATTCTTACAATTTGTTGATGATAGCTAGTGTGTAGCTTGTTCGAGATTGATTGAGAACCTACGTGGTTCAAGTAGAATGAATGTAGTAGAATTGTGAATGGATGTTTAATTGAGTAAGTAGACATGTGAATGTGTAGTGATAATGCTAGATGGCAGGCTAAGTGCGATACCATTCTAATGCATATTGACGATGAGCTGGCTATGTGCGATGCTATCATTAGGTATATCGTTTAGTGGGCTGAGTGAGGAACCCCTATAATTACCTTTGTGGTAGGCTAAGTGCGATACCACCTTATTAATTGAATGTGGTGTGCTAAGTGCGAAACCACCGAGACATTTGCTTTGTGGATTAGCCATGTGATGGCATTATTGAGTAAAATAGCTGTGTGGATGTATTATTAAGTTAATTAGCTGCGTGGATGAATTATCGAGAAATATTGATGTGTTGTATATTGTGTAAATGTGACATTGAATGCAGGGGTGCATTTCGATGGTTATGAGTATGTGACTCATGATGTGTTGGAAATGTGGTAAGGGTTAGAAAGAGTAAGCATAGTGGTTCATTACCTTTGGTAGTATAATGCTAATTGATGTTTAGCTTATACTATGATGCTTAATTGTTTATGTGTAAACTTACTAAGCTCAAAGCTTACTCCTTTTATTTTCCCTTGTCTTATAGAGAAAAGGTGTTGAATCGAGATACGAGGATCAATTGGAAGATCGCCCATACTATCAGCACACTTTGGTACATGAGACTTAATGTTTTGTATATGGCATGTATAGGGGCTAGACAAATTAGTGAATTTTTGGTGTAAATGGCTAAGATGTGTTGGCCTTTAGATGGATAGTGTATTTTGTATAATGCCATGGTTGTTGGCTATTACATTATATGAAAGAAAGATGTAGTTTTCTATGTGAGATTGCATTTCTATTTAAGTTGATTATGGATGTGTTGTATGAGTGCATGTTGTGTAAGCTATAAGGGTGAGAAGAGCTTAGCAAATAGCTTTGTTCTTGGCCATGTGGACAGACACACGGACGTGTGTCTAGGCCATGTGTGACACACGGTCAGCCCACGGGCGTGTGCTTTGGCCGTGCGTCCCCTGCATGTTAGTATTGTAAATCAGAATAGACAACGGACTAGTCATACGGGCGTGTGCCTAGGGCGTGTAGGATTAATCAGTCTTGGCCACGGGCTAGCGACACGGGCGTGTGTCTAGACTCTAGGCCGTGTTAAAGTAGTCAGTGTGCACCACGGGTGGTAAGCACGGGCGTGTGCCTTGGCCGTGGGGCATTGGCAGAATGCTGGGGTTTTAGGCACGGTTTGGGTACTTAGGCGTGTGTGTCCATGCACGGGCGTGTCTAATCTTGCACGGGCGTGTGAGATCTGTATAAAAGAGAAAAAATTTAAGATTGGAAAAAGTTTCAGTTTAGTCTCGAGAGCCCTCGTGTGTATGAGTGAGGCCTCGTAAGTCGAGAATGAGGTTGTTGAGATGACTTCAGAGAGTTGTTACGACGAGCCTAAGTGGCGATCAAGTGGTTTGAGTTTGGTAACTCCTCGGGCCCGGTTCTGACGTAGAACCCGGGTAAGGGGTGTTACAGTTCCTCTTTGACATAAGTCCGTCATTCGTCTAGTTCATCTATCTGTAGCATCCGTCCTTCATGGATGGTTCCATTGTTGGCATATGAACCAGAATGTGGCTCATTTGTGTTTTTCGAAAGAGTTTCCTGTAAAGAGGGTTGAATCCCATGATTAGTCTTATTAACTGGATTTATAGAATCGTCTTTATTACTTGATGTCTTAACCGAATCACGAGCTTGGAGCGTGATCGTATCATCACCTACACGAAGTGTGAGTTCACCTGTACCAATATCAATGATAGTTCTAGCAGTTGCTAAAAAAGGGCGTCCTAAAACTAAAGGGACATCACTATCCTCATCCATGTCTAGGACAACAAAGTCAACTGGGAATATGAATTTATCAATTTTTACGAGTACATCTTCAACAATACCCCTAGGAAACCTAATGGTTTTATCTGCTAATTGAATGCTCATCCTAGTTTGTTTGGGTTTCCTAAGACTTGGCTGTTTAAACATTTTGTAAGGCATGACATTAATACTTGCCCCTAAATCAGCTAAAGCCTTATTTACATTTAAACTACCAATTAAACAAGGAATAGTAAAACTCCCTGGATCCTTCAATTTGTTGGGTAGTTTATTTTGTAAGATAGCCGAGCACACTACATTTAGCTCTACGTGTGACAAATCATCTAACTTCCGTTTGTTTTCCAAAAGCTCCTTTAAAAATTTAACTGAGTTGGGAATCTGCGAAAGAGCTTCAATAAACGGTAAGTTAATATGCAACTTCTTCAAAAGTTTAAGAAATTTACCGAAATGTTCATTTGTGCTGTCTTTCTTTGTCGCGTTGGGATATGGCACACGAGGTGTATACTCCTTACTTACCGATTTTTGTTTACTGTGGCTTTCATCAACCTTACCTTTACTTACCACGCTTTCTTGCCTTAGTTCTGATTTGGACTCAACTAACCGTTCTTCATCTCGAACAGTAATCGCATTGAGCTGCTCTCTTGGGTTAGTTTCGGTGTTGCTAGGCAAGCTACCTTGTGGTCTTTCTAAGATCAGCTTAACAAGCTGACCAATTTGATTCTCGAGTCCTTGAATCAACGCTTGCTGATTTTTAAGAACTGTTTCAGTGTTTTGGAAACGTGTTTCTGACACCGAGATGAATTTCGTTAGCATCTCCTCAAGGTTCGGCTTCTTCTCATGCTGTTAAGGTGGTTGTTGAAAACCTGGACCACCCCACGAGAAATTGGGATGGTTCCTCCAACCCGCATTATAAGTGTTACTATAGGGATTATTTTGAGGTCTAGAATTGTTACCCATATAGTTGACTTGTTTGTTCTCTGTGCTAGGGTTGTAGTATAGATATTCTGTGTTGTTCATCCCTCCTCCATTTGTATCGCACTGCATCACCGGATGTACCTGCGTAGAACCATACAAACCATCAATTTTTTTATTTAAAAGCTCTACCTGGTTAGATAACATGGTGACCGCGTCAAGGTTGAAAACACCGGCTGCTTTATTAGGCTTTGTCCTCATAACTTTCCACTGATAATTATTCAGTGACATCTCTTTGATAAATTCGTAAGCCGCTTCAGGTGTGTTGTTATTCAGAGTCCCACCTGTAGCCATAGAGGTAACCCATGGTGAGGGCGCCATCTCAATAAGTCCTTATACGTCTCCCATGCATCATAAAAAGTTTCTAAATCCATCTGCACAAAAGAAGAGATATCATTCCTCAACTTTGCCATTTTAGCTGGTGGAAAATACTTTAATAGAAACTTTTCGGTCATTTGTTCCCAAGTAGTAATGGAACCTCGTGGTAACGAGTTTAACCACTGTTTAGCTTTATTCCTCAATTAAAAGGGAAATAACCGTAAGCGAATGGCATCATCAGAAACGCCATTAATTTTAAAAGTGTCGCAGAATTCTGAGAAATTAGCCAAATGAGTATTTGGGTTTCGTCCTGCAAACCATCAAACTGAACAAACTGTTGAATTATTTGAATAGTGTTAGGTTTCAGTTCAAAATTATTTGCAGCAATAGCAGCTCTAACAATACTCGATTCAACCCCAGTTAAATTGGGCTTAGCATAATCGTACATAGTACGAGGAGCAGGATTTGCAATAACCACAGGAGGTAGCTGATTATTCTGATTTTTAGCCATCTCCTCAGTAATAACAATAACTTCCTCTTGCTCTTCTATTGGACTCTGTCGACTCTGCCTTGCTTCTCTACGGTTTCTGCGAGCTGTACTTTCGATCTCACTGTCGAATACTAGAGGTCCTGACGGGTTTCGTCTAGTCATAAACTAAATGAACCTGCCAGAAGCAAATAAAAGAAAAGTTAATAAATTAAAATAAAAACAAAAATAAATTGCAATAAAAAAAATAAAAATGGCTAAAGTAATAAAAGTTAAGTGTTTCTAATATTTTAGTCCCCGGCAACGGCGCCAAAAACTTGATGTTCTCAAAACTAACTAATAATTCGACGCAGGCAAGCGCACCTATCGAACAGTAGTATAGCTATGGTGTGTAACACCCCTTACCCGGGTTCTACGCCGAGAACCGGGCCCGAGGCGTTATCGAACTCAAACCACTTAATCGCCACTTAGGCTCAACGTCATTACTCTCTATAACCTCATTCTCGACTTACGAGGCCTCACTCATACACACGAGGGCTCTCGAGACTAATCTGGAACTTTTACGATCCTTAATTTTTTTTCTCTTTTACACAGGTCTCACACGCCCGTGCAAGATTAGACACGCTCGTGCATGGACACACACGCCCATGTCCCCAAATCGTGCCTAAAAACCCAACATTCTGCCAATGCCCCATGGCCAAGGCACACGCCCGTGCTTACCACCCGTGGTGCACACTGACTTCACACACACGGCCTCAAAGCCTAGTCACACGCCTGTGTGGCTAGCCCGTGGACTATCCTGATTTAAAATGTTAACATGCAGGGGACGCATGGCCATAGCACATGCTCGTGGGATGACCGTGTGTCACACATGGCCTAGACACACGCCCGTGTGTCTATCCACATGGTCAAGAACAAGACTAAGTGTCAAGTTCCTTTCACCCTTCTAACATACACAACATATACTCACCTAACACCATCATAATAAACTCAATTTGAAGTGCATTCTCACATAGAAAACTACATTCTTCTTTCATATAATGTAATAGCAAACAACCATGGCATTATACAAAATAAGCTATCCATCTAAAGGCCAACACATCTTAGCCATTTACTACAAAATCCACTAACTTGTCTAGCCCCTATACATGCCATATACAAAACATTAAGTTTCATGTACCAAAGTGTGCTGATATGTGGGCTGTCTTCTGATGATCCTCGTATCTCGATTCAACGCTTTTAATCTATAAGACAAGGGAAAAGAAAGAGAGTAAGCTTTGAGCTTTGTAAGTTTACACATAAACAAATAAGCATCATAGTATAAGCTAAACAACAATTAGCATTATACTACCAAAAATAATGAACAACTTTGCTTACTCTTTCTGACCCTTACCACATTTCCAACACATCATGAGTCACATACTCATAACCATCAAAATGCACCCCTGCATTCTATGTCACATTTACACAATATACAACATATCATTATTTCTCGTAATACATCCACACAGTTTATCCACATAACTTATCCACACAACCTATTCACACAGCTAGTTCACATAACTAATCCACACAGCTATTACACACAGCTAATTCACATAATTAATCCATACAACTATCACACACAGCTAATACACACAGTTAATCCACACAGCCAATATCTCAGTGGTTTCGCACTTAGCACACCACAATTGATTAATAAGGTTGTATCGCACTTAGCCTACCACAAAGGTATTCATAGTAGTTCAGCACATAGCCCACTAGACGATATACCTCACGATTGCATCGCACATAGCTAGCTCATCGTCAATATGCATTAGAATGGTATCGCAATTAGCCCACCACCTAGCATTATCACAACACATGCACAAGTCTACTTACTTAATCATTCTCGATCATACATTCATTCCACATTTTCTACTACATTCATCCCACATAGGTTCTCAAATATGCTACACACTAGCTAGCATTAACAAATTGTAAGTATGAATGCATTATTTATGCATAGACTTACCTCGATACTCAAAAGTATGGAAATATGCAATTTAGTCCACCACCTTGCTTTTGCCTCGGTTTCGATCCGGGCTTCGTCTTTCTTGATCTATAATGAATAATTCAGCTTATTCAATACACACATTGACTAAATTGACCCACATTTCATACTTTAGCAAAATTACTATTTTGCCCCTAAACTTCCTCATACTTACACTTTAGCCCCAAGGCTCGTAAAGTGGTTTTTATTCAACTTTCTATCCTTTCATGCTTAGCCGAACCACTTACTCAACTAAATCATTCATAAAATCTCACTAAATCACACATGTATGACAAAACTAAAGTTTTTCATAATCAAGTCCCTACATGCATTTTCATGGAAAATCACTTAACAAAAGATGTTTCTACTACATCAAGCTTTCATAATCTTCTATAAAACATCAAAATACATGCATGTCATTCATGACCACATTTTTGAACATCCATTATAGCTCATCAAATAGCTAAAAATAGCTTACTCATGCTACCGGGACTTCAAAAATACAAAGAATATCAAAACCGGGCTTAAGAGCACTTACTAGCAAGCTTGAAAAATTGAAAGAACCCTAACAATGGCTTCTAAAATTTTTGGTAGCTAAAGGGGAAGAAGATGAATGAATTTGTCATCTTTTCACCTATTTTAATCACTTATTTGATAAATGACCAAAATGCCCTTTTTGATAAACTTCAAATTTTGACTCATCCATGCCCATTTTTGTCCAAAAATTAGAATTTGGATAAATTACTATTTAAGGACCTCTAATTAATAATCTAAAGCTATTTCACACAAATAGCTTCTAGAAACACACATTTTGCAACTTTTGCAATTTAGTCCTTTTGGACAATTCAACCACAATTTCACAAAATTGCTTCATGAAACTTTCACACTAGCATGCATACAAGGCATAAACCTCAATAACTCATTTATAACCCTCGGATTTGTGGTCTCACACCACTATTCCGACTAGGCCCTAAACCAGGATGTTACATGGTGAGTCCAGAATATCTATCCACAAGGACTAAAAGTACTAGTAATAACTATCTTTCTATTATTTAGCCTAATAATTAAGGGGATTTGTTTTTAATTTGAAACTAACTAATTAACTATGAACGCGACAGAGAGTGAAGGAAATAATCGAATAAACCAATGATAAAGACAATACCCAAGGAAGAATCCACCTAGACTTCACTTATTATTCTAACTCTGAATTAAACGATTTATTCACTTGTCTTGATCCGTAGAAATCCCTAAATTATGTTAATATCTCTTTCGAGACTAAGAACAACTGACTCTAGGTTGATTAATTGAAATTTCTTTCTAATTAAAACTTCTATCGTCGCATTAACTCGATTTATGGATTCCCTTATTAGATTTGACTCTAATCCGGTAGATTTAAGTCGTCCTATTTCTAGGGTTGCAATCAACTCCGCTTAATTATGCTAGATCTACTCTTAAACAGGGACTTTTGCTCCACTGAATAAGTACATCAAACTTGAATTAATATCCTAAAAATATTAAAGCAAGAATTAAGAACACATATTAAGAACAAGAACAAGTATTTATCATGTAATTCAGACAATTAAATAATAAGATCCATCGTAGGTTTCATCCTCCCTAGGTATTTAAGGAGTTTAGTTCATACTCATAGAGGAAAACATCTCAAAATAAGAATAACAACAAGACATGAAAAACCCAATAAAACTTCGAAGGAAATTCGACTGGAGATCTTCAATCTTGGAGTGGATCTACTTCTGAGATGATTCCAACGGCTTCCTTCGAGTAATTTCTTCGTTCTACTCTGCGTGTCCCTTTAGGTCCTCTTCTAGTGTGTATTTATAGACTTTAGAATGCTCAAAAACCCTAAAAATTGGGTTTTTCTGCGTAACAGGGAAGCAGGGTTCGAAATCGACATGGGTTGGCACATGGGCGTGTGGCCAGCCCGTGTGGCTCACATGGTCGTGTGCCCAGCCCGTGTGGATCCTGAAAACTCCGATTTTGGCCCCTTTTCGCTCATTTTTCTCCCAAATGCTCTCCTAAGTATAGAAACATGAATTTAAGAGATTAGGAGCATCAAATTCACTAATTCTCATCATAAATCATCCAAAAATATGCCAAGCATGGAATTAAAATATGTTACATTTATGGTTTATCACATAACCTTAAGTATAAAATCATTGATACCTAAATTATAAGCTTGATAGTGTGATAGGTTCTCCGGTGACTTCAACCCGAGCTAACCTGAGTACATTATAAACACGAAAAAAAACAGAGTAAGCTATAAAGCTTAGTAAGTACGTATGTAAATAATAAAAAATTGATTACCATGCTTTTAACAATCCTTATTATAAGCTCTCAAGATAATACCATCATTATTGCATAAAATTTCACAATTCATTTATGTTCATCTTGAGTTGTCTACTCGAGTTACAGTCACTAAATTATTTTTATCTGGAGCTACGGAACTTCAAATTAAGATCCGCTAATTTTCCTTGAAACTAGACTCGCATATATTCTTACCATAAGATTTGTAGAATTTTTGGTTGATCCAATCAGTACAGTTTATTCTTTAAAGTCTCCCCTGTTTCGCTGTTTGATAGTTCTGACCCCTCTTCACTAAAAATTTATTTTCTCATTGTACAGAACTTGAATGATATTCTCGTACTCATTAATAAATTTAAGCATATAAATTATAAACCATAATTATTTTTATACAATTTTTAGTGATTTTCCAAATTCGGAACAGGGGATTTCGAAATCATTCTGACCCTGTCTCAAAAAAGTTAAAATATCTCAGAATATAAAATTATTTCGCTTACACCGTTTATTTTATGCAAAAATAGACTCAATAAGATTTTATTTCATATCTTATTCAACTTCTAATTCAATTTACACCATTTTTGGTGATTTTCAAAGACACGTAACTGCTGTTGTCCCAAAACTGTTTTATTGCAATTTTACTCTTTCATGTTTCCTTTATATTAATTTTCATTTACACACATATAACACCAAAGTATATCCATGTTTAGTCATTCCAATAACTAGTTATTATCAAATATTTACAAGCCATTCATTGGCCAATTTAACCTATACATCAACAATAAAGACTTATAATCACAAGGTCATTCTCATAGGTATAACTTACTCGTTTACATTCTTACCAAAATTCGATCACATACCGAGCACATCGCTCATGAGTGTATACATACATATACCTGCATTTAATCGTCACATATTCACATTCATTTACACTTTAGTCATTTTCCTGTTGAACACATCGGAATATTAACGGATACTCAGAAATTGTCATACACGTAGTAAGATGCAAATGCCATATCCCAATTATGGTCTCACATGGGATCACATGTCGATGCCGATGCCATATTCCAGATATGGTCTTATGCGGGATCTCATATCGATGCCGACGCCATATCCTAGATATGGTCTTACACGAGATCATATGTCGATGCCATGTCCCAGACATGGTCTTACACGATTTCATACCGAAGCCGGGTCCCAGACGTGGCCTTACACGGAATCACTATTCGATGCCGATGCCATATCCCAGATATAGTCTTACATGGGATCTCAATTCGATGCCGAGGCCATATCCCAGATACGGTCTTATACGGGATCTTATTACTCTAATGTCGTGACAAGGTATCCTTTCTATTCCTAAGGTTCAACCGAGATTCTCATTCTTCGATTCTTTGCCAAATCACCATCAATCGAATCCGTAGGAACATATATATACAATTCATGCAATATCAAAATATTAAATACATAATATAATGTTGTATTATTTACACACGAACTTACCTCGATACCAAAATGGCAAAAAGGGACCTAACCATCAATTACTCATTTTTCCCCCGTTCTAAGTCTGAACCTCGTTTTCTTTGATCTATAACATCACATTTAGCTTACTTATTAGTCACATTATTCATTGTGACCCAAAAATCATACTATGGAAAAATTACATTTTTGCCCCTAAACTTTATCACATTTACACTTTTGCCCCTAGGCTCGTAAAATGAAATGTGTTCAATTTATTTACTACCCATGCTTAGCCAAATCATTTTCATGCTTATAGCAGCCCAAATTTTCCATAAAATCAGATTTTTAACACATATTTCTTAACTTTTACAAATAGGTCCTTTTTGACATTTTTACCGAAAATCACTTAGTAAAAGTTGTTTCTCTAACCATAAACATGCATAATCTACCATTAAACATCAAAATACACAAATTTCTAACATGGGTCAAACCCTAGACCTTCATCATATCTCAAATAAATGGTGGAAATAGGTAAGTCATGATACAAGGATTTCAAAAACATGAATATCATTAAAAACGGGGCTAGAACGGACTTACTATGGAGCTTGGAAAGCTTGAACAAAACCCTAGACATGGCTTCCATAGTATATTCAGCCAAGGCATGAAAAAAATTGAGAAGATGACATCTTTTTCTCATGTTATTTTGGCTTTATTAGTCAAATTACTAAAATACCCTTAATGAAAAAAAAATTAAAACATACCTTACCATGTCCATATTTGTACAAAACTTAACTAATGGTCTAATTACCATCTAATAACCTTCAATTTAAAATTTCATAGCAATTGGACACCTCTAGCTTCTAGAACTCAAGTTTTACACTTTTTACGATTTAGTCCTTTTTACTAAATTGAGTGCCCAAACGTCAAAATTTTCAAACGAAATTTTCACGAAATGATTTCGTGAAATCTTAGACCATAAAAATATAATAAAAATAAATTTTCTTACATCGGATTTGTGGTCCCAAAACCACTGTTCTGACTAGGCCCGAAATCGAATGTTACATTTATGTTTTTGGTATTGTTATAGCTTAACCTAGCTAATTAGGGGACTAATTTGCAAAATGGTTGAAAGTATAGGGTTTTACCATGAATAAATTTTAGTTGTTTGTGAAGTTTAATGGAAGAAAATGAATCTTTGTTGTGAGTTAAACAACTTCTGTTAAGTGAGTTTTGATAAAATTGTTATTTAGGGGTTAAATTGAGAAATGTGAAAATTGTGTAGTAAATGTGTGAAATTGTGAAATGTATGGGCTTCTAGGAGCATATATGATATTCGTGTAACACCCCTAACCCGTATTCATTACCAGAATAGGGTTACGAGGTATTACCGGTCAATACATAACACATAGCTTACATTTATCAACCTCAAGCAATCATTCTCATACATCATTCAATACAATCACATTGTCCCTTATGAGGGCCTACGAAGCCTTAAACATGCTTTAGAAATGGTTCGGGACTAAACCAATAACATACAAAAATTTTAGAAAACTTAGAAATTTTTCAATCATATAAGGGTCACACGCCCGTGTGAACAGGCCGTGTGCCTCACAAGGCTAGTAGACACGCCCGTGTCTTAGACCGTGTGGAAAACAGGGCATACATACTGACTTGCATCACACGGCCGAACACACGCCCGTGTGCTAGGCCGTGTGAGAACTGGAGGGTATACTGACTTGGGTCACATGGCCAACCACACGCCCGTGTGTCCAGCCCGTGTGCCCTTTGAAATGGCCACACACGCCCATGTTCTAGGCCGTGTGCCATTTTGGGTGGTATACTGACTTATACCACACGGCCAGTCACACGCTCGTGTGTGAGACCGTGTGGAGCATACTGACTTCACTTCAATTTCAACACCAAGGGACACACGGCCGTGTAGCATGACCGTGTGTCACACACGGCTAAGACACACGCCCGTGTGTCTGTCCGTGTGGACAAAAATAGGCCATTTGCTAAGCCAATTTGCCACCCTTTTTGCACATACCTACACAAGCTCATATAGTATCATTTTAAGACACAATTATGAAGCCAAAAGTCATCATCTTATGCCAACTTAAATGGCCAAATTACACATCTATCAAATATACCAAAATGACTCAAGCCTATACATG
This sequence comes from Gossypium sturtianum, assembly GCA_025698515.1. Taxonomy (NCBI): domain Eukaryota; kingdom Viridiplantae; phylum Streptophyta; class Magnoliopsida; order Malvales; family Malvaceae; genus Gossypium; species Gossypium sturtianum. The sequence goes on from CM046951.1 coordinate 44,957,959, forward strand.
CCATATACCATACTTACATAGCTTCAAAAGTACCAAAATAGATAATCGATAGTGCGATGAAGTCTCTGACGATTCCAGGATCTGAGCTAGCTTCGTAGAATTATAAAACATAGAAACAATTAAGGAGAGTAAGCTTTAAGCTTAGTAAGTTTGTATGTGAACATGAAATAATCATAACATTCACTAGCATTTCAAAATGGATTATATCATAAACATTTAAAACATCAATTCATGAGCTATCATAAAATTTATCCATATCATCGTTCATAAGTTCTCAACTTCATATATCTCGATACTTGAATAATCTTTCGTACGTACCTGTATCGATACATATCTATTTCTCATCAATACTCTTATCAAACCCTTCTGGTTTACAAATGCTTTCGATACAAATTCATCGATTTTTCGGATGCCATAGTCCAACTATGGTCTTTCACATATATTGCCAAGGCCCTTCCTTGGTCTTTCATTCACATGCCATAACCCGGTTATAGTCTTATTATTCGATTGCCATAGCCCAGCTATGGTCTTATTTGACAACTTGCCTTACTAAACTCGTACATTTCATTTAATATCTCAACATTCATCCAATAGAATAAATACTATCTCAATTTCATCCATTCAATAATTAAATACACATTTAAATTCAATTATACGAACTTACCTCGTATTCAGAATTGACGGATCGGATCAACTACTCGTTAACTTTGCTTTTCCCCCGATCTAAATCTGAATTCTTTCTTTCTTGATCTATATGAATTCAAAATTGACTTATTCAATAATATATTCTTTCAATTTAGTCCATAACACATATTTTGGCACTTTTACACATTAGCCCCTCAACTTTCACATTTATTCAATTTAGTCCTTATTTCACAAATACACAAAATTCACATAATTTCATCAAATCCAAGCTTAGCCGAATTACCTATAAGTCCCTACCAGCCCAAAACTTTCATTTTTTCACATTTCAACCCCTCAATTTACACATTTTACAAATTAATCCCTTTTTGACATTTTTGTCAAATATCACTTTACAAAACATGAAAATCTAACATCAAAAATTCATATTTCATATTCAAACACCAAAGAACACATAAAATCATCAATGGCAACTCTAAAAATCTTTAACAGTTTCGAAATTAACGGTACGGGCTAGCTAGAACACGAAGCAACGATCACAAAAACATAAAAATCATCAAAAATAGATCAAAAACTGTACCTTAATTGCTTGAATTAGCCTAGCCGGATGAAAACCTAAAGCTTTGGCTTTTCATCTCTTAATATTCGGTTCTTAGGAAGAAAGATGGACTAAATTTCATTTGTTTTTCATTTAATTAACCTTATTAGACCAATTACCAAATTAACCTTATTGATAAAACACTTATAACATCCATTTCATGTCCATTAATGTCCATTAACATCTAAAATGGTCTAATTACCATTTAAGGCCATCATAATTAAAAGCCAAAGCCAATTGACACCTTTAACTAATAGAATGCAACTTTTGCATTTTACGTAATTAAGTCCTTTTTCTCAAATTAAGCAATTAAACAATAAAATTACTTCACAAAAATTTCACACATTCATACTATCATGCTGTAAACTCATAAAATAATATTAAAATAATTTTTTGACATCGCATTTGTGGTTCCAAAACTACTATTCCTATTTAGCTAAAATCGGGCTGTTACAACTCTCCCCCTTTAGAGATTTTCGTCCCCGAAAATCTTACCAGTAAATAGGTTTGGGTATTGTTTTCTCATAGCATCCTCAGGTTCTCATGTAGCTTCTTCAACCACGTGTCGATCCCATAATACTTTCACTAATGCAATTTTCTTATTTCTCAGCTCTTTGATCTCACGAGCTAAAATTTAAATCGGTTATTCAGTATATGACATATCTGATTGAATTTCAACGTCGGTCGGGGAAATGACATGTCAAGGGTCGGATCAATATCGTCGAAGCATCGACACATGAAACACATTATGTATTTTATCTAATTAAGATGGTAAAGATAGTTGATAAGCAACTGGCCCAACCCGCTCAATAATCTCATACGGTCCGATGAATCGCGGACTCAATTTCCCTTTCCGACCAAACCGTATATCTTTTTCCACGGCGACACTTTCAAAAACACTTTACCCCCGATTTGAAACTCAATATCTTTCCGTTTCAAGTCTACATAAGATTTCTGTCGATCCGAAGCTGCTTTTAAACTATCGCAAATAACTTTTACTTTTTCTTTAGTCTCTCTGATCAGATCAACCCCGTGAATCTTATTTTCGCTAAGCTTAGTCCAGTACAATAGTGTTCGACATTTACGACTGTATAAATCTTCGTATGGTGCCATCTTTATATTCGATTGAAAGCTATTTTTGTAAGCAAATTCAATCAGCGGTAGATATTTTCCCCAGCTACTTCCAAACTCAAGAATGCAACAATGTAATATATCCTCAAGAATCTGAATAACTCGCTCGGATTGACCATCTGTTTGCGGGTGAAATGCAGTACTGAAATGCAACTTTGTACCTAAAGCTTCTTGCAATTTCTTCCAAAATCGCGAAGTGAATCTCGGATCCCTATTCGAAATAATAGATAGTGGTACTCCATGCAAACAAACAATCTTTGAGATATACAACTCAGCCAATTTATCAAGTGAGTAATCCGTACGTACAGGAATGAAATGAGCTAATTTCGTCAATTTGCCAACAACAACCCAGATCGCATCTTTCTTTCTTGGAGATAAGGGCAAACCCGATACAAAATCCATTGTTACTCTATCCCACTTCCATTCTAGAATCATAATAGGCTGTAATAAACCTGACGGCATTTGATGCTAAGCTTTAACTTCCTGACAAATCAAACATTTCGAAACAAATTCTAAGATATCTCGTTTCATGCAATGCCACCAATAAAGATGTTTCAAGTCATTATACATTTTCGTGCTTCCTGGATGTACAGATAAACAACTACTGTGTGCTTCGTTTAGAATATTCCGAATGAGTTCAGAATTCTTTTGGTACACATATTCTATCACAAAACATCAAACAGTCATCAGACCCTCTTCGAAACTCGGAATTAGAAGTTGACTCACACTGAGCTCGTTTTGCTTGCAATTGATTATCAAATTTTTGAGCCTCACAAATATGCTGTAGAAATAATGGTCTCGCTTTCAACTCGGCTACTATTGAACCAACGTCAGACAACGCTAATTGTGTGTTTAAAGCATGTAAAGCAAATAAGGAATTTTGGCTCAACGCATCAGCAACTATGACCTGAATATGACCTGAAAATCCGGTTCATCAAGTCCATAAAAATAGCAGGTGCATTTGTTAGTCCGAAAGGCATAACAAGAAATTTGTAGTGTCCGTACCTTGTTCTAAATGCAGTCTTTGGAACATCTGAGTCTTTCACTCGCAACTGGTAATAACCCGATCTCAAATCGATTTTTGAAAACATTGTTGCCCCTTTTAACTGATCAAACAAATCATCAGTCCGCGATAGAGGGTATTTGTTCTTGATCGTCACTTTGTTCAGCTGTCTGTAGTCAATACACATTCTCATAGTGCCATCTTTCTTTTTCACAAACAATACCGGTGCACCCCAGGGAGAGAAACTCGGTCTAGAAAAACCTTTATCTGTCAACTCTTGCAATTGAGCTTTCAATTATTTTCACTCCGTCGAGGCCATTCTGTACGGAGCTATCGATATTGGCATTGTTCTCGGTACTAATTCAATACCAAATTCAACTTCTCTGATAGGTGGTAAACCCAGTAACTCTTCGGGAAATACATCTGGATACTCGCACACAACTGGTACTGATTCAATCTTTGTTTCTGTCACTTTCGTATCAAGTACATAAGCAAGGTAAGCTTCACATCCCTTTCTCAAAAATTTCTGAGCAAACATAGACGAGATCACAACAGGAAAACTATTCAGATCATCAAATTCAATTCTAATAGTCTTATTATTCTAACACTTCAGTTCAATTGTCTTTCGTCTACAATTCACTATAGCATCATGCATCGTTAGCCAATCCATACCCAAAATCACATCAAATTCATCGAATGGCAACAACATCAGATTAGCCGGAAAATAGAAATCCTGATACATTAACGGAAAATTCTTGCAGACTTTGTCAACCAAAACACATTTGCCTAAGGGGTTCGATACTCTAATCACAAATTCAGTAGACTCTACAGGCAAAGTCTTACTAAATACTAAATTCATGCATATATAAGAATGAGTTGATCCTGGATCTATCAATGCAATCACATTAGTATCATAGAGAGAGAAAGTACCAGTGATAACATCTGGAGATGACGCTTCTTCGCGAGCACGAATAGTGTAGGCTCTAGCAGGTGCTCTGGCCTCAGATCTCACGGTAGAGTCTCTCGTCGCCCCTCGACTACCACTAAGATTCCTAGCATTTCTCGATGGTCTTCCTCTAGCCGACATATTACTCGGTCTTGCATTTTGAGATTTATCTTTCTCATCTATCTCAGGACAATCCCGAATGAAATGATCATGCGAGCCACATCTAAAATAGGCTTTATCATTCAATCTACACTCTCCACAATGTCGTTTTCCACAATGTCCACATTTCGGTTTATTTGGTCTAACAATACCCACACTAGCCACTGACACAGCTAGAGTTTTTGAACTCGTAATTTGCTTCCCACGTTCTCTATTAGAGTATTCCACTGGTGTATTCGATCGACTAAACAAATCTCAAGATTTCTTTGATGAAGAGTGATACGGCTTACTCATTAATCTTTTTCTCGAATCTGTAGCTTCTGATTCTGCTTTTCTATTTTGTTTACTAAGATCCTTGGCTTTACAAGCCCTTTCAACCAGAAAAACAAATTCTTTCAATTCAATAATTTCGATTAATAATTTTATATCTTCATTCAACCCATCAATGAATCGTTTACACATAATCTCCTCAGTTGACACATACTCTCGAGCATACTTGCTTAACCATGCGAACTCTCTTTCATACTCAGTGACAGTTATGTGGCCTTGTTTTAACTCTAAGAACTCTTTATGCTTTTGATCAAGGAATCACTGACTTATGTATTTCTTTCAAAACTCCGTTTGAAAGAATTCCCAAGTCACTCGTTCTCTCGATACTATAGACACCAAGGTATTCCACCATTAATATGCAGTGTCTCTCAGCAATGATACAGCACATTTAATACATTCTTCAGGAGTACAAGACAATTTTTCGAATACTCGAATCGTATTTTTGAGCCAGAACTCAACTCTTTCAGCATCACCATCAACAATAGCCCGAAATTCTTTAGCTCCATGTTTACAAATTTTATCCACTGCAGGCTTGTTCAACCGTATCGGATCTACAACTTGAGGAACAATAGGGATTTGTTGAGGTATAGGTGGGGGTGGAGGTTGTTGAGCAGCTGGATTAGTACGAATGTAATGCATGAACCATTTGTTCATCATATGGAAAAAAGGCTTCTTTAGCCTCACCTCCATGACTACTCGACACGGGTCTAGATTCAGTAGGAGCTGTATCGATACATATATAGTCCAACTATGGTCTTTCACATATATTGCCAAGGCCCTTCCTTGGTCTTTCATTCACATGCGATAACCCAGTTATGGTCTTATTATTCGATTGCCATAGCCCGGCTATGGTCTTATTTGACAACTTGCCTTACTAAACTCGTACATTTCATTTAATATCTCAACATTCATCCAATAGAATAAATACTATCTCAATTTCATCCATTCAATAAATAAATACACATTTAAATTCAATTATACGAACTTACCTCGTATTCATAACTGACGGATCGGATCGACAACTCGTTAACTTTGCTTTTCCCCCGATCTAAATCTGAATTCTTTCTTTCTTGATCTATATGAATTCAAAATTGATTTATTCAATCATATATTCTTTCAATTTAGTCCATAGACACATTTGGGCATTTTTACACATTAGTCCCTAAAATTTCACATTTATTCAATTTAGTCCTTATTTCACAATTACACAAAATTCACATAATTTCATCAAACCCAAGCTTGGCCGAATTACCAATAAGTCCCTAGCAGCCCAAAACTTTCATTTATTTCACATTTCAACCCCTCAATTTACACATTTTACAAATTATTCCCTTTTTGACATTTTTGTTAAAAATCACTTTACAAAACATGAAAATCTAACATCCAAAATTCGTATTTCATATTCAAACACCAAAGAACACATAAACTCATTAGTGGAAACTCTCAAAATATTTAAAAGTTTCAAAATTAAAGGTACGGGCTAGCTAGAACACGAAGCAACGATCAGAAAAACATAAAAATCATCAAAAACGATAAAAAATCGTACCTTAATTGCTTGTATTAGCCTAGCCGAATGAAAACCTAAAGCTTTGGCTTTTCATCTCTTAATATTCGGTTCTTAGGAAGAAAGATGGAATAAGTTTCATTTTTTTTTTCATTTAATTAACCTTATTAGACCAATTACCAAATTAACCTTAATGATAAAACACTTATAACATCCATTTCATGTCCATTAATGTCCATTAACATCTAAAATGGTCTAATTACCATTTATGGCAATCATAATTAAAAGCCAAAGCCAATTGACACCTTTAACTAATAGAATGCAACTTTTGCATTTTACGCCATTAAGTCCTTTTTCTCAAATTATACAATTAAACAATAAAATTACTTCACGGAAATTTCACACATTCATACTATCATGCTGTAAACACATAAAATAATATTAAAATAATTTTTTGACATTGGATTTGAGATTCTAAAACCACTATTCCAATTTAGCTAAAATTGGGCTGTTACAACTTTCCCCCTTTTAAGGATTTTCGTCCCCGAAAATCTTACCAGTAAATAGGTTTGGGTATTGTTTTCTCATAGCATCCTCATGTTCCCATGTAGCTTCTTCAACCCCCTGTCGATGCCATAATACATTCACTAATGCAATTTTCTTATTTCTCAGCTCTTTGATCTCACGAGCTAAAATTCGAATCGGTTCTTTAGTATATGACATATCTGACTGAATTTTAACGTCGGTCGGGGAAATGACATGTGAAGGGTCGGATCGGTATCGTCGAAGCATCGACACATGAAACACATTATGTATTTTCTATAATTAAGACGGTAAAGATAGTCGGTAAGCAACTGGCCTAACTCGCTCAATAATCTCATACGGTCCGGTGAATCGCAGATTCAATTTCCCTTTCCGACCAAACCGTATATCTTTTTCCACGGTGACACTTTCAAAAACACTTTACCCCTGATTTGAAACTCAATATCTTTCCGTTTCAAGTCTGCATAAGATTTCTGTCGATTCGAAGCTGCTTTCAAACTATCGCGAATTACTTTTACTTTTTCTTCAGTCTCTCTGATCAGATAAACCCCGTGAATCTTATTTTCGCTAAGCTCAGTCCAGTACAACGGTGTTCGACATTTACTACCGTATAAAGCTTCGTATGGTGCCATCTTTATACTCAATTGAAAGCTATTGTTGTAAGCAAATTCAATCAGCAGTAGATATTTTCCCCAGCTACTTCCAAACTCAAGAATGCAACAACACAACATATCCTCAAGTATCTGAATAACTCACTCAGATTGACCATCCGTTTGCGGGTGAAATGCAGTACTGAAATGCAACTTTGTACCTAAAGCTTCTTGCAATTTCTTCAAAAATCGCGAAGTGAATCTCGGATCCCTATCCGAAACAATATATAGTGGTACTCCGTGCAAATGAACAATCTTTGAGATATACAACTCAGCCAATTTATCAAGTGAGTAATCCGTACATACAGGAATAAAATGAGCTGATTTCGTCAATCTGTCAACAACAACCCAGATCGCATATTTCTTTCTTGGAGATAAGGGCAAACATAATGCAAAATCAATTGTTACTCTATCTCACTTCCATTCTAGAATCCTAATAGGCTGTAATAAACCTGACGGCACTTGATGCTCAGCTTTAACTTGCTGACAAATAAAAAATTTTGAAACAAATTCCGAGATATCTCGTTTCATGTCATGCCACCAATAAAGCTATTTCAAGTCATTATACATTTTCGTGCTTCCAGGATGTATTGATAAACAACTACTGTGTGCTTCATTTAGAATATTTTGAATGAGTTTAGAATTCTTTGGTACACATATTCTATCACGAAACATCAAACAGTCATTAGACCCTCTTCGAAACTCGGAATCAGAAGTCGACTCACACTGAGCTCGTTTTACTTGCAATTCATTATCAATTTTTTGAGGCTCACAAATCTGCTGTAGAAATAACAGTCTCGCTTTCAACTCGGCTACTATTGAACCATCGTCAGAGAACACTAATTGTGTGTTTAAAGCACGTAAAGCAAATAAGGACTTTTGGCTCAACGCATCAGCAACTACATTCACTTTTCCCGGATGATAGTCAATCACTAATTCATAGTATTTTAGTAATTCTAACCTTTTCCGCTATCACAAATTCAAGTCTTTCTGAGTCATCAGATATTTCAAGCTTTTGTGGTCGGTATAAATATGGAATTTCTCACAAAAAAAGTAATGGCGCCAAATTTTCAATGTGAACACTATCGCGGCTAATTCAAGATCGTGCGTCGGATAATTATTTTTGTGCGGCTTCAATTGTCTCGAAGCATAAGCTACAACTTTGCCTTCCTGCATTAAAACACAACCCAGACCATTTAACGATGCATCACTGAAAACTACAAATTCTTTACTCGACTCAGGATGAACTAACACTGGTGCCTCTGTCAATAATGCTTTCAACTGTTCGAAGCTTTGCTGACACTTTTCTAACAACTCAAATTTAACATCTTTTTGAAGCAATCTTGTCATCGGAGTCGCAATCATCGAAAACCTTTCACAAATCGTCTATAATAATTGGCTAGTCCCAAAAAACTACAGACTTCGGATACATTTCTCAGAGGTTTCCAATCTATAATAGCAGAAACTTTGCTCGGGTCAACTCGGATACCCGCGGTTGAAACTATATGTCCCAGAAAACCAACCTCTCGTAGCCAAAACTCACATTTGCTGAACTTTGCAAACAACTGTTTATCTCTCAAAGTTTGTAATACAATTCTCAAATGTTCGGCATGCTCAGATTCATCACGAGAATAGATTAAAATGTCATCAATAAACACAACTACAAATTGATCTAAATATGACCTGAAAATCCAGTTCATCAAGTCCATAAAAATAGCAGGTGCATTTGTTAGTCCGAAAGGCATAACAAGAAATTCGTAGTGTCCGTACCTTATTCTAAATGCAGTCTTTGGCACATCCGAGTCTTTCACTCGAAACTGGTAATAACCCGATCTCAAATTGATTTTTGAAAACATTGCTGCCCCTTTTAACTGATCAAAAAAATCATCAATCTGCGGTAGAGGGTATTTGTTCTTATTCGTCACTTTGTTCAGCTGTCTGTAGTCAATACACATTCTCATAGTGCCATATTTTTTTTTCACAAACAATACTGGTGCACCCCAGGGAGAGAAACTCGTCTAGCAAAACCTTTATCTGTCAACTCTTGTAATTGAGCTTTCAATTCTTTTAACTCTGTCGGGGCCATTCTGTACGGAGCTATCAATATTGGCGTTGTTCCCAGTACTAATTCAATACCAAATTCAACTTCTCTAATAGGTGGTAAACCCGATAACTCTTCGGAAAATACATCTGGATACTTGCACACAACTGGTACTGATTCAATCTTTGTTTTTGTCACTTTCTTATCAAGTACATAAGAAAGGTAAGCTTCACATCCCTTTCTCACAAATTTCTGAGCAAACATAGACGAGATCACAATTGGCAAACTGTTCAGATCATCAGATTCAATTCTAATAGTCTTATTATTCTGACACTTCAGTTCAATTGTCTTTCGTCTACAATTAACTATAGTATCATGCATCGTTTGCCAATCCATACCCAAAAGCACATCAAATTCATCGAATGGTAACAACATCAGATTAGCCAGAAAATAGAAATCCTGATGCATTAACGGACAATTCTTGCAGACTTTGTCAACCAAAACACATTTGCCTAAGGGGTTCGATACTCTAATCACAAATTCAGTAGACTCTACAGGCAAAGTCTTACTAAATACTAAATTCATGCATATATAAGAATGAGTTGATCCTGGATCTATCAATACAATCACATTAGTATCATAGAGACTGAAAGTACCGATGATAACATCTGGAGGTGACGCTTCTTCGCGAGTTCGAATAGCGTAGGCTCTAGCAGGTGCTCTGGCCTCAGATCTCACGGTAGAGTCTCTCGTCGCCCCTCGACTACCACTCACATTCCCAGCATTTCTCGGTGGTCTTCCTCTAGCCGACATATTACTCGGTCTTGCATTCTGAGATTTATCTTTCTCATCTATCTCAGGACAATCCCGGATGAAATGTTCATACGAGCCACATCTAAAATAGGCTTTATCATTCAATCTACACTCTCTAAAATGTCGTCTTCCACAATGTCCACATTCCGGTTTATTTGGTCTAACATTACCCACACTAGCCACTGACACAGCTGGAGTTTTTTAACTCGTAATTTGCTTCCCACGATCTCTATTAGAGTATTCCACTAGTGTATTTGATCGACTAAATAAATCTCGAGATTTCTTTGATGAAGAGTGATATGGCTTACTCATTGATCTTTTTATCGAATCTCTAGCTTTTGATACTGCTTTTCTCTTTTCTTTGCTATGATCCTCGGCTTTACAAGCCCTTTCAACCAGAACAACAAATTATTTCAATTCAAGTATTTCGATTAATAATTTATATCATCATTCAACCCGTCAACGAATCGTTTACACATAATCTCCTCAGTTGACACATACTCTCGAGCATACTTGCTTAACCGTACGAACTCTCGTACATACTCGGTGACAGTCATGTGGCCTTGTTTTACCTCTAAGAACTCCTTATGCTTTTGATCAAGGAATTGCTGACTTATGTATTTCTTTCAAAACTCCGTTTGAAAGAATTCCCAGGTCACTCGTTCTCTCGATACTACAGACACCAAGGTATTCCACCATTGATATACAGTGTCTCTCAGCAATGATACAGCACATTTAATACATTCTTTAAGATTACAAGACAATTTATCGAATACTCGAATCATTTTTTCGAGCCAGCACTCAGCTCTTTCAGCATCACAATCAACAGTAGCCCGAAATTCTTCAGCTCCATGTTTACAAATTTTATCCACTGGAGGCTTGTTCAACCATATCGGATCTACAACTTGAGGAACAATAGGGATTTGTTGAGGTATAGGTGGGGGCGGAGGTTGTTGAGCAGCCAGACTAGTACGAATTTATTGCGTGAATCATTTGTTCATCATATGGAAAAAGGCTTCTTTAGCCTCACCTCCGTGACTACTCGACACGGGTCTAGATTCAGTAGGCGCTGTCCCTTGAGCGGGAGCAGGTGCATTACTCTCTACATCATCCGCTATAGCTAGTTCAGGATCCATTACTATACGAAAACACAATTTAAGCTCTCTGGAATCATCACACTATCGCAGAGTATATATTGCATGTATAGCTAGACTCTTACACATGCTACGCTAGTCCTAGAATCGACTAAACCGTAGCTCTGATACCAATAAATGTAACACCCCTAACCCGTATTCATTACCAAAATAGGGTTACGAGGTATTATCAGTCAATACATGCCACATAGCTTACATTTATCAACCTCAAGCAATCATTCTCATACATCATTCAATACAATCACATTGTCCCTTATGAGGGCCTACGATGCCTTAAACATACTTTAGAAATGGTTCGGGACTAAACCGATAACATACGAAAATTTCAAAAAACTTAGAAATTTTTCAATCATATAAGGGTCACACGCCCGTGTGAACAGGCCGTTTGCCTCACACGGCTAGTAGACACGCCCGTGTCTTAGATCGTGTGGAAACAGGGCATACATACCGACTTGCATCACACGGTCGAGGACACGCCCGGGTGCCAAGCCATGTGAGAACTGGAGGGTATACTGACTTGGGTCACACGGCCAACCACACGCCAGTGTGTCCAGCCTGTGTTCCCTTTGAAATGACCACACACGCCCATGTGCTAGGCCGTGTGCCATTTAGGGGGTATACTGGCTTATACCACACGGCCAGTCACACGCCCGTGTGTGAGACTGTGTGGAGCATACTGACTTCACTTCAATTTCAACACCAAGGGACACACGGCCGTGTAACATGACCGTGTGTCGCACACGGCTGAGACACACGCCCGTGTCTCTACCCGTGTGGACAAAAATACGCCATTTGCTAAGCCAATTTGCCACCCTTTTTTCACATACCTACACAAGCTCATTTAGTATCATTTTAAGACACAATTATGTAGCCAAAAGTCATCATCTTATGCCAACTTAAATGGCCAAATTACACATATATCAAATATACCAAAATGACTCAAGCCTATACATGCCATATATCATATTTACATAGCTTCAAAAGTACCAAAATAGATGATCGATAGTGCGATGAAGTCTCTGATGGTTCCCGAATCCGAGCTAGCTTCATAGAACTATAAAACATAGAAACAATTAAACAGAGTAAGCTTTAAGCTTAGTAAGTTCATATGTGAACATGAAATAATCACAACATTCACTAGCAATTCAAAATGGATTATATCATAAACATTTATAACATCAATTCATGGGCTATCATAAAATTTATCCACATCATCATTAATAAGTTCTCAACTTCATATATCTTGATACTTGAATAATCTTCCGTACGTACCTGTATCGATACATATCTATTTCTCATCAATACTCTTATCAAACCCTTCCGATTTACAAATGCTTTCGATACAAATTCATCGATTTTTCTGATGCCATAGTCCAATTATGGTCTTTCACATATATTGTCGAGGCCCTTCCTTGGTCTTTCATTCACATGCCATAACCCGGTTATGGTCTTATTATTCGATTACCATAGCCCGGCTATGGTCTTATTTGACAACTTGCCTTACTAAACTCGTACATTTCATTTAATATCTCAACATTCATCCAATAGAATAAATACTATCTCAATTTCATCCATTTAATAAATAAATACACATTTAAATTCAATTATACGAACTTACCTCGTATTCATAATTGACGGATCGGATCAACTACTCGTTAACTTTGCTTTTCCCCCGATTCCGAATTCTTTCTTTCTTGATCTATATGAATTCAAAATTGACTTATTCAATCATATATTCTTTCAATTTAGTCCATAACACACATTTGGGCATTTTTATACATTAGCCCCTAAACTTTCACATTTATTCAATTTAGTCCTTATTTCACAAATACACAAAATTCACATAATTTCATCAAACCCAAGCTTGGCCGAATTACCTATAAGTCCCCAATAGCCCAAAACTTTCATTTATTTCACATTTCAACTCCTCAATTTACACATTTTACAAATTAATCCCTTTTTGACATTTTTGTCAAAAATCACTTTACAAAACATGAAAATATAACATCAAAAATTCATATTTCATATTCAAACACCAAAGAACACATAAACTCATCAATGGAAACTCTAAAAATCTTTAACAGTTTCAAAATTAAAGGTACGGGCTAGCTAGAACACGAAGCAACGATCACAAAAACATAAAAATCATCAAAACGGATAAAAAATCATACCTTAATTGCTTGAATTAGCCTAGCCGAATGAAAACCTAAAGCTTTGGCTTTTCTTCTCTCAATATTCGGTTATTAGGAAGAAAGATGGACTAAATTTCATTTATTTTTCATTTAATTAACCTTAGTAGACCAATTACCAAATTAACCTTATTGATAAAACACTTATAACATCCATTTCATGTCCATTAATGTCCATTAACATCTAAAATGGTCTAATTACCATTTAAGGCCATCATAATTAAAAGCCAAAGCCAATTGACACATTTAACTAATAGAATGCAACTTTTGCATTTTACGCGATTAAGTCCTTTTTCTCAAATTAAGCAATTAAACAATAAAATTACTTCACGAAAATTTCACACATTCATACTATCATGCTGTAAACACATAAAATAATATTAAAATAATTTTTTGACTTCGAATTTTTGGTTTCAAAACCACTGTTCCGATTTAGCTAAAATCGGGCTATTACAATTCGGCTAGGGTTAGGTGTGGTAAAATTTCATGAATTTCATTTTCACGAGCCTAGGGACTAATTTGTAAAGAAGTCAAAGGTATAGGGGTAAAATAATAAATTTTCCATAGCATGATTTTTGGATTGAATTGAACAGAATAAGGATTAAATTTGTTAAATTTGATTATATAGATAAAGAAAAGCAACATTCGGAATTAAATTGGGGAAAAGACAAAGTAGTGGACTAACCGATCATTTTATCTCCGCATGAGTTTGAGGTAAGTTCGTGTAATTAAATTGCGTATTTATATGCTTTAATTGAAATATATGTATGTGGATTGTGTAATTACTATGTACAATTATCGAGTGCATAACCGACGACGTACGAAGAATACCGAGTCCCGTTTGAACCTTAGGAATTCATAGGATACAAATGACATGTCATTAGGGTTACCGATTCCAGCGCTTATGAGCTTATGGATACTCGGCTCGTATGAGCTTATCTTTTTTCAGCTCGGAGGAGCTTACCGTTTATAGCTCGTATGAGCATACATGTACAAGAATTGACGGATTATAGTTCAGTACACCTCGTGTGTACTACCCACGTATCTAACGATATTCTAAGTGGTTCAACTGGCACAATTCTGTTACATTTGAGTTCGATACGAACTACTACAGGTACTTACATGGAAATGGTTTATATGATATATGGATACACGGTATAGATGTTACATGTACATGGAATTTCATATAATTGATGAATTAATACATGATTCTCGGTTTTTATATGAATACATAGCTAACTCTGTTAATGATCATGTGTTAGGCTTTGGCCAAATTGAACTGTGTTATGTTTTGAGTTGCTTACCTGAATTATGGTTAAATGGTACGTTAAATTGTAAAACCCCTAACCCGTACCCGTTGCCAGAGTAGGGTTACGGGGTATTACCGATCAATTCACAACATATAGCATACATTTATCAAACATAAAGCATTCATTCTCATATATCATTCAACACAATTACATTGTCCCTTATAAGGGCCTACGAGGCCTTAGACATGCTTTAGAAGTGGTTCGGGACTAAACCATATAACATACGAAAATTTTTGGAAACTTAGAAAAATTTCAACCATACAGGGGTCACACGCCCGTGTGAACAGGCCGTGTGCCTCACACGGCTCCAGACACACCCGTGTCTCAGGCCGTGTGGAAACAGGGCATACATACTGACTTGGGTCACACGGCCAACCACACACCCGTGTGTCTAGCCTGTGTGCCCTTCAAAGTGTCTACACACGCCCGTGTGCCAGGCCGTGTGCTAGGCCATGCCAAACCTGTAGGGTATACTGACTTATGCAACACGACCAAGTCACACGCCCGTGTGCTAGGCCGTGTGCCAATTAGGGGGGTATACTGACTTGTACCACACGGCCAGTCACACGCCCATGTGTGAGACCGTGTGGAGCATATTGACTTCAATTCAATTTCAACACCAAGGGACACACAGCCATGTAACATGACCGTGTGTCACACACGGCTGAGACATACGCCCGTGTAGACAAAAATAGGCCATTTGCAAGGCCAATTTGCCACCCCAACTTCAATGTACCTACACAAGGCAAAATGGTACCATTTCATCATACAATTAGGCAGCCAAAATCATCAATCAAATGCACAATTCATACCATTATAATTTCATCTATTCCAATTCTCAAATCACTACCATTTACTTAGCCAAATTCATGCCAAAACAATATCAAACAATATGGTTCATTTACCATAATTCACACATACATAACTTACCCTATAAATAACCAACACAACATCTAAAATCATACCTCATCAAGGAATTTCTCAAGCATTTATACTCCACAAATCAATTAACCATTTGAGCAACTATAAAACCATAACCACATTCATACCAAACATACCGAAATAAGCCATCACTCATGGCTATATATACAAACCAAAACATATACATTTACCAGCCATATCTCATGGCTATAATCACAACCAAAATACCATATCTAACCTATATATGCCATATACCATAAATGTATAATTCAAAAGTACAACCTTAGATGTTTGATAGTGCGATGATGTTCCCGACGACTCCTGGATCCGAGCTAGCCTTGATTCACTATAAAACATAGAAAAATAACATGAAGTAAGCTTCATAGCTTAGTAAGCTCGTATGTGAATAACTTATTTCATCGAATAAATGTAAATCAACCAATTACACATGACAAAACCATATACATTAACTACAAACCTTTCTCATGTCTCAAAACATGATCATATACAAACTCATCTAACTTTCACTATTTAATACTCGAATAGGTTCTGTACGTACCTGTATAGCCTCGTACTAACCTCTTTCTCAACCACATCATTTGTTTACCTATTGAACCATTCTGAATAGAAATCAGATACTCAGGAGCCTCGTACGATAAGTACCTATACCACGGCCCGTAGCCAAATCAAGGTAACTTATCCGAAGAACTATTATCATGGCCCGAAGCCAAATCATCCGATATGCATGGCCCGAAGCCAAATCGATAAAATACGCACCCGAAGTGCTAATATCATGGCCCAAAGCTAACTCAATGTATCACTTACTGACATGTCAATAGTATCCAAAACTATTCTTAAGGTTCAACCGGGCTTTCACACTTTTCGTTTCTATCATCGAATGCATCCGTAAAGTCGTTTTCATAATTCATACATTATCCATAATTCCGTTTTAATAATTTATGCAATATTAAAGAATTTTAACATACATTTATAATGTAATCATCACATACAATATTAAAGAATTTTAACATACATTGATAATGTAATCATCACATACAAACTTACCTCGTATTCAAAATTGACGGATCGGGTCGACTACTCGATAACATTACTTTCCCCCCATCTAAATCTGAATTCTTTCTTTCTTGATCTATATGAATTCAAAATTAACTTATTTATTCATCTACTCATTCAATTAATCCAAAAATATACATTTGGGCATTTTTACACATTAGCCCCTAAACTTTCGCATTTAATCAATTTAGTCCATATTTCACAAATACACAAAATTCACAAAATTCAAGAAAACCCATGCTTGGCCGAATTATATATAGGTCCCTAGCAGTCCAAAACTTTCATTTATTTCACATTTCAATCACACATTTTCAACATTTCACAATTTAGCCCCTAATTTGCATTTTCACCAAACATTTATGCAATATTATAATCCAAAAATTATAATGTGAAATAATTTATGCAATATTAAAGCATTTTAACATACATTTATAATGTAATCATCACATACAAACTTACCTCGTATTCAGAATTGACGGATCGGGTCGACTACTCGATAACATTGCTTTCCCCCTATCTAAATCCGAATTCTTTCTTTCTTGATCTATATGAATTCAAAATTAACTTATTTATTCATCTACTCATTCAATTAATCCAAAAATACACATTTGGGCATTTTTACACATTAGCCCCTAAACTTTCGCATTTAATCAATTTAGTCCATATTTCACAAATACACAAAATTCACACAATTCAATAAAACCCATGCTTGGCCGAATTATATATAGGTCCCTAGCAGTCCAAAACTTTCATTTATTTCACATTTTTACCACACATTTTCAACATTTCACAATTTAGCCCCTAATTTGCATTTTCACCAAAAATCACTTAACAAAACTTGTTTAACTAACATCAAATATTCATAATCTATCATTAAACATCAAAAATCATACATATTCATAAATGGAATCATTCAAAATCTTTAACAGTTTTACAAATTAGTCCCTGGGCTAGCCAGACTAAGCTGCAACGATCTCAAAAACATAGAAATCATTAAAAACGAATCAAAAACACATGCCTAATTGATGAAAATAGAAGTGCCAAACTTGAAGTTATAAAAATGGCTTCTCAAGTCCTAAAATTCGGTTGTAAAAGATGATATGAAGGTAAAATTTTGTTTTGCTTTATTTAACATATGATAATTATGCAAATTACCATAATAACCTTAATGAAAAACCATTTAAAACATCCATTAAATGTCCATATATGTCCACTCACCAATTTAATGGTCTAATTACAACATAAGGACCTTAACATTCAGGTTCTATAGCTATTTGACACATTTAGCTAATAGAACGACACTTTTGCATTTTACGCGATTTAGTCCTTTTTATCAAATTAACCAACCAATCGATAAAATTAGCTCACAAAATTTTCACACATATCAAATAACATGCTTTAAATACCAAAAATAATATTAAAATAATTTTTTGACCTCAGATTTTTTATTCTGAAACCACTGTTCTGATTTAGCTAAAACCGGGTTGATACATAAATTCTGTGTTATACGAACTTACTATTCTTAATTTCTTACTCCATTTATTTTTCGTGTTTAATAGTGTTTCAGAAGCTCGTTCGGATTGAAAGTTGTCGGAGATCTCATCACACTAACAAATACTTATTTTGGTACTTTTGACATTATATTTTGGGTTTAATGGCATGTATAGGTCATTTTGGCTAATGGTAACCTATGTGTTTTGTCATGTATTTAGCCATTTGATTTGGCTTGAATTTGGTATATTTTGTTATGTAAATATGTAAATAGCCTTATTGTATGTGATGTATGGTTGCCAGGTCAATGCCTTGGTTGTGAATTGGTATTTTGGGAACAAATGGTTGAGTTTGATAAGTGGCATACATGTTAAGTTATAGGCACAATGATGCATATATGTGTTTGACCATTTAGGTATGTTTGAGATACATAGTTTGCATGATTATAAGTGGTCAATTGAGGTGTTTATGGTCATTGTGTTGTATGTGTGGATATTACATGTTATAAGCTTGATATTGGTTGGTTTTGAATGTCTAATTATGCCATGGTTATATGCAAATGGTTGTATTTAAGTTGGTACCAATTTGGGTGATAAATATGGCTTGGAAAATGGCCTATTTTTATCCATACAGGCAGAGACACAGACGTGTGTCTCAGCCGTGTGTGACATACGGCCAAGTGACACGGCCGTGTTTCCCCTGTAACTTCTATAGAAATCAAGTCAGTAGCTTTACAAGGCCTAACACACGAGCGTGTGAGGCCATTTCAAAGGGTACACGGCCTGGCACACGGGTGTGTGGTCTGGCCGTGTAACCTAATTCAGTAAGTTACACGGGTACGGACACGGGCTGGGACACGGTCGTGTGTCCCCTTTTCGAATGCCCACACGGGCGTGTGTCCCCTGCACTTTGAAAAAATTCAATGTTTTCTTAAAAAATTCTTGAGTACTCGGTTTAGTCCCGAACCATTTTTAATGTTTATTTTAGGCCTCGAGGGCTTGTATTAAGGACCATATGATTGTTTGTGAATAGTTTTTAATTTCAATGAGAAATGTACATGAAATGTTTACTTGTTTGAGTTATAAGTCTGGTAATGCTTCGTAACCCTGTTCCGGCGTCAGATACGGGTTAGTGGTGTTACATTTATTGGTATCATAGCTACAGTTTAGTCGATTATGGGACTCTCATAGCGTATGTGAGTCTAGCTATACATGCCATTAATATAACCTGTGATAGTGTGATATCTCCTGACAGTTTAAATCATGTTTTCTCATAGTAATGGATTCCAATCGAGCAGACTTCGATGATGTAGAAAGTAATGCGCTTGCCTCCATTCACGGAGCAGCGTCATCTGGATCAAGACCCATATCTGAAGGTCGTGGAGGAGAGGCTAAGGAAGCCTTCTTCTAAATGATGAACGAGTGGTTCACTAAGTTTGTCCGAACTAACCCGACTGCTCAGCAACCTCCACCCCCATCTTTCCCCCAACCGATTCTCGTAACTCCTCAAGTGTTGGAACCTGTACGCATGAGCAAATCGCCCGTAGATAAAATCTGCAAATATGGGGCCAAATAGTTTAGGGCTACCGATGATGATGATCCAAAGAGAGCTGAGTTTTGGCTAGACAATACGATCAAGGTTTTCGATGAATTATCTTGTTCACCAACCGAATGGGTTAAATGTGTCGTATCTCTTTTGAAAGATGCCGCATACTAGTGGTGGGGCATGTTAATCTCCGTAGTACCGAGAGAATGGGTCATATGGGAATTCTTTCAGACAGAGTTTAGAAAGAAGTATATAAGTCAGCGATTCCTCGATCAAAAGCACAAGAAATTTTTAGAGCTAAAACAGGGTCGTATGACCATAGTCGACTATGAAAGAGAGTTTGTCAGATTATTCAAGTATGCCTGAGAGTGCATTCCAACCGAAGTGGTTATGTGTAAATATTTTGAGACGAGTTGAATGATGATATTAAGCTTTTAGTTGGAATTCTTGAACTGAAAGAATTTGTTGTGTTAGTTGATAGAGCACACAAAGCCGAGTAGCTTAGTAAAGAAAAGAGAAAAGCTGAATTTGAAGCTAGATATTCGAGAAAGAGATTTACGAGAAAGTCACATTAGTCAGCATTGAAGAAATCTAAAGAACATCACTACCGTTCTACTGTTTCTGTGGGGCATTCTAATAGAGATAGAGATGCGAGACACTCCAGTCCTAAACCCCAGGCTAGATCTGTAGCGAGTGTGGGTAGTGCTAGAAATGCTAGACCCGAGTGAAAACACTATAACAAGCCACATTATGGCGAGTGTCGAGTGAAATGCGGAGCATGTTTCAGATGTGGTTCCTTCGACCATTATCTTAGAGATGCCCTGAGAAAGAGAAAGCTTAAACCACGAGGCCGAGCAATACAACTGCTAGAGGCAGACCACCCGAAATACCGAAAATATGAGTGGTAGTCAAGGTGCAACGAGAGATTCTGTAGTGAGATCTGAGGCACGGGCGCCAGCTAGAGCTTACGCTATTCGCGCTCGCAAAGATGCATCGGCGTCAGATATTATCACCGGCACTTTTTCTCTTTATAACACTAATGTAACTGCTTTGATTGATCTAGGATCAACCCATTCTTATGTATGTACGAATTTAGTGTATAGTAAGAGTTTACCTGTTGAGTCCACTAAATTCGTGGTTAAGGTATTGAACCCCTTAGGTCAGCATGTCCTAATTGATAAAGTTTGTAAGAATTGTCCTTTGATGACTCGGGGTTACAGTTTTTTGGCCGATTTGATGCTTTTACCGTTTGATGAATTCGATGTGATTTTGGGTATGGATTGGCTGACTCTACATGATGCGGTTGTAAACTGTAGATGAAAGCTTATTGTATTAAAATGTCAGAACGGTGAGACTTTTCGTATTGAACCCGATGATTCGAATGGGTTTCCTATTGTGATATAGGCTATGTTAGCACAAAAGTATGTGAGAAAAGGTTGCGATGCTTACCTGGCATATGTACTGGATACAAAAGTGTCTGAATTAAAGATTGAATCAGTGCCAGCGGTTTGTGAATATCTAGATGTGTTTCCAGAAGAGTTACCTGGGTTGCCACCGATCAGAGAGGTTGAGTTTGTAACACCCCATACCCGTATTCGATGCCGGAATCGGGTACGAGGCATTACCAGACTTAACTTACTTAATCATGCAAAATCGGGCCATAAATTTTCATTCGGGTTCATAACGTTCCTATTATGGGCCTACCTGACTCGAAACATACATTTAGAGTGGTTCGGGACTGAACCGAAAACTTTCGAATACTTAGAAAATTCTTACTCAAAACAGGGCCACACGCCCGTGTGAGAGAAGTGACACGCCCGTGTGGCATGTCACACGCCCGTGTCCAAAATAAGGGACATTCTGTTTATGATGTCAGCAAACCCTCAGGGGCACACGGCCAAGCCACATGCCCGTGTGCTGGCCCGTGTGACAAACTAAATTTTTCGCAAATTAGGTACATAGGACACGGCCTACCAATACGCCCATGGGGCTAACCGTGTGTCACATACGGCCTAGACACACGCCCGTGTGTCTACCCGTGTGGACAGCTGTAAGGCTATTTACCAAGCCTCCTGCCACCCAGAAAAGCATCCACACTTTTACCCAATTTATTCAACACCTAGCATAGTAATAATGCACCATAAACACTCACTAATCCATCATACATCTACTACTATACACCACTCATTCGATTGCATCAACTTGCACTTCATGGATTTCATCATCATTTAATAGATATAACTTAATTAGTGTTGGCCAATTCCAATGGCCATTTACAAAATGAATCAAGTAACATTATTAGCCAACACCATGGCTAACCAATATGACATAACAAAATGATCAAGTACCTATACATGCCATACTCAAAATGATCGAAATTTACTATGCCAAAAGAATAGCTTGATAGTGTGAGCCGAACTCCTACGTCCTACGATCCCCGAGCTAGCTTGGCGATACTACAAGGAAATGGAAAAGAGAGGGGGTAAGCATAAAGCTTAGTAAGTTTGTATACAATAAATAGCAACATAAATCTTATGATAACATGCATACATTTCATTGAGTTATAATACAAGTTCTCAAGTACTTGGCATAACTTACTCATGCTTACTCATACCAATCACATATCACTTATCAAACTCATTTCTCATAAGTTACTCACAGGAACCTGTAACAC
The DNA here is from genome assembly GCA_025698515.1 of Gossypium sturtianum. Lineage (NCBI taxonomy): Eukaryota > Viridiplantae > Streptophyta > Magnoliopsida > Malvales > Malvaceae > Gossypium > Gossypium sturtianum. The sequence goes on from CM046951.1 coordinate 44,980,677, forward strand.
TCATCACATGACTTTAGCACTTTTATCATCGTGAGGATAAACTTAGCTCTTTATCCCATTGAACCACTTGGAATATCGAAGGATACTCAAATTCGTCATACATGTAACACGATGCCAATGCCATATCCCAGATATGGTCTTACATGGGATCACATCTTGATGCCGATGCCATATCCCAAATATGGTCGTATATAGGATCTCATATACCGATGTCGATGCCATGTCCCAGACATGGTCTTACACGAGATCTTCATTTGGTGCCGAGGCCATGTCCTAAACATGGTCTTATACGGGACCTCCTTTCGGTGCCGATGCCATGTCCCAGACATGGTCTTATACGGGACCTATCTTTCGATGCCGATGCCATGTCCCAGACATGGTCTTATACGGGACCTTCCTTTCCTCATGTCATGACATTGGTATCCTTTCTATTCCTAAAGTTCAACCGGGACTTTAACTTCATAATTCTTCATCGTATTCACATAGAAGCATCATTGATCAATTTCATAAAATAATATACATCTTCATGCTATCGCAAGCATTTTAAAACATAATAATATGACGTTGAAATTATTACACACAAACTTACCTCGGTACCAAAATATACGTACAATTGTTCGATTTAGTCCACAACCTCGTTCTTGCCTCGGTTTCGATCCGGACTTCGCGTTTCTTGATCTATAAGGACAATTTCACTCTTTTAATGATCACATTGACTAAATCAAACCATGAATCATACTTTGGCAAAATTACAATTTTGCCCCTAAACTTTCACATATTTACACTTTTGCCCCTAGGCTCGTAAAATGAGTTTTATTCAATTTCCTTGTATTTTAAGCCTAGACAAACCATTTTAATAACTACAACAGCTCACAATTTCCACTTATTCACACTTTTATGACAATTTCATAACTTTTACAATTTAGTCCTTTTTATGAATTTTTCATGAAAATCTCTTAGAAAAAGATGTTTATTATACATCAAACTTTCATATTCTTCCATTAATCATCAAAATACATGCATTTCATGCATGGGTAAATTTTTTAACATGAACCCTAGCTCAAAGTATAGGTAGAAATAGTTAAATCGAGCTATGATGATCTCAAAAATACGAAGAACATTAAAAGCGGGGCTAGGAGGTACTTACAATCAAGCTTGAAAGTTGAAAAAACCCTTGCTATGGAGAGCTTGAAATTTTCGGCACTTAGGGGAAGAAGATGAACACAATTTTGACTTCTTTTTCCCTTTTAATTCTTTTATTAACCAAATGACCATTTTGCCCTTAAGGCCCCTTTCTTGAGATTTTTCCTTCCTATGTCCATTTTTGTCCATCTTGACATATAATGGTCTAATTACTAAATAAGGACCTCTAATAATTTTTCTATTGCTTTCTCATACTTGAATCTTCTAGAATCTCATATTTTTCAATCTTTGTAATTTAGTCCTAATGAATAAATTGATCACCAAATTATAAAATTTCTTCATGAAATTTTCACATAACCATGCAAACATGTCATAAACCTCATAAAAGCCATAAAACACATATTTCTACTTCGGATTTGTGGTCTTGCAACCACTATTCTGACTAGACACTAAATTGAGCTATTACAATTCTCCCCCCTTAGGGATTTTCGTCCCTGAAAATCTTACCGGTAAAAAGGTTGGGATATTGGTTTCTCATGGCCTCCTCGAGCTCCCATGTAGCCTCTTCTACCCCATGTCTTTGCCATAGTACTTTCACAACGACAATACTTTTATTCCTTAACTGTTTAACTTTTCGTACCAAAATCTTAACCGGCTCTTCGCCATTAGTCAAGTCCGGTTGAATTTCTACCTCCATGGGTACAATTACATGTGAAGGGTCTAATTGGTAGTGACGCAACATAGACATGTGAAACACATCATGAATCTTTTCCAACTCAGATGGCAATGCCAACCAATAGGCTACCGGTCTTATCCCCTCAGTAATCTCATACGGTCTGATAAAACACGGACTCAACCTGCCTTTCCGGCCAAATCTGAGAACTTTCTTCCATGGTGATACTTTCAAAAATACCTTATCCCCAACTTGAAATTCAATCTCTTTTCATTTCAAATTCGCATAGGACTTTTGTCTATCTGAGGCAGCTTTTCGACAACCACGGATCAATCTTACTTTCTCTTCAATTTCTCTGACTAAATCGACCACGTGAATCTGATTCTCTTTGAGTTCAGTCCAATACAGGGGCGTTCGGCACTTACGCCCATATAATGCCTCATAAGGCTCCATTTTCAAGCTCGACTGAAAACTGTTATTGTAGGCAAATTCCACTAAGGGTAAGTACTTTTCCCAATTACCTTGAAATTTTAAAACACAGAATCGAAGTATGTCTTCAAGTATCTATATTATCCTCTCCGACTATCGCCAGTTTGCGGATGGAAAGCTGTACTAAAACTCAACTTTTGCCCAAGGCTTCTTGTAACTTTTTCTAGAATCGTGATGGGAATCTCGGATCTCTATCCGATATAATCGATAATGGTACTCCATGTAATCTCACAATTTCTGAAACATACAAATCTGCCAACTTATCAAGTGAATAATCGATGCATACAGGTATAAAATGGGCCGACTTTGTAAGTCTATCAACTACAACCCATACCGCATCCTTCTTTTTCGGTGTCAAAGGCAAACCCATCACAAAGTCCATAGAAATACGGTCCCATTTCCACTCAGGGACCATAATAGGCTGAAGTAGACCCGAAGGTACTTGGTGCTCAGCTTTTACTTGCTGACAAATCAAGCATCTCAATACAAACTCGAAAATATCCCTCTTCATGCTCGGCCACCAATACCATTTCTTCAAGTCATTATACATTTTTATGCTACCTGGATGTACAGATAAACATCCACTATGTGCTTCGTGCAAGATTTTTTGAATAAGCTCATCATCTCGGGGTACACAGACCCTATCTCGAAACATCAAACATCCTTCAAAATTTATTCGAAAGTCTGACTCAACGCCCGACTCACACTGAACTCTCTTGGCTGTAAATCGCCGTCGCCTTTCTGAACTTCACAAATCTCTTGGAGAAACATTGGTCTAGCTCTCAACTTGGCTAGAATAGAACCATCATCCGACAAAGCCATCCATGTATTCATGGCTCTCAATGCAAACAGGAATTTTCTACTCAAGGCATCAGCAACCACGTTCGCCTTTCCCGGATGGTAGTCAATCACTAATTCGTAATCCTTTATCAACTCTAGCCATCTTCTTTGTCTTAAATTTAATTCCTTTTGAGTCATCAAGTACTTTAAGCTCTTATGATCAGTAAACATCTGACATTTCTCACCATACAAATGGTGTCTCCATATCTTTAATGCAAACACGATAGCGGCTAATTCTAAATCATGGGTCAGGTAGTTCTTCTCGTGCGGCTTTAACTGTCTAGAGGCATAAGCTATCACCTTACCCTCTTGCATGAGTACACAACCCAATCCATTTAAGGATGCATCACTATAGACCACAAATTCTTTTCCTGGTTCGGGTTGTACTAAAACTGGAGCCTTAGTCAACGATGCTTTCAATTTCTCAAAACTCTGTTGGCACTTTTCTGTCCACTCAAACTTCACATATTTTTGCAGTAGCCTCATCATCGGAGTAGCTATCATAAAAAATCCCTTGACAATCCGTCTGTAATAGCCAGCTAGGCCAGAGAACTTCTAACCTCGAATACATTTCTAGGCGGCTTCCAATCCACAATTGCTAAAATCTTACTCGGGTCAACTCTAATTCCATCTCCCGAGACAATGTGCCCTAAAAACCCGACTTCTTTAAGCCAAAATTTGCTTTTACTAAACTTGGCATATAACTGATTATCTCGCAAAATTTGTAAGACTGTCCTCAAATGCTCAGCATGCTCGTTCTCATCACGAGAGTAAATCAGTATATCATCAATGAATACTACTACAAATTTATCCAAATATGGCCGAAAAATGCGATTCATTAAATCCATAAACACAGCAGGGGCATTGGTTAAACCGAAAGGCATGACTAAAAATTCATAATGACCATACCTTGTCCGAAATACTGTTTTCGGCACATTTGAGTCTTTAACTCTCAACTGATAATATCCAGACCTCAAGTCTATCTTGGAAAACACCGTGGCTCCCTTCAATTGATCAAACAAATCATCAATCCTTGGCAATGGGTACTTGTTCTTTAAGGTTACCTTATTCAGTTGCCGGTAATCTATACATAACCTCATAGAATCATCTTTCTTTTTCACGAATAATACGGGAGCACCCCACGGAGAATAACTCGGTCTTGCAAAACCTTTATCTGTCAACTCTTGTAACTATGCCTTCAATTCTTTCAACTCAGTTGGAGCCATCCTGTATGGAGCAATTGAAATAGGGGTAGTACCAGGGACTAACTCAATACCAAATTCAATCTCTCTCACTGGAGGTAACCCTAGCAGTTCTTCCAGAAATACATCTGGATACTCACATACTATGGGCACTGATTCAATTCTTAATTCAGTCTCTTTGGCATTCATCACAAAGGCAAGATAAGCTTCATATCCCTTTCTTACATATTTTTGGGAAGACATATGAGAAATCACTACAGGCAATCTGTCCTGTTCATCTAATTCAACACGAAGAATATCCCCATTTTCACATTTTAACTCAATAAATTTCCTTCCACAATTTACTATCACATCATGAGTAGTTAACCAATCCATACCAAGAATTACATCGAATTAATCAAATGGCAATAGCATGAGATTTGCCAGAAAATAATGACCACTAATCATCAAAGGGCAATCTTTGCATACTTTATCAACTAACACACATTTGCCTAGGGGATTTGACAGCTTTATCACAAATTCTGTAGACGCTACAGACATGTTCATACTAGATACTAATTTCATGCAAACATATGAGTGGGTAGATCCCGGGTCAATTAAAGCAACAACATGAGTATCATAGAGAGAAAATGTACCCGTGATCACATCAGGGGACGATGCCTCTTCGCGAGCACGAAAGGCGTAAGTCCTCGCAGGCACTCTACCCTCAGATCTTGCAGTCTACTCTCTAGGGGTATTCTTACTACTCATTCTGCTTCCCAGATTTCTCGTGACCTTCCCCTTGTAGTACTTCCTGATCTTGCACTCTGAGATTTCTCTTTCTCACCCATCTAGGGGCATTCTCTAATAAAATGATCTGGAGATCCACACTTGAAACAAGCTCTCTCATGTGCTCGACACTCACCGGGGTGACTTTTGCCACACTATGAACATTCTGGTCTATTTGGTCGAGTATTACAAACACTAGCAATTAAGGTGGTCTGAGCTTTAGACTCCGAGTACTGTTTACCCTTACTTCTGTTTGAAAACCCAACTGAAGCAGCTGATCGAGTAGTGAACTCTCTCGATTTCTTGGATGAGGATTGAAATGACTTACCCAATTGTCTCTTCCTCGAGTCACGAGACTCAATTTCAGCCTTTCTTTTCTCTTTGGCCAACTCCTCGGCCTTGCAAGCTCTATCTACTAATACAACAAATTCTTTTAGTTCTAGGACACCAACATACAATCGGATATCCTCATTTAACCCGTCCTCAAACCTTTTACACATGATGGCTTCAGTGGATACGTACTCCCGAGCGTATTTACTAAGCCTTACAAACTCACGTTCGTATTCAGTTACCGTCATTCGTCCTTTCTTCAGTTCAAGGAATTCCTTTCTTTTCTGGTCTATGAACCTTTGGCTAATGTACTTCTTTCGGAACTCTTCTTGGAAAAATTCCCAATTAACTTTCTCCCTTGGTACAACCGACACAAGGGTGTTCCACCACTGGTAAGCAGAACCTCTTAAGAGAGACACAACACACTTCATGCACTCTTCAGGTGTAACACCCCTTACCCAGGTTCTACGTCGGAACCGGGCCCGAGGCATTACCGAACTCAAACCACTTGATCGACACTTAGGCTCGTCATAACTACTCTCTGAAGTCATCTCAATAACCTCATTCTCGACTTACGAGGCCTCACTCATACACACGAGGGCTCTCGAGACTAAACCGGAGTTTTTTCCAATCTTAAAATTTTTCTCTTTTATACAGAACTCACACGCCAGTGCAAGATTAGACACGCCTGTGCATGGACACACACGCCCATGTCCCTAAACCGTGCCTAAAACTCCCAGCATTCTGCCAATGCCCCACGCCCGTGCTTACCACCCGTGGTGCACACTGACTACCTTAACACGGCCTAGAGTCTAGACACATGCCCGTGTGGCTAGTCCGTGGCCAACACTGATTAATCCCACACGCCCTAGGCACATGCCCGTGTGACTAGTCTGTGGACTATTCTGACTTCAAATACTAACATGCGAGGGACGCGACGCCAAGTTACACGCCCGTGGACTGACTGTGTGTCTCACATGGTCTAGACACACGCCCGTGTGTCTATCCACATGGACAAGAACAAAGCTATGTGCCAGGTTCTTTTCACCCCTCTAGCATACACAACATATACTCATCTAACACAATCATAATCAACTCAAATTGAATTGCAATCTCACATAGACAACTATAACTTTTCATATAACATAAAATAGCCAACAACTATGGCATTATACAAAATAAGCTATCCATCTAAAGGCCAACACATCTTAGCCATTTACAACAAAATTCACTAACTTGTCTAGCCCCTATACATTCTTACCTAACGGGTTTGACACCTTAACCACAAAGTCCGTAGACTCAACAGTCATACTCAAACTAGATGCCAATCTCATGCAAATATAAGAATGAGTAGACCCTGGATCTATTAAAGCAATAACAAAGGTGTCAAAGAGAGAAAAAGTACTCGTTATCACATCAGGGGAGGATGCTTCTTCGCGAGCGCGAATAGCATACGTCCTTGCAGGTGCCCGACCCTCCGGTCTCATAGCAGAGTCTCTGGATGCACCCCTACCACTATTCCCACCTCTAGGGTTTCTTGGTGGTCTACCCCTTGCAGACAAATCACTAGGTCTCATCTCTTGCTTCTCTTCCTTATCATCCCTCTCGGGGCAGTTCCGGATAAAGTGGTCAGGGGAACCACACTTATAACATTTCTGACTATTTCCCCAACACTCTCCGGTGTGATATCTACCACAACTTGGACACTCTGGTTTGCTCTTCATATTGCCCACACTTTCCATCGAGGGGGCTTGGACTCTCGAACCCGAGCGAGTATTGCCCAAGTCTCAATGCGAATAACCCACTGGTGCCGTCGTTTGAGGATTCACTTCCTTGGATCTTTTTTACTGGGCTTGGTACGACTTGCCCATCGGCCTCTTTCTAGCATCTCGGGCTTCACTCACAGCCCTCCTCTTTTCTGAACTCAGCTCTTCGGCCTTACTTGCCCTTTCAACCAACACTACAAATTCTTTCAACTCCAAAATACCAACTAGGAGTTTGATGTCCTCATTCAGCCCATCTTCGAACATCTTACACAAGATGGTCTCAGTCGACACACATTCTTGAGCGTGTTTGCTAAGCCTAACAAACTCACACTTATACTCTGCTACTGACATCCTTCCTTGCTTCAACTCAAGGAATTCCTTCCTTTTCCGATCAGTAAATCGCTGGTTTATATACTTCTTCCGAAACTCTTCCAGAAAGAAGTCCCACGTCACCCGCTCTCTCAGGACTACCAACGTTAGTGTTTTCCACCAATGGTATGCCGAATCTCTCAGCAAGGATACGGTGCACTTCAAGCTCTCCTCAGGCGTACAAGAGAGTTCATCGAATACTCTCATCGAGTTCTCTAACCAGAACTCTACCCTCTCTGGGTCATCATCTACATTAGCTCTAAACTCCTCAGCCCCGTGCTTCCTAATCTTATCCACCGGGGGTTTCGATATCCTCACTACATCCATACCTTGAGGAGCCACTGGATTTGGCTGAGGTATAGGAGGGGGTGGAGGAGGTTGAGCATTAGGGTTCGCTCGAACATAGTTCGAGTACCAATTACTCATCATCTAGAGAAAGGCTTCCCGTGCCTCTTCCCCTTGACCCCTAACCTCGGGTCCGCTTTGAACAGGCACGGTTCCTTGCGCAGGAGCCGGCGCATTACTAGTTGCTTCATCAGCAGTCAATGGATCAAAATCCATATACTATATAAAACAAGATTTAAAATCATCAGAAACCACCACACTCTCATTGTACACTTATGGCATGTATAGCTAGACTCTTACACCCACTACGGTAGTCCTAGAACCTACTAAACCATTGCTCTGATACCACTAAATGTAACACCCCTTACACGGGTTCTACGCCGGAACCGGGCCCGAGGCGTTACCGAACTCAAACCACTTGGTCGCCACTTAGGCTCATTATAACTACTCTCTGAAGTCATCTCAACAACCTCATTCTCGACTTACGAGGCCTCACTCATACACACGAGGGCTCTCGAGAGTAAACTAGAGCTTTTTCCAATCTTAAATTTTTTCTCTTTCATACAGATCTCACATGCCCCTGCAAGATTAGACACGCCCGTTCATGGAAACACACGCCCATGTCCCCAAACCGTGCCTAAAAACCCCAGCATTCTGCCAATGCCCCACGGCCAAGGCACACGCCCATGCTTACCACCCGTGGTGCACACTGACTACCTTAACACGGCCTAGAGTCTAGACACACGCCCGTGTGGCTAGCCCGTGGCCAACACTGATTAATCCCATACGCCCTAGGCACACGCCCGTGTGACTAGTCCGTGGTCTATTCTGACTTCAAATACTAACATGCAGGGGACGCACAGCCAAGTTACACGCCCGTGGACTGACCGTGTGTCTCACATGGTCTAGACACACGCCCATGTGTCTATCCACATGGACAAGAACAAAGCTATGTGCCAAGTTCTTTTCACCCCTCTAGCATACACAACATATACTCATCTAACACAATCATTATCAACTCAAATAGAATTGCAATCTCACATAGACAACTATAACTTTTCATATAACATAAAATAGCCAACAACTATGGCATTATACAAAATAAGCTATCCATCTAAAGGCCAACACATCTTAGCCATTTACAACAAAATTCACAAACTTGTCTAGCCCCTATACATGCCATATACAAAACATTGAGTCTAATGTACCAGAGTGTGCTGATAGTGTGGGCGATCTTCCAATTGATCCTCGTATCACGGTTCAACACTTTTACTCTATAAGACAAGGGAAATGAAAAGGAGTAAGCTTTGAGCTTAGTAAGTTTACACATAAACAATTAAGCATCATAGTATAAGCTAAACAACAATTAGCATTATACTACCAAAAGTAATGAACAACTATGCTTACTCTTTCTATCCCTTACCACATTTCCAACACATCATGAGTCACATACTCATAACCATCGAAATGCACCCCTACATTCAATGTCACATTTACACAATATACAACACATCATTATTTCTCAATAATTCATCCACACAGCTAATTAACTTAATAAAGCATCCACACAGCTTCTTTACTCAATAATGCAATCACATGGCTAATCCACACAGTTAACCCACACAACAAATGTCTCGGTGGTTTCGCACTTAGCACACCACAGTCGATTAATAAGGTAGTACCGCACTTAGCCTACCACAAAGGTAATCATAGGGGTTTCTCACTTAGCCCACTAAACGATATACCTAACGATAGCATCGCACATAGCCAGCTCATCGTCAATATACATTAGGATGGTATCGCACTTAGCCTGCCATCTAGCATTATCACTACACATTCACATGTCTACTTACTCAATTAAACATCCATTCACAATTCTACTACATTCATTCTACTTGAACCACATAGGTTCTCAATCAATCTCAAACAAGCTACACACTAGCTATCATCAACAAATTGTAAGTATGAATGCATTGTTTATGCATAGACTTACCTCGGTACTCAAAAGTATTGAGACTTGCAATTTAGTCCACCACCTTCCACCACCTTGCTTTTGCCTCGGTTTCGATCCGGGCTTTGTCTCTCTTGATCTATAATGAATAAATCAGCTTATTCAATACACACTTTGACTAAATTGATTCACATCTCATACTTTAGAAAAATTACTATTTTGCCCCTAAACTTTCTCATATTTACACTTTAGCCCCAAAGGCTCGTAAAGTGATTTTTATTCAACTTTCTAGTCTTTCATGCTTAGTCGAACCACTTATTCAACTAAAGCTATCATCAATTCTCACTAAAACACACATGTATGACCAAACTTAAGTTTTTCACAATCAAGTCCCTACATGCATTTTCATGGAAAATCACTTAACAAAAGATGTTTCTACTACACCAAGCTTTCATAATCTTCCATAAAATATCGACATACATGCATGTCATACATGACCACATTTTTGAACATCCGTTTTAGCTCATCAAATAGCTAAAAATAGCTTACTCATGCTACTAAGACTTCAAAAATACAAAGAATATCAAAAACGAGGCTAGATGCACTTACTAGCAAGCTTGAAAATTGAAGAACCCTAGCTATGGATTCCTTCAAATTTTCGGCAATGAGGGGAAGAAGATGAGCATGATTTTGTCATCTTTTCTCCTTTTTAATCACTTATTTGTTAAATGACCAAAATGCCCTTTTTGATAAACTTTCTATTTTAACCCATTCATGCCTAATTTTGTCCGAAAATTAGAATTTGGATAAATTGCTATTTAAGGACCTCTAATTAATAATCTAAAGCTATTTCACACAATTAGCTTCTAGAATCTCACATTTTGCAACTTTTGCAATTTATTCCATTTGGACAATTCAACCACAATTTCACAAAAATGCTTCATGAAACTTTCACACTAGCATGCATGCATACAAGGCATAAACCTCAAAAACTCATTTATAACCCTCGGATTTGTGGTCTTGCACCACTATTCTGACTAGGCCCTAAATCGGGATGTTACAACTCTCCTCTCTTTAGAGATTTTCGCCCCCGAAAATCTTACCAGTAAAGAGGTTTGGATGTTGCTCTCTCATAGCTTCTTCCGTTTCCCACGTAGCCTCTTCCACACCATGTTTCTGCCATATCACTTTCACTAGTGCTATGCTCTTATTTCTCAACTATTTCACTTCTCGAGCCAAGATCTCAATCGGCTCCTCTTCATAAGACATATCCAGTCTTATCTCAACTTCCTTCGAAGGAATCACATGTGAAGGATCGGAGCTATACCGTCGCAACATCGACACATGGAACATATTATGAATCTTTTCCAACTCTACCGGCAAAGCCAACCGGTATGCTACAGGTCCAATCCTGTCTGTAATTTCATACGGCCCTATGAATCTTGGACTCAATTTCCCTTTTCGTCCAAATCTCATAATCTTCTTCCACGGGGACACTTTCAAAAACACTTTGTCGCCCACTTCAAACTCAATTTCTTTTCTTTTCAAATCCGCATACGACTTTTGTCGGTCCGAAGCAGCTTTCAGACTATTACGGATTACTCTCACTTTCTCTTCGGTCTCTTTTACTAGATCAACTCCATGGATCCGCTTCTCACTAAGCTCGGTCCAATACAAAGGAGTCCGACACTTACGACCATACAAGGCCTCATACGGAGCCATCCGTATACTTGATTGATAAATGTTGTTGTAAGAAAATTCGACTAAAGGTAGATATCTCTCCCAACTACCCTCGAATTCTAACACACAGCATCAAAGCATATCTTCGAGAACTTGAATCACTCTTTCAGACTGACCATCGGTTTGCGGATGGAACGCAGTACTAAAATTCAATCTCATACCCATGGCCTCTTGCAACTTCTTCTAAAATCTCGAAGTAAACCTCGGATCTCTATCTGATATAATAGACATAGGCACATCATGAAACCTCACTATCTCTGCAACATACAACTCAGCTAACTTGTCCAGTGAATAATCAACACGTACTGGAATAAAGTGAGCCGACTTTGTCAATCTATCCACAACAACCCACACATCATCTCTCTTTCTCGGAGTCATCGGCAACCTCGTTACAAAATCCATGGTAATCCGATCCCACTTCCATTCGGGTACCATTACTGGCTGAAGCAATCCCGAAGGCACTTGATGCTCAACCTTCACCTGTTGGCAAATCAGACACTTTGTCACAAACTCTGAAATATCTCTTTTCATACCCGTCCACCAATACAACTTCCTCAAGTCGTTGTACATTTTCGTACTGCCCGGATGCACTGACAAACATCCACTATGGGCCTCATGCAAAACCTTTCGAATCAACTCCTCATCTTTAGGAACACAAATTTTGTCACGATACATCAGACAACCATTCAAATCCACTCGAAAATCAGAATCACTTTCTGATCCACACTTAGCTCTCTTAGCTTGCATCTAACTGTCATACTTCTGAGCCTCACATATCTGTTGAACAAATAGTGGCTTAGCTCTCAACTCTGCCAAAATAGCACCATCATCAGACAATGCTAAACTCGACCTCATAACTCTTAGAGCATACAAGGATTTCTGCTCTCGGGGCATCCGCAACCACATTCGCTTTTCCCGGGTGGTAGTCAATGACTAACTCATAGTCTTTCAACAACTCAAGCCACCGTCTCTGTCGCAAATTCAGATCCTTCTGATCCATCAAATACTTCGAACTCTTGTGATCCGTAAAGATTCGGCACTTCTTACCATACAAGTAATGTCGCCAAATCTTTAACGCAAAAACAATCGCAGCTAACTCCAAATCATGAGTCGGATAATTCTTCTCGTGCAGTTTTAGCTGTCTCGAGGCGTAAGCGACTACCTTACCCTCTTGCATCAACACGCAACCGAGACCATTAAATGACGCGTCGCTATAAACCACGAACTCCTTCCCCGATTTTGGTTAAACCAAAACCGGTGCCTCAGTCAACATTGTTTTCAGTCTCTCGAAGCTCTGTTACATGTCTCAGTCCATTCAAACTTGACATCTTTATGCAACAACTTCGTCATCGGAGTAGCAATCAAGGAGAACCCCTTTACGAAATGTCTGTAATATTCTGCTAATCCTAAGAAACTTCTGATTTCAGACACGTTCCTCGGCGGTTTCCGATCCACAATAGCCGATATCTTACTCGGGTCAACTCTGACACCATCACCTGACACAATGTGTCCTAGGAATCCGACTTCTCGGAGCCAAAACTCACTCTTGCTAAACATAGCATACAACTACTTATCTCTCAAAGTTTGCAAGACAGTTCTCAAATGCTCTTCATGATCGTTCTCATCCCGAGAATAGATCAATATATCGTCAATAAAGACAACTACAAACTTGTCCACATACGGTCTGAAAACACGGTTCATCAGATCCATAAAAATCGTAGGTGCATTTGTCAAACCAAACGGCATAACCAAAAACTCATAATGGCCATACCTTGTCCGAAATGCAGTTTTCAACACATCTTGCTCTTTCACTCTGAGCTGATAATAACCAGACCTCAAGTCTATCTTGGAGAACACTGTAGCTCCCTTCAGTTGATCAAAAAGATCATCAATCCTTGGTAAAGGATACTTATTCTTCACCGTCACCTTATTCAGTTGTCTATGGTCTATACACAACCTCATAGACCCCTCTTTCTTATTCACGAATAATACCGGAGCACCCCACGGCGAGCAGCTCGGTCTTGCAAAGCTTTTATCTGTCAACTCTTGCAACTAAACCTTCAGTTCTTTCAACTCTACAGGTGCCATTCTATATGGAGCAATTGAAATAGGTGCCGTTCCCGGAACAAACTCAATTCCAAACTCGACCTCTCTCACTAGAGGTAATCCGAGTAACTCTTCTTGAAATACATCTGGATACTCACATACCACCGGCACTGTTTCAAACTCTACTCCAACCTCTCGAGTATTCAACACAAAAGTAAGATAGGACTCACATCCTTTTCTCAAACATTTCTCAGCCACTAGGGAAGAAATCATCACTGGTAGACTATCCGATCCACCTAATTCAACCCGAACCACATCTCCACTCTCACATTTCAATTCAATAGACTTACTACCACAGTTCACCAAGACACTATGGGTAGTCAACCAATCCATGCCTAGGATTAAATCAAACTCATCAAATAGCAACAACATAAGGTTTGCCGGAAAATAATGATTCTCAATCAATAAAGGACAATTCTTACACACTCTGTCCACTAACACATGCTTACCTAACGGGTTTGACACCTTAACCACAAAGTCCGTAGACTCAACAGTCATACTCAAACTAGATGCCAATCTCATGCAAATATAAGAATGATGAGACCCTGGATCTATTAAAGCAATAACAAAGGTGTCAAAGAGAGAAAAAGTACCCGTTATCACATCAGGGGAGGATGCTTCTTCGCGAGCGCGAATAGCATACGTCCTTGCAGGTGCCCGGCCCTCCGGTCTCATAGCAGAGTCTCTGGACGCACCCCTACCACTATTCCCACCTCTAGGGTTTCTTGGTGGTCTACCCCTTGCAGACACATCACTAGGTCTCATCTCTTGCTTCTCTTCCTTATCATCCCTCTGGAGGCAGTTCCGGATAAAGTGGTCAGGGGAACCACACTTATAACATTTTTGACTATTTCCCCAATACTCTCCGGTGTGATATCTACCACAACTTGGACACTCTGGTTTGCTCTTCGCATTGCCCACACTTTCCATCGAGGGGGCTTGGACTCTCGAACCCGAGCGAGTATTGCCCAAGTCTCGATGCGAATAACCCACTGGTGTCGTCGTCCGAGGATTCACTTCCTTGGATCTTTTTGACTGGGCTTGGTACGACTTGCCCATCGGCCTCTTTCTAGCATCTCGGGCTTCACTCACAGCCCTCCTCTTTTCTGAACTCAGCTCTTCGGCCTTACTTGCCCTTTCAACCAACACTACAAATTCTTTCAACTCCAAAATACCAACTAGGAGTTTGATGTCCTCATTCAGCCCATCTTCGAACCTCTTACACAAGATGGTCTCAGTCGACACACATTCTTGAGCGTATTTGCTAAGCCTAACAAACTCACACTCATACTCTGCTACTGACATCCTTCCTTGCTTCAACTCAAGGAATTCTTTCCTTTTCCGATCAGTAAATCGCTGGCTTATATACATCTTCTGAAACTCTTCTAGAAAGAAGTCCCACGTCACCTGCTCTCTCAGGACTACCAACGTTAGTGTTTTCCACCAATGGTATGTCGAATCTCTCAGCAAGGATACAGCACACTTCAAGCTCTCCTCAAGCGTACAAGAGAGTTCATCGAATACTCTCATCGAGTTCTCTAACCAGAACTCTACCCTCTCTGGGTTATCATCTACCTTAGCTCTAAACTCCTCAGCCCCGTGCTTCCTAATATTATCCACCGGGGGTTTCGATATCCTCACTACATCCATACCTTGAGGAGCCACTAGATTTGGCTGAGGTATAGGAGGGGGTGGAGGAGGTTGAGCATTAGGGTTCGCACGAACATAGTCCGAGTACCAATTGCTCATCATCTGGAGAAAGGCTTCCCGTGCCTCTTCCCCTTGACCCCTAACCTCGGGTCCACTTTGAACAGGCACGGTTCCTTGCGCAGGAGCTGACGCATTACTAGTTGCTTCATCAGCAGTCAATGGATCGAAATCCATATGCTATATAAAACAAGATTTAAAATCATCAGAAACCACCACACTATCATTGTACACTTATGGCATGTATAGCTAGACTCTTACACCCGCTACGGTAGTCCTAGAACCTACTAAACCATAGCTCTGATACCACTAAATGTAACACCCCTTACCCGGGTTTTACGCCGGAACCGGGCCTGAGGCGTTACCAAACTCAAACCACTTGATCGCCACTTAGGCTCGTTATAACTACTCTCTGAAGTCATCTCAACAACCTCATTCTCGACTTACGAGGCCTCACTCATACACACGAGGGCTCTCGAGAGTAAACCAGAGCTTTTTCCAATCTTAAATTTTTTCTTTTTCATACAGATCTCACATGCCCCTGCAAGATTAGACACGCCCGTGCATGGAAACACACGCCCATGTCCCCAAACCGTGCCTAAAAACCCCAGCATTCTGCCAATGCCCCACGGCCAAGGCACACGCCCGTGCTTACCACCCGTGGTGCACACTGACTACCTTAACACGGCCTAGAGTCTAGACACACGCCCGTATGGCTAGCCCATGGCCAACACTGATTAATCCCATACGCCCTAGGCACACGCCCGTGTGACTAGTCCGTGGTCTATTCTGACTTCAAATACTAACATGCAGGGGATGCACGACCAAGTTACACGTCCGTGGACTGACCGTGTGTCTCACATGGTCTAGACACACGCCCATGTGTCTATCCACATGGACAAGAACAAAGCTATGTGCCAAGTTCTTTTCACCCCTCTAGCATACACAACATATACTCATCTAACACAATCATTATCAACTCAAATTGAATTGCAATCTCACATAGACAACTATAACTTTTCATATAACATAAAATAGCCAACAACTATGGCATTATACAAAATAAGCTATCCATCTAAAGGCCAACACATCTTAGCCATTTACAACAAAATTCACTAACTTGTCTAGCCCCTATACAAGCCATATACAAAACATTGAGTCTCATGTACCAGAGTGTGCTGATAGTGTGGGCGATCTTCCAATTGATCCTCGTATCTTGGTTCAACACTTTTACTCTATAAGACAAGGGAAAAGAAAAGGTGAAAGCTTTGAGCTTAGTAAGTTTACACATAAACAATTAAGCATCATAGTATAAGCTAAACAACAATTAGCATTAATGAACAACTATGCTTACTCTTTCTAACCCTTACCACATTTCCAACACATCATGAGTCACATACTCATAACCATCGAAATGCACCCCTACATTCAATGTCACATTTACACAATATACAACACATCATTATTTCTCAATAATTCATCCAAACAGCTAATTAACTTAATAAAGCATCCACACAGCTTCTTTACTCAATAATGCAATCACATGGCTAATCCACATAGTTAACCCACACAGCAAATGTCTCGGTGGCTTCGCACTTAGCACACCACAGTTGATTAATAAGGTAGTATCGCACTTAGCCTACCAAAAAGGTAATCATAGGGGTTTCTCACTTAGCCCACTAAACGATATACCTAACGATAGCATCGTACATAGCCAGCTCATCGTCAATATGCATTAGGATGGTATCGTACTTAGCCTGCCATCTAGCATTATCACTACACATTCACATGTCTACTTACTCAATTAAACATCCATTCAGAATTCTACAACATTCATTCTACTTGAACCACATAGGTTCTCAATCAATCTCGAACAAGCTACACACTAGCTATCATCAACAAATTGTAAGTATGAATGCATTGTTTATGCATAGACTTACCCCGGTACTCAAAAGTATTGAGACTTGCAATTTAGTCCACCACCTTACTTTTGCCTCGGTTTCGATCCGGGCTTTGTCTCTCTTGATCTATAATGAATAAATCAGCTTATTCAATACACACTTTGACTAAATTGATTCACATTTCATACTTTAGCAAAATTACTATTTTGCCCCTAAATTTTCTCATATTTACACTTTAGCCCCAAAGGCTCGTAAAGTGATTTTTATTCAACTTTCTAGTCTTTCATGCTTAGTCAAACCACTTATTCAACTAAAGCTATCATCAATTCTCACTAAAACACACATGTATGACCAAACTTAAGATTTTCACAATCAAGTCCCTACATGCATTTTCATGGAAAATCACTTAAAAAAAGATGTTTCTACTACACCAAGCTTTCATAATCTTCCATAAAATATCAACATACATGCATGTCATACATGACCACATTTTTGAACATCCATTTTAGCTCATAAAATAGCTAAAAATAGCTTACTCATGCTACTAGGACTTCAAAAATACAAAGAATATCAAGAACGAGGCTAGATGCACTTACTAGCAAGCTTGAAAAATTGAAGAACCCTAGCTATGGCTTCCTTCAAATTTTCGGCAATGAGGGGAAGAAGATGAGCATGATTTTTTCATCTTTTCTCCTTTTTAATCATTTATTTGTTAAATGACCAAAATGCCCTTTTTGATAAACTTTCTATTTTAACCCATTCATGCCCAATTTTTTCCAAAAATTAGAATTTGGATAAATTGCTATTTAAGGACCTCTAATTAATAATCTAAAGCTATTTCACACAATTAGCTTCTAGAATCTCACATTTCGCAACTTTTGTAATTTAGTCCTTTTGGATAATTCAACCACAATTTCACAAAATTGCTTCATGAAACTTTCACACTAGCATGCATACAAGGCATAAACCTCAAAAACTTATTTATAACCCTTGGATTTGTGGTCTCACACCACTATTCCGACTACGCCCTAAACCGGGATGTTACATCATGTGTGCATGACAATTCATCAAATACCCTGATGGTAAATTCAAGCCAAAACTCTGCTCTTTTCAGATCATCATCTTTATTAGCTCGAAACTCTTCAACTCCTTGTTTCTGGATTCTATCAACAGGGGGCTTTTCCCTTCTTAACACTTCTACAACTTGAGGAGCTACAGGGGTAGGCTGAGGAATACGTGGGGGAGGAGGGGGTTGCGCGTTCGTGTTCGTTCGAACGAAATCCATATACCAGGCATTCATCATATGGAGAAAGGCTTCCCTAGCCTCTTCTCCTCCTCTTTGACTCACAATGGCTGGTCTATTCTCATTTTCATTTGGCACCGTCCCTTGGGCGGGAGCTGATGCGTTACTTTATACATCATCCGCCATTGCTATTTCGGGATCCATTTACTATATGAAAACATAATTTAAGCTATCAGGAGTCGTCACACTATCTTTATACAAATACCCATACGTATGGGGTGTATAGCTAGACTCATGCATACGCTACGTTAGTCCGAGAATCGACTAAACTGTAGCTCTGATACCACTAAATGTAACACCCCTTACCCGTATTCAATGCCGAAACTGGGTACGAGGCATTACCGGACTTAACTTACTTAATCATGCAAAATCGGGCCATAAATTTTCATTCGTGCTCGTAACGTCCCTATTATGGGCCTACCTGAATCGAAACATACATATAGAGTGGTTTGAGACTGAACCGAAAACTTTCAACTACTTAGAAAATTCTTACTCAAAATAGGGCCACACGCCCGTGTGGCATGTCACACGTCCGTGCTTCAGGCCGTGTCCAAAATAAGGGACACTCTGTTTATGACGTCAGCAAACCCTCAGGGGCACACAGCCAAGCCACATGCCCGTGTGCTGGCCCGTGTGATGAACTGAATTTTTCTCAAATTAGGTGCAGGGGACACACGGCCTACCAACACACCCATGAGGCTGACCGTGTGTCACACACGGCCTAGACACACGCCCGTGTGTCTACCCGTCTAGAAAGCTGTAAGGCTATTTACCAAGCCTTCTACCACCCTGAAAAGCATCCACACTTTTACCCAATTTATTCAACACATAGCATAGTAACAATGCACCATTAACATTCACTAATCAATCATACATCTACTACTATACACTACTCATTCGATTGCATCAACTTGCACTTCATGGATTTCATCATCATTGAATAGATATAACTTAATTAGTGTTGGCCAATTCCAACGGCCATTTACAAAATGAATCAAGTAACATTATTAGCCAACACCATGGCTAACAAATATGAAAAAACAAAATGATCAAGTACCTACACATGCCATACTCAAAATGATCAAAATTTACTATACCAAAAGAATAGCTTGATAGTGTGAGCCGAACTCCTACGTCCTACGATCCCCGAGCTAGCTTGGCGATACTATAAGGAAATGGAAAAGAGAGGGAGTAAGCATAAAGCTTAGTAAGTTTGTATGCAATAAATAGCAACATAAATCTTATGATAACATGCATACATTTCATTGAGTTACAATACAAGGTCTCAAGTACTTGGCATAACTTACTCATGCTTACTCATACCAATCACATATCACTTATCGAACTCATTTCCCATAAGTTACTCATAGATACCTGTAACACTCATCACATGACTTTAGCACTTTAATCATCGTGAGGATAAACTTAGCTCTTTATCCCGTTGACCCACTTGGAATATCGAAGGATACTCAAACTCGTCATACATGTAATACGATGCCAATGCCATATCCCAGATATGGTCTTACATTGGATCACATCTTGATGACGATGCTATATCCCAAATATGGTCTTATACGGGATCTCATATACCAATGTTGATGCCATGTCCCATACATGGTCTTACACGAGATCTTCATTTGGTGCCAAGGCCATGTCCCAGACATGGTCTTATACGGGACCTCCTTTTGGTGCCGATGCCGTGTCCCAAACATGGTTTTATATGGGACCTTACTTTCGGTGCCGATGCCATGTCCCAGACATGGTCTTATACGAGACCTTCCTTTCCTCATGTCATGACATTGGTATCCTTTTTATTCCTAAGGTTCAACCGGGACTTCAACTTCATAATTCTTCATCGTATTCACATAGAAGCATCATTGATCAATTTCATAAACTAATATACATCTTCATGCTATGGCAAGCATTTTAAAACATAATAATATGACGTTGAAATTATTACACACAAACTTACCTCGGTACCAAAATATACGTATAATTGTTCGATTTAGTCCACAACCTCGTTCTTGCCTCAGTTTCGATCTGGACTTCGTATTTCTTGATCTGTAAGGACAATTTCACTATTTTAATGATCACATTGTCTAAATCAAACCATGAATTGTACTTTGGAAAAATTACAATTTTGCCCCTAAACTTTCACATATTTACACTTTTGCCCCTAGGCTCGTAAAATGAGTTTTATTCAATATCCTTGTATTCTAAGCCTAGACGAACCATTTTCATAACTACAACAGCTCACAATTTCCACTTATTCAATCTTTAATGGCAATTTCATAACTTTTACAATTTAGTCCCTTTTATGAATTTTTCATGAAAATCTCCTAGAAAAAGATGTTTATAATACATCAAACTTTCATATTCTTCCATTAATCATCAAAATACATGCATTTCATGCATGGGTAAATTTTTTAACATGAACCCTAGCTCAAAGTATAGCTAGAAATAGTTAAATCGAGCTACGAGGATCTCAAAAATACGAAGAACATTAAAAACGGGGCTCTTACAATCAAGCTTGAAAGTTGAAGAAACCCTAGCTATGGAGAGCTTGAAATTTTCGACAGTTAGGGGAAGAAGATGAACACAATTTTGACTTCTTTTTCCCTTTTAATTCTTTTATTAACCAAATGACCATTTTGCCCTTAAGGCCCCTTTCTTGAGATTTTTCCTTCCTATGTCCATTTTTATCCATCTTGACATATAATGGTCTAATTACTAAATAAGGACCTCTAATAATTTTTCTGTTGCTTTCTCATACTTGAATATTCTAGAATCTTATATTTTTTAATCTTTGCAATTTAATCCTAATGAATAAATTGATCACCAAATTATAAATTTTTTTTCATGAAATTTTCACATAATCATGCAAACATGTCATAAACCTCATAAAGTGGTCTCGCAACCACTATTCTGATTAGACCCTAAATTGGGCTGTTATAGAGTTTGCTATTGAGTTAGTGCCGGGAACGTCATCGATATCGATAGCTCCATACAGAATGGCTCCTACAGAGTTGAAAGCATAGTTGCAAGAGTTAACAGATAGAGGTTTTGCACAATCGGGTTTCTTGCCCTGGGTGCACCAGTTTTTTTCGTTTAGAAGAAAGATGGTTGAAGGAGATTGTGTATAGATTATCAACAACTCAACAAGGTTACGATTAAAAATAAGTATCTATTGCCGCGAATTGATAATTTGTTTGATCAGCTGAAAGGTGCAACAGTATTTTCGAAGATTGATTTACATTTTGGTTATTATCAGTTACGGGTTAAAGATTCGGATGTGCTGAAAATTGCATTCAGGACCAGGTACGGACACTATGAATTTCTTGATATGCCATTTGGATTAACTAACGCCCTAATAGTATTTATGGATTTGATGAATAGAATCTTCAGGCCGTATTTAGACAGATTTATTGTTTTATTCATTGATGATATCTTGATATTCTCCCGAGACGAGTTTGAGCATGCCGAGCATTTGAGAATTGTGTTACAAACTTTGAGAGATAAATAATTGTTTGATAAATTCAGCAAATGCAAGTTTTGGCTCTGAGAAGTTGGGTTTTTAAGACACATTGTATCGGCAGAAGACATCAGAGTTGATCCGAGAAAGATTTCAACAGTTGTTGACTGGAAACCACCAAGAAACATATCCGAGGTCAGAAGCTTTTTGGGATTAGTGGGCTATTATCGAAGATTTGTAAAAGGTTTCTCAATGATAGCTACACCGATGACTCGGTTATTACAAAAAGATGTGAAGTTTGAGTGGTCTGATAACTGCCAACAGAGTTTTAACCAGTTGTAAGCACTGTTAACTGAAGCACCAGTTTTGGTTCAGGCTGAGTCGGGTAAAAAATTTGTGATTTTCAGTGGCGTCATTGAATGGTTTGGGATGTGTTTTAATGCAAGAAGGCAAAGTGATAGCTTATGCTTCCAGACTATTAAAGCCACATGAGAAGAATTATCCGACCCATGACCTAGAGTTGGCCGCTATTGTGTTTGCATTGAACATTTGGTGACACCATTTTTTCGGTGAAAAATGCCACATATTTATCAATCACAAGAGTTTGAAGTATCTGATATCACAAAAAGATCTAAATTTGAGACAGCGAAGGTGGCTCGAACTGTTGAAAGATTATGAGTTAGTGATTGATTATCATCCGAGGAAAGCAAATGTAGTCGCGGATGCTTTGAGTAGAAAATATTTGTTTGCTTTGCGAGCGATGAATACGCGATTGACTTTGTCTGATGATGGTTCGATATTAGCTGAGTTAAAAGCTAAACCGATGTTTCTTCAGCAAATTTACGAAGCTTAGAAATGTGATCATGAATTGTAAGCTAAACGAGTACAGTGTGAGTCGACTTTTGATTCTGAATTTCAAGTCAGACCCAATGGTTGTTTATTATTCTAAGGTAGAGTTTGTGTATTGAAAGATCCAGAGCTTATACAGAAAATTTTGCACGAAGCTCACAGTGGTAGCTTGTTTTTTCATTCGGGGAGTAACAAGATGTACAGTGATTTGAGACAGATGTACTGGTGGTCGGGTATGAAACACAACATTTCTGTCTTTGTGTCCAGATGTTTGATTTGTCAATAGGTTAAAGCCAAACATCAAGTGCCTTCAGGACTGTTACAGCCAGTGATGATACCGGAGTGGAAATGGGATAAAGTTATGATGGATTTCGTAACGGGGTTACCCCTATCTCTAAAAAGGAAAGATGCTATCTGGGTTCTTGTTGATCGTTTGACGAAATCTACACATTTTATTCCGGTACGTACAGACTTCTCACTTGACAGATTAGCTGAGTTGTATATTTTTGAGATAGTCAGATTAGACAGAGTGTCGGTCTCCATTATTTTGGATTGAGATCTGCGGTTTACATCACGATTTTAAAAGAAGTTACAAGAAGCTTTAGGTACATGGTTGCATTTTAGCACTGTATTTCACCCTCAAACTGATGGTCAGTTTGAGAGAGTGATTCAGATTCTCAAAGATATGCTTCGTTGTTGTGTTTTAGAGTTCGAAGGCAATTGGGAAATATATTTACCGTTGGTTGAGTTCACGTATAATAATAGCTTTCAATCTAGTATAAAGATGGCACCGTATGAAGCTTTACATGGTCGTAAATGCCAAACTCCATTATACTGGACCGAGCTTAGTTAGAAAAAGATTCACGGGGTTGATTTGATCAGAGACACTAAAGAGAAAGTGAAAGTGATACGTGACAGTTTGATAGCAGCTTCAGATCGACAGAAACCGTATACGGATTTGAAACGTAAGGATATTGAATTCCAGATTGGTGACAGAGTGTTTTTGAAAGTATCGCCTTGGAAAAGGATTCTTCGTTTTGGTCGCAAAGGAAAGTTGAGTCTGCGATTTATCGAACCATACGAGATTATCGAGAGAATAGGGCCAGTGGCATATCGACATGAATTACCATCAGAGTTGGAAAATATTCATAATGTGTTTCATATATCTATGTTACGATGGTACCGATCCAACCCTTCGCATATAATTTCTTCGACAGAGGTTCAGATTTAGCCCAACATGGCGTATAACGAAGAACCGATTAGAATTATGGCACGAGAGATTAAAGAGTTAAGAAACAAAAGCATAGCTTTAGCGAAGGTTCTTTGGAAACGTCTCAGGATTGAGGAGGATACTTGGGAACCAGAGGAAACTATGAGAAAACAATACCCTAACCTATTTTCTGGTAAGATTTTCGGGGAAGAAAATTCCTAAGGGGGGAGGGTTGTAACAGCCCGTTTTCAATGAAACCAGAACAATGGTTTTGGGACCACAAATCTGAAGTCAAAAAATTTATTTAATATTATTTTAATATCTACAGCATGGTAGTATTATAGTATAAAAATTTCATTAAGAAATTTTACTGTTTGTATGCTCAATTTCTGAAAAAGGACTAAATCGCGTAAAGTGCGAACGTTGTGTTCCATTAGCTAAATGTGTTAAATAGCTATAGAACCTTAAAGTGGAGGTACTTATATGGTAATTAGACCATTAAATATGATAGTGGATGTGCATGGCTTGGTAATTATGAAATTTTTAAAGTTAGATAAGGGTAATTTAGTAACTAGCAAATTAAAGATAAAAATAAAATAAAACAAAATGTTCATCTTCTCCATTCATGCACAACCAAAAATTTTAGCAAGAAATACCATTGAAAAAGCTTGAAAATTTTGCAAAGAAAGTCCCTTGCATGTAAGTGATATTTTGTCCCGTTTTTGTTGATTTTTATGTTTTTGGAATTGTTGTAACTTAACCTAGCTAATTAGGGGACTAATTTGCAAAATGGTTGAAAGTCTAGGGTTTTATCGTGAATACATTTAGTTGTTTGTGAAGTTTAATGGAAGAAAATGAATCTTTGTTGTGAGTTAAACAACTTCTGTTAAGTGAGTTTTGATAAAATTGTTATTTAGGGGTTAAATTGAGAAATGTGAAAACTATGTAGTAAATGTGTGAAATTGTGAAATGTATGGGCTTCTAGGAGAATATATGATATTCGACTAGGGTTGGGTGTGGTGAAATTTCATGAATTTCATTTTCACGAGCCTAGGGACTATTTTGTAAAGAAGTCAAAAGTATATAGGCAAAATAGTAATTTTTCCATAGCATTATTTTTTTAATTGAATTGATTAGATTGAGGATTAAATTGGTTAAATTTGATTATATAGATCAAGAAAAGCAACATTCAAAATTAAATCGGGGAAAAGACAAAGTAGTGGACTAACCGATCGTTTTATCTCCGTAAGAGTTTCAGGTAAGTTAGTGTAATTAAATTGCGTATTTATATGCTTTAATTGAAATATATGTATTTGGATTGTGTAATTACTATGTACAATTATTGAGCGCATAATCGATGACGTACGAAGAATATCGAGTCCCTTTTGAACCTTAAGAATTCATATGATACAAATGACATGTCATTAGGGTTACCGATTCCAGCTCTTATGAGCTTACCGATACTCAGCTCGTATGAGCTTACCGTTTTTTAGCTCGGAGGAGCTTACCATGTAACACCCCTTACCCGTATTCGACGCCAAAACAGGGTACGAGGCATTACCAGACTTACAAGCAAGCAATCATACAAGTCGATACCTAATTTTTCCACTCAAATTTAAAACTTTCCTTAAAAATCCATATCACCCTTTAAACGAGCCTACGAGGCCCAAAACATACATAAGGAGTAGTTCAGAACTAATCCGGATTCTTACGAGCACAAAGAAAATCTTTACTCAAAACAGGGTCACACGCCTATGTGGAAAGGAACACGCCCATGTGGGCAGGCCATGTTATCAAACACACCCATGTTCCTAGCCCGTGTGGATTTATTTCTCAATTTTGGACCTACAGGGGTTTTCACACGGCTTGACACAAGCCTGTGTCTATAGCCCGTGTCCCTCACATGACCATGACACGCTCGTGTCTTAGCTTGTGTGTGAAAACCTTGACATTCTTTTTATGACGTCATCATCTTCATAAGGTCACACGTCCAAGGCACACGCCCGTGTCCTCAGGCCGTGTGGCGAATTAAATTCCTAAAATCAGGTACAGACTTCACATGGCCTGGTGTAACACCTCAAACCCGGCCTAGTGGTTAGACCTGAATCTGGCGTGCCACATTGAGGTGCTTTTCAAAAACCAAGTTTTTTGTAGAGAACCTTTATTATGAATAAAATCCAAATTACAACGGTTTATTACTAATATTATTTGAGATTTATTAATGAGTTATTACCCTCAAAACCTAGTTCGTTGCGGAAGCTTAATTTAAAACAATTGACTTATGAAAATGTGATATTTACAATTTTGTTGCGAAAGCGTGGTGTTTAGAAAATAGATATTGTTTTTGAAAATCGCGATTCAATGTTTAGCAGTTTTAAAATATAATAAGCTAAAAATCCCAAATTAAAAACCAGAATTTAAGAGAGGCCTTATTACAACCCAAATAGAAAATGATTTAAATAAAGTAGAATAAAAAACAAAAATTTAAGCTGCTCGTAGTGTGGCCACCTCCGAGTCCTCCTGCACGTCGAACCGCCACCGAGGATTACTCAAAAAAATTAAAGAGAGGGGTGAGTTTACGAAACTCGGTGTGTAATTCCTCTTACGAGCAAAATCTGTAAGAACATGCATCAAAACAATTCGGGCCCAAGCCCATTAAAGTAACGGTGGCAATTGGGCATTAGCCCAAAATAGCCTCGGTTGGGCCTTAACCCAAGTCAAATGTCACATGTCATACATATAAATCGGGGCCTAAGCCCATCTCAGTAATATAATCCAGATATGCAATGCGTTAATGCCCATACAAACCCTGCACTCCGTCTCCTGTCCAACCCTACACTCCCGTGGGGATTTAATCAACCCACCCATCCCTACACTCCGTATGTAGCATCGGTTGCGGCACTAACATTATCGGTGCAGCATGGCTGCTCGGTGGCTAAAAAGCCTTCAGTAGCGATATTCCAATTGGCACAAAGCCATCAGTGACTGTATTATATTTGGCACATAGCCATCAGCGGCGGTAATATAATCGGCACACAGCCTTGGGTAAATATGATCGACACAGAGTCATCGATATATAAGTTAGGCACATAGCCACGGTAAATATGATTGGCACAAAGCCATAATATCGGCACAAATCCTTCGGTATTGGCACAAAGCCCATAATTACGGCACGAAGCCATATTAATGGCACACAGCCCTCAGTAACATTATCGGTGCAAAGATGGTCGCTCGGTGGCTAAAAAAACTGCGGTGGCTATAAAGCCTTGGTGGATCCATGCGTCAGCGACCATGCGATCCTATTAGCACTTCCTCCGTATCAATAATCCCAACCCCATGCAATATGTCGTGTATGTCAAGCTCAATCATTACACGTGTATGCAAAATGGCCATGCTCAGTAACAATTATTTAAACATGTAATAAAAGCATATCAGTCATACAACCACAGTCAAATTAGTCCACTTATTGCACAAGTCGATCATTTACCTACAAGGGCAAATCAGTCATTTTACCCTATAAGGGTATTTCGGTAATTCCACCCTACAGGGGTAGTTCGGTAATTCTACTCATAACCAATCCATGTAAGCAACGCATCTCAAACATAATCAATCATACAATTAACACATACAACGCTAGTACTACCACGAGGGTACAACGATCATTTTGTCGTTTAGGGGTAAAACGGTAATTTTGCAAACTGAGGGTATTTTCGTAATTTCGCAAACCAGGGGTATTTTGGTAATTTTACAAACCAGGGGTATTTCAGCAATTTTACAAACCGGGGGTATTTCGGTAATTTCGTGAACCAGGGGTATTTTGGTAATTTTGCAAACTGGGGGTATTTCGGTAATTTCACAAACCAGGGGTATTTCAGTAATTTTACAAACCAGGGGTATTTCGATAATTTTGCAAACTGGGGGTATTTCGGTAATTTTACAAACCAGGGGTATTTCAGTAATTTCGCAAACCGAGGGTATTTTGGTAATTTTGCAAATCGAGGGTATTTTGGTAATTTTGTAAATCAGGGGTATTTTGGTAATTTCGCAAACCAGGGGTATTTTGATAATTTCACAAATCGAGGGTATTTTGGTAATTATGCAAATCGGGGGTATTTTAGTAATTTTGCACATGCAATGGCCTTTTCAAAGGCCTAATGTCGCCTCGAGCGACACGGATACCTTTTCTTATCGAAACGGTGCAATTGGGCCTAGGGCCCATTCTCGGCCCAAATGGGCCCACACGCTTGTGTGGCCCATTTAGCCCAAATCTAGCCACAGATATTAGATTCACATAGTCTAGTCCAATTTCTACTACACAGTCATACAATTTATTCATATGGGCCCACGGGGTCATTGGGCCCACCTTGGCCCATCATGACCCAAGCAGCCTCAACCCACAAGAATACTACTGATGGCCTCAACTATCGCGTCGAAGTCCCACACGTGCGGCGCTCAGACGCGCTCGTGGCTACTATTGCCCGTGAACGCGACGCCCGGCATTTGCCGCTCTACAACTAGAGTAGAGAGAGTTACACACCTGATAGGAATCTGGTGCTAATCCGCGCTCAGACCACTCCTGTGCCCAAATGCCAACCAAGGTGTCCTTCCTCTCTTCATAGACAACTCCATTTATAGCCAGCTTCTCACCTTCCCTCTTGCTATCTTTCCGATGTGGGATCCCTCGGTCAGGAGAGTTTAAATCCAACTCAAACTCTTGCCGTCTAATCCGCAAAATAAATACTCCCTTGCTTTTCATGAGATTCGAACTCAAGCTCCCTTGTAACATAATCCACGCCGCTAGCCACTAGGCCACAAGCTCCTCTTGTGTCTTAAACCATGCGCAACTAAATATAAATCTATAGCCGAATTCTAAAGTCCATTTAAAAAGAAAACCAAAATGCAAGAGCCAAGACTTGAACCTTGGACCTCCTTCCTTCCCTGTGGCGTCACCCCCTTGTCTCTTATCTCGCGTCACTTTGCCACTACACCACACACTCCACTTGTGTCATTTTCCTCCACATTTTATTCTTAAAGCCTACCTACCAACTCCCAGGGTTTTTTTCACCTAAAACCAAAATTTTCCTAAAGCTCAAGTTTAATCACGGGACTTCATAGAAGCCCCCTAACCTTCCAAAATCACTCACCTAATAGGTCCAACAAGCCGTTCTCTTGTTCTCAAAAATTTTAAACGCTACTACACCCAAGGCCCATTGGGCCCAATTCTCCTAGGCCCGATTTCGGGATGTTACACCTGGGCACATGCCCATGTCTTGTGGCCATGTTTTCCACACGGTTGAGACACACGGCTGTGTCTCAACCCATGTGGACAAAATAAGGCTATCTACCAAGCCTTTTTGCCACTCAAACTTGCACCAATTTTCACAATATCAAGACCACACTAAACATCCATAAACACATGCAACATATCATTATTCAACCAAAAATAACCATAAGCCATAACATAACAGCATTGACACATAGATTCATATATGAATAGGTTTACATTCAAATAAATATTATCTGCCACATCTCATGGACTTATACAAAATGAATCAAATATCATCACAAGCCAATACATTTGGCTAAACCAATATGACATATAACCCAAAAGACCAAAACCCTATACATGCCATACTAAAAAAGAATGCTCTAACTATACCAAATGTGTAGATAGTGTGGGTGATCCTCCAATGGTTTCTGTTCCCCGAGCTGGCTTGTCGATACTATAAAACAAAGGGGAAAGAAAAGGGAGTAAGCTTTAAGCTTAGTAAGTCTATATGTAAACAATAAACATCATACCACATACTTATCAATCAAGAACATTACATTCTAATCAAGAATAATTCAGATCATTGCAATTGTGCTTACTCATTTTCCAAATCTTACCACATTCCAAATACACAACATACACATTGCTCAGATTTACATGCACTTAAACCCTGCATTCATCATCACACAGTCCCACGTAATCTCATTTAATTCAAAATTTCTCGATAAACACATTTAGGATAATACCAAATATAGGGTGGTTTCTCACATAGTCCACCACTAATAAATAACAAGGTGGTATCGCACACAGCCCACCAATAATAGTAAATAAGGTGGTATCGCACACAGCCCACCAATAATAGTAAATATGGTGGTATCGCACACAGCCATCCAATAACAATAATTACGGTGGTATCACACATAGCCCACCAATAGTAATAATTACTGTTGTATTGCACATAGCCCACCAATAACGATAATTACTGTATTCTTTCATAATTTCCTCACTTTCTATCAATTAATAATTATCAACAATATTCATCCACATTTCACATAATACATTTAAATGTAAAATCATAAGTAAAAAGAACATATCATTTACATATAAACTTACCTCGATACAAAATATGCCAATTTGCAATTTAGTCTGAAACCTTGCCTTTTCCTCGGTCAAGGTGGATTCCACGTTCTTCTTGATCTATAATGACATATTTAATTTATTAATTAACCACATTAATCAAATCACTCCACAAATTCTTATTTTGGAAAAATTACTATTTTGCCTCTGGACTTTTACAAAATTACATTTTTACCCCTAGTCTCGTAAAATGAAATGTGTTCATTTTTCATACACCCAAGCCTAGCCGATTCATATTCCCTCTTATCGCAACCCAAGATTTCAATTATTACACACATTTACTACCTATTTTGTAACCTTTACAAAAAGGTCCTTTTAGGTGTTTTCATGGAAACACCTTTCACAAAAGTTGTATATTCAACACCCAATATTCATTTTCTACCATGAAATTTCAAAAATCAACATGAATACACACATGGAAAATCCCTATACTCTCAACCATTTTGCAAAATAGTCCCCTCATTAGCTAGATCATGCTACAAGGGTCCCAAAAGTACAAAAATTAACAAGAATGATCACCAAAATCACTTACTAGTAAAGGTTGAAGTTGCTGAAAATTTTCAAGCTTCTAAACCCCTTCTCTTGATGATATTTTCGATGGGCGAAGAAGTAAAAAAAAATGGGAAAAGATGATAGCTTCTTTGTTTTATCTTATTTTATTCAATTAAGTCACCAAAACCCACCTAACCATTGACCATGTCTCATCTTTGTCCCTATGGCCGGCCAACACTCTCCCAATGGACTAATTGCACATTAAGGACCTCTAGTTTAATATTCTATAGCTATTTGACACCTCTAGCTTGTAAAATAAAACTTTCGTACTTTATGCGATTTAGTCCTTTTTTGCAATTAAGCATACAATCACTAAAATTTTCATGCACTCAGATAATCATGCTATAAAACATAAAATAATATTAAAAAAATAATTTCTCCAACCTCGGATTAATGGTTCCGAAACCACTGTTCCGACTAGCCCCAAAATCGGGCTGTTACAACTCTCCCCCTTTAGAGATTTTCGTCCCTAGAAATCTTACCGATAAAGAGGTTTGGGTACTGTTCTCTCATGGCTTCTGCCGGTTCCCACGTAGCCTCTTCCACACCATGTTTTTGCCACAACACTTTCACTAAGGCTATACTTTTATTCCTCAACTGTTTAACCTCTCGAGCCAAAATCTTAATTGGTTCCTCTTCATAGGTCATATCCGGTCGTATCTCAATTTCGGTCGGAGGAATCACATGCAAAGGATCGGAACGATATCGTTGCAACATAGACACATGAAACACATTGTGTATTCTCTCTAATTCTGCCGGCAAAGCTAACCGGTAAGCTATTGGTCCAATCCTTTCAATAACCTCATACGGCCCTATGAATCGCGGACTCAATTTGCCCTTTCGACCAAATCTCAATATTTTCTTCCACGGGGATACTTTCAGGAATACTTTATCGCCCACTTGAAACTCAATTTCTTTTCTTTTCAAATCTGCGTATGACTTTTGTCGATCTGAAGCAGCTTTTAGACTGTCACGAATCACTTTCACTTTCTCTTCGGTTTCTCTAACCAAATCAACCCCGTGAATTTTCTTCTCACTAAGCTCAGTCCAATATAATGAGTCTGACATTTGCGACCACATAATGCTTCGTACAGTGCCATCTGTATACTCGACTGATAACTATTGTTGTAGGCAAATTCGACCAAAGGTAGATATTTTTCCCATAGATATTTTTCCCAACTACCTTCGAACTCTAAAACACAGCATCTGAGCCTATCCTCAAGAACTTGAATCACTCTTTCAGATTGACCATTGGTTTGCAGATGGAACGCAGTACTGAAATTCAATTTTGTACCTAAGGCTTCTTGCAACTTTTTCCAAAACCCCAAAGTAAATCTTGGATCTCTATCCGAGATAATGGACATAAGCACTCCATGTAATCTCACAATTTCGGCAATATACAGCTCAGCCAACTTGTCAAGTGAGTAATCAACACGTACCAGTATAAAGTGAGCCGATTTCGTTAATCTATCAATGATGGCCCACATGGCATCTTTCTTTTTCGGAGTCGTAGGTAACCCCGTTACAAAATCCATCGTGATTCGGTCCCACTTCCACTCGGGAACCATCACTGGCTGAAGTAAACCTGAAGGTACTTGATGCTCGGCTTTCACTTGTTGACAGATCAAACACTTTGTAACAAACTTGGAGACATCTCTTTTCATACCCGGCCACCAATACAACTTCTTCAAATCATTATACATTTTTGTGCTGCCCGGATGTACTGGCAAACAACCATTGTGTCCCTCATGTAAAATTCTCTGAATTAACTCATCATCTATAGGTACACAAACTCTATCACGAAACATCAAACAATCATCTTAGCCAACCCGAAAATCAGAGTTATTTCCCGACTCACACTGAGCTCTCTTAACTTACATTTCACTATCATTCCTTTGAGCTTCACAAACCTGCTGAAGAAATAATGGTCTAGCCCTCAACTCGGCCAATATAGAACCATCATCAGACAATACTAAACTCGTACTCATAGCTCTTAAAGCATAGAGGGATTTTCTGCTCAAGGCATCCGCAACCACATTCGCTTTCCCCGGATGGTAATCGATCACTAGCTCATAATCTTTCAATAATTCGAGCCACCTCTGTTGTCGCAAATTCAAGCCCTTTTGATTCATCAGGTACTTCAAACATTTGTGATTGGTAAAGATTCGGCATTTCTCACCATACAAATAATGACGCCAAATCTTCAAAGCAAAGACTATAGCGGCCAATTCCAAATCGTGTGTCGGATAGTTCTCCTCATGTGGTTTTAATTGTCTCGAGGCATAAGCTACTACTTTGCCCTCTTGCATCAGCACACAACCAAGACCATTCAATGATGCATCACTATAGATCACAAACTCCTTTCGTGACTCAGGTTGTACTAAAACCGGCGCTTCAGTCAATCGTGTCTTCAACTTCTCGAAACTTTGTTGACATCTATCGGTCCATTCAAACTTAACATTCTTTTGCAACAACTTAGTCATTGGGGAAGAAATCATCGAAAACCCCTCGACAAAACATCGATAATACCCAGCTAAGCCCAAAAAGCTTCTAACCTCGGATATATTCTTTGGTGGTCTTCAATCAAAAATTGCCGAAATTTTGCTCGGATCAACCCGAATACCATCACCTGAAACTATGTGTCCCAAGAATCCGACTTCACAAAGCCAAAATTCACTTTTACTGAACTTAGCAAACAATTTCTCCTCTCATAAAGTCTGCAATACCGTTCTTAAGTGTTCAGCATTCTCGGCCTCATCTCGGGAATAAATCAATATATCGTCTATGAACACCACTACAAACTTATCAAAATACAGCAAAAAAATTCGGTTTATCAAATCCATAAACATAGCTAGTGCATTAGTTAGACCGAAAGGCATCACAAGAAATTCGTAGTGTACATACCTCATTCTAAAAGTAGTTTTTGACACATTGGATTCTTTGACTCTCAACTGATAGTAACCGGATCTTAAATCTATCTTGGAGAACACGGTTGCTCCCTTCAGTTGATCGAACAAATCATCAATTCTGGGCAATGGGTACTTGTTCTTTATAGTTACCTTGTTAAGCTGACAGTAATCAATACAAAGCCTCATTGTTCCATCTTTCTTCTTTACAAATATAGGAGCACCCCAGGGAGAAAAACTCGGTCTAACAAATCCCTTATCGATCAATTCTTGTAGCTGAGCCTTTAACTCTTTCAATTCAGTCGGAGCCATTCTGTACAGAGCAATGGAGATCGTGCCGTCCCGAGTACCAGATCGATAGCAAACTCAATTTCTCTAACCGGAGGAAACCCAGGTAATTCTTCCAGGAATACATCTGGAAATTCACAAACTACTGGCACAGTTTCAAGCTTCGAATCAGTCATCTCAGTATTTAACACATATGCAAGGTATGCTTCACACCCTCTTCTCATACACTTTTGAGCAGACATGTACGAAATCACCACAGGCATCTTATTTGAGTTATCTGTTTCAACCCAAAGAGTCTCACCATTTTCACATTTCAACTCAAGAGTTTTTTGTCTACAATTTACCTTAGCATCATATAATGTCAACCAATCCATGCCCAAAATAACTTCAAACTCGTCAAATGGAAACAACATTAAATTAGTCAGAAAACAGCGACCTTGAATCGTCAAAGGACAATTCCTACAAACCTTATCTACTAACACATACTTGCCTAAAGGATTTGACACCTTAATCACAAATTCAGTCAATTCAACAGGTAATTTCTTACTATTTACCAAATTTACACAAATATAAGAATGAGTGGATCCGGGGTCAATTAAAGCAACGACATTAGTATCGTAAAGAGAAAATATACACGTAATCACGTCGGGGGATGATGCATCCTCACCAGCTCATATGGCATAAGCTCTAACAGGTACTCTCGTTTCTGTCCTCACAGCTGAATCCTTTATCATACTTTTACTACTAGCTCCACTTCCGGCATTTCGCGGTGGTCTACCACTGCTAGTAGTGTTACTCGGTCTAACACTCTAAAGTTTCTCTCCCTCAACATTCTCAGGACAGTCTCTGATGAAATGTTCTCGAGAACCGCACTTGTAACAAGCTCGATTGTTTCCCCAACACTCTCCAAAATATTGTCTACCACACTTCTAACATTCGGGTTTATTATACTTCACATTACCCACACTTTCCATCGAGGTGGCTTGAACTCTAGAGTCCCAAATATGTTTTACCACGATCTCGATGCGAATACCCAGCTGAAACGGTCGTCCGAGGATTCATTTCCTTGGACCTCTTTGTTTGGGATTGGAACGACTTACTCATAGGCCTCTTCCTTGCATCTCGGGCCTCAATCATAGCTTTCCTCTTTTCTTTATTCAGTTCTTCAGCCTTGCAAGCTCTATCGACCAATACCACTAATTCTTTCAATTCTAAAATCCCAACTAACAATTTAATATCCTTATTCAGCCCATCTTCGAATCTCTTGCACATAATAGCTTCGGTAGACACACACTCTTGAACATACTTACTGAGTCTAACGAATTCACGTTCATACTCTACCACAGTCATTTTGCCTTGCTTCAGTTAAAGAAGCTCTTTCCGTTTCTGATCGATGAATCGCTGACTTATGTATTTCTTTTGGAACTCCTCTAAGAAGAAATCCCATGTCACTCTCTCTCTCGGAACTATAGATGTCAACATTTTCCACTAGCAGTATGCTGAGTCCCTCAGTAATGATACCGCACATTTCAAGCATTCCTCGTGTAACTGTCCAAATTTGACCCTAATCAGAACAGTGGTTTCGGGACTACGAATCTGAGTCCGAAAAATTTTTAAATATTATTTTCTTTGTTTATTATATGTGAATTATTATGTGTGAAAATTTCGTATGAAAATTTGATTGTTTGTGTGCTTAATTGAATAAAAGAACTTAATCGCGTAAAGCGTAAAAGTTATAAACTATAGTGAAAAGTACCCATTTAATAGTGGCTTTTTAAAATGGAGTCCTAAAAGGGCAATTAGCCCATTTTACATGATAATGGACGGCATGGTTGTTTAAGTAATCATTAATATGTTTTATTATTTATTTATTTTATATTATAAGTTAACTTTTATAATATATTATATGTTAAATATATAAAACATCATAAAAAAAAAAAGATACATGCATTATCTTTCTCCTTTGGCCGAATATGAGATGAGAAAAACACCATAGAAAAGCTTCAAGTTTCGGCAACAAATTACCTTGATTAAGGTATGTTTAGTTTTTGGTTTTTGATATTTTTTACGTTTTTTAAATCGTTACTTCGAATACTTCAAGACCCAAGCTTGAATTTTTTATTTTGATCAATATTTTGAAATGTGCCATTGATGAGTTCATGAGTTTTATGATGTTAGTTGATGGATTATGAAAGATATATGTTAGATTAATATGTTTTGTCTTTGGATTTTTGGTAATTTTGAGAGATTAGGGCTTAGTTGCAAAAATAAATTTTTGAGGGACTAAAATGTGAAAAAAATGACATGGATGGATTTTTATAAAGCCTATGAATATTCGGCCCTTAAGTTGTGAGACCAAATTTTGTGTATTTTGTGTTTTGTGTAATTAGGACTAAATTGTAAAATTGTAAAACATTAGGGGCAAAATGGTAATTTGCCCATTTAGGTGTTTTTGGATTAAATTGAAATGAAATGTGCTTGAATGAGATTAATTTGATCATGTTTAGATCAAGAACAAAAGAAAACGGACTTGGATCGGGAAAAGCGAAAGTTAACGAATAGTCGGTCTTCGTAAATGCATCGATAGTCGAGGTAAGTCTTTAAGCAATTTAATACCGTTAATATCGCTTATAATCTTGAGTACATGTTGAAATTGAATTTATAGATTGGAAATTTAGCCAAAGCCGAATGTGATATAGTGTTTAAGCAATGAAATGTAGTAAACTTAATTGTGTTCATTATGTGAAAGTGATATTGAATTATGTGTGATATATGTGATATTAATAATATGTGAAAATGATATTGAATTATGTGTGATACATGTGATATTAGTATTATGTGAAAGTGATATTGAATTATTTGTGATATATGTGATATTAATAATATGTGAAAATGATATTGAATTATGTGTGATATATGTGATATTGGTAGTATGTGATGTGAATGAGATGGCTCAATAATATGAATATTCGGGCTTCGAGCCTAGCAGGCCTTGTGCCGGTGAAGTTTATCAGGCTTATTGCCTAGCAGGCCTTGTGCCGGTGAAGTTTATCAGGCTTATTGCCTAGCAGGCTAAATGCCGGTGATTTAATTTCAGACCTCGGGTCTAGCAGGCTTAGTGCCGGTGGGAAATTCAGGCTTACGCCTAGTAGATTTTAAACCAGTGATGAATTTTCAAGTTGCAAGACAAACTTTTCTAGCTATGTAATCATCGAAGAAGTAAGTTGATATTACAAGTTATATATGTATGTTCGGCCATACAGGTAAGTGCCTACGAATTATTAAATTGATCTTCGATATTTGGTCTATAAGGTAAGTATATGTGTGTTAAGTTGTCGAACGCGAATGATACTAATTGATTCTATATATTCGGTATTAAGTTTATATTTATGTGGCCATGTTGGATTACTTTGATGCCATGTATACGAATGTATGAAATGTCAAATGGCTATATATATATATATAAGTGAATATATTTTCTTTATGTGAAATTACTAAGTGTAAAGTATATACTTATTTGCATATACATATATATGTGATCCTATTAAATTATGTGTATCGGAAATATGAGTAGTTGGAGATGAGTTATTAATTTATATTTGAACGATATGATGTGATAATAAATTTAAGTTTAAAGGTAAAATAGTGATGATGATTGAGCTAATGAGGTATTAGCATTCGGTATTAGTAGACCAAATAAGTATTAAGTTTTAGATTTTATGATATTATGTGTGTTATTGAAAATGATTGAAAGATCACTTGATTTAAAACAATTGCTTAAGACTTACTAAGCTAGTAAGCTTACTCTGTGTGTTCATTGTTCTGTTGTATAGATTTTGATCAAGCTACGAGCTCAGGGGATCGTCAACGAAGTCATCCACACTATCGACTATTTTGGTACCTTTAAAGTCTAGATTTCGAACTAAAGGCATGTATAGGCCAGACTAGGTTTTGAAACAATGAAATTTTGTTCCTGTATATATATTTAGAGCCATGCGAAAATGGCTAAATTATAGTACTTTGGTCTTTAATGTATTCGGCCCTAATGCTTGATCTTTATAAAGGTAGAATTGGTAAAGTTAGTAAGCATGGTTGATAATTTGGTTGATTTATATGTCTATTATGTCATGCATTTGCTATTTAGTAAATAGCTTATATTAGAAGTATATCTTATAGTATATTATTTGTGATGGATGTTCTTATGACTTGACTTTGAGGTTAAGATAATTGTTGAATGTGTTTGTTTGTGCTTGGTTAATAGTTGGTCATATTACGTGTTTATGAATATTAGGAGTTGTATTAGGAAGTTTGGTATATGCGCATTTAAAGTTGATTTGAGCCATGCATTGATAAATACTTATTAATAGAGTGAACATTTTGAAATGCAAATTAGCTTGTAACAATGTCAAACATTTAATTAGGTATATTAGGCCATGATATGATATTATTGGTTGGAATGATAATTTGACTCTGTCAAACATGTTTTATAAAGTGTATGAGTATTATTCAAATTGATGTGAATCACGAATTATGGAAGATATTTATTTGATCTTGTTACTCGATTTTGTTCTTCAATATGTATGGATCTAAACCTTGTTTGGATGTATTAGTACTTAGTATGGAAAGTTAGACAAAGGTTAAATTCGAATATGCAAGGTTAAAGCATAATTATTCATATCCATGAAAATTTAGTTTTGATATTTAATATTTTGTTTAGGTTTGATAAATAAGGATATGAGCATTTTTGGTCATTGAAAAATGAGTGGCTAAATGAATAGTAATAAGGTTATTCGATGAAAAATACTTCTTTGTAATTGCGGCTAAATGAAATATGATAGGTATATTAATGTTTAAGTATGCTATGATAGTATACTATCCTTGTTGTATTTGATCATGTCTAATGAGCCGTTAATAATTGATATGACTTATACTATGTATGGTAATGCCTTATAACCCTAATCCTGCGACGGATACGGGTTAAGGGTGTTACATTTTATTGGTATCAGAGCTTACAGTTTAGTCGATTCTGGGACTACCGTAGCACGTGTGAGTCTAGCTATACATGCCTTAATTTATACTACAATAGTGTGATGACTTCTGACATCTGAATTGTGATTTTATATAGTAAATGGATCCCGATAGAGCCGTAGCTGATGATGTAGAGAGCGTAGCGCCTGATCTCGCACATGGATTAGTGCTGGTAGACTCTCGATCTATCTCGAGTAGCCATGAGGGGGAGGCTAAGCAAGCCTTCTACCAGATGATGAACGAATGGTTTACTCAGTATATCCGGACTAATCCGGCTGTGCAACAACCTCCACCCCAAAATAATCCATCTCTGATACCTTCAGCACCTTCGATGATAGATCCGATGAGATCTAGCAGGCCCCCGTTGATAAAATCGGGAAAACGGGTAGAAGAATTTAAAGCAAATGATGATGATGACGCAGAACGAGCTGAGCTGTGGCTTGATAATACTATTCGTGTGCATGATGAGTTATCATGCACTCCAGATGAATGCTTAAAGTGTGCTATATCACTATTGAGGGACACCGCATATCACTGGTGGAATACACCAGTATCGGTGGTTTCGAAGGAGAAAGTGACTTGGGAATTCTTTCAGATTGAATTTCGTAAAAAGTACATTAGTCAGAGATTCATCGATCAAAAGCGTAAAGAATTTCTAGAATTGAAACAGGGTCGTATGACCATGACTGAATACGAGCGAAAATTTGTGAGATTGAGCTAATATGCTCGTGAATGTATTTCAACTTAGGCTATTATGTGTAAAAGATTCGAAGACGGGTTGAATGAAAACATTAAGCTACTGGTCGGTATACTTGAGATTAAAGAGTTTGTGATACTTGTTGAACGAGCTTGTAAAGCCGAAGAGCTTGGAAAAAAAAGCTGAATCTGAAGCTAGAGACATTTGCAAAAGATCGTCGAGTAAAACCTTTCATTCTGTATCAAAGAAGTCCAAAGGTGAATCTAGTCGACATAAGGCTACTTCAGGCTTTGCCAGACGAAATAGTGGTTGACCACTTGCGGGCTCCCGAGCTACTTCGATGACCAGTGTTGGTAATGTCCAACAGAAACGAGTTGAGTACAAACATTGTGGAAAATGGCATTCTGGGAGTTGTAGATTTCGTGATCGGTCCTGTTTTAAATGTGGATGATGGATCACTTTATTTGAGAGTGCCCGATGTTAGCTGAGCAAAACACTGTTCAGAATGCGAGACAGAGCAACGTGTCAGCACGAGGCAGACCACCCAGGCATTTGGGTAATGTAGGTGGCAGTCAGAGGGGAACTAAAGATACAGCGATTCGGTCAGAGGCTCGTGCACCTGCTAGAGCATATGCTATATGCACTCGTGAGGATGCTTCTTCACCAGATGTCATTACCGGTACTTTCACTCTTTTTGATACTAGTGTGATTGCGTTGATAGACCCTGGTTCAACTCATTCTTATGTGTGTGAAACATTAGCATCTAGTAAGACTCTTCCTATTGAGTCTACTGAGTTTGTGATTCGAGTATCAAATCCCTTGGGTTGATGTGTTTTGGTTGATAAAGTGTACAAAGGTTGTTCGTTGATGATTCGGGACTCATGTTCCCAGCCGATTTAATGTTGTTGCCTATTTATGAATTTGATATAATTCTGTAAATGGACTGGTTGACTTTGCACGATGCTGTTGTTTATTGCAAAAGAAATTACTCGACGCATGATTTAGAGCTAGCAGCCATTGTGTTCGCGTTAAAGATATGGTGTCATTACCTTTTTGGTGAGAAATGTCATGTTTATTTAGATCACAAGAGTTTGAAGTATTTGATGACTCAGAGAGATTTGAATTTGAGACAACATAGATGGTTAGAGCTGTTGAAAGATTACGAATTGGTGATTGACTATCATCCGGGCAAAGCAAATGTTGTAGCGGATGCCTTAAGTCAAAAATCATTATTTGCTCTTCGTGCGTTGAACGCTCATATGGTTATGTTTGACAATGGATCGTTAATAGCTGAATTAAAAGCAAGACTGTTGTATATTCAACAAGTTAGCGATGCCCAGAAAGTTGACAAAGATTCGTTTGCAAAACGAGTTCAATGTGAAAGTAACGTTGAATCAGAGTTTCAAATTGATGAGAACGACTGTCTGAAATTCAAAGGCCGATTATGTGTTCCGAGGAATGTAAATTTGATTCAAATGATATTGAATGAAGCTCACAGTGATCGATTATCTGTTCATTCGGGTACCACGAAAATGTATAATGATCTCAAACAGTTCTATTGATGGTCTGGTATGAATCGGGACATATCTGAATTTGTCTCAAAGTGTTTAGTTTTCCAACAGGTGAAGGCTGAGCATTAGGTCCCTTTTGGGTTACTTCAGCCGATTATGATACCTGAAAGGAAACGGGACAGAGTAACTATGGATTTTGTATCCAGCTTGCCTATGACACCGAGCAAGAAAGATGCAATTTGGGTTATAGTGGATAGACTAACCAAATTAGCCCGCTTTGTTCCAGTTCGTACGGACTATTCGCTTGATAAGCTTGCTGAGTTGTATGTATCTCAAATTGTGAAATTACATGGTGTGCCAAATTCTATTATTTTGGATAGAGACCCGAGATTCACGTCACGGTTTTGGAGGAAATTGCATGATGCTTTATGTACAAACTACACTTTAGCACAGCTTTTCATCTACAGACAGACGATCAGTCTGAACAAATTATTCAGATATTGAGGATATGTTGAGATGTTGCATCCTCGAGTTTGAAAGTATGTGGGAACGATACTAACTTCT
This sequence comes from Gossypium sturtianum, assembly GCA_025698515.1. Taxonomy (NCBI): domain Eukaryota; kingdom Viridiplantae; phylum Streptophyta; class Magnoliopsida; order Malvales; family Malvaceae; genus Gossypium; species Gossypium sturtianum. The sequence continues at coordinate 45,022,793 of CM046951.1, forward strand.
GATTGAATTTGCTTACAATAATAGCTTTCAATCTAGTATCAAAATGGCACCCTACGAAGCTTTGTATGGTCGTAAATGTCGTACACCTTTGTACTGGACTGAGCTCAGAGAAAACAAGATACACGGGGTTGATTTGATTAAAGAGACTGAACAGAAAGTGGCAGTGATCCGTGATAATTTAAAAGCTGCATCGGATCGGCAAAAGTCATACGCAGATTTGAAACGTAAAGACATTGAGTTTCAGACTGGAGACCGGGTATTTCTAAAAATTTCACCGTGGAAGAAAGTACTTCGATTTGGACGAAAAGACAAATTGAAACCGAGATTCATCAGATCGTATGAAGTCATTGAATGAGTCGGGCCTGTTGCGTATAGATTACGATGGCCCTCTGAGCTTGAAAAGATCCATAATGTGTTTCATGTCTCAATACTCCATAAATATCGATCAGACCCGTCACATGTGATTGCCCCGTCTGAGATTGAAATCTGATCTGATATGACGTATGAAAAGGCTACTTGGGAGCCTGAGGATTCAATGAGATAACAATATCCGACTCTGTTTAACGGTAAGATTTTCGGGGACGAAAATCCCTAAAGGGGGAGAGTTGTAACAGTCCGAATTTGACCCTAATCAGAACAGTGGTTTCGGGACCACGAATCTGAGTCTGAAAAATTTTTAAATATTATTTTCTGTGTTTATTATATGTGAATTATTATGTGTGAAAATTTCGTATGAAAATTTGATTGTTTGTGTGCTTAATTGAATAAAAGGACTTAATCGCGTAAAGCGTAAAAGTTATAAACTATAGTGAAAAGTACCCATTTGATAGTGGCTTTTTAAAATGGAGTCCTAAAAGGGAAATTAGCCCATTTTACATGATAATGGACGGCATGGTTGTTTAAGTAATCATTAATATGTTTTATTATTTATTTATTTTATATTATAAGTTAACTTTTATAATATATTATATGTTAAATATATAAAACATCATAAAAAAAAGATACATGCATTATCTTTCTCCTTTGGCCGAATATGAGATGAGAAAAACACCATAGAAAAGCTTCAAGTTTTGGCAACAAATTACCTTGATTAAGGTATGTTTAGTTTTCAGTTTTTGATAATTTTTACGTTTTTAAATCGTTACTTCGAATACTTCAAGACCCAAGCTTGAATTTTTTATTTTGATCAATATTTTGAAATGTACCATTGATGAGTTCATGAGTTTTATGATGTTAGGTGATGGATTATGAAAGATATATGTTAGATTAATATGTTTTGTCTTTGGATTTTTGGTAATTTTGAGAGATTAGGGCTTAGTTGCAAAAATAAATTTTTGAGGACTAAAATGTGAAAAAATGAAATGGATGGATTTGTATAAAGCCTATGAATATTCGGCCCTTAAGTTGTGAGACCAAATTTTGTGTATTTTGTGTTTTGTGTAATTAGGACTAAATTGTAAAATTGTGAAACATTAGGGGCAAAATGGTAATTTTCCCATTTAGGTGTTTTTGGATTAAATTGAAATGAAATGTGCTTGAATGAGATTAATTTGATCATGTTTAGATCAAGAACAAAAGAAAATGGACTTGGATCGGGGAAAAGCGAAAGTTAACGAATAGTCGATCTTCGTCGTCCGTCGATAGTCGAGGTAAGTCTTTAAGCAATTTAATACCGTTAATATCAGTTATAATCTTGAGTACATGTTGAAATTGAATTTATAGATTGGAAATTTAGCCAAAGCCGAATGTGATATAGTGTTTAAGCAATGAAATGTAGTAAACTTAATTGTGTTCATTATGTGAAAGTGATATTGAATTATGTGTGATATATGTGATATTAATAATATGTGAAAATGATATTGAATTATGTGTGATACATGTGATATTAGTGTTATGTGAAAGTGATATTGAATTATTTGTGATATATGTGATATTAATAATATGTGAAAATGATATTGAATTATGTGTGATATATGTGATATTGGTAGTATGTGATGTGAATGAGATGGCTTAATAATATGAATATTCGGGCTTCGAGCCTAGCAAGCCTTGTGCCCGTGAAGTTTATCAGGCTTATTGCCTAGCAGGCCTTGTGCTGGTGAAGTTTATCAGGCTTATTGCCTAGCAGGCTAAATGCCGGTGATTTAATTTCAGACCTCGGGTCTAGCAGGCTTAGTGCTGGTGGGAAATTCAGGCTTACGCCTAGTAGATTTTAAACCAGTGATGAATTTTCAAGTTGCAAGACAAACTTTTCTAGCTATGTAATCATCGAAGAAGTAAGTTGATATTACAAGTTATATATGTATGTTCGGCCATACAGGTAAGTGCCTACGAATTATTAAATTGATCTTCGATATTTGGTCTATAAGGTAAGTATATGTGTGTTAAGTTGTCGAACGCGAATGATACTAATTGATTCTATATATTCGGTATTAAGTTTATATTTATGTGGCCATGTTGGATTACTTTGATGCCATGTATACGAATGTATGAAATGTCAAATGGCTATATATATATATATAAGTGAATATATTTTCTTTATGTGAAATTACTAAGTGTAAAGTATATACTTATTTGCATATACATATATATGTGATCCTATTAAATTATGTGTATCGGAAATATGAGTAGTTGGAGATGAGTTATTAATTTATATTTGAACGATATGATGTGATAATAAATTTAAGTTTAAAGGTAAAATAGTGATGATGATTGAGCTAATGAGGTATTAGCATTCGGTATTAGTAGACCAAATAAGTATTAAGTTTTAGATTTTATGATATTATGTGTGTTATTGAAAATGATTGAAAGATCACTTGATTTAAAACAATTGCTTAAGACTTACTAAGCTAGTAAGCTTACTCTGTGTGTTCATTGTTACGTTGTATAGATTTTGATCAAGCTCACGAGCTCGGGGATCGTCAACGAAGTCATCCACACTATCGACTATTTTGGTACCTTTAAAGTCTAGATTTGAACTAAAGGCATGTATAGGCCGGACTAGGTTTTGAAACAATGAAATTTTGTTCCTGTATATATATTTAGAGCCATGCGAAAATGGCTAATTTATAGTACTTTGGTCTTTAATGTATTCGGCCCTAATGCTTGATCTTTATAAAGGTAGAATCGGTAAAGTTAGTAAGCATGGTTGATAATTTGGTTGATTTATATGTCTATTATGTCATGCATTTGCTATTTAGTAAATAGCTTATATTAGAAGTATATCTTATAGTATATTATTTGTGATGGATGTTCTTATGACTTGACTTTGAGGTTAAGATAATTGTTGAATGTGTTTGTTTGTGCTTGGTTAATAGTTGGTCATATTACGTGTTTATGAATATTAGGAGTTGTATTAGGAAGTTTGGTATATGCGCATTTAAAGTTGATTTGAGCCATGCATTGATAAATACTTATTAATAGAGTGCACATTTTGAAATGCAAATTAGCTTGTAACAATGTCAAACATTTAATTAGGTATATTAGGCCATGATATTATATTATTGGTTGGAATGATAATTTGACTCTGTCAAACATGTTTTATAAAGTGTATGAGTATTATTCAAATTGATGTGAATCACGAATTATGGAAGATATTTATTTGATCTTGTTACTCGATTTTGTTCTTGAATATGTATGGATCTATACCTTTTTTGGATGTATTAGTACTTAGTATGGAAAGTTAGACAAAGGTTAAATTCGAATATGCAAGGTTAAAGCATAATTATTCATATCCATGAAAATTTAGTTTTGATATTTAATATTTTGTTTAGGTTTGATAAATAAGGGTATGAGCATTTTTGGTCATTGAAAAATGAGTGGCTAAATGAATAGTAATAAGGTTATTCGATGAAAAATACTTCTTTGTAATTGCGGCTAAATGAAATATGATAGGTATATTAATGTTTAAGTATGCTATGATAGTATATTATCCTTGTTGTATTTGATCATGTCTAATGAGCCGTTAATAATTGATATGACTTATACTATGTATGGTAATGCCTTATAACCCTAATCCTGCGACGGATACGGGTTAAGGGTGTTACACCTCGGGCGTGCAAGAAAATTCATCAAACACCCGCATAGAATTCTCGAGCCAAAATTATGCTTTCTCGGGGTCATCATCTATGTTGGTTCTAAATTCTTCGGCCCCTTGTTTTTGAATCTTATCGATCGGGGGTTTAGTCATTCTTACCAAATCTATACCTTGAGGAACTACGGGAACCGGCTGAGGTATAGGAGAAGGTGGAGGAGGTTGAGCATTAGGATTTGCTCGAACAAATTCAGTATACCAATTACTCATCATGTGAAGAAAGGCTTCCCGAGCCTCTTCTCCTTGACCCAAAGTCTCGGGTCTAGTTTCTACTGGCGCGGTCCTTTTCGCGGGAGCCGGCACATTACTTGCAGCATCACCAGTCGCAGCTCGGTCAGGATCCATTACTATATGAAAACATAGTTGGAAATTGTCAGGAGTCACCACACTATCACAATATATTTATGGCATGTATAGCTAGACTCTCACACACGCTACGGTAGTCCGAGAACTGACTAAACCATAGCTCTGATAGAACTAAATGTAACACCCCTTACCTGTATTTGACACCGGAACAGGATACGAGGCATTACCAGACTTACAAGCAAGCAATCATACAAGTCGATACCTAATTTTTCCACTCAAATTTAAAACTTTCCTTAAAAATCCATATCACCCTTTAAACGAGCCTACGAGGCCCAAAACATACATAAGGAGTAGTTCAAAACTAATCTGGATTCTTACGAGCACAAAGAAAATCTTTACTCAAAACAAGGCCACACGCCTGTGTGGAAAGGAACACGCCCGTGTGGGCAGGCCGTGTTATCACACACGCCCATGTTCCTAGCCCGTGTGGATTTATTTCTCAATTTCGGACCTACAGGGGTTTGCACACGGCTTGACACACACCCGTGCCTATAGCTCGTGTCCCTCACACGGCCAAGGCACACACCCGTGTCCTCAGGCCGTGTGGTGAATTAAATTCCTAAAATTAGGTGCAGACTTCACACGGCCTGGGCACATGCCCATGTCTTGTGGCCGTGTCTTCCACACGGTTGAGACACACGGCCGTGTCTCAGCCCATGTGGATAAAATAAGGCTATCTACCAAGCCTTTTTGCCACTCAAACTTGCACCAATTTTCACAATATCAAGACCATACTAAACATCCATAAACACATGCAAAATATCATTATTCAACCAAAAATAACCATAAGCCATAACATAACGGCATTGACACATAAATGCATATATGAATAGGTTTACATTCAAATAAATATTATGTGCCACATCTCATGGACTTATACAAAATGAATCAAATATCATCACAAGCCAATACATTTGGCTAAACCAATATGACATATAACCCAAAAGACCAAAACCCTATACATGCCATACTCAAAAAGAATGCTCTAACTATACCAAATGTGTAGATAGTGTGGGTGATCCTCCAACGGTTTCTGTTCCCCGAGCTGGCTTGTCGATACTATAAAACAAAGGGGAATGAAAAGGGAGTAAGCTTTAAGCTTAGTAAATAAACATCATACCACATACTTATCAATCAAGAACATTACATTCTAATCAAGAATAATTCAGATCATTGCAATTGTACTTACTCATTTTCCAAATCTTACCACATTCCAAATACACAACATACACATTGCTCAGATTTACATGCACTTATACCCTGCATTCATCATCACACAGTCCCACGTAATCTCATTTAATCCAAAATTTCTCGATAAACACATTCGGGATAATACAAAATATAGGGTGGTTTCTCACATAGTCCACCACTAATAAATAACAAGGTGGCATCGCACATAGCCCACCAATAATAGTAAATACGGTGGTATCGCACATAGCCCACCAATAATAGTAAATACGGTGGTATCGCACACAGCCCACCAATAACAATAATTATGGTGGTATCGCACATAGCCCACCAATAGTAATAATTACGGTGGTATCGCACATAGCCCACCAATAACGATAATTACTGTTTTCTTTCATAATTTCCTCACTTTCTATCAATTAATAATTATCAACAATATTCATCCACATTTCTCATAATACATTTAAATGTAAAATCATAAGTAAAAAGAACGTATCATTTACATATAAACTTACCTCGATACAAAATATGCCAATTTACAATTTAGTCTGAAACATTGCCTTTTCCTCGGTCAAGATGGATTCCACGTTCTTCCTGATCTATAATGACATATTTAATTTATTAATTAACCACATTAATCAAATCACTCCACAAATTCTTATTTTGGAAAAATTACCGTTTTGCCCCTAAACTTTTAAAAAATTACAATTTTGCCCCTAGGCTCGTAAAATGAAATGTGTTCATTTTTCATACACCCAAGCCTAGCCGATTCATATTCCCTCTCATAGCAACTCAAGATTTCAATTATTACAAACATTTACTACCTATTTTGCAACCTTTACAAAAAGGTCCTTTTAGGTGTTTTCATGGAAACACCTTTCACAAAAGTTGTATATTCAACACCCAAGATTCATTTTCTTCCATGAAATTTCAGAAATCAACATGAATACACACATGGAAAATCCCTAGACTCTCAACCATTTTGCAAAATTGTAACACCCCTTACCCGTATTCAACGTCGAAACCGGGTATGAGGCATTACCAGACTTATCTCACTTGAACATACAACTTTGGGCTATAAAATTTCATCCCAACTTAAAAATTCTCATTCATACTCATAACATTCTTATCTTAGGCCTACGAGGACTTAAACAAACTTGCGGAAGGTTTCGGGATTAAACCGGAAACTTTTACGCTCCTAGAAGATTTTTGCTTAAACAGGGGCCACACGCCCGTGTTGTCTAAGGGACAAACCCGTGTGCCCCTGGGACATGCCCGTGTTCTTCACCCATGGTCGACACTGACTTATTTCACACGGCCAGACACACGCCCGTGTCCCTGGCCCGTGTCCCTCACACGGTCTCGACACGCCCGTGCCCTAGCCTGTGTGCCAAAACCTTGGCATTCTGTTTATGACGTCATCACATCACTAAGGTCACACGGCCAAGGCACACGCCCGTGTCCTTAGACCGTGTGTCGAATTAAATTCCAAATTTTTAGGTGCAGATGTAACACCCCAAACTCGGCCCATTCACTACGACCGAATTTGAAATGCCACTGCGGAACACGTTCGAAAATATTCTTACTTAAGAGTAAAAATCGTTAAAAATTTGTTTCCTTTAATAAAACCTTTTCGTGACTTAAAATATTCTAGGTAAAAATTAAATTATTATGAAAACACTGGATTCAAAACTTTATTATACACACTTAAGAAAATAAAATCATTTGCAATTAATATTTAAATTGTCAATCCATAATAGAACATAATAATAAAAATACTTAATAAAAATACTTAAACACGCTTTAAATACTTTTAGGGGCCTTATTACAATAATTGAATAATCAAAGTACTGAAAATATAAATGCTTAATTAATTAAAAATATCTTTCTGCATGAAAATCTGCTTCTGCATGGCCACCCTTGTATCCACTCCAACTCGGTCCAAGCTTTACGCATCCCCTGAAAGGTTTAGTAAAATATTGGGTGAGTCAAACCGACTCAGTGCATAGTCATTTCACATGTCTCCACATATGGGCTTGGCCCACATCCACACAGTCCATACACATAATTATGCAATTATGAAGCCCATCCCAACCTAGGGTCCATCCATTACTCCTACCTTAGCAGACTCCCTGCCCAAGGCCGTGGCTAATCCACCGATCACATAATGATCCACATATCTTACCTTGGCAGACTTGCTGCTCAAGGCCGTGGCTGAGCCACCGATCCCATAGGGATCCCACATATCAATCAGTCCACGGTGATGCACATAGCTATCAACCGCCGAGATGGGCACTTAGCCAACACCTCCCTTGATGAAGCACACAGCTAGCATCAAGCGCTAATGTAGCACGAGGCTAGCATTAGACCACGTACGTAAATATGTACACCCTTTCTTCAATTTTCACATCCCAAGTCCCATGCATATATGTGTATCATGTCAGATTAACAATTAGAGTAAATATTCATCACATGCTCACCACAATTATCACACATATATCATAGGCAAAAGAGAGCACTGACCTGATTAATCGATTACCCACTACGGGTATCCACCATCTTAGCCATTATTTCGGCTTTCATTCACAACATATCACATATACATACTAACATAGTTAAATCAATCAAAAGACAGTGCGGTAACTACGCACCTGATTAGCACAATTGACTAAATCCCAAAACCCACGTCTAACGATTTGCACCTTTGCGATTGTAGAACTCCTTCCTTACGGATCTAAATCCCGAAACTTGCCCTTATGCCTGTTGATTAGCTCCTATGAACCATAGCACACAATCGGTCACATTCGATAACCAAAATATGGCCTTAGGCCAAAACTACACTTGCTTACCTTGATGCTTTCGAATCCCGAAGAACTCCTTACTGCTCCTTAATATCGGCTACACAAAAGACACATAAAATAGCTTAATGTTCATTCGGCCATCCTTAGATCAAGGCCTGCACCTTGACTTCGGCAAGCTAAAAGAATAGGAACCTAAATCGATTGCTAGAATAGAGAATACTTACCCTTACACGCTTACCACGAAACCAAAAGCAAGAGATCGATGGTACTACCCTTGTAGATTCGGCCTCAAAGATTGTGAAATAGAAAAGAGAATAAGAGGTTGAAAGATTCGGCAATAGTGACTAATATTAGAGAGGTTTCGGCTTCAAAGACTCGCAACAACGAAGAGAAAATAAAGTACCTTGAGATTCGGCTACAAGAGAATAAGTAAGGAATTTGGGTTGGAAGAAAAATAAAGAAGAGGAGGAGAGGGTAGAACAATTTCGGCAAGAAGAATTTAGAATGGGAAAAAGAAATATCAAAAGGTGAGCACCCCTATTTATACTACACACTTTCTCCTATTTTATCTCTTTAACACATATTCAAAGTGAATAAAAATAAATCCATACTTAATCTCTTCTTTATCACCTTAATAAAATAAAATAAAATCCATCTCATTATCTCCTATTCACCTATTCAAAATTCTAAAATAAATCAATTATCCTCCACTTAATCTCCTATTCTATCTACTAATCTACCTATTTGAATAAAAAAACAACAATTATCCTACCTTCATCGCAATAGAATTTTAAAAGGATTAAACAAGCATTATCCTTATCAAATTGAAGATCCCAAGTGCCGTCCACTGCTCCTTCTCCCTAACGCCAGAATGCAAAATAAAACCTCAAAATTTTGCTTCCCTTGCGTCTTGAACCCATGACCTGCACCAAGCCCCTTTAAGCTTTAACGCCCCCAAGCCACTCTAGAGCGTTTTTTTGTGATATAAAATCGCCCCAATTTTTTAAAGCCTCATTCCCTAGCTCCCCCTTGTCTTAACGCCAAAAGCTAAAAATAAAAACACGCTCGCTGCCGCCGTGATTCGAACCAAGGCCCTTGTTGCCGCAAGCCGCATATAGCGCTCCAAGCCACTCTGCCGTGGCGGTTTTTATGATATAAACCCGCCAGAAATTCTTTTAAGACCTCCCAAGCAAAGCTCCTACTTGACGCATAAAAATAAAATCCCATTCGCTTCCTCTGCAACTCGAACTTGGCCCTCATTACCGCAAGCCTCCAAGGCCCCTAAAGTAGCGTCCCAAGCCACTTTACTAAGCCCAAGTTCATGTCCAAAAACGCCTATATTTTTCCCTTAAGGCCTCCCTGGCCTTGCTCCCCCTTACTAACTAAAAATCCAAAATTTTTCCAATGAACTTTCCTACATCCTAGGGTTCTCAAAACCCTTAAAACATATCCAAGCATACCCCAAAGCCTACTAACACCTGAATTATGCATCCAACGCATAACCCCTAATCTAAGGATTTTAAAATTCTACCCTCCTAAAAAATAATTTCGTCCTCGAAATTACTTACTAACGAATAATCGTACATCTTAACTTACCGCACTACGCTTACGCTGCACACTCTGATCTTAATAAAACCATCATACTTCCTAGGCACAATTTCTAAGTTCACATCCAAGGTTCCATACACTTCATTAGCAACATAAGAACAAACTGACCCTATAACGAGCAAAGCAATGAAGGATGATCCAGAAATAAGAAACTTACCCGTTGTCACCTCTGGCACATCTTCCTCCTCACGACGGCCGACCGCATAAACCAGCCTTGGCTGCCTTGCATCTGAACCTTCAGCACCTCCGCTTGGTGCTCCACGACCTCGGCCGGAACCATTTCCTCTATGGTTCGGACCACGATCCCTTGTCGCTTGCTGACCATCCCTACCCGGCTGCACATAACCTTGGCCTATTGTCCGAGCCCTATTCGGATCTTGAGGACAGTCTTTAATCAAGTGAGACTTAGACTTACACCTAAAACATTCTCGATTCCGGTTCCAACACTCGCCGACATGATACCTTCCACACTGAGCACACGGACGGTCCGGATTTACAGTAGCTGGCTTAGTAACACGAATAGAATTCTCAACCCTCGGTCTTTTCTGAAAGCTCTCAGATGATTCTGACGGTCCAACACTCCTCTTATCTCGATTCCTATCCTTATCTGCATTACGTCTTACGAGTCCTTAATCCCTTCGGCTACCTTAGCCTTCTCTACTAACACAAACAAACTCTCCGCTCCACGATGTGGAGCTATCAGCAATCTTAGGTCGTCCCTTAATCCGTCCTCAAACCGAACACATCGTTCATGCTCCGTCGCAACTACTCCTCGAGCATATCGGCTTAACCTTAGGAATTCAGCCTCGTATTCCGCCACGGACTTGTTCCCTTGAACCAGCCCCAGAAATGCCTTCCTCTGCGCATCAATGTAATGAGTTCCAACATACTTCTTCTGGTATGCCGCCTTAACATACTCCCAGGTGAGATTCTCAGCCGTAACACTATCCCAAACTGTAAGCCACCACTGATACGCCTCGTAGCGAAGCAGCGCCACCATTCCTTTCACTTTCTCCTCAGGAGTTAAATCGAGCTCATCCATAATTTGCTCGGTCGCTTCCAACCAATACTCAGCTGTACTGGGTGCCACACCAGATACACCACGAAATACCTCAGCTCCATTGGCTCGGAGTCGCTCGGGTACAGACTTCCTAGCTCTCATATTCCCACCTGCTCCAGCCACCATCTCAAGAACCCGCAGCACCGCCTGCGATACAGCATCATCCCCCGTCTGATCTTGCTGCTCATTACCAAATGCTGGTGGTGGAGGTGGTACCTCATTCTCAGACCCTTGACCCGATCTAACGGGTTCCGATATGGCCATTCTGCCTCGACCACGTCCACGATGACCACGTCCTCTAGAACTCATTTCTAGCGCCTCGATTTAGTCTGATTAAGAAGTTTTATGCATCAGAATTTTGTTCCACTTGTTAACCGCGAACAATTTTATGAAATAAAGTATTTAGAAGTAGTTTTTTCGATCAAACAAGGGTTCGATTCGAGTTCACCACTCTAATTGAGAGAGTCACACTCACATTCATAAACGAGAGACACATTCATTCATCAACAAGAACACATTCATTCAGTGGTATCTACCACACACATTCACTATCCGGACATTTCTGTCCATTCCTATCCCAGGGGTATTTTCGTCATTTGTCCTACAGGGGTATTTTGGTAATAAATCGGGGTCACTTCGAAAATTTTTTTTTACAAATCAAAGGTATTTCAGAATTTACAAAACCTCGGGGGTTATCTTGAAAATTTGTTTTCCAAATCGGAGGTGTTGCAAAAATTTTGAGAGATCGGGGTTATTTGGTAATTTTGGAAGTTAGGGGCATTTTCGTAAATTCTCCAAGTCAAGATATCTTGATATTTGTAAAACATAAGTTTTTGGTATTTTTGTAAAGTAGAAATATTTTAGCAAAAGTCGAGGGTATTTTAGTAATTTACAATACAGGGGCATTTTTGTAATTTTGTAAATCGAAGATATTTTGGAAAAATTTTCACAATAGTCCTTTACTACACTTAAAAGGGTAATTTAGGGATTTTAAAACTAGGAATTTTATAAAACTGCATGGCTAGTCCCTTTCGGGTTTTAATTAGCGGGTTTAGCCCGTGAATAAGTCCTCTTGGTTAAGGTGAACCGTAGCTACGCACCAGGTAGGATTCGAGTAAAGAGGAGGTGAGTCGCTAGGACTGCTTAAATACCAAGCTCTTACTGAATACCAATCCTAGACATGCGTACAATGGTTGCCACACCTTAACTCGGCGACTTACTTCACAGGTTTGTTTCATAATCCTTAAGTCTTATGCATGTGTTTGAGTAGACTAGTCCTAGGGTTCAATGACCCTAATATTCTAATCTACGAGCCCAAATAAGCCCATGTGATTCACATAAACAAGTCACTTCAACAATTAGAAGTACTTACGGTGGACTTGAGTAGGAGATACAGTGCCATGCGAATAGCCTGAAATAGTTCATAAATTCTTATATTTTTGGAAAGCCTATTTTGAAAAACGTTTTTGGGCCCAAATCCCTCAAAGCCGAGTTTTGAACCGGGCTCTGATACCAATTTGTAACACCCCAAACCCGGCCCATTCACTACGACCGAATTTGAAATGCCATCATGAACACGTTCGAAAATATTCTTACTTAAGAGTAAAAATCGTTAAAAATTTGTTTCCTTTAATAAAACCTTTTCGTGACTTAAAATATTCTAGGTAAAAATTAAATTATTATGAAAACACTGGATTCAAAACTTTATTATACACACTTAAGAAAATAAAATCATTTGCAATTAATATTTAAATTGTCAATCCATAATAGAACATAATAATAAAAATACTTAATAAAAATACTTAAACACGCTTTAAATACTTTTAGGGGCCTTATTACAATAATTGAATAATCAAAGTCTTGAAAATATAAATGCTTAATTAATTAAAAATATCTTTCTGCATGAAAATCGTCGCATGGCCACCCTTGTATCCACTCCAACTCGGTCCAAGCTTTACGCATCCCCGAAAGGTTTAGTAAAATATTGGGTGAGTCAAACCGACTCGAGTGCATAGTCATTTCACATGTCTCCACATATGGGCTTGGCCCACATCCACACTGATCCATACACATAATTATGCAATTATGAAGCCCATCCCAACCTAGGGTCCATCCATTACTCCTACCTTAGCGGACTCCCGCCCAAGGCCGTGGCTAATCCACCGATCACATAATGATCCACATATCTTACCTTGGCGGACTTTTTGCTCAAGGCCGTGGTGAGCCACCGATCCCATAGGGATCCCATATATCAATCAGTCCACGGTGATGCACATAGCTATCAACCGCCGAGATGGGTACTTAGCCAACACCTCCCTTGATGAAGCACACAGCTAACATCAAGCGCTAATGTAGCACGAGGCTAGCATTAGACCCGCGTACATAAATATGTACACCCTTTCTTCAATTTTCACATCCCAAGTCCCATGCATATATGTGTATCATGTCGATTAACAATTAGAGTAAATATTCATCACATGCTCACCACAATTATCACACATATATCATAGGCAAAAGAGAGCACGACTGATTAATCGATTACCCACTACGGGTATCCACCATCTTAGCCATTATTTTGGCTTTCATTCACAACATATCACATATACATACTAACATAGTTAAATCAATCAAAAGACGGTCGCGGTAACTACTTTGATTAGCACAATTGACTAAATCCCAAAACCCACGTCTAACGATTTGCACCTTTGCGATTGTAGAACTCCTTCCTTACGGATCTAAATCCCGAAACTTGCCCTTATGCCTGTCGATTAGCTTCTATGAACCATAGCACACAATCGGTCACATTCGATAACCAAAATATGGCCTTAGGCCGAAACTACACTTGCTTACCTTGATGCTTTCGAATCCCGAAGAACTCCTTACTGCTCCTTAATATCGGCTACACAAAAGACACATAAAATAGCTTAATGGTCATTCGGCCATCCTTAGATCAAGGCCTACACACTTGATTTCGGCAAGCTAAAAGAATAGGAACCTAAATCGATTGCTATAATAGAGAATACTTACCCTTACACGCTTACCACGAAACCAAAAGCAAGAGATCGATGGTACTACCCTTGTAGATTCGGCTTCAAATATTGTGAAATAGAAAAGAGAATAAGAGGTTGAAAGATTCGGCAATAGTGACTAATATTAGAGAGGTTTCGGCTTCAAAGACTCGCAACAACGAAGAGAAAATAAAGTACCTTGAGATTCGGCTACAAGAGAATAAGTAAGGAATTTGGGTTGGAAGAAAAATAAAGAAGAGGAGGAGAGGGTAGAACAATTTCGGCAAGAAGAATTTAGAATGGGAAAAGAAATATCAAAAGGTGAGCACCCCTATTTATACTACACACTTTCTCCTATTTTATCTCTTTAACGCATATTCAAAGTGAATAAAAATAAATCCATACTTAATCTCTTCTTTATCACCTTAATAAAATAAAATAAAATCCATCTCATTATCTCCTATTCACCTATTCAAAATTCTAAAATAAATCAATTATCCTCCACTTAATCTCCTATTCTATCTACTAATCTACCTATTTGAAAAAAAAAACAACAATTATCCTACCTTACTGCAGCTGAATTTTAAAAGGATTAAACAAGCATTATCCTTATCAAATTGAAGATCCCAAGTGTCGTCCACTGCTCCTTCTCCCTAACGCCAGAATGCAAAATAAAACCTCAAAATTTTGCTTCCCTTGCGTCTTGAACCCATGACCTGCACCAAGCCCTTTTAAGCTTTAACGTCCCCAAGCCACTCTGCCGAAGCATTTTTTTTTTGTGATATAAACTCGCCCCAATTTCTTTTAAAGCCTCCTTCCCTAGCTCCCACTTGTCTTAACGCCAAAAGCTAAAAATAAAAACACGCTCGCTGCCGCCGTGATTCGAACCAAGGCCCTTGTTGCCGCAAGCCGCATATAGCGCTCCAAGCCACTCTGCCGTGGCGGTTTTTATGACATAAACCCGCCAGAAATTCTTTTAAGACCTCCCAAGCTAAGCTCCTACTTGACGCATAAAAATAAAATCCCATTCGCTTCCTCTGCAACTCGAACTTGGCCCTCATTGCCGCAAGCCTCCAAGGCCCCTAAAGTAGCGTCCCAAGCCACTTTACTAAGCCCAAGTTCATGTCCAAAAACGCCTATATTTTTCCCTTAAGGCCTCCCTGGCCTTGCTCCCCCTTACTAACTAAAAATCCAAAATTTTTCCAATGAACTTTCCTACATCCTAGGGTTCTCAAAACCCTTAAAACATATCCAAGCATACCCCAAAGCCTACTAACACCTGAATTATGCATCCAACGCATAACCCCTAATCTAGGATGTTACAGCAGACTTCACACGGCCTGGGCACACGCCCATGTCCATGGCCGTGCCTCCCACACGACTGAGACACACGGTCGTGTCTCTTCCCGTGTGTTTACTACTGAGCATACTGACTTGTAAACCTAGCATGCATGGGGACACACGGCCAATTAACACGCCCATGGGGCTGACCGTGTGTCACACACGACCTAGACACATGCCCGTGTGTCTTGTAACATCCCCAAACCCGGCCCATTCACTACGACCGAATCTGGTTATGTCACTGGGAAAGACGGTTGGAAATCTTTGTTTTTAGAACTAAACTTGAAAATTTGTTATCGCTGAAAATCGTGTCCATTTAAAATTTAATAAAAATATAAGTTTGTTGAAAAAACTTCCGGATTAAAATGTTATTGTAAGTTGCTATAATATGAATCTTTTTGCGGAATTATTACTAAGTGTAGTGTAAACTTCAACTTTAATAAATAGAGTACTTTAAACCAAAGAGGCCCTTGTTACATCAATAAAATCCCAAAATAATGATAATATAAAATATTTAAATAAAGTGAAACATCTTCTGTATGAAAATCTCCTTCTGCATGGGCCACCTTGTATCCACTCCAACCCGTCCACTAATCACGACTCACCTGCGATGATTAAAAAGTTGGGTGAGTCATACTGGACTCGAGTGTGTAAGATAACCACCTGAAATCCACCCACATGCTTAGCCACATAGTATCCCAATTATCAAAGGCAACAAGTATATATATATATTCATTTAAACATTACCACAATCTGGGCTTGGCCCACATTCAAATCATACCCAAATCTTTGGGCTAGGCCCATTTCTCAATAAACCACATATCGACTCGGCTTGGCCCATTTCCACGTATGTTCCCAAAACATACCTATCCACATGTCATATTGGGCTTGGCCCATTTCCATATTATTACAAAAAGATGCAACATGATTCCCAACCCAACCTAGGGTCCATCCGCTACACACCCCTTATCCGACCTACACACACCGGGGGGACCATCAAGTCACCCTCTCCTTTTCCCTCCAAAAGGCAACCAATGCCATCCACGACGTTGCGTATAGCTAACATCAAACCACGATGGAGCACACGGCAATCCATCAAGCCACGATATGGCATAAAGCTCATATCAATCAAGGTAACCACGCGAACTAAATCGCAAAGATCCACAACGCGACCTCAGTCAGCGCCAATCCACGATGTAGCACAAAGCTGACATCAACCACGTACTCGAAGTACACCCGTACCTTCTTTCAAACCCACCCATGCACATGTAACATAAAATGATGATAAGATGGTGCATGTACATATTAAACACAATCATAGGCATACTCACATAATAAAATCAGTGATCACATATTTACAAACTTTGCTACTAACCTGATCATCGCTATACCCTTTAGGGG
The DNA here is from genome assembly GCA_025698515.1 of Gossypium sturtianum. Taxonomy (NCBI): domain Eukaryota; kingdom Viridiplantae; phylum Streptophyta; class Magnoliopsida; order Malvales; family Malvaceae; genus Gossypium; species Gossypium sturtianum. Next base: position 45,039,659 of record CM046951.1, read on the forward strand.
TATATATATATCACACTCATTACTGCACTTGTTAGTAAAACATATAACACATAAAACCCGGAAACAGTGGGTTAGTTACACACCTTACTACTAGGAGTTCTAGACACTCGATCCTCGATGCTATCGTCTAGCGAGACTACGACTATCTGCCTATTGTTTTCTACTGCTGGCCCACACCCTGGTGGCCAATCTCGTACAGCAGAAACCGCTCTTTTCTTAAACTTCGGAATAGGGACCTTCCCGTGCCCACTCTGACTGGTTGTGGCCTCCATGCAAAAGCTTAATCAGGTAAACAGGTTAACCCTCAAAACACCACTTAAGCACTTAACCTTAATAAATAATCTTACCTCCACTTGATCAAACTGACTGCTACAACGGAGGTTTGGCCGACCACTAAAACCCCAAGTATCTCAGTCACGGAACTCGAAAGGATCTAAGTTAACACTCGGCCCAAGTGCTAGAAGGAAATTCGGCAAAGGGGTGATGGATGCAGATTCGGCTATTAACTAAATCAAGGGGTAGGGAACAATGGTTTCAGCCAAAGAAAGGAGAAAGAAAGGTGTGGGGTGTGCTTTTGGTTTTGAAGTGAAAAGGGAAGGGAAATAGGGAGAGTGGAGGGTTCGGCCACTTGGAAGAAAATGTGAGAGAAGGAGAAAGGAGAGAAGGCAGATGATGAATGAATAATGAGCACTCCCCCCCTATTTATACTAAAAGGCCAAGCTCCAACCCCCCAAAAATAGTCCCCAAAAATCCTCCTAAAATATCTCCCTTCCACCCATTCAAAAAGTTTGAATGAGTCAAACTTTTACCTAGCCAAATTCAAAAAAAATGACCAAGTCTTCTCCACCTTTTAAGCCTTTCAAACCGTCCATCCATCCCACCAAGATGACGCAAAAAAGAATGCCCATCTGCTTCTCTTGCGAATCGAACCTGAGCCTCTTCCCCCTGCAAATGGCGTCACACACATAAGGCCTTAGTGGCGCCTATCCTGCCACTCCACCAGCTCCTTTCTTGTGACATAAACTCCCAAATAATTCTCTTAAGACACCCCTCGCCATGCTCCCCTTTTTAGCCCCTAAAACTAAAAATTTTCTAAGGCAACCTACCACCACCTAGGGTTCTCAGGGCTCCTAAAACTTACCCAACCACACACTAGAGTGTGCCAACACCTGAGCTAAGCACCAAATGCCTAACCCCTAAAACCAGGGTGTTACAATACTACCCTCCTTAAAATAATTTCGTCCTCGAAATTACTTTACTAACAAACGTCCATACAACCTATCTCACCACCTTACGCTTATGCTGCGCAGACGATCTTACTAAGGCTATCGTACCTACACAATCTCCAAATTCGCGCTCCAAATTCAAACGCTCTCTTAGCAATACAGGAAAGGCTAACTCATAAGCAAACAAAGTAATTAACGCAAGTACCAAAACAAAGGAGCTTACCTAATATCACATCCTTGGTCGACTCGACTAGAACCATTCCTTCCATGACTTGAACCACGACCCTCGTCGCTTGAGGGCAATTCTTAACGGATGTGCCTTAGATCCACACCGAAAACATTCTTTACTATTCCCCCAGCACTCTCCTGTGTGAGGTCTTCCACATCGAGCACAGAGACAATTCCGATCCATTGGTACAAGTACACTTACAGGATTCTCGATCTTTGGTCTTTTCTGGACATTACCAAACGATGCTGACGGTCCAATATTTCTCTTATTCTCGTTCCTATTCTTTTCTCGGTTTCCCCTTACCGTCCTCTTAACTTCTTCGGCTATACGAGCTTTCTCCACTAGCACCGCGAAGTCTCTTTCCTCTGCGGAGCGCATCAAGACTCGAAGCTCATCTCGCAATCCGTCTTCAAACCGGACGCACCTCTCATAGTCAGTGGCCACAATTCCCTTAGCATATTGACTTAGCCGTACAAACTCTGCTTCGTATTCCGCTATCGACTTATTTCCTTGCACCAGATTTAGAAACGCCTTCCTTTGCGCATCTAAGTAACTTGCTCCAACGTATTTTCCTTCAAACTTTTCCTTAAAGTAGTTCCAATCCAATCGATCTGCGGTACACCTTGTTTGATAGTGAGCCACCATCGATAAGCCTCATCCACGAAGAAGCTTAAACAGCACCTTTTAGCTTTTCCTGCGGGGCACAATCCAAGTCGTCCATAATTCTCTCGACTCCTTCTAGCCAATATTCCGCTACGTTCGGGGCCACTCCAGATACTCCCCTAAAAACTTCAGCCCCGTTAGACCTAAGCCTCTCGGCACGCGACTTCCGAGCTCCATTTCCCCTACTAGCTCTTGCCACTTTTCAAGCACACGTAACATAGCTCTGCGACGCTGCGTTCTCTTCACTTATCGGATCTTGTTCCTCTACATCCACCGCTTTGGCGGCACTTCGCTTTCGACCCATAGCCGGACCTACCGGTTCCGAAGGCCGTCATTCTTCCTCTACCGCGTCCCCTAGAACTCATCTCTAGCGCTCGACTTAATCTGTTTAGAAAGTTTTATGAATTAGAAATTATTGTTTCACTGTTTTATTCACGAGCAATTTTATGCAATGAAGGTTCCAAGAGTAGTTCTTTCGAGCAATCAAGTTTCCTTTTCCTACCCGGGGGTAATTTCGTCATTTTTTTCCTACAGGGGTATTTTTGGTAATTTTGCAAATCGAGAAAACATCTTTCAAAAACTGATTTAGAGCTTACCAACCCAAGGAGTAGAGTTGAAAATTTTGAAACAGGAAATTTTAAAAAAAAATAGCAAGACTAATTCCCTTTCGGGTTTTAATAACTGGTTTAGCCTATGAACAAGTCCTCTTGGTTAAGGTGAACCGTAGCTACGCACTAGGTAGGATTCCAGCGAAGAGGAGGTGAGTCACGAGGATCGCTTAAGTACTGTGCTCTTACGGATCCACTCCTGACATGCGCACCAAGGTTACCACACCTTAACTCGGTGACTTACTTCACAGGTTTGTTTATTAGGCACTTTAAATCTTATGCACGTGTTTGAGTAGACTAATCTTAGGGTCCAACAGATCCTAGTATTCTATTCTACGAGCCCAAATAAACCCACAACAATTCATACAAACAAATCACTTCAAAAGTCCGAAGTACTTACCTGGTGGACTTGAATTCGAGGTACAGGTGCCATGCCAGAGTAACCTGAAAACCTTTTATAAAAGCCCATTGAAAAGCCCATTTTAAAAACGTTTTTGGGCCCCAAAACCCTCAAAGCCGAGTTTTGAACTTGGCTCTGATACCAAACTGTAACATCCCCAAACCCGGCCCATTCACTACGACCGAATCTGGTTATGTCACTGGGAAAGACGGTTGGAAATCTTTGTTTTTAGAACTAAACTTGAAAATTTGTTATCATTTGAAAATCGTGTCCATTTAAAATTTAATAAAAATATAAGTTTGTTGAAAAACTTAGGATTAAAATGTTATTGTAAGTTGCTATAATATGAATCTTTTTTGGAATTATTACTAAGTGTAGTGTAAACTTCAACTTTAATAAATAGAGTACTTTAAACCAAAGAGGCCCTTGTTACATCAATAAAATCCCAAAATACGATAATATAAAATATTTAAATAAAGTGAAACATCTTCTCAGTATGAAAATCTCCTTCTGCATGGGCCACCTTGTATCCACTCCAACCCGTCCACTAATCACGACTCACTGCGATGATTAAAAGTTGGGTGAGTCATACAGACTCAGTGTGTAAGATAACCACTGAAATCCACCCACATGCTTAGCCACATAGTATCCCAATTATCAAAGGCAACAAGTATATATATATATTCATTTAAACATTACCACAATCTGGGCTTGGCCCACATTCAAATCATACCCAAATACTGGGCTAGGCCCATTTCTCAATAAACCACATATCGACTGGGCTTGGCCCATTTCCACGTATGTTCCCAAAACATACCTATCCACATGTCATATTGGGCTTGGCCCATTTCCATATTATTACAAAAAAGATGCAACATGATTCCCAACCCAACCTAGGGTCCATCCGCTACACACCCCCTTATGCAGCCTACCACACACTAGGGGACCATCAAGTCACCCTCTCCTTTTCCCTCCAAAAAGGCAACCAATGCCATCCACGACGTAGCGTATAGCTAACATCAAACCACGATGGAGCACACAGCAATCCATCAAGCCACGATATGGCATAAAGCTCATATCAATCAAGGTAACCACGCGAACTAAATCGCAAAGATCCACAACGCGACCTCAGTCAGCGCCAATCCACGATGTAGCACAAAGCTGACATCAACCACGTACTCGAAGTACACCCGTACCTTCTTTCAAACCCACCCATGCACATGTAACATAAAATGATGATAAGATGGTGCATGTACATATTAAACACAATCATAGGCATACTCACATAATAAAATCAGTGATCACATATTTACAAACTTTGCTACTAACCTGATCATCGCTATACCCTTTAGGGGTATATATATATCACACTCATTACTGCACTTGTTAGTAAAACATATAACACATAAAACCCGGAAACAGTGGGTTAGTTACACACCTTACTACTAGGAGTTCTAGACACTCGATCCTCGATGCTATCGTCTAGCGAGACTACGGCTATCTGCCTATCGTTTTCTGCTGCTGGCCCACACCCTGGTGGCCAATCTCATCAAGCGAGAAACCGCTCTTTCTTAAACTTGAATAGGGACCTTCCCTTGCCCACTCTGACTGGTTGTGGCCTCCATGCAAAAGCTTAATCAGGTAAACAGGTTAACCCTCAAAACACCACTTAAGCACTTAACCTTAATAAATAATCTTACCTCCACTTGATCAAATGATTGCTACAGCGGAGGTTTGGCCGACCACTAAAACCCCAAGTATCTCAGTCACGGAACTCGAAAGGATCTAAGTTAACACTCGGCCCAAGTGCTAGAAGGAAATTCGGCAAAGGGGTGATGGATGCAGATTCGGCTATTAACTAAATCAAGGGGTAGGGAACAATGGTTTCAGCCAAAGAAAGGAGAAAGAAAGGTGTGGGGTGTGCTTTTGGTTTTGAAGTGAAAAGGGAAGGGAAATAGGGAGAGTGGAGGTTCGGCCACTTGGAAGAAAATGTGAGAGAAGGAGAAAGGAGAGAAGGCAGATGATGAATGAATAATGAGCACTCCCCCCCCCTATTTATACTAAAAGGCCAAGCTCCAACCCCCCAAAAATAGTCCCCAAAAATCCTCCTAAAATATCTCCCTTCCACCCATTCAAAAAGTTTGAATGAGTCAAACTTTTACCTAGCCAAATTCAAAAAAAATGACCAAGTCTTCTCCACCTTTTAAGCCTTTCAAACCGTCCATCCATCCCACCAAGATGACAAAAAAAGAATGCCCATCTGCTTCTCTTGCGAATCGAACACAGCCTCTCCCCCCGCAAATGGCGTCACACACATAAGGCCTTAGTGGCGCCTATCCTGCCACTCCACCAGCTCCTTTCTTGTGACATAAACTCCCAAATAATTCTCTTAAGACACCCCTCGCCATGCTCCCCTTTTTAGCCCCTAAAACTAAAAATTTTCTAAGGCAACCTACCACCACCTAGGGTTCTCAGGGCTCCTAAAAATTACCCAACCACACACTAGAGTGTGCCAACACCTGAGCTAAGCACCAAATGCCTAACCCCTAAAACCAGGGTGTTACATGTCTACCCGTGTGGACATTTAAAAGGCTATCTACCAAGCCAAATGCCACCCTGAATAGCAACCATACTTGCACCAATTCAATCCAACACATTTCATGACTATAAAGCATTTATAAGGACTCAAAATCAAGGTATCCACACAAGAATAAACTTCATGAAATTCATCATCATTTATTATATATAAAAACTTGTCAAGTATTGGCCCAATTCCATTGGCAATCTACAAAATGACTTTGATAACATAAATAGCCAGCACTTTGGCTATCAAAATGACATAACAAAATACCCAAGTCCTATACATGCCATACTCAAAATAAGTCTAACTTGTTATACCAAAGAGATGTTGATAGTGTGATTTCTGAACTCCGACATCCCATGATTCTCGAATTATCTTGGCAATACTACAAGGAAAAAGGGAAATGAGAGGGGTAAGCATAAAGCTTAGTAAGTTTGCATGGAAATAAATGGAAACAATAAGCTCATAACAATATCCATCCATGGCATTAAATAACCACACACAAAGTCATAGGCTTCTTGCTATACTTACTCATACTTGCCCTTATCTAGCACATACCATGCCACATATTGTAAATTTTCTTCGTGAATTACTCATGGGTACCTGTGTTAACTCAATCACATAGCTTTAATAAAATTCTCATTTCTATTTCTAAGCTGATCTATTTATCCTAATAGATCACTAGGGATACTCTAAGATGCATATCCATTATCATTAACATAAACACAAAGCCAATGCCACATCCTGGATGTGGTCTCACATGGATCACCTCTGAATACCGATGCCATATCCCGGATATGGTCTTATACGATTTTTCATATTAAATGCCGAAGCCATTTCCCAGATATGGTCTTATACGGGATCTCAATTCAGTGCCAAGGCCATGTCCCCGTCATGGTCTTACACGGGATCTTATTTATTTCATACCTCAATGATGGTATTTTCATATTTATTATAGTCCAACCGGGACTTTAACAACGTACATTTTTCAACTTTCTCATTCAACAGCAATACTTAATTTCATAGAATATAATGTGTCATGATAACATCAAACATTCTCAAACATACTAGCATAAATGTTGAATTTATCACATACAAACTTACCTCGATTTCAAAATGAGCTAGATCATTGATCTAGTCCGATACTTTGTTCTTTCCCCGGTCGAGGTAAATTCTTGGTTCTTCTTGATCTATAATAGCAAATTAGCTCATTTAACAATCACATTAATAAATGCATTTCAATAACCATGCTTTGGCAAAATTACTATTTTGCCCTTAGACTTTTGCAAAATGACCATTTTACCCCTATGCTCGAAAATCAATTCTAATCAAATTTCTACCTTTATCGAGCCTAGGTGAACATTTATTTCTCTTATGGCTACCATCAAAACTCAACATTTCACACATTTAATACATATTTTACAACCTTTACAAAAAGGTCCTTTTAGGTGTTTTTCATGGTAACACCTTTCACAAAAGTTGTTCATCTAACAACTAAGACTCATTTTCTTCCATAAAAATGCAGCAAACAACTTAAAAGCTCTCATGGAAAAACTCTAAACTCTTCACCATCTTACAAAACAGTCCCCTCTTTAGAAAGCCTAAGCTTTAGGGGTTCCAAATGTATATTTTTTATCAAGAGAGGATCACTAGAACACTTACTTGTAAAGAGAGAAGTTTGATGAAATTTTTGAGTTCTCAAACCCCTTGTTTGCTGAAAATTTTGGTGGAGGAAGATGATATGAATATCATCTTTTCTTTATTTTAATATAAAACTATCAATTTAGTCACTAACTTTACCAACTTTGACCAATTTTGACAACTTTTGTCTCCTATGGCCGGCAACCCTATCTTTAGGGTTCTAATTGCACTTTAAAGACCTCCAATTAATATTCATTAGCTATTACACACCTTTAGCCTATAAAATGGAACTTTCTCACTTTATGCGATTTAGTCCTTTTTCACGATTAAGCATGAAATCGCTAAAATTAAAGCACCAAAATTTTCATACACATATATAATCATGTTCTAACTTATAGAATAACATAAAAATAATTTTCTCTAACCTCAGATTAGTGGTTTTGAACCACTGTTCTGACTAGCCCCTAAACCGGGCTGTTACAATTCTCGCACTTAAGGATTTTCGTCCTCGAAAATCTTATCGGTAAAAAGGTTGGGATACTGGTTTCTCATGGTCTCTTCGGGCTCCCAAGTGGCCTCTTCTATCCCATGTCTCTTCCATGGCACTTTAACAAGGGCTATACTTTTGTTCCTCAGTTGTTTGACCTCTCGTGCCAAAATCTTAACCGGCTCTTTTCCTTAAGTCATGTCCGGTTGAATCTCTACCTCTGATGGTACAATCACATGCGAAGGGTCTGATCGGTAGCGACGTAACATAGACACGTGGAAGACATCATGAATCTTTTCCAGCTCAGGTGGCAAGGCCAAACGATAAGCTACCAGTCCTATACTCTCGGTAACTTCATAAGGTCTGATAAAGCGCAGACTCAATTTGCCTTTCCGGCCAAATCTGAGGACTTTTCTCCATGGTGATACTTTCAGAAACACTTTATCACCGACGTGAAACTCAATCTGTTTCCGTTTCAAATCCGAATAGGACTTTTGTCTATCTGAGGCTGCTTTCAGACATTCACGTATTTACTTTCTCTTCAGTTTCCCTGACCAAATCAACCCCGTGAATCTAATTCCCTCGGAGTTTTGCCCAATACAAGGGCGTTCGGCACTTACACCCATACAATGCTTCATAAGGCGCCATTTTCAAAATTGGCTGAAAACTGTTGCTGTAGGCGAATTCCACCAATGGTAAGTATTTTTCCCAATTACCTTGGAATTCCAAAAAACAACATCGAAGCATGTCTTTAAGTATTTGTATCACTCTTTCCGACTGTCCGTCGGTTTGTGGATGGAAAGCTGTACTGAAACTCAATTTTGTGCCTAAAGCCTCTTGCAACTTTTTCCAAAACCGTGACGTGAATCTCGGATCTCTATCTGAAATAATTGATAAAGGTACTCCATGAAGTCTTACTATCTCTGACACGTACAATTCAGCCAACTTATCAAGCGAGTAATTGACTCGTACTGGTATGAAATGGGTCGAATTCGTGAGCCTATCGACTACAATCCATACGGCATCTTTGTTTTTCTTCGTCAACGATAAACTCGTCACAAAATCCATTGTAACACGGTCCCACTTCCACTCGGGAACTGTAATGGGCTGGAGTAGACCCGAAGGCACTTGGTGTTTAGCCTTCACTTGTTGACAAATCAAGCATCTCGATACAAACTCGGAAATGTCCTTCTTCATACTAGGCCACCAATACCACTTCCTCAAGTCATTGTACATTTTCGTGCTACCTGGGTGCACAGATAAACATCTGTTATGTGCCTCATGCAAAATCTTTCGAATAAGTTCATCATTTCTGGGTACACAGACCCTATCCCAAAACGTCAAGTATCCATCAGGACTTACTCGAAAGTCTGACTCAACATTTGACTCACATAAAACTCTTTTGGCTTGTAAACTGCCGTCCTCTTTCTAAGCTTCAAAAATCTCTTGGAGAAATAATGGTCTAGCTCTCAGCTCGGCTAGAATAGAACCATCATCTAACAAAGCCATCCATGTATTCATGGCTCTAAGCGCAAACAATGATTTTCTACTTAAAGCATCGGTGACCACGTTCGCCTTTCCCTGATTGTAGTCAATTACTAAGTCATAATCCTTGATCAGCTCTAACCATCTTCGTTGCCTCAAATTTAATTCCTTTTGAGTCATCAAATATTTTAGGCTTTTGTGGTTGGTGAATATCCGACACCTTTCACCATATAAATGGTGTCTCCATATCTTTAATGCAAACACAATGGCAGCCAACTCTAAATCATGGGTCGGGTAATTCTTCTCGTGTGGCTTTAATTGTCTAGAAGCATATGCAATCACCTTGCCCTCTTGCATAAGTACGCAACCCAATCCATTCATGGATGCATCACTGTATACCACAAATTCTCTTCCGGGCTCAGGTTGCACCAAAACAGGAGCCTCAATCAACAACGCCTTTAGTTTCTCAAAACTCTGTTGGCACCTCTCTATCCATTCAAACTTCACGTCTTTTTGCAATAGCCTTGTCATCGGAGTAGCTATCATGGAAAATCCCTTAACAAAACATCTATTGTAACCGGTTAGGCCCAGAAAACTCCTAACCTCGATTACATTCCTTGGTGGCTTCTATTCTACAATCGCTGAAATCTTACTCGGGTCAACTCTAATTTCATCTCTCGAGACGATGTGCCCCAAAAATCCAACTTCCTTAAGCCAAAATTCACTTTTACTAAACTTGGCATATGATTGTTTATCTCTCAAAATTTGTAGAACCTTTCTCAAATGCTCGGTATGTTCATTCTCATCTCGAGAGTAGATCAGTATATCATTGATGAAGACCACGAAAAATTTATCCAAATATGGCCGAAAAATGCGATTCATCAGGTCCATGAAAATGGCAGGGGCATTTGTTAGACCAAAAGGCATGACCAAAAATTCATAGTGGCCATACCTTGTCCAAAATGCAGTTTTCGGCACATCCGAGTCCTTGACTCTCAACTGATAGTACCCAGACCTTAAGTCTATCTTAGAAAATACTGTGGCTCCCTTTAATTGATCAAACAAATCATCGATCCTTGGCATCGGGTACTTATTCTTCACAGTTACCTTGTTAAGTTGCCGGTAGTCTATGCATAATCTCATGGAACCATCTTTCTTCTTCACAAATAACACGGGATCACCCCACAGAGAATAACTCAGTCTTGCGAAACCTTTATCCGTTAGTTCTTGCAACTATGCTTTCAATTCTTTTAGCTCGGTTGGAGCCATTCTATATGGAGCAATAGAAATGGGGGAAGTACCAGGAGCTAACTCAATCCCAAATTCAATCTCCCTAATCGGAGGTAACCCTTCCTCGGGAAAAACATCTGGATACTCGCATACTATGGGTACCGACTCAATTCTCAATTCAGTCTTTTTAGTATTCATTACAATGGCAATGTATGCTTCGTACCCCTTTCTTAAATACTTCTGAGTCAACAAGGATGATATCACTACTGGTGATCTGTCTAGCTTATCTGATTCAACACGAATAAGATCTCCACTTTCACATTTCAACTCAATAAGCTTCTTTCCTCAATTCACAATTACATTATGAGTAACTAACCAATCCATCCCAAGGATGACATCAAACTCATCAAACGGAAATAACATAAGATCAACCGAAAAGCAATGACCCCTAATCATCAAAGGGCAACCTTTGCATACTCTATCACCAACACATACTTGCCTAGAGGATTAGACACTCTTATTACAAATTCTGTAGACTCTATAGGCATGCTCATGCTAGAAACTAATTTCATGCATATGTAAGAGTGGGTAGATCTCGTATCAATTAAAGCTATAACACGAGTATCATAGAGAGAAAATATACCCGTGATTACGTTAGGGGAGGACGCCTCCTCGCGAGCACAAATGGCATATGTTCTCGCCGGTGCTCTACCCTCAACTCTCGCAGTTTTCCCTCCAGATGCATTCTTGTTACTCATTTCATTTCTCGGGTTTCGTGGTGGTCTTCCTATAGCAGTACTTTTCGGTCTTGCATTCTGAGACTTCACTTTCTCGACCACCTCGGGGCAATCTCTGAAAAAATAGTCTAAAGACCCACATTTGAAACAAGCCTTCTCGTTTGCTCTACACTCACCAGAATGACGTCTACCACACTATGGCCATTCTGGTCTACTCGGTCGAACGTTGCCAACACTAGCAACTGACGTGGTCTGCGCTTTAGACCCCAAAAATTGTTTGCTCTTACTTCGGTTTGAAAACCCTGCCGAAGTGGCTGATCGAGTAGCAAAATCCCTTGATTTCTTAGATGAGGATTGGTAGGACCTACTCAGTTTTCTCTTTCTCGAGTCACGGGACTCAATCTCAGCTCTTCTTTTCTCTTTAGCCAACTCTTCAGCCTTACAAGCTCTATCTACCAACACTACAAATTCTTTTAGTTCGAGAACTCCAACATATAGACGAATGTCTTCATTTAACCCGTCCTCGAATCTCTTGCACATGACAGCCTCAGTAGACACGCACTCCGAGGCATACTTACTAAGCCTTACGAATTCGCGTTCGTATTCAGTCACCGTCATTCGGCCCTGCTTTAGCTCTAAGAACTCATTCCTCTTCTGGTCAATAAATCTTTGACTAACATATTCTTCCGGAACTCCTCTTGAAAGAATTCCCAATTTATCCACTCCCTTGGTACCACCGACACAAGGGTGTTCCATCACTGATAGGCCGAATCTCTCAAGAGAGATACTACACACTTCATGCACTCTTCAGGCGTGCATGACAACTCGTCGAATACTCTGATGGTATTCTCGAGCCAGAATTTCGCTCTCTCCGGGTCATCATCCTTACTAGCCCAAAATTCCTCGGCTCCTTGTTTCCGGATCTTATCGACCAGAGGTCTTTCTCTCCTTACTACCTCAACCACTTGAGGAGCTACAGGAGCGGGTTGAGGAATAGGTGGGGGTGAAGGGGGTTGAGCATTAGGATTTGCTCGAATGTACTCACTGTACCAGTTGCTCATCATATGGATAAAAGCTTCTCGATCCTCTTCTCCCTGACCCATGGTCTCGGGTCTACTCCCTACTGGCGCGGTCCCTTGCGCGGGAGCCAGCACATTACTTGCAGCATCATTGGCTACAGTTCGGTCGGGATCAGAATCCATTTACTATATAAAAACACAATTTAAAACGTCAGGAGCCATCACACTATCATTACACAACAACTCTTACGTATGGCATGTATAGCTAGACTCATACTGACGCTACGTGTAGCACCCCTAACCCGTATCCGTCGCCGGAATGGGGTTACGAGACATTACTGGACATAGCATGATTTAGCATAATCATTAAACACTATTTATGCACCAAAGAATAATGATACCTTTATAACATTACATATCATATATCGTGCATATATCAAATATATATTGCATAAGAAAAACATACTATTACTATTGCCAAATATTCACATATCAATTATTAATTCTACGCTTGCATATAACAAACTAACCGAACAAATTTTCTCTTTATAATAATAATAGTCAATCACATATGTAATCATAGTTCCAATTCAAACCAATCATATTTTATTAATCATAACTTAAAAATCAACACTTTTCGAGATTTCCAATTAATCCAATTCAAACTTACATTAAAACTTTTGAACATGTTCCATAATTGTCAAACTCGAACTAATATGTATACAACTTAAAATTTTAATCACATATGAAACATTATAATATGGTCGTATATACCTCTGATATTATTATGACATGCACCTAACACTATAGTCACATTAAACCGTTATGATCACATAGTACAATTCTTAGTACACCAAATTTGTATGCTTTATAATCAAATCAAATTACATATACTGAACTATTCAAGAAAAAATAAAGTTGCATACTCTGCCATTACAAACGATTTCAAATAACCTAGGCATATGCGAGCATATATTCATCTCATTTCAAACATATATTAAAACATTCTTTAGTTCAATTTTCACTTATATAAGAAATACCAAACTTATTTTTTCCTAGTCATAAAATCATTCGAAAATAACTATATAAACTTAAATCAAACATACATCTTTTCTTATTACAAATTTCATGTATAAATGACCATATCATTTGAACCATTTTCAAACATCCATATTTCGTTATCACTACAAAGCTAATTAATGTATATTCGGTCATTGTATAACTCTCAAACCATAGCATACCTATGATTCCATGATATTCACCAAAAACACATATATATCATTATAAGTTTCAAGCTTTAGCCGAATATACCATTATCTATTGAGACCCAATAGATGCTCATCAATATAATATAAATACCAAAACCGAATCTTATAGTCACTTACATCTTCAAATAAAATATGTTTTAAGTACTCCTCATATATATATACATATATATATATACATATATATATTACAGACTTAGAAATATAAATTTTATGCCAAAGCCGAATATGCTCATACACATATATTCACCGTTTCTAAATCAAAAACCTATGAAACTTACCATTTCCAACCGACACAATTAACCATTTTACAATCAACATATGTATCCATTCCTTTACTTCATTCCTAAGCCGAATCATGTAACCAATTACATATACAAATCCCAAACATGATTCAAGCTTACTAATTGAGCTATTTATAAGTCATTCATATCTTTACACAACCAAGATATATAACCCAAAACACCATTCATACATGTCATGAAATTTACTTACCAAATCATGTAAATACCATGACCAAAACTACACAACTATCAACTAACCCAATAATCAATCAAACCATATAATCAAACACCATGCATAAACACATCATGAAATATACTTCTATAATGAGCTAATGCCATGACCGAATACACATAAGCCCTAAATATCAAGGTTAAGCCATTTTCGCATGGCTATATATATATATACAAGCCCAAAAATCAAACTTAAACATTCAATCTATGCTATACATACCATAAGCCCAAATTCAACTTAGTAAAATACTGAAAGAAACCGTCGATAGTGTGATAAGCTTTGCTGACTATCCTCGAGCTCGTAACGGGACTCCAAAATCTGTAAAACAGAGATAAACAAGAACACACACAGAGTAAGCTATTTAAGCCTAGTAAGTCATAAGAAAAAACAAATATATAAACACTTGCATAATAACATTAGGTTAACAAGGCCGATTACCCCAAAATATTAAGCACAATTATCATTTAGTACCAAGATCACATTTTACTTTCACACATAAATATTATGTAGCCGAATACACAAATTAACTTCACAAGGCCGAATAAGTAATGCTCACATATTCAATCACATAATTCACTTAACATTTTATCATTTCAAATAACCAACTTACCTTGTTTCCATATAAACAAATAACTGACACATACCTGAACCTATGATTCAATTACACATTCGGTCTTTACTTCACATTGCCCGTTGAATCTCTTAAACATCATCAAAAGCGCATTATTTCAAATCAATATCAATAAGTTTTTACTATTCAATTCTTATTCATGAATCACTACCTATTTTTTTTTCACCACTTTTCAAACTCATACACAAAAGTCAACAACCACATAGGTTTCGTACGTACCTGTACCTCATCATACTTATCTATTACATTTCCCACGTCACCTTATTGATCGATACGTTATATCATACGATAATCTTTTATATTCAATGAATTCGCACACTTAGTGCCAAATGGATAACAGAAGCTATATATATATTGCACACACAGTGCCAAATGATTAGCCGAAGCTATATATAGATATCGCACACACAGTGCCAAAACCTTGTAACGTACCGCACACTTAGTGCTATCACATTTAACTTCTCACACACTTAGTGCCAAATCCTTGTAACGTATCGCACACTTAGTGCCGTCACATTTAACTTCTTGCACACTTAGTGCTATATTTCATACTATCATTTCCGTACATTAATTTCACATATTACAAATCAGCATATAAATCTCATGTTTGTATATAATTAACAACACATATATGCTTATAAACTTACCTCGGATGTTGTCGGACGGCTTAATCGACTATTCGTCTACTTTCGATTTCCCCTGATCTAATTCCATTTTCTTTCGTTCTTGATCTTAATCAAGCTAGATAGGTGCCGAATGCTCAAAGCATTTTCTATTTTATTTTTCTTTTCTCTATTCGGTCATGAACAAATGAAAGATGAAAAAGAAATGGTTTTCTTTAATGTTTTTGTCTTATTATAATAACTTTATAATTTTAATATATTATAAATTATTTAACCATTATAATTTATATAATATATTATATACTTTAACATAATGTCGTCCACTACTTTAAAAAAAATGGGCTAATTGCAACATAAATCCTCCATATTAAAAAGACAACAACAATTAGGCACTTTCACAACTAACCATCAAATTTTCATTTTACGCAATTAAGCCCTTTTATTTGATCGGACACTCAAACAACGAAATTAAAACACGAAAATTTAACAGAAGCAAATTCACACATATTAAACACTGAAAATAATTTTAAAAATATTTTTCAAACTCAGATTTGTGGTCCCGAAACCACTATTTCGATTAGGGTCAAAATCAGGTTGTTACAACTCTCCCCCCCTTTAGGGATTTTCGTCCCCGAAAATCTTACCGGTGAATAGGTTCGGATAACGCTCTTTCGTTGTATCCTCTGACTCCCAAGTTGCTTCCTCAAATCCGTGCTTATGCCACAGTACCTCAACTAACGGAATTTTCTTATTTTGCAATTTCTTTAATCTCACGACTAAAATTCTGATCTGACTTTCACTATACATCATCCCTAGTTGAAACTGCTTATAACTGTATTAAATTGTTTCCATTTTCTACTCACATTCTCTGACGATTTTAGTCCTGTGAATCATTTTCTCACAAAACTCGATCCCGAAGTAACAGAGTTCGATAACTGCTTATAATAGCAACAATCTTTCTTAGTTACTTTGTAATTCTAAAACATAGTGACAATTAAATCTTTCAAGAATTTGGTTTGCGTTTCCCGATTTCAATGCAATTTCATACTCACAGATTACTGTAATCTCTCTTAGAATTACCTTATAAATTTCAGATCTCAATCCAAAACAATGATAACTGACACTATAGACAGATTTACCAACACAGAAATGAATAACTTAACTGTTTTATCAAAAGAGAAAATCTATACTTACAGAGAGATTTCTTCAGACAGTTAACCATATTGCATATAACTCCATCTTTTTCAATGATAAAGATAATACCGATACAAAATTCATCAACCCCTCCATTTCTATAATCAACAAAGTCAGAAATATCACATTTTACACTCATCATATATATCATATCTCGGACTGTTGTGCATCTTGTTAATCCCAAATGAACACCACTGAGAGTTTCTTGTAGCAGTTGTTGTATATTCGCAGAACTTTTTCAGTCTGTACACTCCATCTCAAAATAACAAATAATCATCGATACCACATATGAGGTTCTGAATTAGGAATCAATTTATGTTGAACTCCTTTTTAACTCGTAATTCATTGACACATTTCTGAATTTCACAACTTCACTATATAAACATTTATTTAGCCTCTAATTCAATTAACAACTGTTCATTACCTGATAAGATCAATCACGTATTCATCGCCCAATCAAAACATTTAAAACTATAATCATTTTCCTCAGATAAGAATCACTTACAGACTTAAAAGTTTTTCTACGATTGGAGCTAACCTTGCTGTGTCAAATTCAGATCTTTCTCTAACATTAAACATTTTAAACTCTTATAATCATCAAATATATCACATAATTCTCTTTATGTAGCTTTAACTGTATAGAATCATAAGATATCTCTGCACATTCTTGTATTAGAATACATTTCGAACCATTCATTAATATAAGGACAGAAATCATAATCTCTTTATTGAACTCAGATTGAACCAGAACTGATATTTCGGTCGAAAATTATCTTCGTGCAAAAGAAAACTTCAACAATCGAACTAACTTTAATTTATCACAACATTTCCCAGATAGAATCATTCCGCTAGATATAATTCGGTATTAAGTCATCAAGAATACGAGTTCTACTTCCAGACAATCCCTCAATTCACACATATACATTCAAAGTTTATTTCCAGTCAGGTGAATAAATTCAAACACATATAACTCAATTATCTTGTCAATCAAATAATTCAAATCAGACTAAACTACTGAATCAGTCTTTTCGAAGAAATCTTTTCTTCTCGTTAAAAAAAGGATAACCCAGACATATCGTTTCACAGATTGATCTTGATCTTAATCATTTTTACTTTTATCAATGTCGGACCTTTACGAGAACTAGAAAAGAGTTTATACTGAAGCTACCTCATATATTAATCAACAAAACTCTGAATTATACTGAAATCACCTTAACCAAATAGAAATCATTAGGCCTTAATAAGAGCGATGTCTTAACCCTATAAATAGATATTATCCCGACTGTTAATGAAGTATTTGAACACAGAGAAGTATCAAATATGATTTAAATAGCAACCATTGTAGAAACACAACTTCTATAACTTTGAGAATGGTACCACTATACTCTCACATTTCAGGCTAGAAATTATAATTATAAAAGATATAGCCATTTTTGTCAAATAGATATCTCTTACAGATAATCACATAGATTCACAAGAAAACCAGAATAACAAAATTTCAAACACAGGATATCTAAAAATTACAACCCAGATAGAATGATATCAATTCCGATGATACCCCAGAAAATGTCCAGAAAGAACAATGTCACTCATAAATATTGAAATCCACCTAATAGAAGCAATATAATCTTCACATACAGAGTATTAGTATCATTTAGATTTTACCGTCGATTTTCATATCCACACAAGGGAATAAATACCAGAGAAAGACATAGCAATATCGAACGTAACCTAAATAGATCAACCATGCTTTCGTCTATTAGTACATTTAGCTAGCGTTCTCACACGATAAGAATCTTCTTTCCAGAATTAAACAGTCACATATGCTTCTGAGAATAAATGTACACATAGAATGCCCAGAAGGAATCATAGTAATTGCCCGACTATAACCATTACACTCAGTCATCAATACAATATAAACATTATTCAACTGTCTAATTCTGTCATCGAAAATTTTCACATTATCCCATCGCTAACAAAAGTAAATATCAGAAAAGCTTTCAGTTAATACTTTCTTTAGATAACATACCTGAATACTTCATTTAATCGGAATTAACTTCTTCTTTAACAATGACTTTGCATAATTTGAATAGTCTTCTGAACTATCCAATATCTCTTTTAGTACTGTCTTCATTTGCTGATTCATTCTCTTTTCCGACCACATTACTAATCTTTCAAACACGAATTTCTGTAACTCCACACTCGTGAGCTTATTCATTCCAATTCTTATAATAAAATTGTAACATTTTATTGATAAGGGGGTGAGGGTAGTAAAGCCTCAAATTTAACTCTCACATAAATGCACATAATACATACTATCAAAATAGTCAGTTCATTACTAATTTCACATTCTCGAATCATTTAAAAAACTTTTGCTTTTAATCACTTTTATTCTTAACACATTGTTCATATGCCAACTCAAATCACTATTTCACAATCAGAGCATTTCAGATAGCGATCATAACTCAAATATCATATCTCATATGCTCATATAATTACAACATTTATCAATAACAACACGTCATGCAATTTGATTCTTACCTTTATGAATCTCAACTCATCATCAACACATTTCCACTCAAATATTTAAGTATGTACTTCTGTACTATCAGAATTAGCTCAATTGAAAAAAATTATCTATCTCATCAAAACAATTTTCGTCAGAGTCGGGAGATATCACACTATCGCAGATTAAATATGGCATTATAGCTAGACTCATATACGCTATAGTGGTCCTAGAACCGACTAAACCATAGCTCTGATACCAATCAAATGTAACACCCCTAACCCGTATCCGTCGTCGGAATGGGGTTACGATACATTACCGGACATAGCATGATTTAACACAATCATTAAACACTATTTATGCACCAAAGAATAACGATACCTTTATAACATTACATATCATATATCAAATATATCAAATATATATTGCATAAGCAAAACATACTATTACTATTGCCAAATATTCACATATCAATTATTAATTCTACGCTTGCATATAACAAACAAACCGAACAAATTTTCTCTTTATAATAATAATAGTCAATCACATATGTAATCATAGTTCCAATTCAAACCAATCATATCTTATTAATCATAACTTAAAAATCAGCACTTTTTGAGATTTCCAATTAATCCAATTCAAACTTACATCAAAACTTTTGAACATGTTCCATAATTGTCAAACTCGAACTAATATGTATACAACTTAAAAATTTAATCACATATGAAACATTATAATAAGGCTGTATATACCTCTGATATTATTATGATATGCACCTAACACTATAGTCACATTAAACATTTACGATCACATAGTACAATTCTTAGTAAACCAAATTTGTATGCTTTATAATCAAATCAAATTACATATACTGAACCATTCAAGCAAAAATAAAGTTGCATACTTTGCCATTACAAAAGATTTCAAATAACCTAGGCATATGCGAGCATATATTCATCTCATTTCAAACATATATTAAAACATTCTTTAGTTCAATTTTCACTTATATAACAAATACCAAACTTATTTTTTCCTAGTCATAAAATCATTCGAAAATAACTATATAAACTTAAATCAAACATACATCTTTTCTTATTACAAATTTCATGTATAAATGACCATATCATTTGAACCATTTTCAAACATCCATATTTCATTATCACTACAAAGCTAATTAATGTATATTCGGTCATTGTATAACTCTCAAACCATAGCATACCTATGATTCCATGATATTCACCAAAAACACATATATATCATTATAAGTTTCAAGCTTTAGCCGAATATACCATTATCTATTGAGACCCAAACATGCTCATCAATATAATATAAATACCAAAACCGAATCTTATAGTCACTTACATCTTCAAATAAAATATGTTTTAAGTACTCCTCATATATATATATATATATTACAGGCTTACCAAAATAAATTTTATGCCAAAGCCGAATATGCTCATACACATATATTCACCGTTTTTAAATCAAAAACCTATGAAACTTACCATTTCCAACCGACACAATTAACCATTTTACAATCAACATATGTATCCATTCCTTTACTTCATTCCTAAGCCGAATCATATAACCAATTACATATACAAATCCAAAACATGATTCAAGCTTACTAATTGAGCTATTTATAAGTCATTCATATCTTTACACAACCAAGATATATAACCTAAAACACCATTCATACATGTCATGAAATTTACTTACCAAATCATGTAAATACCATGACCAAAACTACACAACTATCAACTAACCCAATAATCAATCAAACCATATAATCAAACACCATGCATAAACACATCATGAAATATACTTCTATAATGAGCTAATGCCATGACCGAATACACATAAGCCCTAAATATCAAGATTAAGCCAATTTTGCACGGCTATATATATATATACAAGCCCAAAAATCAAACTTAAACATTCCATCTATGTTATACATGCCATAAGCCCAAATTCAACTTAGTCAAATACTGAAAGAAATTGTCGATAGTGTGATAAGCTTTGCTGACTATCCCCGAGCTTGTAACGGGACTCCAAAATCTATAAAACAGAGATAAACAAGAACACACACAGAGTAAGCTATTTAAGCTTAGTAAGTCATAAGAAAAAACAAATATATAAACACTTGCATAATAACATTAGGTTAACAAGGCCGATTACCCCAAAATATTAAGCACAATTATCATTTAGTACCAAGATCACATTTTACTTTCACACATAAATATTATATAGCCGAATACACAAATTAACTTCACAAGGCCGAATAAGTAATGCTCACATATTTAATCACATAATTCACTTAACATTTTATCATTTCAAATAACCAACTTACCTTGTTTCCATATAAACATATAACTGACACATACCTAAACCTATGGTTCAATTACACATTCGGTCTTTACTTCACATTGCCCGTTGAATCTCTTAAACATCATCAAAAGCACATTATTTCAAATCAATATCAATAAGTTTTTACTATTCAATTCTTATTCATGAATCACTACCTATTATTTTTTTGACCACTTTTCAAACTCATACACAAAAGTCAACAACCACATAGGTTTCGTACGTACCTGTACCTCGTCATACTTATCTATTACATTTCCCACGTCACCTTATTGATCGATATGTTATATCATACGATAATCTTTTATATTCAATGAAATAGCACACTTAGTGCCAAATGGATAACAGAAGCTATATATATATTGCACACACAGTGCCAAATGATTAGCCGAAGCTATATATAGATATCGTACACAAAGTGCCAAAACCTTGTAACGTATCGCACACTTTGTGCCGTCACATTTATCTTCTCGCACACTTAGTGCCAAATCCTTGTAACGTATCGCACACTTAGTGCCGTCACATTTAACTTCTCGCACAATTAGTGCTATATTTCATACTATCATTTCCGTACATTAATTTCACATATTACAAATCAGCATATAAATCTCATGTTTGTATATAATTAACAACACATATATGCTTATAAACTTACCTCAGATTTTGTCGGACGGCTTAATCGACTATTCGTATACTTTCGATTTCCCCTGATCTAATTCCATTTTCTTTTGTTCTTGATCTTAATCAAGCTAGATAGGTGCCGAATGCTCAAAGCTTTTTCTATTTTCTTTTTCTTTTCTCTATTCGGTCATGAACAAATGAAAGATGAAAAAGAAATGGTTTTCTTTAATGTTTTTGTCTTATTATAATAACTTTATAATTATAATATATTATAAATTATTTAACCATTATAATTTTTATAATATATTATATACTTTAACATAATGCCGTCCACTACTTTAAAAAAAATGGGCTAATTGCAACATAAATCCTCCATATTAAAAAGACAACAACAATTAGGCACTTTCACAACTAACCATCAAATTTTCATTTTACGCAATTAAGCCCTTTTATTTAATCGGACACTCAAACAACGAAATTAAAACACGAAAATTTAACAGAAGCAAATTTACACATATTAAACACTGAAAATAATTTTAAAAATATTTTTCAGACTCGGATTTGTGGTCACGAAACCACTATTCTGATTAGGGTCAAAATCAGGCTGTTACACTGTGTTAGTCCTAGAATTGACTAAACCGTAGCTCTGATACCACTAAATGTAACACCCCTTACCCGTATTTAACGTTGGAACCGGGTACGAGGCATTACCAGACTTATCTCACTTGAACATACAACATTGGGCTATAAAATTTCATCCCAACTTAAAACTTCTCATTCATACTCATAACATCCTTATCTTAGGCCTACGAGGACTTAAACAAACTTACGAAAGGTTTCGAGATTAAATCGAAAACTTTTACGCTCCTAGAAGATTTTTGCTTAAACAGAGGCCACACGCCCGTGTTGTCTAAGGGACACGCCCGTGTGCCCCTGGGACATGCCCGTGTTCTTCACCTGTGGTCGACACTGACTTATTTCACATAGCCAGACAAATTCTTGTGTCCCTGGCCCGTGTTCCTCACACGGTCTCGACACGCCCGTGTCCTAGCCCGTGTGCCAAAACCTTGGCATTCTGTTTATGATGTCATCACATCACTAAGGTCACACGGCCAAGGCACATGCCCGTGTCCTTAGACCGTGTGTCGAATTAAATTCCAAATTTTTAGGTGCAGACTTCACACGACCTGGGCACACGCCCATGTCCATGGCCATGCCTCCCACATAGCTGAGACACACGGCCGTGTCTCTACCCGTGTGTTTACTACTGAGCATACTGACTTGTAAACCTAGCATGCATGGGGACACATGGCCAATTAACACGCCCATGGGGCTGACCGTGTGTCACACACGGCCTAGACACATGCCCTTGTGTCTACCCATGTGGACATTTAAAGGGCTATCTACCAAGCCAAATGCCACCCTGAATAGCAACCATACTTGCACCAATTCAATCCAACACATTTCATGACTATAAAGCAATTATAAGGAATCAAAATCAAGGTATCCACACAAGCATACACTTCATGAAATTCATCATCATTGATTATATATAAAAACTTGTCAAGTATTGGCCCAATTCCATTGACCATTTACAAAATGACTTTGATAACATAAATAGCCAACACTTTGGCTATCAAAATGACATAATAAAATACCCAAGTCCTATACATGCCATACTCAAAATAAGTCTAACTTGTTATACCAAAGAGATGTCGATAGTGTGATTTCTGAACTCCGATGTCCCACGATTCTCGAATTATCTTGGCAATACTATAAGGAAAAAGGGAAATGAGAGGGTAAGCATAAAGCTTAGTAAGTTTGCATGGAAATAAATGGCAACAATCGGCTCATAACAATATCCATCCATGGCATTAAATAACCACACACAAAGTCATAGGCTTCTTGCTATACTTACTCATACTTGCCCTTATCTAGCACATACCATGCCACATATCGTAAATGTTCTTCGTGAAATACTCACGGGTACCTGTGTTAACTCAATCACATAGCTTTAATAAAATTCTCATTTCTATTTCTAAGCTGATCTATTTATCCCAATAGATCACTAGGGATACTCTGAGATACATATCCATTATCATTAGCATAAACACGAAGCCAGTGCCACATCCCGAATGTGGTCTCACGTGGATCACCTCTAAACACCGATGCCATATCCCGGATATGGTATTATACGGAACCTCACATTAATATCGATGCCATATCCTGGATATGGTCTTATACGATTTTTCATATTCAATGCCGAAGCCATATCCCAGATATGGTCTTATACGGGATCTCAATTCAGTGCCGAGGCCATGTCCCCGACATGGTCTTACACGGGATCTTATTTATTTCATACCTCAATGATGGTATTTTCATATTTATTATAGTCCAACTGGGACTTCAACAACGTACATTTTTCAACTTTCTCATTCAACAGCAATACTTAATTTCATAGAATATAATGTGTCGTGATAACATCAAACATTCTCAAACATACTAGCATAAAAGTTGAATTTATCACATACAAACTTACCTCGATTTCAAAATGAGCTAGATCGTCGATCTAGTCCGATACTTTGTTCTTTCCCCGGTCGAGGTAAATTCTTAGTTCTTCTTGATCTATAATAGCAAATTAGCTCATTTAACAATCACATTAATAAATGCATTTCAATAACCATGCTTTGGCAAAATTACTATTTTGCCCTTAGACTTTTACAAAATGACCATTTTACCCCTAGGCTCGGAAATCAATTCTAATCAAATTTCTACCTTTATCGAGCCTAGGTGAACATTTATTTCTCTTATGGCTACCATCAAAACTCAACATTTCACACATTTACTACATATTTTACAACCTTTACAAAAAGGTCCTTTTAGGTGTTTTTCATGGTAACACCTTTCACAAAAGTTGTTCATCTAACAACTAAGACTCATTTTCTTCCACAAAAATGTAGCAAATAACTTAAAAGCTCTCATGGCACAAATCTAAACTCTTCACCATCTTACAAAATAGTCTCCTCTTTAGAAAGCCTAAGCTTTAGGGGTTCCAAATGTATAATTTTTATCAAGAAAGGATCACTAGAACACTTACTTGTAAAGAGAGAATTTTGCTGAAATTTTTGAGTTCTCAAACCCCTTGTTTGCTGAAAATTTCAGTGGAGGAAGATGAGTAAAAAGATGAATATCATCTTTTCTTTATTTTAATATAAAACAACCAATTTAGTCACCAACATTACCAACTTTGACAAATTTTGACAATTTTTGTCTCCTATGGACGGTCACCCTATCTTTAGGGGTCTAATTGCATTCTAAAGACCTCTAATTAATATTCTTTAGCTATTACACACCTTTAGCCTATAAAATGGAACTTTCTTACTTTATGCGATTTAGTCCTTTTTCGCGATTAAGCATGAAATTGCTAAAATTAAAGCACCAAAATTTTCATACACATATATAATCATGTTCTAACTTATAGAATAACATAAAAAAATTCTCTAACCTCGGATTAGTGGTTCCAAAACACTGTTTTGACTAGCCCCTAAATCGGGCTATTACAAAAATAGTCCCCTCATTAGCTAGTTCATGCTACAAGGGTCCCAAAAGTACAAAAATTAAAAAGAATGATCACCAAAATCACTTACTAGTAAAGGTTGAAGTTGCTGAAAATTTTCAAGCTTCTAAACCCCTTCTCTTGATGATATTTTTGGTGGGAGAAGAAGTAAAAAAAATGGGAAAAGATGATAGCTTCTTTGTTTTATTTTATTTTATTCAATTAAGTCACCAAAACCCACCTAACCATTGACCATGTCTCATCTTTGTCCATATGGCCGGCCAACACTCTCCCAATGGCCTAATAGCATATTAAGGATCTCCAATTTAATATTCTATAGCTATTTGACACCTCTAGCTTGTAAAATAAAACTTTCGCACTTTATGCGATTTAGTCCTTTTTCGCAATTAAGCATACAATCACTAAAATTTTCATGCACTCATATAATCATGCTATAACACATAAAATAATATTAAAAAATAATTTCTCCAACCTCGGATTAGTGGTTTTGAAACCACTATTTCGACTAGCCCCAAAATTGGGCTGTCACATTCCATTTATAGCTCGCTTGAGCAAACATGTACAAGAATTGACGGATTATAGTTCAGTACACCTCGTGTGTACTACCCACGTATCTAACGATATTCTAAGTTTTTCAACGGGCACAATTATGTTACGAGTTTATTTGATTTCGATACGAACTAGTACAGGTATTTACATGGAAATGGTTTATATGATATACGGATACACGGTATAGATGTTACATGTACATGGAATTTCATATAATTGATGAATTAATACATGATTCTCAGTTTTTATATGAATACATAGCTAACCTAGTGACACGGCCGTGTGTCCCTTGTAACTTCTATAGAAATCAAGTCAGTAGCTTCACACAGCTTAGCACACGGGCGTGTGAGGCCATTCCGAATGGTACATGGCCTGGCACTCAGGCGTGTGGTCTAGCCGTGTGACCCAAGTCAGTGAGTTACACGGGTACAGACACGGGCTGGGACACAGCCGTGTGTCCCCTTTTTGAATGCCCACACGGCCTGGTCGCACAGGCGTGTGTCCCCTGCACTTTGAAAAAAATTCAATGTTTTCCTAAAAGTTTCTTGAGTACTCGGTTTAGTCCCGAACCATTTTTAATGTATATTTTGGGCATCGAGGGCTCGTATTAGGGACCATATGATTGTTTATGAATGGTTTTTGATTTGAATGAGAAATGTACATGAAATGTTTACTTGTTTGAGTTATAAGTCTGGTAATGCTCTGTAACCCTATTCTGGCATCGGATACGGGTTAGGGATGTTACATCCATGATCTTTCCTATCCACTCATCCCATTTCCTTCCATCCATTCCTCCATTTCACCATCCTATACCTTGATGCTCGAACACCGCAGTGTCCCTTCCGCCAGGCCTAGAGCTTCGCATATCACAGTTTGCTTACAACAACACTGTATGGTGATATCTGATAGAAAGTCTCGTTTCCCATGGTCCTAGCTTCTTCTAATCCCTTTCCTGATTTCCCTTATCATAAATTTCATATGCAATATATGCATTTATGAATAAACCCTATGTAATCATTCATACTAAACTAGGTTGGCGGATATTAATAAATCCATACAAACTTTCAACATACTTACCATTTCAAGGTTAGAGTGCAGAAACTCACCTGACGCTTCTTCGCCTTATCTTCTTAGCTTTCCCAAATGTCAAGGCTTCCATTTTCCTGAAAGCTAAGCATGACAACCAAATCATGGGTTAAACTCAGTAAATCCCTATTTAGACTTAAGAACATGCAGAACCCTTAAAATGGTTGTGGAAACTCTTAACTTTATTTTCTAAATCTTACATACATCAAATGGCTCAGAACCTTACTAGCTTATTGGTTTCTCTATTTTTCCGACTTAAACCTCATGAGCATCGCTCCATGTAGAGCATTGCTTCCTCAAAGAAAACGTAGAAGATGAAGAAGAGGAGAAAATGAAACATACTGAGAGGAATTCGTCTGATGATTCATTTCTCAGCTATTTATAACCCTTCATGCACGGTCTCCAACCGTATATCAACCATTCATCTATAATCATTTTGTCTCCCACTAAGAGACCAGCTGGTTATATCCTAACCGAACCTGGATTGATTTTCAACCCTGTCCAATTTCAGTTACTATCTTTTTTGTGTTTTCTAATGAAGACTACCAACTTTCGATCTTTTTCAATTTAACCCCTAAAGTTCCTAATTTTTGGGTTTAAAGGATTTTGGATGTGATATGTTTGATTTGATATAGTTAAAAGATGTTTAACGAATCAAAAAAAATGAGATAGGTGATGAGCTTGAGTTGAGATCTCCTTGAGTTGATAGAGGAGATGAATATGAACATGAACATTGTAACATCCTAGATTAGGGGTTATGCGTTTGGAGCATAACTCAAGTGTTAGTAGGTTTTAAGTATGTTTGGAGGTGTTTTAAGGGTTTTTAGAACCCAAGGATGAAAGGGAAAGCTTTGGGAAAATGTTGGATTTTAAGTCTAAAATAAGAAACTAGGCGAAGGAGGCCTTAAAGGAAAATTGTAGGAGGTTATGGACATGAACTTGGGCTTAGTAAAGTGGCTTGGGATGCTACTTTAGGGGCTTGGAGGCTTGCGTCAAAAGGGAGTGCAGGAGGGAAGAGGTTCGAGCAACTTGGGAAGCAAATAGACTTTTATTTTTGCGCCAAAAAGGGGAAGGCTAAGGAGGCTTTAAAGGAATTTTTAGGGAATTAATGCCATTAGAAATCATGTGGTAAAGTGGCGGTGGAGCGCCAGTGCGATGACAAGGGCCTTGGTTCGAATCACGTCGCAGTAAGTAAGTAATTTTATTTTTCTTTTGGCGCTAAGACAAGAGGACTAGGCTAAGGAGGCCTTAAGGGAAATTCGTGAGGAATTATGACACAAGGGTTGGCTCTGGTAACGTGGTATGAGCGCTACTTAAGGCTTGGGCAAGTGACGCCTCAAGCAATGGGTAGAGAGCCCAGTGTCGAGTTGCGAAGGAAGCGGGAAGGAGCTTTTATTTTTGCGTTAAGAAGGCGCTCGCGAATGAGGGTTTAAAAGAAATTGGGAGTTTATATCACAAACGGCGCCTTGCAAAGTGGCTTGGGCGTTGCTCTGCGACTTGCGTCAAAGGGCTCTGTGTCTCATGTTCGAGTCCTATTGGTAGCAAGGGAAGTGTTTTTATTTTTTTGTTTTAAGGCGTCAAGGAAGAAAGGTGAGAAGAAATTGGACGGCACATGGAATTTCAATTGGATAAGGATTTGGCTTAATTCTCCTATTGATTTTCGGCTAAGGTAGGATAAATGTTATTTTATTTGTTTATTTTATTTATTTTAGATAGGTAGATAAGAGATAAATGAGGTGATAAATTAGTGTTTTATTTTATTTTTAATAAGTGATTAGGAGATAAAATAGGAACTTGGTGAAGGATAATTGTTGTTAAATGAAGTGATAATAGGAGATTATTATAGGAATTTGATAAAGGATAGTGGGATTAATTTATTTTATTTGTTAAAGGGATAAAGAGTTAAAATAGGAGTTTGATAGGAGATAATGTGAAGGATTATTTTATGTTATTTGTTAAGATAAAGTAGGAGAGTGATAAGAGATAATGTATTGGATTATTTTATGTAGTTATTAAAGTGATTAAAAAGATTAAATGGGAGAAAACTTTGGAATTTGATAAGGGGAAGCTAGTAGTGAATTCTTTATAAGGGGAGTAATCATCTTTGATATTCTTTTTCTTCTTTAATTTTCTTAGTGCCGAAAATCCCCTACTCTTTTCCTCTTCTTCTTATTTTTTTTCTTCCAACCCCAAATTCTCTTGTAGCCGAATATTTCTTGTGATTTAAAGCCTTAGCCGAACCTTTTCTAAAAGCCGGGATCCATTCTCTTTTAGTCTTCGCAAGCAACGATAGTGGAAGCATTAAAGGAGTTTCGGGATTTGGAGTACTCAAGGGATTTCGACAGTTTCATAGTTAAGTGGTGATTCGGGATTTTCTGTTAAGCAAGGTAAGTGGTATATAGTTTCGGCCATAGGCCATTTTATAAGTTTAGGTATGACCGATTGTGTATTATGATTTTTAGGGGCTAATCGACAAGTAAGCAGAGTATCGAGATTCTAGATCGTGTTAGATTCGAGTAGTTCGGAATTTCGCTAGAAAGTCAGGTGTGTGATTAACCCACCGTTTTCTGGGTTTTGCTATATTTGCATGTGTGATTTATGTGCTAACCAGTGCAATGGCAGTTATGTGGTGATTACCCTGAAAAGGGGTATAACGATAATCAGGTTAGTATTATCTGTTGATAGGAATGTGAAAGTGCCGATGTGAATGTGATAATGCCTATAAAAATGTGGTTGTCTGCCTTAATAACATGTGCATGCATTTATTATTATTACGCCACTATTACATGCTGCATGTGCATGGGTGGGATATGGATATGAAGGAAGGAAAGGGTGTACTTTATGTACGTGGTCTAATGTTAGCCTTGTGTTACATTAGCGCTTGATGTTAGCCGTGGTGCTTCATCAAGGGAGGTGTTGGCTAGGTGCCCACCTCGGCGGTTGATAGTTGTGTGCATCACCGTGGATCGAATGATATGTGGGATCACTTAGGTGATCGGTGGCTCAAACCACGGCCTTGAGCAGCAAGTCTGCCAAGGTAAGATATGTGGATCACTATGTGATCGGTGGATTAGCCACGGTGTAATATCCTGAATTAGGGGTTACAAATAATTGTAACATCCTAAAAAAAAATTAGAGTATCATCTTGTTATTTGTGTTAGCTCGAGTAGGATTGTTTGTGTACTTAGTATAGTTTTGTGAAGGCTTGGAATAATTAGCTAAGCTAGAATAATTTTTAGTATTAAAAATTTAGTGAAGAGGATTAAGTGAACCTGACACTTAAGTTAATTTAAGTGTTAAATTAAAGCACATGAGGAGTTAGTAGCATAGTGGATAAGGAGCTTGAAAGGTTGCTTGAGGGAAGTGGTTCGAGTTGCTTGGAAAGCATTTTGAAGACGTTATTTTTTTGTATCCTAGCATTGATGGACGGTCAAACTCTAGTTATGATAGGTTGGACCTTAAGTTCTTGGTAAGTTGAATATTGGTTTAAGGAAAGCTTGAAATAGGGGATAAGAATCTTAAAGTTATGGAAGGTTGGGGATACAAAGGGCTTGGCTTAAGGAAGATGTTTTGGAAACTCTTTCAAGGCCTTTAGTGCATGTATGTGGACGGCAAGTGTGGCTAGGGGGGTGGCCGAATGTTGTTAGGTGGTTTGGGGGAGGATATTTGGTCAACCTTTGGCATTTGTGCATCTTTTGGCATTGTTTTCTTTCTCTCCAAAAACTCCTCTCTTTGGCCGAATGTTTTTGTGCATTTTGTGCAAATTTTGCTTTTGGTTTAGCCTTCATTTTGTTTGAACCAAAAATGTTATTTCCTTTCTCTCATCTTTGCTCTTGAAACCGAAACCTCACTTGGCTTTTGTGCATTTTCTTTTTGGCAAATAAGTGTTTGGCCGAATCTCTCTCTCACATATCTCTCTTTTCTTCTTTTGATATTGATTCATAATCACATTTTCTTTTTACTCTCTCTTGGCCGAATCCTTCTCCTTCTCAAGTTCCATTTCTTTTCATCCATTTCCATTCTATTTCTCTCTTTTTTTTTTTACTTCACTATAGCGAATCTTCTTCCTCTCTTTTGGGGTTATTTTGGCCGAATATTCAAGGGTAGATCCTCTTTGGTTTTCTTCAATCGGTTTTGAAAAAGGGTAAGTGTTCAAGGCCGTTTTTCCTTCTTTTCTTTCTCATTTTCTTGTGGACAAGGGCCGAACCTATGGGCATTTGTTGCAAGGTTCTAACCATTCTTTTTTTTAGGATTCGATTATTCATTTAGGCTCATTGGGATTTCGGAAGCAATCGATTTAAGCCATACCATTAGCAATCGAAGTAGGTAAGTCAAGTTGTAAGGATTCAATATTCTTAAAGTTGGTTGAGAAAAGTCTAAGGTTATTTGGATTAAGATATGTTGTTGGTCGAATGGTCTTCATTAAAATATTGTGATTTGGCCGATTGTAGGACAAGGTGATCTAGTGTGGTAGATCGGATCTTCGGAAGTTAGTATTTGCGTTAGTAAAAGGTGTGTATCTTACACACTTTATAACTTGGTTTATATATATATATGTGTGTTAAATAACTATTCAAGTTGTTAAAGCCGAAACTATGAGATATTGATATGATACCTTGATGGGTATGAGCAAGGATACGGGTAAGTCCGTTTCGATATGATGTTGCTATATGTTGTTTAATATCACGATCTACGATATGTATTGGTTATATGTTCATATCAAAGTATATTGACATGATTTGTTTATCTATTGCATTGGTATGGGCAATATGAGAGGAGGGGAAGATTGATATTCGTGTCTTGAGACACCGTAAGTTTGGCACCTCCAAAGTGATTTGGTATCACATTTGTGTCTTTGGGACACCAGAGGTTTGGCACCTCATAGCGACTCGCCCCCGTGGATTAACACCACCGTGGGTTGGCCCCACTTTTGAGATATGGGATTGTCGCCATGATTTGGTATCACATGTGGGTTGGCCCCACAACTTGATTATTCGTGACTTTGGTCACCAAAGTGATTTGGTATCACATTTGTGTCTTTGGGACACCAGAGGTTTGGCACCTCATAGCGACTCGTCCCCGTGGATTAACACCACCGTGGGTTGGCCCCACTTTTGAGATATGGGATTGTCGCCGGTGATTTGGTATCACAAGTGGGTTGGCCCCACAACTTGATTATTTGTTACTTTGGTCACGGTGGTTTGGCACCACCGGTGGTTTGGTACCACACGGGGTAGAAAAAGGAGTTACGGATGGCTAGGTTGGGTGCATAATATATATATTGCTTGGTTATAATTTGTGTAAGTATGTGGTATTTACCGGGAGAGGGAATATGCACTGAGTCTTGGTGACTCACCTTCTCTCTTACTTTTTCTGTAATTCAGAATTCGCGGATGAGGAGCCGGATGAACTCGAGGAGGCCATGCAATGAAATTTGGTTTTACATGAACTTCCATTTGGGTACTTGACTTTAATTTGGTTTTCATTTTTATGGGTTTGTAATAAGGACTCTTTAATTATGTTTTTGGATTATTTATATGCTTTGGATTTGTTTTAAATATGGCTTATAAATTACATGATTGATATAATAATTAGAGCACCAAGTTTTCTAAACTACTAAACGCGATGATTTTTAAAGCGTTACCATCGGGTAACATAAATCAATTGATAGTATTTAACAACTTAAGTATTTTTGATAACTCATACTATTTTCCAAAACTCCGCTTTCCAAATTTCTATTAGATACGGTTTTCAACCTAATCGCTTTAGTTTCTTTTCAATTTATAAAAGGTTTACAAATCTAAGCTGCAACTAAGTTTTAAAGATTTATTTTTGGGATTTCAAAGTAAATTATCAGTTTTTTTTTAATTTATTATACACCTGATTTCTACGAACTTAGAACAACAAAGAGTTTTTCCTAAAATTTAATCGGTAACTTGTTTTTCCTCAAAACGTTTTCCCCTGTGACATACCAAATTCGGTCGTGGCGTATTGACCGGGTTTGGGGTGTTACAAATTGGTATCAGAGCCAAGTTCAAAAGCTCGGCTGTGGGCCCGAGGCCCAAAATGTTTTAAAGTATGGTTTTAAAATGTTTTTGTGGAAAATTTTATGGTTGGAAAGGCATGGCCCCGAGTCTCCGACATCAATCCGCCCTGGTAAGTACATCAAACTGTTGATTTTGATAATATGATATGATGATGTTGGCATGACTGTATAGTAGTAGGAACTACTCTAGAGACCCAAAACTATAGGTTTGGTGTACTCGCGAAACAACCTCTTATTTAAACTTTTCATAAAACTGTGCTTTAAAGAAAGTGGAATATTGACTAATGCATAAAACTTTTAAATCAGATAAGTCGAGACTTTTAGATATGAGTACTCGTGGTCGAGGTCGTATGACTCGTGGACGCGGTCGGGGTAGGATGGCTGTGTCTGAGCCAGTGAGGTCTGGTCAAGGATCCGAAAATGAGGTACCACTACCCCCACCACCAGCGGTTGGAATTGAGCATCAGGATCAAACGGGGGATGATGCAGTGTCTCAGACGATGCTGCGAGTCCTTGAGAGGGTAGCTGGAATGGGTGGAGGCACGGGAGCTCAAAAATCTGTACCCGAGCGACTCTGATCTAATGGAGCGGAGGTATTTCGAGGTGTTTCAGGCGTAGCTCCCAGTGCGGCTGAATATTGGCTAGAGGCAACGGAGCAAATCATGGATGACTTGGATTTGAGTGCTGAGGACAAGCTGAAAGGGATTGTGTCGCTTCTTCGGGATGAGTCATATCAGTGGTGGCTCACGGTACGGAATAGTGCTGCGACGGAAGATCTCACTTTGGATTATTTTAAGGCAGCATATGAGAAGAAATATGTTGGGTCGAGTTACATTGATGCACAGCGTAAGGCATTTCTGAGTTTGGTCCAAGGTAATAAGTCCATATCAGAATATGAGGCGGAATTTTTAAGATTGAGCCGGTATGCTGGAGGTATCGTGGCTTCGGAGCACGAGCGATGTGTCTGGTTCGAAGATAGATTGAGGGACGAGCTGAGATTGCTGATTACTCCACATCAGGAGCGAGAGTTTGCTGCTTTAGTTGAAAAGGCTAAGATAGCCGAAGGGATAAAGGAATCTGTAAGACATAGTCACGATCGGAATAAACATAAGAGAAGTTTTGGATCATCTGAGTCGGCCGGAGATTCTCAGAAGAGGGCTAGGCATGGTGGGTTGAATCAATCTGGAAGGCCTGTTGCTACTAATCAGGGACCAGCACAGTGTAATCAATGTGGAAAATCTCATTGGGGCGAATGTTGGACCAGAGGGAAAGGATGTTTCGAGTGTGGTTTGCTGGATCATCGTGTGAGAGACTGTCCACGTAAGTTAGCCAGGAATCAGTCTGAGGGTCAAGGTCGTGCTCAGTTCAGGAATGACGGACCGCCACTGCAAAGAGGTTGTGGTAATGGTAGAGGAGGTAATGGTTCTGGCCGAGGTCGTGGAGCATCAGGCAGGGGTGCTGAGGGTGTAGATGCAAGACAGCCAGGGTTAGTTTATGCAGTCAGGCGTCACGAGGATAGTGATGCGCCAGATGGGACAACGGGTATGTCCCTTATTTCTGGAATACCCTTTATTGCCTTGTTTGTTATAGAGCTAGTTCGTTCTTGTGTTGCTAGTGAGATGTATGGAACCTTGAGTGTAAACTTTGAGACTGTTCATAGAAGGTATGTTAGTTTTATTAAGATCAGAGTGCGCAGCAAGAGTGTAGTGTGGTGAGTGAGGATGCACGACTGTTAGTTAGTTGGAAATTTCGAGGATGAAATTTCTTTAAGGAGGGTAGAATTGTAATATCCTGAATTAGGGGTTACAAATAATTGTAACATCCTAAAAAAAAAATTAGAGTATCATCTTGTTATTTGTGTTAGCTCGAGTAGGATTGCTTGTGTACTTAGTATAGTTTTGTGAAGGCTTGGAATAATTAGCTAAGCTAGAATAATTTTTAGTATTAAAAATTTAGTGAAGAGGATTAAGTGAACCTGACACTTAAGTTAATTTAAGTGTTAAATTAAAGCACATGAGGAGTTAGTAGCATAGTGGATAAGGAGCTTGAAAGGTTGCTTGAGGGAAGTGGTTTGAGTTGCTTGGAAAGCATTTTGAAGACTTTATTTTTTTGTATCCTAGCATTGATGGACGGTCAAACTCTAGTTATGATAGGTTGGACCTTAAGTTCTTGGTAAGTTGAATATTGGTTTAAGGAAAGCTTGAAATAGGGGATAAGAATCTTAAAGTTATGGAAGGTTGGGGAGACAAAGGGCTTGGCTTAAGGAAGATGTTTTGGAAACTCTTTCAAGGCCTTTAGTGCATGTATGTGGACGGCAAGTGTGGCTAGGGGGGTGGTCGAATGTTGTTAGGTGGTTTGGGGAGGATATTTGGTCAACCTTTGGCATTTGTGCATCTTTTGGCATTGTTTTCTTTCTCTCCAAAAACTCCTCTCTTTGGCCGAATGTTTTTGTGCATTTTGTGCAAATTTTGCTTTTGGTTTAGCCTTCATTTTGTTTGAACCAAAAATGTTATTTCCTTTCTCTCATCTTTGCTCTTGAAACCGAAACCTCACTTGGCTTTTGTGCATTTTCTTTTTGGCAAATAAGTGTTTGGCCGAATCTCTCTCTCACATATCTCTCTTTTCTTCTTTTGATATTGATTCATAATCACATTTTCTTTTTACTCTCTCTTGGCCGAATCCTTCTCCTTCTCAAGTTCCATTTCTTTTTCATCCATTTCCATTCTATTTCTCTTTTCTTTTTTTTTACTTCACTATAGCCGAATCTTCTTCCTCTCTTTTTGGGTTATTTTGGCCGAATATTCTAGGGTAGATCCTCTTTGGTTTTCTTCAATCGGTTTTGAAAAAGGGTAAGTGTTCAAGGCCGTTTTTCCTTCTTTTCTTTCTCATTTTCTTGTGGACAAGGGCCGAACCTATGGGCATTTGTTGCAAGGTTCTAACCATTCTTTTTTTAGGATTCGATTATTCATTTAGGCTCATTGGGATTTCGGAAGCAATCGATTTAAGCCATACCATTAGCAATCGAAGTAGGTAAGTCAAGTGGTAAGGATTCAATATTCTTAAAGTTGGTTGAGAAAAGTCTAAGGTTATTTGGATTAAGATATGTTGTTGGCCGAATGGTCTTCATTAAAATATTGTGATTTGGCCGATTGTAGGACAAGGTGATCTAGTGTGGTAGATCGGATCTTCGGAAGTTAGTATTTGCGTTAGTAAAAGGTGTGTATCTTACACACTTTATAACTTGGTTTATATATATATATATGTGTGTTAAATAACTATTCAAGTTGTTAAAGCCGAAACTATGAGATATTGATATGATACCTTGATGGGTATGAGCAAGGATACGGGTAAGTCCGTTTCGATATGATGTTGCTATATGTTGTTTAATATCACGATCTACGATATGTATTGGTTATATGTTCATATCAAAGTATAT
The DNA here is from genome assembly GCA_025698515.1 of Gossypium sturtianum. NCBI lineage: Eukaryota > Viridiplantae > Streptophyta > Magnoliopsida > Malvales > Malvaceae > Gossypium > Gossypium sturtianum. Next base: position 45,076,379 of record CM046951.1, read on the forward strand.
TGACATGATTTGTTTATCTATTGCATTGGTATGGGCAATATGAGAGGAGGGGAAGATTGATATTCGTGTCTTCTGGACACCGTGAGGTTTGGCACCTCCGGTGATTTGGTATCACATTTGTGTCTTTGGGACACCAGAGGTTTGGCACCTCATAGCGACTCGTCCCCTCGTGGATTAACACCACCGTGGGTTGGCCCCACTTTTGAGATATGGGATTGTCGCCATGATTTGGTATCACATGTGGGTTGGCCCCACAACTTGATTATTCGTGACTTTGGTCACCAATGATTTGGTATCACATTTGTGTCTTTGGGACACCAGAGGTTTGGCACCTCATAGCGACTCGTCCCTGTGGATTAACACCACCGTGGGTTGGCCCCACTTTTGAGATATGGGATTGTCGCCGGTGATTTGGTATCACAAGTGGGTTGGCCCCACAACTTGATTATTTGTGACTTTGGTCACGGTGGTTTGGCACCACCAAAGTGGTTTGGTACCACACGGGGTAGAAAAAGGAGTTCTGGATGGCTAGGTTGGGTGCATAATATATATATTGCTTGGTTATAATTTGTGTAAGTATGTGGTATTTACCGGGAGAGGGAATATGCACTGAGTCTTGGTGACTCACCTTCTCTTACTTTTTCGTGTAATTCAGAATTCGCGGATGAGGAGCCGGATGAACTCGAGGAGGCCATGCAATGAAATTTGGTTTTACATGAACTTCCATTTGGGAACTTGATTTTAATTTGGTTTTCATTTTTATGGGTTTGTAATAAGGCCTCTTTAATTATGTTTTTGGATTATTTATATGCTTTGGATTTGTTTTAAATATGGCTTATAAATTACATGATTGATATAATAATTAGAGCACCAAGTTTTCTAAACTACTAAACGCGATGATTTTTAAAACGTTACCATCGGGTAACATAAATCAATTGATAGTATTTAACAACTTAAGTATTTTTGATAACTCATACTATTTTCCAAAACTCCAGTTTCCAAATTTCTATTAGATACGGTTTTCAACCTAATCGTTTTAGTTTCTTTTCAATTTATAAAAGGTTTACAAATCTAATTTTGCAACTAAGTTTTAAAGATTTATTTTCGGATTTCAAAGTAAATTATCAATTTTTTTAATTTATTATACACCGATTTCTACGAACTTAGAACAACAAAGAGTTTTTCCTAAAATTTAATCGGTAACTCGCTTTTTCCTCAAAACGTTTTCCTCGTGACATACCAAATTCGGTCGTGGCGTATTGACCGGGTTTGGGGTGTTACACACGGCCTTGAGCAGCAAGTCTGCCAAGGTAAGATATGTGGTTCACTATGTGAACGGTGGATTAGCCACGGCCTTGGGCAGGAGTCCGCTAAGGTAGGAGTAGCGGATGGACCCTAGGTTGGGTTGGGCTTCATAATTGCATAACTTTGCATATTATTTTGATTTGTGGATTAATGTGAAAATGGGCTAGGCCGGTTGATATGTGGATTATTAAGAAAAGGGCCAAGCCAAGATATGAATGTGGATCAGTGTGGAAATGGGCTAAGCCCAAGATGTGGAAATTTTGTGGTTAACTACCCTATTATATGAATGTGATATGAATATGGGCCAAGCCTGCAATATGGTAGTATGTGAATATGATACTTGATATCCGATATATGGGTTAATATGTGGTTAACATGTGGGTGGAATTCAAAGTGGTTTAATTACACACTCGAGTCCGTGTGACTCACCCAAATATTTTATCAAACATCGCAGTGAGATGATGATCGGACCGGGTTGGAGTGGATACGAGGTGGCCCATGCAGAAGATAATTTAATTAATTAAGTATTTTTAGTTCAAATTATTTTGATTAAGTCTTTATTGTATTAAGGCCCATTAAAATGTTTAAGGTTGTTTAAGTATTTTTCATTAAGTTTAATTATTATATTTATTATGGATTGACAATTTAAATATTAATTGCAAATGATTTTATTTTCTTAAGTGGGTATAATAAAGTTTTGAATCCGGTGTTTTCATAATAATTTAATTTTTACCTGGAATATTTTAAGTCACGAAAAGGTTTTATTAAAGGAAACAATTTTTTAACGATTTTTACTCTTAAGTAAGAATATTTTCGAACGTGTTCTGCAGTGGCATTTCAAATTCGGTCGTAGTGAATGGGCTGGGTTTGGGGTGTTACAAACATGAAGCACAAAATGAAAATAGACATGGTACGAGACATACGACTGAAAACCCTAGGAACTAATATTCCCTACTAAATCACGACTCTCACTTGTAAGCCTGGCAAAACAATAGGTCGCTCGATTCCTTGTGCTTAGTGAGTTGGATTGGAACAATCAATTGTCTGAACTCTCATTTTCTTTAATTCTAATTATGCACATGAGCTTCAAGTATAAACATGCATTAAGAGCATCAATACAAAACAACATTACATATCATCACAAAAAATTCATAATTTCATCACTTCATCACTAATATTCATCGGTATTTGCAATCTATTTAGCTAAACATTAATATATCATAAGCACAACATTCAAAAATTGAAAGCATAATTATAATTGCAAAAATTAAAGAGACTTTAAGGCTTAGAATTACTAGATCAAATAAAGATTCTTCAATTAGTTGAATGCCCAAAGGCAAATGCTCTTAGTGAATTGAGATCACAAAACTAAGAAAACTAAAAGAAAAGCTTAAGATCTAGAGTTTACAAATGATATCTAAGTGAACTACAAAATGAAAAAAAAAAAGTCCAAGTTCCTACCCAAAATTTAAAGGAAAATATCAAAAATCTCTCTATACTTAAGTTTTAAAACTTTGCAACCCAAAAGGTATTTGCATTGTGACTTCCTCTACTGTTTTGACACTACTTGACATAACTCCAACATTTCAAGACATCTTCTCATGAGCTATTTGCTTTTTCATAATCTTCTTTTAATCTATACTAATTAAGCTCCAAAGAGGATAAAATGTGCATACAAAATTAATTATAAATGATGAAATGTGTAATAGGCCAATTTTGGCCTGGGCCCGGAATAAATAAAACCCAAATAAAACAAAATAAATAAAAGTCCAAATTAAACAGTCCTTTTTTACAAACCCAATACAGGCCCAAAAAAATAGACCCAACTAAATCCTAGGCCCAAAATGGCCCAAAACCTAAACCAAATCAGAAAAAAAAAACAAGAAAACCCTAGCTAAGGTGCGCCGCATGCCTCCACCGTCACACGCCACGTCAGCACCACCGTACGGCCTCCGTACCTGCAAACCAAGCAAAAGAGAACAGCACAGCAGGAGCAAAAAAAACAACAAAAATGTAAAAATTAGGCTATAAAGCCGATTAAAATCCATTTGTAAAGGGTGAGCATTTTTGAAATACAAAAACAGAAGCAATCCAAATATTAAGGTTGCTGTTCTTTTCTATTATTTTTGCTTTTAATATTTTTTTTAGTTTTAAAGGAAAAAAAAAACACAAAATAAAAAAGGGAGGTGAGGCTTACCGGGTTCGTTCGATCTTCTCCCCTTTCGGCATTTTTTGGGCATTTTCTAAAAAAAAACTAACACTAGATCCGGATTCTAGGGGTCGAAAGGAAGAAAAGAGGAATTTTTGGGCTTTTCCGGCCACCGCGGACAGCGGCGCCATCGCCGGTGGCCGCCACGGTGGTCTGGCGACCGGACTTTGACCGGCTTTTGACCGAAAATCAGAAGGGAAAGGGGGTTTTGAGAGAGGTTTTTTTTTTTCCTTTTTTTTTAAAGGAAGTGAAAATGAAGTTTTTTTTTAAAAAAAATTGACTTAAATACAGGCACGAAACGGTGCCGTTTTGCACCAGGGGCATCAGCGCCAAAACGGCGCCATTTTACTCCAGACCCACTCGCGCGACCCGACCCGCCAGGGGATCCGCGTGTTTTTAAGGCCAAATGGGCTATTTGCGCTGCGAGCCCTTCCGCCTTTGTGACCTGTTTTAATTTGGTCCTCTCTCCTTTCTTTCCCTTTGAATTTTAACCCATAATTTTGTTTTTATTCTATTTCGGCCCTCTGAAGAGCGACGTCTTTTTAAGGAGAAGGAATAATTTCACTTCAAGTCCCCCCACTTCGTTCGCGCATTGCGATAGGGTCCCTCCCCTTTTATATTCATCTCAGATTTGCCCCAAATTTTGGTTTTAAGTTCAATTTAGTCCCTTTTTTTATTTTTTTGTTATTGTTGCCATTTTATTAATTATTTTTAACATTATTTTTATTATTACTATTTATTATTATTATTAACATATTATTATTCATGTATTATTATTAATTAACTTTGTTATTATTACTATTATTTCCTTAATATTTATTTGCTTAATATTTTTAAACAAATTTATTTTATCATTTTATTACCTATGTATTTATATCTTTCTATATAGTTTTAAAACTTCAGAATTTTTTTATTATTATTATTAATGTCATCATCATTATTATTAATATTATGATTTTTAATTTGTGTTACATTATACTTGTTTATTTATTTGTTTAATATTAGTTCTTTAGTTCTAAATTTTTAGTTCTTTTTAATTATTATTTTCATTTATTTTGGCTTGTTATTTTATCTTCGTCCTTTATATCGTCATGCATTAACATATTTATTATTCCATTATGCGTATAAGCACCGTAATTCATTTTACATTTTACTATAAAATCGTGTTACATTAATCTTTGTCCGATACATAATTTTTTTTATTAAGCAATTTTTTGTAATTCGAGATTCGAGAAATCGTACCCTAACTTACTGGGTTTCGATTTTTCTCGTCGAGTCTAAAGAACCATTTTTTTTTAAATCAAAGCATATAAGTTAAATAAAAGCTTATTCTTGGGAATTCAAAAATGTTGTGTCCTAACTCACTGGATGTGACATTTTGTTATCTCAAGGTAAGGATTTCTAAAAATAAAGGCAATATTTTGTATTTGGAATTTTGAGAAATTGTGCTCTAACTTACTGGGTTCCGATTTTTCATTTGACCCAAGTAACCGAATATCCTTCTTAAACTTAAATGCATGAGTTTTAAAAGTCAAAATACAAGCTTAGTTTCGAGGATTTGAAATGTCGTATCCTAACTCACTGGGCGTGACATTTTACTTCTTCGAAATAAGAGGGTCTTAGCATCCGATTTAATTTATTCAAGTTTTCTTTTAAAGAGGATCGTATTTTAAAATCTTTTCAAATTTCCAACATTAAGTTTTTAATTAATTAGGTACCAATTTTGGGCGTTACGAGGGTGCTAATCCTTCCTCGTGCGTAACCGACTCCCGAACCCATTTTCTCAAATTTTGTAGGCCAAAATCATTGTTTTAATAAATCAAAACGTTTTAATGATCAATCTCAAGGTGATCCAATCACACCTTGAAAAAAGGATTGGTGGCGACTCCATTTTCGTTTTTAAAGTCGACCTTGTTTTTTTTTCAAAAAAAATGGTTTCGACAGCTTGGCGACTCCACTGGGGACCATAAGAGAGTCAAGCTGTAAAATTGATTTGTAACATCCTGAAATAGGGGTTATTCGTGATTGAATTATTTTGCTTGTGTTTAAATTTCTGTGATATTATTTGTGGTGTTATAAGACTTAATTAGGGGTCTTGAGTAAGCTCGGTTTAGTAGGATAATTCTTAGTATGGCTTATTTAATGAAGAGGATTAAATGAGCTTAGCACTTAAGTTAATTTAAGTGTATATTAAAGCACAAGATGAATTAGTGGCAAGTTGGTTAAATAGCTTGAAAGGTTGCATGAGGTCAGTGGTTCGAGTAGTAGGTATAGCATTTTTAAAAGTTATTTTTGTATGTTAGCTTTAATGGATGGTCAAACATAATTATGATAGGTGGACTAATAATTTTTGGTAAGTTGAATTGTTGTTTAAGGAAAGCATGGAATAAGGGATAAGATTCCTAAGGTTATGGTAAGATATCTTGAAGTTATGGTAAATTGAGGGGACAAAGGCTTGGTTTGTGGGAAATGTTTTGGAAACAAATTCATGGCCTTTATGCCATGAACTTGGACGGCAAAGTGGCTAAAGGGGGGAGCCGAAATTTTACCTTAGTTTGGCTAGGATTGAAGTCTTTTCTTTTTGGTCATTTCTTTCATTTGGTGCACAAGTTGCAAAACATTTTCTCTCAAACACTTTTCTTTTTGGCCGAATTCTACATTGTGGTAAGCCTAAACACTTTTGACCATTTGGTCATTTTTGATCATTTGCTATTTTCTCCTTTTCATTCTCTCAAAAACCGAAACTTGCATTAACCTTTTTGTTCTCCCATTTGTTTTGCTTAAACATCAAAAACCTCCTATACACTCTTCTTTGCCGAAATTATATTTCTCTTCCCATTATTTTCTTTTTTGTCCTATAGCCGAATATACCTCTTTGTTGTGTCGAAAATATTCTTCTTCTATCTTGAATCTCTTAGGCCGAATATTGAAGGTAACATAGTTTTCTTTGGGACTTCTCTAGCAATCGATTTTTGGTAAGGTGGTAAGGGTTTATTTCAAAGGATTATTCTTTTAAGTTTCGTTTAAGTTAGAAGGCTAATAAACCTTAATGATGATGGTTGATTGTAGGGAAGTGAGGCCGATTCTTTTAGGAGTGTGTTGGATAGTGTTCGAAGGCTTTTGGGGACAAGGAAGTTTGTGTGGCCGATTTGTCTAATCGGGATTTAAGGCTTTCGTTAAATACAGGTGTGTGTACATACACATCTTATAAATTTTAATATGCTAAGTGTTATATTATGCCTAATCGATTTATGTAGACATGGATGTAATATCATCATGGTATTAACAAGGATTCGGGTAAGTCTTTATGACTATGAGATTACTATTTGATGCTTTTGGGAAGCATGACACATTTGGTATGTGTATTATTGGACATATGGCAATGATAAATTTATTAATGTTGTTAAAATAAACCTTTTTGCATGATTTGAGTAAATATACATAATTGTTTGATATGGGTTGATGAGTGAGGGGGCGGTGATATTCGTGTCGAGCGGACACCGGTGTTTTGGTAACACATCGTGACTATGGTCACCAGAGGTTTGGTACCTCCAGAGGTTTGGCACCTCATAGCGACTTGTCCCTGTGGTTAATTCCACCGTGGGTTGGCCCCACTTTGAGATATGGGATAAATGCGCGGTGATTTGGTATCACCGATGGGTTGGCCCCATCATTCGATTTGTGTCTTTGGACACGAGAGATTTGGTATCTCCAGTTATTTGGCATCACACATACGTGACTATATGTCACCAGTGTTTTGGTAACACAATTGTGTCTTTGGACACGGTGGTTTGGCACCACCAGTGGTTTGGTACCACACGGGGTAGAAAAAGGCGTATGGATGGTTAGGTTGGGTGCATTTTAAACTTATGCATGTTAATTGGTTATAATTTGTGTATGTTGTTGCACTAAACCGGGGAAGGGTTACACATTGAGTCTTGGTGACTCACCTTCTCCTTTAATTTTTCAGGTGATTCGTAGATCGCGGGTGAGGAGCCGGATGGACTCGAGGTGGCCATGCAATGGAGACTTTTAATAAATGAATTTTGGATTTTATTTATCTTTCTTTTAGGTTTATGTTGCTTATTTGTAATAAGGCCTCCTAGTATGATTTTATTATTGCTGCGTGTTTGAATGTTTGGTTTAAACTACTTGATGATGTTAAAACGGTTGCACATGTTTTCTCAAATTAAACGCAAAATGTTTTAAAGTACCATCGGGTACATTCGAAATTTGTAAACAACTCGACTCAGCAAATATTTTAAGTTTGGTTTTTAACAAAGAAAATTTAAATTGAAAGGCATTTCGACTAATTTCAAAATCGGTTTTAAAATGGTTTTCAAAATCTTTTCTCTGTAGCAAACCAAATTCGGTCATATTGTTTGGGCCGGGTTTGGGGTGTTACAAAATTGGTATCAGAGCCCAGTTCAAAGCTCGGCTGTGGGGGCCCAAGGCCCAAAAATGTTTTGGTAGGCCTTTTTTTTTGAAAAATTTTGGTTTTTAATAAGCATGGCACCGAGTCTCCGGCACCAACCTGCCCAAGTAAGTATCTCTAACTTTTTTGTATGAATTATATTCTGTAGAAGGGTAGGAAGCATGGGACGTAGATAGTGATAGTATTTTAAACTTTAGGACTAGTTTACTTCAAACAAAGACATAAGACTTTAATGGCCTAATTAAAACCAACCCGTGACCAAGTCGCCGAGTTAGGGTGTGGTAACCTTGGTGCGCATGTCTAGGATTGGATCCGGAAGAGCTTGGTACTTAAGCAGTCCTCGTGACTCACCTCCTCTTCGCGGGATTCCTACCCAGTGCGTAGCTTCGGTTCACCCTAACCAAGAGGACTCGGTCATAGGCAAAATCCTAAATAAAACCCAAAGGGATTAGCCATGTTTTAAGGAAAACTTGGGTTTAAAATCATTAAATTATTTTTTTAGATGGTAGGACAAATTTATCTTCGAAAATTTTCAAAATATTCTCGGTTTACCAAAATTACTGAAATGCCCCTAGTGGCAAAAAAATTACGAAAATACCCTTGGTCTCTAAAATTTCCATATTACCCCAATTTTGATCAAATTTTTATTTTACAAAAGTACTCAAAAATGTTGTATTTCAAAGTAATACCTTGACTTTGGAAATTTACAAAATTACCCCTGATTGACAAAATTACCAAAATACCCCTGGTTTCCAAAATTTTGCTATATCTTCAAATTGAGAAATTCTCGAAAAATACTCCTCAATTTTAGAAATTTCAAAATATCTCAATTTGTTAAAGTTTTCAAATTTCTTGGTTTATTACAAAAATACCCTTTAGGAAAAATGACTAAAAATACACCACAGGTTAGAAAGCAGACAATAATGCTAGAAGAGTGCATAGGTATGAAAGGTATAGGGAATGGATGTATTATTCTGTGTAAACCGGGATAGAAGACTTAAAACCTTGTTTGATCGAAAGAATCTCTATTAAACTCTTTTCATAAAATTTCTTCGCGAATAATCAAGTGAAACATGTACTAATTCATAAAAATTTCCTAATCTGATTAAAGCGCGATAGTTAGAATGAGCTTTAGAGGACGTGGCCATCGTGGGACGCGGAAGGGGTAGGATGGTCGTGTCGGAACACCGTGGTCGGGTCAAGGATCGAGAATGAGATACCGCCACCACCACCCCAACCTTTGGAGTGAAGAGCGAGCGGATCGGAGGTGACGACGCTGTGTCACAAGCGATGCTACGGGTTCTAGAAAGGGTAGCTGGAATTGGTGGAGGTGGAGGAGCTTGGAAGTCGGTTCCTGAGAGACTTCGAGCTAACGGAGCTGAATTTTTCCGAGGTGTGTCTAGTGTAGCGCCCAATACGGTGAGTATTGGGTGGAATCGACCAGAAAGAATCATGGATGAGATAGATTTATCTAATGAGGAGAAACCGAAAAGGAGCGGTGTCGCTTCTTAAGGATGAGTCCTATCGATGGTGGCTCACGGTTCGAGATGGTGCTACGGCAAATGATCTCACTTGGGAGTATTTCAAGAATTCTTATCAGAAGAAGTATGTTGGCTCAAGCTACATTGATGCTCAAAGGAAAGCTTTTATGGGGTTAGTACAAGGAAGTAAATCGGTCGAAATATGAAGCGAAATTCCTAAAATTTGAGTCGTTATGCTCGGGGAATAGTGGCATCGAGCATGATCGTTGTGTTCGTTTTGAAGATGGACTTAGAGATGAGTTAAAGTGCTGATTGCTCCACAAAGAAGAACGTGAGTTTCTTGTCTTGGTGGAGAAGGCGAAGGTAGCCGAAGGAATCAAGGAGTCCGCGAGGCAAAGTTATGATAAGAGCAAGTGAAGAGAGGCTTTGGATCGCCCTGGGTCGGTGGTAATGTTCGAGAAAAGGTTTAGGCAGAGTGGGTCAAATCAGCGGGAAGGTCCACGGTGCTAATGAGAGACCGACCCAGTGTAATCATTATGGGAAGTTCCATTGGGGAGAATGTTGGACCGGAGGGAAAGGATGTTTTAGTGTGGTTCGTTGGATCATCGTGTGAGAGGCGTCCGCGTAAGCAAGCTAGGAATCGATCGAAGGTCAAGGTCGTGCCCGATTCGAGAAAGGAGGGACCAAAGACCGCGCAGAGGTCGTGGTTATGGTAGAGGTGGCTATGGCTCTAGTGGAGGTCGCGAGCACCGGCAGAGGTATTGGCAACACGGAGGCTAGGCGACTGGTTTGGTGTATCTTGCGAGGCGTCGTGAGGAAGGAGACGCACCGGACGTCATCCCGTGACGTTTTTAATTTTTGGTGTTCCATATACGCCTTGATAGATGTGGGTTCGACGCACTCTTACGTTGCTAGTAGTATAGTTGAGACCATGAGTTTAGTTCGAGGCGCTTCTAGGAGGATGACTGTACTTAGTCCTTTAGGTCACTCTGTAGAAGTAGATAAGGTGTATAGAGATGTACCCCTAGAACTCCAAGGGGTAGTGTTTGTAGTCGATCCGATGGAACCTATCGTTTGAGGAGTTCGATTTGATTCTTGGGATGGGTGGTTGGTCAAGTACCAAGCATGTTTGGATTGTCTTTGCTAAGCGCATGGTTTTGAAGACGGTTGAAGGTGAAGAAGTGGTCATGATAGGTAATAGGAGAGATTATCTATCCAACGTGGTATCTGCGTTGAAAGCGATAAAGATGGTCGGGAAGGGTGTGAGGCGTTCGTAGTTCATGTGTGTGCTTTGGAAGCTAAGGAGTCTTCTGTGAGGAATGTTCAAGCTGTAAAGGAATTTCTTGACGTATTTCTGAAGAACTTAGGGGTTGCCTCCGGATCGTGAGGTAGAATTCGGTATAGATCTGTTTGCTTAAGCAGCGCCGGTGTCTATAGCTCCGTATAGGATGGCACCGAAGGAATTGTTGGAATTGAAGGCTCGAGATACAAGAGTTGTTGGATCGAGGTTTCATTCGACCAAGTGTTTCACCTTGGGAGCGCCGGTACTTTTTGTCAAGAAGAAGGATGGTGCGATGCGGATGTGTATAGACTACGCGCGATTGAATAAGTCGACGATTAAAAACAAGTATCCTTTGCCGAGGATAGATGACTTGTTTGATCATTTGAAAAGGGGTGCGGTTTTCTCTAAGATTGATTTAAAGGTCGGATATCATCGGTGAAGGTGAAAGAGGTCGATATCCATAAGACGGCATTTCGTACTCGGTATGGACACTACGAGTTCTGGTGATGCCGTTTGGTTTGACTAATGCACCAGCGGCTTTCATGGACATGATGAGCAGGGTATTTCAACAGCTTTTTGGATCGGATTTGTTGTGGTCTTTATAGATGATATTTTGGTGTATTGAAGTCGAGAAAAAGAGCATGATGCGCATTTGCGAGTAGTGTTGCGATTCGAGGGAAAAGCATTTGTATGTGAAATTTAGTAAGTGCGCAGTGCGGCTTAGGAGGTGACTTTCTTGGGTCACGTTGGTTCGTAGAAGGGATTAGAGTGGATCCTCGAAAGATTGAGGCGGTGTTGGATTGGAAGTCGCCTAAATGTGGGTGAAATTCGGAGTTTTCTAGGTGCAGCGGGTATTACAGAAGATTTGTGGAAGGATTTTCTTTGATTGCCGCACCGATGACCAAGTTGATGAGGAAAGGAGTTCCATTTGTGTGGGACCGAGGAGCAAAGCAAGAAAGTTTCGACAAATTGAAGAAGATTCTCGATGAAGCTCGGTTTTGATTCAACCCGAGGCGAGCAAGGAATTCCACGGTTTATTGCGATGCATCACATATTGGTTTGGGATACGTCTTTGATGCAAGAAGGGAAGGTAGTGGCTTATGCATCTCTCTGATTGAGACCACATGAGGCTAATTATCCGAATCATGACTTGGAGTTAGCGGTGTAGTCTTCTCTTTGAAGATATGGAGGCACTATTTATGCGGAGAGAAGTCGATAGTTTATACGGATCACAAGAGTCTTAAGTATCTCTTAACTCGGAAGGATTTGAATTTGAGGCGTAGATGGATTGAGCTGTTGAAGGACTACGATTCGTTCGATCGAGTATCATCACGGTAAGGCTAACGTGGTGGCGGCGCGTTGAGTCGTAAGGTTGTATCGGATTTAAGATCGATGTTTGCTCGACTTAGTCCGTTCGATGATGGGAGTCTTTTGGCGAATTGCAAGTCAAAGCCGACTTGGTTAGATCAGATTAAGGAGAAGCGGTTAGAGGATGATGGTTTGAATGATCGGAGGTTGCAAGTCGAATGGTGGATTAGAGGATTTTAGTCCATCCCGATGATGGAGTTTTGTGCTTTAAAGGAAGAGCTTGTATGCCGAAGGATGTGGAGTTGAGACAAAGGATTCTTGGGACGCACATAGCAGCCCATATGCTATGCATCCCGGAGGTAGCAAGATGTATCGGGATTTGAGAGAGCAATTTTGGTGGCAGTGCAAAAGCGAAGAAATGGCGAGTTCGTGGGTAAGTGTCCGACGTGTCAACAAGTCAAGAAATTTGAACATCGATTGCCATCCGGTTTACTTCACCGGTGAAGATTCCTCGGTGGAAGTGGGAGAGGATCACCATGGACTTTGTCGGTGGATTACCTCTTACGCCTAGCAAGAAGAATTCGGTTTGGGTGATTGTGGATCGTCGACTAAATCGGTGCATTTCATACTGTAAGGGTAGATTATTCGCTTGAGAGGTTAGCTAAGTTATATGTAGCCGAGATAGTGAGATTGCATGGTGTGCCGATGATCGATTATCTCGGATAGGGATCGAGGTTTACATCGAGGTTTTGGAGAGCGTTGCATCAAGCTTTGGGTACGATATTGGACTTCAGCACAGCTTTTCATCCGCAATCCGACGGACAATCGGAGAGAGTGATTCAGATCTTAGAAGATATGCTCAGAGGTTACGTTCGGATTTGATGGCGGTTGGGAGGAGTATCTGGTTGCGGAATTCGCTTATAACAATAGTTATCAGCGAGTATCCAAATGGCTCCATATGAAGCCTTTGTATGGACGGAAGTGCCGTACTCCTACGTGTTGGACGGAATTGGGTGAACGTCAGGTTTTGGGTCTAGAGTTGGTGATCAAACCGAAGATAAAGTTAAGGTAATTCGGGGCTCGTCTCAAGGAAGCGTCGGATAGGCGAGAAGTCTTACGCCGATCTCAAGCGCAAGGAAATGGAATTCGAGGTAGGAGATAAAGTCTTTACGAAGGTGTCGCCTTGGAAAAAGGTGTTGCGCTTTGGGCAAAAAGGAAATTAAGTCCAAGGTTCATCGCCCGTATCTCTGTGTTGAAGCGAGTAGGACCGGTAGCTTATCACCGAATCGCCAGCAGAGTTGAGTCGATTCACGATGTCTTCCATGTGTCAATGCTTAGAGCGGTATAGGTCGGATCCATCGCACGTCGTGCGATGCGCGAGATTGAGGTTAACTCCGACTTATCGTTCGAGGAGGAACCGAGTTCGGATCTTAGATCGTGATGTCAAGGTTCTGCGTAGAAAGTCGGTACCTTTGGTGAAAGTGCTATGGCGAAACCATGGTACGGAGGAAGCGGCGTGGGAACCCGAGGATGTAATACGACAATACCCCATCTCTTACGATCGGGTAGTAATTTCGAGGACGAAATTATTTTAAGGGGGTAGAAGCGTAACATCCCGAAATAGGGGTTATTCGTGATTGAATTATTTTGCTTGTGTTTAAATTTACGTGATATTATTTGTGGTGTTATAAGACTTAATTAGGGGTCTTGAGTAAGCTCGGTTTAGTAGGATAATTCTTAGTATGGCTTATTTAATGAAGAGGATTAAATGAGCTTAGCACTTAAGTTAATTTAAGTGTATATTAAAGCACAAGATGAATTAGTGGCAAGTTGGTTAAAGAGCTTGAAAGGTTGCATGAGGTTAGTGGTTGAGAGTAGTAGGTATAGCATTTTTAAAAGTTATTTTTGTATGTTAGCTTTAATGGACGGTCAAACATAATTATGATAGGTGGACTAATAATTTTTTGGTAAGTTGAATTGTTGTTTAAGGAAAGCATGGAATAAGGGATAAGATTCCTAAGGTTATGGTAAGATATCTTGAAGTTATGGTAAATTGAGGGACAAAGGCTTGGTTTGTAGGAAATGTTTTGAAACAAATTCATGGCCTTTATGCCATGAACTTGGACGGCAAAGTGGCTAAAGGGGAGCAGAAATTTTACCTTAGTTTGGCTAGGATTGAAGTCTTTTCTTTTGGTCATTTCTTTCATTTGGTGCACAAGTTGCAAAACATTTTCTCTCAAACACTTTTCTTTTTGGCCGAATTCTACATTGTGGTAAGCCTAAACACTTTTGACCATTTGGTCATTTTTGATCATTGCTATTTTCTCCTTTTCATTCTCTCAAAAACCGAAACTTGCATTAACCTTTTGTTCTCCCATTTGTTTTGCTTAAACATCAAAACCTCCTATACACTCTTCTTTGCCGAAATTATATTTCTCTTCCCATTATTTTCTTTTTGTCCTATAGCTGAATATACCTCTTTGTTGTGCCGAAAATATTCTTCTTCTATCTTGAATCTCTTAATTTGAATATTGAAGGTAACATAGTTTTCTTTGGGACTTCTCTAGCAATCGGTTTTTGGTAAGGTGGTAAGGGTTTATTTCAAAGGATTATTCTTTTAAGTTTCGTTTAAGCAGAAGGCTAATAAACCTTAATGATGATGGTTGATTGTAGGGAAGTGAGGCCGATTCTTTTAGGAGTGTGTTGGATAGTGTTCGAAGGCTTTTGGGGACAAGGAAGTTTGTGTGGCCGATTTGTCTAATCGGGATTTAAGGCTTTCAAGTTAAATACGTGTGTGTGTACATACACATCTTATAACTTTTAATATGCTAAGTGTTATATTATGCCTAATCGATTTATGTAGACATGGATGTAATATCATCATGGTATTAACAAGGATTCGGGTAAGTCTTTATGACTATGAGATTACTATTTGATGCTTTTGGGAAGCATGACACATTTGGTATGTGTATTATTGGACATATGGCAATGATAAATTTATTAATGTTGTTAAAATAAACCTTTTTGCATGATTTTGATAAATATACATAATTGTTTGATATGGGTTGATGAGTGGAGGGGCGGTGATATTCGTGTCGAGCGGACACCGGTGTTTTAGTAACACATCGTGACTATGGTCACGGAGGTTTGGTACCTCCGGAGGTTTGGCACCTCATAGCGACTTGTCCACGTGGTTAATTCCACCGTGGGTTGGCCCCACTTTGAGATATGGGATCGTCGCGGTGATTTGGTATCACACGATGGGTTGGCCCCATCATTCGATTTGTGTCTTCGACACCGAGATTTGGTATCTCCAAAGTGATTTGGCATCACATCCGTGACTATATGTCACCGAGTGTTTTGGTAACACAATTGTGTCTTTGGACACAGTGGTTTGGCACCACCGGTGGTTTGGTACCACACGGGGTAGAAAAAGGCGTATGGATGGTTAGGTTGGGTGCATTTTAAACTTATGCATGTTAATTGGTTATAATTTGTGTATGTTGTTGCACTAAACCGGGGAAGGGTTACACATTGAGTCTTGGTGACTCACCTTCTCCTTTAATTTTTGGGTGATTCGTAGATCGCGGGTGAGAGCCGGATGGACTCGAGGTGGCCATGCAATGGAGACTTTTAATAAATGAATTTTGGATTTTATTTATCTTTCTTTTAGGTTTATGTTGCTTATTTGTAATAAGGCCTCCTAGTATGATTTTATTATTCTTTGCGTGTTTGAATGTTTGGTTTAAACTACTTGATGATGTTAAAGCAGTTGCACATGTTTTCTCAAATTAAGCATAAAATGTTTTAAAGTACCATCGGGTACATTCGAAATTTGTAAACAACTCGACTCGCCAAATATTTTAAGTTTGGTTTTTAACAAAGAAAATTTAAATTGAAAGGCATTTCGGCTAATTTCAAAATCGGTTTTCAAAATCTTTTCTCTGTAGCAAACCAAATTCGGTCATATTGTTTGGGCCGGGTTTGGGGTGTTACATGATTATTTTCTGTCTTGTTGTCGAAAATTGAAAATCTGATTTGAAAAATTACGATCCTTTTATTGCATTTGTTTGTGTTATAAGATTGTTATGGTTTGAGTCTCGTAGAATATTTTCGCATCATATTGCATAAGGACCGTTTGGTCTTACCTCTTTTAAGTGGGAGTGAGAAGCTACTCCTTCGTGAGGTTTTCACCTCCGTGCAGGATAGTGGATCGCCGGGATACATCCGTACCTATGTCTTCGTGAGATTTTCATCTCAGTGCGACCATAGGGAAATGTATTCCTCGAATCGAATCGGTCCGTATGAGCCTATAATGGGTGAGGATCGAGGAATCACTTTGGTTCGAGTACCTCAACTTTAGAACCAAACTGCATGTAGAAGACCCTAGGAGCCCACCCTAGATAGCACTGCGCCAAACCCTAGCGGTTACCCAGATAGGTGCTTGGTTCTCTTTCATTTGCTTTGAGTTTTGTTTTTTTTTTGTATATTGTACTGACTTATTGTGTTTTTTCTATGTTTGCATGTCATTTCATATTTAAAAGAGTGTTGATTTACGTTCGATTACTAAATTAGAGAGCTTGTCATGGAGAACGAATTTCTTGATAAAGTGGAGGATAATGTGGCTGTCCGTATGTGGTTAGAGAAAACGCAATTAGAGAAAGGGGATAGTCTAGCCGAGGGGTACACGTCAGAATTATGGGACTACATCCGTATCAGCATGACGCGAAATAACCTTCAGGAATTAAAAGATATATGGGATCAGTGGAATGATGAGACCAAGAAGTTGTTCTACTATAATTATAGGGATTTGTCGTATCTACGCGACATCAAGGTAGACGAGCATTTATTCCGGGCCTTCGCTCGATGTTGAAACACACTATATATGATTGCTTTACCTTTGGGAGGGTAGATTTAGTGCCCACTGTGGAAGAATATACAGCTGTAACACCCCAAACCCGGCCCATGCGTTACGACCGGATCTAACATGTCACATGAATAAAACGTATTTACGAACTTGTAATTCGTACTAAAATAAGTATTATTTGGAAAACCAGTTTGAAAAAAAAAATATTCGATAAAAATACTACTAATCTCGAGAGGTTAATTGAAGAATTGATATTCAAATTCGTGATATTTTAAAATCGTGACTTTTGAAAATAATGTCGATAATCCGAAAGGGAATCCGAGTTAAATTATTTATAAATATGTTATAAAATCCTTTTGTTAATCAACTTTGGAAAACCCGTTATTTATGATTTTAGAAAAATCCCCATTTTAAACAATTTAAGTAAAATAATAAATACGTCCAAACATAAAGCAAATTAAAGTTTATCCCAGAGGCCTTATTACAACTTTAAACCCAAAATAGTAAAAGTAATAAAGTAAACGTAAATAGAAATCTAAAGTTCGAAAAAAACACCACTTCCGAAGTATGGCCTCCATCGAGTCATCCATGGCCCAAGTCCACCTCACTGAGCATTACCTGCAAGGGTTAAGGAAAAGGGGTGAGTTACTAGAACTCAGTGTATAATCCCTTTACCGTCATCCACTGGGCCTGAATTCATTTAGCAATAACTTGGGCTTAAGCCCATTTACATAATCAATAACAAAATGAAGTTAATGTATGCAACCCAACCCATCCATCCATCACACCCCGACCCGACCAATCACGCTTTGTGGGGATCAAGTCAACCCACCCCGCCTCACACAATCAATCGATCAATTTGCTTTTCATAATATTTGTGGCGAGCCACCGGATATCATTATGATCAAGCTACTTTCATATAGTATTTTCGTGGTCAAGCCACTGAAATCATAAGTAAAAATTATAATGAATATTTTGTGGCAATGCCACCAGGCTACACTGCTCTTCATACATTTTTCCCATCCCATGCAAAATTTGTAAATGCAACTTACATAATATAATATCCATATATAATAACCATTAATCTAGTGAAATATTTCGGATACTCGGCCCATTAAAGAAATAATAATAATTTAGTCCACTAAGGCATTCTAGCAATTCGGCCCATAGAGGCATTTTCATAATTCGGCCCATAGAGGCATTTTTGTAAATCGGCCTATAGGGGCATTTTCGTAAATTTAACAATTTTAATACCGATTTTGACAAATCTATAGAAATAATGTAATTTAAGAAAATTTCTCGATTTGTGCCATATTACGATTTTTAGCCATATAAATAATAACGAGCTACTTTCCAACGTGATATCTAATCATGAATCTACGGGATTTCGGTGTGAGATTACACACCTGATTACGGTAAGGATTAATCCTTCTTGATCGTCGGCGCCTAAATCACCATTACACTCGATTAATCCAACAAACGAGATTTTATTAATCTAAATCTAAATCAAACGATCTATTGAAACGCTTACCCTTAGTATCGTGAACGACCACGATTTGTCTATTTTCACCGGATGATGGTCCACAACCCGGTGGAAAATCCCGAACCGTTGATACCGCCCTTCGTTTGAACTTAGGAGTAGGAATCGTAAATCCACTCCTTTTGTGTTCTCCAATCGCTTTTCCTTTCGAATCGGTACCACTTGCCTCCATTGGAAAAAGTCTTACTCAAAACGATATTACGATGATATAAATCGATTGTTTAAGGAAAAGGTTCGGCTTACCACTATTTTCGTAGGATCAACAAGTGAATAAAAACGATCGATATGATCCCTATAATAATCGATTAGTCACAACCATCATTCTGTTTAGCAAACTAATCAAACAATGAGCAAGATCGAAATAATCCATAAAGAAACTTCTTACCTTATGATGATAAATCTGATTTCAACCGATTGGGCTTACGACTACGGATGATTCTACTAAATGAAAGATTCGGCCAACCCCACAAGAATACTACAAAATAGAAGATGATCACGAAATGAGGGAGTAGAAGAGAGGAATGTTTCGATTTAGAGAACCATCCAAAGAGAAGGTACATATTCGGCAAAAAGAAAATACAAGGATAGAATAGAGCCACTTACCGATTCGATCAAAGAAGAGATACTCAACTCGCAAGATGGAGAAGAGAAGATGATAGAAATTCGGCTATTGATGAGAAAAGAATAAAGAAGATTCGGCCAAACAAAGTTGTGTCGATTAAAGAGATAGGGAGAATGGTTGATGAAATGGTCAAGAGAAAAGAAGGGATGGAGAAAAAGAATGCTAGGTAATTTCGGCTAACAACAAAAGAAGATGAACCAAAAATGAGTTGAGGGTTACGGCATAACAAAGGAAAAGAAAGACGAACAAATGGCTAGTGTGTTTCGGCTACAACAAGAGAAAAAGAAGTGCACAATTTGGCTTTAGAGTTTCGGCAAGCAAAAGAAAAAAATTGGAAAAGAAAGCACCAAGAAAATGCTAAAAGAAAATAAGCCTCTCAAGCACTAAAACTAGCAAAATGACTAGGAAAATTCGGCTCCCAAGACCCCCTCCCAAAACCGTGCACCCTTTTACCAAAAGGATCAAAATTGACCAAAAATTCTTTCCAAAACATCTTCCCCAAAATTGGCCAACATATCCCCCTTCTTACTCCTTTCTTTTACTTCTTTCCTTATTCTCCTCCTTACCTTATTTCCTTAGCCATCTTTCCATCAATAAAAAGTCTTCCTTACCTTATTTAAGACCATGGCCAACACTTGGAAGGGAAGCACAAAAATTTAATCAAAAATTTTTGCACTAGGTGGGATTCGAACTCCTCCCCAAAAGCCCTTCATGTGACGCCACAACCTCCTTGCCATATGCTCACTTATGCTAACAAAATACACACTTATTTCCTTAAGCATTGATGCCACTTACCTTCTCTCCTTAAAGTGCTTAAACACAAAAATTTTGCTAAGGCCCAACTCAATCCCAAGCCTTCTTAGGACCCCTAAACATACACGATTAGCACTATAGACTAGCCTATCGCATAGTATAATGCAAAACATAAAATTCTAAATTTCAGGATGTTACAATTCTACCCCCTTAAAGAAATTTCGGCCTCGAAATTTACCTGATTAGAAGAGATGAGGATATTACTGCCGTATTGTGTCCTCTGGCTCTCATGTAGCTTCCTCTAATCTGTGATTGCGCCATAATACTTTAACTAACGGAATCGACTTCCTTCTTAGTACCTTAACATCCCGATCTAAAATCTGAACTGGCTCCTCTTCAAAAGACAAGTCAGGTCTTAACTCAATTTCTTCCACGGGTACAACATGAGACGGATCCGACTGATAACGCCTTAACATAGAGACATGGAATACACTATGTATCTGTCCTAACTCTTGAGGTAACTCAGGTGATAAATAAGCCATCGCCCAACACGCCCGAAGACACGGTATGGTCCAGATGAATCTAGGACTCAACTTGCCTTTCCGCCCAAATCTTAAGATCTTCTTCCAAGGTGAGACCTTCAGAAAGACTTGATCTCCCATCGCAAACTCTATATCCTTACACTTCAGATCCGCGTACGATTTCTATCTGTCCGAAGCTTCTTTTAAACGAGCACAATTACCTTAACTTTTCCTTCGTCTCGAGATCAACTCGGGACCCAATAAGCTGTCGCTCTCCTAGCTCGGTCTAGCAAGTAGGAGTACGACACCACGACCATACAGCGCCTCGTAGGTGCCATCCGGATCTTTGGATTGATAGCTGTTGTTGTATGCAAACTCTGCCAATGGTAGAAAATCTTCCCAACTACCCCTAAAGTCGATCACACAGCCCCTTAACATGTCTTCTAGAATATGGATAACCCTCTCCGACTGACCATCAGTCTGCGGATGAAATGTCGTGCTGAAATTTAGCCTTGTACCCAAAGCTTCATGTAAAGCCTTCCAAAATCATGATGTAAACCTAGGATCCCTATCCGACATAATCGACACTGGTACCCCATGCAACCTCACGACTTCTGCTATATACAACTTGGCCAACTTACGCGCAACGAATAATGCATGCGAACAGGTAAGAAATGAGCAGTCTTCGTTAACCGATCCACTATCACCCATATTGAATCTTTCTTAGTAGGCGTTAAGGGTAACCCACTAACAAAGTCCATCGTTATTCTTTCCCATTTCCATTGTGGAATTTTCACCGGTTGAAACAACCCTGAAGGCAATTGATGTTCCGCCTTCACTTGCTGACATGTCAAGCACTTACTCACGAAGTCAGTAACCTCCCGTTTCAACCCTGGCCACCAATACTGCTCACGGAGGTCTCGGTACATCTTATTTCCCCCGGGGTGCATAGCATATGGGCTACTATGCGCCTCACGCAGAATCATTTGTCTCAATTCTGAATCCTTGGGCATACAAACTCTTCCGCGAAAACACAATACTCCATCACCATTCAATTCAAAATCCCCTATCTCACCACTTCCCACTTGCTGAAGTCGAGAACCCAACACTTCATCTAATAACAAATTTTCCTTAATTTGACTTACCCACACAGGCTTCACCCGAAGTTCGGCTAATAAGCTACCATCTTCATAAAGACTGAGATGAGCGAACAGCGCTCTCAAATCCGATATCACCTTACGACTCAACGCATCTGCCATTACATTAGCTTTTCCTGGATGATACTCGATTGAGAACTCATAATCCTTCAACAGTTCTATCCACCTCCGCTGTCTTAAGTTCAACTCCTTCTGGGTAAGGAGGTACTTCAGACTCTTATGATTCGTATAGATAATCGACTTCTCCCCGTACAGATAGTGTCTCCATATCTTCAGAGCAAACACCACTACAACTAACTCCAAATCATGCGTGGGATAGTTTATCTCATGCGGCCTTAATTGACGAGATGCATATGCCACCACTTTTCCCCCTTGCATCAACACACATCCCAAGCCCGTGTGTGACGCATCACAATAAACAATAAACTCCTTACCAGCCTCAGGTTGAATCAATACTGGCACTTCTATCAGAATCTTCTTCAATTTCTCAAAGCTCTCTTACTGCTTATCTGACCACACAAATGGTACTCCCTTACACAACAGCTTAGTTAGGGGTGCAGCAATCAACGAAAACCCTCAACAAAATGCCTGTAATACCAAGCCAAGCCTAGAAAACTCTGAATTTCTACCACTGTCTTTGGTGGTTTCCAGTCCAACACAGCATCGACCTTCCGGGGATCAACTCTAAATCCTTCAGCAGACACTACATGCCCCAAAAAGGTCACTTCCCTCAGCCAAAATTCACACTTACTGAATTTGGCATACAATTGCTTCTCCCTTAATATCTGCAATACGACCCGTAAATGCGAATCATGCTCCTCTTAAGTCTTTGAGTACACCAAGATGTCATCTATGAACACCACCACAAACCGGTCTAGATAGGGTTGGAAGACTCGGTTCATTATGTCCATAAATGCAGCTGGTGCATTAGACAACCCAAACGGCATCACTAAGAACTCGTAATGCCCATAACGAGTTCGAAACGCAGTCTTATGAATATCCACCTCCTTGACTTTAAGCTGGTGATATCTCGATCTCAAGTCTATTTTCGAGAAAACTGAAGCTCCTCGCAGCTGATCGAATAGATCATCGATCCTCGGTAACAAATACTTGTTCTTGATCGTCAACTTATTCAATTATCTATAATTGATGCACATACGCATCGACCCATCCTTTTTCTTAACGAACAAAATCGGCGCTCCCCACGATGACACACTTGGTCGAATAAATTCGCGATCCAACAACTCCTGAATTTGAGCCTTAAGCTCCGCTAACTCCTTCGGCGCCATTCTATAAGGAGCAATGGACACCGGAGCCATCCCTGGCAATAGCTTAATGCCAAACTCCACCTCTCGATCTGGAGGTAATCCTGGAAGCTCCTCGGGAAAAATGTCTGAAAACTCTTTCACCATTCTAACATTCTCTACCGACAATTCTTTGGCATCCAAAGCACTGATAAAGGCTAGGAATGCTCCACACCCTTTCCGCACCAACTTTTCTGCCTTTAAAGCAGATACCACATTAGACAGATAATTTCTTCTTTCACCTATCATCAACACTTCCTTATCCTCCGGTTATGACGTCAGGTGCATCACCATCTTCTCGATGTCTGACTGCATAGACCAAACCTGGCTGTCTCGCCTCCGTGTTACCCCTATTACCGGTACCTCTACTCGGTGCACCTTGACCTCATCCTACACTATTACCACCTCGACCTGGCCCACGGCCTCTCGTGGCGCTTTGGCGCCTCGGTATTTGCACAAATCTGTTATGAACTACCTGAGTTTGATCAGGCTTTCGAGGGCAATCCTTAAACCGGTGATCCTTGGAACCACATCTGAAACAACCACCAGTTCTCTTCCAACATTCACCCGAGTGAAGTTTCCCATAATCCACGCAAGGCTGTAACTGATTGGTAGTAGCTGGAGCACCCACTCGAACTGACCCCTCATTCCTGGGATTTTTCTGAAAAACTCTAGCAGGACCTGAGTACCCAGAATCCCTCTTGTTCCTGCCCCTATCCTTATCTCGATTTTTCCGCTCCGAGTGCTTAACTTCCTCCGCAACTTTAGCTTTTTCTACCATTGTAGCGAAATTCCTCTCCTTCTGTGGGGCTATCAATACCCGCAACTCATCAAGCAGCCCATCCTCAAAATGCACACAGCGTTCATAATCAGTCAGTACTATTCCCCGGGCATACCGACTCAGACACAGAAACTTCGCCTCGTAAGCTACCACGAATTTACCTCCTTGGACTAGATTCAGGAATTCCTTCCTTCGGGCATCCACATAACTAGCCCCGACATATTTTCCTTGAAAGGCGGTCTTAAAGAATTCCCAGGTAATACGATCAGCCTGAGTGCCTTCCCGAACAGTGAATCACCACTGATACGCCTCGTCTCTCAACAACGACACCACCCCTTTCAGTTTCTGCTCAGTGGTGCAATCCAGGTCGTCCATAATCCGCTCCACTACCTCAAGCCAGTACTCCGCTACATTAGGGGTTACACCCGAAATACCCCTAAAAACTTCAGCCCCATTCGATCTGAGTCGCTCCGATATTGACCCACGAGCTGCCGACCCAGTTCTTGCCCCAGCAACCCTTTCCAGAACTCACAACATCGCTTGGGACAGAGCGTCGTCCTCTCTCATTCAATCATGTGACCCTACTTGATCCACACAGTGACGCAGGGGCGTCCATTTCCGGCATATGCCCCGATGCCTCAGATACAACTCTAGCACCTCGGCCTCTACCACGACCACGTCTACCGCGTCCACGTCCTCTAGTGCTCATGTTTGCTAAGTCGATTTAATCTGATTAAACAATGTTTTATGAAGTATAGGAAGTAAAGTCGTTTTCGCAAAACGTATCCTAAGGTCTCAATCTCTATAGTTTCAGCTCCTAAAGCTAAAAGTTCTAGAGTATTTCTACAGTCATACCACAATAATCATAAAATGAAAACATAAATTTACTTGACTTGGTGCCAGATACCCGTGGTGCCATACTTCCTTTAGATCATGCATTTATAATTTAAAATTTTAAATAGCTTTAGAAAATGCTTTTGAACCCAAACCAAAGCTGAGTTTTGCAACCGGGCTCTGATACCATAAAATGTAACACCCCAAACCCGGCCCATGCGTTACGACTGGATCTGACATGTCACATGAATAAAACGTATTTAAGAACTTGTAATTCGTACTAAAATAAGCATTATTTGGAAAACCAGTTTGAAAAAAAAATATTCGATAAAAATACTACTAATCTCGAGAGGTTAATTAAAGAATTGATATTCAAATTCGTGATATTTTAAAATCGTGACTTTTGAAAATAATGTCGATAATCCGAAAGGGAATCCGAGTTAAATTATTTATAAATATGTTATAAAATCCTTTTATTAATCAACTTTGGAAAAACCGTTATTTATGATTTTAGAAAAATCCTCGTTTTAAACAATTTAAGTAAAATAATAAATACGTCCAAACATAAAGCAAATTAAAGTTTATCCCAAAGGCCTTATTACAACTTTAAACCCAAAATAGTAAAAGTAATAAACTAAACGTAAATAGAAATCTAAAGTTCAAAAAAAAAATACCACTTTCGAAGTATGGCCTCCATCGAGTCATCCATGGCCCAAGTCCACCTCACTGAGCATTACCTGCAAGGGTTAAGGAAAAGGGGTGAGTTACTAGAACTCAGTGTATAATCCCTTTACCATCATCCACTGGGCCTGAATTCATTTAGCAATAACTTGGGCTTAAGCCCATTTACATAATCAATAACAAAATGAAGTTAATGTATGCAACCCAACCCATCCATCCATCACACCCCGACCACCAATCACACTGTGGGATCAAGTCAACCCACCCCCGCCACACCAATCAATGCAGTCAAAATTTGCTTTTCATAATATTTGTGGCAGAGCCACCGGAGTATCAGCTATGATCAAAAGTTTGCTTTCATATAGTATTTTCGTGGTCAAGCCACCGAAATCATAAGTAAACATTATAATGAATATTTTGTGGCAATGCCACCAGGCTACACTGCTCTTCATACATTTTTCCCATCCCATGCAAAATTTGTAAATGCAACTTACATAATATAATATCCATATATAATAACCATTAATCTAGTGAAATATTTCGGATACTCGGCCCATTAAAGCAATAGTAATAATTTGGTCCACTAAGGCATTCTAGCAATTCGGCCCATAGAGGCATTTTCGTAAATCTACCGTAGGGCATTTTAAATAAATCGACCCATAGGGGCATTTTCGTAAATCTAACAATTTTAATACCAATTTTGACAAATCTATAGAAATAATGTAATTTAAGCAAATTTCTCGATTTGTGCCATATTACGATTTTTAGCCATATAAATAATAACGAGCTACTTTCCAACGTGATATCTAATCATGAATCTACGAGATTTTGGTGTGAGATTACATACCTGATTACGGTAAGGATTAATCCTTCTTGACCGTCGGTGCCTAAATCACCATTACACTTGATTAATCCATCAAACGAGATTTTATTAATCTAAATATAAATCAAACGATCTATTGAAACGCTTACCCTTAGTATCGTGAACGACCACGATTTATCTATTTTCACCGGATGATGGTCCACAACCCGGTGGAAAATCCCGAACCACCGATACCACCCTTCGTTTGAACTTAGGAGTAGGAATCGCAAATCCACTCCTTTTGTGTTCTCTAATCGCTTTTCCTTTCGAATCGGTACCCCTTGCCTCCATTGGAAAAAGTCTTACTCAAAACGATATTACGATGATATAAATCGATTGTTTAAGGAAAAGGTTAAACACCACTATTTCCGTAGGATCAACAAGTGAATAAAAGCGATCGATATGATCCCTATAATAACTGATTAGTCACAACCATCATTCCGTTTAGCAAACTAATCAAACAATGAGCGAGATCGAAATAATCCATAAAGAAACTTTTTACCTTACGATGATAAATCCGATTTCCACCGATTCGGCTTACGACTACGGATGATTCGACTAAATGAAAGATTCGGCCAACCCCACAAGAATACTACAAAATAGGAGATGATCACGAAATGAGGGAGTAGAAGAGAGGAATGTTTCGATTTAGAGAACCATCCAAAGAGAAGGTACATATTCGGTAAAAAGAAAATACAAGGATAGAATAGAGCCACTTACCGATTCGATCAAAGAAGAGATACTCAACTCGCAAGATGGAGAAGCGAAGATGATAGAAATTTGGCTATTGATGAGAAAAGAATAAAGAAGATTCGGCCAAACAAAGTTGTGTCGATTAAAGAGATAGGGAGAATGGTTGATGAAATGGTCAAGAGAAAAGAAGGGATGGAGAAAAAGAATGCTAGGTAATTTCGGCTAACAACAAAAGAAGATGAACCAGAAATGAGTTGAGGGTTACGGCATAACAAAGGAATAGAAAGATGAACAAATGGCTAGTGTGTTTCGGCTACAACAAGAGAAAAAGAAGTGCACAATTTGGCTTTAGAGTTTCGGCAAGCAAAAGAAAAAAATTGGAAAAGAAAGCACCAAGAAAATGCTAAAAGAAAATAAGCCTCTCAAGCACTAAAACTAGCAAAATGACTAGGAAAATTTGGCTCCCAAGACCCACTCCCAAAATTGTGCACCCTTTTACCAAAAGGATCAAAATTGACCAAAAATTCTTTCCAAAACATCTTCCCCAAAATTGGCCAACATATCCCCCTTCTTACTCCTTTCTTTTACTTCTTTCCTTACTCTCCTCCTTACCTTATTTCCTTAGCCATCTTTCCATCAATAAAAAGTCTTCCTTACCTTATTTAAGACCATGGCCGACACTTGGAAGGGAAGCACAAAAATTTAATCAAAAAATTTTGCACTAGGTAGGATTCGAACTCCGCCCCAAAAGCCCTTCATGTGACGCCACAACCTCCTTGCCATATGCTCACTTATGCTAGCAAAATACACACTTATTTCCTTAAGCATTGATGCCACTTACCTTCTCTCCTTAAAGTGCTTAAACACAAAAATTTTGCTAAGGCCCAACTCAATCCCAAGCCTTCTTATGACCCCTAAACATACACGATTAACACTATAGACTAGCCTATCTCATAGTATAATGCAAAACATAAAATTCTAAATTTTAGGATGTTACAACAGCCCTACTGCGTTGTCCAAAGGTTCAAGTCGATAAAGCTTATTATAGAGCCGCTTATGTCCCGACCTTTTGGAAGAAATTGATGAACATTATAGGAATGAGCGAACAGTGGATTACAGCTAGGATCAAGCAAAAAAGGTGAGTGTAAGTGCTTCCCATGGAAGAATTTGAGAAACTTGATTCTAGGGCATCCTGATACGAAAAAGAGAGTCGATGTGTTTGCTTGAACATCTATGGACTAATGATCTTCCCAAGGGCATTAGGGTATGTAGATGAGGCGGTCTCGGATCTCTTTGATCGACTTGATAAAGGGGTCACACCTATTCCTGCAATCTTGGCAGAGACATTTAGATCTTTGAATGCATGTAGGAGGGCCGGTGAGGGTCGATTTATAGGGTGCGTGCAGTTGTTGTTAGCTTGGTTCCACGGTCATTTCTGGAGGGTGGATAAGGTTTCTTATCGGGTTTTCTCCGGGAATTACTCCCCATTAAAGGAGATAGTGGCCAGGCCAAGAAGGGATGACATATCAGAGGAAAATTGGATATGTAACACCCCTTACCCGTATTCAATTCCGGAACTAGGTATGAGGCATTATCGGACTTGACTTGCTTGAGCATTCGACTTTGGGCTATAAAATGAGTCCCAATTTAAAACTTTTTCATTTACAATCGTAACGTCCCTATCATGGGTCTACAAGACCCTTTTCATATACTCGGGATGCTGAGGGACCAAACCAAAACTTTTACACACATAAAAAAATTTTGACATAAAAATGGACCACACGCCCGTGTGAATAGTGGGACATGCCCGTGTTCCATGCCTGTGTAGAATTATTTTCTTTTCAAACCTACAGGGGTTTTCACACGGCTAGACACACGCCCGTGTGCTTGGACCGTGTGCTCTACACGGCCTAGACACGCCCGTGTCCTCGCCCATGTGTAAAAACCTGAGTATTCTGTTTGTGACGTCAGTAACCCATTTATGGGCACACGGCCTAGGAACACGCCCGTGTGTCTAGCTCGTGGTCGACACTGACTTGCAACACTAACATGAAGGGGACACACGGCCAAGTCACATGCCCATGGGATCGCTTCAGTGTCACACACACGGATCTAGACACACTGCTGCAGTGTGTCTACCGTGTGGACCAATTCAAGGCTATTTTCCAAGCCATTTAGCCACCCTCACTTGCATACATTCACACATCATCACAATACATTTCCAAATCATAAATTATAACTCTTGAATTATCACTTTTGAATCATGAAAATCAAATCTTCATCCCATATACGAGGGAGAACTATTACTAGTACAATTACAACCGGCTTGAGCCATTAGCTATGGCTATACACAACCGAACCATAAACTCTTTTAGGCCAACACATTTGGCTACTTTAACTAAGACTTAATTAAACCAAAATAAGATCCCTATAAATGCCATATCTCAATAAGACTTAAATCTCATACCCAAGTGTCTGCTCGATAGTGTGAAAGCATCTCCAGCGGTTTCCAACCCGAGCTAGTTAAGTTAACCTATAAGAGATAGGAAAGGAAGAGGAGTAAGCAATATTGCTTAGTAAGTTCATATGCAAATAATAATCAACTATTGACATTCATTGATTATACTCAACCACAAAGGCATTATAATGAGATTTACTCTTAAACTCATGGTTACCCATTATATCATTCATAAGGCTTACTCATTCCGTCTCTTACCACATTCTAACCATGTGACAATTATAGTACTCTCATTTATTAGCACATAATCCCTGCATCCATCATCACAACAATCCATGACACAAATACTTAAACAATTTCTCAATGATCCATTCAGGATAATACCAACTTTCGGTGGTTCCGCACATAGCCCACCATTTAATAATTTATAAGGTGGTATCGCACATAGCCCACCATTTAATAATTTATAAGGTGGTATCGCACATAGCCCACAATTTAATAATTTATAAGGTGGTATCGCACATAGCCCACCATTTAATAATTTATAAGGTGGTATCACACATAGCCCACCATTTGATACAATTCACGGATACTTATCCACACACCTTTTTCCTGTTTCGAATGTTCATCCAAGAATATCCTCACACTCTATCATTCCTAAATTTATTTCTAAAATAATCATTTGCATTCATGCAATGCATTAATAAATATAACATATGCAATCAGGATGCATCATTTACACATAACTCTCCATGGGTTCATCATATACCGAATTCACCTCAATTAAGTTCTGGCACATACCTGTACCTCTCATGGTATAACCACATACTTTCTCATTTTCAACATACCTGTTGAATTATTCAAAATGCTAAAGAACACTCTTAAATCTCATACATATAGTATCAAATCAACATCATACCCCCCAATAGGGTCTTACATGAAATATCATATCGATGCCATGTCCCTGACATGGTCTTATATGAAATCTCACACGGAGGCCATAATCCAATTATAGTCTTACACGGGACCGTAATTATCATAGTATCATAATATTTGCATTCCCTCTATTCTTAGATTCAATTGATGACTTTCAATTCCTGACATCTCGTCAAAACGTATTTAATATATATTCGTAGAGTCAATATACATTTCATACAATATCTAAATATGAAATACTTCACTTACAGTTGCATTATTAGCACACGAACTTACCTCGATATCGAAAAGGGCAAAAAGGGACCTAATTGTCCATATTTTTCTTTTCTCCGGTTCTAGGTCTGAATCTCATTTTCTTTGATCTAGAAAAATAAAATTTACTCATTTAATCATTTTATGATCATTTTAAATCATAATCTCTACTTAGGGAAAAATGACCATTTTGCCCTTGTACTATGGCAAAATTACGATTTTTCCCCTAGGCTTGTAAATCATTTTTCATCACATTTTCTTATTAAACAAGACTAGATGAACATTTATTTCTCTTACAACTACTCACAAATCCAACTATTTCATGCATTTATTGTAACAGTCTAGTTTTGACCCTAGTCAGAACAGTGGTTTCGGGACCACAAATCTGAGTCTAAAAATATTTTAATATTATTTTCTGTGCCTATTGTATGTGATTAAGCATGTGTGAAAGTTTCGTATGAAAATTTGTTTGTTTGTGTGCTTAATTTGACAAAAGGGACTAAATCGCATAGAGTGCAAAAGTGGCCTTCTAATTGATTAAGTGCCTATTTGATGTGGCTTTTAAAATTAGTGGCCTTATGAGGCAATTAAGCAATTATTTAGTAAGTGGATGGGTAAATGACAAAATAACCTTAT
The DNA here is from genome assembly GCA_025698515.1 of Gossypium sturtianum. Classification (NCBI taxonomy): domain Eukaryota; kingdom Viridiplantae; phylum Streptophyta; class Magnoliopsida; order Malvales; family Malvaceae; genus Gossypium; species Gossypium sturtianum. The sequence goes on from CM046951.1 coordinate 45,107,296, forward strand.
TGTTTATTTGTCTTATATGTTAATTAAAAGGTTAATATAGTAAATAACATAATAATATGTTATAATGAAAATAAAGTATGAAAATAGAAATTAGTTCATCCATTTTCTTGACCGAATATACAAAAGAAAAGAAGAAAAAGAATAAGCTAGGTTTAGGCTAAAAATAAGCTTGATTCAAGGTATGTTTGGCTTCGATTTTTGATAATTTCTACGTTTTTGAAATCATTGCTTCGTATACTACAAAACCCATGTCTTAATTTTGTTAATTGATGATGTTTTTGAAATGTGCCTTTGGTGAACACATGAGTTTTGTGATGTTTGATGGTGGAAAATGAAATATGTGTTAGATTAACAAGTTTTGTCTTTGGAATCTTGATGAATTTGGGTAATTTGTACTTAATTGAGAAAATAATATTTTGAGGGACTAAATTGTGAAATAAATGAAATGTAAGGACTTGTATGAGCTACATGAGAATTCGGCTAGGCATGGGTAACTTGAAATTATGTGTATTTTGTGATTTTGTGAAATAGGGACTAAATTATCCAAATGTGAAAATGTGAGGGCTAATTTGCAAATTGCCCTAAATATATGTGTTTTTGGATTGAATTGAATGAGTTGATGAATAAAAGGATTAAATTTGAATATGTATAGATCAAGAACCGAAGAAAACGGATTTGGATCGAGGGAAGTCAAAAGTTGTCGAATAACTGAATCCGATCGAATATTTGAATCTGAGGTAAGTCGATATACAAATAAATGCATTTGAATTGAGTAAATTGTGCATATATGAAATTCAACTTGTGTTGAACAAGCTCGAGATGTTTGTACATGGAATCTGAGATAGTATCAATAGTGTATTTATGTCCGAGAAGTCCCGTATGAACCTAGGAATAGATAGGATAGCATATGTCATGACATAGGTGCCCGATATTTGATATCATGTAAGACCAGGTCTAGGACGTTGGCATTGATTCGAGATTTTGTGTAAAACCACGTCTGGGACGTTGGCATCGATATTTGATTATGTGTAAGACCATGTCTAGGACATTGGCATCGTATTGATTCGTGTAAGACCCTGTCTGGGATAGTGGCATCGATATTTGGATACATGTAAGACCACGTCTGGGACGTTGGCATTGTACGAATATTCTGAGCACTCTGAGTATCCTATTAGGTTCTGAACGGTTCAACGGGCAAGTCCAAAAAATGAACGATTATGTAAGTTGAATATCCGTTTTAGGTACGTTTGAAAAGTTCACTATGTGTGTATGAAAGGTAAGTGCCTATATGAACTTACTAAGATGCATATGTGTATTGAAATGATGAGTTAATATGTGAATATATGCTTGAATGAGCTATATGTATATGTGATATTTGGGTTGAAGAATGTGGCAAGTTATGGCTAAGCAAAAGAGCCAAAGAATATGTGATGAATTTTGCAAAGAGAAACATTAATGTCATTGTATCAATGTAGCTATCTGCAATGTATGTTAAGTTTATTTGTATATGGCTTACTAAGCTTTTGGAAAGCTTACTCTGTGTGTATGTTTACTCTGTTTCATAGGTCGTTAAAGCTATGAGAGGCTCGGGGACCGTCGAGGATCATCACCACACTATCAAACCCAACTTTGGTACTTTTAAAAATTTATATACTAAGTATGGCATGTATAGGCTAGATGTTTGGAACATGTTTGTGATGTGTATTTAGCCATGTGATGTGGCTAGATTAATGTTGGTAATATGCATGAGTGATTATGGAATATGATGCGTGTTTTGGTGTGGCTTAATGGCAATGAAATGGTTATAGTATTGGTAAGTATAATGATGCAACATGAGTATATATGTTTGAATAATGAGATGGTTCTATGAATGTGGCAAATTGAGGATGAAACATGATTAGTTTCATATGTGAATTGGTTGTGCAAATTTGTATATAAGTTGGTATGAATGGAAATGATATTGAATAAGTTGATATGTTGTTCACTTGACATGATTTTGGTTGCCATTTGTATATGGAATCATGCTTGTTTGAGATTGTAGGAATGACCCAAGTGTGGGTGGCATTTTGGCCTTGAAAATGGCCTATAAATGCCCACACGGTTGAGCACACGGGCGTGTGGTTCGACCGTGTCCCTCATGGTTGAAATTCAAAACAAGTCAGGATCAACCACGGGCTTGACACACGGGCGTGTGACTGGCCGTGTGGTGAAGTCAAGATCGACCACGGGTGCGGCACACGGGCGTGTCCATGCCGTGTGGACAAGTCAGTATGTATGCCCTGTTTTGACACGGCTTAGACACTTAGGCGTGTCTAAAGGCCGTGGGAGGCACACGGCCTGCCCACACGGGCGTGTGACCTCTGTAACTTAGATATGTTTTAAATTTTTGAGAATTTCTGTATGTGTTCGGTTTAGTTCCGGCCCTATTCTAAAGCATGCTTAAGGTCACGTTGATCTAGTAAAGGGACTCTTTGATTGCATTTAATGAGTTATAATATGGAATGTCCGTAAAAGATTTCGTTTGTCCGGTAACGCCTCTTAACCCTAATTCGATGACGGATACAGGTTAGGGGTGTTAAATATGATTGGTATCAGAGCTACGGTTTAGTCGATTCTCAGACTAACGTAGCGAGTAAGAGTCTAGCTATACATGCCATATATCTGAACTGTGATAGTGGATGAATTTTGAAGTGTAAAATGTGATTTTCGTATAGTAATGGATCCCGAAAGAGACGTAGCTGATGATGTAGAAAGCAATGTGCCTGCTCCCGCGCAAGGGACAGCGCCCTCTGATTCGAGACCGGCTACGAGCAGTCAAAAGGGAGAAGCTAAACAAGCTTTCTTCCAGATGATGAGTGAATGGTTCACTCAGTTTATGAGAAATAACCCGACTGTTTCACAACCTCCGCCCCCGCCTAATCCCTCTCAGTGTTCAGTTGCACCTCCGGTTACAAATTTGAATATGTTGAATAAGCCTCTAGTCGACAAAATCCGTAAGTATGGGGCTGCAGAGTTCAGGGCCACCAGTGATGACGATGCTGAAAAAGCCGAGTTTTGGTTAGAAAACACTATCTGAGTATTTGATGAGATGTCTTTGACTCTAGAAGAAAGTATTAAATGTGTTGTATCTCTGTTAGGAGACGCGGCCTATCGGTGGTGGAAAACTTTGATTTCAGTTGTTCCGAAAGAATGGGTCACATGGGATTTCTTTCAGATTGAGTTCCGAAAGAAATATATCAGTCAAAGATTCATTGATCAGAAATGGAAAGAATTCCTAAAATTGAAATAGGGCCACATGTCTGTCACAGAATACGAACAAGAGTTCATGAGACTAAGTCAGTATGCTCGGGAATGTGTGTCAACCGAAGCAATAATATGTAAGAGATTTGAAGATGGCCTAAACGAAGACATCTGTTTGTTAGTCAGAATTCTAGAGATAAAAGAGTTCGTGGTACTTGTTGATCGAGCTTGTAAAGTCGAGGCACTCGGGAAAGACAAAAGAAAAGCTGAGTCTGAAGCAAGAGATGTGAGAAAGAAATTTTTGGGTAAATCATTTTAGTCTGCTTCAAAGAATTTCTGAGATGAGCAAAGTCGTTCGAGAGTTAATGTGGGACATTCTAGTAGAGATCGAGTTAGATCACAGTTGAGTTCTAAAACTCCGGTAATTTCAATAGCAAGTGTTGGAAATGTTCGATCCGAGCGACCTGAGTGTAAGCATTGTGGTAAAAGATATTCGAGAAGTTGTAGATTGAATGATCGAGCTTGTTTCAGATGTGGATCGTTAGATCATTTCATTCGTGATTGCCCAGAATCTGTTGAGCAAGAGACTGCCCAGAATCTGAGATCTGATAATGTCCCAGTGAGGGGTAGACCTTCCCGAAATGCAAGAAATGTCAGTGGTAGTCAGAGATCTACGAGAGACACTATTGTGAGATCTGAAGCTAGAGCGCCTGCCAGAGCATATGCTATCCGAGCTCGTGAGGAAGCTTTATCTCTGGATGTTATAACGGGTACATTTACTCTTTATGATACTTCTGTGATTGCATTGATAGACTCAGGTTCTACACATTCGTATATATGCATGAACTTAGTATCCAGTAAGACTTTGCCTGTAGAGTCTACTGAATTTGTCATTAAAGTATCGAACCCCTTAGGCAAAAGTGCCATGGTTGACAAAGTATGCAAGAACTGTCCGTTAATGTTTTGAGATATCTATTTTCCTGGTGATTTGATGCTGCTACCCTTTGATGAGTTTGACATAATTTTGGGTATGGACTGGTTGACATTACATGATGCTGTTGTGAATTGTAAAAGAAAGACTACTGATTTGAGATGCCAGAATGAGGAAATAGTTCGGGTTGAGTCAAATGATTTGACTGGGTTACCTGCTATAATATCTATATTGAAAGCTCAAAATTATGTGAGAAAGGGTTACGAAGCTTATTTTGCTTATGTAATTGACTCGAAAGTATTTGAAAAGAAAGTTGAATCAGTGCCAGTTGTCTGAGAATTCTCTGATGTGTTTCTTGAAGAACTACTGGGATTGCCTCCGATACGTGAAGTTGAATTTGGTATTGATTTGTTGCCTGGTACAACTCCTATTTCGATAGCTCCGTATAGAATGGCACCAACAAAGTTGAAAGAATTAAAGTCACAGTTGCAAGAGTTGACTGATAGAGGGTTTGCAAGACCGAGCTTCTCACCTTGGGGTGCTCCTGTTCTGTTTGTGAAAAAGAAAGATGGCACGATGAGAATGTGCATTGATTATCGTCAGTTGAACAAAGTGACTATAAATTACAAATATTCGTTGCCCAGAATCGATGATTTGTTTGATCAGATTAAAGGAGCTACCGTATTTTTGAAGATAGATCTGAGATAGGGATACTACCAGTTGAGAGTAAAAGATTCAAATATTCCAAAAACTGCTTTCAGAATGAGGTACGGGCATTATGAGTTTTTAGTTATGCCATTCGGACTAACGAATGCTCTTGCTATTTTTATGGATCTGATAAACAGAATTTTCAGACCGTACCTAGATCAATTTGTTGTTTTTTTCATTGACGACATATTGATTTACTCTCGAGATAAACTTGAACATGTTGAACATCTGAGAATTGTGTTGCAAACTCTACAAGAAAAGCAATTGTATGCGAAATTCAGCAAATGTGAATTTTGGTTGCGTGAAGTCAGTTTTCTGGGACATATTGTATCGGCCTCTGGAATACGAGTTGATCCGAACAAGATTTCTACTATTCTGGAATGGAAACCTCCGAAGAATGTGTCTGAAGTCCGTAGTTTTCTGGGACTAGCTGGTTATTATCATTAGTTTGTAAAAGGATTCTCGATGATAGCTACTCCGTTGACTAGATTGCTTCAGAAAGATGTGAAATTTGAATGGTCTGATAAATGTCAGAAAAGTTTTGATCAGTTGAAAGCCCTTTTAATTGAAGCTCCAGTATTGATACAACCTGAATCGGGCAAAGAATTCGTGATTTATAGTGATGCTTTGTTGAATGGTCTGGGATGTGTACTAATGCAAGAAGGCAAAGTTATAGCTTATGCCTCGAGACAACTAAATCGCCATGAAAAGAATTATTCGACACATGACCTTGTGCTAGCTGCAATTATTTTTGCATTAAAGATTTGGCGACATTATCTGTTCGGTGAGAAATGCCACATGTTTTCAAATCATAAAAGTTTGAAGTATCTGATGACCCAGAAAGATTTGAATCTGCGACAAAGAAGATGGTTAGAGCTTTTGAAAGACTACGAGCTTGTGATAGATTATCATCTGGGTAAAGCAAATGTTGTAGCCGATGCACTGAGCCGGAAGTCATTGTTTGCATTACATGCTATGAATACTCATTTAGATCTATCTAATGATGATTCAGTGTTAGCTGAATTGAAAGCGAAACCATTGTTTTTACAACAAATATGTGATGCTCAGAAAATTGATAATGAAATGTTAGTGAAACGAACTCAGTGTGGTTTGAACTCTTATTCTGAATTTCGATTTGATGTTAATGGTTGTCTGAGATATCGAGATCGGATTTATGTTCCGAGGAATCTAGAGTTGATTCAGTCGATATTGAATGAAGCACATAATAGTCGCTTATCTATTCATCCGGGAAGTACAAAGATGTATCATGATTTGAAGCAACACTATTGGTGGTCTGGTATGAAACGAGATGTCTTTGACTTTGTGTCGAAATGTTTAGTCTGTCAGCAAGTTAAGGCTGAACATCAGGTTCCATATGGTTTGTTACAACCGGTTCTAATTCCTGAGTGGAAATGGGATAGAGTGACAATGGATTTTGTTTCTGGATTGCCTTTGACTCCGAGAAAGAAAGATGCGATCTGGGTCGTAGTTGATCATTTGACGAAATCTGCTCATTTTATTCCGGTACGATCTGATTACTCGCTTGATAAACTAGCTGAACTTTACATTTTTGAGATTGTGAGATTGCATGGAGTGCCATTGTCTATTGTGTCTGATAGAGATCCGTGATTTACATCATGATTCTGGAAGAAACTGCAAGAAGCTTTAGGTACTAAATTGCATTTTAGTACAGCATTTCATCCACAGACGGATGGTCAGTCTGAACGGATTATTCAAATACTCGAGGATATGTTGAGATGTTGCATTCTTGAGTTTGACAGTACGTAGGAACAGTACCTGCCATTGATTGAATTTGCGTATAGTAATAGTTTTCAGTCGAGTATCAAAATGGCACCTTATGAAGCTTTATACGGACGCAAATGTCGAACACCTCTGTATTGGACTGAGCTCAGTGAAAATAAGATACACGGGGTCGATTTGATAAAAGACACTGAATAGAAAGTAAAAGTGATACGTGATAGTTTGAAAGCAGTGACTGATCGTCAGAAGTCTTATGCAGACTTGAAAAGAAAAGATATTGAATTCGAGATCGGTGACAAAGTGTTTTTAAAAGTATCTCCGTGGAAGAAAGTACTCTGATTCAGACGAAAAGGCAAGTTAAGTCCGAGGTTCATCAGACCATATGAGATCATTGAGCGTGTTGGACCTGTTGCGTATAGATTGTTGTTGCCCTCAGAGCTAGAAAAGATACATAATGTATTTCACGTATCGATGCTTAGACAATACTGATCCGATCCATCACATGTGATTCTTTCGTTTGAGATTGAAATCTGATCTGATATGACTTACGAGGAAGAACCAATCCGTATCTTAGCTCGTGAAGTGAAAGAGTTGAGAAACAAGAAAATTCCGTTAGTAAAAGTGTTGTGGTATCGACACAGAGTGGAAGAGGCTACGTGGGTTCCTGAAGATACAATGAGACAGCAATATTCGAATCTGTTTAACGGTAAGATTTTTGGGGACGAAAATCCCTAAGGGGGGAGAATTGTAATAGTCCGGTTTAGACCCTAGTCGGAACAGTGGTTTCGGGACCACAAATTCGAGTCTAAAAAATATTTTAATATTATTTTTTGTGCCTATTGTATGTGATTAAGCATGTGTGAAAGTTTCGTATGAAAATTTGTCTATTTGTGTGCTTAATTTGACAAAAGGGACTAAATCGCATAGAGTGCAAAAGTGGCCTTCTAATTGATTAAGTGCCTATTTGATGTGGCTTTTAAAAGTAGTGGCCTTATGAGGCAATTAAGCCATTATTTAGTAAGTGGATGGGTAAATGACAAAATAACCTTATTGTTTATTTGTCTTATATGTTAATTAAAAGGTTAATATAGTAAATAACATAATAATATGTTATAATGAAAATAAAGTATGAAAATAGACATTTGGTCATCCATTTTCTTGACCGAATATACAAAAGAAAAGAAGGAAAAGAATAAGCTAGGTTTTGGCTAAAAATAAGCTTGATTCAAGGTATGTTTGACTTCGATTTTTGATAATTTCTACGTTTTTGTAACCGTTGCTTCGTATACTTCAAAACCCATGTCTTAATTTTGTGAATTGATGATGTTTTTTAAATGTGTCTTTGATGAACACATGATTTTTGTGATGTTTGATGGTGGAAAATGAAAGATATGTGTTAGATTAACAAGTTTTGTGTAACAGTCCGGTTTAGACCCTAGTCGGAGCAGTGGTTTTGAGACCACAAATCCGAGTCTGAATATTATTTTAATATTATTTTCTGTGCCCTTGATATGTGATTAAGCATGTGTTAAAATTTTGTAAGCTAATTTATCCGTCTGTGTGCTTAATTTGATAAAAGGATTAAATTGCATTAAATGCAAAACTAGCATGATAATTGTAAAAGTGTCTATTTGATGTGGCTCTTTAAGGTGGAGGCCTTATGTTGTTATTAATCCAATACTAAAGTTGGTGGATGATTAAATGACAAAATAACCTTATTGATTATTTTGTCTTATATGTTTATAAATGGATAAAATGGGAATTTATGAATTATGTATATTAATAATAATAAAACATGAAATTGGTCATTGTTATCATCTTTATTCCACCGATTTTAGAAATAAAAGAATAAGGTTTGAAACTTTGAAGCATTCAGCCTTAGTTGAGCAAAAATTCAAGGTATGTTTTTAATCGATTTTTGATAATTTCTACGTTTTCGTAATCGTTGCTTCGTATGCTATCAAGCCCATGTTGTAATTTGAAGAATTGATAATGTTTATGAAATGTGCCATTGATGAAAAGGTGAGCTTTGTGATGAGTATTAGTGTTAAATGAAAGATATGTGTTTGATGAACATGTTTTGTTCTTGAATTTTTGATAAATTTAGCTAATTAAGGCTAAATTGTGAAAATATTATTTGGAGGACTAAATTGTGAATTTGATGAAAAGTATGGACTTGTATAGTCCCTAGGGAGATTTGGCTATGCATGTGTGTGAACAAATTGTGTATATTTGATGTTTTGAGAAAAATGGACTAAATTGATAAAATGTACAAATGTGAGGGCTAAATTGCAAATTGCCCTAAATGTATGTTTTTGGATCGAATTGAGTGAATTAGTGAATAAATGAATTACATTTGTATATGTATAGATCAATAATTGAAGAAATCGGACTTAGATCGCGGGAAAGCGAAAGTAGTCGAATAACCAAGTCCGAACGAATATCCGAATCCGAGTTAAGTCAATATACAAATAAATGTATTTGTATTGAATTATTTGAGTATATATGATAATTGAATTATTATGATTATCCATTGAGATGGAATGTATGTGCTATCCGAGATTACGAATAAGTTGACAAGTTGTTTAAGTCCGAGAAGCCCCGTCTGAACCTAGGAATAGATAGGATTAACTATGTCATGACATAGGTGTCTATTATGTGATATCATGTAAGACCACGTCTGGGACGTTGGCGTTGATTCGAGATTTTGTGTAAGACCACGTCTGGGACGTTGGCATCGATAAGAGATTTCGTGTAAGACCATGTTTGGGACGTTGGCATCGATCTGAGATTTACGTGTAAGACCATGTCTGGGACATCGGCATCGTATTTGATTCGTGTAAGACCCTGTCCGGGACAGTGGCATCGATATCTGATTACATGTAAGACCACGTCTGGGACGTTGGCATTGTACGACTATTCCGAGCACTCTGAGTATCCTATTAGATTCTGAACGGTTCAACGTGCAAGTCCGAGATACAAATGATTATACAGTTTGCATATCTGTTTCAGGTACGTCTGATAAATATACTTTATTTGTATAAGAAGGTAAGTATACTCATAAACTTACCTAGATGAATTATGTATTTGAATATGAGAATGTAAATGTGATACATGAATGGAAAAGCTATGAGTTAATAAGAATATGATGATATACAAGATTGAAAGATGAATGGCTAGTAAATGTGCCAAGACGAATTATGGCTATGCAATTGAGCTTTTAGTGAATTCATATTGATTATATGTTTTGAATGCTTAATTGGTAAGTTTATTTGTATATGGCTCACTAAGCTTATGAAAGCTTACTCTATGTGTGTTTACTCTGTCTTATAGATCATCAAAGCTACTGAAGGCTCAGGGATCGTCGAGGATCGTCATCACACTACTCAAACTTATTTTGGTACCTTTTGAAAATGTATATACCAAGTATGGCATGTATAGGCTAGTGATTTGGTATATGTTTGAGTTGTAAATAGCCATGTGATTTGGCTAGCTAATGTTGATAATGTGCATGAGTAAATGTGGTATATGATGCATGTTTAGGTATGGCAAGTTAGCTATTAAAATGACCAAGGCTATGGTAAGCTTATGAATGCATTATGAGTATGTATGTTTGATCAATGAAATGGCTACATGGATGAATAATGTGGTTGAATCATGCTTGGATGTATAAGTGTTTTTAGTTGTGCAAATTGGCATGGTTGAAAATGAGATTGGATGCAAAGCTTTGTTGATTAGTTGATATGTTTTAGAATGTAAATTGTGCATAAAATGAATAGGTATTTAGCTTGTAGTGTAAACCCAAGTGTAGGTGGCAAATTGACCTTGTAAGGGCCTGTTAAGCAGACACGGTTGTGGCACAGGGGTGTGCCTAGTGACCGTGGGATTAAGTTAGTATATAGCATATGTGTACATGGCCATGGCACACGGGTGTGCCTGGTGGTCGTGGGGATAAGTCAGTATACATGCCCTGTTTTGGCACGACCAGGACACATGGGTGTGTCTAGTAGCTGTGGGAGGCACACGGCCTGACTACACGGGCGTGTTACCTCTGCAGTGTTCAAAAAGTTTTAAATTTCTGAGAATTTCCGTATGTGTTCGGTTTAGTCCCGACCCTTCTCTAAAGCATGCTTAAGGTCTCAGTGACCTATCTAAGGGACATTGTGATTGTGATTGATGACTTGTATTATGAAATGTTTATAAAAGTTTTCGATCTGTCTGGTAATGCCTTTAACCCTAATCCGGCAACGGATACGGGTTAGGGGTGTTACATTTTGTCTTTGGAATCTTGATGAATTTGAATAATTTGTACTTAATTGAGAAAATAATATTTTGAGGGACTAAAATGTGAAATAAATGAAATGTAAGGACTTGTATGAGCTACATGAGAATTCGGCTAGGCATGGGTAACTTGAAATTATGTGTATTTTACGATTTTGTGAAATAGGGACTAAATTGTCCAAATGTGAAAATATGAGGGCTAATTTGCAAATTGCCTTAAATATGTGTTTTTGGATTAAATTGAATGAGTTGATGAATAAAAGGATTAAATTTGAATATGTATAGATCAAGAACCGAAGAAAACGGATTTAGATCGAGGGAAGTCAAAAGTTGTCGAATAATCGAATCCAATCGAATATCCGAATCCGAGGTAAGTCGATATACAAATAAATGCATTTCAATTGAGTAAATTGTGCATATATGAAATTCAGCTTGTTTTGAACATGCTCGAGATGTTTTTACATGGAATCTGAGATAGTATCGACAGTGTATTTATGTCCAAGAAGTCCCGTATGAACCTAGGAATAGATAGGATAGCATATGTCATGACATAGGTGTCTGATATTTGATATCATGTAAGACCAAATCTGGGACGTTGGCATTGATTCAAGATTTCGTGTAAGACCACATCTGGGACGTTGGCATCGATATTTGATTAAGTGTAAGACCATGTCTGGGACATTGCCATCGTATTGATTCGTGTAAGACCCTGTCTGGGATAGTGGCATTGATATTTGGATACATGTAAGACCACGTCTGGGACGTTGGCATTGTACGACTATTCCGAGAACTCTGAGTATCCTACTAGGTTCCGAACGGTTCAATGGGCAAGTCCAAAAAATGAACGATTATGTGAGTTGAATATCTGTTTCAGGTACGTTAGAAAAGTTCACTATGTGTGTATGAAAGGTAAGTGCCTATATGAACTTACTAAGATGCATATGTGTATTGAAATGATGAGTTAATATGTGAATATATGCTTGAATGAGCTATATGTATATGTGATATTTGGGTTGAAGAATGTGGCAAGCTATGGCTAAGCAAAAGAGCCAAAGAATATGTGATGAATTTTGCAAAGAGAAACATTAATGTCATTGTATCAATGTAGCTATGTGCAATGTATGTTAAGTTTATTTGTATATGGCTTACTAAGCTTTTGGAAAGCTTACTCTGTGTGTATGTTTACTCTATTTTATAGGTCGTTAAAGCTACGAGAGGCTCGGGGACCGTCGAGGATCATCACCACACTATCAAACCCAACTTTGGTACCTTTGAAAATGTATATACTAAGTATGGCATGTATAGGCTAGATGTTTGGAACATGTTTGTGATGTGTATTTAGCCATGTGATGTGGCTAGATTAATGTTGGTAATATGCATGAGTGATTATGGAATATGATGCGTGTTTTGGTGTGGCTTAATGGCAATGAAATGGTTATAGTATTGGTAAGTATAATGATGCAACATGAGTATATATGTTTGAATAATGAGATGGTTCTATGAATGTGGCAAATTGAGGATGAAACATGATTAGTTTCATATGTGAATTGGTTGTGCAAATTTGTATATAAGTTGGTATGAATGGAAATGATATTGAATAAGTTGATATGTTGTTCACTTGACATGATTTTGGTTGCCATTTGTGTATGGAATCATGCTTGTTTGAGATTGTATGAATGACCCAAGTGTGGGTGGCATTTTGGCCTTGAAAATGGCCTATAAATGCCCACACGGTTGAGCACACGGGCGTGTGGTTCGACCATGTCCCCTGTGGTTGAAATTCAAAACAAGTCAGGATCGACCACGGGATGGACACACGGGCGTGTGACTGGCCGTGTGGTGAAGCCAGGATCAACCACGGGTGAGGCACACAAGCGTGTCCATGCCGTGTGGACAAGTCAGTATGTATGCCCTGTTTTGACACGGCTTAGACACTTGGGCATGTCTAAAGGTCGTGGGAGGCACACGGCCTGCCCACACGGGCGTGTGACCTCTGTAACTTAGAAAAGTTTTAAATTTTCAAGAATTTCCATATGTGTTCGGTTTAGTCCCGGCCCTATTCTAAAGCATGCTTAAGGTCACGTTGATCTAGTAAAGGGACTCTTTGATTGCATTTGATGAGTTATAATATGAAATGTCCGTAAAAGATTCCGTTTTTCCGGTAACGCCTCTTAGCCCTAATTCAGCGACGGATACAGGTTAGGGGTGTTACATATTTTACCAAATTACAACATTTACAACTTAGTCCCATTTAGGTGTTTTCATGATAACACCTTTCACAAAAGTTGTTTCTCATCTCTCTAACATTCATTTTCTTCCATAAAAACTCAGCAAACAACATAAACTCTCTCATGGCAAGTCCCTAGACTTTCAACCATTTAGCAATATAGCCCCCTCATTAGCTAGCTTAAGCTTTGGGGGTTCCAAAACTACAAAAATTTTCAAGAAAGGTCACCAAAATCACTTACTTGCAAGGAGGAAAGCTTGGCTGAAATTTTGAGTTCTCAACCCCCATTTTGGTTGCTCATTTTCGGTGGAGAGGATGGAGAGAAAAGATGATATTTTCTTTTCTTTATTTTATGATTAAAAATTAATTTTTATCACCAAATTTCCACCTAACAAATGACAAAGTCCTTTCTTGTCCCCCCTATGGCCGGCTATGACCTTTAAAAAGGCCTAATTTTACATTAAGGGCCTCCAATTAAAATTCTATGGCTATTGGGCACCTTTAGCAAATAAAATAGAACTTTCGAACTTAATGCGATTTAATCCTTTTTCGCGATTAAGCATGAAACAGCTAAAATTAAAGCACCAAACTTTTCATGCACCCTTATAATCATGCTATAACCCATAAAATAAAATTAAAATAAATTTTTTCCGACCCCGGATTAGTGATCCCGAGACCACTGTTCCGACTAGCCCCTAAATCAGGCTGTTACAATTCTTCCCCTTAGGGATTTTCGTCCCCGAAAATCTTACCAGAAGAAGTTGTTTTTAACTTCCATGAAACGTTTCCACCAACTTTTCAAAATCACAAATCGATTTACCCTCAATCTCTCTTGCCAAAGACCTTTAAGCTGTAGTACACAAGGTTGAAGCACAACTTTAAAATTTAAAATTACTTTGTCTCTGGGACACATATACTCAGTAATCTGACAAATGTGAACTCTGCACATGCTAAAATGATCATCCAGATCTTTATCGAATAATTCACTACAATCTGGATGACTTTCCCCTCTTTGGGAATCATGTCGATCCAAATTCGAAATCTATAGTATTTTATCACACTTTCTCCCTAGAATCTTCACCGACTGAAATAGTCCTGACTTTGAACACTCTGAAAATTCAGCTTTTACCGGTCGACTACTTCTAAGCATAAACTCAATCATATCGTGATGTGTACTCAATTGTCAAAACATTTTTTTCTTAAATGAGTAGACATGCCACTACTGAGCCTCATACCAAAACTTCTACATAAGTTCTGGATTCATCAACCTGCAAATTCCATCTCAAGATAACAATAATAACGGAAATCTTATCCGACCTGAATTTTTAACATCTGAAACAAACTCATTCGGAGCTTATTTAGAATACCATTTACTATCACTCTTTTGAACTTCTCCGTTTCACAGGGAAAACTCGCTTTAGCCATTAACATCGCTAAAATTAGGAGATTATCAACTAAGGTCAATTGAGTAACTAACTCGCATTGATTAAATGGGGATTTTCCATCCAGATATATGTACTACGTCCACTATCCAAGAAGTGTTTCAATAACTATACATACTTTTGTAATAGCTCAAACCATCGTCACTATCTTACATTCAAATTTTTCTGCAACATTAGATACTCTAGCTCATCAGGATTCAGAAAGCACATGACGTTTTTCCACAAATCATATTATATCATCAATTTCACAACACGGGTACAAAAGTGATCGTCTCTGGATCACCAATCTAACAATTCTTTTCGACATAACTCTAACTACCCAAAGATGTAAACTACCTCTTTACACTCTGGTATTAAAACACCTTTCAATTTATTCATTAGCGCAACACTAAATTTCATAAATTATTTTTCTCGATTCAAATGAACTCGAGACTAGAACTTTGTGTAATAGTACCTTCAATAGCTTTTAAATTTATCACCCGGTTAGAAAATTTCAATAAGCATATCTCTATATTATGCTCCCTAGAATCTAATTTCCTCATACAGACTATCCATCTCCCTACTAGTGAATACACAAAATTTATTCTCTTTGTTGAAGCATGCGTAAGTATACACATAGCTCAAATCATATCTCAATAAGTCAATCTACTCTTTTCTCCATACTGAGAATACAGTTCAAACACACAATCCTTTGAATTTCTCTTGTTATGCTAATCGAAAACCTTTACTATCGCCTTAGTTCAAGGTAACAGGGATATCTCAATTGAATGCATTAACTTTATCCGGCTTACCCGAAAAATTCATCGCACAAATTGAAACTTGTGATTTCACTTCTTATACTTTTGTCGATATTAACATCTTCTACGAAAATCAGAGATATTCATATACTAGAATTATCACCTTTCTATGATCAAACCAAAAGCGTAATCATGGTAGATATAACTATCATAACCTGAAGAACACACTTTAAAGATAACCGTGATTAGCAAAAACATAAGGGTAATCTCACATAAAAATTTTATTACCAACTTCATCCTCAAAATACCAAAATAGAATTATGAGGAGATAAAGGAATGTCGAATTCATTCAACCAAATCGACAACCGTTTCATCTGATTTTACAATCAGCTAACATCCTCACGCGACCGTAATTTCATAAAAATGAACAACCACATAACCCCTGAAGGGAAATAGATATCTATGCAGAATACTCAAAGAGATCATTATAATCTACTCAACCATAATTTTCATAATCAACCACTTTTACAGCTCGAATATTGCTTCTGTGGCCATTTCCATCATAATGAACCCCTTTTATTATTCCTTTCACTAATGAACATCAGTTCGGAAAGATCTCTTTAAGTACACACCTCATGCTTCCTACTCAATTGAGTCAATTAGCCGAGGCCAACTTTCTCTTTGCTCGTAACATTGCATAATCAGTACAATCTTTAAAACATTCAGATATTCTTTCCAAAACTGTTCTCACCTTCCAACTACCTTTATCTCTATATACATTACTAACTGTTTCGCCACTGAACTCTTTTATTTCATACTCATGAACTTGTTTAACTTGACTCTCGTAAAAATCTCATTATAAATCAACAGTGGTAAAGGGTGAGGTCGTAAAGCATCTAACTTGACTCTCATGACTACACACATATGATTTAACATTCATCATTAACGAAATATCATCGTAATTACACAACTCGCTCCAAGTGAGTTTTCACCCTTACTCATGTTACAATTGTTTCTATCACCCATAATTTCGAATGGTGATTTCACTTACTCAAACTCCATATTAATATCTATTCAAGTACTCAACATTTAACTCCAATTTCTCTTACCATCACTTATCAAATTAAAGAACGTCTTACGGGTTTGAGTACGTCGTTTACTTGATTGCCATAGTCCAATTATGGTCTTACTCGTATCACAATATCATAGCCCAGTTATAATCTTACATGTCGTCACGATGCTATAGCCTCACTACGGTCTTACACGAAATCTTATATCGATACCAATGCCATATCCCAGATACAGTCTTACATGGAAACACATGTCGATGCTGATGCCATATCCTAGATATGGTCTTACACGATTTCATACTGAAGCCAGGTCCCAGACGTGGTCTTACACAGAATCACATATCGTTGCCAATGCCATGTCCCAGACATGGCCTTATATGGGATCACATGTACTGCCATGGTCCAACCATGGCCTTATTCATCAATTTATCATTGAACGACCGTACTCATCTCCTACGTTCTACTTAACTTAACTTCCCAGTTCAACTCCCACACTATTATAATATTCGCGGCTTCATAACAGAGTCATAAAACTAAACATTACACATCCTCTAATTCAACAGTCACACATGAGATTCAACTATGTGGACATACTAATTATACATCATTCAAACAAATGTACATGTACACATATCTCGTTCACTGGGTAAGTTTACTCATCATATACACATATCTCGTTCACTAGGTAAGTTTACTCATCATATTCACTTAATCAAATATGTTGAGCATATAACACCGTGTGCATGTCGAACCAGCATAGATAAGCTTATCACCATATAACTTACATTTCATTAATCAACCTAGGATGATCTCATTTCATACCTTACCACACACATGTCATGAACTTCTATTCATACCTTTCTGAATTCATCGCATCATAAACACATTTCAATTGTCTCGTTATCAATTTCAACATTATCGAAAATAGCTCGGTTGGAAATCATCTATGTCTTAACAAAATAATTTCGCTAGAGCCGGGAGATATCACACTATCATGAGTAGTAATATGGCATGTATAACTAAACTCTCGTACGCTAGGTTAGCCCGAGAATCGACTAAACCATAGCTCTGATACCACTAAATGTAACACCCCTTACCCGTATTCAACTCTGGAACCAGGTATGAGGCATTACCGGACTTGACTTGCTTGAGCATTCGACTTGGGGCTATAAAATTCGTCCCAATTTAAAACTTTTTCATTTACAATCGTAACGTCCCTATCATGGGTCTACAAGACCCTTTTCATATACTCGGGATGCTGAGGGACCAAACCGAAACTTTTACACACTTAAAAAAAATTTTGACATAAAATTGGACTACACGCCCTTGTGAATAGTGGGACACGCCCGTGTTCCATGCCCGTGTAGAATTATTTTCTTTTCAAACCTACAGGGGTTTTCACACGGCCGGACACACGCCCGTGTGCTTGGACCGTGTGCTCCACACGGCCTAGACACGCCCGTGTCCTCGCCCGTGTGTAAAAACCTGAGTATTCTATTTGTGACGTCAGCAACCCATTTATGGGTACACGGCCTAGGCACACGCCCGTGTGTCTAGCTCGTGGTCGACACTGACTTGCAACACTAACATGCAGGGGACACACGGCCAAGTCACATGCCCATGGGATTGCCTGTGTGTCACACACAGTCTAGACACACGCCCGTGTGTCTACCCGTTTGGACCAATTTAAGGCTATTTTCCAAGCCATTTAGCCACCCTCACTTGCACACATTCACACATCATCACAATACATTTTCAAATCATAAATTATAACTCTTGAATTATCTTTGAATCATGAAAATCAAATCTTCATCCCATATACGAGGGAGAACTATTACTAGTACAATTGCAATCGGCTTGAGCCATCATCTATGGCTATACACAACTGAACCATAAACCCTTTTAGGCCAACACATTTGGCTACTTTAACTAAGACTTAATTAAACCAAAATAAGATCCCTATACATGCCATATCTCAGGAAGACTTAAATCTCATACCCAAGTGTCTGCTCGATAGTGTAAAAGCATCTCCGGCGGTTTCCAACCCGAGCTAGTTAAGTTAATGTAACACCCCTTACCCGTATTGAAGCCAGAACAGGATTTGAGGCATTACTTAACTAACTTGCTTAAATATCTCGAGTAGGGTTATAAAATTTCGTTTAAACCCATCCCTTACACATACTCGGCCTAGGAGGCCCTAAACATACTCCCGAGAGGTATTGGAACTATCCCGAGAATTTTTACGAATTCGAGAAACCTTTCAACAAATTAGGGGCCACAGGCCCGTGTGGGTATAGGGACACGTCCGTGTGCCCCTAAGGCATGCCCGTGTCTTCCACCCGTGGTCGACACTGACTAACTTCACACGGCCTTGGCACGCCCATGGCCCTGACCCGTGTGCCAAACCTTGGCATTCTGACATATCCACACGACCTATACACACGGCCGTGTGCTTCAGTCGTGTGGCGATTTAAATTCCAAATGAAAGGTGCAGACTCCACACGGCCTGGGCATACGCCCATGTGCTAGCCATGCCTCCCACACGGTCTAGACACACGCCCGTGTGTCTACCCATGTGAACAATTAGTAGGCTATCTACCAAGCCCTTTGCCACCCTACATTGCATGCATACATACTCCAATTCCATTCAACGTAATTCATGACTCAAAGACACATCTAAATACTCAATTCAACATTTATACACAATGGCATACACTTCAAGAAAATCACTTTCATTAAGCAAAATAATTTGCCAAGTATTTGCCTAACTTAAGGCCATTTACAAAATGACTTTAGTAACATACATAGCCAACACTTTGGCTAACAATTACAACTTAACAAAATATCCAAGTCCTATACATGCCATACTCAGAATAAGTCTAAATTGTTATACCAAAGTGATGTCGATAGTGTGATTCCCCGAACTCCTACGTCCATGATTCTCGAGTTATCTTGGCAATACTGCAAGGAAGAAGGGCAATGAAAGGGGTAAGCATAAAGCTTAGTAAGTTTGCGTGGAAATAAATAGCAATAATAAGCTCATATTATAATCCATCCATAGTATTTACTAACCATACACGAGTCAAAGGCTTCTTGACATATTTACTTACAATTGCCCTTATTTTGCACATACCGTGCCTCATATCGTAATTGTTTCTTCGTGACTCATTCACGAGTACCTGTATTCACTCATTCACATGACTTTAGTACAATTCTCATTTGTACTTCTAAACTAATCTACTTATCTTATTAATCACTAGGGATGGTCAAAAACGCATATACATCGTCATTAAGGTAGCTACGAAGCCAACGCCACATCCCCGAGGTGGTCTTACATGGAATCACTACCAAATGCCAATGCCATATCTCGGATATAGTCTTATATGGACTCTCACATCAGATATCGATGCCACATCCCGGGTATGGTCTTAAACAATTTTCATGTTCATCTTCGAGGCCATATTCAGGATATGGTCTTATACAGGATCTTAACTCGGTGCCGAGGTCATGTCCTGGACATGGTCTTACACGGGACCCTACCCATTTCTCATCCCGATGATAGCAATCTCATATTCCTTTTAGTCCACTAGGACTTCAACATCATATTTAACATCAATTTCTCAATTTAATGAAGTATCATGCTTCAATATGATACCAAGCATCCTCAATTATGCTAACATAAAAATTGCATTAATCACATACAAACTTACCTCGTTTTCAAAATGAGCTAGTTCGTCGGTTTAGTCCAAGACTTTGTTCTTTCCCCGATCGAGGCAGATTCTTGGTTCTTCTTGCTCTATAATAGCAAATTAGCTCATTTTAATCACTACAGTAATAAAAGCATCTCAATAATCATGCTTTGGCAAAATTACTATTTTGCCCCTAGACTTTGGCAAAATGACCATTTTGCCCTTAGGCTCGGAAATTAATTCTAATCACATTTCTACCTTCAACAAGCCTAGGTGAACATTTAATACTCTTATAGCTATCATCAAAACTCAACATTTCACATATTCACTAAAAATTTGTAACCTTTTTAATAAGGTCCCATTAGGTGTTTTCAAGACAACACCTTTCACAAAAGTTGTTCATCTAACAACTAAGACTCAATTTCTTCCATAAAAATGCAGCAAATAACTATAATAGTTCTCATGGAAAAACTCTAAAATTTTCACCATATTGCACATTAGTCCCCTCATTGGAAAGCTTAAGCTTTAGGGGTCTCAAAAGTACAACTATTTTCAAGAAAAGGTCACTAGAACACTAACTTTTTGAAGAGATGAGTGTGCTGAAATTTTGAAGCTTTCAACCTCTATTTGGCTGTAAATTTTTATTGGGAGAAATGAAGGGGAAAGATGATATCTTTTCTCTCCTTATTCTAATATAAAACTATCAATTAAGTCCACCTACTCACCCACTTTGACCAACTTGGTCAATCCTTGTCCCCTATGGCCAGCCAAGCCTTTTCAAGGGGTTAAATTGCCTTTTAAAGGCCTCAAATTAACAATCTATGGCTATTTGGCACCTTTAGCTTATAGAATGGAACTTTTGCATTTTATGCGATTTAGTCCTTTTTCGCGATTAAACATGAAATCGATAAAATTAAAGCACCAAAATTCTCATGCACTTATACTATCATGCTCTGACTCATAATATAATATGAAAATAAATTTCTCTAATCTCATATTAGTGATCCCGAGATCACTATTTCAACTAGCCCCTAAATCGGGCTGTTACAATTCTCCCCCTTAAGGATTTTCGTCCCCGAAAGTCTTACCGGTGAAAAGGTTGGGATATTGATTTCTCATCGTTTCCTCAGGCTCCCATGTAGCCTCTTCTATTCTGTGCCTTTTCCATAGAACCTTTACTAGGGTTATGCTTTTGTTTCTTAACTGCTTGACCTCTTGCGCCAAAATTCTAACTAGTTCTTCACCATAAGTCAAATCTGGTTGTATCTCTATCTCTGTCGGAACTATGACATGTGAAGGGTCTGAACGGTATCGGTGCAACATAGGTACGTGAAAGACGTCATGAATCTTTTCTAGTTCAGGTGGCAAGGCCAACCGATAAGCTACCGGTCCTATCCTCTCTGTAACTTCGTAAGGTCCGATAAAACGCGGACTCAATTTGCCCTTCCGGCCAAATCTAAGGACTTTTCTCCAAGGTGATACTCTCAAGAACACTTTATCCCCGACTTGGAATTCAATCTCTTTCCTTTTTTAAATCTGAATAGGACTTTTGCTTATCTGAGGTGACTTTCAGACAATCTCGTATCACTTTTACTTTTTCTTCAGTTTCCTTAACCAAATCGACCCCGTGTATCTATCTCTCTCTGAGTTCTGACCAATACAAGGGCGTTCGATACTTGCGTCCATACAGTGCCTCATAAGGCGCCATTTTCAAACTTGACTAAAAACTGTTGTTGTAGGCGAATACCACCAACGGTAAGTATTTCTCCCAATTACTGTGGAATTCCAAAACACAACATCGAAGCATGTCCTCAAGTATCTGGATTACCCTCTCTGACTGTCCGTCGGTTTGTGGATGGAAGGTTGTATTGAAACTCAACTTCGTGCCCAAGGCCTCTTGCAGCTTTTTCCAAAATCGTGACGTGAATCTCGGATCTCTATCCGAAATGATCGACAACGGTACACCATGAAGTCTTACCATCTCTGACATGTACAAGTCCGCTAATTTATCAAGCGAGTAGTCGACTCGCACTGGTATAAAATGGGATGACTTTGTGAGTCTATCAACCACTACCCATACTGTATCTTTCTTCTTCGGAGTTAACGGCAAGCCCGTCACGAAATCTATGGTAATACGGTCCCATTTCCACTTAGGAATCATAATGGGCTGAAGTAAACCCGAAGGTACTTGATGTTCAGCCTTCACTTGCTGACAAATTAGGCACTTCGATACAAACTCGGAAATGTCTTTCTTCATACCAAGCCACCAATACCATTTCCTCAAATCATTGTACATCTTTATGCTGCCTGGGTGTATATTCAAACATCTGCTATGCGCTTCATGCAAGATTTTACGAATAAGCTCGTCATTTCTGGGTACACAGACCCTATCTCGAAATGTCAGACATCCATCAGGATTTACTCGAAAGTCTGACTTACTATTCGACTCACATAAAACTCTATTAGCTTGCAAACTGTTATCATCTTTCTGAGCTTCACAAATCTCTTGGAGAAACAATGGTTTAGCCCTCAACTCGGCTAAAATGGAACCATCGTCCAACAAAGTCATCTGAGTACTCATGGCTCTTAGTGCAAACAATGATTTTTTGCTCAAAGCATTGGCGACTACGTTCGCCTTTCCCGGATGGTAGTCAATTACCAACTCATAATCCTTAATCAGCTCTAACCACCTTCGTTGCCTCAAATTTAATTCCTTTTGAGTCATCAAATATTTTAGGCTTTTATGGTCGGTGTAAATCCGACACCTTTCACTATATAAATGATGTCTCCAAATTTTTAACGCGAACACAATTGCAGCCAACTCCAAATCATGAGTCGGGTAATTCTTCTCGTGCGGCTTTAATTGCCTAGAGGCATAAGCAACCACCTTACCCTCTTCCATAAGTACGCAACCCAATTCGTTTAAGGACGCGTCACTATAAACCACAAATTCTCTTCCCGGCTCAGGTTGCACCAACACAGGAGCCTCAGTCAACAGTGTCTTCAGTTTCTCAAAACTCTGTCGACACTTTTCTGTCCAATCGAACTTTACATCTTTTTGCAAAAGTCTCGTCATTGGGGTAGCTATTACGGAAAACCCCTTGACGAAACGCCTATAATAGCCGGCTAGGCCTAGAAAACTCCTTACTTCAGTTACGCTCCTCGGTGGTTTCCAATCCACAATTGCTAAAATCTTACTCGGGTCGACTCTAATCCCGTCTCCCGAGACAATGTGCCCCAAAAATCCCACTTCCCTGAGCCAAAATTCACTCTTACTAAATTTGGCATACAACTGTTTTCCTCTCAAAACTTGCAGAACCATAATCAAGTGCTCGGCATGTTCGTTCTCATCTCGAGAGTAGATCAATATATCGTCAATGAAGACTACAACAAATCTATCCAGGTATGGTCGGAAAATACGATTCATCAAATCCATGAAGATCGCGGGGGCATTCGTTAAACCAAAAGGCATGACAAAAAATTCATAGTGGCCATACCTAGTCCTAAACGCAGTTTTTGGCACATCCGAGTCCTTGACTCTCAGCTGATAGTACCCCGACCTCAAATCTATCTTGGAAAATACTGTGGCTCTCTTCAATTGATCGAATAGATCATCGATCCTCGGCAACGGGTACTTGTTCTTAACAGTTACCTTGTTGAGTTTCCGGTAATCTATACATAGTCTCATAGAACCATCTTTCTTCTTTACGAATAAAACGGGAGCACCCCACAGAGAGAAACTCAGCCTTGCGAAGCCTTTATCCGTTAGTTCTTGCAACTGTGATTTTAGCTCTTTTAGCTCGGTTGGAGCCATTCTATATGGAGCAATAGAAATAGGGGCAGTACCTGGAGCTAACTCAATCCCAAATTTAATTTCTCTAATTGGAGGTAGCCCTGACAACTCTTCCGGGAAAACGTCCGGGTAATCGCATACTGTGGGCACTGACTCAATTCTCGAATCAGTCTCTTTAGTGTTCAACACAAAGGCAAGATAGGCCTCGTATCCCTTCCTTAAATACTTCTGAGTCAACAAGGTTGACATCACTACGGGTAGCCTATCTGGCTTATCTGATTCAACACAAATAAGATTACCATTTTCATCTTTCAACTCAATATGCTTCTTCCCACAATTCACAATTACACTATGACTAACTAACCAATCCATTCCGAGGATGACATCAAACTCATCAAACGGCAATAACATAAGATCGACCGGGAAACAATGACCCTTAATCATCAAAAGGCAACCTTTACAAACTCTATCAACCAATACACACTTGCCTAGGGGATTAGACACTCTTATTATGAATTCGGTAGACTCTATAGGCATGCTCATGCTAGAGACTAATTTCATGCATATGTATGAGTGGGTAGATCCCGAATCAATTAAAGCTATAACACGAGTATCATGGAGAGAAAAGGTACCCGTGATTACGTCAGGGGAGGGCGCCTCCTCGCGAGCACGAATGGCATATGTCCTCGCCGGTGCTCTACCCTCGACTCTAGCAGCCTGCTCTCTAGATGGATTCTTGCTACCTATCTCAATTCCCGGGTTTTTCAGTGGTCTTCCCCTAGTAGTACTTCCCGATCTTGTATTGTGAGGCTTTTCTTTCTCGCCCATCTCGGGGCAGTCTCTGATAAAATGGTCTAAGGACCCACATCTGAAACAAGCTTTCTCATTAGCTCGACACTCACCAGAATGGCACCTGCCACACTGAGGGCATTCCGGTCTACTTGGTCGGACGTTGCCCACACTAGCAACTGATGTGGTCTGCCCTTTCGACCCCGAAAATTGCTTGCCTTTACTTCGGGTTGAAAACCCTACCAAGTGATCGATCGAGTAGCGAAATCCCACGATTTCTTAGATGAGGATTGGTGAGACTTATTCAGTTGTCTCTTCCTCGAGTCACGAGACTCATTCTCAGCTCTTCTCTTCTTTTTAGCCAACTTTTCAGCTTTACAGGCTCTATCTACCAACACTACAAATTCCTTTAGTTCGAGAACACCCACGTATAAACGGATATCTTCATTTAATCCGTCCTCGAATCTCTTGCACATGATGGCTTTGGTAGACACGCACTCCCGTGCATACTTGCTAAGCCTTACGAACTCCCGTTCATAGTCGGTTACTGACATACGGTCTTGCTTCAGTTCCAAGAACTCCTTCCTCTTATGGTCGATGAACCGTTGACTGATGTACTTTTTTCGGTATTCCTCTTGGAAAAATTCCTAGCTAACTCTCTCCCTTAGCACCACCGACACCAGGGTGTTCCACCATCGATAGGCTGAATCTCTCAGGAGAGATACCGCACACTTTAAGCACTCCTCAGGTGTGCAGGATAACTCATCGAATACCCTGATGGTGTTCTCGAGCCAGAATTCCACTTTCTCCGAGTCATCGTCCTTATTTGCCTGGAATTCCTCGGCTTCTTGCTTCCGGATCTTATCCACCGGAGGCCTTTCTCTTCTCACCACCTCAACTACTTGAGGAGCTACTGGAGCAGGTTGAGGGATTGGTGGGGGTGAAGAGGGTTGAGCGTTAGGATTTGCTCGGATATACTCAGTACACCAGTTGCTCATCATGTGGAGAAAGGCTTCTCGAGCCTCTTCCCCCTGACCCAAGGTCTTGGGTCTACTATTAGTTGGCGCGGTCCCTTGAGCGGGAGCCGGCGCATTACTCGCAGCATCATCGGCTGCAGTTCGATCTGGATCAGAATCCATATACTACATAAAACACAATTTTATACGTCAGGAGCCATCACACTATCATTACTCAGACACTCTTACATATGGCATGCATAGCTAGACTCGTACTTTTGCTACATTTGTCCTAGAACCGACTAAACCATAGCTCTGATACCAATAAATGTAACACCCATTACCCGTATTGAAGCCAAAATAGGGTTTGAGGCATTACTTAACTAACTTGCTTAAACATCTCGCGTAGGGTTATAAAATTTCGTTTAAACCCATCCCTTACACATATTTGGCCTAGGAGGCCTTAAACATACTCCCGAGAGGTATTGGATGTAACACCCCAAACCCGGCCCATACACCACGACCGAATTTAGAATACCACTGCGGAAAACGTTTGAAAAGATTTTGACTTAAAGATAAAAACTTTCAAATTTATTGTCGTTTGTAGAATATTGTATGTTTAAAATTCTGAGTAAAACTTTGATGTTACCAATTATCCGGAATTAAAACTTTAATATAAATATTTTTAAGATATAAGTTGCTAAAAATGAAATCATTTCCAAATAGTAAATTAATCATCCATCCAACTAAAACATAACAATAAACTTCAAATACTTTAAGTGGCCCTTATTACATCAAATAATTATTCAAAAATACTTAATATTAAACAGCATAAAATAAATAAAACATCTTCTACATGGCCACCTCGTATCCTCTCCAACCCGGTCCAAGCATCACGTATCACCTGCGATGTTTGATAAAAATTTGGGTGAGTCTAATAGACTCAGTGTGTAATTAGTCCACTGAATTCCACCCACATATCAAACCACATATCAACCCACATAACAGATAACAAGGCAATTTATTCACATAATATCACAATTTGGGCTTGGCCCATATCCATACCACATATTGGATCATAATGTAATTAACCACATGATTCCACATATTGGGCTTGGCCCATTTCCACACTGTTCCACATTCACATATTGGGGTTGGCCCATAACCACATCAATAACCACAATGCCACACATAATCATGCAAAGTGCACCCAACCCAACCTAGGGTCCATCCTCTACACACCCCCGTATCCAGCCACCACACACCAGGGGATTTCTAAATCACCCTCCAACCGCTACACACCATTTCGGCAATTAATGCCATCCACGATGTAGCTCGTAGCTAACATCAAACCACGATGAGGCACATAGCCACTCATCAACCACGATATGGCACATAGCCGATATCAACCACGATGAGGCACAGAGCCACTCATCAATCCACGTGAACTTAATCACTAGTAATCCACAACGCGACCTCAGTCAGCGTCAATCCACGATGTAGCTCATGGCTAACATCAAACCACGTACTCGAAGTACACCCGTACCTTCTTTCATATTCATAACCCATCCCATGCACATGCAACATATAATAATGTCATGATAAATAATGCATGTACATGTTATCCAAGCATTCAATCGTATTCACATTCATAATCAACATTTCATCAGATTTGGTACTAACCTGATTATTGACGTACCCCTTTAAGGGCATCCATTTCATAATTGCCACTGCACTTATTAGCACATATATAACACATATACAACACATGCAAGTATCACATAAATCTCGGGAAAGCGGTAGGCTAACTACACACGATAACTTGAAGCACTACGCTCTCAATCCCGATGCTATCACTAAGCGAAACTACCGCGCTATCCGCCTACTCTCTTGCTCGCATCGCCCACACCACGGTGGCCAATCTTGTACCGAGGAGACGGATCTCCTCTTAAACTTAGGGATAGGAACTACCCCTTTTCCTTCTTGGCTGGTTCCCACATCCATCGAATACGCTTAATTAGAAAATCCCGATTAATACAATATTTTAAACAAATAAAAACTACTACTAAACATCCTTACCCAAATCGATCTTGAATCCAGAAGGCTCCCGCTCACTCTTCCGTCGAAATCCTACCTACACATCATAGTTAGAATCGGCCTTACTTAATAACCAATATGGCCTATGGCCGAATATCACAATCCTCCTCACCTTACTAATCTAAAACTCGAATCACCACTTGTCTATGAAGTTGACAAAATCCTGCATGCTAGATGTTAGGTTGGCTTCAACACATGAATACCTATGGATACATCCCTTGGCCGAAACTACATTACTTACCAAAACCCAAACAAAGACTTGCTCTGAAGCTGTTGAAATCCCTATATGCCACATGTTAGAATCGGACTTTAAGCATAAATCCATAGAAAATAGCCCTTGGCCGAATACCTCATATCACTTACCTTGATGGATCAAATCCTGAGAGAATCCTTAGTGCTTCCTTCCTTTGGCTACATACAAAAGAAACACTAGATAAAAACCCTATAAACACTCGGCCATCCCTAAGGCCTAACTACATGATTTCAGCACACTAATAGAAGGAGTACCCAATCCGATTGATATTGAAAGAACACTCACCACTACACATTTGAAGAGAGAGAGAGATCACAAGTAAGTAGTCGACAGCACTTTCAATAGGGATTCGGCTATAGCTTCAAAGATCTGCGAAATAGGAGGGAGAATGGGAGGCTGAAAGATTCGGCAAGGACTCCTAAATGGAGTTGGAATATTCGGCAATGGTGACTAATGGTGGAGAGGTTTCGGCCTTTGTCAAAAAGATGGAGGGAGTGTGAATCTTAATAGAATTCGGCAATGGCACGGTTTAAGAGTGATTTTGGCTCAAGCAGAAAGAAAAGAAAAGATGTGAAAAAAGAAAGAAAATAGATGCACAAAAGGTTCTAACTTTCGGCTTTTGCCAAAGGGAAATAGGGTGTAAAAATTCGGCAAAACACAAAGATGAAAAAGAAAGAATTTAGCACACACAAAGACTAAATTTCGGCACACACTACCACCCCTTCAAAATCGAAAATAATCACCAAGAGATTCCTTGGCCGCCACTTCTCATCCCCTCTCAAATCCCATAATTTTCTCCTATATTTTCTCTTCAACACTCATTCAAACAATTTTGAATGAGTCCACATCTATCCTTCCCTTCTAGCCAAAATTCAAAATAAAAAAAAAAAAACAAGCTTCATCCTCATCCATTTGAAAGTCCAATAGCCGCCCAACTCCTTTCCTCTTTGACGTAAAAATAAAAGCTCCCACTGCTTCCCAGGCTGCTCGAACCTCCTCTCCCTTGACACTCCATGTGACGCCACCCTCTCCCCTTGCACCTAGGCGCTCTATTGCCACTTTACTACTTCCCTTTTTGTGACATAAACTCCACCACTTATTCCTTTAAGACCTCACTCCTTTGGCTCCCCTTCCCAAGCTTGAAATCCAATATTTTTTCTAAGCCACGTTCCTACATCCTAGGGTTCTCAAAACCCCTAAAACACCTCCAAACACACTCAAAGCCTACTAGCTTATGAGTTATGCATTAAATGCATAACCCCTAAATCCCGGATGTTACAGTTCTACCCTCCTTAAAAATAATTTTGTCCTCAAAATTACTTACTAACTAACAGTCGTGCAATCCTACTCACCCCACTACGCTCTTCTTGCGCAGACTGATCTTAATAAAACTATCATACCTTTTTAGGCACTGATCTCTAAGTTCACATTCAAGGCTTCAGGCACTACACTAACAATACAAGAATGAGCTAACCCTATAACAACCAAAGCAAGTAAGGGTATTCAAGAAACAAGGAACTTACCCGCTATCACATCTGGCACATCTTCCTCCTCGCGATGACTGACTGCCTAAGCCAACCTTGGTTGTCTTGCATCTGAACCTTCAGCACCTCTGCTTGGTGCCCCACGACCTCTGCTGGAACCATTTCCTCCATGGTTACGACCCTTCATCATCTGAGGACAATTTTTAACCAAATGAGCCTTAGACCCACAACGGAAACATTCTTTACTATTTCCCCAGCACTCTCCTGCATGAGCCCTCCCACAATGGGCACTGACGACGACTGATTCTCAAAGAAGCGCGCAGTGCACGCACTGAGATTCTCGATCCTTGGCCTTTTCTGAACAACTCCCAACGATGCTGACGGTCCAAAACTCCTCTTGTTCCAGCTCCTATCCTTTTCTCGGTTCTGTCTCTCAGTCTTCTTAA
Source organism: Gossypium sturtianum (assembly GCA_025698515.1). NCBI lineage: Eukaryota > Viridiplantae > Streptophyta > Magnoliopsida > Malvales > Malvaceae > Gossypium > Gossypium sturtianum. The sequence continues at coordinate 45,137,200 of CM046951.1, forward strand.
CTTCTTCAGCTATCCGAGCTTTCTCCACTAGAATTGCAAAGTCCCTTTCTCTCTACGGAGCAATCAACACTCGTAGCTCATCCCGCAATCCATCTTCGAATCAGACATACCTTTCATAATCAGTAGCCACGATCCCCTTGGCGTACTGACTTAACCGCACAAATTCCGCTTCATACTCTGCCACCGACTTACTTCCTTGAACCAAGTTTAGAAACGCCTTCCTTTGCGAGTCTAAGATAACTAGCTCCAACGTACTTCCCTTCGAACTTAACCTTAAAATACTCCCAATCCACTCGATCTGCAGGGGTACCTTGCCTGACAGTGAGCCACCATCGATAAGCCTCGTCTCGGAGCAACGAGACAGCACCTTTCAGCTTTTCCTCAGCAGTACAGTCCAAATCATCCATGATCCTTTCGATTGCCTCTAACCAATACTCCGCTACATTCGGAGCCACTCCGGACACTCCTCTAAAAACCTCAGCTCCGTTTGACCTAAGTCTTTCCGACACTGACTTCCGAGCTCCACTTCTTACACTAGCTCCTGTCACTTGCTCTAGCACTTGCAAAGATAGCTGCGATCATCTGCGTCATCTCCTCCTGTCGGATCTTGATCCTCGCACCACTTTGGCGGCACATCATTTTTTGACCCATGGCCAGACCCTATTGGTTCCGATATAGTCGTTCGACCACGTCCTCTAGAACTCATCTCTGACGTCATGATTTAATCTGATTAAAAGTTTTATGCATTAGTAATTTGTTCCACTAATTATCCGCGAACAGTTTTATGCAAAGACATTTTAGAAGTAGTTCTTTCGATCAATCAAAGTTTCAGCTCAAGTTCACTATTCTAATTCGAGAATCACATTCACATTCATCAACAGAGACACATTCATTCATCCACAACATCCACCACACTACTATGGCATTTTATCCATTCCCAACCCAAGGGTTATTTCGTCATTTATCCTATAAGGGTATTTTGGTAATAAATCAGGATCAATTTGAAAATCTTTACAAGGGTATTTCAAAATTTTCAAAGCTCAGGTTATTTTAAAATTCTCTCAAATCAAGGTATGGTAGAAATTTTAGAAATCGAGGGTCATTTTGGTAATTTTGTAAGTCGAGGGTATTTTAGTAAATCTCCAAATCGGGAGTATCTGGATATTTTTCAAATAGAGTTTCAGGTATTTTGTAAAGCAAGGTTATTTTAGTAAAAATCGAGGGTAGTACAGTAAATTTATAAACCAGGGGCATTTTAGTAATTTTACAACCGAGGGTATTTGGGTAATTTTGTCAACCGAGAATAATTCGAAAAATATTTCTCTCAAAATCTAATTTAGTGTTTTCAAATTAAAAGAGTAATTTGAAGATTTAAAAACTAAGGTTTTTATAAGCAACAGCAAGGCTAGTCCCTTTTGGGTTTTAATTATCGAATTTAGTAGGTGACTAAGTCCTCTTGTTTAGGGTGAACCCTAGCTACGCACAGGTAGGATTCGAGTAAAGAGGAGGTGAGTCACTAGGATTTGCTTAAGTACCAAGCTCTTCACTGAATCCACTCTAGACATGCGCTGGCTAACGCCACACACCTAACTTTCGCGACTTACTCACGGGTTTGTTTGGTTGTACTTAAGTCTTATGCATCTTGTGTTTGGAGTAGACTAGTCCTAGGGTTCAATAGCCCCTAATCTACTAATCTACGTTCCCATAAATGCCCATCTGATTCACATATTCAGATCACTTGAAGAGTTAGAGGTACTTACTGGTGGACTTGAGTAGGAGATACAGTGCCATGCCGGTATAAAACTGAAAAATTCATAAAAATCTATATTTTTGAAAGCCTATCTTTGAAAAATGTTTTTGGACCCAAAACCCTCAAAGTCGAGTTTTAAACTGTGCTCGATACCAAAGCAGTAACACCCCAAACCCGGCCCACACACCACGACCGAATTTAGAATGCCACTGCGGAAAACGTTTGAAAAGATTTTGACTTAAAGATAAAAACTTTAAAATTTATTGTCGTTTGTAGAATATTGTATGTTTAAAATTCTGAGTAAAACTTTGATGTTACCAATTATCCGGAATTAAAACTTTAATATAAATATTTTTAAGATATAAGTTGCTAAAAAATGAAATCATTTCCAAATAGTAAATTAATCATCCATCCAACTAAAACATAACAATAAACTTCAAATACTTTAAGTGGCCCTTATTACATCAAATAATTATTCAAAAATACTTAATATTAAACTGCATAAAATAAATAAAACATCTTCTGCATGGCCAGCTCGTATCCTCTCCAACCCGGTCCAAGCATCACGTTTCACCTGCGATGTTTGATAAAAATTTGGGTGAGTCTAACAGACTCAGTGTGTAATTAGTCCACTGAATTCCACCCACATATCAAACCACATATCAACCCACATAACAGATAACAAGGCAATTTATTCACATAATATCACAATTTGGGCTTGTCCCATATCCATACCACATATCGGATCATAATGTAATTAACCACATGATTCCACATATTGGGCTTGGCCCATTTCCACACTGTTCCACATTCACATATTGGGCTTGGCCCATAACCACATCAATAACCACAATGCCACACATAATCATGCAAAGTGCACCCAACCCAACCTAGGGTCCATCCTCTACACACCCCCGTATCCAGCCACCACACACCAGGGGATTTCTAAATCACCCTCCAATCGCTACACACCATTTCGGCAATTAATGCGAGCCCACGATGTAGCTCGTAGCTAACATCAAACCACGATGAGGCACATAGCCACTCATCAACCACGATATGGCACACACCGATATCAACCACGATGAGGCACTGAGCCACTCATCAATCCACGTGAACTTAATCACTAGTAATCCACAACGCGACCTCGATCGGCGCCAATCCACGATGTAGCTCATGGCTAACATCAAACCACGTACTCGAAGTACACCGTACCTTCTTTCATATTCATAACCCATCCCATGCACATGCAACATATAATAATGTCATGATAAATAATGCATGTACATGTTATCCAAGCATTCAATCGTATTCACATTCATAATCCATATTTCATCAGATTTGGTACTAACCTGATTATTGACGTACCCCTTTAAGGGCATCCATTTCATAATTGCCACTGCACTTATTAGCACATATATAACACATATACAACACATGCAAGTATCACATAAATCCCGGAAAACGGTAGGCTAACTACACACCTGATAACTTAAAGCACTACGCTCTCAATCCCAATGCTATCACTAAGCGAAACTACCGCTATCTGCCTACTCTCTTGCTCTGCTACTGGCCCACACCCTGGTGGCCAATCTCGTACCGCAGAGACGGATCTCCTCTTAAACTTAGGGAGAGGAACTACCTCTTTTCCTTCTTGACTGGTTCCCACATCCATCGAATACGCTTAATCAGAAAATCCCGATTAATACAAGATTTTAAAATAATAAAAACTACTACTAAACATCCTTACCCAAATCGATCTTGAATCCCGAAGGCTCCTGCTCACTCCTTCTGTCGAAATCCTACCTACACATCATAGTTAGAATCGGTCTTACTTAATAACCAATATGGCCTATGGCCGAATATCACAATCCTCCTCACCTTACTAATCTAAAACCCGAATCACCACTTGTCTATGAAGTTGTGAAATCCTGCATGCTAGATGTTAGGTTCAGCTTCAACACATGAATACCTATGGATACATCCCTTGGCCGAAACTACATTACTTACCAAAACCCGAAATAGCACTTGCTCCTGAAACTGTCGAAATCCATATATGCCACATGTTAGAATCGGCTTTAAGCATAAATCCATAGAAAATAGCCCTTAGCCGAATACCTCATATCACTTACCTTGATGGATCAAATCCCGAGAGAATCCTTAGTGCTTCCTTCCTTTGGCTACATACAAAAGAAACACTAGATAAAAACCCTATAAACACTCGGCCATCCCTAAGGCCTAACTACATGATTTCGGCACACTAATAGAAGGAGTACCCAATCCGATTGATAATGAAAGAACACTCACCACTACACGTTTGAAGAGAGAGAGAGATCACAAGCAAGTAGTCGACAGCACCTTCAATAGGGATTCGGCTATGGCTTCAAAGATCTGCGAAATAGGAGGGAGAATGGGAGGCTGAAAGATTCGGCAAGGACTCCTAAATGGAGTTGGAATATTCGGCAATGGTGACTAATGGTGGAGAGGTTTCGGCCTTTGTCAAAAAGATGGAGGGAGTGTGAATCTTAATAGAATTCGGCAATGGCAAGGTTTAAGAGTGATTTCGGCTCAAGCAAAAAGAAAAGAAAAGATGTGAAAGAAGAAAGAAAATAGATGCACAAAAGGTTCTAACTTTCGGCTTTTGCCAAAGGGAAATAGGGTGTAAAAATTCGGCACAACACAAAGATGAAAAAGAAAGAATTTAGCACACACAAAGACTAAATTTCGGCACACACTACCACCCCTTCAAAACTGAAAATAATCACCAAGAGATTCCCTTGGCCGGCCACTTCTCATCCCCCTCTCAAATCCCATAATTTTCTCCTATATTTTCTCTTCAACACTCATTCAAAAAATTTTGAATTAGTCCACATCTATCTTTCCCTTCTAACCGAAATTCAAAATAAAAAAATAAAAACAAGCTTCATCCTCATCCATTTGAAAGTCCAATAGCCGCCCAACTCCTTTCCTCTTTGACGCAAAAATGAAAGCTCCCACTCGCTTCCCTGTTGCTCGAACCTCCTCTCCCCGACACTCCATGTGACGCCACCCTCTCCCCCTTGCACCTAGGCGCTCCATTGCGGTTTACTACTTCCGTTTTGTGACATAAACTCAACCACTTATTCCTTTAAGACCTCACTCCTTTGGCTCCCCTTCCCAAGCTTGAAATCCAATATTTTTTTCTAAGCCACGTTCCTACATCCTAGGGTTCTCAAAACCCCTAAAATACCTCCAAACACACTCAAAGCCTACTAGCTTATGAGTTATGCAGTAAATGCATAACCCCTAAATCCCGGATGTTACATTGGAACTATCCCAGGAATTTTTATGAATTTGAGAAACCTTTCAACAAATCAGGGGCCACACGCCCGTGTGGGTTTAGGGACACGCCCGTGTGCCCCTAAGGCATGCCTGTGTCTTCCACTCGTGGTCGACACTGACTAACTTCACACGGCCTTGGCACACCCGTGGCCCTGACCCGTGTACCAAACCTTGGCGTTCTGGCATATCCACACTGCCTATACACACGGCCGTGTGCTTCAGCCGTGTGGCGATTTAAATTCCAAATGCAAGGTGCAGACTCCACACGGCCTGGGCATGCGCCCATGTGCTAGCCGTGCCACCCACGCGGTCTAGACACACGCCCGTGTGTCTACCCATGTGAACAATTAGTAGGCTATCTACCAAACCCTTTGCCACCCTACATTGCATGCATACATACTCCAATTCCATTCAACGTAATTCATGACTCAAAGACACATCTAAATACTCAATTCAACATTTATACACAAGAGCATACACTTCAAGAAGATCACTTTCATTAAGCAAAAGAATTTGCCAAGTATTTGCCTAACTTAAGGCAATTTACAAAATGACTTTAGTAACATACATAGCCAACACTTTGGCTAACAATTACAACTTAACAAAATATCCAAGTCCTATACATGCCATACTCAAAATAAGTCTAAATTGTTATACCAAAGTGATGTCGATAGTGTGATTCCCCAAACTTCTACATCCACGGTTCTCGAGTAATCTTGGCAATACTACAAGGAAGAAGGGCAATGAAAGGGGTAAGCATAAAGCTTAGTAAGTTTGCATGGAAATAAATAGTAATAATAAGCTCATATTATAATCCATCCATAGTATTAACTAACCATACACGAGTCAAAGGCTTCTTGACATATTTACTTACAATTGCCCTTATTTTGCACATACCGTGCCTCATATCGTAATCGTTTCTTCGTGACTCATTCACGAGTACCTGTATTCAATCATTCACATGGCTTTAGTACAATTCTCATTTGTACTTCTAAACCAATCTACTTATCCTATTAATCCCTAGGTATAGTCAAAAATGCATATACATCGTCATTAAGGTAGCTACGAAGCCAACGCCACATCCCCGAGGTGGTCTTACATGGAATCACTACCAAATGCAAATGCCATATCTCGGATATGGTCTTATATGGACTCTCACATCAGATATCGATGCCACATCCCGGATATGGTCTTAAACGATTTTCATGTTCATCTCCGAGGCCATATCTCGAATATGGTCTTATACGGGATCTTAACTCGGTGCCGAGGCCATGTCCCGGACATGGTCTTACACGGGACCCTACCCATTTCTCATCTTGATGATAGCAATTTCATATTCCTTTTAGTCCACTAGGACTTCAACATCATATTTAACATCAATTTCTCAATTTAATGAAGTATCATGCTTCAATATGATACCAAGCATCCTCAATTATGCTAACATAAAAATTGCATTAATCACATACAAACTTACCTCGTTTTCAAAATGAGCTAGTTCGTCGGTTTAGTCCAAGACTTTATTCTTTCCCCGATTGAGGGGGATTCTTGGTTCTTCTTGCTCTATAATAGCAAATTAGCTCATTTTAATCACTACGTTAATAAAAGCATCTCAATAATCATGCTTAGGTAAAATTACTATTTTGCCCCTAGACTTTGGCAAAATGACCATTTTGCCCCTAGGTTCGAAAATTAATTCTAATCACATTTCTACCTTCAACAAGTCTAGGTGAACATTTAATACTCTTTTAGCTATCATCAAATTTCAACATTTCACATATTCACTACAAATTTGTAACCTTTTTATTAAGGTCCCATTAGGTGTTTTCAAGACAACACCTTTCACAAAAGTTGTTCATCTAACAACTAAGACTCAATTTCTTCCATAAAAATGCAGCAAATAACTATAATATTTCTCATGGCAAAACTCTAAACTTTTCACCATATTCCACATTAGTCCCCTCATTGGAAAGCTTAAGCTTTAGGGGTCTCAAAAGTACAACTATTTCAAGAAAAAGTCACTAGAACACTTACTTTTTGAAGAGAAGAGTGTGCTAAAATTTTGAAGCTTTCAACCTCTATTTGGCTGTAATTTTTTGGTGGGAGAGATGAAGGAGAAAGATGATATCTTTTCTCTCCTTATTCTAATATTAAACTATCAATTAAGTCCACCTACTCACCCACTTTGACCAACTTGGTCAATCCTTGTCCCCTATGGCCGGCCAAGCCTTTTCAAGGGGCTAAATTGCCTTTTAAAGGCCTCAAATTAACAATCTATGCCTATTTGGCACCTTTAGCTTATAGAATGGAACTTTTGCATTTTATGCGATTTAGTCTTTTTTCGCGATTAAACATGAAATCGCTAAAATTAAAGCACCAAAATTCTCATGCACTTATACTATCATGCTCTGACTCATAATATAATATGAAAATAAATTTCTCCAATCTCAGATTAGTGATCCCAAGATCACTATTCCGACTAGCCCCTAAATCGGGCTGTTACAGTTAACCTATAAGAGATAGGAAAGGAAGAGGAGTAAGCAATATTACTTAGTAAGTTCATATGCAAATAATAATCAACTATTGACATTCATTGATTATACTCAACCACAAAGGCATTATAATGAGATTTGCTCTTAAACTCATGGTTACCCACTATATCATTCATAAGGCTTACTCATTCCGTCTCTTACCACATTCTAACCATGTGACAATTATAGTACTCTCATTTATTAGCACATAATCCTTGCATCCATCATCATAACAATCCATGACACAAATACTTAAACAATTTCTCAATGATCCATTCAGGATAATACCAACTCTTGGTGGTTTCGCACACAGCCCACCATTTAATAATTTATAAGGTGGTATCGCACATAGCCCATTATTTAATAATTTATAAGGTGGTATCACACATAGCCCACCATTTAATAATTTATAAGGTGGTATCGCACATAGCCCACCATTTAATAATTTATAAGGTGGTATCACACATAGCCCACCATTTAATACACATTCACGGATACTTATCCACACACCTTTTTCCTGTTTCGAATGTTCATCCAAGAATATCCTCACACTCTATCATTCCTAAATAGATTTCTAAAATAATCATTTGCATTCATGCAATGCATTAATAAATATAACATATGCAATCAGGATGCATCATTTACACATAACTCACCATGGGTTAATCATATACCGAATTCACCTCAATTGAGTTCTGGCACATACCTGTACCTCTCATGGTATAACCACATACTTTCTCATTTTCAACATACCTGTTGAATTATTCAAAATTCTAAAGAACACTCTTAAATCTCATGCATATAGTATCAAATCAACATCATACCCCCAATAGGGTCTTACATGAAATATCAGATCGATGCCATGTCCCTGACATGGTCTTATACGAAATCTCACACTGAGGCCATAATCCAATTATGGTCTTACACGGGACCTTAATTATCACAGTATCATAATATTTGCATTCCCTCTATTCTTAGATTCAATTGATGACTTTAAATTCCTAACATTTCGTCAAAACGTATTTAATATATATTCGTAGAGTCAATATACATTTCATACAATATTGAAATATTAAATACTTCACTTACAGTTGCATTATTATCACATGAACTTACCTCGATATCGAAAAGGGCAAAAAGGGACCTAATTGTCCATATTTTTCTTTTCTCCGGTTCTAGGTCTGAATCTCGTTTTCTTTGATCTAGAACAATAAAATTTACTCATTTAATCATTTTATGATCATATTACATCATAATCTCTACTTAGGCAAAAATGACCATTTTGCCCTTATACTATGGCAAAATTATGATTTTGCCCCTAGGCTCGTAAATCAATTTTCATCACATTTTCTTATTAAACAAGCCTATCTGAACATTTATTTCTCTTACAACTACTCACAAATCCAACTATTTCATGCATTTATTACCAAATTACAACATTTACAACTTAGTCCCATTTAGGTGTTTTCATGATAATACCTTTCACAAAAGTTGTTTCTGATCTCCCTAACATTCATTTTCTTCCATAAAAACTCAGAAAACAACATAAATTCTCTCATGGAAAGTCCCTAGACTTTCAACCATTTAGCAATTTAGCCCCCTCATTAGCTAGCTTAAGCTTTGGGGGTTCCAAAACTACAAAAAATTTCAAGAAAGGTCACCAAAATCACTTACTTGCAAGGAGGAAAGCTTGGCTGAAATTTTGAGTTCTCAACCCCCATTTTGGCTACTCATTTTCGGTGGAGAGGATGGAGAGAAAAGATGATATTTTCTTTTCTTTATTTTATGATTAAAAATCATTTTTTATCACCAAATTTCCACCTAACAAATGACAAAGTCCTTTCTTGTCCCCCTTATGGCCGGATATGACCTTTAAAAAGGCCTAATTTCACATTAAGGGCATCCAATTAAAATTCCATGGCTATTGGGCACCTTTAGCAAATATAATAGAACTTTCGCACTTTATGCGATTTAGTCCTTTTTCGCGATTAAGCATGAAATCGCTAAAATTAAAGCACCAAACTTTTCATGCACCCTCATAATCATGCTATAACCCATAAAATAAAATTAAAATAATTTTTTTCTGACCCCGGATTAGTGATCCCGAGACCACTGTTCTGACTAGCCCCTAAATCAGGCTGTTACAGGATGACGCTCCTCCAAAATCTCCAGGAAGAAGACATCGAGTGGAGAGCTCCTTGGTTGATTCCCGATGAAATTCTTTACCGATGTGGGAGTTTTGACTGGGTCCCTTTGCTAGGGATTTGGGGAGCCGTTGGGTATGCTCCTTTGCTCGTATTGAGGCAATACAGATCAAGACAGTTCATACCGGCAACACATGGGCTAGCCCAATGTGAGTTTTCGTACAGGGGAGATAACTACAAGAAAAGGGTAAAAGATATTTCTAATGCTTGGAATCAGACTCGTCGAATGAAAAGGCTGGTCGTAGGTTCAATGATGACTCCCGAGTACAGTGGATGGTGGAGTAATAGAATTAATGATAATATCCCCGGGCCAAATTTAGAAGGCGTTCGACCGATGGAAGAATACTTACAAGTGATCCCGTCAGAACTAGAAATCATAAAGCAAGACTTCGAGAGGAGGAATTTTGAACTTGAAAAGAAGATAGAACAATTGGAGGAAGAAAAGATGCATTTAAGGTTAGATGCTGATGTTCAAAAGCTAGAGGCCGAGAAATTAAGGAAAGGAAAGAATAAAGCCGAGGAAGACTTGGATAGTTTGAAGAAGGATTACAAGAAATTGTGTCTATCGATGAGAACTGCCGGATTGGGAAAAATGTCGGAGCAATGGCGACAAGAGATCCAAGAAGAAAGAACCAAAGCCGATCGGTGGGAGAGAAAATTCCGAGAGGCTCAGGCATAAAAAGAGGCTCTAGAAAGGAGTTTGTTAGAAACCCAAAATGACAAAAGAGAATTAAAGGCTAGAGTGGCAGAACTTGAAAAATTACTTCATCGGCATAGAAATCATAATTCTGCGGTTGAGTTGAGGGCAAGTTTGAACAAGATTGAATAAATGAAAGGAAAGATAGAAGAACTAGAATCTGCATTACAAAACTGTGAGCTCCGGGTAGAGCTTCTTGAGGTAAGTGAGGAACGTTGGAAGGAACAGCTTCACCATTCTCAGAATCAAGTTAGGAATAGAGATTACATTATGGGCAAGGCCGTGGCTCAGATTCGGGAGGTAGCCGATCATTTACATACCTTGGCAATTTAGGTTGACATGCTAAGCGTGAAGTATGAGCTAGAATCAGATCGGGGTCAAGAGTTAGCTTCGTTGCTTAGGAAAGTTAAAACTTTGAGCATTAGGGCAAAGCCATATTTGTAATCTGTTTTATGTAAAGAATTTTATTTTCTTGTAAAGTTTTCTAAATGAAATTGAATCAGAATTGACGCCTTTTTGCATCCATTTCATGCATTCGCATTACATCACATCATGTGCATTAAATTTCATGGAAAGACCCTAATTGGTTAAAATCATTTCAGAGTTAATCTAGAAACCAACAAAAACTTACCAACCAAACATCATTATGGTACCCGAGCCAAGACAAAAGACATGGATTAAAGATTGGAAAGACTTGAACAACTCTAAAATGAGATACAAGATCAACTACAATCACAAGTGCAAGAGCAACTGGCTAAAATCCAACAAGACATAATGGACCGAATGTTGGAGTCCCAAAGAAATATGATGACTCAGTTGACCCAACTGCTGACTGGAGGAATAGATAAAGGAAAGGGCCCCATGGTTAATGCTGGAGAAGATAATGAGGAACCTCTCTATCATCCGGGTTTTACTCCAACAAATACACAGACACAACCTGAGGTGTACCCTCGAAGAACATCCGTCACGATTAGGCCTCAACAATTTCAGGATGGTGTTTCGGTACCGATGAACTTTCAAGCTGGATCAAGTTCTAACCCAGGGGATAATCCAACTAATCCTGTTATCCCTGACCTTGATGAAGTGGCAGAAAAGGAAAGGGCAAGGACAGAATTGCCAAAGTAGTTAGAGGACCGATGTAAATGGCTGGAGGAAAAATTCAGGGCAATGGAAAACACTGATAGTCAGCATGGAATCGAGGGTAAGGATCTGAGTTTGGTCTCAGATCTAGTACTCCCTCCCAAGTTCAAAACTCCAGAGTTTGAAAAGTACAACGGGACTAGTTGTCCAGAAGCTCACATCACCATATTCTGTCGAAAGATGAAAGGATATGTTAATAATGATCAACTATTGATCCACTGCTTCCAAGACAGTCTGATCGGGTCTGCAGCTAAATGGTACAACCAAATTAGTCGTGCCAAAATCAATTCATGGAAAGGCTTAGCACAATCTTTTATGAAGCAATATAGTCATGTGACGGACATGACACCCGATAGAATCACTGTAACAGATCGAATTTGACCCTAATCGAAACGGTGGTTTTGGGACCACGAATCCGAGTCTGAGAAATATTTTAATATTATAATTCGAGTCTATAATATGTAAATTAATGTGTGTGAAAGTTTCGTATGAAAAATTTATCGTTTAAGTGTTTAATTTGATAAAAAGGACTTAATCGCGTAAAGCGTAAAAGTAGCATACTAAAGTGAAAGGTGTTAATTTGAGCATGGCTTTTTAATATGAGGTATGAAAAGGGTAAATAGTCCATTTTTAAAGTTAGTGGGTGGCTAAAGTCACAATTGCCCTTATTAAATATAATAGTTTTATTTTTATTTAAAGGTTATAATAGTAAACTAATTAAATGTTATATTATATGTTAAATAAAACATGAGAAAAGCCATTAGCATTTTATTTCTTTTCATGGCGAATGTGTTAAAGGAAAGGGAGAAAACCTTGTTTAAATTTCGGCAACTTCAAGCTTTGATTTAAGGTTAGTTTTTAATCGGTTTTTGATAAATTTTACGTTTTTGAGATCGTTGCTTTGTATAGTACCCGACCCATGTTAGAATTTTTGAAAATGAGCATGTATGAGGTTCGGCCATTGCTATATTCTTGTAATTTTTGGTGTTCTATAATTTTATATAAATGATATGGTAAAGATTAGTATAATTTGCATTGGAAATTTTGGTAAATTTGAGTATTTTGGGCTAATTTGTAATAATGAAATTTTAGAGGGGCTTATTTGCAAAATAAATGAAATGTAAAGGCTTGTAAAGTCCCTAGGAATATTCGGCCCTTGTATAGTCTTAGCTAATTTGGTGTATTTTGTGTGTTATGCAAATAGGACTAAATTGCAAAAGTAGTGAAATATTAGGGGTAATATGGTAATTTGTCCATTTATGTGATTTGGGACAAAATTGAATTGAAATGTACTTGAATGAGCTGATTTTAATGTGTTTTAGATCAAGAGCAAAGAAAAACGGAATTAGATCGGGGAAAGACGAAGGTTCTCGAATAGCCGATTCGCACGGACTATCGACAACCGAGGTAAGTCCCTAAGCGTTCTAATGTCAATGAAATTATTTATGAACTTATTGAATGATGAATTTTAGAAATTAAAGCATAAATACATGATATAGCCGAATATGAGTGTATAGTATTGAAGTGAAACTATTTTGTTTAATGCAATGTGAATAGATAAGTTCGGGTTCGATAAGTGAAAGTAGTATAAAGAATATGAGATGTTGGGATTTTATTGAGCAACCTTTGTGTATTGAATTGTTAAATGTGTGGATATTCGGGCTCGAGCCTAGCGCAGGCCTTGTGCTTAGGTGAAATGTATCGGGCTTGAGCCGAGCCCAGAGGCCTTGTGCCGGTGAAATGTATCGGGCTTTAAGCCTAGCGTGCCTAGTGCCGGTGATTTATTTCGAGCTTTAAGCCTAGCAGCCTTGTGCCGGGTGTTACTTATCGAGCTTTAACGCCTAGCAGGCTTGATGCTGGTGATGTGTTTTACAAAGGAGAAACCGAATTTTGTTCAAGGCAAACCATTGCTAATGTATCTAGTTAACGGCTCAGGTAAGCATGTAAGATATGTTATGTTTAATGTTACTTGAGTCGAGTTAATACTATAAGAACAGTGTTATGTACATTTGAGGTTAAGATTGATGTGCATGAGTATTATATGAATGAATTTGAGCTTGAATGTATTATTATGGAGATTCTGTTTTCAAATAGAAATGCTAAGAGTTAAATAAATTTGGCACGATAATATGGTTGATATGAATGCTGTACTTATACGATTTGGAGCATGTGATTCTTGTAATATACTTATTTGTGCTTCGAAGAGAGTGCTTCGAAGAGATACAGGTTTATGGAAATGAAGTTCAAATACTTAGGTTAATGAACTATTAGTATTCGGCCTTGTATAAATCAATATACTTAAATGTTTATGTGCAATGTCATAAGTTGAATGATTTAAATGTTTAATTGTTTAAATGTTATATTATCATGAGCTTAGGACTTACTAAGCTAGTAAGCTTATTTGTGTGAAATGTTCTCCTCTGTTTTATAGATTAGGTTCTGGCTACAAGCTCATCGGGATCGTCAAGAAAGTCGTCTACACTATCAATCTAATTTGGTACTCTTTCATTTTGGTTTTCGGATAGAGGCATGTATAGGAAAGACTTTGACTTTGTTTAGATGAAAACTTTTTGTTCATGTATATATAATAGCCATGCGAATATGGCTAAATTTTCGGTTAAGTATGTTTTTCATGCTTTTGATATAATTTTTGGTTTATATCGTATATGCTTGTGCAAATTCAATCAAGGTTAAATCGAATATGGTAAGGAAATATATGTTTGTGAAATGAACATTTGAGTTGGGTAATGTGGTATGAATAATCATTTGTATACTCGATTATATTGAACCATAGTTGTGTTTTGTTCATAGGTTAGTGATGTTAGAATTTAATGTGAGTGTTAGAAGTATAAGTTAACTATATATAAATTATTATGAAGCATGGATATTATGAAGTGTATGTGGGTATATTCGATTATAATCTAGGTACATATCGTATACATATTTATGGATAGATATATATATAGGTTAGTCATGATATATAAGCATGATGTGTTTAGTTGTGTGATATCAATTATTAAAAATACATGTTTTGCTTAAATGTGAATTGAAGTTATAAATCTCATAAGTTATGTATTCGGCAACACATGGTATTAAATAGAAAGTATACTTGGTTTTGGATTTCATTTGTACATGGCTAATAAACATCATATGCTTAGTTCAAATACGTTATTATAATGTTAAACTTATGATTTATGTATGTATTTTTTTTTTAGGCAAATTGTGTGACTTTAAGACATGTATATTGACTTGATAAAATGATTTATAATTGAAATGAATTCGATTGAACTGTGAGACATGATTTGCATATCAAGTGTGAATAATCATTTAAGACTAATATTAAATTAGTAAAATCTTATATATATATATATATACATTTTGGGGATAAGCTCTATGTAATTATGTGAATGTATGAAAACTGTATTTTCTTTGTAAATGCCTCGTAACCCTAATTCGGCGACGAATATGGGTTAGGGGTGTTACATTTTATTGGTATCAGAGCTTACGATTTAGTCGATTCTAGGACTACCGTAGCGCGTGTGAGTCTAACTATACATGCCTTTATCATCTATTGATAGTGTGGTGACTTCTGACATTCTGAACTGTGTTTCATATAGTAAATGGAAACTGATCCTGAAAGAGCCATAGCGGATGATGTAGAAAGTGTAGCGCCTGACCGTGCACACGGATCAGTGCCGGTAGACTCTCGACCAGTTTCGGGTAGCCACGAGGGGGAGGCTAAACAAGCCTTCTATCAGATGATGAACGAGTGGTTTACCCAGTTTATTCAGACTAACCCGGCTGTACACCAACCTCCACCCCCGAATAATCTAACTCTGATACCTTCAGCACCCCCGATGATAGATCCGATGAGATCTAGTAGGCCTCCAGTTGATAAAATTAGGAAATTTAGGGCCGAAGAATTCAGGGCCAACGATGATGATGATGCAGAGCGAGCTGAAATGTGGCTTGATAACATTATTCGGTACTTGATGAGCTATCTTGTACTCCGGATGAATGCACGAAGTGTGCTATATCTTTACTTGGGACATCGCATATCACTGGTGGAATACACTAGTATCGATGAGTTCCGAAAGAAAAAGTGACGTGGGATTTCTTTTCAAGCATGAATTCGCAAGAAATATATCGTCAAAGATTCGTTGATCAAAAACGAAAAGAATTTCTTGAACTAAAACAGGGGCGAATGACCGTGACTGAATATGAGCGAAAATTTGTCAGATTGAGCCGATATGCTCAGGAATGTGTATCAACTGAAGCCATTATGTGCAAAAGGTTCGAAGACGGTTTGAATGAAGATTTAAAGTTGCTTGTTGGCATTCTTGAAATCAAAGAGTTTGTGACACTAGTCGAGCAAGCTTGCAAAGCTGAAGAGCTTGGGAAGGAGAAAAGAAAGGCTGAGATAGAAGCTAGAGACACTCATAAGAGATCGTCGGGTAAGAATTTCCATTCCACGTCTAAGAAGTTCAGAGATGACTTCAGCCGACATAAAGCTACTTCAGATTTACCTAGACGTGATCGACCTCCAGTGGGCTCCCGAGCTACCTCGATGGCCAGTGTTGGTAACGTTCCACAGAATCGAGTTGAATGCAAGCACTGTGGGAAATGGCATTCCGGGAGTTATAGATTCCATGATCGGTCTTGCTTTAAATGCGGATCGTCAGATCATTTTATTAGAGAATGTTCGATGTTAGTTGAGCAGAATACAGTTCAAAACATTAAGTCGAGCAACACATCAGCGCGAGGCAGGCCACCCAGACATTCAAGCAATGTAGGTGGTAGTCAGAGAGGAACGAAGAACACTGTAGTTCGATCTGAGGCTAGAGCTCCAGCTAGAGCTTATGCCATACGATCCAGAGAGGATGCTTCCTCCCCCGATGTCATTACCGGTACTTTCACCCTTTATGATACTACTGTGATTGCATTGATTGATCCTGGTTCGACTCATGCATATGTGTGTGAAACTCTAGTATTCGGTAAGACTCGCCGATTGAGTCTCATCGAGTTTGTGATTCGTGTGTCCAACCCTTTAGGTAGATGTGTGCTTGTTAATAAAGTGTGTAAAGGTTGCCCGTTGATGATTCGGGATTCTTGCTTTCCAGCCGATTTAATGTTGTTGCCCTTCGATGAGTTCGATATAATTTTGGGAATGGGTGGTTAACTTCACATGATGCGATGGTGAATTGCAAAAGAAAGCTAGTTGATTTGAGATGTCAGAACGGGGAGATCATCAGAATTGAATCCAGTGATTTAAGTGGGTTTCCTACAGTAATATCTTCGATGTTAGCCCGGAAATATGTGAGAAAAGGGTGTGAAGCTTATTTGGCGTATGTACTGGATAATAAAGTGTCTGAAAAGCATATTGAATCTGTACCGGTTGTGTGTGAATACCCAGATGTGTTTCCTGAAGAACTACCGGGCTTACCACCAGTACGAGAGATTGAGTTCGGCATTGAATTAGTACCGGGAACGACTCCGATTTCGATAGCTCCGTATCGGATGGCACCTACAGAGTTAAAAGAGTTGAAAGCGCAGTTGCAAGAATTGACAGATAGGGGCTTTGCACGACCGAGCTTCTCTCCTTGGGGTGCACCGATTTTATTTGTGAAAAAGAAAGATGGGACCATGCGAATGTGTATCGACTATCGGCAACTAAATAAGGTAACTATAAAGAATAAATACCCGTTACCTCGGATTGATGACTTGTTTGATCGGCTAAAAGGGCTTGATATTTTTGAAGATAGATTTGAGATCAAGCTATTATCGATTCATGAGTCGAGAGATACGAGATGTACCAAAGATCGCATTCGAATGAGGTACGGACATTTTGAGTTTACCGTTATGCCTTTTGGACTCACTAATGCACTGCTTGTTTTTATGGATCTAATGAATCGAGTTTTCAGACACGCTTTTTGGATCGGTTTATAGTAGTGTTTATTGATGATATACTTGATCTATTCTAAAAATGAAACCGAGCATGCCGAGCATTTGAGATTAGTGCTACGAACTTTGAGAGATCAACGGTTGTATGCGAAGTTTAGTAAGTGTGAGTTCGGATGAAAGAGGTCAGACTTTTTGGGACATGTTGTTTCAAAGATCGTGTATTCGAGTCGATCCGAACAAAATTTCGGCTATACTTGATTGGAAGCCAGAAGAATGTTTTTGAGATTCAAGTTTTTCGGGACTTGCGGGCTACTACAGACGGTTTGTGAAAGGTTTTTCCGTGATAGCTACACCTTTGACAAAGCTACTACCAGAAAGATGTAAAGTTCAAGTGGTCGGAAAATTGTCGGAAGAGTTTCGATCGGTTGAAAGCCCTTTGACTAAGCTCCAAGTGTTAGCTCACTGAGTCGGGTAAGGAATTTGTTGTGTATTCTTATGCTTCCTTAAATGGTTTGGGCTGCGTATTGATGCAGTAAAGGCAGAGTAGTAGCCTACGCATCAAGACAATTGAAGCCGCATGAAAGAAATTACCCGACGCATGATTTGGAGCTTGCGACCATTCTGTTCGTGATGAAGATTTGGCGCCATTACTTATTCGGTGAGAAATGCCATGTTTACTCGGATCATAAAAGTCCAAGTATTTGATGACTCAAAAAGACTGAATTTAAGACAACGCGGTGGTTGGAATTGTTGAAAGACTATGAATTGGTGATTAACTACCATCCGGAAAAGCTAACGTTGTTGCGGATGCATTAAGTCGAAAATCATTGTTTGCTCTTCGGTGCAATGAGCGCGACTAGCTATGTCCGTGATGGTTCGATCATAGCCGAGTTACAAGCAAGACCGATGTTTATTCAAGCAAATTTGTGATGCACAGAAAGTTGACAAAGATTTGATTACTAGTCGAATTCGGTGTGAAAAGGTGCGAATCGATTTTTCAGATTGATGCAAATGATCGTTTGAATTTTAAAAGCCGAATGTGTGTTTCAAGAATTCGATTTGATGAGATGATTCTCGAGTGAGGCCCATAGTGGTCGACTATCGATACATCCGGTAGCACAAAAATGTATAACGATTTGAAACAATTCTATTGGTGGCTGGCATGAAACGAGATATATCTCGAATTTGTTTGAAATGCTTAGTTTGTCGCCAAGTAAAAGCCGAGCATCAAGTGCCATCCGGACTACTTCACCAATCATGATACCGAATGGAAATGGGATAGAATTACAATGGATTTTGTATCCGGTCTCCCTATGACACCGAGTAAGAAAGATGTCGTTTGGGTTATAGTTGATAGACTGACCAAATCACTCATTTTGTACCAGTCAGACGGACTATTCAATCGATAAACTTGCCGAATTGTATGTATCACAGATTGTGAGATTGCATAGTGTACCGAGTTCCATTGTTTGAGATGCAGAGACCGAGATTCACATCGCGGTTTTGGAAGAAGTTGCAAGATGCTTTAGGCACTAAACTTCATTTTAGTACTGACCTTTCATCCGCAGACATGAGACGGTCAGTCCGAGCGAACTATTCAGATACTTGAGGACATGTTGAGATGTTGCGTTCTCGAGTTTGAAGGTACGTGGGAACGATACCTACCTTTGATTGAATTTGCTTACAATAATAGCTTTCAATCTAGTATCAAAATGGCACCTTATGAAGCCTTGTACGGGCGAAAATGTCGAACACCATTATACTGGACTGAGCTCAGCGAGAATAAGATACACGGGTTAATTTGATTAAAGAAACCAACAAAAAGTGGTTGTGATCGAAATACTTTGAAAGTCGCCTCGCACCGACAAAAGTCTTATGTTGACTTAAAGCGTAAAGATATTGAATTTCAAATCGAGATCGAGTATTCTTGAAAGTTTCTCCGTGGAAAAGGTATTCGATTTGGTCGGAAAGGCAAACTTAGTCCGAGATTCATCGGACCTTATGAAATCACCGAACGTATTGGGCCTGTTGCTTATAGGTTGAAGTTGCCCTCGAGTTAGAAAAGATACATGACGTATTTCATGTTTCGATGCTTCGTAGTCTACAGAGCAGATCCGTCTCATGTGATCACGCTGACAGAGATTGAAATCTAATCGATTTGACATATGATGAAGAATCGATCCGTATCTTAGCTCGGGAAATAAAAGAGTTGAGAAATAAAAGAATTCCATTAGTGAAGGTACTATGGAATCGTCACGGAGTTGAAGAGGCTACGTGGGAGCCTGAGGATTCAATGAGGCAACAATATCCGACCTTGTTTAACGGTAAGATTTTCGGGGACGAAAATCCTAAAGGGGGGAGAGTTGTAACAGACCGAATTTGACCCTAATCGGAACGGTGGTTTTGGGACCACGAATTCGAGTCCGAGAAATATTTTAATATTATAATTCGAGTCTATAATATGTAAATTAATGTGTGTGAAAGTTTCGTATGAAAATTTTATCGTTTAAGTGTTTAATTTGATAAAAATGACTTAATCGCGTAAAGCGTAAAAGTAGCATACTAAAGTGAAAGGTGTTAATTTGAGCATGGCTTTTTAATATGAGTTATGAAAAGGGTAAATAGTCCATTTTTAAAGTTAGTGGGTGGCTAAAGTCACAATTGCCCTTATTAAATATAATAGTTTTATTTTTATTTAAAGGTTATAATAGTAAACTAATTAAATGTTATATTATATGTTAAATAAAACATGAGAAAAGCCATTAGCATTTTATTTCTTTTCATGGCCGAATGTGTTAAAGGAAAGGGAGAAAACCTTGTTTAAATTTCGGCAACTTCAAGCTTTGATTTAAGGTTAGTTTTTAATCGGTTTTTGATAAATTTTACGTTTTTGAGATCGTTGCTTTGTATAGTACCCGACCCATGTTAGAATTTTTGAAAATGAGCATGTATGAGGTTCGGCCATTGCTATATTCTTGTAATTTTTGGTGTTCTATAATTTTATATAAATGATATGGTAAAGATTAGTATAATTTGCATTGGAAATTTTGGTAAATTTGAGTATTTTGGGCTAATTTGTAATAATGAAATTTTAGAGGGGCTTATTTGCAAAATAAATGAAATGTGAAGGCTTGTAAAGTCCCTAGGAATATTCGGCCCTTGTATAGTCTTAGCTAATTTGGTGTATTTTGTGTGTTATGCAAATAGGACTAAATTGCAAAAGTAGTGAAATATTAGGGTAATATGGTAATTTGTCCATTTATGTGATTTGGGACAAAATTGAATTGAAATGTACTTGAATGAGTTGATTTTAATGTGTTTTAGATCAAGAGCAAAGAAAAACGGAATTAGATCGGGGAAAGACGCGAAGGTTCTCGAATAGCCGATCGCACGGACTATCGACAACCGAGGTAAGTCCCTAAGCGTTCTAATGTCAATGAAATTATTTATGAACTTAGTGAATGATGAATTTTAGAAATTAAAGCATAAATACATGATATAGCCGAATATGAGTGTATAGTATTGAAGTGAAACTATTTTGTTTAATGCAATGTGAATAGATAAGTTCGGTTCGATAAGTGAAAGTAGTATAAAGAATATGAGATGTTGGGATTTCATTATTGAGCATTGTGTATTGAATTGTTAAATGTGTGGATATTCGGGCTTCGAGCCTAGCAGGCCTTGTCCTGGGTGAAATGTATCGGGCTTCGAGCCTAGCGTGCCTTGTGCGGTGAAATGTATCGGGCTTTAAGCCTCAGCAGGCCTAGTGCTTGGTGATTTATTTCAGAGCTTTAAGCCCAGCGTGCCTTGTGCCGGTGTTACTTATCGGGCTTTAACGCCAGCGTGCTTGATGCCGGTGATGTGTTTTACAAAGGAGAAACCGAATTTTGTTCAAGGCAAACCATAGCTAATGTATCTAGTTAACGGCTCTGTAAGCATGTAAGATATGTTATGTTTAATGTTACTTGAGTCGAGTTAATACTATGAGAAACAGTGTTATGTACATTTGAGGTTAAGATTGATGTGCATGAGTATTATATGAATGAATTTGAGCTTGAATGTATTATTATGGAGATTCGGTTTTCAAATAGAAATGCTAAGAGTTAAATAAATTTGGCACGATAATATGGTTGATATGAATTTGTACTTATACGATTTGGAGCATGTGATTCTTGTAATATACTTATTTGTTCTTGAAGAGATACAGTTTATGGAAATGAAGTTCAAATACTTAGGTTAATGAACTATTAGTATTCGGCCTTGTATAAATCAATATACTTAAATGTTTATGTGCAATGTCATAAGTTGAATGATTTAAATGTTTAATTGTTTAAATGTTATATTATCATGAGCTTAGGACTTACTAAGCTAGTAAGCTTATTTGTGTGAAATGTTCTCCTCTGTTTTATAGATTAGGTTACGCTACAAGCTCATCGGGATCGTCAAGAAAGTCGTCTACACTATCAATCTAATTTGGTACTCTTTCATTTTGGTTTTTTGGATAGAGGCATGTATAGGAAAGACTTTGACTTTGTTTAGATGAAAACTTTTGTTCATGTATATATAATAGCCATGCGAATATGGCTAAATTTTTGGTTAAGTATGTTTTTCATGCTTTTGATATAATTGTTGGTTTATATCGTATATGCTTGTGCAAATTCAATCAAGGTTAAATCGAATATGCTAAGGAAATATATGTTTGTGAAATGAACATTTGAGTTGGGTAATGTGGTATGAATAATCATTTGTATACTCGATTATATTGAACCATAGTTGTGTTTTGTTCATAGGTTAGTGATGTTAGAATTTAATGTGAGTGTTAGAAGTATAAGTTAACTATATATAAATTATTATGAAGCATGGATATTATGAAGTGTATGTGGGTATATTCGGTTATAATCTAGGTACATATCGTATACATATTTATGGATAGATATATATATAGGTTAGTCATGATATATAAGCATGATGTGTTTAGTTGTGTGATATCAATTATTAAAAATACATGTTTTGCTTAAATGTGAATTGAAGTTATAAATCTCATAAGTTATGTATTCGGCAACACATGGTATTAAATAGAAAGTATACTTGGTTTTGGATTTCATTTGTACATGGCTAATAAACATCATATGCTTAGTTCAAATACGTTATTATAATGTTAAACTTATGATTTATGTATGTATTTTTTTTTAGGCAAATTGTGTGACTTTAAGACATGTATATTGACTTGATAAAATGATTTATAATTGAAATGAATTCGATTGAACTGTGAGACATGATTTGCATATCAAGTGTGAATAATCATTTAAGACTAATATTAAATTAGTAAAATCTTATATATATATATATATATATGCATTTTGGGGATAAGCTCTATGTAATTATGTGAATGTATGAAAACTGTATTTTCTTTGTAAATGCCTCGTAACCCTAATTCGGCGACGAATATGGGTTAGGGGTGTTACAATCACACTGCAAAATATGGAGAAGAAGCAGAATGAGAGCTTCAGGCAATATGCCCAAAGATGGAGAGAGGTGGTGACGCAAGTCTAGCCACCTCTTCTGGAGAAAGAAACCACGATGCTTTTCATCAACACTCTGAAAGTCCCGTTCATTAACCATATGTTGGGAAGCGCTACCATGAGCTTCTCAGATATGGTAATGTCCGGCGAGATAATTGAAAATGCTGTAAGGAGTAGGAAGATAGATGCAAGGGAAAGTACCAAAAGGTCAACCCCGAAGAAAAATGACAATGAAGTGGATAACGTGAGCATGTTTAGTAAAGGGTATCCCAAGCCAATCACTATGGGCCAACCAGGGGCCGTAACCACCAGCTATCAAGGCCCTTCAAGGCAAGAATCCAACTCGAGGCTGAACTCAGAAAAACCCCAGTTCACTCCCATCCTAATGACGTATAGGGAGTTATAACAAAATCTGTTTGATGCCCATGTGGTATCTCCGTTCTACTCAGAACCTATGCAGCCTCCGTTTCCCAAATGGTACGACGCGAACGCCCAATGCGAGTACCGCGCAGGAATCACGGGACACTCAATAGAAAACTGCACCACTTTTAAAAAATTAATTGAAAGGCTCATCCTAATGGGCATTGTGAAATTTGACAATCTGTCTGGTGTAGAAAATCTGTTACCCTGTAACACCCCTAACCCAAAACCATCGCCGGAAAAGGGTTAAGAGGCATTACCGGACAATAGAATCATTTCACAACCCATTTATGACACAAAGTCAATCATCATCATAATACATCAAACATAAACAATTAGTCCCTTTTTAAGGCGTATAAGACCTTAAACACATGCTAGGGAGAGGTCGGGACTAAACCGAAACACATATAGAAACTTTTCAAATTTAAAAACTTTTCTAAGTTTTGGGGATACACGCCCGTGTGGGCAAACCGTGTGCCTCCCACGGCGTTTGGACACCCCGTGTGTCCTCCCGTGGTCGAATCGACCTCACATCCACGGCCACCAAGCGCGCTGTGTGCCTTGGCCGTGGTCGAATCGACTTATGCTCCACGGCCACCAAGCACGCCTGTGTCGTGTGGTCGTGGTCGATCTGTTGAAACAACACGGCTACAGCACGTCGTGTGTCGTGGCCGTACTCTTATGCTAGCTCATCGGCTTTGCCCCACGGTCACTAGGCACGCCCGTGTGCCACAACCGTGTGGCTCAAATAGGCCATTTGCAAGGCCAAAATGCCACCCACATGGGTCAATCCTACAAGCACATTTGAGCATCTTTATACACACAATTTGGCAACCAATTTCATGTCCAAATATCATCATATCATCACATAGAATCTCATTTCTAAGCATGCCATTTTATACAACCAAATTACATGTAAATCTAGGTATAAATCATCCATAACCTCACTAAATCACTAAGGCATTAATTCATCATTGAACTCACCATTCATATGCTACTTCATTACCATCATGCCATATCAAAATATGCACCAAATACCACATTCACTCATGCACATTACCAACACTTAGCTAGCCATATCACATGGCTATTTACACATCTCAAACATGTCTTACAAAACTAGCCTATACATGCCATATTTCAACTATGTACATCTTTCCCAAAAGTACCAAAATAGATTGCCGATAGTGTGATTGATATACTGACGATCCCCGGATCCGAGCTAGCTTTACTGACACTGCAAAGCAGAAAAACAAATCACACAGTAAGCTTTCCAAAGCTTAGTAAGTTCGTAATATAATACATGTAATTCAACAATTCAAATCAATATACAAAAATAAGCTATCACTTAGATTAATTTATCAATGATACACCAACTCAACTATATCCAATGCCCACATAGCACTCCATCCATCTACTTTCAAATCTACCAACACATAGATATCATACATTCCTTAATCAACACATAGTTATCATATATACCTTAGCCAATATATAGTTATCACACATGCTTTAACCAACACATAGTTATCATACATACCTTTGCCAACACATAGTTACTCACCAACCAAGCTACTCAATTGCTCGACTTTACCTTTGGATCAACCTTTATTATACTTTTGATTTATTCGCACACTTAGTGCCATTTCGTAATCGAAACATATTTATCATCGCACACTTAGTGCCAATTCGATAAACCGGACTTATAATGGTATCACACACAGTGCCAATTCGTAAGCCAAACTTATATCGGTGTCGTACACACAGTGCCAATTCGGTAAGCCGAAGCTTCAATCTTTTCGCACACACAGTGCTATTCATTTCTGTATCTTTTCTAATTTCGCACACTTAGTGCCTTAATACTCGTTCTCATATGTAATACAGTATTAATACAACTCTATACATTTATTCATTTATCCTCACATAGATATAAATTTAATGACTAGTATTATATCTGAACTTACATCAATATCGCACACACAGTGCTAACCACAAAGCCGACGTTTATATTATTTCACACACACAGTGCTAATCATCTCGGTCACATTTCCGAATACGCACATTTAGCGCCACATAACTCGAGCTCTCACATAGCATTTACAATTTGATATATCATACCATTCATTTCATAACATTAAGCATAGTTAATTACACGCATTATGTCCAGACTTACCTCGAACGTCAAAATACCAAAACTGTCGATTAATCGAGCACTTTGTCTTTGCCTCGATCTCGATCCGAACCTCTCCTTTCTTGGTCTTAATCAAAGACACAAATAGCCTAACCCTAAAACTCTTTTCCTTTCTTTTTCTTTAGCAAATTTCGACAAGATGAACATGATAATGCCTTTAATTTATGTTTTGTTTTATTTATTATACATTAATATACTTTTTACCATTTTACCCTTTCATTAATCATATAAGACAAATTATTATCATGGTTATCTTGTCATTTAACACCCCAGTATCTTAAAAATGGACTAATAACAACATAAGGCCTTCACTTTAAAAAGCCATCAACAAATAGACACTTAAAAATCAGCACACAGCTTTTACACCTTATGCAATTTAATCCTTTTTCATAATTTGACACACAGTCGATAAAATTATCACACAGAATTTTCACTCAGACTATATCACATATAATCAACACCAAAAATAATATTAAAATATTTTTACGACCTCAGATTCGTGGTCCCGAAACCACTGTTCTGACTAGGGTCTAAATCGGGCTGTTACATACCTAACCATGTTGATAAGGGGGTAAACGCGAAAATCGAGAATACGGGGAAGAGAATCAAGAAGAATATTGCAGAAGTAAAAACCCCGTTGAAATGGGTTTTGAAACAAATGATAGACATGTGATTAATCATTCAGAATTCGGAGGAGACACCCAAAGGGATGAGGAGCTACTGTGAATTCCACATTGAAGAAGGTCATGAAATCCAAGAGTGCGCTGAATTCAAAGCGTTGGTGTAGAGCCTAATGGATAATAAAGAGTTGGAATTCCTTGAAGAAGTCAAAGGCCAGAAGGAATGTTAGGAAATCTAAACATTAACATCGTATCCGAAGAGGGAGCCAGAGAAGAGAATTCATCAGGCATTTGCCCTTGCGTACCTGGGAATGTTTTGAGTGATGGGACTGCGGAAGAGATCCCTGTATTTTTTAAAGCCAATTCGGATTAATGTCCAAAACATGCTTATTGCTTTAAGCCTAGGAGAAATAAGAATCCTTTTGTGAAATAGGCTTATGTCCAGTGTCTTTATTTCAATAAAATGCATCTTTGTTTCACTTCAAGGAAATATTCTTTTATTGTTTCCATTTCATTCATAATCGTACCACACAAGTAAATATTCTTAGATTCTTTTGTTCTTCGAATCTTTCTTCATCCCTATAACAGGTCTCCAGATATCAATAATATGAGCGACATCGCTATTGACTCGTAACCTCCTTTTTGAGCAAGATATGTGTCGAGAAGAACCTCGGGACTTTGAAGATGACCGAGAGGCGTAGCTTATTTCCTGATTTGTTAAGGATAGTAGAACAAGATGAGAAACAGATCCCACCTTATAAAGAATCAGTGGAATCGATGGCCTTTCTATATGTGGGGCATGGATGTCAGTGGGCCGATCATGTCGAAAGCTTCTAACAAGTATCGACTCATCTTTGTGGTCGTCAATTACTTCACCAAGTGGGAAGAAGCTGCTTCATATGCCGATGTCACAAAGACGACAGTCAGCAAATTCTATGTCGGTATGGAATCCCAAAAAAGGGATCATATCTGACGATGCATTAAATTTGAAAAACAGCGCGACATCAGAAGTTTGCAGTCTATTCAAGATTAAACATCGTATCGCCCCAAAACGAACGGTAAAAAAGAAAAAAATGAGGGATCGCCAGGAAAATGATTGAGACCCATGAAGATTGGCATCTGTGCTTGTCGAACGTCTATTAGGACCCCCACCGGGGCAACACTTTTCTCATTGATTTAGGGAATGGAGGCGGCTTTGCCCATTGAAGTCGAGATTTATTCCCTCCGATTTTTGCCAGAGTTGAAGTTGGATAAAACAGAATAGATCTAATTTCGATATGATCAAGTAAACCTGATTGAAGAAAAGAGGTTGACAGCTATCCGAGATTATGATGAAAAGGTTCGTCCCAGAGAATTCCATGAGGAGGACTTAGTTTTGAAAAGGATCTTTCATATACAAAAGGACTTCAGAAGAAAGTGGATACCAAATTGGAAAGGGCCTTATGTGGTAAAGAAGGCCTTCTCTGGAGGAGTATTGATATTAACTGACATGGATGGCAAGACTCTGCCTAATCCAGTGAATTCTGATCCAATCAAGAACTACTACACAAAAAAAAAGAGGAGAGGCCAGGGCGAAAACCCGCAAAGGGCGCCTTGAGACCAAAGGGGGTTTTGAATTGAAAACCCAGGAAAGGGCAATTCAAATTTTGATCGAATGTGGGGCATGAGGTAGTCTTGCCTTCTCTGAATTAACAAGAAGGAAGGATGCTACATCTTGGGGCATCAACAAAGTACTCCAGTTCTTCTAAACACATATCAAGTTCAAAGGATCCTCAAGAAGTTTTGTGCGGAGAAGCTCATGCTAAGATATCTGGGGCACCTATTTTCACCTTATTCATTTTGAATCTTAGCAAAATTTGCTATCTTGATTGATTTTCGAGCTTTGCTCCCAATAAAGTTTCATCTTGTCCATTGTGATAATCTTTTTCAAGCATTTTTCATTGAAATAATGATTATTGGACCAATAATACTCAAGCAAAAGGAGTTTTGCATATTACTCTGGAATCTTCTAAATAGTACGAGGACCTGAAACAGGACCATTAGTCAGAACTGACCAGATTCATGAGTTAAAAAAAACATTTGAGAAAGAATAGTCCAAATTATGACTATTTATTCAGATCTTCTGTCAAAGATACCGGCTAAACAAGAAGGCACGGTAGCATATCAGTGATAAAACCTTGATGAATGACGAGCAATGACAACCTAAGCATTAAAAGGGGATCATTCTCGAAAAATGACATTCTGCATTCATGCAAACATCATTCGAACAGGAGCATTTGATTCATTCCAATCATGACTTCCTAATCATTTGCCACAAAGATAGGCCCATGAAATGAATTTTACAGGTCGTGTTACCTAGAGAATGGTGCAATAGACCAATGAAGTTACAAGTCTTATCTTTCTGAAGTTGCAGTGGAGCAGACTGAAGATAGCGAATCTTATTTCCCTGAAGTTGCAGTGGAACAGATCGAAGCTATAAATCACGGATCTTATCTCTCTGAAGTTGCAGTAGAGCAGATCATGGAAAACCTTATCTCCCTGAAGTCGCAGTGGAGAAGGTTGAAGTTACAAACCTTATCTCCTTGGAGTTGCAGTGGAGCAGGTTGAAGTTACAAGTCTTATCTCCCTGAAGTTGCAGTGGAGCAGACTAAAGATAGCGAATCTTATTTCCCTGAAGTTGCAGTGGAACAGATTGAAGCTATAAATTACAGATCTTACCTCTCTGAAGTTGCAGTAGAGCAGATCATGGCAAACCTTATCTCCCTAGAGTTGCAGTGGAGCGGGTTGAAGTTACAAGTCTTATCTCCCTGAAGTTGTAGTGGAGCAGACTGAATATAGCGAATCTTATTTCCCTGAAGTTGCAGTGGAACAGATTGAAGCTATAAATTACAGATCTTACCTCTCTGAAGTTGCAGTAAAGCAAATTATGGCGGATCTTATCTCCCTAAAGTTGCAGTGGAGCAAGTTGAAGTTACAAATCTTATCTCCCTGAAGTTGCAGTGGAGCAGACTGAAGATAGCGAATCTTATTTTCCTGAAGTTGCAGTGGAACGGATTGAAGATATAATCACAGATTTTATCTTTCTGAAGTTGCAGTAGAGCAAATCATGGCAAGCCTTATCTCCCTGAAGTTGCAGTGGAGCAGGTCAAAAATAACAATCTTATCTCCCTGAAGTCGCAGAGGAGTAGATTGAAGTTACAAATCTCATACCCCTGAAGTTGCAGAGGAACAGATTAAAGCTACAAATCACAAATCCTATACCTCTGAAGTTGCAGTAGGTCAGATCAAGTCTACCAAAACCAAACCTTATCTCCCTAAAGTTGCAGTGGAGCAGGTTGAAATTACAAATTATTATCTCCTTAAAGTTCTAACGGAGTAGATCGAAGTTACAAATCACTTCTTCCTGAAATTACATTGGAGCGGATCGAAGCACCAATTCCTATGCCCCTGAAGATGCAGTGGATGGAATGAGGCAACTTGAGGAAGAGAAGAACCAAAAGAAGTCAAGACTCGGCAAGACCAGGCAAAATTGGCCCTTTTAAAGTTTTTGCTCCATTCTCGTTACACGACAATGAGCAAAGAGGGGCAGCTGTAATAGGCCAATTTTGGCCTGGGCCCGGAATAAATAAAACACAAATAAAACAAAATAAATAAAAGTCCAAATTTAACAGTCCTTTTTTACAAACCCAATACAGGCCCAAAAAAAATAGACCCAACTAAATCCTAGGCCCAAAATGGCCCAAAACCTAAACCAAATCAGAAAAAAAAAACAAGAAAACCCTAGCTAAGGTGCGTCGCATGCCTCCACCGTCGCACGCCACATCAGCACCACCGTACGGCCTCCGTACCTGCAAACCAAGCAAAAGAGAACAGCACAGCAGGAGTAAAAAAAAAACAACAAAAATGTAAAAATCAGGCTATAAAGCCAATTAAAATCCATTTGTAAAGGGAGAGAATTTTTGAAATATAAAAACAGAAGCAATCCAAATATTAAGGTTGCTGTTCTTTTCTATTATTTTGCTTTTAATATTTTTTTACTTTTAAAGGAAAAAAAAACACGAAATAAAAAAGGGAGGTGAGGCTTACCGGAGTCGTTCGATCTTCTCCCCTTTCGGCATTTTTTGGGCATTTTCTAAAAAAAAAAAAACTAACCCTAGATCCGGATTCTATGGGTCGAAAGGAAGAAAAGAGAACTTTTTGGGCTTTTCCGCCATCATGCATGACGACGGTGCGTTGTCGTCGGCAGCAATGGCGGCGCCATGGTGGTCTGGCGACCGGACATTGACCGACGTTTGACCAGAAATCAGAAGGGAAAGGGGGTTTTGAGAGAGTTTTTTTTTTTTTGAAGAAAGGAAGGAAGTGAAAATGAAGTTTTTTAAAAAAAAAATGACTTAAATACAGGCACGAAACGGTGCCGTTTTGCACCAGGGGCATCAGCGCCAAAACGGCGCCATTTTACTCCAGACCCGCTTGCGCAACCCAACCCGCCAGGGGATCCGCGTGTTTTTAAGGCCAAATGGGTTATTTGCGCTGCGAGCCCTTCCGCCTTTGTGACTTGTTTTAATTTGGTCCTCTCTCCTTTCTTTCCCTTTGGATTTTGACCCATAATTTTGTTTTTATTCTATTTCGGCCCTCTGAAGAGCAACTTCGTTTTAAGGGGAAGGAATAATTTCACTTCAAGTCCCCCCACTTCGTTTGCGCATTGCGATAGGGTCCTTCCCCTTTTATATTCATCTCAGATTTGCCCCAAATTTTGGTTTTAAGTTCAATTTAGTCCTTTTTTTATTTTTTTTTTGTTATTGTTGCCATTTTATTAATTATTTTTAACATTATTTTTATTATTACTATTTATTATTATTATTATTCATGTATTATTATTAATTAACTTTATTATTATTACTATTATTTCCTTAATATTTATTTGCTTAATATTTTTAAACACATTTATTTATTTTATCATTTTATTACCTATGTATTTATATCTTTCTATATAGTTTTAAAACTTCAGAATTTTTTTTTATTATTAATGTCATCATCATTATTATTAATATTATGATTTTTAATTTGTGTTACATTATACTTGTTTATTTATTTGTTTAATATTAGTTCTTTAGTTCTAAATTTTTAGTTCTTTTTAATTATTATTTTCATTTTTTTTGGCTTTTTATTTTATCTTCGTCCTTTATATCGTCATGCATTAACATATTTATTATTCCGTTATGCGCATAAGTACCGTAATTCATTTTACATTTTACTATAAAATCGTGTTACATTAATCTTTGTCCGATACATAATTTTTTTAAGCAATTTTTTGTAATTCGAGATTCGAGAAATCGTACCCTAACTT
The DNA here is from genome assembly GCA_025698515.1 of Gossypium sturtianum. NCBI lineage: Eukaryota > Viridiplantae > Streptophyta > Magnoliopsida > Malvales > Malvaceae > Gossypium > Gossypium sturtianum. The sequence continues at coordinate 45,168,841 of CM046951.1, forward strand.
ACTGGGTTTCGATTTTTCTTGTCGAGTCTAAAGAATCAATTTTTTTTTAAATCAAAGCATATAAGTTAAATAAAAGCTTATTCTCGGGAATTCAAAAATGTTGTGTCCTAACTCACTAGATGTGACATTTTGTTATCTCGAGGTAAGGATTTCTAAAAATAAAGGCAATATTTTGTATTTGGAATTTTGAGAAATTGTGCCCTAACTTACTGGGTTCCGATTTTTCATTTGACCCAAGTAACCGAATATCCTTCTTAAACTTAAATGCATGAGTTTTAAAAGTCAAATGACAAGTTTAGTTTCGAGGATTTGAAATGTCGTATCCTAACTCACTGGGCGTGACATTTTACTTCTTCGAAATAAGAGGGTCTTAGCATCCGATTTAATTTATTCAAATTTTCTTTTAAAGAGGATCGTATTTTAAAATCTTTTCAAATTTCCAACATTAAGTTGTTAATTAATTAATTAGGTACCAATTTTGGGCGTTACGAGGGTGCTAATCCTTCCTCAAGCGTAACCGACTCCCGAACCCGTTTTCTCGAATTTTATAGGCCAAAATCATTGTTTTAATAAATCAAAATGTTTTAATGATCAATCTCAAGGTGATCCGATCACACCTCGAAAAAAGAATTGGTGGCGACTCCATTTTCGTTTTTAAAATCGACCCTATTTTTTTTCAAAAAAAATAATTTCGACAAAATGAAAAACCATATAATTTAAATCTAAAATACTAAAACCAAAGCTAACTAATTTCATTTAAAAACAAGTATCAATCATGTGTAAAATTGACCCTAAAAATATATCAATTAAACACCTATCATGCTGTACTGATGTCAACCTATCACTGTGAATGAGATCAACAGCAATGAATATGAAATAATGAAATGAGAAAGAGAATACATAAAAAAATGCATACAATTTTTTTTTTCTCTTACCATAAATTTTAACCCACAGCAATTCTGCCCCATCAATAATTTTCTTGTCGAAAACAACTAGGTTTATAAAATAAAAAGTTAAAATTTGTCATAAGTTTTTACACTTTTCAAAAATTAAAAATTTAGTTCCTATATTTCTATTTCATGAAATTTAATCCATATACTTTTTAGATTTTCAAATTTAAGTCTAATTGTTAACATCATTTTTTTTTTGGTTAAATTTGATGTTGTGATATTTTTTAAATAAAAATTACTTAAACCATGTAATTAAAAAATAACTTTGTAATTAACTTGAATTTAATAAAAAAAATTTAACAGTTAAAACCTAAGTTTTGAAATCTGATAAATAAATAACTAAACTCCATGAAATAAAAGTACAGGGACTAAATTTCTAATTTTCGAAAACTACAGCGACTGTGGCACTAAGAAATATATATTTTATCTATTCCATGATTGGAACCAGAGATGCACAAAAGGAGATTTCAAAAATTGACAAATTTATTCACTTCATGACGAAGCCGAGCTAGATTTGAGCCCAACTCTTAATTTCAATGTTATGCAGATATTTCTTCCCTCATCTAAGCCTCATTTCTCCTTTAACCCGCATATAGCACTCAGGATTATGAGAAGATAAATTATTAAAGGAAAGGAGTACAAATGAATCAATGAATATTGTTCGTCACAACCATAATGTTTGATCTTCTGAATGTACATCATCATTATCAATCGTCCCTGTGTGATTCCTTGAGCAACATTAGCCCAGATTCATCTTTTTCGAACAGGCGTTCAATCAATTCATTCCAGCTTACTTTTGTCTTGCTTTTCCCTGATGACCCAACAGATGATTCGCCAGTTGATTTATGGGAGTTGTCTCCATCCTCGTGCTCGTCAAAAGTTCCGTAAAGGGAAGGTAAATAAGCATGGGGTACTGACAGTGTAACGGCCCTTTGGAGTGCAGCTTTGTGCTCTTCACTATGTTCTCTAGCCAGAGTCTCTTGCCGTTCCATTCTCTGTTTTGCCGGGATCTCCATGATCTGGTCTTTCTCCAACATTAACTAAAGCAAAATCGAAAGAACAAGTTTTCGAGGTTCTGTCTCAGTGTAGTTTAGACAACATATTGCACAGGAAATCAACCAGCAAAGAGAGATTCGCATGCAACTCATCAGACCAATCAATTGAAGTGGACCGGTCTTTTTTTTTTTTTTTATCATTGCTTTGATCCATCTATACCACTATAAATGCATTTATTTCATCCACTGTCTATGGCTCCATTCATTAAACCATTACCATGAAAAATAAAGTAGATTTAAACTTACATCCATAGCTCGCCGTGCTTCTCTCTCTATCCATATAATAGCATGGTCTGAGGTGGCATTACAAGAAAGAACGATGTGCTCGAACCTCCCATCCACCGGCACTGCTGTCCTCACAACAGGGGGAAATCTTCCTAATCTGCAAGGTTGATGATCTATAATTAACACTCCATCAAAAAGGACAAACTTTCGTATGCATTGTGGTAACACAAGGACTGTCTGTATTTCTCTATGCTATATAATGACAACTAAACTAAATCCAATGGAATTTGGACACCTGCTCTACATAAGAGCCTGTACTAGAATTCAACATTGCAGCGGTATCAAAGTTGATGCCACTTCACGTAAGCAATCGATAACCAAACTCTGTAAGCGCTAAGTAAAATGTAAAGGAGAGAGTTAAGCTTGTTATACCTGAAAGGCTTTCGCTCAACAATATGATAGAGGCGACCAGGTGCGTACAGCCTCCTTGGATCTCTAAGCATCTTCTCCTCTGGTATACAGGTATCCCTCATGCATCTCATACAAAGTAGGCATGGCAAACTGTTTAAGTGGAGAAAGCAACAAGTTGTCAATGGATTAAAAATAACACCAAAAGAAAGAACGATTAGATTCGCAAGAATAGTGGACCTGTAACTCTCTTTTTCCTTTCATTTTTTTTCAGTTTTTCATGTGCCAATAATGGTTGTTTATTGGGAGAATTGTACAATAGCTCTGAAAAGGATATTATTACATACTCCAGAAGCCTATCAGCTTTAAACATAACTGTAATTGAAATGGGTGATAAAGTCCAACCTTACCAGAAAACCGACTTGAAAATGTCTTCCAAAGGCGTAGCTGTTCGTGGCAAGAAGTCATCCTAATTCAGCAGTAACCATATTAAATACAAAAGGAAAATAACGATAATAATATAGCGATTGATATATCGAAGAGTTAAATGCATAAAATGTCAGAAATCAATCACTATGATTCACAAATATAACATACACCAATTAATATAACTCAACCATGTGTTAAATTGAGTCCATTGTGTTATAGAACTAATCTCCGGGCAAAAAACCCCATTCATAACTAATCTCTCTGAGGACATCCTTTTATCTTACTCGGAACAAAGACATCACATGCCTCATATCCCAAATTTCTTAGTTAAACAACATGAAGTGCTACACGGTTCAAGATACGAGTACTGCAAACTACAATTCATGAGGCACTTCTACAAATGGCAGTGACAACATAATGTTTATATTAGACTAACCATTAGTATCATTCCTATAACACAATAATGTCAAACAAAAAGGAAAAGAAACAGCTTGCCTGAAGAACCACAGAATTGATGACATCCGCATATCGGACTGCTAAGTTTAGCGACATGCACCTTGCAGGTGCAATAGCATAACACCTAATTCTCCTTCTGTCGATGTTTCCCAGTTTATCATGATGCTGAACAACCACCAATGCCAACATGGCTGCTACACCTGAACCAAGAGAATGTCCTGCAAACGTCAAAGTATAATTCGGATGCTTCTCCACCAATTCCTTCAAGATATCACACTCCGCCTCCAAAACCCATCCAGCAGCTTTCAAAAGTCCATTATGAACATATCCACCATCAAATTTCTTTTTCCCCAGTTTATTATCCAAAAGCACTTGGTAGTCAGACTCCTTTGCCAAATTAAGACCTCTAATGGCAAGGACTATATCGGCATGATCATGATCAAGATATAATATATACGGAGGAGCACGTCCTTGAGTGTTTTCATAAGTTTTTCTGAGAATCAACCAATCTGGGTTGATCCCATAGCCACCAGGTGGTTCAAAAAGGGGGTGTCGAAGATCTTCTTCATAGACTGCTAGAATATAGCGGCATAGTCGTGGGACAGGCTCAAACTCTTCAGCAGTCGCAAGGCCCCATGTTTCACTGTCATGGCCAGCCGTATGGAGGCATCTTTTCCATGCCCACCGTGCACATGCCAGACAGTAAACACATTCAAGGAGTGGGACACCACATATGATTGACATCGAATTGCCTACCCTCTAACTATCACAATGTAGATCATCACACGTAAATGCTCAGAAACTAGGGAAATAGCCTACTGATGTAGGTAATGCCAGACAGGAACTTTCTTAATGCCTTGAGAATTGGATGAGATGCCAAAATCCAAATCTATTCAACACTGATTGTAGAACTTGGAATTTAAACACTGCAATCTGATGAGAAGAAAATATAACTTGTAGATGCTTTATCATATAAATTTCAACTACAAACAAAGTAGAATATAATGAATAGGAGTTTAGAACATGATCTCAGCATCCATCTAGGATGCAGTCTTAACAGAACATACTAAAACAAATATAAGAATTGATTCATCAACAAATTGGAATTGATGATAACTGCAAAAAGATTTAAGTATATGCTTCAACATCATGCGAAGGGTCAAACACAGGCACTCACCAGAGACAGAAGATGATAACTCCAATCGGCTCACAAAATCGATAAGTTTTACCAGGAAACAGAATCTGGGTCTTTCTATCATCAGGGTTTCAATGACAGATGAATGATCAACAATTTCATCACTGAAATAGTCAAAGAAAAAGCATTTTTACAGCTACAAGAGAAAATAAACAAGACCCAAGCTATCAGATTTCAGTCTGATCAAGAACCAAAAAACATAGGAGTAAAAAAAAACAAATTCTAGAATCCTCAAATTATGCAAATCTTCATTGATAAGGAAATGATTAGAGATAAGGAATTTTAATTGATGAAGGGGATGTTGTGAGAGTGGGTTAATGATAAATAGGGAGACCAAATATAAAGGCTGCCTGTAAGTCAAAGTCCAATTGGCAGATGGGTGGAGAAGGAAGGAAAGGTAGAGATGTAAGACTTTGATGCAATGCGGGCAGTGAATGTGAAGGAGAAGGCTCATCATTTTGTCTGTACTTTAAATGGCAGTGAGTTAAAAGTAAATAAGTTGAGAGTTGCAGTGGCTTTTTGGTCTTCTCGGGTGAAATAAATCATTTTTGTCCGACACAGTGCCTCATCATCAATCTATTCTATCCTTTATCTATTTATAGGCTTTATAATTCTTTTACCCCTAATTTTATATAAAAAAAAATATTTTAACTTTTTATTTAATTTACATTTTTTTGTCAAATCGCACTAAATTAATTAATTTTATTGATGTGGCATACACGTAAATTACATGTCAATATTTTATTAATTTTTAAAATTTTATAAAATATTAAAAAAATACTATTTATACTTTTTTAGTAAATTTAATGATTTTTAATATTTGAAAATAATTTTTATATTTTTTTCTAAATTTTTAAAATATTAAAAAATTAATTAAATATCGACGTGTCTTCCACATAGCAACTCATGTGTATACTATGTTAACAAAGTTAAAAACGTTAACTTTTTCATCCATTTTGGGTGATTGGATAAAAAAACACAAATTTAAAGACGAAAAATTAAATGAAAAATTAAAATGATTTTTTTATAAAATTAGAAGGTCGAATAAGTCAGTATGCCTTATTTATATTTTTTTAAGCTTCAGTATCATCTAGACTTGTCCATGGGCCGAACCACCCGTCTCAACTCGAAGGCTCGCCCGAAAAGTGGAAATGTTTGGGTAAAAATAGAGGCCCAAAATGGGCTTGGGTAAGATTTTTTGGCCCGGGCTCAGCTCGACTCAAATTTGCAAAAAAAAAAAATTATTGTTTTGTTGTTGTTTTCCCATTGTTTTATTGTTATTTCACTATTATGTTACTACTATTTTGTTATTATTTAGATATTGTAAAAAAATACTGACGGATCGGAGTTTTAGCATTTTTATCCGAGTCGAGCTTGAGCAAAAATTTAGATCCATTTTTGAAGTCAAGCCAACCCGAGCCTATCAATTGGGTTTAGAATTTTGTTAGGGCTTGGCTCGACCCATGAACAATTTTAGTATCATCTTTAATCAAACAAAGCTGAAACATCAAAATCCTTTTCCATAAGTAATGTTTAAAACATTGATGAATGCAAAATGTAAAATTAAAAAATCTTTGATTATTGTTAATGTGATAGTTCAAGATTTGAGATGAACTCGAATGTTGTTTTATTTGTACAAGATGAAGGTAAGTTAAAAGGCATCGAAATTTATATTTTGAGATGTTTTTGGTTGTTTATATCAGTCCAAAAACTTTGTGATAAAGAAAGTAAGGGATATAAGGTTATTAAGAAAAAGATGAGAGGAACGAAAAAGGCCTCGTGAAGGGATAATGCTTGTAGCTTGACCCTTCATTTAATTTTTGTTGTGTCTTCAAGTATCATAACATAGTAAGCTTACTTTGTACAATGTTGACTAGCTTTGACAATTGCTACCCTTGGATTAGGTATGAGACAATTGTTACTAGAGGTGTTCATGGGCCGGGTCGGGTTTGGGTCGGGCTCAACTAAAAAATTAGGCCTATTTATCGGGCTCGGGCCGGGCCGGGCCCAAAAAATGGGCCTGATTTTTTTCCCAAGCCCGACCCATATAAAAATGCTAAAACTCGGGCTCGGCCCAGCCCACCCGTATTAATTTTTTATATTATTTTATATAATTTTTAAATATATATAATACATTAAAAATACTAAAAAAATCAAAATAAATATTTCCCAACAAATTGAAAATAAATTTTAAAAAAATATGTAGACTTAAATAACACTAAAATAGATGTAACTTAACAAGCAAATACCTCTAAAATAATAATAAAATTAACAAATGCTTTTAAAATAATAACAAAATTAACAATAAAATAAGTTTTATACAATATTCAATCAATAACAACAAAATAGTAGCAATATAATAGTAATATGGTAGCAAAATTGGGAGAAAACAACAAGAAAATAACATTCAAAAATAAAAATAAAAAAATAGCAGATTTTTTTTGTCATTTAGTGAATTCGGGCCGGACCGGGCCTGGGCCAAAAATATCTTACCCGAGGCCCGGCCCATTTTTTAAACGGGCCTTATTTTTTGTCCAAACCCATTTTTCGGGCTTATATTTTTGCCTAAACCCTCTCAAATTTCGGTCGGACCTTCGTGAACACCTCTAATTTTGTTACTAAGAATCCCCCAAAATATGTATTAAAAAGTCTGAGATTTTTCGGTCCAAAAATGCTAACATATATTGCAAGATATATAGCAATTAAGTTGCAACTAATGTTGCATCCACTACAATAGAACAGGTACGGCGCTTTTAAGTCAAGTGCTGCTAGTTTGTATATTTTTGCAACACTTGTTTAGACAAACGCCACAATAGGTTAGTTTTAGTGGCGTTTTAAGGGGAAAACGCCGCAACGCTTTGAAAATCTTTTCAACTTAAAACATCATATTAAATATAAAAAAAAATAGCGGCATTTGTAAAATAGGTGTCGCCTTAGAGTTGCTATTTAGTGGCGTTTTTATATTAGCTGCCACAATAGGTTACTTCTATAGTGACATTTTAAAATAAAAACCTGCAAAAGGTATATTCTCTTGTGGCGTTTTAGATACAGACTAAGCCCTGGAATTTTACTCCTAATTTCTTAAATCAATAAAACATAAAACGTAGCTCCTCTTTTGGTCGTCGTTAGTCTCTTCCGCTCTTCGCTGCCACTATCGATCTTTTGCCTCCGCCACCGTTCTTCGTTGCCACTCCCACAGTCATTCTTTAGTTGCAAAGTCAAGGCAAGGCACAACCCAGATTTCTTTTGTTTGCTGCAATAGACTCTGAATTTGTTAATGGATCTTTCGTTTTCAAGTATAAAATATTATAGAAACATGCATGAAGTAGTTAGCAATGCTTATCTGATTCAATTCATAAAGATGGAGTTGTATTTGTCTATGTTTTGTAACCCAAAAATAATTCCCTGCACAGATTGGTTCCAAATAAATGCACAGGTGACATATAATCATCCAAGTACAAGCTATTTGGTTGATAATGTGATACTATGCGCCCTATTTGCATGTGCATAGTCTGTTAATAAATTTCAAAAACACCCAAATATGGCTGTTATTTCACATGCTTGAGTTGACACTTGAGAGGTCTGCATTTGCTCATTTTGATATCAACCTTAGATATATTGTACTTTTAAACTTTGAAAAAAAAAAAACTGGGTTTTACTTCTCTTCAGGTTATATGTCTGGATGTATAAATATAGGGTGGAAAGAATTGGCTCAAAACCCTAGCAACTGTCTCTATCTCTCTTTTAGATTATATGAAGAGGCAGGATGTGGGACTGGTAGTCTCTTTGGTAGTAGCAAAGCTGAGTAGTGGAAGCTTTTTTTGGTGACTGCTGATATTTTGTATATATCTGAAATTTGGGAACCATCTTATTTTATTATTAACGATTTTTATTAATTTCTTTTTGGTCCCATTTATACATATATTTTGATAAAGTGATATCCAAGTCAGTATTAGATATACGAGTTATTAGCTTTGCATTAAAGCCCTTGGATTTTTATTACATTTAAAAAGGTCAACTAGATTGACATTTTAGTTACTTGTTAATACTTCACAACTTGAACCATTAATTGGACAAAAACTTTAATGAATCATTGAAAATGATTGCAACACATTCTTTCTTGTTCAACCAGGGAAACCCCTTTTTCTTAGTATTTTAAAAAGTGTTCCCACTCCAATATTTAAGCTTTATTTTTAATTGGTTGATGCTATTAATTACATTCTTTATTCATGATTTAGTATATCCTTTGTTAATTATTCTTGTGAAGTTAAAAGAATTGCATTTAGAAATAATTGAGGGCTTTTTTATAAAAATGATCCAAATTTTTTTATTATTTACAAAAATGACTCACTCTAAATATCATGTACGTAAATGACCCCTTTTGAATAGTAAATTCTGGTGCCACCGTTGCCATTGGCGGCACCACCCATCACAATCACCCAATGATTGGCCCATGAAATTAAAAAATGATTTCTTTGGGTGTTGTCATTGACATTGGCCGCACTAGCATGTGTATTTGTAGACCCGCTTAAAATACCAGTATTCTAGGGAAAAAAAATATATATATTAATGGGTGCCACTATTGCCATTGGTGGCACTAGTGTTTTTATTTTTAAAAAATGGGTGTCAATTGGTGTCGCCATTACCCTTGATGGCACCCATATGATTTTTTTTTTTAAAAGGCAAGGTTGAAATGAAAATAAAAATGGAATCGGAGCCTTAGAGGAGATAGGCTTTACAATGTGATGCAACGATGACAAAGTGAATCGTTGGTTGAGTGAATCAAAGAAAGGAGACTAGGAAGTAATGGGTCGGTTGGATCATATGAAGGGACGTTGGCTTGCTCGCGAAATGAGATTTGGGGTTGGGTTATTAAATCTTTAAAGAAGAAAAAGAGAGGAAAGAGAGGAAGAGAAGATGAAAGGAAATTGGGAAAAGGAGAATGAAATCACAAAAAAAAATGAACGGAAGAAAAAAAAATAATGATGAGGGGATGAGAGAGGGATATGATGACAGGGGAGGGAGGGAGGGAGAAGAAAAAGGGGATGAATGCAATAGAGAAAGGAGATGAAAAGGTAAAGAAAAAAAATTAATTAATAAAAAAATGAAAGTTGCTAACAATTGACAATTAATTAAGGCATTTACTTCTATGTTTCTTTCCTTCCCAAAGTGTATCTATTTCCCTCCCCTTTGCTTTAACTTCTTTCCTCTTTACCTTTTCATCTTCCTCTTCTTTTTTGTTGCATTCATCCCCTCTTTCTTCTCCCTTGTTTCAACAGTTTTCCCTTTTTATTGGTTTGAGGTTTTTTCTTTTTCACTTTTTTTTCATTGTTTCATGGAAGATCAAGCTAGTTCAAGTTCAAGAGAATGTTACAGTATTTAACGCGCCTTTCACTCTTGGAACCTTCATTCTTCGTTCATTGTTTTTGTTTCCCTTCTACTCTTCTCTTTAGCATTGCTCATTTCTTTGTAATTTAAGTTATATTGGATTTTTAGGGTTTTAAACAACCATAAACAGTGTAGTTTTAAGTTTTAGGTTAATTTTTTATTAAATTAACCGGTGCCACCAATGATAGCAGCGGCAAAAAAATTCAAATTCTTTTAAAAAATATAATTTTTTTCTGGCTAGTGCCGCTAAGAGCAACGACGACACAAAAAGCACTATTTCAAAAAAAAACATTGTTAACGGCGACACCTATTTAAAAAATATTTTTTTCTTTTTTTTTCTAGGAAATACAAGCATTTTTAACGGGTGGGTATGTGTATTGATATCGGTGTCGCCGGTGTTGCCAATGTCAATGGTGGCACCTGAAGAAATCATTTTTTAATTCCACGGGTCAATCATTCGGTGATTGTGATGGGTGGTGCCGCCAATGGCAACGATGGCACTGGGGTTTACTATTCAAAACGGGTCATTTACATACATGATTTTCAAGGTGGGTTATTTTTGTAAACAATTAAAAGTTTTGGGTCACTTTTATAAAAAAACCAATAATTGGGTTATTAGTTGTTAATTTTTGGCTATTTTTTAAATTTTAGGGCACTTGGTTAAATCTATTTAGAACACTTAATTGATCGTAATTAGTGCAATCAGTCCAATCCAATTTTTTTTTCCAACATTGTTAAATTTTGGTTATTTTTTTTAATTTTAAATCTAATGGTAATTTATTGGCAAATTTAGACTTCCAGAACTACGAAATGGATAAGAGTTGGATGGATTTGTTGAGGGTAAGTCAAGACTATAAAAATGGAGTACAATTTTTTCTAAATTTTACCTTTGAAAATCAAGCCAATAAAATATGATACTTTGCCCTTGTTTGAAGTGTGTTAACATTAATTGGAACGTTCGTGAAGTTGTCTATGAACACTTAATTGTTTTTGGCTTTCTCCGGGGCTATAAAAGATGGATATTTCATGGAGAGTATATACCTCATAGATCTACGGTTAATCCAACATATCCTCCTAATTATCAACATTATTCTGTTAGAGAAAATGACATAGAAGGTATGTTGCGGGATACATTTAACATGCACAATCATGGTTTGCAAGCCTTTTCACCTGAAATTATTACATAAAATGATTGTGATATTGGTGTAAATGATTTTACCGAAATGGGAAAAAGTGCATGTGATCAAGAGCCAAATGGAGAAGCAAAAAAGTTTTATAAGTTGCCTGATGAAATGAACAGAGAACTTTATGAGGGATCGAAACATTCAAGATTGTCCTTCTACATTCATCTTTTTCACTTAAAATGCTTAGAAGGTTAGATCAGGAACTCTTTTACACTATTATTAGTTTTTGAAAATAGTATTTCCTTTTGCAAAAATCCCTCACTCATGCAAAGATTCAAAGAAGATGATTAAGGATTTTGGCCTTGGATATGAGAAAATTCATACTTGCCCAAATGATTGCGTATTGTATTGAAGCAATCAGAAAAACCAAGAATCTTGTCATGTATGCGGTAAATCTCATCGGAAGAATGAAAATGTAGAAAAAGTGAATGAGGATAAAGGTAAAGTACGATCAAGAAAGAAGCCAAAAAAAATTTTGCGATATTTTCCTTTAATACCAAGGCTTCAAAGACTTTTCACGTCTTCAAAGACAATTGAGTCTATAAGGTGGCATCATGATGAATGAATTAATGATGGATTATTAAGGCATCTTTTGGATTCTTTAGCTTGGAAATCATTTGATAAAAAGTTTCCAAGTTTTGTAAGAAATCCTAAGAATGTGAGGCTTGGGCTTGCATCTGATGGCCTTAATCCTTTTAAAATCATGAGTCTTTCATATAGTACTTGGTTTATTGTGCTTATTCCTTACAATTTGCCTTCATAGATTTGCATGAAACAATCTTCTTTTATCTTATCTATGACAATCCTTGGGGAGAAAGGTCTAAAGAATGATATTGGCATTTATATGCAGTGTCTTATAAAAGTTTCCAAGTTTTGCAAGAAATCCTAAGAATGTGAGGCTTGGGCTTGCAACTAATGGCCTTAATCCTTTTTAAAATCATGAGTCCTTCATATAGTAATTGGCTTGTTGTGCTTGTTCCTTACAATTTGCCTCTATGGATTTGCATGAAACAATCTTCTTTTATCTTATCTATGATAATCCTTGGGAAGAAAGGTCTCAAGAACAATATTGGCATTTATGTAACAGCCTGATTTAGGGGCTAGTCGGAACAGTGATCTCAGAATCACTAATTTGAGGTTAGAGAAAATTATTTTCATGTTATGTTATGTGTTATAATATGTTTATAAGGATGCATGGAAATTTTGGTGCCTTAATTTTAGCGATTTCTAGCTAAATTTTGAAAAAGGACTAAATCGCATAAAGTGCGAAAGTTCTATTTTATTTGCTAGAGGTACCAAATAGTTATGGAACATAATGTGGGGGTCTTTGATGGGCAAATAGGCCAATTTTAAAGTGATGGCCGGCCAAGAAGATAATAAAAGGTTGAAAAGTCAAAATTTGGTATGGGTTGGTACATGATGACATAAGCAAAAGTTGATTAAAATAATAAGTGGTCATCTTCTTTCCCCATTTTTCCTTTCTCTACCGAAATTGAAGAAGAAAACCCCCATGGAAGCTGAAATTTTCAGCCACTTCTCATCACCTCAAATCAAAGAAAATGAGTTTCGGACCTAGAACGGGTGAAAAGTGAGATATGGGCAAAAAGTCATTTTCGGCCTTTTCGTCATCGAGGTAAGTTCATGTGCAAATGTTACAATTACGTATGAGTTAATTTAATATTCCAATGTTGTATGGAATGTATAATTACTCTATGAATGCATGAATTATCTTTTAATGAGATGTCAAGAGAATTGAATCAAAGAGTAATGAGAAATGTAGATAGTGTGGAATGATGTTAGTTAAGGTTTCGTGTATGACCATATCGAAATATGGCATCGGTGTAAGAATCTGTATAAGACCATGTCAGGGACATGGCATCGACATGTTAATGCAAGTGAGACCCTATTGAGGTATGATGTCAATGTGACACTAGATGTATGAGACCCAAGAGAGTTATTTAATAATTTGAGTGATTCAACGGGTATGTTGAAAGAGAGAGAGTGGGGTTGTGCCATGAGAAGCACAAGTATGTGTTAGAACTGAATTGAGATGAATTCAGTATATGAAGAAACCTAGTGAGTTATGTGTAATCAACACACCTAGTTGCATAAGATAGATTTATTAATGCATTGCGTTAATGTGAACGATTGTTGTAGAATCTAAGTAAGAATGATAGTGAGTGAGGATGTTCACGGATGAACATTTGAACTAGAGAAATGTATGTGGATGAAAAATTGTAAATGTATAATATCAGTGAGCTAAGTGCAATAACACTTGATTATTAACGGTGGGATGTGTGCGTTACCACCTGATTAAATATTAACGGTGGGCTGTGTGCGTTACCACCTGATTAATTATTAATTGATGGGTTGTGTGTGATACCATCAACTATATTATTAACGGTGGGCTGTGTGCGTTACCACCTGATTAAATATTAACGGTGGGTTGTGTGCGTTACCACCTGATTAATTATTAATTGATGGGCTGTGTGCGATACCATCAACTATATTATTAACGGTGGGCTGTGTGCGTTACCACCTGATTAATTATTAATCGATGGGCTGTGTGTGATACCATAGCTGATAAAATCATTTGGTGGGCTAAGTGCGATACCACCCTATTAGAGATTAATGGTGGGCTAAGTGCGTGACAACCGAGAGATTTTTAGTATGAGTGGCTTATTGAAATTGCTTGATGTGTTGTTTATGTGATTACATGACGATCAGTACAGGAATACGTGCTATTTAACACGAACAGTTGACTTGTGGCGTGGTATGAATGTGGTAAGAGATAGAATGAGTATGCTTCAAGAGTGGTTAAGTAACCATGAGTTAATGGGGAAAACTCAGTATAATACTTTGTGATTATCCATATTCAATGAATATCAGTAATTGTCAGTTTATACAGATGAACTTACTAAGCAATATTGCTTACTTTTCTCCCTTTCTCATCTCTTATAGGTTAATTTAGCTAGCTCGGGTTAGAGATCGCCGGAGATGTTTTCACACTATCGAGCAGACTCTTGGTATGAGGTATCAATTCCTTAGGAGTTATGGCATGTATAGGGCTAGTACTTAAGGTTGATTAAGTCATTGTTAATGTGCCAAATGTGTTGGCCTAAATGAGTTATGGAACGTTTGTATATAGACATAGATGACGACAAAAGTCGATTGAAATTGTACTAGAAATAGTTCTACCCCATGTATGGGAAGAGGACTTTATTTTTATGAAACAAATGTGTTAATTCATGTGTTTTAATTGATGATTTGAGAAGGTTTTGAAGTAGTATATGAATGTATGCAAACGAGAATGGTAAAAGGCTTGGTAAGATAGTCTCTAAGTGCCCACACGGATAGACACACGGGCGTGTGTCTTGGCCGTGTGTCTCTTGCACCTTAGAGTCCTAAGTCAGAATTGACCACGGGCTGGTCACACGGCCGTTTGTCTAGGCCCTGTGATACACACGGCTGAGGCACACAGGCGTGTGTACAGGCCGTGTGGATTTAGTCAGTGTTGACCACGGGTGGAAGGCACGGGCATGTCTTAGGGACACACGGGCGTGTCCTAAGTAACACGGGCGTGCGACCCCTGTTTCGAGGAAAAGTTCTTGATTGAACTCTGAAAGTTTCCGAACGTGAGTTTGAGGCCTCGTAGGCCAATGAGATGTATGAGTTGTTTAAGAGAGAGAAGTTTTTAATTCAGAACGAAATTTTATAGCCGTAAATACATGTTTAAGCAAGTTCAAGCATAGTAATGTCTCATATCCGGTCTAAGCCTCGGATTCGGGTATGGGGTGTTACATTTAGTGGTATCAGAGCTCTGGTTTAGTTAGTTCTTGGACTAACCTAGCGTGAGTATGAGTCTAGCTATACATGCCATAGGTGGACCGTGATATTGTGATATCTCCCGGCTCTAACGAAATTATTTTGTTAGGACAGAGATGGTTCCCAACCGAGCTAAATCCAATAATGTTGTAAATGATAATGAGGTAATTGAAATGATCTTATGCATTGATGAGATTCAAAGAGGTATAAATAGAAGTATATGACATGTGTGTGATAATGCATGAAATGAGAATTATAAAGTGATAAGCTTATCTGTATTGGCTTGATGTGTGCATAAGGTGATATATATTCAACCTATTGGGTTAGGTGCATATAGTGAGTAAATTTACCCAGAGAATGGGGTATATGTGTATGTATGATTGTTTGAATGATGTATGATCAAAATGTCCACATAGTTGAATCTCATGTGTGACTGTTAAAGTAGATGATGTATAATGTTTTATTTCGTGACTCTGTATGAAACCACGTGTATTATGGTGTGAGAGTTAAACTGGGAAGCTTGACTAAGTAGAATGCAGAATGCAGGAGACGAGTACGGACGTTCAATGATAAAATGATAAATAAGACCATGGTTGGACCATGGCGATACATGCGATTCCGTGTAAGACCATATCTGGGATATGGCATCGGCATCAACATGAGTTCCATGTAAGCTTTGTATTAGGGATATGGCATTGGTACTAATATGAGATTTCGTGTAAGACCATAGCGAGGCTATGGCATCGTGATAACATCCGAGAAAATAATTTGGACTATGATGTGTGATATGAGTAAGACCATAGTTGAACTATCGCAATCTAGTAAACGGCGTGCTCAAACTCGTAAGACATTCTTTAATCGTTAAGTGATGGTAAGAGAAATTAGAGATAAGTCTTTGAGTACTCAAGTAGATATTAGTGTGGAACTTGAGTAAGTAAAGTTCCTGTTCGAAATTATGAGTGATAGAGATAATTGTAACGTGGTAAACGTGAAAACTCACTTGAGATGAGTTATGTGACTATGATGATATTTCATTGATAATGAATAGTAAATCATATGCATGTAGTCCCGAGAATCAAGTCAGGGACTCTATGACTTCACCCCCTTACCACTGTTGAATCATGATGAGATGTTTATGAGAATCAAATTGAGTACGTTTACATGTGATTAATGCAATATTTATGTTAGCATAATTGAGAATGCTTTGTATCACATTGATACATGATACTCTACTATATAGAGTAATTGTTGTTGAACATGAGGTTGAAGTCCTAGGGGACTATAATGAAAAGGCTATCATTGAGATATGAAATAGAGAAGGTCCCGTATAAGACCATGTTCGAGGCATGGCCTCGGCACCAAGTTATGATCCCGTATGAGACCACATCCAGAATATGGTTTCGGTAATGGATATGAGGACTGTATAAGATCATATTTGAAATATGGCATCGATACTTGATGTGGAAGTCCATATAAGACCATATTTTGAATATGGCATTGGCATTTGCATTTAGAAGTGCTTCCATATAAGATCACCTCTAGAGTGTGGCATTGGCTTTGAAATTGTGTTAATGATAATATTATTCGTTTTTGAGTATCCCTAGTGATCTTTGGGACGGATAGATGAGTCTAGAGGTAGAAGGAGAATTGTACTAAAGTCATGTGAATGAGTGAATACAGGCACTCGTGAACGAGTCATAGGGAAAATGAGTACGGAGTGTGGCACGGTATGTGCGTAATAAAGGCAATTGTGAGTGAGTATGTCTGAATGCTTTGACGATTGTATTGATTATGCAATGTTAAGAACAAAGAGAAAGTTAGCCTAGGCTATTTGATTCAAGTGAATAGGAAGCCTGAGGTGTATGTTTATCGAGATCTTCTTAAGTTGATGTTCATTAATGAAAGGAATTGTTAAAGAGTTGAGGACGAAATGGTTAAAGAAACAATGTTTGAAGCTGTGAGAGTGTTCAATTATGATAACCATAGTTGTATGGATCATAATGATCTCTTTAAGTATTACGTGTTAATATCTTTTGCCTTTCGAGAGGCGATGTGGTTGTTTATCTCATGAATCGAGATCGTGTGAGAATGTTAGTGATTGTGAAATTAGATTAAGCGGTTGTCGATTTAGTAATTGGAATTGACATTCTTTTATCTCCTTGTAACCCTATTTGGGTGTTTTGAGGGGAAGTGGGGATGATTCTAGTATAAGGAGTGAAATCATTAGTTTCACGTCATGTGATGGGTTTTGGATGTGGTAGAATAGAATTATTGATTTGATCAAGATTGTACACTGCTATCGTGAGATGTGACGATGGTAAAGGTTTTAGATTAGTATAGCAAGAGAAACTCGGATGAGAGTGTGCTTGAAATATGTTTTCGGTGTGGAGAAAGCGAGTAGATTAATGTATTGAGATATGATTCGAGTTACGTGTATATCCACGCATGAATCAATAAAGAGAATAAAATTACGTGTGTTAAATCGATGGGGAGCATGATACAAAGATATGCTCTTAGAAATGTTCAAACCGCGATGGTTGAGTTGAAAGTTATTGAAAGAACTGTTTATTTGAAAGTTCTAAATGCGAGATCGATCTGAATCAAAAAAAGAGAGTTGTGGGTTGATGACCCTAAGGCGATCACTTTTATGTTTGTGATGTGAGTTGGATGTTATGAAAGATCCATTTTAAGCAATGCGAGCTAGTACTCGGTTGATCTTAGTTGGTAATATCCTAGTTTCCGCGAGGTTAATGACAAAAGTGAGTTTTCTTTTCTGAACAAAAGGGTTCAGAAGTGAGATAGTAAATGGTATTTTAAATAAGCTCGGAATGAGTTTATTTGAGATGATAAATACAAATTGTATAAGTTTTCCGTTGTGGATGATTTCTCGAGATAGAATTTGAATGATGATGAATCCAAAACTTATACAGAAGTTTTGATATAAGATTTAATAGTAGCATATCTACTAATGTAAGAATAAGAAAGTGCAATTATGTGCATAAATGTTTTGACAATAGAGTACATTTCACGATATGATTGAGTCTACGGTCAGAACTAGTTGATCAATAAAAGCTGAATTTTCAAAGCGTACGAGTCAAGACTATTAAAGTTAGTAAACGCTTGAATGAGAAAATGAGATATAACCTTATAGATTTCAAATTTGATTTGACAAATCCCCAAGAAGGGGAATGTCATTCAAATTGTAGTGAATCAACCATAAAGATCCGAACGATTATTTGGACATATCTGAGTTCCAAATTGGTGGATTATGAGTATATGCCCGGAAGGGAGGAAGAATAACCTAGGTCTCAAGTTACGTTTGAACTTATGTATCACAAACTAAAGAGTTATTGGTAAGAGAAACTTGAGGATAAGTGGATTCGTGATTTTGAAGAGTAGATGGAAGCGTTATAAGAATGTTGGTAGCAACTCCTCCGATAAGATTTTAGGGACGAAAATCCCTAAGAGAGAGAATTGTAATGACCGATTTAGGGGCTAGTCGAGCAGTGATCTCGGAATCATTAATTTGAGGTTAGAGAAAATTATTTTCATGTTATGTTATGTGTTATAATATGTTTATAAGGATGCATGGAAATTTTGGTGCCTTAATTTTAGCGATTTCTAGCTAAATTGTGAAAAAGGACTAAATCGCATAAAGTGCGAAAGTTCTATTTTATTTGCTAGAGGTGCCAAATAGTTATGGAACATAATTTGGGGGTATTTAATGGGCAAATAGGCCAATTTTAAAGTGATGGCCGGCCAAGAAGATAATAAAAGGTTGAGAAGTCAAAATTTGGTATGGGTTGGTACATGATGACATGAGCAAAAGTTGATTAAAATAATAAGTGGTCATCTTCTTTCCCCATTTTTCCTTTCTCTGCCGAAATTAAAGAAGAAAACCCCCATGGAAGCTAAAATTTTCAGCCACTTCTCATCACCTTAAATCAAAGAAAACGAGTTTCGGACCTAGAACGGGTGAAAAGTGAGATGTGGGCAAAAAGTCATTTTCGGCCTTTTCGTCATTGAGGGTAAGTTCATGTGCAAATGTTACAATTACGTATGAGTTAATTTAATATTCCAATGCTGTATGGAATGTATAATTACTCTATGAATGCATGAATTATCTTTTAATGAGATGCCAAGAGAATTGAATCAAAGAGTAATGAGAAATGTAGATAGTGTGGAATGATGTTAGTTAAGGTTTCGTGTAAGACCATATCGGAATATGGCCTCGGTGTAAGAATCTGTATAAGACCATGTCAGGGACATGGCATCGACATGTTAATGCAAGTGAGACCCTATTGAGGTATGATGTCAATGTGACACTAGATGTATGAGACCCAATAGAGTTATTTAATAATTTGAGTGATTCAACGGGTATGTTGAAAGAGAGAGAGTGGGGTTGTGCCATGAGAAGCACAAGTATGTGTTAGAACTGAATTGAGATGAATTCAGTATATGAAGAAACCTAGTGAGTTATGTGTAATTAACACACCTAGTTGCATAAGATAGATTTATTAATGCATTGTGTTAATGTGAACGATTGTTGCAGAATCTAAGTAAGAATGATAGTGAGTGAGGATGTTCACGGATGAACATTTGAACTAGAGAAATGTATGTGGATGAAAAATTATAAATGTATAATATCGGTGAGCTAAGTGCAATAACACCTGATTATTAACGGTGGGCTGTGTGTGTTACCACCTGATTAAATATTAACGGTGGGCTGTGTGCGTTACCACCTAATTAATTATTAATTGATGGGTTGTGTGCGATACCATCAACTATATTATTAACGGTGGGCTGTGTGCGTTACCACCTGATTAAATATTAACGGTGGGTTGTGTGCGTTACCACCTGATTAATTATTAATTGATGGGCTGTGTGTGATACCATCAACTATATTATTAACGGTGGACTGTGTGCGTTACCACCTGATTAATTATTAATCGATGGGCTGTGTGCGATACCATCACTGATAAAATCATTTGGTGGGCTAAGTGCGATACCACCCTATTAGAGATCAATGGTGGGCTAAGTGCGTGACCACCGAGAGATTTGTAGTATGAGTGGCTTATTGAAATTGCTTGATGTGTTGTTTATGTGATTACATGACGATCAGTGCAGGAATGCGTGCTATTTAACACGAACAGTTGACTTGTGGCGTGGTATGAATGTGGTAAGAGATAGAATGAGTATGCTTTAAGAGTGGTTAAGTAACCATGAGTTAATGGGAAAAACTCAGTATAATACTTTGTGATTATCCATATTCAATGAATATCAGTAATTGTCAGTTTATGCAGATGAACTTACTAAGCAATATTGCTTAATTTTCTCCCTTTCTCATCTCTTATAGGTTAATTTAGCTAGCTCGGGTTGGAGATCATGGGAGATGTTTTCACACTATCGAAAGCGGACTCTTGGTATGAGGTATCAATTCCTTAGGAGTTATGGCATGTATAGGGCTAGTACTTAAGGTTGATTAAGTCATTGTTAATGTGCCAAATGTGTTGGCCTAAATGAGTTATGGAACGTTTGCATATAGACATAGATGACGACAAAAGTAGATTGAAATTGTACTAGAAATAGTTCTACCCCATGTATGGGAGGAGGACTTTATTTTTATGAAACAAATGTGTTAATTCATGTGTTTTAATTGATGATTTGAGAAGGTTTTGAAGTAGTATATGAATCTATGCAAACGAGAATGGTAAAAGGCTTGGTAAGATAGTCTCTAAGTGCCCACACGGATAGACACACGGGCGTGTGTCTAGGCCGTGTGTCTCTTGCACCTTAGAGTCCTAAGTCAGAATTGACCACGGGCTGGTCACACGGCCGTTTGTCTAGGCCGTGTGATACACACGGCTGAGGCACACGGGCGTGTGTACAGGCCGTGTGGATTTAGTCAGTGTCGACCACGGGTGGAAGGCACGGGCATATCTTAGGGACACACGGGCGTATCCCAAGTAACACGGGCGTGCGACCCCTGTTTCGAGGAAAAGTTCCTGATTGAACTCCGAAAGTTTCCGAACGTGAGTTTGAGGCCTCGTAGGCCAATGAGATGTATGAGTTGTTTAAGAAAGAGAAGTTTTTAATTCAGAACGAAATTTTATAGCCGTAAATACATGTTTAAGCAAGTTCAAGCATAGTAATGTCTCATATTCGGTCTAAGCCTCGGATTCGGGTATGGGGTGTTACAATTTATATGCAGCTACTTATAAAGTTTCCAAGTTTTGCAAGTAATCCTAAAAATGTGAGGCTTGGGCTTGCATCTGATGGCCTTAATCCTTTTAAAATCATGAGTCCTTCATATAGTACTTGGCCTGTTGTGCTTGTTCCTTACAATTTGCCTACATGGATTTGCATGAAACAATCTTCTTTTATCTTATCTATGATAATCCTTTGGGAGAAAGGTCTAAAGAACGATATTGGCATTTATATGCAATCGCTTATAAAAGAGTTGAAGCAATTATGGGTGAGTGTTGAAACATATAATGTGTTAAAAAAGGAAAATTTGTATTTATGTGCAGCTTTGTTGTGGACTATTAATGATTTTCTTGCTTATGCAAATTTATCTAGTTGGAGTACCAAAGGTTGTTATGCTCCTTATGGTGCTGCACAAACATGTTCGAAATAGTTATAAAATGGGAAAAAGTTCTCATATATGGGACATCATCAATGGTTAGATGTAAATCGTAGATTTAGATTCCAAAAGAATATATTTGATGGTACTGAAGAGTTCAAAGAAGCTCCTGAGCAAACTATTGGGTCTGGAATCTTGTTGATGTTGAAAGATATCAATTTCACTTATGGAAAGATGAATCAACCACCTAACATGTAATCAAAGAAAAGATCGAAGGAGGTGTATGAAGGTGATTTTAACTAGCAGATTGATGACGAATCTGATGAAGAGGATAATCCAAATGAGGCAAACTTGTGGAGAAAGAGAACTATTTTTTTAGTTGCCTTATTAGGAGCATAACATATTGCGACATAATCATGATGTGATGCATATTGAGAAGAATGTCTATGAGAATATCATCGGGACAATTCTCAATGTCGATATAAAATCAAAAGACAATCTAAAGAGTCGACTTGACTTAGTTGACATGGGAATTCGACGTGATCTTCATCCCAAATTACTTCCTAATGGAAAATCATCGTTGTCGCTTGCTTATTTTGAGATGTCGTAAAAAGAAATATATGTGTTCTGCATGGTGTTAAAGGATATAAAGGTCCCTAATGCGTATGCATAAAAAATATCTCAATGTGTGAGTTTAAAAGATCAAAGACTTTATTCTCTAAAGTCATAGGATTATCACATCTTGATGCAAGATTTACTGCAACTTACTTTATGTTGTTGTATGTAAAAAAAAGTGACATATTGTATAATTGAACTCTCTAACATAATGAAAGCTATTTGTGGTAAAATTATGAAGGTTAAGAACTTGAGAAACTACAAGGTCGAGTTGCCCTAACTTTATGAAACTTTAAGAAGATTTTTCCACCTTCGTTCTTTGCAATAATGGTGCACTTGATAATACATCTTCCTCATGAAGAAAAAATCGATGTACCAATTTTCGTTCGACGAATGTACCTTATAGAGAGGTATTAATTTCAAATTGTGTTACTATTCATTCTTGAAGTTACCTTTTAATTACAAATATTAATAATGTTGTGTATCATGTTTAGGTTCCTAGGCAAGTTGAAGTCTTATTGTCGTAATAAGCGTTATCTAAAAGGATAAATTGTTTAAGGTTATTTAGCAGAGGAGTTCATAACTTTTTGTTCTAGATATTTGGAAGATGTTGAAACAAGATTGAATAGACCAAGGAGAAATGTTGGGCTCACTTATAATAACTTATCCAATACTTATCTCTTTGAAAGTTATAAACAACAAATTGGTGAAGTTGAGGTCGTAGAATTGGATGATAAATTTTGGTCACAAGCACATCGATATGTTCTTTTTCATCACGATTCAATGGAGCCATTACGCATGTAAGTTTTATAATAATATAAAATTTTAATCACTTGATCAATTTTATCTTGTATTTTTTTAACGAATTAATGTACCTTTTTTACATAGTGAGTTTAGACAAGTCTTGAGATCCTATTTACGTTCCTGAAGATTACAACATCGAGAGCTTTATAGGTTATTTACAGAAACTTTTCATGAATCAATTATAAGTAACTACTTTACTTTCACTCTAATAGGTTTGGAGAGGGAGGGATGTTAGTGAAGAAGTTAAATGGCTTTCCCAAGGTTCGAATAGAATAGTTAAAAAATATAATGCCTTTATCATTAGTGGCTTCAGATTTCATACAAAATCTCTGAAAGATTGAGGAGAACTCAAAATTGTGGAATAGTTGTTACTTCTTCAATTACAAGTTATGCTAGTGTTAGGGGCAGACACCTTGTGGAGGGAAATATGGAATATTATAAACTTCTTACAAATATTATTAAGTTGAACTATTATGGTAAACGGAAGGTTGTGTTATTTTGATGTGATTGGGCTGATGTCAATACTGCTCGAGGGATTAAAAAAGATCAATTTGGTTTTAGGGTGGTGAATTTCTCTCGATTAATTCACATTAGACAAAAAATGATAAACAAGTCGTATATATTTTCTTCTCAAGTGAAACAAGTTTTTTTACTCGAAAGATCCAATTGATGAGGGTTGGTATGTTGTACACCATAACACCCTTAGAAATTTGTTTGACATGGGCAATGAAAGTAGAAATGACATTGAATCAAGATCGAAAACATTTCCTTTTATAGAAAAAAAACTTAGACGAAACTACCCTTATACTAGTATATTTTAATGGGTTTGTGAATATGTGGATGAAAATATTTATGAATCATGATATGACATAAAAATGTAGTAAGATTTTATATTTTAATTGATTTATTAGTAATATTATAACTTAAAAGATGATATGGTTGAATATATCTATTACTAGTATTGTTGTAATTAGTTACTAAAATTTCAAATGTTATATATTTTTTGCATGTAACATGCCGATGAGGAGATTGATAGATCTAAATATTCTTCGAGTTCCTTCACAAGCGAAGGAAACAATTAATGAACAACATATTATTGTTGGATCTTCGAATATTCATAATACATCAGAAGAGAACTTGTAGAAACTCAAAGTAATATTGTTCCAAATACACAAAAAAAAAATAGCGACGTTTATATGAATAAGCGTCGTTGAATTCTAAATGATATCACGACGTTTGTATGAAATGCGTCGTTATATGTCTATTTCTTTTGCGGCGTTTGTATGAATATTGCCTCTATATGTCCAGTTCTTTTGTGCCATCTTAAAGCAAAAATGCCTCTAATGTTTTCGACACTTGTTTTACCGGTGTTTTTTTACGATGCTTTGTTTTTCACAAATATTTTTTTAGTAGTGATCATGGATGTGTAACTATCACTAACAACTCTGTTAACATTTTCTATAATTGTTATTATGATTCAATTTAAAGAAAAGAATTATAAATATGAATCTTATATCAATTAGTAACAATTTTTTGCATAAATTGTATTTAAAAAAAAAGTAGGTTATGACATATTCGTACGTATTAATGTTTTTTTTTTTTTTTTGGTGTTCAATGTATGATAAATGTATGGATAAGTTTTCGTTTTGGTCACTTAACTAGAAAAATGTTACAATTTGATCACTGAATTATTCAAAAGTTTTCATTTAAGTCTTTGAGTTATTAAAATTGATGCTATATGACTTTCTCTATTTGCACTGGTTGCACCAATTAAACAACTTTCTTTCCCCTTCTCTTTTAGAATTTTTTTTTTCATGAAACAATTTTGGACGTCACGAATTTGCTTACCAAAATTTAATCAGCTTTTTTCTTCAATCTACGACACGGACCGTCAAATCAACTTGGATCTAAGGTACATTCTTCTACTCGTCGATGGGTATTGATCCACCATATCAATCGTAGAATCATTGCTTGGAACTTGCTGAGAGAACTTAAAAAAAAAAAAAAAACCTTAACAACACAGTAACTTACATAAAAACTTTTGAATAATTCAGTGACTTAAATAAAATTTTTCGAATAATTCATTGACTAAATTTCAACTCTTTTAATTAACAGATCAAAACGAAAATTTACTTATAATTTAATTACTAATGATATAGTTTACTTTAAATTTATATAATTTCTCTACATGTACTTTTTATTCATAATTTTTTATATGTTAATTATTCATTTATACAAAATTTAATATATTTATTTCTTTATATTATATAATATTTCATATTTATTTCTTTATTTGAAAGGTTTAATTCACTATCTGTTTTTAAAAGTATAATATATATTATTATTTTGATACTTAAAATTTTTTTTATTCCAATTAAGAATCTAAAGTATTCAAACGTTATAATCTTTAGCACAATTATAAACTAATGTTAAAAAAATGCATCAATCACGCAAATGGCTCTTTTGTTTTACGGTGCAAATTATGAAAAAAATTGAAAATATTTTATTAAAAAAGTAAATTAAATGCAAATAAAATAACTGAGCAAGCAAGTCAAGGTGCCGCACTGCACCACCAAACTCTTACCTTTTCTCTCCTCTACTTAAATCACATAACACTGGAAGAAACTGAAAAGTTTTTGATTTTTGGTAGAATACGCTTCTATTTTGACTTGTAGGAGCTGTGGAGATGTGATTTTTGTGAAGGCTTCTTCTATTAGCTGGGTTGGATGACTTTATTTTTCCTCTTCTAAACCCATTGTTTTGTTTTGTTTTTATATAATTTTATAAAATAAAGACACGTGGCACGACACATCAACCATTTCGTTGACGAGTAAAAGTCAATTTTTAAATTTTGTTTAGGTTGAAATAGACATGCAATTGGGCCGCAAATGGTGATTTTGGGTTGGATCATGCCTTCAACCCAACCCTAGGAGGGAAGTCACTTGCCAATTCGCCCTTATATATATACTCTTTAAGAACAACGTACTCAAAACCCTAACACTCCTTTAGTACGCCATAGATCGCCGTCTCGACAGGTAAATCGCGCTCTCTCTAAACCCTCCTTCTCTGCTTCTTTCTTCTTCTGAATATTTTTCCTTCTTTGATTGCTTGGGAAATGAAATACTGTGCTCAAACATTTAAGCAGCTTTAGCTGCTTTCGGCTATTGCTTTGAATTCAAACTGTGTTTATTAACTGCCCTTCTTTCATTCGTGGGTTTTCTTTTAAAGATTATATCATATTGGCTTTTGGATTTTATATGTATCGCAAGCTTTGGTTTTGTAATGGTTTTGATATCTATGTACATTGTTTTCGTTTTAATTTCAATTTTTCTAACTTCATTAATTTTTATGTTTTTAAACCCTTTTTTAATTTCATTTGCAGTAAATCTTGGTCTTGAGATATTCGGGATTATCATGAATCAGTGTTATATATATTTTACTGCTGAATCATGCTAATAAATTATGTGAAATTTGAGAGGTTTTTGAGTCCTAAGTTAAAAAATCATTTATATATATCTGCTAATGTTTGAAGCATGAGTTGAAATCTAAATGAACGGTAATCTAGATTTGATAGCTTATTGAAATGCCGCTCGAATGTTGTGCATTTCATTCTATTTATCATGATTTTTTTGTTTAATTAAGCAGGCATGGCCACCAAGCAGCCAAATACAGGCCTTTTTGTAGGACTGAACAAGGGCCATGTTGTAACCAAGAAGGAATTGGCTCCACGTCCATCTAACAGAAAAGGAGTAAGTGCATCCTATGCCTAATTAAGTTCTTTTTTTTTGTAGAATAATAGTAAACAATTATATGTAATAGTCCTTTGCCAAAAGGTAATAATACCATGAAGGTCCCTATACTAGGAGTTTGATTGCATTTTACTCCCTTTATTCAAAAAATGAAATGTGCAAATTAGTTTTTATACCTTAGATCAAAGAGCAAATTGATTCATGTGTACCTCATTTTGATGTATAGGAACTAATTTTTAATAGTAGAAATGAATGAATTTTTAACAAAAAGACCTGTGTTTGCTCTTTGATCTAATGTACATGGACTAATTTGACTACTTTTTGAGTAGAGAGAGCAAAATGCAATCTGACTCCTAGTATAAGAGCTTTCATGGTACTTTTACCAAAAGAGAGAAGGGAAAAAATGCATGGAAAAAGGGCAGCACTACCTTTGAATAGCCATATTAGATCTTTTGTTATTCTTTGTATTTAATCTTTTGGAAGGGATTGGATCTTAGAGTGGAAGTTGAAATCATGATTTATCTTATTCCTTTTCCCAGAAAACTAGCAAAAGAGTCCATTTTGTGAGGAACTTGATAAGGGAAGTTGCTGGTTTTGCCCCGTATGAGAAGAGGATTACGGAGCTTTTGAAGGTTGGTAAGGACAAGCGAGCTCTCAAGGTAGCTAAAAGAAAATTGGGAACTCACAAGAGAGCCAAGAAGAAGCGTGAGGAGATGTCGAGTGTTCTCCGCAAGATGAGGTAACATATATATATGTTATTATATCAGAGGACATTGAATTATATCTTCTTATTACGAATATGTTGATGATTTGCATGCAGGGCTCATCATCCTGGAGGTGGAGACAAGAAGAAGTGAAGCTTTTATTTTTGTTGATTTATGGACAAGCTTGAAGGTTTGATTTAGTAGCTGTTAGATATTTTGTTTAGCACTTTGTTTGAGACTGAAAACCATGCACTCAAATTTGCTGCTTTACATGAATTACTTCAAGTTTTTTTTGTTTAAAATGTGTTTATTATGCACTCGTAAAAATTCAATGAAATGCAGAACATGGCTGGGGCCATGGATTTAAAGTCAAACTATATCTGTCACAGCTCAATTGATTCGAATATATCAGTTGAAACTTTTTTAAAGAAATTAAAAATATAAAATTTATAAAATTCATCTCCTGGCAATCTGTGTATGAGCTCTGTTAATTTTTGCGTTCGGGTGATTTTATAAATAATTTAAGTTTAAGGGTTAAAATTTTCTTTTTATGCTTTTATTGTTTTATCAAAATAAATTAAAAATTAGACTATAAATTCAAACTGTGTGTGTACGAGTATGTAACACTATTAAGGTATGCGACTAAAGTTGGTTTTGAGAGCCAAAATCTTACTTACTCGTTTATTGTTGGCGGGTTGTATTTGTTTTTGCGGCGTTTATTTGGATTATTTAAATTGCCTCAACTTACAATTTTTCTTTTTATTTAAAAATTAAGGATAAACACACACATATAATTATGTGAAAATTTATTTATTCAACTAGTCCATTGATTTTTATCTCATCCAAGTTTAGTTTTTTCATAAATGTATGATCCAATTGACTTGTAAATCTATTCAAATATTCAATGCTATAAGAAAATATAAATATTGACAATCGAATTAATCTTTATACAATTATACTTGAACTTCCATGGTTAGAAAGGATAGAGCCCAATCACGACATTCGTATCCATGCTCATGTTTGTAAAAGCAACAACCTTTTGTTTTTTTTTTTTCATTCTTCTTGCCCTGCAAAGTGGCCTCATTGAACCCCAACAAAATGAATCGACCATTTCAAAGAACTTTAGTAAAGAAGATACATGGTATGTGTCTTGTTGCCGAAGTGATTTTGGCAACAATATTCCTCTTACCATCCAAAGCATTTAAGCTCTAGCATATCAATCTATCTCTTCCACAATTGAATGTGAAGTAGTTAATTTGAGAAGTCTTTCCAACTATCTACATTTCACTTGATTCACATCTAATTTGTTCTTCTTTTTAGATGACACGACACTTAATAACCGATCACATTTATACTCAATGTCGATGTTACTAGCTCCGATTATCGCATTTTCATTGATTGTTAAAGCGACATCTTCTAATGTTAGTCATTTCTCAATATGAAAAATGGAATGTATACGTTATCGGCCTCTATCTTTCCAACAAGGTGGGAAGCAATTCTAATTTCATAATAAACTTTATTATTATATATGTCACATGTAAACCATCACTCTTCAAACAATTTACAATACATCCATCATCCTCCGAAAAATTTAAATTATGTTGAACACGAATAACTCGATATTTCAACCGCTAAAAAACCCACATAAAAATGTTTAATTTCACAAAATCTTAAAAAAAAAAAACATTTCTGTAAATTATTAAAATTTTTTAAAAAATTGAATTAAAAATTTTACCATATTAAAGACATAGTTTGTTACATTTTCTTCCTAAAAACCTTCAAGCCACCATTTTTTCTCGAAAAAAAGAGAAGAAAATAACAAGTTTACTAGAGAGAGTTTGAGAAGACTTTTAATGGGAAGAGAAGAAAAATAAGTGGAGGTATTTATAGGAGAGAAAGTTGACCCATGGTTGTTAACTTCTTTGTATTAAATTCTTGAGTGAAACTTTACAACTTAAAAATCGACCCCCTATGGGAGTCAATTTATTGTTGATTTAACCTTGCAATTATGACATATAGAGTGTGCATTCTTGTAATAATTTGACATTGCACTGAACTCAACACATACGAGTGTCAAGTTATCTATAAAATGATATTCTAAAATATAACTTTTACAAATAATAATCAAATTTCGACTGAATCCTCAACGGAACGCATAGCCACATTGCTTTCAGATTCAACTAGAGAACGTTGTGTCATCCAAAGCAGTACAAGACCCTCGTATATAGCCTGATGGACACTGCAACAACCAATATTTGTATAAAAATAAAATGATTTTAGTTCTTGTTTTGTTCCTTGTTCTTTGATTTTTCTGGATCCTTACTAAAATATTATTCTTTGAATTGGGGCCTAACAATTTTTTTAGTCAGATTTTACATGCCTAACCCCGATTTAAAGATTCGATTATTGGACGGTTGTGCAACTTCGACACTTGATAAGATGAACCTCTTCATTGCTCAGAATATGCAAACGGCTTCCACAAATCTCCAAATTAAAAAGTGGATTTATTATTATTACTATTATTATTATTATTATTATTATTATTTATTTGATTCTCTTGCTTTTGCAGATTATAAAAGTTTTTTTTTTTTTTTTTTTTTTTTGACATTCTTTGGAGATTTCGAATTGAAAAAGAAAATTATGGAGATGATTTGATGATTTTAGTTTTGAGAATGATAGCAACAGCTCCAGATAGAACCCAAAATGGAGTACACCTTCACAGATCAATGTGGATGCAGCTTTCACTACTTGATAATAATGTTTGGTTGAAGAGATTCCAATTTTCTATCATTTAAAATACCTTTAGTGTTACTTAAATTCAGGTCATTCAAATAAATTCTTTTCTTGACAGTTGAGGTACCAAAATAGAGATACTAGCGTGTGGAAATTTGATGAAGTACAAGGACTACTAATGCTACCATACCAATTATTCATCAAATTATGTTTTTAAAGATTTCAAGATACGATTAAATGTCCAACAAGAACCTTGTCGGGTGCTATTAAGAACAAATACATAAGTAGCAATTTTCATTGCTTATTATTTTCTTTTACACATCATTTAAATGACAAATGATAAACATGGCACATTCATTCTAATGCATATTGATCAGAGATGAGATGAATTACATACCTCTCAACTGCAAAATTTCTTTATTTCCGTGCCCAAGAAAGGCCAAAACATAAATCACAGGAGGAGAGACTTATGTTCTGAACCTCTGAGTGAGTTTCTCAACCCCTTCCCGACAATCACCGGCCACCCGTTTTGCGCCTTCTTTAAGGGCCGAGCTAAATCCTGCTGTGCTTTGCTGCAATTCTTGTACTGATTCCCTTGTGCTCGATGCAGCCCTGTCTTTCAAAACTCCAGCTTTTGCGCTTGCTATGGAGGCCCATTCCTTCAACATTGAGATAAAATATTGTATCTTTTGAATGATCTTACTGATGAACTCTCTAGTTTTCCCTTTAACTTCACTTGCCAATGCCTTGAGCTTCTTCACTAAAGCTTCACTCCTGGTGACGGTTCCTTCAACCTCATGTTCGACTTTCTTCCCTACATTTACCCATGTAACTTCTGCTATAGTCTCTTCCTGAAGGTCTTTATCGACCACCACTCTGATACCTTGCCTCTCCCAGCGGTCTCTAGCCTTCTCTAAGGCTTTTGCCTGTTCTCTTGCTCTTTTTGCTTCATCCTCAGCCCACGTCCTGAATCATTAGGAACTTTAAATGCTCAAATGATAACAGAACTGAGTCAAACATATCTTTCAGAAAAACTAAAGCAGCCGACGACAGACAAATTAAAGAAGAAAAACAGTAAGGCAATAATTGAATCTCCAAATGGATTTTACAGTAACCCAAGAGATGAAAAAGCCAAAATTATGAACAATTATTCTTCCATAAAAGCATATAAGAAATGCAGGAGAAATATTGATTCGACTGCCATACAGAAGTAAATTCATAATAAAGAATCAAGCAAGATATTGGTTTAGCAGTTGGCAGAGGGTATATTTCAAATAGCAAGCAAGCCAGGTTGTCTTTCTAAACTGATAATCTTACTTAATATTTTGGTTTAGCAGTTGCAGAGGTAAAAAAAACATTTGCATTTTGAACACAGATTTTTGAGAAAAATACTTCCGTAAATTAAACAAGAATATAAATCATGACATATGAACATCATGTCTGACACATTGTTCCTTGTTGAAATATGTGAAACCCATATATTTTGGGAATATATTTTAAATGTATTTAGGTAGATAAGTTTTATTCTTATTCTATGAATATTTTATTTTATCTTTTAATAGTTTATTAGAATAAGGGAATTATTTTCCCTTATGTTTTAGTAGTTTATTAGAGTAAGGGAATTATTTTCCCAATAAGGATTAGGACTCTTTTCTCTATTTAAGTTCAAGTTCAATTCTTTAGTTAATAAAAAATAGAACAGTTTTATTAAAAACTCTCTTGAAAACTTTTATGGCATCTGAGTTAGGTTAAATCTCTAGTAACATCATAGTCAAAACAGCCTTCACTGGAGATAAGAGATCCAGCAATCAAACAGAGGAAGAAAGTTCTACCGTTGAAACAACTACCGAGAGTACAATGACTCAAGGGACAGAGGCGTCTCACCTTTCTTTTCAGCTGACATCTCACAAGCTGAATGGCAAGAATTATCTGGAATGGTCGCTGTCCATAAAATTAGCAATTGATGAGCACGGCAAGCTAGGTCATTTAACTGGAGAAGTCAAGCAACTACAGGTGGGTGATCCAAAGATGAGCAAGTGGAGGTCAGAAAATTCTATGATAATTGCGTGGCTTATTAATTCCATGGAAGCATCCGTAGGTAAACCTTTTCTTTTTCTCCCGACTGTTAAAGATGTTTGGGACGTTGTGAAAGACACCTATTCAGATTTAGAAAACACTTCACAGATCTTTGAGTTAAAAATAAAACTTTGGAAAGCTAGGAAAGCTAGGAAAGGGGAAAAGGAAGTTACTTTTTATTATAACGAGATGATGTCTCTTTGGCAAAAACTTGATCAGTGTTATAATGATGAATGGGAGTGTCCCGGAGATGGTGTAAAAGCTATGAAAAAAGAAGAGAATGAACGAGCTTATTTGTTTCTGGCTGGTTTAAATAAAGAATTTGATGAAATGAGATCTCAGATCTTAGGGAAAAAAACCGCTTCCAAAACTCCGTGAGATTTTTTCTGAAGTCAGAAGAGAGGAGATAAGGAGAAAAATAATGTTTAAGGCCAGGATTTGAAGCTAATGATGATAATTCTGCTCTTGTAACTATTAAAAATAATGATGATAGTGAAAAAAGGAAAAAACTTGGTATGATCACTGCAAAAAATATTGGCACACTTGAGAAACATGTTGGAAGCTCCATGGAAAACCGACGAATGGAAGAAAAAAGAGTGGCAATGGTCGTGGTTCACAATCAGAGGATAGCAGAGCTTTCCAAACAATTAATGAAAATTATGAGGGCCAAAGTTCTCTGGAAGGGTCTCCATTCACTAAGGAACAATTAGAGCATCTACACAAGCTTTTTCAATCACCACAGTTTCGGATGAATTCTTCTGTTCTTAACTCATCCAATAATCCTTCTTCCTCTTTTGCCCAATAAAGTACTGATTTTTCTGTTTTTTTCAATATCAAGCCTTGTAAAACAAACACGTGGATCGTTGATTCTGGAGCTAGTGGTCACATGATTAGTAGTTATTTTCTTTTTTCAACTTACACACCTTGTGCAGGAAACAAAAAGATTAAAGTAACAGAAGGGTCGTTCTCGGCAATAGCCGGGAAAGGCACTGTTAAAATTTTGTCTTCCTTGGTTTTACATGATGTTTTACATGTGCCAAATCTAGCTTGTAATCTTATATCGGTCAGTAAATTATCCCAGTCCTTGAATTGTCATGTTATATTTAACTCCTCTATGTGTAAATTTTAGGACATGGTCTCGGGGAGGATGATTGGCAATGCTAAAGAATCTGGTGGAATTTACTTTCTTGACAACGACCATCTAAGTCAACCAACAACTACTTTATGTTTAAATTCTGTTTTTGATTTTGATAAGGTTATGATTTGGCATTATAGGCTTGGACATCTTAATTTTTACTATTTAAGATATTTGTTACCTGATCTATTTAAAAAATAAAAGTCCTTTTTCATATCACTGTGAATTTTGTGAATTGGCTAAACATCATCAGTCATTCTTTCCACCTCAAAAATATAAAGCTTCCAAACCTTTTTCGTTAATTCATAGTGATGTTTGGGGACCTTCAAGAGTCTCAACTTTTTCAGGAAAACGTGGGTTTGTCGCATTTATTGATGATCATACTCGTATTTGTTGGGTGTTTTTATTAAAAGATAAGTCTGAAGTTAAAAATGTGTTTCAATTTTTTTATGCTATAGTGAAAATACAATTTGGTGTGAAAATATAAGTATTTCGGAGTGACAATGGTGGGGAACTTTTTAGTGACCAATTAAGTGTTTTCTTAACCAAACATGGAATAGTCCACCAAAGTTCTTGTACAAACACACCACAACAAAATGGGATTACAGAAAGAAAAAACCGACATCTTTTGGAAGTAACTAGAGCCTTGATGTTCACTAGTCAGGTACCACGTTATCTTTGGGGCGAAGCCTTGTTAACAGCTACATATCTTATTAATAGAATGCCTAATAAAACTCTAAACTATATAACTCCTTTTCGTCTCTTTAAATATAACTTTCCTAACTCTAAATTGATCACAGATTTATCCCTCCGAGTTTTTGGGTGTAGTGTTTTTGTTTATCTTCACAACCAAGGTAAACTAGATCCTAGAGCAAAAAAATGTGTCTTTGTTGGCTATGCTTATAATAAAAAAGGTTACAAATGTTATGATCCAATTGATAGGAAGATTATTGTTACCATGGATGTCACATTTGTTGAAACGCAATCTTATTTTGATTCTAATCTTCAGGGCGGGAATTATAGTAAGGAAGATTTTATAATTGATCAAGAAAAGACTAGGAATATACAACATAGGGATTCTAATAATGGGGAAGGCAAATTTATGATTAACACATAAATTAATGATGTTAATGTTGTTAATAAAAAGGAGTATGAAGGTGTAGAGTCTGATCATGAGAATAAAAAACAAATAAAGGAGTTAATTGTTTACTCAAGAAGAAATCGAAGTCAAGAAAGTGAAATCCACCAGATTTATCACCAAGAATCCGACCCGCAAGATCTTGTCAAAAGTCCAGGTAAAGCTCATAATCCAGCCAATGATTTTTCTGATTTAGATATTCCAATTGCTAAAAGAAAAGGTGTTAGAAATATTGTCAAATATCTCAGGTCTAACTTTGTATCCTATAAAGCCTTGTCTTCGACATTCTCAGCCTTTGTTACGTGTCTCGATATTATGAAAATACCCAAAAATGTGAAAGATGCTTTACAGGTTCCTGAGTGGAAGGAGGCTATTTTAGAGGAGATACGCGCTCTTGAAAAAACATGTACATGGGAAACAGTGGAATTACCTGTAGGAAAAAAAACAGTAGGCTGTAAATGAGTGTTCACAACCAAATTCAAACCAGATGGATTTTTAGATAGATACAAAGCCCGATTGGTGGCTAAAGGGTACACTCAAACATACGGAATAGATTATCTTGAAACATTTGCTCCAGTAGCCAAATTAAATTCCATTAGAGTTCTTTTATCAATTGCTATTAATCTTCTTGATTGGTCTTTACAGCAGCTAGATGTGAAGAATGCTTTTCTAAATTGGAAACTTGAAAAACAATTTACATGGATCCTCCTCCAGGTTTTGAAGAAAATTTTAGAAATCGACTATGTAAACTCAAGAAATCTTTGTATGGTCTAAAGCAATTTCCTCGAGCTTGGTTTGAACGTGTCACTCAAGTTGTTAAAAAACAAGGTTACTCACAAGGGCAAGCTGATCACACAATGTTCTATCGACATTCACAAAAAGGTAGAATAGCAGTCATTATAGTTTATGTTGATGATATCATTCTTACATGAGATGAAGTGGATGAAATAAGGCGTCTCAAGGAGCATCTAGCATTGGAGTTTGAGATCAAAGACTTGGGTCCTTTGAAATACTTTCTTGGAATGGAAGTTGCTCGATCAAAGAAGGATCTCGTGGTCTCTCAGAAAAAATATGTGATTTATCTTTTAAAAGAGGCTGGGATGAGTGGTTGCCGCCTAGCTGACACACCAATTGATCCAAATGTAAAATTCGAAAATAAAGAAGGTCGATTAGTTGATAAAGGGCAGTACTAAAGATTAGTTGATAAGTTAATTTATTTATCACATACAAGGCCAGACATAGCTTTTGCAGTGAGCTTAGTGACTCAATTTATGCACTTCCCAATGGAGGAACATGAAGAAGCAATGTTTCGGATTCTAAGATACTTGAAGAGTTCACCTGGAAAGGGCTTATTCTTCAAGAAATCCGAACAAAGAGGAATTGAAGCTTATACAGATGCAGATTGGGCAGGCTCAATAACAGATAGAAGATCTACATCAGGATACTGTACATTTGTTTGGGGAAACCTTGTGATTAGGCTAAGCAAAAAACAAAGTGTTGTAGCAAGAAGTAGTGCAGAGGCTGAGTTTAGATCAATGGTTCAAGGAATTTGAGAAATGATGTGGTTAAAAAGAATTATGGAAGAGATGAGGAAACCAATAACTTCACCAATGAAGTTGTACTGTGATAGCAAAGTGCCATTAGTATTGCTCACAACCCAGTCAAAGCATGAATGAGAACTAAACATGTTGAGATTGATAGACACTTTATCAAGGAGAAAATTGAAGAAGACCAAGTGTGCATGCCGTTTGTTCCTTCAAAACAACAGATTGCTGACATACTCACCAAAAGGCTCTCTAAAACAAGTTTTGATTTTCTTGTAAGCAAGTTGAGCATGATTGATACATATGCACCATCTTGAGGGAGGGTGTTGAAATATGTGAAACCCATATATTTTGGGAATATATTTTAAATTTATTTAGGTAGATAAATTTTATTCTTATTCTAGGAATATTTTATTTTATCTTTTAGTAGTTTATTAGAATAAGAGAATTATTTTCCCTTATATTTTAGTAGTTTATTAGAGTAAGGGAATTATTTTCCCAATTAGGATTAGGACTCTTTTCTCTATTTAAGTTCAGTTCTTTAGTTAATAAAAAATAGAACAGTTTTATTAAAAGCTCTCTTGAAAACTTTCATTCCTAACTTCTAACTTGGAACAAGAGTGACATTTATAGATTGAGCAGATAAGCACAAATCCATGTCAAATCTGATAGATGCAAATTCTTATGCAAGTGAACAAACATAAGCAGTCTCACACTACATATCCTTGAATATGTTATCCTGCAAATAAAGCATCTAATTTATATTAGAAGAATCTTTTCAATTCTTCCCTGTTAGGTGTTGCAGCATCTAATAAAGTTCATTTCTTTACCTGGCCATAGATAAAGCTTTTCTCTCCACCTCCAGCTCATGCTGTAACCTGACAACCTCCTGGCTTTCATCCTCTGTTTCTTTTCGTAGTTTGTTAATCGCTTCCTTCTCATATGTTATCTCTACCTTGTTATTCATCAGGCTTTCCAACTGCTCCTCCACTTCACGCCTTAACCTTGAAAGAACTTCCATTTCTGAATCAATGGCAGCACGGTCCTTCATTAAGGCCATATTCTCTGCCTCTCTCTCAGCTCTTAACCTTTCCAGTTCATGCATTGCCTCTTCGGCCATTTTTTCAACAGCATCAATCTTTTCCTTTTCGATTAAAAGCTCTTTCTCAAAACTAGCATTAACATCTTTCTCAACTTCAGCAACTAAAGCATTATGAGCAGATACTGCCTTTTCTGCCATTGATTCTGCTTCAATACGCGCAAGCTCCTCATTTACTAGGTCAAAAGCCTCACCAGTTGCAAGAGCAACAGCAGCTTGGGCTTTGGTCACAGGCTTATTTGGCTGAAACAGTCTTGTACAACCTGCCGGGGATAATGAAAATAACAAAGAAATATCAATCATCAAATTCAACATCAACAAGAAATTTAGTGAAAGAAATTGTAATTCAAACAAAACTTACCAAAAGCAAGTGCTATTATTCCTTGTTCTCCAGCAGACATATCAGCCACAACTGCAGGCCATGCATCTGGATTTATCTTATCTATGTCTATAAAACCAGAAATTTGGTAGAGGATCTATACATGGCCACAAGGTAAAATTAATACCAAATATACTCACCACTACGTACAATAAAGAAGATAAAATGGACAAATAAACAAAACTCAAGCATAGCCAACCTTTTTGTCGGCTTCCGGAAGTTGTCTTTTCTCCAGGGCCATTTTCCAACTCACAAGATCCTGGCGTGATAGTGGACTGGAGCATAAAAAAAAGGAAGGAAATGAGGAAATGAGGAAATGAAAAGACAATAGAAACCCAGAAGTAATGCAGGCTTGTATCCTCAAATAAAGCAACAGACTGAAAAGCAAAACTGCAATGCAAAACCGCAATGCAATTTTCATTCACATCATTCCAGATTTTATTAAGGCTAAGTCAGAAAGTTATATATCAGGCTTTTATGCACATCTTCTAAGAGCATTTTACTTCAATTAAATGAAATGGGTTAACCACGACTTTGGGAAATGGGAACCATTCTATAGATATAGAACAAAAGGCCATGCAGAAGTTTAGGGCAAAAAAGTAACGGCAAGAATTGTATTGGAGACTTATATTGCAAGTTCAATGTGTGAACAGTAAAAACCTTTCAGGAGAAAAGTAAAATGGGCCTAGATCGTCATTAAGCAGATCTTTATTTGAAAGCTTGCTTGAGATAAGTCCAGCCTCCGCTAAGCCTGAATAACCAACTCCATTAACAACAATGATTAGAACAAAAATAAAGTTACCCAACAAATATTAAATATCATTGCCAAGAATATAAAATCCTATTCTCACCTTGAATGGATGAAAAATCAGGGTCTTCAGGTGTGATGTCATCAAATGCAAGTTCAGTAACATTCTCAATATACATTGCAGGATAAACTTTTGATACTGAATTCCTGCAAGCAACAAAAAAGGGATTGCAAGTTTTCTTTTCTCTATTTTATATTGCTAACTAAGATGCTAATTTCCCAATGCCAACATACTGCCATACATGGGAGTAATCAGGAAGGGACCTGTTACCTCGAAAGAACACCACTTGCAGACACTAACCATCGAGCATACTCACGGCGTGTGCAAAGATCGCTAGGTTGAGCATCAGCCTCAATGACCTGGAAAGATTCAGATATTTGATCAATAGGTTGCAACTTGCAGGTCCTCATCTTATCTGCAGAGCTTATACTGTAATTGTTTCAATATATCAGTGAGAAAGAAACACCTTCAAAACTTGAAGGGCCGCAAGTGCCTGCCCCTGAACCTGATCAACAACTGCAGGAATGAGAACCTTTCCTGGATGCACCTGTAGAGCTGCAGAAACTACAGATGGAGCGGGTATACCGGCAGGGGAGAAGGAACTCCTTGGAATTGGAGATTCCAAAACTGGTTTGCTATCATTTATCTCTTTATAATCAATTTTCCTTTGCTCATCTTTGGGATGAGCTGGTGCTGACATAGAGGTTATTTCAAATGGCACACTCTCATTTAAGTTGTT
Organism: Gossypium sturtianum; assembly: GCA_025698515.1. Taxonomy (NCBI): domain Eukaryota; kingdom Viridiplantae; phylum Streptophyta; class Magnoliopsida; order Malvales; family Malvaceae; genus Gossypium; species Gossypium sturtianum. The sequence goes on from CM046951.1 coordinate 45,208,063, forward strand.
CACCTCAAGGTTTCCTTCAGATGGAAATGATTCTATGGTTTTCACATTGTCTATGGGTAAAGAATGAGGTTCTAAAATTGGTTCAAACTTGGAACTAACTGAGAAGTTCACAGTCACAGCCTCATTGGTTAGACTAGAACTAGAAGAAGAATCCACTGAGGTATTGCAATTCTCTTTTCCTTGTGATCCAAGCTTTCCCTCATCGATATCATTGTCTAGGTTTATTGGGTCAGACAAGTTAGTATCTATAGTTTCTTTGACATTAAACAAACTGTCTTTAGTTTCTGAAGTTGCCTCAGGTGAACCAATATCAAGGTTGCTATCTGATTCTCTAAGGCTTGGTGCAAAAAAAGGCCCACCAGCAACTTCAGATTCAGGCAATTTAGGTGATATTGGAGTTAAGCCTGTGCCAATTGGCATTCCATCCAAAGCTGAAACATTTTGCAAGTCTTCTTGAATTGGAGCAGTGTTAGCGGGAACATTGCCATTATATGCGTAACCGTCTACTAAGTACGAACCATTGTCATTTTCAAGTTTATTATCAGTAGAAGTGGCATTAAATTCTGAAGGTGACAAAAGATCCTTATGTATACCTTTCTTGCTTTCATTCTCCTCAGACTTATCAGTCTCATTATCAGAGGCCAATAAAACTTCCTGTAGAGCTGTTAGCGGTTCCAACTGTTGTTTTGTCCCTGCAGTCAACAGATTACAATCTTTCATCACCACCACTCAGGCCATTTTGATCTAAATTACCTAATAAACACACAAACGAAAAAAGGTAATAGCATGCAAATGATACAAGACCATGATAAAATAGAACGTGCTGTAGTCAAAAGAGACCACTTACTAGCAGTGCTTTGGTTACCAATGGACATTGCTGCAAAGGAAAGCCCGGCTACCAGAACAAGTCCAACTGATCCAGCTCTTATAATTCCTGAAAGCAAACTACTTACGACTTGTTATTAGTCCATGATAAAGGGACCAACTATTTTAATTTAAACCCCTTTAAGAATAATTAGAACATCCCCACCCCAAGTCATTGCCCAAGCATTCTTCGACAACCCTGAAAATAGAAGAGATGAAGAAGTGCCCAATTCTATTCGCCATTATCATCTTATGCATATCTGCTTCATTTCAAAGGAATACCTCTGATTGGCAGATGCTAAAAAGTAATTTAGCGTTAGAAAAACATAAATCATAAGCTTAAGCAAATTATAGCGGGGAAGGGATAAATCTACTAATAATGATAACAAAAAAAAAAAAAAAAAACACACAGAGCAACGCACCATAATTTGATATTGTAAAACCAGATTCAAAATATATTAACATAAAATTTCATCCTTTTGCCTTTTGATCAACAAAAATAGTTAGATAAAACTTTTATTATTTTCAACTAACTCTTGAAAACAAAATAGCACAAAATTCAATCAAGAAAAATAGTAATGACATTTTCGTTAGGTGCAGAGTAATAAATGTATCATAAATTTATACCTCCGAACCATCCGTTCCGTCTCGAGTCTACGGAGTCTTCAACATGTTCCGAATCGGACCATCCAGAAAAGGCATCCGCCCCCGCGCCAGCTGTGGAGTCGGCCACAATCCGAAAAGCACCGTTATGACGTCGTTCCAGTCTCTTACTCCTGCTTCGTGTAAGAGGGAGCAGGCGAAGACGACGATGAGAATCGAGGTTGGTCGTCCACGCCCCGACGAGAAGCGCGCGTGGTTCGATGGAATTCCTGCAACGCAGAGCCAGACGGAGCTGGGGAGAGCTGGGGGACAACGTGACAGTGGTAGAAGCCATCACCAACAGAAAATGAAGAAGGAAGGTAAAAGGGGTGAATTGTTCTAGGGATTTTGATAGAATTTGATTGTGAGTTAATGGTATAAAGGAGGATGGAAAGAGTGGGTTTGGTTATCTGACTAATTGATAAACAAGAAGTGAGGAAGGATGATGCTTCATATTCAGTGTGTCGCTGTGTTGTTGTTTTTACCAAGTACCGGAATTTGATGTTCGGGCACCTACCTATCTTTTCATTAATCTCTCCTCCCTCATTTTCCTCGTTTTGCCTTCCTAATTATCCTGTCGTAAGTCTTAACCAGACATTTTAGGAATTAAGTCCGTAGGAGAATATTTTAAACATTTTTGTTTTCTTTCTTTCTTTCCTTCTTTTTTTTTAAAAAAAAAAAACCAACAATAAAATTCGTTTTGTTTATTAACATAATTTAAATAAATAATCTATTATCTATCTGTAATATTATAATATATTTATATTAAAAATCTACCTATTTATTTATAATCTATCTAAAAATTAGAGAAACTAATTTCATCATATTAGGAAGCATAGTTTGCTTTGATAGCCCGTTTGGGTGTCTGCTTTAATATCACGTTTTGCTTTTGTTGTTTGCTTTGGTTTGTCATTTTATTTGGTGTTTTTTCGAATGTGTATCAGTAGCTGGAGTGTCGTTTTGTGTTTTTCCTTTTAGAAGTTGATCGATTTCAAATCTACTATGGAAGAGTCGCTGACGAGTATAAAGATTGAAGATTAGGCTCCTTGGAGAGTGCTGGTGGAAGGGAATGCCAGTTCTTGAGAGTATGATCTATGTTTGGTAGGATGCTTCCGAACTATGAGTGTAGTTCATTTCCAGGCCATGAGGAACATGCTGGCAAATCTTTTGCACCCACTAAGAGGGGTGGCAATATCATATATAAGGGAAAAGAGATTTCTTTTCAAATTATTTTATGATATCAATCTGACTAGGGTGATTGAGGGTGGACCATGGACTTTTAACAACCATTTACTAGTGTTTCATCGTTTGTTAGAAGGGGAAGACCCTCTACAGGTACCACTTTTTTTCGTGGATTTTTAGATACAAATTCATGACATTTCCAATGGCTTATTCAATGAGACCATGGCAAAGCAACTTGGAGGTTTTCTCGGTAAGTTTATTGATTATAATGCTAAGGCTATAACACGGGGTTTACGGAATTATATGTGTATTAGAGTGCCATTGGATGTTCGTCAACCATTAAAAAGGAGGAAGAAGATTTAGATTTCGACAGACCAGTTTGTTTATGCTCATTTTATGTATGAGAGGTTATCTCTATTTTGTTTTTTATGTGGGAGACTTAGCCATAGTGAGAGCTATTGCCTTTGCAAATTTCTCAAGGTGCTTAGAATCTACTTATGGAATGGGATCAGACAATAAGGCAATGCTAAGACGAGCGGTGATGGCGCCAAGCATCTGGCTGAAATAGGTGGCGGAGATACCTTCCAGTGATTCTATGGAACTGATAAGGATTTTGGCAATATAAAAGGAAATAATACTAATCTTTCCTTTTTTTGATAAGGTTAGAGCTAATCCTGGCCTAAATTTAGGGGGTAAAACTTTTTCAAAATTCTAGGGGTTCATTCATGGGCCCGACACAAGTTGGAAAAGATAAAGGGGTTTTGTGTCATCAGTAAAAGGGCTTACTAATAGATTCGACCGATGGGAAGAAGAGGCCTAGGTTGGATGTAATGGAGACCAAAAGTGTGGACCATGAACAAGTGTTTGGAGGTGCTTTAGATGGTTTGGCTGAGCTTGCTGGACAGACCAGTCGTTCACAATGTGGCTACTAAGCTGAAATGTTCATGGGTTGGGGAGTCCAAGGGCCGTTCGACATCTTCAACATAGTTTGAAGACTTATAAACCCCACGTAGTTTTTTTCATTTAATCAAAACTATATGCTACTTGTATGGAAAGGACTCGTAGGATGCTGGATTTTCAGATGGGTTTTGTTGTCAATGCTGAAGGATCTCAAAGAGATTTTTCTTTAGGATGGAATCATACTTGTCGTGTTAATCTTCAATGATTCGTTGCTAGTTTTATTGATGTTGATTTTGTGGAACATAATGATGGTAAATCATAGAGATTTATGGGTTTCTATGAAGCCTCAGATGAACGAAATCAGTGGGAATCGTGGAATACACTACGTAATCTTAGTTAGGAATGTTTGCATCCTTGGTTGGTTGTGGGAGATTTTAATGAAATTTCATCATCATGGGAGAAATAAAGGGGTCGATTGAGGGACAAGAGGCAAATGCTTGCTTTTTGTGACGCGCTGGATGTGCGAGGCTATATGATCTGGGTTATAAGGGGCGGTGGTATACTTAGGAAAAATGTCAGTTGCTAGGGTCAAATTGTTGGAAAAAATTCGGTTTAAAAACGATTTTCTTGCACAACCGAAAATAAAAAATTTGAAAATCAAACCGATTTGTGATATTTATAACTATAAACCTTAGACCAAAATCGTACTTGTGTTTTCGGATAAGTGGATCCTTGAGGTTTTCTGGCTTTCAACCAAACGAGCTTCTCCGTTATTCTCGTACCACGAAATGCTTCGAGTGTAGGCTCGAACCAATTGAATCAAAACACAGAACTAGAAAAAGCTTTCTTTTCCTCTTGGGGTGAAAATGAAAATTCTCTTTTCTTTAATAGAAACTGGTAGAATTGTTTTTTCTAGAAAAATATATTTAATAGTTGAGAATAAATTCTCTCTATTTTTTTTACATAGTAACAATCTCTCAAAGTTGTTGTAACATCTCGCCCAGTGAAGCATTAGTGTTCGAACATTGTTTAAAGCAGTAAGGCATATAATGTAACACCCTTAACCCGTATCCGTCGCCAGATTAGGGTTACAGGACATTACCATGCTTAGCACAGACCATAACAAAAATAATTACTATATAAATAATCATAACCGAATACTTAGTTAATAAAAAAAATATACTTTCAAGTAATGCTTAAACATTTATGCACTTAGCTTAATTCTATTCAACCAAACACACACATAAAAGTATACATTTTACATCACTTAGTAAAGGTCACTATTCATTTGGTCATTTTAAATTATTAGCCGAATATGCTCAACTATGATTTAACTTAATTCGTTCAAATCTCATTACCAATACCAACATAAACACATTAAGATTTCTACTCCAAAATAAGTTCATACTATGGCCGAATCTATATAACTGTAATACCATAATTTAATCATTTATAAACCACATCAAATAGTCACATTCATAAGGCATAATAAAGTCATCTCATAACTTAACTTATAGATACATATATATTAAAGCAAAAGAACATCCGTCATCTAAAATGTACTATATATCTTACATCCAAAATGAGTTATTTACAAGGTTGATTGTAGAACACTCATAACCTTACTCAAAGCCAAACTTCATGTACTCAATTATAATATATATATATATACCATGAAATGTACTTCCAAGATAAGCTTATAACATGGCCGGACATACACAAACATTAGCACCATGATTAAATATAACCAAACCAAACCAAAGCATAGAAATATAGCCATTTCCGCATGGCATTACATATACATCTCATTCATAGTGATCTCAAAAGAGTAATATAGCCTATACATGCCATAGTTTCAAAAGAAATTCAGCTTACAAGATACCAAAATAGTTGATAGTGTAATAGACTTGACGGTGATCCCCGAGCTCGAATCTCGACTCCAAAATCTAATAAAACAACACAACAACTACTTAAAGTTAGCTTTCATAGCTTAGTAAGTTCTAAGCAATTACATGACAAAGCCTTAAAGCATTATAATAGAAAATTTACACCTTTAATAACCCTTAAATCGAATATCCCAACATTTAAAATAGACTTCTCATAGATCTCAAATCCATTCTTCACCTTAATACAAATGCATACTAATCTATCACCTTTCATAGTTCCAAAATCCAAATATACATACATTTAACAATCGGTTTCTATACATATACTACTTATGAAATTTATACTTACCATTCAAATGATAAGCTCTCATAGTATCAAAAACTTACCAACTTCAACCATTAAAATTGTATTTATATTCATACCTTCAATGCTCATCAACCGAATTTTGTACCAAATGTGTTCTGAAGTTCAATTCAAGCACTTAAGGTTCTTTATCCGATTTCGCACACCTTATTATCCGATTTCGTACACTTAGTACTCGGATATTAAATTCGCACACTTAGTGCTTATTATCCGATTTCGTACACTTAGTACTCGGATATTAAATTTGCACACTTAGTGCTTATTATCCGATTTTGTACACTTAGTACTCGGATGTTAAATTCGCACACTTAGTGCCACATAACCGATTTCACACACACAGTGCTCGGTATTTGAATTCACTCACTTAGCACATTACTTGAACTTGATACTTGCCTAAATAAGCACATATATGTAATAAAAACTTGAACCCCAATCACATATACATTTATACATATACAAATTAACTTATTTCATTTCTATATAAATTCACATTCGGCCAAACACTATTAATAAACAGATATTCATCACTTTCAATCCAATTCATCTCTTAAATCAATGTCTCACATAGCTATCTCATTAACATATATATATACCTCACATTCGGTCAATTACACCTTTCAATCAACCTTACATTCGGCATTATGATATTATACCTACTTAATTCTATCAATACATATACATCAATATAGATAAAAATTCAATTCAATCCAATTGCTTAATAAACTTACCTCGAGTATCGACGGACTATGTTTTCCAACTATTCGATTAACTTCTCCTTTCCCCGATCTAATCCCGATCCTTTTTGTTCTTGATCTAAATAATTTCAAATTAAGCTCATTCAAACATATTTTCATTCAATTTAGTCCAAAAACACATTAATGAGCAAATTACATTTTTACCCCTAATATTTCACATTTTTACAATTTAGTCCCTATTGTACAAAACACAAAATATGCAAAATCTCACAACAACATAGCTAGGCCGAATCTTCCTTATAATCATATAAGTCCATACATTTCATTTATTTTGCATTTTGGCCACTCAATTTATTATTTTTGCAATTTAATCCTAATTACTCAAAATCATCAAAAACTCCAATACAAAACATGTTAATCTAAAACATATCTTTAATATTTTATCATCAAACAACACAAGACACATATATTCATCAACGACCGAACTCCAAATATGCATCAAAATCAGAAATTCTAGTATGGGTCGGATAGTATTCGAAGCAACGATCTCAAAAACGTAAAAATTATCAAAAACCGAGCTAAACACATACCTTAATCAAGCTTTACCAAGGCCGAATGAAGCTAAGTTTTTTTTTCTTTCTCTTTTCTTTTGGTTTCGTTCAAAAAGATGAACACTTGCATGTTCTTCTTTTTCTTTTATGTTTTATAATAATTTTACTAATAAAATCATTTTTATTCTTATTATAAACTTAACATATAAAATAAACATATAATTATTTAATATGCATGCATGTTGCCATCCACTACTATTGTAAAAAGGGAAATTTACAACATAAGGCCTCCTCTTGTAAAGACACATCAATTTAATCACTCAATCAAGTAAAAGGCTACTTTTACCACTTATGTGATTTAGTCATTTTTCTTAAATTAAACACACAAACGAACAAATTAACTCACGAAATTTTAACACATGCTCAAACATATATCATAGATACCGAATATAATATTAAAATATTTTATTGAATCGAATTTGTGGTCCCGAAACCACTATTCTAATTAGGGTCAAAATCGGGCTGTTACATATAAAGTAAGTTATGAGTGTATATAGTGTTAAAATTTAACTAAGTATAAGAATTCTATGAGCGCACCTAGAAAGCCCTGGTTTTGGCGGGTAAATCGAGTGGTACTATGAGTGGAGTATTGTTATCCACCCAACCGATGCTCTTAGTGTGTAAAGTGGGCACATAGCAGACATTGGATTATTGCAATGGATTGTCTTAGAAAGGATGAATTGTTAAAAGAAGGAGCTTAGTAATGTATTTTGGGTAATTGGGTTATCGTCGAATGGTATTATGCGTCGAGTTGGTTATTTATGGCCCTTATTACATCCTAATGTGATGATTTGGAACGACCAACGGATTGGAACCCAATATATATAATGCTAGATTTTCATACATATTCCTTTACAGTTGTAAACCATGAACACTGTAGATTGAAGAGGAGTATGACGCATGTCAACTTGCCATAGGGACAAAGGTTGTATATCTAGATAATCAGGTTAAGGAAAATGAGATATTTTCCTCTTCCTTTTTTAAGAAGTATTTTTAGTCTAGATCTAAAGGAACCTAAGCGTTTCTTCCTTTCACTAAAGCTAAGTTGTAGATCCATACCTCTACCTGTGAATACTCCATAACAAGGTAAGATTTATGATCCCACAAATTATGTTATGAAAGAGCAAATCTGTTTAACCGGGTAAGATGTATGGTATAAGGCCTTTTGGGGATTTCTACTGTTAAGGATGACAAAAAAGTAAGTATATGAATAGATCTTGATGAGTTTCCTTGTCCTGTAGAAGTATTTCCTACCAATTGATATAGGGAAGCCTGAAGTTTGGAGCTACAGAAGGGGAAAGTCAGGTGAGTGCCTAAGCTAACTCATGCATGTGTGTTATGCATTCTAGAAACTTCGGTGAAAAGACATAAAACCATGAGATTTAGGTTGGAAAAAGTATGATGTGATGATTTTGATAAGAGATGTATAATTTATGGACTTGTCTGTATAGATTACAAGAAATCTAATGGTCTAAGTGTGTAATAGGAATCTTGAGGTTAAATGATGCTTGTATCTGAAGATTGAAATGTGTATATGTGTCTTGAAAAAACATGAATATGTCTATCATGTACGAGTTAATGTATGATGAGTCTGTGTCTGTCTCCAAAGTAGTCTAAAGAAGCCCGTCGGGACTTTAAACACGATTGTCTAAAAGGAAAAGTCCATGGAACCATATCGTGTAAGACCGTTGTTGGTGGGTTATGGCTTCATATAGAAAGACCATATCGTATAAGACCATAACTGGTGGGTTATAGCTTCATATGAAAAGAATTAAAGGAAGGTTATTACCTAATGGAGTTCCCTGCATGACCCAAGGCGATGGGGGCAAACCTCACGTAATGTGAGTCTAGGCGAATCCCTATCGTGAACACACTAGAAAAATAGAAGCCTTTGTGGCGTATTTGAAATGAAAGCCTTTGTGGTGTATGGATTAGCTCTTGTGAGCACTTGGTGTGTTTTGGTTGGAATATCGATGTACTCTTATCTGTAAGTCATTCATCATATTGTAAATCTTGGTAAGTTAACTTGTTTAGTGATTTTTTGACGATTTTGTCATGTACTTGAGTTTTGAATTGAATTTTACAATTCACCGTTGAGATTGTGGATGACAGGGAACACATATGGTTGTATTATTATTATTTGATTTGTTGTACTTACTTCGGTAAGATTTATCATTTTAGTACGTCGAACTTGCTAAGCTTTAGTGAACTTACTTGTGTTATTTTCTGTGTTTGTAGATACTTTGAAGGTTGAACGGTTGGATCAGCACTCAAGTCACACTATCCACTCATTTTTTGTAGTTTTTGAAACGTTCATTTTGGATTATATGGCATGTAATAGGCTTGTATGCCATTATTATTTTGGATATGTAAAAGGTTAATTATGATCTTAAGTGCAAATAATCAACTCATGTGATATATGAGAATGAGGTAAGATGTTTTAATGCAAATATGAATGATATGTGTTAATGCAATATTGTATTTGAGGTGTGTTATTTTGTAAATTGATAAGTTGTGGTTGATGATTCATTTTGTTGTATAATTGTATATACTTGTGGTATCAATGAGGTTACTGATACGAACTCGGTTCGTTGATGATTCGAGTCATTTTAGTTGCCCGATCGTGAAATTAAGTAACCGTTGAATTAAATCAAAATAGGTTGGAAAAATGGAAAGATAAGTTTGAAAAGGCTGGAAGTTAGGTTCGAATAAAGGTCTCAAAGATAGTTTAAAAGATGGATGGAAGGTGTTCGACCAAGGCAAAGGCTGAACCAACAATATATAGGATTGTTGACCCAAGTCTTAGAAGCATTTAGATGGATAATAGTAGGTGAAAATAGTAAATAAAACCTTGACCCGCTATTTATCGAGATAGGAACCAAAGGTATAACGAACGCCACACTTTGGTAAGTGATAAGTTTGGATAACAAGGAAAGAATGACGCCACAAGCTGAGCTTGATAAGTCGTTTCAGTCCAAGAGAGAACAAGAAGAGTTGAATTCTCACAAAGAACAAAAGTTCATATACTTAGCAAAAAGTCTCAAAATAATTACAAAAACAAACTATTTATAGGCTGAACATGTTCCAGCCGAATGGACACAAACTAATCAGCTTAAATGAGTTATTGATGAACTTAATTAAGCTAATTAAAACTAAAAGACCTTTGAGAAACTCTAACGTATATAATGGCTATGAACAACTTATTTAATCTTCCTAATCAGCTAATAATTAGCTCTAATGAGCTGGCTGAATTTGATTCAATGCTTGATCAGCTAAAAAGGTTATAACAACCTTTTATTTCTTCTTAGTACCGAATGAATGGAAAGAAAGCAACAATTGGCTTAAATTTGGCACACGAACAGCCTCTTTGTATGAATGCTTGAAGAAAACTGATTCAATGTGTAAATGGATGAATTGGAACAACCATTAACACATAAAAACATTTGGAAACTGAATGGCTTGTGTAATCAACTCCTTGTCCATTAAAATCTTCAAACGGTTACTTGAATAAGCTCATAACAGCTGCTGGCCTTTAATTCATCTTCATAAAAGCTGAATTCATTTCTCCCTTTAATGCCAATCCATGTAATAGCTGGTTCAATGATTAATTCACCTATAAGCACAATTAAACAAGTTAAATGTTTAAACAAGTTAAATGGCTGTAGCAAATTTAATTAAGCTAAAATATATTAATTGCCGAAATTATTTAAGAAACTAAAGAAAATTAAAAACAACTTAATTAATTAAACTAAAATAACTAATCACATTAAAAGTTTATCCAGCAATTATTAAACTAAAATTCAGCTTGTAAAAAACTGTATGGAACGCATGGTGTTGTGCTCCCTGATTGCTTAATAAGTCCAACCACTTCCTCTCCCCAAGCTAGGTCAATGTGACTTGCAATAGCATCTTGAAACTTCTTGGCACGAGATCGAGTAATGGGTCCTTGTGGTAACTCAATGGGATCAGCCGTAGCTTCTCGAGCTAGGATCGCATCAGATACATTGGTTAGGCACTTAGGATGTTGATTTGGCATGTTTTTAGCTTGTTTAATGTCACTTTGAATAGGTCTTTTGGCTGGTAAATGGATTACTTAGAGTCCAAGTAAGATTGAAATGGTAAACTTGTTGTTTAAGGTTCATTTTAGGTCCACACGGCCTGAGACACGGGCGTGTGACTAAGCCGTGTGTGACACATGTCTTGGCAACATGATCGTGTGTCATCTGATGAGTTCTTTAAGGTGTAAGTCAGTTAGTTATACAGCTTAACACATGGCCTGACACACGAGCGTATGACGCAGCCGTGTGACCCTACTTAGAGAGTTACATGGGTGAGGACACGGGCTAGGACACAATCGTGTGTCCCTAGTTCGATTGTTACACGGCCTGAGACACGGACGTGTGTCTCAGCCGTTTGAGGCACACGACCGTATGACCCCTGCTTTGCAAATTTTGCATCTTTTTCCTAAACTTGCCAAACTGTTTCAAATTGGTCCCAGATTGTTTCTAAGTTATTTTTAGGGCCTCGAGGGCTCGATTTAGGGAAAATATGCATGTGTATGAATATTTTATGATATGATTATAATATTGAATGACAATATGTTTAAATGGTTCTGATTGTTTAGTAATACTCTGTAACCCTAATTCGACGACAGAGACAAGTTAGGGGTGTTACATTTAGTGGTATCAGAGCTACGGTTTAGTCTATTCTCGGGCTGAACGTAGCATGTGAACTGTCTAGAATTACATGCCATATAAGCTTGTGATAGTGTGACATGTTTGATCCGATCTAACCCTTATTTTTCTTAGAGATTGTAATAATGTCAGACGGATCTGATCGTGCTGACAATGATGAGGTTAATAGTAATAGACCGACCTCAGATCAAGAGACCAATAGTAATATCCCGATTCCACAAGTACAAGAACATGAACTTAAAAACATGTTTTTCAGGTTTATGAACTAGTGGTTTAATGAGCTTATGCAAATGAATACTCCGGCTCAACGAACTCCACCCCCTGTTATACCTCCGATTGTACCTCCACCTCCTCCTGTGATTGAATCTAGTCGACGTATTCCAATAGAGAAGCTTAGAAATTGTGGTGTTGAAGAATTTCGAGGTAGATCTGAAGATGATCTAGTTAAAGCTAAGTATTGGCTTTAGAAAATCTTACGAGTTTTCGAAGAAATGGCTTGCCATCCCGATGATTTTCTTAGATGTGCCGTTTTATTGTTAAAAGAGGAATCGTACAGTTGGTGGACTACGTTGGTAGCTGTGGTACCTAGAGAGAAAATTTTCTGGGATTTTTTTCAGACCGAGTTTAAAAAGAAGTATGTAAGAAAACGGTATCTGGACAAGAAAAAGAGGAAATTTGTTGAGTTACGACAAGGAAATAAGTCAGTGACTGAGTACGAGAGAGAGTTTGTGTATCTCAGTAAATATGCCCGAGATATTGTACCTATTGAAGAAGATATGTGTATCTGGTTTGAAGATGTCCTAAATGATGAAATTAGAATGATGATTGGAGGTAATGAAATTTGAGAATTTGTTATTTTATCTGATTGTGTACAGAAAATGGAAGAAGTGTACAACCGCAAGATACAAAGGGATAGACAGATTCGAGAGCTTAACAAGAGAAGTTCTTCTAAGTCATTTTCTATACCACCAGCAAAGAAGATTAGAGAGGAATTTAGTCAAGCTACTTTAGTGTCTGAGCATCCGAACAAAAATAAATCGATTCAGCATGACTTTAAATCTCCTATTAAACCAGTTGATAGTGTGGGAAGTGTACGGAACGCTCCGAAGCCCAGTTGTAAACATTGTGGAAAATTTCATCCTGGCAAGTGCAGAGCTAAGTCGGAAGCATGTTATAAATGTGGATCGACTGATCATTTTCTTCGGAACCGTCCAAAACAGTTAAAGGAAAATGAAGAACATAATGAAAAGCAAATGTCTACATCTTATAAAGGTAGACGTCCGGGCCAGAACAGTACTGTTGGGACTACTCGTACGACGTTATTCGGTTAGAGGCTAGAGCACTTACTCGCACATATGCCATCCAAGCCAGAGAGGAAGTTGCTGCACCTGATGTGATTGCTGGTACATTTTATCTCTTTGATGTTACTGTGTATACACTGATTGACCCTGGGTCAACTCATTCTTATATTTGCACTGCATTAGTAACGAAAAAGAAATTACCTTTTGAATCAACTGAATATGATATTCAAGTTACTCATTCTTAGTTTTTCGTAAATGTTCACTGAAAGTTAGAGGTTGTGAATTCCCTGCTGATTTGATGTTACTACCCTTTCGAGAATTTGATATTGTTTTGGGTATGGATTGGCTATCGTTACATGATGCTGTAGTAAACTGTAGACAGAAACGGATTGATTTGAAATGTCAGACGGGAGAGATGATTTCAATTGAATCCGACGAGCCAAATAGCATTGTTAGAATCATTTCAGCTATTTCTGCACAAAGATTGATACGTAAAGGTAGTGAAGCATTTCTAGCATACATTCTTGATACCAGAGATTCAGATTCAAAGTTAGAACAGTTACCTGTTGTTAGTGAGTTTACGGATGTATTTCTTAAAGAGTTACAGGGTTTCCCTCCAAACCAAGTTGAATTTGTGATTAATATGATTCCTGAAATTGCACCAATATCGATAACACCGTATCTTATGGCACCTACTGAATTAAAAGAATTGAAAGCATAGTTGCAAGAGTTTATAGACAGAGGGTTTATTCGATCGAGCGTATCTCCCTGGGTGAACCTATGATGTTTGTGAAAAAGAAAGATGGCTCTTTGAGATTGTGTATAGACTACAAACAGTTGAACAAAGTTACAATAAAGAATAAGTACCCCTTGTCACGTATTGACGATTTTTTTGACCAATTAAAAGGTGCCACAATGTTCTTTAAGATAGATATCAGATCCAAGTATTATCAGTTGCGGGTTAAAGACTGTGATGTGTCAAAGACCACTTTCAGAACTCGTTACGATCATTATGAGTTTCTGGTAATGCCATTTGGTTTGACTAATGCCCTTGCTACTTTTATGGATTAAATTAATCGGGTTTTTCAGCCTCATTTGGATAGATTTGTGGTTGTGTTTATCGATGATATATTGATCTACTCCAAGACAGAATCAGAGCATGTTCAGCACTCGAGAATCGTGTTACAGACTTTGAGAGAAAAATAGTTGTGTGCAAAGTTTAATAAATGTGAATTCTGGCTTCGCGAGGTTAGATTTTTAGATCACATAGTATCAGCTGACGGGATTCAAGTTAATCTGAGTAAAGTTTCTGCTGTAATAAATTGGAAAACTCCGAAAAATGTTTTTGAAGTACGAAGTTTCCTAGGTTTAGCAGGTTATTATCGTTGTTTTGTTAAAAATTTCTCAATCATTGCTTCATTGATGACCAGGTTACTACAAAAAAAATATCGAGTTTTTTTATTCTGATCAGGGCCAATAGAGTTTTGATCAACTAAAAAACATGTTGATAGAAGCTCCAGTGTTGACTCAGCCTGAGTCTGGGTAGCATATGTTGTTTATAGTGATGCATCTCTCAATGATTTGGGTTGTGTGCTGATGCAGGCATGAAAAGTAGTAGCTTATGCTTCTCGATAGTTAAAACCTCATGAAAGAATTATCCTACTCATGATCTCGAACTAGCCGCGATTGTATTCGCTTTGAATATTTGGAGACATTATTTACACGACGAGAAATGTCACGTGTTTACGGATCAAAAAAGTTTAAAGTATTTGATGACTCAGAAAGAACAGAATTTGAGACAGAGATGTTGGTTAGAGCTATTGAAAGATTATGATCTGGTTATTGATTATCATCCAGGAAAGGCTAATGTGGTTGTGGATGCACTCAGCCAAAAGTTGTCATTGTTTGCACTTCGAGCGTTGAATGCTTATTTAGTTCTGAATAAAGATGGTTCGGTACTGGGAAAATTGAGAACTAAACCCCTGTTTCTACAACAAATTCGGGAGTTACAAAACAACGATCTGAAATTCTTAATGAAGCGACACTTGGTTCAGAATAATTTGATTACTGAATACAGTGTTGATGATGATGATACATTGCGTTATCGTGATAGAATTCGCGTTCCGAATGATTTAGATTTGAAACGTAATATTCTATCTGAAGCTCACAACAGTACGTATTCTATTCATCCTGGTAGCATGGAGATGTATTGTGATTTAAAATAGATGTATTGGTGGTTGGGTATGAAACGTGAAATTTGTGAATTCGTAGCTAAATGTTTGATTTGTCAGCAGGTAAAAGCAGAGCATCAGGTATTGTCGAATTTACTACAACCTGTTATGATTCCTGAATGGAAGAGGGAGTGAGTCACAATGGATTTCATATCTGGTTCGCTTGTAACTCCGAAAAAGAAAGATTCGATCTGGGTAATTGTTGATAGATTGACTAAGTCGACACATTTCATTCCATGGGATCACCTCTTGATGCCGATGCCATATCCCAGATATGGTCTTACACGGGATCTCTTCACTCGATGCCGATGCCGTGTCCCAGACATGGTCTTATACGAGATCGTACATAGATGTCAATGCCATGTCCCAGACATGGTCTTATACGAGATCTTCATTTGGTGTCGAGGCCATGTCCCAGACATGGTCTTACACGAGACCTTCCTTATTCGGTGCCGATGCCATGTCCCAAACATGGTCTTATACGGGACCTACATTCGGTGCCGATACCATGTCCCAAACATGGTCTTATACGGGACCTTCCTTATTCGGTACCGATGCCATGTCCCAGACATGGTCTTATACGGGATCTTCCTTATCTCATGTCGTGACATAGGTATCCTCGTTATTCCGAATCTTCAACCGGGACTTCAACTTAATATAAATTCTCATCATTTTCTCATCGATGCTTCATGAGTCGATTTTCATGAAATGATATTCATTATCATAAGATCAAGCAATTTAAAATATAAGGGTTAAAGTGCAAAATGCCCTAATTGTGTGTTTGTGAATTGAATTGAGTAAAGATGAGATTGAATGAGTTGAATTTGATATTATATAGATCAAGAAAAGAGAAATTCAAACCTAGATCGAGGCAAGAACAAAGTGCTCGATTGATCGACTAGTATTGTTGTTTCTACGACCGAGGTAAGTTCGTATTTAATACGTATTATTTACATAATGTTCATATGTGATGAAATGAATGGAAATGTGATTGTGGAGTTTGATAATGAGAAATGTGAGTTCGAAGTTATGAGGCACTAAGTTTGCGTAAATAGAATAGTTACAGTGATGAATGGCACTAAGTGTGCGAGATAAAGAAAGCATCGGCTGTATTATTTGGCACTACGTGTGCGATACCGAGATAAATTTGATTTTATGTGATGGCACTAAGTGTGCGATATTATTATAGCTTCGGCTAATTAATTGGCACTAAGTGTGCGAGTTCATCGAACGTTTAAAGAGGATTGAATGAATTATGGCATTGAACATTGAAGTGGTAAATGTGATAGATAAATACGTGATGGTACAGGTATGTACAGAACCTATGTGGTTGATGATATTGTGTATGAGATAAATGGAAGATTATGTGAATGAATGATGTAAAGAGATGGATTGAGTAGCATTATAAATGCTTGTATACGAAACTATAGATATGGTATGAAAGTGAGTAATAGCCATGGATGAGATTGAGTAGTGATGTGAATTGAACTAAGTTTTAGTTAATTTTACATATTAAAATAGAATTTTTGAGTTAATTGTGTTATATTACGAACTTACTAAGCTTTAAAAGCTTACTGTGTGAATTCTATCTCTGTTTTACAGTGGTATTTAAAGCTAGCTCAGATTCGGGGATCGTTAGCGGCTCAATCACACTATCGGACATCTATTTTGGTACCTTTTGAAAGTTGTATTTATGGTATATGGCATGTATAGGCTAGTGAGGTTGTGGAATGTTATGAGATGTATAAATCTTGCCATTTGATATGGCTTGATAATGGATAAGACTTTGGATTGATTTTGGTATATGTTTTGTTATGTGTAAATATGGTCTTGTGTGAATGGCCATTATGGTATGCTTTAGTGAAATAGAAATAGTATGTTTCATACTTGAATTGGTAGTTGAGATGGTGAATACACTACATGTTTGAAACGGTTTGAAATGAGATGTGAATCATATGTTTTTAGTATGGAATTGGTTCATGAAATGGACATGCTTTGATTTGGATTCATTTATAGAAATGAATGAGAATATTGTAGCATGAATTGTGCATGTTTTGGTAGGGTGTTGACCATTAATTGAGCATGAATTGAGTATAGAGTGATGATTGTAGAAATGACCCAAAATGGGTGGTAATTTGGCCTTGTAAATGGCCTATAATTGCCCACACGGTTGAGTATACGGGCGCGTGTCTCGACCGTGTCCTTCAATGTCCAAATTCGAAGTAAGTCAGTGTTGCACACGTGTAACAGCCCGGTTTAGACCCTAGTCGGCACAGTGGTTTCGAGACCACAAATTCGAGGTCAGAATGATATTTTAATATTATTTTTTGTGTGAACAGTATGTGAATTGACCTGTGTGAAATTTCTGTGTGAAGATTTTATCGATTGTGTGTTTAATTAAGAGAAAAGGGCTTAACCGCGTAAAGTGTAAAAGCTGTGTGCTGATTGTTAAAGTGCCTAATTGTTGTTCTCTTTATAAATTAGAGGTTTTATGTTGTAAATTTCCAAAAAATAATGATAGTGGGTGACATTATGATTAATATATATAGTTTATAAATATATATTAATTATAAAGTTAAAACATTATATTATAATGTTATTATAATAAAGACAAAAGAAATTAAAAGTCATTATATCATCTTCTTCTTGCCGAAAGTGAAGAAAAAGAAAGAAAGAAAGCTTGTTAGGTTCGGCTAGCAAATTGGTTTAATCAAGGTATGTTTTGAGCTCGATTTTTGATAATTTCTATGTTTTTGTGATCGTTGCTTTGTGCTCTTTAAAACCCATGCTTCAATTTTGTGAATTGGTGAAGATTTTGAGATGTGCCATTGATGAACATGTGAGCTTTGTGTTGATAGTTTGTAAAATATGAAAGCTTAGTGTTGGGTTAATATAGTTTGTATTTGGATTTTTGGTGAAATTGAGTAAATTGGGCTAAATTGAGAAAAGTGTAAATTGAGGGACTCAAATGTGAAATAAATCAAATGTGTGGTGTAACACCCCATACCCGAGTCCGAGGCTCAGACCGGATACGAGACATTACTATGCTTGAACATACTTAATCATGACATTACGGGCTATAAAATTCCATTCTGAAATTAAAACTTATCATTCTTAAACAATTCGTACATTTCATGGGCCTAGAGGCCTTAAACTCGTACTAGTAAACTTTCGAAACCTTATCGAAAAACTTTTCTTTGAAACAGGGGTTACACGCCCGTGCATAGGCATACACGCCCATGTCCTCAGACCGTGCCCTAAAACTCAGTATTCTGCCGATTTCCACACGGCCATGACACGCCCGTGGACTTAGACTGTGTACTACATCTTGATATACTGACTTATTTCACACGACCGGGCACACGCCCATGTTCTAACCGCGTGTCATGCACGGTCTTAACACATGACCGTGGGATTAGTCCGTGGCCTATCCTTATTTATAAGACTAAGGTGCAGTTTACGCACGGCCTAGACACACGCCCGTGTGTCCAACCGTGTGGACACTTAGAGGCTATTTACCAAGCCAATCACCACCCTGAAACTAAGATCACATTCATACTCAATTCAATTACTCAAATTACTACATCTTTCATTGATATCAAAAAGCATACATACTTAGTCGATTTGGCCAATTTCTCTAGCCATATACAAAAAGAATGATGAACAAGATAACCTATACTATGGCTCTTCTTAAAACATATACTCAAAATGAAGTGCCTCCTATACATGCCATACTTAATAAAACAACTTTGCTATAACAAAATGGTGATTGATAGTGTGCTACGAGCTCCGACTTCAACGATCCACAAGTTAGCTTGGCGGGACTATATAGAAAGAAAGAATCAAAGGCGTAAGCATTTAGCTTAGTAAGTTTGCATATAATGTACATTCTTGCTTGATATAAACCATTTAACATAAATAATGGTATCATAGATTTCAGCTATAAAGCTTACTTACTCATACTTGATTCATACATAGCTCATGAAACTTACAAATCTCATGCTTGAGAGGTAACCAAGGTACCTGTATCACTTGATCACATTGATCAGCATACTTTAACATAATAATCATTATCTATCATTCATCATTCATAACGCAAATAATGCTCACTTTCATCTTGATGCTAGCTTTGCTTTCTTAGCTTTCTTGTTATCTCATTTTAACTTTACTCGTTTGCACGATGAATTTCTGCGAATAACCGAGGATACTAAATCTTTTCCCACGTAACATGATGCCAAAGCCATATCCTAGATATGGTCTTACATGGAATATCTCATCTTGGTTTCAAGGCCATGTCTTGAAATGGACTTATATGAAGTCTTTCTCTTGATAACTTGTTCAATGCCAAGCTTGCCTTGGACTTACATGATAACTTGCTCAATGCCAAGCTTACCTTGGACTTACATGATAACTTGCTCAATGCCAAGCTTACCTTGGACTTACATGATAACTTGCTCAATGCCAAGCTTGCCTTGGACTTACATGATAACTTGCTCAATGCCAAGCTTGCCTTGGACTTACATGATAACTTGCTTGATTTGCCGATGCTATGTTCCAAACATGGTCTTACACTGGCTCTCATAATGTGGTAGATCGAGTATCCTGGGAAATTCTTTTTCAATCGGGACTTGGTCATACTTAATCTCACTGATTTCTTGGTTGAACATAACATTAAATAATTCATGAAAATAGTGTACATTATACTAAGCAATTCAATGTTAAAAATCATAAAACTTAGAAATCATACAAACTTACCTCAATATACAAAATGTATGTAGATGTGCAATTTAGTCCTCTACTTTGTTCTTGCCTCGGTTTCGATCCGGGCTTCATTTTTCTTGATTAGCAAGCTTGAAAGATGAGCAAACCCTAGCTATGGTTTCTTTGAAAATTTCGGCAATGAGGAAGAAGATGATAATGATTTTTGTCATCTTTTTCCTTTATTAATCATTTAATAGGTAAATGACCAAAATGCCCTTCTCTTAAAAAATATCACCATTTACTAACTCATGTCCAATTTTGTCCAAAAATTATGATTTGGGCAAATTGCTATTTAAGGACTTATAATTGCTATTCTAGAGCTATTTCATACAAAATGCTTCTAGAAACTCACATTTTACAACTTTTGCAATTTGGTCCTTTTTGACCATTCATCTTCAATTTAGCAAAATTGCTTCATGAAACTTTCACACTAACATGAAAACATGGCATGAACCTTAAAAACTCATAAATTCACCTTGGATTCGTGGTCTCGCACCACTATTCTGACTAGGCCCTAAATCGGGCTGTTACAATTCTCCCCCTAGGGATTTTCGTCATCGAAAATCTTACCAGCAAAAAGGTTTGGATACTGGTTTCTCATACTCTCTTCTGGTTCCCATGTGGCTTCTTCTATTCCATGTCTTTGCCACAATACTTTCACTAGGGCAATACTTTTATTTCTTAACTACTTGACTTTCCGAGCCAAAATCTTGACTGGTTCCTCACCATAAGTCATGTCGGGATGAATTTCTACCTCTGACGGGGTAATTACATGTAAATGGTCTGATCGGTAGCATCGCAACATAGACACGTGAAACACATCATGTATCTTTTCTAATTCTGATGGCAAAGTCAAACGGTAAGTTATCGGCCCAACTCTCTCAGTAATCTCGTAAGGTCCGATGAAACATGGGCTTAACTTGCCTTTCCGGCCAAATCTAAGAACTTTTCTCCATGGTGATACTTTCAAGAAAACTTTATCCCCGACTTGGTACTCTATCTCTTGTCTCTTTAAATCCAAATAGGATTTCTGTCTGTCTGAGGCAGCTTTTAAACATTCTCGTATCACTTTCAATTTCTCTTCAGCTTCTCTAACCAAATCAACCCCGTGAATTTGGTTTTCCTTGAGTTCAGTCCAAAATAAAGGCGTTCTGGACTTACGCCCATATAGAGCCTCATAAGGTGCCATCTTTAAACTTGACTGAAAACTATTGTTGTAGGCAAATTCTGCCAATGGGAGGAACTTTTCCCAACTGCCTTGGAATTCTAGAATGCAACATCTGAGCATATCCTCAAGCACTTGAATTACCCTGTCCGACTGGCCGTCAGTTTAAAGATGTAAGGCCGTACTAAAGTTCAACTTTGTACCCAGGGCCTCTTATAACTTTTTCCAAAATCTAGATGTGAACCTCGGATCTCTATCCGATATGATTGACAAAGGGACTCCGTGAAGTCTTACTATTTCTGAAACATACAAGTTTGCCAATTTGTCGAGTGAGTAATCTACTAGTACAGGTATAAAATGGGTTGACTTAGTGAGTCTATCAACTACAACCCATATAGCATCCTTCTTGCTTGGTGAAAACGGTAAACCCGTTACAAAATCCATAGTAATACGGTCCCATTTCTACTCGGGAACAAAAATGGGTTGAAGCAAACCCGAAGGTACTTGGTGTTCAGCCTTTACTTGTTGACAAATCAAGCATTTGGAAACAAACTCAGAAATATCTTTCTTCATTCTCGGCCACCAATACTGTTGCTTCAAGTCATTATACATCTTGGTACTACACGGATGTACAGATAAACATCCATCATGTACCTCGTGTAAAATTCTCTGAATAAGCTCTTCTTTTCTCGATACACAAACTCTATCTTTAAACAACATGTATCCATCAGAATTAATCCGAAAGTCGGATTCAACATCTGACTCGCACTGAACTCTCTTGACTTGCAATTCGCTTTCTTTCTGAGCCTCAACGATCTCTTGGAGAAATACTGGTCTAGCTCTCAACTCAGCTAGAATAGAACCATCATCGGATAAAGTTATCCGTGAATTCATTGTCCTTAATGCAAAAAGGGACTTCCTGCTCAAGGCATCGGTGACCACATTCGCCTTGCCAGGATGGTAGTCAATAACTAACTCATAGTCTTTTATCAACTCTAACCATCTTCTTTGCCTCAAGTTTAATTCTTTCTGCGTCATCAAATACTTTAAACTTTTGTGATCAGTGTATATCCGACATCTCTCACCATATAAATGATGTCTCCATATCTTCAATGCGAAGACTATGGCTGCCAACTCTAGATCGTGTGTTGGATAATTCTTCTCATGAGGCTTCAACTATCTTGAGGCATAAGCAATCACTTTGCCTTCTTGCATAAGCACACAGCCTAATCCATTTAAGGATGCATCATGTTTGTAAACTATGAACTCTTTCCCCATCTCAGTTGTACTAAGGTGGAGCTTCATCAATAATGCTTTGGTTTCTCAAAACTATGCTGCGGCATCTTTCTGTCCACTCAAACTTCACATTTTTCTCGTAACAATTTCGTCATCGGGGTTGCAATCATAGAAAACCCCTTGATGAATAAATCTGTAATAACCGGCTAAGCCTAGGAAACTTCTAATCTCGAGACATTCTTGGTGGTTTCAGTCCATAATGGCCGAGATCTTACTTGGGTCTACTCGAACCCCTTCTCCTAAGACAATATGTCCCAGAAATCCTACTTCATTGAGCCAAAACTCACTTTTACTGAACTTGGCATACAACTGATTTTCTCGAAGAATCTGTAAAATTGTCCGTAGGTGCTCAGCATGCTCATTCTCATCTCGGGAATAAATCAGTATGTCGTCAATAAAAATGACTACAAACTTGTCGAGGTATGGTCTGAAGATGCGGTTCATTAAGTCCATGAACACCGCAGGAGCATTGGTCAAACCAAAAGGCATGACTAAAAATTCATAATGCCCATACCTTGTTCGAAAAGTAGTCTTGGATACATCTGATTCCTTTACTCTTAACTGGTAATACCCCGATCTCAAGTCTATCTTAGAGAACACGGTGGCTCCTTTCAATTGATCGAACAAATCATCGATCCTTGGCAATGGGTACTTGTTCTTCATGTCACTTTATTAAGTCGACGGTAATCTATGCACAATCTCATAGTGCCATCCTTCTTTTCATAAATAAAACTGGAGCACCCTGGGAGAACAACTTGACCTTGCAAAGCCTTTGTCTGCATTAACTCTTGCAATTGTGTCTTCAACTCTTTCAACTCCGTTGGAGCCATTCTGTAAGGAGTAATAGATATTGGTACGAAGATCGGAGAGCTAGCTCAATCTTTGAACTCAACTTCTCTCCGATTGGAGGTAATCCGGTAATTCTTCGGGAAAGACATCCAAGTACTCACATACTACTATAAGACTCGACTCAATTTTTGACCCGGTTTCTTTATCATTCATCACAAAGGCCGGATATGCCTCATACCCTTTTCTCATGTATTTACATGCGTGTCGCCATATGGGAAACCACAACCGGCAACCTACTCTGTTCATCTGATTCTATGTGAAGGGTGTCCCCATTCTCACATATCATCTCAATGTATTTCTTCCCACAATTAACTATTATATTACGGGCGATCAATCGGTCCATACCGAGAATGAGGTCAAACTCATCAAATGGTAACAACATAAGGTTTGCTTTAAAACAATGACCTCTAATCATTAATGGACAATCTTTACATACTTTATCAACTAACATACTTTTGCCTAAAGGATTAGACACGTTAATCATAAATTCAGCAGAGTCTATAGGCATACTCAAATCGGATACTAATTTCATGCAAATGTAAGAGTGTGTGGATCCGGGATCTATTAAAGCAATAACTTTGATATCATGAAGAGAAAATGTACCGTAATAACATCATGGGAAGATGCCTCTTCACGGCGCGAATGGCATAAGTCCTTGCAGTGCTCTACCCTCGGTCTCGCGCACCGCTCTCTAGGGGTTACCTCTTCCCCTTGCCCCACTTCTTGGGTTACTCTGCGGTCTTCCTCGGACCATACCCCCGGATCTCGGGTTCTGAGTTCTTTCTTTTTTCATCATCTCTGGACAATCTTTTATATAGTGGTCTTGAGAACCACATCTAAAGCATGCATTTTCATGTGATCGACATTCTTCAAGATGACGTTTGCCACACTATGGGCATTCGGGTCTGTCGAATCTAATGTTCCCAACACTTGCAACTGAAGTAGTTTGTGCTTTATTCCCTGAATATTACTTGCTCTTGTCTTTCTTTGAAAACCCAATGGAAGTAGCCGATCGGGTAGAGAAATCTCTTGACTTCTTGGATGAAGATTGGAATAACTTATTCCACTATCTCTTTCTAGAGTCACGGGACTCCATTTCAGATTTCTTCTTCTCTTTTACTAGTTCTTCAGCTTTACAAGCCCTTTCGACTAGCACCACAAATTCCTTCAGTTCTAGGACAGCAACAAATAGTTTGATGTCCTCATTCAGCCCATCTTCAAATCTTTTACTTATGATGGCTTTGGTGGACACACATTCTCGAGCGTATTTGCTGAGTCTTACAAACTCACGCTCATAGTCAGTCACTAACATCTTGCCTTGCTTCAGTTTTAGGAATTCTTTCCTTTTTTAGTCCACAAACCTTTGATGATATACTTTTTCTTGAACTCTTCTTGGAAGAATTCCCATGTGATCTTCTCCTTGGTACCATCGATACAAGGGTGTTCCACCATTGATAGCGAGAATCTCTAAAAGGAGACTACAAACTTCATGCTTTCCTCGGTGTGCATGATAATTCATTAAATACCCCGATGGTATTTTTAACGAGAACTCAGCTCTTTACGGATCGTCATCTTTTCTAGCCCGAAATTCTTCTGCCCCATGTTTCTTGATCCTATCAACTGGAGGCTTAACTCCTCTTGCCACCTCTACTACTTGAGGGGCTACTGGAATAGGTTATAGAACAGGTGGGGGTGGAGGGGGTTGTACATTTGAGTTCGTACGAACGAACTCTGAATACCACGTATTCATCATATGGAGGAAGGCTTCTATAGCCCCTTCTCCTCATTCTTGACTCACCGTAGTGGGTCTATTCTCATTCTCGTTCGAAACCGTCCCTTCAGCGGGAGCCGACGTATTACTTTCTACGACATCCACCATATCTCTTTCAGGATCCATTTACTAAATGTATAAACATAATTTAAGTAGTCAGGAGTCGTCACACTATCATGATAAAAACATTCTCACGTATGGCATGTATAGCTAGACTCATGCTCATGCTACGTTAGTCCTAGAACCGACTAAACCGTAGCTCTGATACCACTAAATGTAACACCCCATACTCGAGTCCGAGGTTCAGACCGGATACGAGACATTACTATGCTTGAACATACTTAATCATGACATTACGGGCCATTCTTAAACAATTCGTACATTTCATGGGCCTACGAGGCCTTAAACTCGTGCTGGTAAACTTTCGAAACCTTATCGAAAAACTTTTCTTTGAAACAGGGGTTACACGCCCGTGTAATATAAGACACGCCCGTGCATAGGCATACACGCCCATGTCCTCCATCGTGCCTAAAAATCGATGATTCTCGCCGATTTCCACACGGCCATGACACGCCGCGTAGACTTAGACCGTATACTACATCTTGATATCTCGACTTATTTCACACGGACCGGCACACGCCCATGTTCTAACCGTGTGTCATGCACGGTCTTAACACACGGCCATGGGATTAGTCCGTGGCCTATCCTTATTTATAAGACTAAGGTGCAGTTTACGCACGGCCTAGACACACGCCCGTGTGTCCAACCGTGTGGACACTTAGAGGCTATTTACCAAGCCAATCACCACCCTGAAACTAAGATCACATTCATACTCAATTCAATTACTCAAATTACTACATCTTTCATTGATATCAAAAGCATACATACTTAGTCGATTTGGCCAATTTCTCTAGCCATATACAAAAGAATGATGAACAAGATAGCCTATACTATGGCTCTTCTTAAAACATATACTCAAAATGAAGTGCCTCCTATACATGCCATACTTAATAAAATAACTTTGCTATACCAAAATGGCGATTGATAGTGTGCTACGAGCTCCGACTTCAACGATCCACAAGTTAGCTTGGCGGGACTACATAGAAAGAAAGAATCAAAGGTGTAAGCATTTAGCTTAGTAAGTTTGCATATAATGTACATTCTTGCTTGATATAAACCATTTAACATAAATAATGGTATCATAGATTTCAGCTATAAAGCTTACTTACTCATACTTGATTCATACATATCTCATGAAACTTACAAATCTCATGCTTGAGAGGTAACCAAGGTACCTGTATCACTTGATCACATTGATCAGCATACTTTAACATAATAATCATTATCTATCATTCATCATTCATAACGCAGATAATGCTCACTTTCATCTTGATGCTAGCTTTGCTTTCTTAGCTTTCTTGTTATCTCATTTTAACTTTACTCGTTTGCCCGATAAATTTCTGCGAATAACCGAGGATACTAAATCTTTTCCCACGTAACATGATGCCAAAGCCATATCTTAGATATGGTCTTACATGGAATATCTCATCTTGGTTTCAAGGCCATGTCTTGAAATGGACTTATATGAAGTCTTTCTCTTGATAACTTGTTCAATGCCAAGCTTGCCTTGGACTCACATGATAACTTGTTCAATGCCAAGCTTGTCTTGGACTTACATGATAACTTGCTCAATGCCAAGCTTACCTTGGACTTACATGATAACTTGCTCAATGCCAAGCTTGCCTTGGACTTACATGATAACTTGCTCAATGCCAAGCTTGCCTTGGACTTACATGATAACTTGCTTGATTTACCGACGCCATGTTCCAAACATGGTCTTACACTGGCTCTCATAATGTGGTAGATCGAGAATCCTGGGAAATTCTTTTTCAATCGGGACTTGCTCATACTTAATCTCACTGATTTCTTGGTTGAACATAACATCAAATAATTCATGAAAATAGTGTACATTATACTAAGCAATTCAATGATAAAAATCATAAAACTTAGAAATCATACAAACTTACCTCAATATACAAAATGTATGTAGATGTACAATTTAGTCCTCTACTTTGTTCTTGCCTCAGTTTCGATCCGAGCTTCATTTTTCTTGATTAGCAAGCTTGAAAGATGAGCAAACCCTAGGTATGGTTTCTTTGAAAAGTTCGGCAATGAGGAAGAAGATGATAATGATTTTTGTCATCTTTTTCCTTTATTAATTATTTAATAGGTAAATGACCAAAATTCCCTTCTCTTAAAAAATATCACCATTTACTAACTCATGTCCAATTTTGCCCAAAAATTATGATTTGGGAAAATTGCTATTTAAGGACTTATAATTGCTATTCTAGAGCTATTTCATACAAAATGCTTCTAGAAACTCACATTTTACAACTTTTGCAATTTGGTCCTTTTTGACCATTCAACTTTAATTTAGCAAAATTGCTTCATGAAACTTTCACACTAACATGCAAACATGGCATGAACCTTAAAAACTCATAAATTCACCTCGGATTCATGGTCTCGCACCACTATTCCGACTAGGCCCTAAATCGGGCTGTTACATGTGGGCTTGTATTAGCATGAAAAGAATTCGGCTAAGTATATGTGATTTGAAATTGTGCGTATTTGATAATTTTATGAATTAGGGACTAAAGTGTCAAAATGTGAAAATGTGAGGGCTATTTTATAAAATGCCCTAAATATTTGTGTTTGGACTAAAATGAAGATTTGGTGATTGAATGGATTGAATTTGAATGTGTATAGACCAAGAAAAGAGAGGTTTGGATCGAGATCGAAGCAAAGACAAAGTACTCGATTAATCGATCATTTCGGTATTTCGACGTTCGAGATTAGTCCAGACATAATGCGTGTAATTAACTATGCTTAATGTTATGAAATGAATGGTATGATATATCAAATTGTAAATGCTATGTGAGAGTTCGAGTTATGTGGCACTAAATGTGTGTATTCAGAAATGTGACCGAGATGATTAGCACTGTGTATGCGAAATAATATAAACTTCGGCTTTGTGGTTAACACTGTGTGTGCGATATTGATATAAGTTCGGATATAATATTAGTCATTAAATTTACATCTATGTGATGAGAAATGAATAAATGTATAGAGTTGTATTAATATTGTATTACATATTAGATCGAGTGTTGAGGCACTAAGTGTGCGAAATTAGAAAAGATACAGAAATGAATAGCACTGTGTGTGTGAAAAGATTGAAGCTTGCCATCGAATTGGCAATGTGTGTGTGCGATACAGATATAAGTTTGGCTTACTGAATTGGCACTGTGTGTGCGATACCGATATAAGTTCGGCTTACCGAAATGGTACTGTGTGTGCGATACCGATATAAGTTCGGTTTAACATAATGGCACTAAGTGTGCGGTGACAATTATGTTTTGATTAAATGATTGGCACTAGGTGTGCAAATAGATCAAGAGGTAATATTGAGTATTTGAGTAGCATGAAGGGTGAGTAGCTATGTGTTAATCAAGGTACGTTTGAACCTATGTGGTTGATGATAGATTTAAGAGTTAAATGAATAGAAGTTTGAGTATGTGGTAGAGATTGATAATGTGCTTATTTGTACTTTTATCTATGTGATGATATAAATATGTAAATGTATGAATAAATTAAAAGAATAGTAAAGGTTGATCGAAATGCAAATTCGAGCAGTTGAGTAGTATGGTTGGATAGTAACTGTGTGTTGGCAAAGGTATGTATGATACCTATGTTACTGGTGAATTTGGAGATAGTTGAATGTGGGTATTATTGGAAAATTAATTTATGTGATGGTTAGTTTTAGTATAATGTTTTATGTTACGAACTTACTAAGCTTTGGAAAGCTTACTGTGTGAATTGTTTCTCTGCTTTGCAGTGTTAGTAAAGCTAGCTCGGATCCGGGGATCGTCAGCATTCTCTATCACACTATCGGTAATCTATTTTGGTACTTTTGGGAAAGATGTACATAGTCGAAATATGAAATGTATAGGCTAGTTGTTTTGAATCATATTTGAGATGTGTAAATAGCCATATAATGTGGCTAGCTAAGTGTTGGTAATGTGCATGAGTGAATATGGTATTTGGTGCATATTTTGATATGTCATGATGGTAATGAATTAGCATATGAATGGTGAGTTCAATGATGAATTAATGCCTTAGTGATTTAGTGAGGTTATGGATGATTTATACCTAGATTTACATGTAATTTGCTTGTATAAAATGGCATGTTTAGAAATGAGATTCTATGTGATGTTATGATGATTATTGGGCATGAAATTGGTTGCCAAATTGTGTGTATATAGATGCTCAAATGTGCTTGTAGGATTGACCCATGTGGGTGGCATTTTGGCCTTGCAAATGGCCTATTTGAGCCACACGGTTGTGGCACACGGGCGTGCCTAGTGACCATGGGGCAAAGTCAGTAGCTAGCATAAGAGTACACGGCCACGACACACGGACGTGCCTGGTAGCCGTGTTGTTCCAACAGGATCGACCACGGCCAAGGCACACGGGCGTGCTTGATGGCCGTGGATGTGAGGTCAGATTCGACCACGGGGGTGTCCAGCAACCGTGGGAAGCACACGGTCTTCCCACACGGGCGTGTATCCCCTAAAACCTAGAAAAGTTTTAAATTTCGAGAAGTTTCTATATGTGTTTCGGTTTAGTCCCAAACCCTTCCTAGTATGTGTTTAAGGTTTTATACGCCTTAAAAAGGGACTAATTGTTAATGTTTGATGTATTATGATGATGATTGACTTCGTGTCGTAAATGGGTTGTGAAATGATTCTATTGTCCGGTAATGCCTCTTAACCCTATTCCGGCAATGGTTTCGGGTTAGGGGTGTTACAACACGGGCCAGACACACGGGCATGTGACAGGCCGTGTGACCCAAGTTAGTGTTGCACACGGGGTAAGACATGGTCCAAGGCACGGCCGTGTGAGGCACACAGCATAGACACACGGGCGTGTGCCCTGTTTTGGAAGAAAAATTTTTTAAGTTTCACAAAGATTCCGTATAAGATCGGTTTAGTCCCGAACCTTCTTTTATGCATGTCTAAGGTCTCGTAGACTTTCTAAAGGGACTTTGTTTTATTGATTAACCATGACATGCTGATGTGTGAGCAATGGTTGTTTAAATGTTATGAATCGACCAGTAATACCTCGTAACCCTAGTCCAGCGATGGATACGGGTTAGGGGTGTTACACAACCCACCCCCAAACCTAAAGGATACATTATCCTCAATGTATGAACAATGAAACATTTCAAAATGCAAAAACAAAAACTTACAAATATAAAAATGCAATGACAACCAAATATGAATGCATGAAACATATGTTATAAAATGAAAAAGATGCAAATGAAAATAAAAACAAAATCTTGGAAGGAATTAGGGTTACTCTAATTGGGTTGGGTTGATTTTCTGGCAGCGCATTTGTAGCGCTGCTTCCTTTCTACTTCACCAGCATCATCTTGAACTAATTTCCCAACAACTTGCTTATAGCGCTTCCTTTTTAGCTGTTTAATTGGAACCTCTTCTTCATCATCAGCATATGATTTTGTGAGATCATCAATCAGTTGATAAACCGCACGTTCTTGCTCGGTCATAGGTGTAGTAGATTTCAGTGTAGTGGCAGTTGTAGCAATTGTAGAAGTTTGAGTCATATCAGCTTCATCCTTATCAGATTTAATACGCACGAATTCAATTTTCTCCTCCTCTCCCTCTTTTTCTGTGTTCTTTTTCTCAACAGTGGCTTCTTCTCCATCTTCAACATCATCTTCTGGCTCCAACAATAATTCTTTAGGAAAAATAGGGAATGTAGGCATAGGTCGGGTAAAGTTCTTTTGAAGAGATTTCTTAATGGCTTTGTCCCATCATCAGACATATCCCTAAAATATAGTCATTTCTTCTTGAGCTCGGCTAAGATCAGTGACTATCCTCGATTTTTGTTTTTCCATCATCCGAAATTGTTATTGCAACATCTCAAGAGCATCAATCGCTTTCTACTCAAAGTCATTGTAAGATGTTGATGGGGCAGCATCAGTAGTCATAGGTGGAGAAGCTGTGGATGTAAAGCCAGGATGCTTTGGCATTTCCTCCCCTGAAAATCTCAGGGCAATTTACTTGGTTATGGCTCCTTTATTGGGGATTTTGTCTTCATTTGCATGAGTAGGAACCTTTACTCTTTGACATAGAGCTGTAATGAGCGACAAAAAGTTTAAGGTACGACGTTCTTTTGTGTGCAGTGGTGGACTTCTCTAAAAATAATTTTTTTAACATTTATCTTTCTTTTAGTCATAATCGAGTGCAGCAATAACATGCGTTCCTTGGAAATAGTAGAGTTGTGCGTAGAAGGGCTAAGACAAGATTTAAGGAAATGATACCATACCCTACTGATGCGATCTCGCCTAGGTGAAGTGATTCGAGTCGCTTAGATGCCCGATCGTAAAATGGAGAAGTACCGTTCTACTTGGAGTTAAGGCTGAAATTGGCTAAGTATAAGTTTAAAACAAAGGATTTCTAGTATTTTAAATATAGTAAAGGCTAAGGTTTGACTAATAACAAAGATAGGGATATTTTGAAGTTGGTAATTCGGATGGAATAGTTTAGGCTTAAGGTTGAAAAGTGAACCAATACTATAGGACAGTATTGACCCAAAACTCATAACAACACTTAAGATGGATAGAAAGATAGGTAAACTGTGACCCACTATCTATATGGAGATAGGAACCAATCGGTATAAGGGTGAACGCCACACTCGTTAGAGTGATAAGTTCAAATGAATCAGATTGACGCCATAAGAATAACTTGATAAGTCAATTGAGTCACAAAAGAACAAAGGGAGTTGAATAACTCACAATTGATATAATGTTCATAAAAAGAATCAAAAGGTGTTAACCTTCAAATGTTTACAAAAACAACTATTTATAGGCTCTAAGATGCCTATTGAAATTCAGCATCTATGGTGTTCACACACAATTAAAATGTTTACACTAAATTTGGTTCTTGAATGCTTCCTCAAATCCGAATAGACACATTCCTTCCCCAAATCTGTTCATGAATGCTTAGTCAAGAAGAAAGCTTAAATTCTATGAATGATCAGCCCTATATCTTCCTTCACTCCCCTTAGCACACTACACCAAAACAGACTTTTAGCGGCACTTTTAGTGGCATTTTAATAAAAAAAAGCCGTAAATATTATACATTAGCGGCGTTTGAAAGAAAACACCGCCAAAAGTTGAGCAATAGCGACATTTTTGGCCCAAACGCCGCTAAAAAGGAGCAATAGCGGCGTTTTTTTCCCAAACGCCGCTATAGATCTGAGCATTAGCGGCGCTTTTGTAAAAACGCCGCTATAGATCTAAGCATTAGCGACGCTTTTGGAAAAATGCCGCTATAGGTCTGAGCAGTAGCGGCGCTTTTGTAAAAACGCTGCTATAGGTCTGAGCATTAGCGACACTTTTGTAAAAACGCCGTGATAGGTCTGAGCATTAGGGGCGCTTTTGTAAAAACGCCGCGATAGGTCTGAGCATTAGCGGCGCTTTTGTAAAAACGCCGCCATAGGTCTGAGCATTAGCGGCGCTTTTGGAAAAACGCCACTATATATCTGAGCATTAGCGGCGCTTTCATAAAAACGCCGCTATAGATCTGAGCATTAGCGGCGTTTTTAAAAAAATGCCACAAAATTTTGAGCTTTATTTTTTGAGCTTTAGTGGCGTTTTTAGGAAAACGCCGTAAAAGGTAAGCTTTAGTGGCATTTTTCATAAAAACGCCGCAAAAAATATATTTTATTTTATGGTTTAGGGTTTAGAATTTAAGGTTTAATGTCTATGGTTTAGAGTTTTAGGGTTTATGATATAATGTTTATTATTTTTGGTTAATGGTTTATGTTTTATAGTTTAGGGTTTATGGTTTATGATTTAAAGTTTAAAGATACTGTTTGAAAACTGAAAAACATTTGGAATTTACTGAGGTTCATGCCATTTTGTACTACACCCATATTATTTAATATAAGAATATAAAATATATGTTTTGTACTACACTAACATTGGCCACATGAATTCCAAAAAATTTGGTCTCGGATTATGGTTTAAGGTTTGTAGTTTAGAGTTTAGGGTTTGGGTTTTATGATCTAGAAATTATGGTCTGGGTTTTTGAGTTTGGGATTTAAAGTTTGGTATTTGTGGTTTAAGGTATAATATTTAGAGTCTAGGATTTATAATTTAGGGATTAATCTTAGATTTTTTAGAATATAAATCAAAATAAGATAAATATAAATTATTATTTTAAAAAAATATATATCAAAATGGGTTAAATCCCAAAAGCATGCATGAAAATGGTTTAGTGTGCAATTATACACATGAACTTTAATTTGATCCAGATCTTGTAAAATATCAACACAATTATTGATATAATTAACATCATTTTTTATTTATCTATTGCATACATAAAAATTTATATTTATTCAATATAAAAATATATTGATGTATTTATATTTTAAAATAATGTGTATGATTAAATCAAAATTAAAGTTTTAACTATACATTTAAACCACAATTAGAATTTCACATCTAGAATTACACATTAAACCAAAGTTCATATATAATTCTGAGATGTATCTATATCAAAATTTAAGTGTATACATATAATTAAATGCCATTCATATAAAAATCTAAACAACTCATGCAGACTATACTTAAAAGAATAATATTGATGTAAAAAGAAAGAAAAAAGAAATTAATCCTAAAAGAGTTGATAATGGTAATTAAATTTTTAAAATTTAATAATAAAAAATTTAAAAATTTAAAAATTAAAAACTTAAAAATTTAATATTTAATATTTTAGTTAAAAAGTTCAATACTCAAAATATAATAAAAATAAAAATTTTATAAAATAATAATCTCAGCACAAAAAATTTTAAAAAAACATAAAAAATATAAATTAAAAATAAAAAAAATTAAAATTATAAACGCCACAAAAAATAGAGTTTTATAGTGATGATATTTTTAATAAAAACGTTGCAAAATATAATCTAAAAGATGATAAAGTGAAAAACCCTAGAGTAGATGCAAAAATCAAATAAGCTAAATCCCTCCAGAAAACCCAGAGACAAACCAAATTCCCTCCCTTTCTTTCTCTTTCCAAACCCAAAATAAAAAAAGCAAGGGAAAAAGCGTAAGAATCTCTGCCTCAGGCACGTCAATTTCTTACAAGTCAAAATTCTGATTGACCCCAAAAAGGTTCCTCTCTAACCCTAACTTCTCATCTCTTCTCAAAATTCAGATTGACCCCAAAAAGGTTCCTCTCTAACCCTAACTTCTCTTTCATTTTGTGCTTCTCTTTCTCTTCATTTTGTGGTTCCTGAAAACCCTAAAGTGGAAGAAACTGGGACTATTTCTTTGTTAACAACTCGAACGCGAAAGGGCCAGGGAAGGCGAGGAAGGCAGCGGAGGGACTTCCGAAGGGACATCCTTCCAGGCCTTGCTTCCCTATCAAGGCACGAGGTAACCGAAGATCTTCAGACATTCGGAGGGCTTATGAGAGCAACGGGACATTCATGGCAATCGGGATTGACAAGAAGAAACGCCACCAGAAGTGGGTGTGGCAGGGGGAGGCGATCGTTGGTAACAAACTCCTCTCCTCCGGCTTTGGTAGCTGCGACAACATGCACGCCATTGATGCAGCATTTTAGTAATATGGAAGTGGGGTTGGAGGATAGAAGCCTTACAGGATGGGGGAAGACAACTAGGCGGCCTCGCAGGCAAAGTTGCCCCGCAGGTAATCCTCCATCTCTTGTCTTGCATTAACCTAGTAACGGATTGAAAACAGGATTTTAATGTATTGATTGAGAAAAAAAAATACTATAGAGGGAAGTAGTTCATTGTTTGCTTCATCGGCAGGTTTTATCAATTATCCATGGGGGTCTTGCCTTTTTACATTAAAAAAAAAATCATGAAATTTGGGTACACTGGATTGTGTGTCTTGGGGTGGTTAGGTTACAAACAACTTGTATTATCGATAGATAATGTTGGATGATTTGTTCCCAAGATACGTGGCACCGGATTTTACTTGTCTGGTTGGTTTATTTTGGTAAATGTCTGGAAACGTAATGCTATTACAGATAGAGAAGCATAAGCTAGATGGTTGTGCCACAACAAAGGTAAGGCATGTAATGTAAGGCAACCCTTATTGTGATATAATAATGTCAAATGGTTGTATTGAATGAATAATAATAACGTTTGAAGCTAAGTGAGTTTGGACTAGACCGGGTGGACCAGGAACTGTTGGAAGTTCTGGTCCTGAAACTAGTTGAAATTTTAATGTGGTTTGAGGGGGAAGACGTGAAGAAGAGGAGCGTGGAGGAAAATGTGATTCTAAGCACATACTAAATATGGTGTTGGAGTTGTATTTTAGTTGAAGAGTCAAAATGTGATGATCTCATCGAATTATTGCCTTTGCCTTTAGGATTAGATGATATATTCTTCTTCTTTTCTATTGCCCAATCACCTGACTTCACCTATCAATTTCCCATGTCTATTTATCATCCAACTTACCTTTTCCTTGACTGCTACTCTTTTCCAATCTTTCTTCTTCTTCTTCTTCTTCTTATTAGAATGTTTCACTTCCAATTTTATAAAATTTTGACTATAGTATAACTATTTATTTGATTTTATAATGAATCTAGTCTGAACCATGAGTAAATTTAGTTGGAAATGTTTTTTAAGAAAAATTAACGTTAATGTCTTAATTTAACTAATATCATTGTGGAAGCAGAATTAATTAAAATAGAAAGATTAAATATTAATTGTGAGCATAATAAAAAGAATCAAAAATGTAAATTTCATTATCTTATGGTGAATCGGTTATTATAGTATTGGTCATACTTTATAATCTCTATTTCATCTCTATCAAAACTCGTAACATTGGTCATACTTTATAATCTCTTCTCTATACATATGTTTTTTCTTTGGTTCTGCTCTCTAGTCAAGCTTTTGCGCACTTCCAGTGTTCTAACAGCTTACCCTGTGTTAATTGGGAAAAAGTACTCTTTCATATCTTATGTTTATTGCCTTATTGTATTCCCTGTTGGCATCTTTCCTTCAAACATGTGCTTTGTTATTAACTGAGGAATGAGTTGTTTAATTGATTTTCATATTAAAAAGATAATCAATTTGATGTTTAATTCTTTCACATATGTTCTTGCATGGAATGTGACGAGCAAATTTTCAACTGTAAAACCTTAATTTCATGCTTCAAGTGGTTAATGATATTTATGGTTCATTGCAGCAATGATAACTCTGTTGCAGAAGTCGGAGAATGATTATAGCAACGAGCATGATTTCGTGAAAGTATCAGAAAAGCTTGCCAAGGTATTAAGTGACGTAGGCATTCGCTTGTTAATGTGTAACATGTTGCAGAAGACTGGTGCAAAGATGTATGTATTTATGTGGTTCTATAGATTTTGTGCTTGAGTTAGTTTCTTAATAGTAAAAGCTTTTGTCTGTTGCCAAAGGGCTGAGAAAGAAGCAAAGCGAGAAGAAAAATTGTTAATAATGCAACTGGAGAGAAATAAAAAGGAAATTGAGAAGAAGAAGAAGAAGAAAGTGGACCGCGAGCTCCAAAAGGAAAAGTTGCAAAATGTATGTGAAACTTTTTAAAGTTTGTCCATGTGTAAATTATCAAATTTTAGTTTTCTGGTTGTGCTATTGGAATGTGTAAATCTGAATTACTCCCAGGACAGTGATTGTGTTGGGAATGTGTGAATTACTCCCATTTGCCAGCAGCATCAAAATAGCTGTTATGGAAATACAGAGATCTGAAGTTTAGAAGGCTACTGTTTCAAATAACTGTTATCTTTTGTTTCATGAAAATGATTGTTGCCGATATCACAAAAACATGTTCTGATTATGATTTAGGATTTCTTGAGGACTAGAGAAGTTGGTGAGTTTCTTAGTGGAGCTTTATCGGGGCTATGACCAAAAGCTGCCCTCGCTCCTTTAGAAACTATCAGGTGGTATACACTTGTGTTATATGGTTTCCTTCATTATTTTCTTTGAGTTCTTGTCTCTATCATTATGTCTAACGTTTATGATTCTTTATCCGTGTCTAATAAGTGTAATTTTTTCTTTCAATGAGCATTAAAATTTTTAAAAGATATGGAAACTCATATGGAAGCTTGAACATGGGTGTACTATATAGCTCACTTCATAGTTTTCGGTTTTAAGTAAAAACTATAATCATAAACTTTATTATTTAAATTTTGTAAACTTTATTATTTAAATTTTGTAAATCTTTGAAAGCTCCTGGTTTTGTTGCTCTGTTAGATGATTGAATAATCCATTATGATTGTCTTAACATTTGATAAATTAAGAGTGATGGATTGATTGTTGTTTGTTTTCGTTTTCTCGGTAGGTACCGCCTATGGATAATAGGCTATCATATATACTAGTGTAAGACTAAATTAGTTTTGCATGTACGCGTTTTATATTTGTTTAATAGGCTATTTTATTTATCCAGAAACCCTAATGAAGCATTTTCTATATAATAATGTCGTTATTCGCGCTACTTATTGTCTCTGTAATTTCTCTTTAGAACTTTAAACATCGAATATAATCTTTTGCTTACGGTTTTTCTGCGTGCTTTTGAGAGTTATTCATCAATGGCGGACACGAGACGTTTGCTTTTCAAGCCGAGATTAACCGACTTCTTAGTTTAATTATCAACACTTTCTCCGGCAACAATGAGATCTTTCTTCGTGAGCTCTCATCGCCAATGCTTCGATGTAAGTCCGCTCTTCTCTGTTTTAACTTCTTTTTTTTTTTTGGTCGTCAATATGGAGATTTTTTAATTACTTTATTATAATTTTAAGGTATGGTTAATTGAATCTAATCTTTTTGCTTTAATGCTTGTTGGTTTTGTTTGCTTTTTGTATGGAAACAAAATTTGGGTTTTTATTTTCTCTTTGTTTTTAATTTATAGCGCGGTGCTCTATTGGTTGTTTATTTTAATTGAAAATTACATTTGTTAATAAAAGCTGTCATTTTGTCATTTGTTTTGTTTATTATAATTTTAGGAATTTATAGTATGAAAGTTTAAGATTGAAATGCAAATGGTAGTCTTTGAATCTATGGTTTTCGAAGTTTGATTAAACCTGCAAATCGTTAGCATAGAAGTGGGTTTTAATTTTAGGTTTTATGATAAATTTAAAGCTAGTATCATTTAATTTAATTATTAAAAATTGTGGTTTTAGGCATTGGACAAGATTAGATTCGAGAGTTTGACGGACAAGAGCAAACTTGATGCTCAACCCGAGTTGTTTATCTACTGAATTTCTAGTAGTATTTTCTTTGCTGATTTGTCTTTTAAAGGATTTGTAACAGCCCGATTTAGGGGCTAGTCGGAACAGTGGTCTCGGGACCACTAATTCGAGGTTGAAGAAAAATATTTTGATATTATTTTATGTGTTATTAAATGTTTATAAAGAGGCATGAGAATTTTGGTGCTTTAATTTTAGGGATTGAGAGCTTAATTGCGAAAAAGGACTAAATCGCATAAAGTGCGAAAGTTCTATTTTATTTGTTAGAAGTGTCAAATAGCTATAGAATGTGAATTGGAGGTCTTTAAAGTGCAATTATGCCTTCCTATAAGTGATGGACGGTCAAGGGGACAAGAAATTAAAATTTGACAAGGGTTGGTGACATTAGTTGACTAAAGAAATAAAATAAAGGGAAAAATAAAGAAAAGAAAGCTATCATCTTTTCTCCATCTTCTTTCCACCGAAAATGAGCAGCAATAAGGGGGTTTTTGAAGCTTAAAATTTCAGCAAGCAATTCTCCTCTCTAGTAAGTGATCTTGATGATTTTTCTTGATAAAAATTGTACTTTTAGAGTCCCCAAAGCTTAAGCTTTTTAAAGAGGGGACTAGTTTTCATTATGGTTGAAAGTCTAGGGACTTGTCATGATAGAGTTCATGTTGTTTGATGAGTTTTTATGGAAGAAAATGAATGTTAGGATGTTGATAAACAACTTTTGTAAAAGGTGTTGTCATGAAAACACCTAATTGGGACTAAAATGTAAAAGTTGTAATTTGTTCATTAATGCATGAAATTGATGGAATTGAGAATAGTTGTAAGAGGATTAAATGTTCAGCTAGGCTTGTTTAACAAGAAAATGTGATGAAAATTTATTTACGAGCCTAGGGGCAAAATTGTAATTTTGTCATAATATAGAGGCAAAATAGTTATTTTTGCCTAAGTAGAGATTATGTCATAATACAATCATTAAGTGATTAAATGAGTGAATTTCATTGTTCTAGATCAAAGAAAATGAGTTTCGGACCTAGAACGGATGAAAAGAGAAATATAGGCAAAAAGTCTTTTTCGTCTCTTTCGACATCGAGGTAAGTTCATGTGTAAATGTTGAAATTACGTATGAGCTTATTTAGTATTCCAATGTTGTATGGAATGTATATTACTATATGAATGTATGAAATGTCTCTTGATGAGATGTCAATGGAATTGAATTTAGAGTAATGGGAAAGGTGTATAGCACGATAAGACAATGGATAAAGGCTCGAGTAAGACCATATTGGGATATGGCCTCGGTGTAAGAATTCGTATAATCCTGACATGGTATCAATATGTTAGTGTATGTAAAACCCAATTGGGGTAGAGTGACAACGAGAACTATGTGCATGAGACTCAAGAGAGTTATTTAACAATTCGAATGATTCATTGTATATGTAAATGTATGTGGTTGTACCATGAGTAGCACAAGTATGTGTAGAATTGAATTGTGATGAATTCAATAAATGATGAACCCCTAGTGGGGTATGTGTATTTGATGCACTGTGTGAATGAGAACGAATATCGTAGAAAGTTAAGTAAAAATGGAAACATGTGAATGTTCTTGAATGAACATTTGAAATAGAGTTATACTTGTGAATTATCATCCATGAATGTAAATAACGGTAAGCTATGTGCGATATCACCTTATTGATTGTTGATCGATGGGCTATGTGTGATACCATCACTTATAAATGATTGGTGGGTTATATGAGGTACCTCTCTATTAGAGATTCAATGGTGGGCTAAGTGCGAAACCACCGAGATATTAGTAGCATGAGCGGCTTATTGAAAATGCTTGATGTGTTGTTATATATGACCTTGTGACGATCAGTGCAGGAACGTATACTAATTAAACGAACGAATTGGCTTGTGATATGGTAAGAATGTGGTAAGAGATTGAATGAGGAAGTTTCAAGAATGGTTGAGTAAGTAATTATGAGTTTATGAGAAAAATTCAACATATTGCCTTGGGGTTATGTATATTCAGTGAATATCAATATTTGTCAAATTATACAGATGAACTTACTAAGCATTATTGCTTACTTTTTTACTTTTCTAATCTTTTATAGGTTTTATTACTTAGTTCGGGTTGGAGACCGCCGGAGATGTTTCACACTATCGAGCAGACACACGGTATGAGGTAGCAAATCCTTAAGAGTCATGGCATGTATAGGAATTCGTTTAAAGTTGATGAAGTCTATTTGTAGTAGCCAAATGTTGTTGGCCAAAGAGTATTCATAGTATGGATGTGTATAGCCATTAGTTGTTGTAAATGTTGTGGGAACAATTCTCCCAAGTGTACGAGAGGAAAACTTTATTTTCATGAACCAAACGTGTTAATTTATGTGTTTCAATTGATGATTTGAGAATGTATTGAAGTAGTTTATAAATGTATGCAAATGAGAGTGGTAAAAGGCTTGGTAAGATAGCCTCTAAGTGCCCACACGGATAGACACGGGCGTGTATCTAGGCCGTGTGTTTCCTGCACCTTAGTATCTTAAGTCAGATTAGATCACGGGCTGATCACACGGCCATTTGTTCAAGTCGTGTGTTACGCACGGCCAGCACATGGGCGTGTGCCTAGGCCGTGTTGAATAAGTCAGTATATCAAGGTATAGCACACGGTTTAGGCCCACGGGCGTGTCAAGACCGTGTGTGATTAGTTAGTGTCGACCACGGGTTGGAGGCACAGACATGTAATAGGGCACACGGGCGTGTTCCCAAACCGTATGGGCGTGTGCCTTAACCGTGGGGCATTTGGCAGAATGTTTGGGTTTTTAAGCACGGTTGTTGAACATGGGCGTGCGTGTCTACACACGGGCGTGTCTCATTCTACACAGGCGTGTGTCTCCTGTTTTAAAGAAAAGTTTTTTTTAACTCGTAAAAGTTTCCGAACGCAAGTTTAAGGCCTTGTAGGCCCACAATACGAATGACTTGACTAAGAAAGAGAAGTTTTTAATTCGGAACGAAATTTCATAGCCGTAAGTACATGTATAAGAAAGTTCAAGCATAGTAATGTCTCGTATCCGGTCTTAGCCTCAGACTCGGGTATGGGGTGTTACATTTAATGGTATTAGAGTTACGGTTTAGTCGGTTCTAGGACTAACCTAGCGTGAGTAAGAGTCTAGCTATACATGCCATATGTGGACCGTGATAGTGTGATATCTCCCGGCTCTAACGAAATAGTTTTGTGACAGAGACTATTACCGACCGATCTAATTTCAGTAAGTTTGTATGATTTTCAAGTTTCATGAATATTTCGTTGAACGGCTTGTGATGTTGCTATGTGCACATTATTTCTATGAAAATGTTCAATGATCTGATAAACAAAGAAATCAATGAAATTAAGTATTAGTAAGTCCCGATTGAAGATGAATCCAGGATACTCGATCTACCACTTGAGATAAGAAAGTTCGTATAAAACCAAGCCAGGGCATGGCATCGGAAATTGAGCAAGTTATCATGTAAGTCCAAGGTAAGCTTGGCATTGATTCAAGAAGAGATATTCCATGTAAGACCATATCTAGGATATGGCTTTGGCATCAAGTTATGTGGGACGAGATTTAGTATCCTCGGTTATTCACAATAATTCATTGGGCAAAAGAGTAAAGTTTAAATGAAATAGCAAGAAAGTTAGTAGTAAAGTTGATATTATGTCATGCTAGTTAAGGTGACTAACAAGTATAATTCATGTTATGAATGATGATCTTTGAGATTATGTTTATTATAGTAAAGCACACTTGATCTATGTGACCAAGTGTTACAGGTACTTTGTTTACCTTACAAGCATGAGACTAGTAAGTGCCATGATGTATGTGAAAAGCAGTAAGAGTAAGTAAGCACTTGCGATTTGTGATGCCATTGTTTATGATAAATATGTTCACATGATTAAAAAAACTGAAAAGTTCGATTTAGTAGAATGTAGGATATGAGTACGGTCGTTCAACGATGAAAATATGAATAAGACCATGGTTGGACCATGGCAATGAGAAGGTCAGTGTAAGACCATGTTTGGAACATGGCATCGACCGTATTATGAGGGTCAGTGTAAGACCATGTTTGGAACATGGCATCGATTGTATTATGAGGGTCAGTGTAAGACCGTGTTTGGAACATGGCATCGACCGTATTATGAGGGTCAGTGTAAGACCGTGTTTGGAACATGGCATCGACCGTATTATGAGTCGAGTGTAAGACCGTGTTTGGAACATGGCATCGACCAGTATTATGAAGTCGGTGTAAGACCC
Source organism: Gossypium sturtianum (assembly GCA_025698515.1). NCBI lineage: Eukaryota > Viridiplantae > Streptophyta > Magnoliopsida > Malvales > Malvaceae > Gossypium > Gossypium sturtianum. The sequence goes on from CM046951.1 coordinate 45,250,884, forward strand.
GTGTTTGGAACATGGCATCGACCGTATTATGAGGGTCGATGTAAGACCATGTTTGGAACATGGCATCGGCCGTATTATGAGTGCGGTGTAAGACCATGTTTGGAACATGGCATCGGCATTAAGACAAGAGTGGTGTAAGACCATATCCGGGATATGGCATCGACATTGACATGCGTTCCATGTAAGACCGCATCAGGGATATGGCATTGGTATTGGTATGAGATTTCATGTAAGACCATAGCGAGGCTATGACATCGTGATGACATATAAAGAAGTAGCTAGACTATCTGCCGCGTGATACTGAGTAAGACCATAGTTGGACTATGGCAATCAGTAGACGACGTATTCAAACCCGTACAACATTCATTAATTGATAAGTGATTGTAAGAGAAAGTAGGGTTAAATGTTGAGTACTCTGAGCGGATATTAATGTGGAACTTGAATTATTAAAAGTTACTGATTCAAAAGTATAAGGGATAGAAACAATTGTAGAGTGATAAATGTGAAAACCCACTCGAGATGAGTTATATGACTATGATGATTATTAAGTCATATGTATGTAGTTACGAGAGCCAAGTTAAGGGGCTCTGTGACTTCACTCTCCTTACCCTTTGTTGAATTATGATGAGATGTTAAGAGAGTTAAATTGAGTAAGTTTGCATGTGATTAATGCAAGATTTATGTTAGCACTTTAAGAATGCTTTGTATCACATTGATACATGATACTCTATTAGATAGAGTAATCGTTGTTGAACATGAGGTTGAAGTCCTAGGGGACTATAATGAAAAGACTATCATTGAGATATGAAATAGATAAGGTCCTGTATGAGACCATGTTCGGGGCATGGCCTCGGTACCGAGTTGAAGTTCCGTATAAAACCATATTTGTAATATGGCATCGGTAATGAATATGAGAGTCGTGTAAGACCATGTTTAGAATATGGCATCGATACTTGATGGAAGTCCATATAAGACCACCTCAGGGATGTGGCATTGGTTTCGTACCTACATGAATGACGATGAATATGCGTCTTTGATTATCCCTAGTGATCAATGGGACACATAGATGAGTCTAGAGGTAGAAATGGAAATTGTACTAAAGCCATGTGAATGAGTAAATATAGACACTCGTGAACGAGTCAAGAAGAAATGAGTACGATGTGTGGCATGGTATGTGCTAAATAAATGACAAGTTTGTATAAGTTGGCTTAAAGCCTGTAGTTTGTGCATGGTTAGTTGATGCCATGGATGGATTATAATAATAATCCTCTTGAGTATTACGTATAAATAGCTGTTACCTTTCAAGGCTGATGTAGTTGTTCTTTTCATAAATTGTGATTGTGTGAGAATGTTAGCTGATAGTAAAAATCAGACAAAATGGTTGTCGATTTGGTTAATTGAAATCTACATTCCTTTATCTCCTCGTAACCTTAATTGGGTACTTTGAGGAGGAAGTTGGTGATGATTCGTGTATAAGAGGTGAAATCGCAAGTTTCACGTTGCGTGATGGGTTTTGGGTAAAAGTCGAATAAAGTTAATGAATTCGATCGAGATGTCTCTGCGCTATCGTGTGATATGGCGATAGTAAAGGTCTTATATTAGCATAACAAGAGCAACTCGGATGAGTGTGTGCTTGAAATACGTTTTCAAAGCATGGAGAAAAGAGTAGATTAATGTATTGAAAAATGATTCAAGTTACGAGTATATTCAAGCATGAATCGGTAAAGAGAATAAAATTACGTGTATGCGTGAGTAGAGAGTATGATACAAAGATATACTCATCAAAATGTTCAAACCGTGATGGTTGAGTTGAAGGCTATAAAGGAATCATGCACACGAAAGTTTTAGCAATCGAGTTCAAAGACGAATCGAGAAAAAGAGGCGACAAGTTGGTGATCCGAGACGATCACTTTTGTGTCTTTATTGTAAGCTAGATGTTATGAAATGATCCATGGGATCATCGATGCGTACTTACGAATTTTTTTATGATGAAAGAGTATCATATACTACGTGAGATTTTGAAAATGAAACAGTTGAAATGGCTAGAGCTAATACAATGGCAGTATAGTTATTGTAATACTTTCGGATAGTAGACATAGTACGGATATGTCGAATGAATGATCCATGTTAAGCAATGCGAGTTGGTTACTCGATTGACCTTAGTTGATAAATCCAGATTGAATAAGATTACCTTTGTTGAAGTTTCCTCGAGATAAAATTTGAATGATGATGAATCCAAAACTTATACAGAAGTTTGGTACGAGATTTAGTAGTAGCATATCTACTAATGCAAGAATAAGGAAATGCAGTTATGTGCATAAATGTTTTTACAATAGAGTACATTTCCCGATATGATTGAGTTTATGATCAGGAGTAGTTGACCACTAAAAGCCGAGTTTTTAAAGCGTACAAGTCAAGAGTATTAAAGTCGGTGAATGTTTTAATGAGAAAGTGAGATGAAACTTTACAGACTTCAAATTTGGTTTGACAAAATTTCCAAGAAAAGGAAATGTCATTCGAATTGTAGTAAATCAACCAGTGAAGATATGAACGATCGTTTGGGCATGTACGGAGTTCCAAATTAGTGGATTTCTGGATATAGTATAAGCCCCAGAGGAAGAATAACCTAGGTCTCAAGTTACGTTTCGATCTTATGTATTACAGCTTAAGAGTTATCGGCAAGAGGAATTTGAGGATAAGTGGATTTGCGATTTGAAGATTAGATGGAAAACATTTTTTAGAATGTTAGTAGCTAACCCTCACGATAAGATTTTTGGGGACGAAAATCCTAAGGGGAGAATTATAATGACCGATTTAGGGGCTAGTTGGAACAAGTGGTCTCGGGACCACTAATTTGAGGTTGAAGAAAAATATTTTGATATTATTTTATGTGTTATTAAATGTTTATAAAGAGGCATGAGAATTTTGGTGCTTTAATTTTAGCGATTGAGGGCTTAATTGCGAAAAAGGACTAAATCGCATAAAGTGCAAAAGTTCTATTTTATTTGTTAGAAGTGCCAAATAGCTATAGAATGTGAATTGGAGGTCTTTAAAGTGCAATTATGCCTTCCTATAAGTGATGGACGGTCAAGGGGACAAGAAATTAAAATTTGACAAGGTTTGGTGACATTAGTTGACTAAAGGAATAAAATAAAGGGAAAAATAAAGAAAAGAAAGCTATCATCTTTTCTCCATCTTCTTTCCACCGAAAATGAGCAGCAATAAGGGGGTTTTTGAAGCTTAAAATTTCAGCAAGCAATTCTCTTCTCTAGTAAGTGATCTTGATGATTTTTCTTGATAAAAATTGTATTTTTGGAGTCCCCAAAGCTTAAGCTTTCTAAAGAGGGGACTAGTTTTCATTATGGTTGAAAGTCTAGGGACTTGCCATGATAGAGTTCATGTTGTTTGATGAGTTTTTATGGAAGAAAATGAATGTTAGGATGTTGATAAACAACTTTTGTGAAAGGTGTTGTCATGAAAACACCTAATTGGGACTAAAATGCAAAAGTTATAATTTGTTCATTAAGGCATGAAATTGATGGAATTGAGAATAGTTGTAAGAGGATTAAATGTTCAGCTAGGCTTGTTTAACAAGAAAATGTGATGAAAATTTATTTACGAGCATAGGGGCAAAATCGTAATTTTGCCATAATATAGGGGCAAAATGGTCATTTTTGCCTAAGTAGAGATTATGTTGTAATACAATCATTAAGTGATTAAATGAGTGAATTTCATTGTTCTAGATCAAAGAAAATGAGTTTCGGACCTAGAACGGATGAAAAGAGAAATATGGGCAAAAAGTCCTTTTCGGCTCTTTCGACATTGAGGTAAGTTCATGTGCAAATGTTGAAATTACGTATGAGCTTATTTAGTATTCCAATGTTGTATGGAATGTATATTACTATATGAATGTATGAAATGTCTTTTGATGAGATGTCAATGGAATTGAATTTAGAGTAATGGGAAAGGTGTATAACACGATAGGACAATGGGTAAAGGCTCGAGTAAGACCATATTGGGATATGGCCTCGGTGTAAGAATTCGTATAAGACCATGTCAAGGACATGGCATCGATATGTTAGTGTATGTAAAACCCAATTGGGGTAGAGTGACAACGAGAACTATGTGCATGAGACTCAAGAGAGTTATTTAACAATTCAAATGATTCATTGTATATGTGAATGTATGTGGTTGTACCATGAGTAGCACAAGTATGTGTAGAATTGAATTGTGATGAATTCAATAAATGACGAACCCCTAGTGGGGTATGTGTATTTGATGCACGGTGTGAATGAGAACGAATATCGTAGAAAGTTAAGTAAAAATGGAAACATGTGAGAATGTTCTTGAATGAAAATAACGGTAAGCTATGTGCGATATCACCTTATTGATTGTTGATCGATGGGCTATGTGTGATACCATCACTTATAAATGATTGGTGGGTTATATGCGGTACCTCTCTATTAGAGATTCAATGGTGGGCTAAGTGCGAAACCACCGAGATATTAGTAGCATGAGCGGCTTATTGAAAATGCTTGATGTGTTGTTATATATGACCTTGTGACGATCAAATGCGAGAAGCGTATACTAATTAAACGAACGAATTGGCTTGTGATATGGTAAGAATGTGGTAAGAGATTGAATGAGGAAGTTTCAAGAATGGTTGAGTAAGTAACTATGAGTTAATGAAAAAAATTCAACATATTGCCTTGGGGTTATGTATATTCAGTGAATATCAATATTTGTTAAATTATACAGATGAACTTACTAAGCATTATTGCTTACTTTTTTACTTTTCTCATCTTTTATAGGTTTTATTACTTAGCTCGGGTTGGAGACCGCCGGAGATGTTTCACACTATCGAGTAGACACACGGTATGAGGTAGCAAGTCCTTAAGAGTCATGGCATGTATAGGGATTCATTTAAAGTTGATGAAGTCTATTTGTAGTAGCCAAATATTGTTGGCCAAAGAGTATTCATAGTATGGTTGTGTATAGCCATTTATGATGGTTTAAGTTGTTATAAATGTTGTGGGAACAATTCTCCCAAGTGTACGAGAGGAAAACTTTATTTTCATGAACCAAACGTGTTAATTTATGTGTTTCAATTGATGATTTGAGAATGTATTGAAGTAGTTTATAAATGTATGCAAATGGGAGTGGTAAAAGGCTTGGTAAGATAGCCTCTAAGTGCCCACACGGATAGACACACGGGCGTGTGTCTAGGCTGTGTGTCTCCTGCACTTTAGTATTTTAAGTCAGATTAGACCACGGGCTGATCACACGGCCGTTTGTTCAAGTCGTGTGTTACGCACGGCCAGCACATGGGCGTGTGCCTAGGCCGTGTTGAATAAGCCAGTATATCAAGGTATAGCACACGGTTTAGGCCCACGGGCGTGTCAAGACCGTGTGTGATTAGTCAGTGTCGACCACGAGGTTGGAGGCACGGACATGTAATAGGAGCACAGGCGTGTTCCCAAACCGTATGGCCGTGTGCCTTAACCGTGGGGCATTTGGCAGAATGCTTGGGTTTTTAAGCACGGTTGTTGAACATGGGTGTGCGTGTCTACACACAGGCGTGTCTCATTCTACACGGGCGTGTGGCCCCTGTTTTAAAGAAAAGTTTCTTTTAACTCATAAAAGTTTCCGAACGCAAGTTTAAGGCCTCGTAGGCCCACGATACGAATGACTTGACTAAGAAAGAGAAGTTTTTAATTCGGAACGAAATTTCATAGCCGTAAGTACATGTATAAGAAAGTTCAAGCATAGTAATGTCTCGTATCCGGTCTTAGCCTCAGACTCGGGTATGGGGTGTTAAATGATTAATTTTGCGCTTTTTTTTTTACTCAGGAAGCTGTGGAAGTTTGTTCTGTCTCAATCCAAGTAAGTTAGCTATACAAACAGTTAATCAAACTGATTAAGTTCTTAAGTTTTTTGTTTTTATGAGTGTGTTTTTGCTCTATACTTCAAACAAATTTTATATGCGGATAAGTTTGGTTTTAGATTTTTAACGAAATCATGTTATCCCTTCTATGATGAATTTGAAGGCTTATTCCCTCTTTAACATGTTCTCAAACATGCCATGGGCTTGGTTGGTTTTCTAACCATTTGTATTTGTCCCTCTTTTATCTTTCAATTGTACATAGAAAGCAAGCAAACTAATTGCAAAGAGATCCACAGCAATGGATGGGCAACTCTTCCTTATAAAGCACCTTTTGATATTAAGGGAACAAGTTATCTTTTTTACCCCTCTTTTTCGTTTTTAAAAAATTAATAAGATTTAACTTTTAATGGATTTTGGCCTTGCAGATAGCACCATTTGACATAGAGTTCTCAGTTACACACAAAGAACTTGATTTCTCTCATTTGCTGGTAGGCTAAACTTTCTTTTAACTGAAACACACTGCTTGGTGCCTACAATCTTTTCTATGTGGTTAGCATTCCTAGGAAGAAGCTTGTTTTTTTGTTTCAGCATGATAGTGGGACAAATAAAAAATAGTATAATACTTATTTTCTTAATATTCCTTTGTTGTTTAGGTTGTTCAACCTTCAGGTTTTTCCATTTCTGAAATTTCATTCATATTTTACCTTTCTTTTTCATGGAATTAAATCCAGATTTGTTTTCAAATGTCTTTGACAGGAGAACCTGAGACGCATACTTAGAGGTCAGACCTCATTATTTGACTGGTCTGGATAAACATCATTAGCAAGGACCTTATCTCCCCGTGTTTTGGAAAGTCAAGTAGATGCCAAGAAGGTTACCACTTTTTACCTTTTGATAACTTTATTTACCGTTCTTAATGAGTTGAAGTGCCATTTGCCATCTTGGGTGCATGTGTTGCTAAAATAATCCTCAACCCAACGCATTAATTCTCAGGTCTAGGAAATGAAAAATTGCAGAGTTTGTGAAAAATTAATAAAGTAATATATGAATTTTAATTCTTATTCCCTGAAGCAAATTATTGCTTATTAGCAAATAACCTATATTTTTGTGAAGTTATTTGGTCCTGCAACTATTATACTATTTCACTGTTGCATCCCACCTTGTCCTCTTTTCTCCCCTTTTGTGAAAACTCCTCATTGCCTTAGGCATTATTTTAGTTATAATTCACCATTAATTAATGCCATTCAGCATTCAGAAACTGTTGCTTTTCTAAACTATGATTTTATTATCTAGTAATCTCAAGGCTTGACAGTTCTGCTTTTATCATTAGCATAAGATGTCTTCTGTGCTCGTTTACATGCAGGAACTGGAGAAAAGCTTAAAGGCAACTTGTGAAGAGTTTATTATGGCAGTCACTAAGCAAGTAGTGGATCCTATGCTAGCGAAATAAGTCCAGTTCCCTTTGATTGGAACAGCTTGAAAAAGTATTAAGTCCAGTTGAAATGTCAGAAATTTGAACTTGGATATGAATATTTACTTCAACTAGTGACGTGATATTTAACAGAATACCTTGTATTCATACTTCTGTGAATCAAAGCCTAAGTAATTTTTATTTTTTTAATTTTTTGATATGAAGAAAAATATTTTTATTTATTTTTTTATTTTTCATGACCAAATTAGCGGCGTTTGTAAAAAAAACGCCGCTAAAGACAATTATTTATAGCGGCGTTTTATAAAAAAGTGTCGCTAAAGAACAAGACTTATTGCGGCGTTTTCTATAAAAGCGCCGCTAAAAGTTGTGGTCTTTAGCGGCGTTTTCTATAAAAGCGCCGCTAAAAGTCATGATCTTTAGCGGCGTTTTTTTAAATAAACGCCGTAAATTTTAGCGGCATTTTCTATAGCGGCGTTTTTTGCGACGCTTGTGAAAGTGTCGAATAGTTTTAGCGGCGCTTAAAAGCGCCGCTAAAGGAAAAAAAAACGCCGCAAAAAGTCTATTTTCCTGTAGTGGCAGTACATGAATGTGAAGGTGCCATGAATGTCCCTTAATTCTTGCATTAATGACATTGTAGGTGCATGGATGAGTCAATGATTCTTCAAATTCATTCCCCAAGCTGATGCATGAGCATTGTTGTTCAATGTGCATAATTAATATAGCTTCTCCTCCTTTGGACGTGCATGTATGCTTACCATGGAAAAAAAATCCACATGCCTTGAATGTTCATATGTCTTGCATGGAACATGCACCTTCAATTAATTGGACGCATTAATGATGGATTGATTCATGAATTGCAGCATGTATCTTGTAAATTCGTTCCTCCCATTGTGCATGCATGTTGTTAATTCAATGAGCTGAATTTATGTGTCATTCCCCCCCCCCCCCTTGGACGTTCATAAATTTATCATTGCATGTATAGAAGCTGATTGGTCAAATTGAGGTGTGAACATGGATTGATTCCACCTTGGGAAGCCAAATGTGCAGCTGACATTTTATTGCTGTTCCTTGAACAAGCTTGCTATCCAGCCAACCTACAAGACGCATTTAAAGTCAGCTTAAATTCACTAATAAGACATGATTTAACATCATTTAATTTGTCTAAACTTTAGACATAATTTATGATGTCTGAACAAAGACACATTAAAATGCTATACTAAGTAAGACATAATTAATAGACTTAAGACACATTAAAATGTTGTACTAAATATGACACAATTAGTAAACTTATGACACATTAAAGATGTTCAGATTAATGCATATTTAAGCCCAAATTAATTTAATACACAAATTAAAGACTTAAACTATAGTAACTAAAATAACTAAAAATAAATGAATCAAAGTCCTTATTTTCCAGTAGCCAAACTAACAAACTGAAATTAAAAGCTTCATTTTGCACTTGGGCCCTTCGTGCTTGGGCCAATTCCGATGGCGTCGAATTGTATCATGACATGATGCGGCTGGGATCGCATCACCTACATTGAGTCTTCAAAGTTACACGGTCGATGGTGTAGCAATCATTTTAAGAAACTGTCCATGTCGTTCCTTCTACACATAAATCTGTCAAAACTTGGTTGAGTTTTTCAGTTGTCATTGTCTTGACAAATTGAGAGTGTTCATCAGGTTCTTCAGGTAACCCATATTGCACATTGATTGAGTCTTCATCGAATAACATCGAGACATCGCGCACATAGTTGAAAGCATTTTCAAGAGAGGTTAAGTATGCATAAAATTCTTTGACTACCTTAGTGAGGACGTCATCAGGGTGGAGACAGAAGATTTGCCACCCGTGTTTCTCCACTACAGATGAGATGGCTTTAGAATAGCCCATAAAGGGGGTATCTTGGAAAAGGAAACCTTTTTCCATGCAAAAAGGTCACTTTGATGTATTCTTGTTATATTTTTCTTCTGCGATTGTGCTAAAAAATGTCCGCGGATGCACAGATCCCCTCTACCTCAAAATACTTTTCGAGTTTTAACCACCATCATCTAAAGTCAAATCCATCAAATCTTAGGCAATCAAGTTTGTATGATCGCTCCTAAGACATTCCAAGGTTGGATCGAGGCAAACTTGCATTGCTAGCCACAAAAGAAGGTTGAGGAACCTCCAACGGCTCCTTAAGAGGAAACCTGGGGGAGCCCCTACTAAAATCCCTTTACTTCCCCTTGAATCTTAATCATCTCTTGGTGCAAAACATCATATCCTTTTGCAACTGCATAGTGATCCCGTCCCCTGGCATGGAAGATCGTTGAAGCTTTGATACCTCTGATGCACACTGATTTAGGAGTGTTGAAAGCTAAGAAAAGAATAGAAAATCAAGAGAGAGAATGAGATAAAGAGAGGAAAATTTTCGTGTATAACCAACTGCATAACTTCCACTTTACAACCACAAAATAAAAAGGAAAGAAAGAAATGGAAAACAAGTTAAAAATTGGTTATTAACGGTATTGACCGTTGCTATCCTAAAATACCTCGTTTTCATTAATGTGCCACGCACCATTACATCCTTTGTTTAATTTCTTCTTATTTTCGGTTTTACCCCATAACATTTTTCTTTAGTTAAGTCTAACAGAGAAAATAAAAGAGAATGGAATATGGTGTTGGATAAGAAGATGGAGGAGGAAGAAGAGAAAGAAACGTGGGAGAAAGATAAAATTTAAAATTTTAGTTTTTATTTTTATTTTTATTTAAGTCATTTTTAATAATAAAAAATTACTTAACTTATTTAATGTAATGAAAAGTTAAAGACACATGGTATGTTATAATTGGTTGTTGTTTTTCTTTTTTAAATTGCAGCTAATTTTTGAGCTAAAAACCATGATAAAATTATACTTTAGGTACCAAATTTTTGGACAAAAGAAATTAGTATCAAAGTAAAAAAATAAATATACTTCAAAGATAAAATTACAAATTAAGCCTAATATACATGAATAAATTAGGATTTGAATTTTTCTATTAAGTTAATTTTTAAATTTAATAATTATTGTATATTGGGGTTGAATTTTTTTTATCGAAGGAGGCCATGTGTCGTTACATTAAAAAAAAAATACAATCCGCCCGTAACACAAAACATCAAAACTTAAATAGCCTTTCAAAAAAAAAAATCCCCCTTAAATAAAGGTATCAGTACTTGGTAGAAAGAAAAACAGTATTTCTAATAAACAATGGAAGTAGCAAAAAATGACCCACGAAGCGACACTCACGTAAAAGATACCAAAAACTGTGAAAAAAAAACGTCGGTAATGACAAATATATCGCAAAGAAAAGAGAAACAAAAATAAAGAACACACAGATTTTACGTGGAAACCCTTTCGGGAAAAAACCACGGGCAGAGGAGAAGAAAATTCACTATGTCGAATTCGAATCAATTTACAAGAGAAATAGACTATGTCTATTTATAGGCTTGTAAAGCCATATTCTAATAGGAGTGTAGTAAGATTGAAACTCCTTATTCTAATCAATATCCAATAGATGGAGTTTAATAAGGTTTAAAAAACCTTATTCAAAATAAAATAAAAGAAGTGTAGTTCTATAGGGATTCTTCTTTTATTTTATTTTACCATTGTATTTTATTTAAATAAGGATTCGTGTCACTTAATTCTAACAATCTCCACCACGACACGAATTCTAAATAAACAAGTTCTTCATCATGAACTCTCAACGAACAAGTTCTCCACCTCTTCCATAAAACCCCTTAAGGGTTTAACTTCAACAATGAACACCAACCAAGTCTAAGCAATGCTCGAACTTGGTTATAGGAAGTGACTTAGTCATCATATCTGCAGGATTTTCATGAGTACTAATTTTGCTCACAACAATATCACCACGAGCAATAATATCACGAACAAAATGATACCGAACATCAATGTGTTTTGTTCCTCATGAAACATTTGATCTTTTGTAAAGAAGATGGCACTCGGTGTCAAAAAAATCGTGTCTTTGATTTAAAGGTCTTCATTGAGCTCACTAAAGAGTCCTTCAACCAAATAGCTTCTTTACAAGCCTCATGAATCGCCATGTACTCGGCTTGAGTGGTAGACAAAGCGATCTGTAGTTTGCAAAGTAGCTTTCCACCTGATTGCACAACCTCCGATTGTAAAGACATAACCCGTGAGAGATCTTCTTCTATCAAGGTCTCCAAAGAAAATCAGCATCAACATACCCAATGACTCCATCTCTAGTTCTTCCAAACTATAAGCAAACATCAGTAGTACCTCGTAAGTATCTTAAAATCCACCGAATCGCTTTCCAATGTTCTTTACTGGGATTCGCCATGTATCTCGCTAATCTGCACTCGATCGTGCATATGATAAAACGGGCGTGAACAAAGCATAGCATACATGACAGATCCCATCGCACTAGAGTATGGAACATGTGACATGTACTCAATCTCATCATCCGATTGTGGAGACAAAGCCGATGAAAGTCTGAAATGGGCTGCTAAAGGAGTACTAACAGGCTTAGCACTCTGCATATTGAACCTGCCAAGAACTTTCTCAATATACCTCTTCTGACTTAGGTACAATTTACTTGCTTTTCTATCTCTAAGAATCTCCATACCAAGTATCTTCTTTGTTGGTCTCAAATCTTTCATCTCAAATTCTTCACTTAGTTGGGCTTTGACCTTTCTTATCTCTCCTTTATCTTTTGCTGCTATCAACATGTCATCAACATAAAGAAGTAGATACACAAAAGAACCATCACTGTTTTTCTTAAAGTAAACACACCTGTCAAAACTACTTCTTTTAAAATCATAAGAAGTCATAAAAGAATCAAACCTCTTGTACCACTGTCTTAGTGACTGTTTCAAACCGTAAAGGGAGTTTTTCAGCAAGCAAACATAGTCCTTTTTTTCGAGATCAGAAACCCTCTCCGTTTGTTGCATGTAAATATCTTCCTCAAGTTCTCCATGCAAAAATGCGGTTTTACATCTAATCGCTCAAGCTTCAAATCATGCATGGCCACAATACCAAGCAAAGCTCGAATTGAACTATGCTTCATAACCTGGGAGAACACATTCGTGAAGTCCACTCTGGAATTTGATTGTAACCTTTTGCAACAAGCCTTGCTTTATATCTCGGGTTCTTCAACTCTCGGAGTCCCTTCTTTCTTTTTAAACACCCATTTACTGAACAACCTTTTTACCTTTAGGAAGTTTCACAAGATCCCATGTTCTGTTTTTATGGAGTGATTCCATCTCCTCTTTCATAGCAAACATCCACTTTCTCGAGTCTTCAGCCTAAACGCCTCAGAATAATTAGACGGCTCTTGGTTTGCATCTATATCTTTGGCCACATTTAAAGCATAAGCAACTAGATCAGCCTCGGCATACTTCTTTGGAGGTTTAATTTCTCTTCTAGTTCTGTTTTTGGCGATAGAGTATTGTGGTGAAGAAGCAACTCTATTCTTAATTTTTGTATTGGCTTGATGAGTCGACTCTGTATTAATCTGATGCTCCACCTGCTTTTGATTTTCTTTATTGGAAGAGTCTTTAAGAGATAAGTTAGGTAGCATAGCAGCTTCATCAAAAATAACATCTCTGCTAATCATAACTTTTCTATTTTCAGGACACCATAACTTATACCCTTTTACACCAGCTTTATAACCAAGAAAAACACATTTAATGGATCTCGGTTCCAATTTTCCATTATCAACATGAGCATAGACACCCAAAGATCTTTAAATCAGAATAATTAGCAGGATTACCAGACCATACCTCTTGTGGAGTCTTTTTCTCAATGGCAATTGATGGAGATCGGTTGATCAAAAACATGCGAGAGGTCGCTTCGCCCAAAACGACTTTGGTAAGTTGGCATTTGACAACATACATCGAACTTTCTCCATGATCGTTCTGTTCATTCATTCTGCAACGCCATTTTGTTGTGGAGTATGACGAACTATCAAGTGTCTCACGATCCCTTCTGACTTGCACAGTTTATTAAACTCATCAGAACAAAACTCTAAGCCATTGTCTGTGCGGAGGTATTTTATTTGTTTTCCCGTCTATTTTTAATCATAGTTTTTCAAGACTTAAATGCGGAAAACACATCGCTTTTCTGCTTCAGGAAGAATGCCCAAACTTTTCTGGAAAAATCATCAATAAAAGTTAGCATATAATTAGCTCCACCTCTTGAAGGCACTCTTGATGGCCCCCACAGATCAGAATGAATATACTCTAATGTTTCCTTCGTGTTATGGATTCCTCTGGTGAATCGAACTCTCTTTTGCTTCCCAAAAAAGCAATGCTCACAGAACTTCATTTTGCAAATTCCTTGCCCATCAAGAAGTCCTCTTTTGCTCAATTCTACCATGCCATTCTTACTCATATGGCCCAAAGCATATGCCAAAGTTTAGTAATATCATCATCGACAAGGAAGAGGAAGCGGCAATTTGTATCACTAATAATGATAGAGAACCCTGCAAAACATATAACTTGGCAGTCTTTCTCTGCCCTTTCATCACAACGAGGGAACCTTTAGAAATATTCAAAATCCCACTTTCAGCTGTGTATTTGTACCCTCTTGAATCAAGAGTACTCAACGAAATTAAATTTCTCTTCAATTCTGGAACATGCCGTACGTCACTAAGTGTTCTGACAACTCCATCAAACATCTTAACTTTAATTGTTCCAACACCTGCGATTTTACACGAAGCATTATTTCCCATCAAAACAACACATTCAGACACTGTTTCGTAATTTATAAACCAATCCCGATTGGGACTCATGTGGAAGGTGCGGCTGAATCAAGTATCCACTCCTCGCTCACTTTAGAATTGTTGATGAAGCGACTAGAAGTTCACCATCATTTGTAGTCTTCTACAACATCAGCTTCACCGAATTTTTTGGTTGTTTTCCTTTTGATTCATGATCTTCCTTTTAATCTTGTTTCGTAGTTTATAACACTCAGATTTAATGTGCCCTTTCTTTCTTCTTGCGAAGTTACAAGTTTTACCTCTGTTTGAAGACTTGATCTACCCTTAGATTTTCATGCGAGGATTCCGTTCTGTGTCCTTCCACGATCATCATCAATGCATTCGATCTTGTCTCCCACGAATAATGAGACCCTCTCCTTGAGAGTCGGGTTTAACCACAAGATGCTTCATCTTATCATACGAGGTCAAAGAATCATAAACCTCATCAACTGCGTGAGAGACTCACGGCTATATAAAATCGTGCCTCAAGGTTGAATAAGACGGGGCAACGAACAAAGTAGAATCAACCCTAGATCTTCCTTATCATACTGAACCTCCATGGCCTCCAAGTTTGAGAGAATTTCTTTAAACATCATTAAGTGTTCGTGCCTGACGCACCTTCCTCCAAACGATGAGCATAAAGACGTTGCTTCATATGCAACTTGCTGGTTAGAGTTTTCGACATACATATTTGTTCTAGCCTCTTCCATAATGCCGCGGCGGTCTTCTCCTTCATCACATCTTGCAAAATTTCGTTAGAAAAATGCAGATGTAACTGTGTTAACGCCTTTCGATCCTTGTGCTTTTTCTCTTCCTCCGTTAATGTTGAAGGCATCTTATCTACCCCTAGCAGGGCTTCCTCTAAATCCATCTGTGCAAGAACTACCTGCATCTTTATTTGCCACAACGCAAATCTGGTGTTGCGATCCAACAGCGAAATTTCATACTTTAAAGACGCCATTACCGTGATCGAGATGAAAAAACCCGAAAGCTCTGATACCAATTTATGAAAAAAAAACGTCGGTAATGACAAATATATCGCAAAGAAAAGAGAAACAAAAATAAAGAACATACAGATTTTACGTGGAAACCCTTTCGGGAAAAACCACGGGCAGAGGAGAAGAAAATTCACTATGTCGAATTCGAATCAATTTACAAGAGAAATAGACTATGTCTATTTATAGGCTTGTAAAGCCATATTCTAATAGGAGTGTAGTAAGATTGAAACTCCTTATTCTAATCAATATCCAATAGATGGAGTTTAATAAGGTTTAAAAGACCTTATTCAAAATAAAATAAAAGAAGTGTAGTTCTATAGGGATTCTTCTTTTATTTTATTTTACCATTGTATTTTATTTAAATAAGAATTCGGGTCACTTAATTCTAACAAAAACAATAAGAGAAAGCACGCTGTCTCTTGCAATGATGATTCCTACTTCAATCTCCGTCTTCTTCTAAGACAGCTTCGATCCCATTTTATTCAGGCTTTAATACCTTCACTTTATTATCCTTTTACCGTTTATCCCATTTTCTTCTTTCATTTGCTTCTTCTACTTCGGGTTTTGGGTACGTTTGGTTGGTTTCTTTTTGGAATTTAATTACAGTTTTGAGTGTTTTCAGCGGATTTTCACAGAGTTTTTTTTTCTTTTAGGGTTCAATCTATTTTGGGCGAGCAAACTGTGTTTCCATGGATAAAGATACTGATTTTTAGGAGTTTTGTTTGATTGTATGAAAATGTAACAGTTAAAAACCACACAATGGGATTCTAAATGGTGCCTGTTGAAGAGTCAAATCATGCTTATATTTTAGATGCTAATATAAAAGATGATACAACAGGACCATGACCTATAACTGGGTCCATTGTATATAAACACCTAAGAAGTCGTATTATAGCATGGAAGGTTCTCAAGTTAAGCCAAATGAAACAAGTAACCAATAGTGTGTATTTTTGGGCATATGCAAAATGTTCAAATGTTCCTTGATAGCAACAAGGATTGCTATTTTTCCATACTGATGACTTGTTTTCTGTTCCAGGATTCAATTTTTAGATTTCAACTATTGATTCTTAGTTTAGTTTCTATCCTCATATGATGATTTTTTTGGTAAAAATATCATGAGGACCCTATAATATGGGTTAGATTGTATTTTGCCCCTTCTACTTAAAAAATGAGCAAATTAGTCTATATAGGTTAGATTAGAGAGCAAACTGGTTTTTCGTTAAAAATTTCATCCATTCATTTCTATAGTTAAAAACCGGTCTCTATACGTCATCATGACGTACACGTGGCATGCAACGTGTCATTGGCAGGTTATTTTGTCAAGCATGTCAATTTTTAATAATATAAATAGATGAAATTGTAACAAAAAGGATTAATTTATTCTTTGATATAATATACAAGGAATAATTTGTCCATTTTTTAAGTTGAAGGGGCAAAATGCAATCTATCTCTTAATACTGGATCCTCTACGGTACTTTTACCAATAATTTTTTGTTTCATATTGTATGAAAGTGGTAAATGTGGTGGAGCATTATGAAACTAATTTTTGTAGCTTAGAACAATAACACAACTGATAAGCAACAAGCACATTTTCACCCTTGTTGTATCTTAATTTCAAGATATTAAATGTGGTGGATTATATTGAAACTATTCTTTGTTCGTTGTACTTTATGCAGTCAACTCTATAGCTTGTTATATAGTTTTTTGTCAAAGTGATGAGTAAGCTGAAAAAGAGAATCAATCACAGATTTGTTAATTCCTTTTGCCATTTTTTCAACTTAGGTTCTTGGGACACCTGACCTCAGAAACTGTAAGAAATTAAAAATAGCGAGTTCCTTATGATAAAAGTAATAAGTTCCTAGTGTGGCACTAGGTGTACATTCTTACTAGTTTTTAGTTTGCATCCTACTTTCCATTGGCTAATTTTGTCAACAAATTTCTGGCAAGGCAATTGAACATCTTACCGGCATTGCTCCGATCATGAATTAAGAACCGTAGATAAATATGATTCTCGATATTTGATATGCTTACGCTCAAGCTTAGTGAACAATTTGAAATTTATATAGTGATGATACATACACTACATCCACTATGTGTTTTTTCAGACATGAAGCTTGTTTTAGATTTATACAAACAGATGATAGCGGAGACAGACTCAGCTGTGGTGGACCTGCAAAATGAAGATTGTGTAGAAAAATCAACAGTGTGGAAGATGAATGATGGACGACTTCGTGGTAGCTATATTGTGAACCAATTTACTATGGGATAACAAAGGAGTCATATCTAAGTAGTAGGCAAACCAAGTCAATATGACGTGAAGCAAAAAAATTGCAGTTGGAGGCCATGAAAGATTACTACAGTTTTTGAAACTTGGATTACAACTTAGGAAGAAGCCACTTACTATTGTAGATTTCTTCTCTTTTTGTGATTTTGCCCCATCAATCCCCATTTTCATTTCCTAGTGTTACAGCAATGCAAAACCAATGTAATCTCTATTGGATAAACATGGATTATGATATATATATATATATATATGTATAAACCATTGCAGAACGACTTCCAACAGTTGAGTGGACTCAATCAAATAAGTAAATATTGTAGGACATTCTTGTAACCCCACTTGGAATTCCTATGGTGGAACACCACATCCCTCCCTTACCCCAGGAAATGGTATGGCTCTGTCAGAAGTCATGGAAAAGCATGATGGCATCATCAAGCTTCATCTGTGATGATTCCAAGAGTAATCGTTTTCTTAGTCGGTTAACACGCTTATCTTGCAGGACATTCGAAAGCTGAAAAATTCACCACACCATATTATTAGTATGAGATACATAGAATTCTTCTGCTGGAAAAAAGACTGTGCAATGGCAAAGGGATTCAAGAATCTGTATCGAGATGAATTGTTTAAGCATAACAAACCTCCTTTTCCTGTTCCAACTCGAATGCTACTCGTTGGCTCAAATTAAAGGCAGCATGGAACATCTCATCTAGAACATGCACCTTCAGAGTGTTCTTGTTCACCTTCCACAACTGGAAGGGTATTTGTTTAACTCCTAGCTGTAATTTCTGCAGGCAGAATATAAGCACAATCGTTATAAACAACCTTGGACTGTTTAAAACATTGTCCACTCCATACGGCAAAAGCACATCACAATCATTATAAGCGCATAGCCGACTGATAATGTAAAAGGACACTTCAGTTCCACAATTAGCAACATAATTTCTTTATTACCAACAAATTACTCATACACTATACAGCATTGCCCAAGATAAACATCTATTTGTAGAAAACATAGTTCTTAAATATCTGATTACACACACCATACATCAGGTTTTGAATTTCAGAAAAATAAGTATTATCATATTTATCCATTTGAAAAACAAACTTAATTTTAAATGAATCCAATATAATCACTTTAAAGCAACATGTAGCAACTGCTAGTCAGAAATATATACAGTTCAATATGTTTACTCATGGGAAGACAAAAGATTTGTACCTCCAATTGCAAATAATCATCCTTCCACAGTTTATAAAGAATTATTGGCGTCTCCTTCTTTTCAACAAATGTGGCATCTGCAACCTACAACATGAAACTATAAGGAAACAAATAGGGCTGTAATTGAAAATGGTGTTCAACAAAGACTTTTTTTTTTTAGATAATAGAAACAATTAATGAATAGACTGGTATTTGTTTTTTTTTCTGTATTCATTTCTCAAGCTAAACAAAATGATTTTGAACACAGCAATGTTCTAACTCAGACCCTGATTTTTTTTTCTTTCCCCTTCCGATTCAAAACTCTACTAATCAACTTTCATCCCATCTTAGCCCAGCCCAGCCAGTAGCCACCAGAAATAGCAATATTTCACTCTTTCAGACCTTCCATCACTGCTTTCTAATCATAATGAATGTTTGCAGGTCTTTTGTAGTCAGTAGCAAGAAAACAATAGGGTATTCTTATTCAATTTAAAATTTTGAAGTTATTCATCTAATACTAATTTCTCATATAGAGTAAAGAAGATATTACTTTGAAGGCTGTTTATTCTCAACATGTAAAGGTAAATAAAAGTTTAATTTTTAAGTACTTAGTTTTGCTCTTAGGTTATGCGCTTCAAGTTTTGTTGGAATTAACAACTGAAGTGTTGTAGTTAGATGCATGCAGTTTTGATGTTGGATTTCTTAATTTAGTTTTCATCCTTAACTTTTAATTGATAATTTGCTATTGCTACTAGCATATATATATCTTATAAACTCATAGTTGTTTCTTTAAATTTTTTTTAGATATGCTTGTTGTTCAGAAACATATATAGGGGTGAGCATTCAGTCGAATTGAGTGAAAAAATTTTGAGTTAATCGAGTTGATGAGTCCTATTTTATCATTTAACTCAATTTGAAATTTTTTCAGATCAAGTCGAGTTAAATGAAATTTGAGTCGAGTCAAATTGAGTAAAATTGTTCGAGTTAAATTAAAAAATTAAATAAATAATTCCATGTTTAAAGCACATAAATTTGGAAACTTTTTCAAAGCAAAATAAGAGAAAAAAAATTAAGATACTTTAGTATGATAAACTTGAATCATTAATTAACTTATTTAGGTCCTTGAAATTATTATTTTAATTTTTTTTAATATTTACATTTCTTTATATATTCTTTAGAATTCTTTATAATTTTTTAAAAAAATATAAATTTTTGAATTTTTATCAATATTTTGAATTTTAAAAATTATTTTGAAATTCTTATTGAGAGACCACTTTCCTCATTTGCATAACTGATAGGGACCAAAGGGGTATTTAAACCAATTTGTCATTCGAATTGTAAAATTCAACTCGACTCGAACTCAAAACTCGAATTACTTATTCGAGTTAACTCGAATAACTCGATTCAATTAACTCGAAATTAGAAATTTTTTTCGAATCAAATCAAGTTTTGCTCATCCCTAAACATATCCTTCACAACTATGTTCATCAACAAATTCATTTAACTTAACCAAACATGTTTTATTATACATTCATGAACAAACACATAGGTCTGTTCTATTTGTTCAAAGCCAGCTCGTTTACAACCCTAAAACGAACAATTCCGGTGCAGTAAAAGATTTCAGAAACATTCTTAAAACCACTACTATTTATATCAAATGGCAATGGCAAAAGTCTACAGTGTTATCTCTGTTTAAGGATTGTTACCTTATCGGTTTCAAGTAGGTGACCACTGTTCGATAGTAGCCGGAACATTCTATATGCATCCCTTCCATATCTTTTCAACACAATAGATTCCACCTGCAATATAAGATATTTTAAAGGTCATCTGGCTGAGAGGAGCATGAGCAACTCGAATATTTTAACCAACACAGAAATCAGAAATACCTCTTCATTCTGAGCTAGTTCAATTATTTTCTTGAAATCTGTAAAAAAATGTGTCACCAGAAATATAAAACAAATTAATCAGCCAAAACAAAGATAGACTGAGAAAAATGGCATACGAACCAACACTGTATGACTCATTGGCTGCTTTTACAAAGGGTGGGCAACTCAACTGAACAAGGGAGGCTCTAACACGATCAAAGGTTATATTACGACCTTCTTCACTCTTTATCACCTCTTCGTAAATGGAACTGAGTGACAGTGGAACTGTAAAATGCAGTTTTATCAATAATAGAAGCAATAATTAACAAAGTGGCATGAGCCAAGGGCATCACCCCCACCCTCTTGTTTTTATCCTTGAGCTAAAATATTGTTTACAGCAAAGTATCTAGGACCTCTTTGTCACATATTAATTAAGATCTGTTACTTGGACTAAAGTGTGTGTCAGATAGGATACATTTGAATATGGTTATGTTTTAGACACAGGCATGTTCATTTCTTTATAAGCATTTCTATGTATTTGGAGAATCCTTGGAGAGTCATGTCCCTGCATCCATGTCCTGATATGCATTGGACATAGGTACTCTGAGAAAATGAAGAGTTGGAGAAACATGGTTAATATTACTTTAAAGACACTCTGTGGACGTGTAGTACTTTTTTAAAGTTCATTAAGGAAAAGAACCTAGGACTTTGCAAGTTATAATTTCTGTAAAAGGCAGAATAACCCCAATTCTTGAAGTGATAATGTATTAGATCCATGTTTGCATTACAGAAAATAAGAAACATATCTGAATATGATTCTGGAAGCAAAATAAATACATAATTGTAGGTGTTCAAAGATAGTTAGCAACCATATCTAAGATTATCTTACCTGAATTCTCTGTTTTAACTTTCTTCTCTGCTCTTCTAGTTGCTTCCAGCATTGCACCAAAGACAATAACAGCTCCATCATCGAAGCGCGCCCTCACATTCTCGATGCAAGCCTAGAAATTACACACAACTTGACATCCATTCAACAACAACAAGCAAGGATTACTGAAGTACAAGCAAGGTTTCATCAAGCATCTAAGCCCATTAGCTCTGTAATTTGTAAGGAAACACTTTTGGCCAGTAGAGTAATCAAAGAAATAGAGGGGAAAAAGTCTTTGAAGGGACAGTTCACTGGACCCTTGAAGTCGTTACTTCTGTTATTCACCACTCTGAATTTTTTTTACCAAGGAGTACATGAAAAAGAAATTAAAAATAAAAAAAGAAAAGAAAGAGAAGACTAAAGAAAATAAGGGCATTTTTTAATAAATTTTTTGTCCAGCAAAAGGAAATGGCATGCTAGTTTACAAACTTTAGATAGACTGAGATCTCTAAAAGTCAGGTCATCTATATGTGACATCTTTTTTTTCAGTGAATTTTTTTGAACATATTGTCAGAGATTTTTATATGGGGACAGAGTCTACTCATCTAAAGATGACTTTCCCCCAAAAAATTTTGAACTGGTCAAAAAACCCTAAGACTTTAATGCTGATAATTCCCAACAGCATGATCCTCTGGAGTATGGCAATGCTGGTAGAATATCACACCTTCGTAAGTTACACTAGGATTATATATAACTATCATGGAGCATAGTATTCCTCAAATGAAAAAATAAAAAAATTCTTGACATATGCAAAGAATAATTGAAATGACAAAAGGTAAACTGACCTTATGCCTAAGACGCCGTATAAACTCATCAAAATTAGCACGCCAAAGAACCAATTGTTCATCTGTAGCCCCACATTCTGCCTCTGTCTCTAAAGCATCATGCTTGCGCTATAAAAGATGGGGAAATTTCAAATTAGCATATGGATAAGTCTAGTCACTTAAAATGATATGTCTTATGCCAACCTTCTCGCCAGGTGTCACACTAGAGGAATTGCTCTTATCCTTCCCTCCGTCAGCAGTAGGTTCAGTTTCTGTTGCAAACAAAAATCTTAAGGCTTCAGTAGGCATGGCAGCTTCCACAACACGTTGCTCTAATGTTTCTTGCACTTCAAGTATCTGCAAGGATATATCGAAGAAACTCAACTGTCATGTTTATTCAGGATAAAATTTAAAAGATACACAAGTTGATATCAGGAGGCCATTAACAGTAAGGGCTAGTTTGGCAATGCTTTTGAAAAGTGCTGTGAAAAAGTGCTTTTGAAAAGTTTGGTTTATGTTGGAATTCCTAAGATTAAGGACAGAAAACTTACCTTATTACTAGGAGTTCCCTTGTGAATAAAAACTAATCTCAATCACTGATTCTTAGGAAGTTACTGTTTTTTAGGGATTGTTTCCTTGATTGTGTTAATTTCTCTCTTTATAACTGTAAACTAATTAGCAGAAAATAATAATCTTTTCTCTAAGTTTGTTCAGTTTAAAATTTGAGTGTTTAGCATTGCTGTCAAAAAGTGCTTTTGAGAAATAAAATGTCCATTTTAGACATGTTATTATCAAGTAACAAATATGCATTTAAATAAAATATAAATTAGTTAATATTATTATATATTAGTAAGAATATAAAAAATTTACTATAACTTGTTAATATTTAATATATGAAATATAAATTTTAAATATTTTTAAGTAATAAATATTAATTACTTATAAAATTTAATTAGAATATATAAACTACATTTTAAATATTTAAATATAACCATTAAATATTTGTAATTAGTATTTAAAAAAATATTTTTTTATTTTTAATTAATATTTTTAACACATTTGTAATTAAGCACCAAGAAAAAAAAGGGAAAGTACTATGTTATTGGAGAGGTGAAAAAGTAATTAAGCAATAAACGTGCTTTTGGGAGAGGAAAAGCTAAAAATTTTAGCTTCTCCTTTTCAGAAGTGCTTTTCAAAAGCACTTCTGAAAAGCCAAAAATCCCGGCCAAAAGCAGCTTGTTCTGCACAGCTTTTCTTCCAAAAGTACTTTTGGAGCCAGAAGTGGTTTTTTTAAGCACAGAAGAACAGGCCCTAAGTAGAATATGAATTGCTGCAATAGTTGACTGCAATTGAAAAGGTTCATCTATACTTGTTATGCCTGCCTAGTTCATTTGACAACAGCTCTTCAGAAACTCACATTGACATAACAGAAAATTAAAATATGAATTAGTGTTCCCTAAGTACGTTTCAATAACAATCCTGAAGGGCAAGACTGTGCCGCAATAGACTTTGCTTCCAATACCAATCCTCTAATGATGTTTCAATCACCAGAAAAAAACATTTGGCTTAGTAATTTTGCATGAAAGCAATCACCAACTAATTAGACATGAATCAACAAATACCTTGCCAGACTTAGCAGCTCGCTTCCTTGCAGCTTCTTCTTCTTTAGTTGGGTTAGTGAGAACTGGTTCAGAGGCAGGGCATCGTTCAATAAAATGAGCATTAAGTAACTTAACAAAGGCTTCTTGTACAACATCATCTCCTGGGAAATATATAAAAATATATTAAATGGAGATTAATTACTTCAATTACAGGTATATCAATCACTTCACTCAGATGCAGTATCTAATCAATCTCTAGTTCCTTTTAACCAAAAGAGAAACTTTAGTGTATATCCAAGAAACAGAAAGTAAACATGGAATTCTGAAAGACTTGCCTTCATTTTGACCCGATTTTGCTCGATCAAACATTTGTTTGATGGTAAGCCTTCCATGCTGAAGCAAACCCTCAAGAAGTTCAACACACTACAAAGCCAATGCACAAAATTTAATAAAGTTTTAAAGAATCCATATTTATTTAGGCTCCATTTAGTTTATGCTTTTGCTATTTGTCTGCTGTTTTCTACAAAACAGCCAACTAAAGAGACTGTTAATCTTAACTTTGCTATTCCGGTTCTGGTTAATAAAGTTTTAAAAGAAAACACAGCAGCTGCGCCAACTAAACAGAGATTTAGTCTTAATTTTACAATGCTAGTAGTAATGATGAGTTTACTTGTTTATCAAGTTTCTTGGAGACCATAGTCAAGAACTTGGGAAATCTCCAACGCTGAATTATGTTATCGAACAATGCTATGTACTGAGTGCTCTGTTTTGCTCCATCGCCATGCTCACCTGCATGTTCCATTGCGAATTAATTTAAACAGTCAAAATAAAAGGCAAAGGCAGAAGATTGCCAAATTCAAATATATTTGAGATCCAAAACCATTCGCATTCCCATTGCCCCCTAATCCAGACAAAGGGAACTAAACCCTAAACCTAAACCCTCCTTTCCCCCACATTCTTAGCAGCCAAACGGAGAATAAATAATTAAGAAGAAAAGGAAGTATAAAATTGAAAGGAATAAGAAAGTAAGAACCAGTTTGATCGAGAATAAAAGCTTGAACGCAATTGTGTTGAATCAAAACAAGTAAGCTGTTCTTGACTTGAGAAGAAGTGAGCTCCGTGGACCGGACTATCGCTTGTAGAGTTAGCGGTCCTTTTCGGAGAAGACACTCACAAACTTTCTGAACAAAGCAAAACAACAAGATCAAACCTTATACTATCATTATCATCGTCGTCATCAGAAATTTTTATAAAATCGCATGAATAAATAAATCTATATAATAACTGTAGGTATAAATTGAATGTTGAAGAGAGAGTCAGATTTATTTACGGCGACGAGATCACCGAAGTGAGCGGTGATTAGATTGACGGCGTATTTGATGCCGTACTGAGTCACCATTGCTCGCACTTGCGCGGTTTCTTTGTTAGATGCTCTATTGACGCAGGAAGATTAAAATATGAAAGAACTGAAATTTATTAGGGTTTTAAGTAATTTAGAAAATTATGCAGTTTAAAAACAGCTATAAAAAGGGTTTATAGTTTACTGGTAGACGATTTAATTGTAATTTGAGAGTTCATCGGCTATAATCCGACAGTTTCCTTATGCTTAATTTTTTTTTAGTTAATTACATTAAATTAGTTTTAAATTTGAAACTATAACCTTCATTTTAAATTAGTTTTCAAACTTTAAAATTTTTAATTATATTCCTAAACTATCAATATTATATCAATAATGTCATTTCATCATAAAAATTATTAATTTAACTGTTAAATGAGATGTCAAACTTATGTGACATATTTTAAAATGGAAAATTTAAAGAGAAACGAGTATTGTAAAAATGGATATTGTAAAAATATTGATTTTGAAGTTATCGAAAAATTTACAAAAGCTTTATCGCTCACTCTTCTTTTTCGATTTTACTTTATTTTTAGTTTTAATTTTTAAAAGTTGTGTGGTATCATTCTACTTTTCTTTAAAAATTTCATTTTAAATTATGCCACATAAGAATAAACGTGTTATTTAACGGTTAAATTAATGGTTTTAATAATAGAAGAACCTTATTGACATAGCATCGAAAGTTTAGAGATGTAATTTGAACATTATGAAGTTTGGGGACCAATTTAGAATGAAGGTTGTTTTTTAGAGATGTCTAGTGCAATTAACTCATTATTTTGTTGTTTTTAAATGCATATGAAAATTTAACCCTCAACATTTACATTTTTTCAATTTGACCCTTGTTTTTTAGCTAAATTTGGCTATTAACCTTGCAAAAAGAGTCAATTGTAACACCCTAAACCCTAGCCCAAATCTAAACTCGAGTAAGGAGCCATACACTTCACGTAAGTACCAAACTTGTGACTCAAGATTTCACACACCTTTTAGACCTATTTAGGGCCATTTAAGATTTTTTGAATCATTTCTAAGTCCACTCTATTATCTGGTTGCATTCAGAGGTCATTTGGGTTTCAGTGCAAAAAAAACTAATATAAGCAAAACAAAGTAGAGGCACCAATACCTCTCCCAATGTATCAATATTTTGTCGTTGATGTTGTTCATTTTTAACATTATGTTGATGTTGTACATATACAAGTTCCTCCAGTATCGGTACCTAGGTGTAAGAGAGCCTAAAATAAGCCTGAAATCACCATAAAACATATAAACACGTTCCTTAAACATTTTCAATCAATCTCATTCATTCTTAGACCTTAAAACACTTCAAAATCTCATTGTAATTGTCAAATGCTCAACCATGATCAATCACTAGCAAGTAATCTCAACAACTTCAAAACATTTTCACTTAATCATTATACAACTTTGTGCCCATTTGCTAACTAGTTAGAACTTCCATTACTTATGTACATGCCACACTAATTCTATAATTTAAATTACATACTTCACAAGTCTTGCCTTAATGATGAGATATGATATGGTGAGCTTACTCGAGCACCTTACACACGATCACTTGTCAGGAGTCATTCGTTTGGGACAAATGATTTTATCTTTACTAATTTAAATAATGATCATTTTCATTACGAAAGATACAATGGTGACCAAGAGATAAAAATATATCGAATTAGGTGAATGGATTTAACCTAAAGAGACCATGGTTGTCTTATAAGGGTAACATACATATGACAAGGTCATTAGACTAAAGTTTAAAAATTGTAGCTTTTATAATGGTATATAATAGGGAGTTTAGTCATGGTAGTTTAGTGGAATGACTCAATGACTAATTAATTTGTGATTAATAAACGAAAAGTCGAAACTTAATTACAAATTTATTTAAGCCCTAATTATTTATGTCCAATCAATCTCTCTATTAGTTCAACACAACTCGCCAACAGATTGCGTTTAACATGAATACTTGTATGGAACTATAAACAATTGAACAATGAGAAATGATCCACTGCATTTACTTATTGGATTAATAGGTGTTTTCTCGGTTTAATGATTACATTGATTTGGGGTTAATTTAGTCACTTCGGATATCCATTTAATTGGATTAAATAATGATTCTGAAGTGGAGCTAAATTAAAAGATTATGTTATCTAATTTTTGTAATGGAGTACAATGAATTAAATAAAGTTCACGTGCATTTTAATATGATGAAGTCATCATGACTTTAATAGGATTAAAATAAGGCTTTTGTACGTTACTTAATCGGGAATTATTTTTGATTTATTAACTAAAATTAATTAAGATTCCAAAATACATATGTTAGCCTTAAGGTGACCCAACAAGGGTCAAAGTAGGCCGACACATATGGGATAATAGGGTTTATTATCAATTCACTTATTCGACAAAAAAGAGAGTTTGTTTAAGAATCAGTTTTCTTTAGAGAGTTTTGATTCAATACTTGTGTTTGTATTTAGAGCAATGTTGATGTAACAATGATCGCCTATAAACGTGTTATCGTTTATAGTATAAATATCACACCAAATATATATAAAATTAAATCGGCGGTGTCCGCAAGTATACGAGTCAAATTGTAATAAAGTATTCGTGTACAATGGAGCACAATGAAGTATTTCGAGGATCGTACCAAGGGAGGATGAAATAAACCTATTGAAAACCTCTTTACTGTAATATCCCGGGTTAGGGGCTATTTTTTTTTTCGTTGTTGCATGTTTTGCATGAGTTTGTTATGCTGCGTTGTTGTTGGTGTTGTATCGGGGCTTAATTGTAGGATAGGTGTGTGCACTGAGTAGGTAAGAAATTTTAGTTTTTGAGCTAAGGCATTAGGAGTGAGGGAAGTGGGGCTTTTAAATTTATTTTGGGAGTTTGTTAGCACAAGAAACAAGTTGGTGGAGTGGCAATGTAGGCGTCACTAAGGCTTGGAGTGGGTAACGCCTAAAGCAAGGTGGAGGCCTTGTGTTCGAGCTGCGGAGTGGCCACTTTTGGCACTCATTTTGTGGCATGGAGGAGGAGTTTGTAGGCGGTTCAAACTACGCCTTTGACTTAGTCTTCACATTCGAATGGTGGGTGGAGAGGAATTTTAGGGTGTTGACTTGTTCAAAACAATTTGAACTTGTGGCTTGGAGTGTTTTGGGGATTCTAGCCGAATTTTAGGGAGTAGGAGGGGAGAAGTGGGCGGCTTGGTGTGGTAAGTGGTAGTGCGAAACTCACTTTGCCAAGCTAGGCATTTTCGGTCATAGTCAATTCCAAGCAAAAGCTCTCCCTTGGTCTTTTGTTAGCCGATTCTTCCCTCAAAATAAGTCTCTCATTTTCTATTCCTCTTTGAAACCAGAAAGCTTCAAGCAACCATACTTTGCCGACTTCTCTTTTGGGCATCTAGCCGATTGGGTGCAATTGCTTCTCTTAATCCCTTGCGTTGCGAAACTAGCTACCCATCTCTCCTCGTATTTTCATTCCTTCTCTTAAAACACTTGAGCCGAAACTCCACCTCTCCAAAACATTTCCATCTCTTCTCTTGCTAGCCGAAACCATATCAACTTGCCCCAAACGTTCTTCTATTTTCTCAAATCCTAGTGCAGTAATCTCCATTTCTTCTCACCTATGTTCTTTCTTTCTCTTTTAATCCAAAGCAGAAAACAAGAGTGTTAAACACCTAGTGCCGATTTCTCCTTTCTATTGTTTACAACTTAGCCGAATATTCCCCTCTCCTAGAAGTCTGGTTTGGCGAATATTGGGTGTTGGTAAGTGCTGGGCGAATGGCCATATCTTCTTTTGTTTTGGTTCTTTGTTGGTTATGGTTCGGTTAGAGCCGATTCGAGTCTTTGCTAATAAGAGAAAATCGTCGGTTTGGAAACCGATTACACATTTTAGGGCCTTTTGATCGTGGGGGTGTTAGAGGAGGCGATCAATTGGAGCTTTATTTGCAAGTGGCCGATTGGTAAGTAAAAGGGTAGCGGTTGGTATATTTGTGTCGAGTACAATTAGTTGATTTGAGTAAGGTTCAAGTGATTGATGATTCCATTTTCTTTTAGGTGGAGGCCGATTGTCAAAAAGAACCACTCTTTGGTTCGAGTATTGGTTAGGAAGCAAACCAATAGCAAGGTTAGGGTTTGAAACTAACCCCTTTGGGTTTAGATGTCTTTGGCCGAATGGTCTTAGTACCTAACCCTATGTTTGGTCGATTGTAGGAGTTAGCAATCGAGGGACATAGATCGTTCGTTGGGATTTTAGACTCGTAGCTATCGGTGTGTATACTAACACACTTATATTTAGTAATATCGTTAATAACTTTTGTGCAATGACTAATGAAGCAGTGGTGACTATTATGATACCCTCATGGAGTGCGAGTTTGGACTCAGGTAAGTCGGTGCTATTATTATGAGTTATTGATGATCAGCGTATGATACCATGGTTATGGATATGTGACATGGGGTATGAGATTAGACATATTGGCATGATATGCATGATAGTATGACATGCATGATAGCATGATATTCATGATTACATGAGTTTGGCATGTTGATGGGTGATCTGAGAGGAGGGAGCGGTGATGTATTGTATTTGCGAGCACGGTGCTTTGGTAGCACACTTTGTGACTTTGGGTCACGGAGGTTTAGCACCTCAGAGGTTTGGTACCTCGGCGTCTCGTCCCGGTGGCTCGGTACCACAGTGGGTTGGCCCCTGAGATGATTATACTGGGATTAGCGCGCGGTGTTTTGGTAACACACGATGGGTTGGCCCCATCACCGATTTGTGACTACGGTCACGGTGCTTTGGTAGCACATTGTGTCTTTGGGACACAGAGGTTTAGCACCTCATTGCGACTTGTCCACGTGGTTTAACCACCGTGGGTTGGCCCCACTTGAGATATGGGATAAATGCGCTAGTGTTTTGGTAACACACGATGGGTTGGCCCCATCATCATTGGATTCGTGACTTGGTCACGGTGCTTTAGTAGCACAAGCGTGTGTCTTTGGGACACCGGTGCTTTGGTAGCACATTGCGGATATTGTGTCTTTGGGACACGGTGCTTTGGTAGCACATTGTGACTATATGTCACGGTGGTTTAGCACCACCGGTGGTTTGGTACCACACGGGGTAGAAAAGCGATATGGATGGTTAGGTTGGGTTGCATTAATCATGTTGCTATGTATGATGTGTGTTAGCATGTTGATTCTTTGGGGCGGGATTTACACCTTTGAGTCACTCGACTCACCCTCTCCTTTGACATTTCGGGTGACTCGTGAAGCGGACTTGGGCGGGATGGACTCTCGAGGTGCTTATGCCATCTTTGAATAAAGTCTTTACTCGGACTCTATATTTTGGGTACTTTAGTTATTTACTTTTATTTGGGTTTTTTTTTTTTTTTATTCGGTTTGTAAAAGGCCTTTAAAGTTATGTTTTATGTTGTTTATATTTTAAGTGATTTTAATATGCCTTAACAAAATAAGCGGAATAAATTTTACTAAAAAGCGGAAAGATAATGTTTTCAAAATTATACGCATGACGTGTTTTTAAACTATACCATCGGGTATCACACTAAGTCTTTTTGACAAACAAATACAAGCTGGTTCCCAAACCAAACTTGTAGTTCATTTAAGTCTAGAAGCGTTTTATGTATCACTAAGAAACTAAGGAGGTTTTAAATGGTTTTAACTTGTTTTAACTACAAATTCTAGCTAAGTTTTCAAAATCTCAGGGTTTCAAATACATCAAATTGTTTTCCAAACAAGACTACTCAAATTTGTTTCAAACACTTGTGTGTTTCACTCCACTTTTAAGCGAAAAATCTAGTTTTCCCAAAGCGTTTCCCAGTAGCATACAGTTCGGACGTGGTGTCTTGTCAGGGTTTGGGGTGTTACATTTTAATATCGAGCCAAGTTCAAAGGCTCATTTGTGGGCTGAGGCCCAAAAATTTTTCAAAGTCTGTTTAAGTGTTGTTTTGGAATATATGATTTTGAAAGGCATGGCACCGAGTCTCGGCTTTGATTCGCCCGAGTAAGTACCGGACTATTCTTTGTGATTTGATTGGATGTTATATGATCGGCGAATAGCTATAGTATGCTACCTTAGAGATTGAAAGCGATAGGATTTTGTGAAACTTGCGAGAACAATCCTCTTTAATATTCATAAGACTTGCTTTTTAAACAAGTGGAATAAATCTTGATGCATAAGATTCTTTAATCGGATCGTAGGAAGATTAGTCATGAGCACTCGAGGCGGGCGTGGTCGTAATACTCGTGGTAGAGGTAGGGGTAGAATGGCGGTTTACGAGCCGTAGGATGCAGGCGGGGTTGAGAAAATGAGATCTGGGTTCGCCACACGGTGGAGGTGGTGAGTTCCAAGATCGGACGGGAGGCAGCGCAGCGTGTCACGAGCGATCTTTGCGAGTGTTGGAAAGGGTGGGTGGGGCTAGTGGTGGTGCGGGAGTTAGGAAATCGGTTCTGGCGACTCGGGCTACGAGCCGAATTCTTCCGAGGTGTATCTGGTGTTGCTCCTAGCAGCTGCTTTGAATATTGGTTTGGAGGCAAGCGAGCGGATCATGGATGATCTGGACTGGTGCAGAAGAGAAGGTGAAGGGTATCGTATCGCTTCTCGGGATGAGTCATATCGGTGGTGGCTCACGGTGCGAGGCGAGTGTGGCGGTGAGGATTTGACATGGGATTATTTCAGTTTGCTTATCAAAAGAAGTACATCGGAGCTAGTTATATCGACTCCCAGTGAAAGGCATTTACGAGGCTTGTTCGGGAGTAAATGCATTTGCGAGTCACGAGGTGAGTTCTGAAGTGAGTAGGTATGCCGAGGGCATTGTGGCCATGAGCATGAGAGGTGTGTTCGTTTCGAGGATGGTGCGAGGCGAGTTGAGGCTGCGATTGCTCCTCGGCAGGGGCTTGAGTTTCTTGTCTTAGTTGAGAAGGCTAAGGTGGTGAGGGTGTTAAGAAGTCGGTGAGGCGAGCATGGGCGGGAGTAGGCTTAAGAGGAGCTTTGGGTCTTACGGTTCGTCGGCAATCCGAGAAGAGGGCTAGGCCAAGTGGGCGAATCGATCTGCTAGGTTTGTTCTTTGCTAGGCAAGGGCCCGCATGATGTAACGATGTGGGAAATCTCATTGGGGTGGTTCTTTGGGTGGAGGTAAAGGTTGCCAGTGTGGTTCTCTGGAGCATCGCATTAGGGATTGTCCGCGTAGGATGGCGAGATTCGATCGAGTCGGGGGCGTGTCGATTCGAGGTAATGGACCGCCCGCTGCGAGAGAGCCGTGGTAATGGCGAGAGGTGGTTATGGATCTGGTCGGGGCCGTGGAGCAGGCGAGAGGTGCGAGTAGTTACGAGGCGAGCGGCTGGATTGGTGTATCTTTGCGAGGCGAGAGGAGGAGCGGCGCTGCCGGACGTCATAGCCGTGCGTTTTGATTTTGGTACTCCTTATCTTTGCTTTGTCGATGTGGGTTCTCGCACTCTTATGTTGCCCGATAGTATAGTAGAGACAATGGATTTAGACTCGAGATATCTTCTAGGCGGATGGCGTGATTAGTCCTGCAGGTCACTCTGTAGTAGTAGATAAAGCTGTTTAGAGGTACCCCTAGAACTCCAAGGGTAGTGTTTCTTTCAGCGATCGATGGAGCTGCCGTTTGGGAGTTCGATCGATTCTCGGGATGGATTGGCTAGTTAAGTACCGAGGCGAGGTTGGATTGCGCGGCTAAGCGTATGGTTCTTAAGGCGGTTGATGGCGTTGAGGTGGCTATGATAGGTAATAGGAGGATTACTTATCAAATGTGGTATCTGCTCTGAAAGCGGAGAAGATGGTGGGAAGAGTGCTGCGAAGCATATGTAGTTCATGTGTATGCCTTGGAGGCTAAAAAGTGCTTTGTTGAGGAGGTTCGTCTTTGTTAGGGAATTTCTTGATGTGTTTCTGAAGAGCTTAGGGTTTTTGCCTTGGATCGAGAGGTAGAGTTTGGGATTGATCATTTGCCGGGGACGGCGCCGGTGTCTATTGCTCCGTATAGGATGGCACCAAAGGCCCGGTGGAGCTTAAGGCTCGAGATCCGGGAGTTATTGGATCGAGGTTTTATCGGGCCGAGTGTTTCGCCGTAAGTAAGTGCGCGGTACTCTTTGTTAAGAAGAAAGATGGTACGATGCGGATGTGTATAGACTACCGCCAATTGAACAAAGTGGCGATTAAAAACAAGTATCCGTTGCCCACGGATAGATGACTTGTTTGATCAATTTGAAAGTCTTTGCGGTATTCTCGAAGATCGACTTGAGATCACGGGTACCATCGGCTAAAGGTTAAGGAGGTGATATCCATAAAGCAGCGTTTGGACTCGGTATGGGCACTCACGAATTCTGGTAATGCCATTCGGGTTGACTAACGACTGCCAGCGGCGTTTATGGATATGATGAATAGGGTGTTCAATGATATCTGGATCGGTTCGTGGTGGTTTTTATAGGCGACATCTTAGTATACTCAAGGTCGGAGGAAGAGCATGATAAGCATTTGAGGGTGGTCTTTGCAGATTTTGAGGAAAAGCAACTCTATGCTAAGTTTAGTAAGTGTGAGTTACGGCTTAGGAAGTGGCGTTCTTGGGGCATGTAGTGTCGGTGAGGGTATTGAGTAGATCCTCGTAAGATTGAGGGATTACGGATTGGAAGCCACCTAGGTCGGTGGGTGAGATTCGTAGTTTTACAGGTTTGGTTTGGATACTCTGAGAAGATTTGTTGAGGGTTTCGTTGATAGCGGTGTAGATGACTAAGTTGTTAAGGAAAGAGGTTCCGTTTGTTTGGGTGAGAAACAACGGGAAAGCTTCGATAAGTTAAAGAAGATCTTGGTGAGGCTCGGTTCTAATTCAACTTTGGTGGTAAGGAATACACAGTCTCTTTGCGATGCATCACTGCAGAGTGCAGGTTGTGTCTTGATGCGGGAAGGTAAGGTTGTGGCTTACGCTTCTAAGGCGGTGAGGCCACATGAGGTCAACTATCAAGCCTTACGATCACGGAGCTAGCGGCCGTAGTTTTCGCCTTAAAGATTTGGAGGCACTACTTATATGGGGAGAGATCGATAGTCTACGGATCATAAGAGCTTGAAGTATCTTGACTCGGAAGGATTTGAATTTGAGGCGGCGTAGATGGGTTGAGTTCTTTGAAGGATTCGGTTGTTCTATTGAGTATCATCAGGGCAAGGCTAACGTGGTGGCAGCAGCGTTGAGCCGTAAGGTTGTTTCGGACTTAAGAGCTTTGTTTGCCCATTTGAGCTTATATGGCGACGGGAGTATTTTTGGCGAGTGCAAGTTAAGCCTACTTGGGTTGAAGCGGTCGAGAGAGAGCTTGATTAGAGGATGAGGTTAGGTGCGCGAAGGTTGCAAGTGCGAGAATGGTGGTGTGGATGGTTACTGACTTGTCTAGTAGCGAGGTTACGTGTTTTCAAGGTAAGGCTTGTATGCCTAAAGATGTTGGTGAGGCAAAAGATTCTTGGGGCGCACATAGCAGATCCTCATGCTATGCATCTGGAGGTAGCAAGATGTATAAGGATCTTAGAGAAGCGATTTTGGTGGCACAGTGCGAAGAAAGAGGTGACGGAGTTTGTTGGGAAATGTCGACTTGTCGTCGCAGTCAAAGTGAACATCGATTTGCCGTCGGGTTTGCTTGACTGTAAAGATTCCTCGATGGAAGTGGGAAAGGATAACCATGGATTTTGTCGGTGGGTTACCGCTTACGCCAAGCAAGAAGGATTGATTTGGGTAGTGGTGGATCGTCGACTAAATCGGCTCACTTTATTCGGTGAGGTTGACTACTCACTTGAAGCTAAGCGAATTTGTATGTTTCGAAGATCGTGAGGTTGCGGTGTGCGATTTCGATAATCTCGGATAGGGATCCCGAGTTTACTTCAAGGTTACGGAAGGCATTGCATCGAGCTCTGGGTACTCGTTTGGATTTTATACGGCTTTTCACCCATGATCGGCGGACAATCGAAAGGTCATTCGGATCTTAGAGGACATCTTTGAGGGTTGTGTCTTGGATTTGAGGTAGTTGGGAGGAGTTTCTACCGTTGGTGAGTTTGCCTACAACAATAGTTACCAAGCGAGCATCAAGATGGCTCGTCTGAGCGTTATATGGTAGGAAGTGTCGCTCACCTACGTGTTGGGCGGAGTTAGGTGAGCGTCGGTTGTTGGGACCCGAGTTGGTAGTGAGGCGAGGACAAGGTTAAGTTGATTCGGGCTCGATTGAAGGAAGCTTGAGGACCGCGAAGTCTTATGCCGATCTTAAGCGAAGAGGTATAGAGTTTCTTTGTTGGGGATCGAGTGTTTACGAAGGTCTCGCCTTGGAAGAAAGTTACGAGGTTGGAAAGAAAGGCAAGCTAAGTCAGAGGTTCATTGGGCGTATGAGGTTTTGAGGCGAGTTGGACGATGGCGTATCGGCTTGAGTTGCCGTGAGCTTAGTCGATTCACGGCGTTTTCATGTTCGATGCTTGGAGGTATCGTTGGATCCGTCGCATGTGGTAGCGATGGAAGAGATCGAGGTGAATCGGACTTGACTATGGAAGAAGAACACATGCTGATTCTTGATCGAGATGTAAAGGTTCTACGTAGGAAATCTGTGCCTTTGGTTAAGGTACTTTGGCGGAATCATGGCGTAGAAGAAGCGGCGTGGGAACCCGAGGATACGATGAGGCAGCAATACCGCAACTCTTTTGACGAGGTAATTTCGAGGCGAAATTATTTTTAAGGGGTAGAAGCGTAATATCCGGGTTAGGGGCTATTTTTTCGTTGTTGCATGTTTTGCATGAGTTTGTTATCTTTGCGTTGTTGTTGGTGTTGTATCGGGGCTTAATTGTAGGATAGGTGTGTGCTGAGTAGGTAAGAAATTTTAGTTTTGAGCTAAGGCATTAGGGTGAGGAAAGTGGGGCTTTTAAATTTATTTTGGGAGTTTGTTAGCACAAGAAACAAGTTGGTGGAGTGGCAATGTAGGCGCCACTAAGGCTTGGAGTGGGTAACGCCTAAAGCAAGGTGGAGGCCTTGTGTTCGAGCTGAGTGGCCACTTTTTGGCACTCATTTTGTGGCATGGAGGAGGAGTTTGTAGGCGGTTCAAACTCTGCCTTTGACAGTCTTCACATTCGAATGGTGGGTGGAGAGGAATTTTAGGGTGTTGACTTGTTCAAAACAATTTGAACTTGTGGCTTGGAGTGTTTTGGGGATTCTAGCCGAATTTTAGGGAGTAGGAGGGGAGAAGTGGGCGGCTTGGTGTGGTAAGTGGTAGTGCGAAACTCACTTTGCCAAGCTAGGCATTTTCGGTCATAGTCAATTCCAAGCAAAAGCTCTCCCTTGGTCTTTTGTTAGCCGATTCTTCCCTCAAAATAAGTCTCTCATTTTCTATTCCTCTTTGAAACAGAAAGCTTCAAGCAACCATACTTTGCTTGAGACTTCTCTTTTGGGCATCTAGCCGATTGGGTGCAATTGCTTCTCTTAATCCCTTGCGTTGCGAAACTAGCTACCCATCTCTCCTCGTATTTTCATTCCTTCTCTTAAAACACTTGAGCCGAAACTCCACCTCTCCAAAACATTTCCATCTCTTCTCTTGCTAGCGAAACCATATCAACTTGCCCCAAACGTTCTTCTATTTTCTCAAATCCTAGTGCCGTAATCTCCATTTCTTCTCACCTATGTTCTTTCTTTCTCTTTTAATCCAAAACCAGAAAACAAGAGTGTTAAACACCTAGTGCCGATTTCTCCTTTCTATTGTTTACAACTTAGCGAATATTCCCCTCTCCTAGAAGTCTGGTTTGGCGAATATTGGGTGTTGGTAAGTGCTGAGGCGAATGGCCATATCTTCTTTTGTTTTGGTTCTTTGTTGGTTATGGTTCGGTTAAGAGCGATTCAGTCTTTGCTAATAAGAGAAAATCGTCGGTTTGAAACCGATTCATTTTAGGGCCTTTTGATCGTGGGGGTGTTAGAGGCGATCAATTGGAGCTTTATTTGCAAGTGGCGATTAGTAAGTAAAAGGGTAGCGGTTGGTATATTTGTGTCGAGTACAATTAGTTGATTTGAGTAAGGTTCAAGTGATTGATGATTCCATTTTCTTTTAGGTGGAGGCCGATTGTCAAAAAGAACCACTCTTTGGTTCGAGTATTGGTTAGGAAGCAAACCAATAGCAAGGTTAGGGTTTGAAACTAACCCCTTTGGGTTTAGATGTCTTTGGCCGAATGGTCTTAGTACCTAACCCTATGTTTGGTCGATTGTAGGAGTTAGCAATCGAGGGGCGTAGATCGTTCGTTGGGATTTTAGACTCGTAGCTATCGGTGTGTATACTAACACACTTATATTTAGTAATATCGTTAATAACTTTGTGCAATGACTAATGAAAGCAGTGGTGACTATTATGATACCCTCATGGAGTGCGAGTTTGGACTCGAGGTAAGTCGGTGCTATTATTATGAGTTATTGATGATCTGTATGATACCATGGTTATGGATATGTGACATGGGGTATGAGATTAGACATATTGGCATGATATGCATGATAGTATGACATGCATGATAGCATGATATTCATGATTACATGAGTTTGGCATGTTGATGGGTGATACGAGAGGAGGAGCGATGATGTATTGTCTTGCGAGCACGGTGCTTTGGTAGCACACTTTGTGACTTTGGGTCACGAGAGGTTTAGCACCTCAGAGGTTTGGTACCTCGGCGTCTCGTCCCGGTGGCTCAGTACCACGAGTGGGTTGGCCCCACAGATGATTATCTGGGATTGGCGCCGATGTTTTGGTAACACACGATGGGTTGGCCCCATCACGGATTTGTGACTACGGTCACGGTGCTTTGGTAGCACATTGTGTCTTTGGGACACGAGAGGTTTAGCACCTCATTGCGACTTGTCCCTGTGGTTTAACCACCGTGGGTTGGCCCCACTTGAGATATGGGATCGTCTGCTAGTGTTTTGGTAACACACGATGGGTTGGCCCCATCATCATTGGATTCGTGACTTCGGTCACGGTGCTTTGGTAGCACAAGCTGTGTCTTTGGGACACAGTGCTTTGGTAGCACATTGAGCGGATATTGTGTCTTTGGGACACGGTGCTTTGGTAGCACATTGTGACTATATGTCACGGTGGTTTAGCACCACCGGTGGTTTGGTACCACCACGGGGTAGAAAAGCGATATGGATGGTTAGGTTCGGGTTGCATTAATCATGTTGCTATGTATGATGTGTGTTAGCATGTTGATTCTTTGGGAGGCGGGATTTACACCTTTGAGTCACTCGACTCACCCTCTCCTTTGACATTTCGGGTGACTCGTGAGACGCGGACTTGGGCGGGATGGACTCGAGTGCTTATGCCATCTTTGAATAAAGTCTTTACTCGGACTCTATATTTTGGGTACTTTAGTTATTTACTTTTATTTGGGTTTTTTTTTATTCGGTTTGTAAAAGGCCTTTAAAGTTATGTTTTATGTTGTTTATATTTTAAGTGATTTTAATATGCCTTAACAAAATAAGCGGAATAAATTTTACTAAAAAACTGGAAAGATAATGTTTTCAAAATTATAACGCATGACGTGTTTTAAACTATACCATCGGGTATCACACTAAGTCTTTTTGACAAACAAATACAAGCTGGTTCCCAAACCAAACTTGTAGTTCATTTAAGTCTAGAAGCGTTTTATGTATCACTAAGAAACTAAGGAGGTTTTAAATGGTTTTAACTTGTTTTAACTACAAATTCTAGCTAAGTTTTCAAAATCTCAGGGTTTCAAATACATCAAGCTGTTTTCCAAACAAGACTACTCAAATTTGTTTCAAACACACTTTGTGTTTTCACTCCACTTTTAAACGAAAAATCTAGTTTTCCCAAAACGTTTTCCCTGTAGCATACCAGATTCGGACGTGGTGTCTTGTCCGGGTTTGGGGTGTTACATTTACAATAATAAGTTTAAATAGTAATAATTAAATCCTATATTATGACAAATCATAAAATAGATGATGATTAGAAATTAAATAATGAAAATAAATAAACAATAAAATAATCAAAATGACTAAATAGATAAAACCAATTAAGAAGGTTAACTCTTTTTAAGGGTTGTAATTAATTTTGGATTAGGGTTTTAGGGTGGATTAGCTATTAACTAACTAATTATTACCTCTCTGCCTCTAACTGATTAATTAATTGGTTAAAACTCACTTATCTCTCGACCTCACTTTCTCAACCAGGATAAATTACGTTTTACTTGGTGAAACTTATCTTCCGATCTCGTTTAACCTATGATTACTTCCTAGGGTTGTCAAGCCTAGGGTTAGGAACCCATAATTTAAACTACCTAATCCTATCGAGAAACCCTAAATCCTCCATTAATTACGTCCTCATCCACTCGTTAATATTCCCTAAGAGATTTAGCCACTTATAGTATTCATAATCTCTAACTCAATTGAATTAAACATGTAAATAAAACGAATAAATCGAAAGAGAAAAGAGATTAGACTAATCTTGATTCGATGTCGATTGAAGAACAAAGTAGATAATATCTTTATTAGAATAACTCGAGTCGTCGCTTGTGAAAGGAAATAAACTGAAATACTTCATCTAAATAAAAGAAATCTTGGATCAAAATCGATTCCAAGAGGAAAGAACAAAGAGTTTATGAAAACCGAAAGGAAACTTAGTCTAATCCTACTCCTAAACTACTAGGGTTTTTGGATGCGTCTAAGACGACTTAGTTACATCAAACCCCTAAGGTTTTATTTATAGGAGTGCTGGCAACCTGATTAGGTCTTCGACATGTCCTAGGTCTTCATATAAATTTGATTGCGAGAACAAAAATAGCCTTGAAGTACTTGGGCACCATGTTAGGGCTGTGTCGCACCATGCAAGGCCTATGTAGCGACACGACAAGTATTTTTTGCCTTCTTTAGTTCGTTCCATGCTTTGACGGCTTGGGAAGCTTGTGCATCACCTGTCCGTTGCTCCTACGTCCATTGAGCTTATAATTCATCATTCTACACACTCAATTCAACACATTAGCACTACCTAAGGCATGTGTTGGCCTAAGAGGTCACTACACTCACAAAATATGTTAAAAACACTTATTTTATTAACTTTTACTACCTAAATACTAAATACCAAAAACACAATATTAAATACTAAAATTGCTAGAAAACAAGCTCCTTAAGTGGGAAATAGATTGAAATTACTATTACATTTGACGACAAGCCAAACAACCCGTTTTTAGTGGTATTAGAAACAGTGGTTTTAGGACCAAAATTCTGATGAGTGAGTCTTTAAATATTATTTATTTAATATTTACAGGTTTATTAGAGTGTTATATTAAAGTTTGGTCTAATAATTTTGATGTTTGATTGGTTAATTAAGGTACAATGACTAAATAGTAAAAATTGTAAAAGTTATTTACTATTGAGTTTTATTAGTTAAATGGTTTAAATAGTAAAAGTGGGAGGACTTATATGGTATTTAGACCATAATATTATAGTATGGACGATTAAGGCTTGATT
The DNA here is from genome assembly GCA_025698515.1 of Gossypium sturtianum. Taxonomy (NCBI): domain Eukaryota; kingdom Viridiplantae; phylum Streptophyta; class Magnoliopsida; order Malvales; family Malvaceae; genus Gossypium; species Gossypium sturtianum. The sequence goes on from CM046951.1 coordinate 45,291,493, forward strand.
TTTACTTATTTTATATGTTAAAGTTATATTAAAATAATATATATGTTTATTAAACATTAAAAGATGGATATCATCTTCCTTAATTAGTCTTCCTCCAAATAGTAAAGCATAAAATCATCATTTTGGAAGCTCTAAATTTGGCTACACTTGTGTCCTTGCATGTAAGTCCATTCTAAGCCTATTTTTAGTAATTTTATGTTTTTGAGATTATTGTAGCTTAATCTAATTAACCTGTACCTTCATTTTTGAAACTGTTAAAAGTTTTAAAAGTTTTCATTGATGAAATTGGAAGTTTTTGATGTTTAATGGCTTGCTTGAAAGCTTAGATGTGTTTAAAGATTAATTTGTAAAAGAAATTTTGTTAGTTTTAAGTATAAGGACTAAATTATGAACATGTTAAAAATAATGTGAAATTTCTATAAATTATGCTTATAGGAGGTTATAGAAGGATATAATTGAAATTGAAATGAAAATTGAAGCTTAAATGTGAAAGTTATACTTGTTTCGATTTTAGGGGCTAAATTGAATAAAATGAAAATTTTTAGGAAAACTATGAAAAATGAATAAAAGATGTTTTATACATGAAATGAGATGATTTAAGTGATATGAGATGATAATGTGAAATGGATTATCGTATAGATATGGATTCGAAACAACTGGTAGATAAACAAGGAAAATGGAAACTTGCAGAATAGTCCCTGACTTTGTACTTAGTGCCAAATTCACCTAGTAAGTTCATATGGTAAAAAAAATATGTGAATCAATGTAATGTTTATGGTTGAATTTTTCATTTATAATGTTTGAATGTAGTTTTAAAGTGTTTACATATTTGTACAAAAGGTGAAAAATGGACAGAATTGTAAAGTATAGTCCTAATATGTTAATAAAGCTTGGATGAACATAAGATAGGGTATGATTGACATGCCAATAGGTTTGATCACGCACTAGTACGAGGTACGTGTAAAAGATGTTGTGGAATAAAATATTTGACGGGGATTTCACTATTTATGCTAAAATCCTGCATTTGTTGCGGATTACCGAGCTTTGTCTCTATGGAGACCTTGGTGTGGTGTAGTTATCGCTCTATTGAGCTATTTGGTGTGGTGGAGGGATAATTCATTACATGATATGATATTTCTGCCTACAGGCTTTGCACTATGGTGCCTTGGTGTGGTGTAGTTACCCGCGTATCTAAATCTCTTATTTTAGTTCATCGGGCTAAATGTTTAAAATAAAATGTTTCAATTGCTTCCATGAGATATATGGAAATGGATATGTTTATAATGCATGGGAAATGAATATGTTTATATGGCTAATGAAATATTATATGATTAAACAAAACAAACGATGTGTATATGTTTAACAATTACTTAGAATTGATATTGAAATAAATGGATAGTTAATAGTTTATATGTACGAAATGCTCACCTTGTAAATGTGACATGTTGTGATAGGGATATAAATAAATTAGTTAAATTCAGTGTATATTAATATGAATTGAGGTAAGTTATTGTTTTTAATTCTATGAACTTACAAAGCATGTCAATGCTTACCCCATTTCATTTTTCCTGTCTTCTATAGTTGAATTTTTGGCGGAACATGGCTATCGGATCACTTCCAAGGCTCACACTATCCAGCTTTTCATTTGGTAGACTTCTAATTCATTTTGATTCGGTTATAAGTGGCATGTAATAGGTGTAAATGTTTATTTATGTGTTTGAAGTTAAAACTTATGGATTTGTTCATTTTGAGATGTGTAGTGTAATTAGTAAAAGTAAAGTTTATGATGTTGTTTAAATTGCATTTGGTATGTTGTATATATATTTTGAATGTGTTTTAGTAGTTGGAAATGATAATGATAGAGTGTGTGTAATAATTGAGGTTGTGGTATGCTTAGTTGTTAATGGATTGAAATTGTTTGGTTGTATTGTGGTGCCAATTGTGGCATATTGGTTAGTTACATTTTAGGTTGGAATATGTATGTTTTGAATTGGAATTGCTAAGTTTTGATTAAGGTTAAAAGTAGAGAAGATTTCTTGGTTTGTTTTGTTTAGAAAATTGTCACTTTCATGTAGAACAACTTGAGTTGTTTTGTAGTTGGTTAAATGGATGCATTGATATATGTTTGAGTTGATTTTGTGCAGGTTTAAATGGCCAATATTGTACCATTTGAGTCTTTGGTATGGCTTGGCACGAATTAGGTATCAAAGGGCCAAATTTTACCAAAAAATAGGGTTATCGTTTCGACATGAATTTTCCCTCGTTCCAACGTCGAATGACTGTTTGTGATGTCCTGACGTCAAGTGGTCAGACGTCGTGATGTGACTCATTGTCCAACGTCATCACAATGTGAAGATGGGCTCGTCACGTCGTGAAGTCTAACTTTTCAAAACATTACAATTTGGTCCTAATTCATGCTCGGGTCATCTATAGAGCTTCCGTAAACTCGATTTAGTTTCTATTTCTATTTAAAACAGATCTTATGATTACAATTGAGTTACCAGTAAATGTTGCATGATTATTTTAATGTTTTAGATTCTGAATTACTGTAGCAGCATCTCGTAGCTCAGGTTCGGCGACTGGATCAGGTATGAGGTTTACATTTAGTGGTATTAAAGCTACAATTTAGTCTATTTTAGGACTGAACGTAGCGTGTATATGGTCTAGAAATTACATGCCACATATAACCCGTGACAGTGTGATGCTTTTGATTCGATCTAACCCTTTTTCTTATAGATATAAAGATGTCGACGGGATCTAACCTTGTTGTCACTAATAAAGTCAAAAGTAATGTCTTGGCTGCTGAGCAAGGGGCAAGTCATAGCTTGCCAGTTCCATAGATGTCTAAGAATGAGGTGAAAAATGCCTTTTTCGGCATAATAGGTCAATGGTTAAATGAATTTTTGTGAATCAATCATGTGGCTCCACAACCTCCGCCCCCCACTGTGCCTTCCTTAACACCCCTTTATCCTCAAAGTTCAAACCCTATACATGTGCACAGACCCCTTATCGATAAAATTTGGAAATATGGGGTCGAAGAGTTTAGAGGCAAGACAGATGATGATCCAGCTATAGCTAAATTCTGGTTAGAAAATACTCAAAGGGCATTTGATGAAATGGCATGTTTTCCAGATGACTATTTGAGGTGTGCTATATCGTTGTTGAAAGTTGAAAGGCAAGGTTAGCAGTGGTGGCATACATTGATAGCTATCGTACTAAAAGCTAGGGTAAGTGGGAATTTTTTCGAGCTGAGTTTCGAAAGAATATGTTAGTAAACGACACCTGAACAAGAAAAAGAAATAGTTTTTTTGAGTTGAACAAGGAAACAAGTTTGCACCAAAATACGAGCGAGAATTTATTTAGCTCAGTAAATATGCTCGTGTGATAGTTTTGACCGAAGAAGAGATGTGTGTTCATTTTGAAGACGAACTAAATGATGAAATTAAAATGTTAGTAGGGGTAATGGAAATACGAGAATTTGTGATTTTTTCTAATCGAGCTCAGAAAATGGAATAAATATGTAATAGTAAGAAAAAGGCTGAAATGAAATTTGAGATTTTGGTAAACGGAATGTGTCTAAATTATTCTCAACTCCACCACCAAAGAGATTGAGGGAAACATTTAGTAGTCAATCTACTGCAATTAGTGTAGCAGATTAAACTAGTTTTTGCACTTAAGGAGCTTGAATACAAGCAGTTTTATTATGTTTTAGTTAAGTTTTAGTATTTTAGTTTGAATTCAATAAAAATTGTATTTTGAGTCTTTTATTGACCTTAGGGGTCGAATAAGGCCTAAAGGCGAGCTAACATACTTAGTAAGTGTGGAAGAGACCATTCAAAGGCGTAGGAACACAAAGTTGGTCGCTATGTTGCAACATAGGAAGCTTGATTTTGCAACATAGGGAGTAGAATACAAGATTTCGAGTCTGCCTTAAGTGTCATGACACAACCATGGGATGTCACAACACACCTCTAAAGCCACCTCTAAACCTGAGCATACTGCCTACGATGTCATGACACAGACACTAGGGTGTCGCGACACCGGCCTTCTATGAGAATAATTACGAGTCAGGGGCGTTTGGTCCGCATAATGGAAATTAAACACGAGAACTTCAACTGAGTTAGGGTTGAGGACGACAGCTACCCTGATTTTATAATAGGCTCATTTAGCACTTGTTTAAGGACAACTTTTCAGACTTTAAGTTTTTCTTTGTAATTTTAGTTTCATTTTTCCTTTTTTTTAGGCCTTAGGTTTATTTTCAATTATTTTCTATTTTGTGTTCTTCGGAGAACGTGATTTTTAACCGCGATCAAACACTAGTAGATTTTCTGCACTTCATCTATCAAATAGAAATAAGATTCTCTAAACTCTGTTATTGATTTCCTCTTTATGCATAGTTTTATTATCAATTTTATGATGTTTATAGATTCCACGAGGAACTATTCCTCTTATGGGGGATTAGTGAGTGGAGGTGTGATTAATTAATTGCTACGTAAGGTTTTCTTAGTGGGTCAACTTTTTGGGAGAGGAAGAACTTAAACCCTAGGATTGACGACCCTAGGAAGTCATTTAAGTGAGAATTAACCCAAAATTGGTATGGCCTATCCGTGAACACCTTATCCCTGAATCGGTCTGGACTGTGAGGCCAAGAGTAGGGGTGACCAAAACTTGATTAGACTCGAAAGAATAATTTTTTTTTTGAATTTCGAGTTAAACGAATCGAGTTATTCGAATTAATCGAGTTATTCGAGTCAACTTGAATTTTTTTTGAATTTCGAGTTCGAATCGAGTTTGGTTTTTGAATTCGAATAACTCAAATAATTCGAATAAACCAAATATCAAACTATAATAATTTACATTATTACCCCAAACTCCTAAACCTCTTCACTTTCCTCCCAAAACTTTTACTCCCTTCCACTTTACCCCCATAACTTTTGCTCCCTCCCATCCCACCCCTTCTACCCCAAACCTATCCCCACATTTTTCCCATTCCCCCCTCCCCCAAAATTTTAGTCTCTCAACCTCCAACACTTTTTATTTCCCCCTAAACTTTTACTTCTCACCTTTACCCCCAAATAAAAAATTAAAATCATCCAAAAAAAATCCTAAACCTAAATAATAATAATTTTATTTATATCTACTATTTATATTATTAAATTAAATTTCACATTTTGTACTATTTATATTATTGAATTGTTTTATCATATTGAATATTTATAAATTTTTGCTAAAATTGAATTATTGATGATGCCATAAAATATTTGTGTTAAAATTTTATGTTGGTATCAATTTCACATTTTATTAAAAATCATATTTTTTACATTTAATATATTTTTAATTTAAAAATACATAGTGACAAGAATCATAAGATAATTGAAGCAACTAAGCAAGCAAAGAAGTTAACCCGTATATAAAAGATTAATAAATAAATTATAAGGGGATAAAAGTTAATAACAAATTTGATTAATGTGGACAAATTTGATTACGGTGGGTGATAGTGATTACAATAACCTAAAATATATATATATATATTTTAATTTAACTCAAACAAATATATTCGATTCGAATTCCATCTCACTCGACTCGATTCGAGAAAATTTTAAATCAAGTTAGGATGATAAAATATGATTCGTCAACTCGATTAACTCGAAATTTTTTCATTCAATTCGATCGAACGCTCACCCCTAGTCGAGAGATAAGTAGTTCTTGCGACTCGTTAGTTTAGTTGAAGATCGAGAGATCCTGCTAGGGTAACAACTAGTTGATTGAGTAGAAACCGAAAATAGGAACTAGTTATGATTACTAAAGCAAGCTAATCACCCAAACCTAGATTTGATTAAGTTAGAATTCATTCAATCGAAGTTCACTTTATTTATGCTATTTTTATTTCGTTATTATAAAAATCCAAAAATATTTCCTTTATGTTTTGTCGTAATATAATTTATTTAAACTACTAATTAATTCCATTAGCATTTAGGTTAGTTTTAATTTAATACTTGCCTCCCTTGGGTACGATCCTTAGAATACTCATCTATTCTATTGTAAAAATTATATTACAACCTGACTCGTATACTTGCGAGCACTGCCTCAAATTCATATCTTTAGTTGCAGTATTCACACTCTGGATGTTAGTACATCCGGAGGTGGTCAAGTTGTTGGCGCCGTTGCCGGGGAGGCAACGCTACTAAGTTGATTTTAATTTTTTTTTTTACGTTTTAATAGAATAATTAGAAAAATACTTAAATTATAGATACAATAGTTATTTTACTTTTACTAACATATTTTTTATTTTGGTTTCAGTGCTTGGGGAGGCACCTATAGAACCACACATCGATCTAGAAATACTAATAGTTGGATTTTTATGGTAGTACAAAATGTATAACTCATGAAATGACTCCCAAGGGAAGTATAAAATAACATTTGGTTTACACGATATGTTAATTAACATCTAACAAAATGATGCAGGTATTAGGAGCAATTTCTTTTGATATAAATTGGTTATGACCTAACATTACTCACCTTGTTATCCAAAGTCCTTATTTTGAGTTGAGTCCTTCAGTGCTAACATGGATCTCTTCAAATGTCAGATTCAACGATTATAAAAAAGAGGATCCCATAGCTTTTCTCCGGCAGTTCGAACATATAGGCAATACATTACACATACTGGTGTTTCGACAGAGGTTGTCAAACTACTATTAATCCCATTTGCCCAAGATGGACAAGCAAAAGCTTAGTTAGATGCACATCCACCAGACACAATCACCATATGGACAGAATTTGTGCAATTATTCCTTCACCGAGTCTTGCCAATGACCCAGGTAATTAGCACATATGCAAAATTATTTCAATTTAAACAAAATGTTGCTGAAATGTTAGGAAAGCATAGGATAGATTTAAAACCATCTTTAGGTAAATATTGGGAGGAGGCGTACAATTTGTTATCCAAATCCAACATTTTTATGATGGGTTGGATGGCCAAAATAGGCAACAATTTTGATATTATAACTAAGGGAAGTATATTGACAAAATTTGGAAGGGAAATTATGGATATATAAGAAAAAGTCAGTGAAAATGAATTTACATGGGGCATACACTGGGAAATAGAAAATGCAAATCTTACAGTATCTAAGTGACCGCCTCCGGACGTACCAACGTTCAGAGTGTGAATACTACAACTAAAGATATAGATTTGAGGCAGTGTTCGCAAGTATACAGGTTAGGTTGTAATATAGTTACAACGAAGTAGGTAAGTACTTCGAGGATCGTACCCAAGGGATTGCAGTTCAGGGAAGACTGTTATCAAACCAATTACAGGAAATAATTACTAATATACTTAAGTCATGAATTAGTAGTGTTAATATGGAAGCATGATGGTAATAATATTAATTCCCACCTAAATGACTTCCTAGGGTTGTCAAGCCCAGGGTTTAAGTTCTTCCTCTCCCAAACAGTTAATCCGCTAAGAAACTCTATCCTTCAATCAATTAATAAGATTAGAACAGTTGAAATCATGCAAGATATGGATAAAGCATAAATTGATTATAATATTTACACAAACATTCAATTAAATAAGGTTAAAGGAAGAGATATAAAGAATAGAATAAAGAAAAATAGATGTTCATAGATTTATCAATGAAAGCGCGGCTCCGGAACAATCTCTACTCGTGAGAGTCTCACTACGAAATAGGATCCTTCGATTAAGAGAACATAAAATACCCTAAGTAAAAAATAAGAATGAAATAAAAACCCTAAGTATATTTTCTGTCTCCTGATCGGCTGTATAACGTCGCAACAATAACGTGCAAGCATACACTGTCGACGCAAGTATAGTAGACATATATGAGTCTGTTGGATATCGATCCCACGAGGATGTTTGTTTTTTGTTTATCAATGTCAGTGTAATAAATAGATTGTAACGAGATAAATTGTGAGAGTAGTTGTCGAAGCAATAACTTGAAAACAATAAGATAAAATATGATATTGATAAATTGGGATCCCCAACGTGAATATTCAGTAGAATATAAAAGGATAGGTGATTGTCGATGCATTAAATGCAACGAATATCTTACCAAGCTTAACTTCTATATTTAATCTAACACTTAAACTTGCACATTAGCCACACCTTCCGATGATGGCAATGGAACACTATTAAGAACAAATGGATTAAATTCTTCTAATCCTCAAGCAACTTCCGTTGTCATGCTTGTTAGCTTGAACTGTCGCTGCATTTTACAGTGTCAATGACCGCAATAACAATTTCATGCTAAAAACATTCAAACCCAAAGATTAAACAATAGAAGTAAGATTGAATAAAATAACATTTAACCCAAAAATCATGTGTATTTCCGTACAAACATGAAATAGAAAGTAATCACCATCGTTTAGAAAAGAAATATAAAAGAAACAAGTAGAGAGTACTATTCCTAAAAAATCTCGACTTGATCTCTCAACTCCTTCTTGTGTCACATTCAGGGCTCCTCGTCAAGAGCTAAGCTGCACCCCTTTCACATCGGTTTACCCGTAGGAGGCTTAAGCTACCATAGTCGAAAGCTTCAAAAGATAGGTTGAAGAAGATAATCCAAAAGCTCTCCCTCTTTTTCTTTTCACGTGAATATATATATTTTTTCCAAATAGCACAGGTGTCCTTTCATCAGAATCATGCTGCCTCTATACATACAAGTTAGTTATACCAGACTGGACAACTCACGCATTTTTGTTCTTATCCGGATAGCTGTCAAGTTGTAACACCCCTAACCCATAACGATCGTCGGTCTAGGGTTAAGAGGCATTACCGAACAAATTGGAGACTTTTACGAACATTTCACATCATAAAGTATATCATCATCATATTATAGCAAATACAAGCATATAGTCCCTTAATGAGGTTTACGAGACCTTAAACATACATTAGAAAGGGGTCGGGACTAAACCGAGATATACAAAATTTTTTGAGAATTAAACATTTTTCAAAGCTACAGAGGTCACACGCCCGTGTGTCCAAGCCGTTGCAAAACAGGGCATACATACTGACTTGTCCACACGGCCTGAGACACGCCTGTGTGCCTCACCCGTGGTTGACACTGACTTACACCACACGGCAAGTCACATGCCCATGTGTCCAGTCCGTGGTCAAAACTGACTTATTTGAAATACAACCACGAAGGACACGGTCGAGCCACATGCCCGTGTGCTCAACCGTGTGGGCAAATATAGGCCATTTGCAAGGCCAATTTGCCACCCACACTTTGTGTTATACCTACAAGCACAAATAAACATCATTCCAAGCATCAAAAGTACCCAAAACATACCAAAATAACCATCTTTTCTAACCATACAAGAAAATATCAAACACACCAATTTTTGTGCCATTTAGCTCAATCTAATCACAAGCATTTCTAAGCAAAATCCATCCACAAACTTACCAATTCTTTATGACATCTTTTCATCAATAATATACCAACTTTGCATCACAAAACATAGATTAAATATTACCATATGCACATCCATTTACAAGCCATATCACATAGCTTATATATACAACTCAAAACATCAACCATTTCAACTAGACTATACATGCCATACTTAAATATTTACACTTTCAAAAGGTACCAAAATAGAGTTTGATAGTGTGGTGATGATCCTTGACGATCCCTGAGCCTTCCGTAGCTTTAACGATCTATAAAACAATGCAAACACACACAAAGTAAGCTTTCAAAAGCTTAGTAAGCCATATACAAATAAATTTATCATATAAACATTCATAATCATATCAAATACAAGATCATTAACATATCTCAATTGCAAATTCATAATTCTTCTTTGGCTCATTTGTTTAGACATTGCTTACCAACAAATCATATCTCCAACTATCTCTTTTGTTCAAAGCACATTCATACATATATCACATTTTGTCTCAACAAGTCTATGCACATATTTCACTTGTAAACATTCACATATACTTACCTTTTATACTCAATCATAGCATATTCTTCAAACGTACCTGAAACGGTCATACATTCCACATAGCCTTTCATTTCTCGGAAATTCCCGTTGAACCATTCGAAATCAAATAGGATACTCAGATATCTCAGAATACTCGTACAATGCCAACGTCCCAGACGTGGTCTTACATGTAATCCAATATCGATGCCACTGTCCCAGACAGGGTCTTACACGAATCAAATACGATGCCAATATCCCAGACATGGTCTTACATGTAAATCTCAAATGAATGCCAATGTCCGAGACGTGGTCTTACATGATATCACATATCAGAATCCCTATGTCATGACACATGAATCCTATCTATTCCTAAGGTTCGTACGGGACTTTTCGGACCTTGATACATTGTCGATACTTTCTCAGATTTCACATGTATATCTTCCAAATCCATTCATCACATTTCAATATTAAATGAACATGAATAAATCATCTCAAATACATTTATTTGTATATAGACTTACCTCATATTCGGAATAAACGAACGGATTCGACTACTCGATCACTTTCGACTTTCCTCGATCCAAATCCGTTTTCTTTGGTTCTTGATCTATACATATTCAAATTTAACTCATTTATTCACCAAATCATTCAATTCAATCCAAAAACACACATTTAGGGCAATTTTCAAATTAGCCCTCACATTTTCACAGTTTGACATTCAAGTCCCTATTTCACAAAATCACAAAATACACAAAATTCCCTTGTACCCATGCTTAGCCGAATTTTCATCATGATCATACAAGTCCATACATTTCATTTATTTCACATTTTAGTCCCTCAAAATATTATTTTCATAATTTAATCCAAATTACTCAAATTCACCAAAAATCCAAAGACAAAACATGTTAATCTAACACATATATTTCATATTTCATCAACTAGCATCACAAAGCTCAAGCATTCATCAATGGCACATTTCAAATTCTTCATCAAATTCCAAAATTAAGGCATGGGTTTTGTAGTACTTGAAGCAACGATTACAAAAACGTAGAAATTATCAAAAATTGAAACCAAAACATACCTTAATTTTGCTTGAACATAGCCGAAACCTATTTTGCTTTCTTTCTTTTCTTTTTCTTGTTATTTTCGGCAATATGGATGATAATGGCTTCATTTTTAACATTTGTTATAATAATAACCTTAATAATTCATTTACTAATTTAGCCTTTTTAATAAACATATAAAACTTATATACATTAAGGCTATTTATGTCCATTATCATACATAATGGTTTATTTACTTCATAAGGCCACAACATTAATAAAGACATAACACATAGGTACTTTTAACACATGGCATGCTAATTTTTCATTTTATGCAATTAAATCCTTATATCAAATTAAACACACAATCGGATAAATTAAATCACGAAACTTTCACACATGCCTATTCTCATATTGCAAGCACCGAAAATAATATTAAAATATTTTTCTGACTCGGATCTGTGGCCTCGAAACCACTATTCCAACTAGGGTCTAAACCGGACTGTTACAATTCTCCCCCGTTACGGATTTTCGTCCCCAAAAATCTTACCGGCGAATAGGTTAGGGTAACGTTCTCTCATTGCATCTTCGGGCTCCCACATAGCCTCTTCAACCCCGTGTCGATGCCACAGTACTTTTACTAACGAAATTTTCTTATTTCGCAATTCTTTAACCTCACAAGCTATGATCCGGATCGGTTCTTCTTCGTAAGTCATATCAGATTGAATTTCTATCTCAGGCGAAGAAATTACATGTGATGGATCAGATCTGTATCATCTAAGCATTGACACATGAAACACATTGTGAATCTTTTCTAACTCCGGTGGCAATAACAATCTGTATCCAACAGGTCCAATACGCTTGATTATTTCATACGGCCCGATGAACCTTGGACTCAATTTGCCTTTTCTGCCAAAACGAAGTATTTTCTTCCACGGTGAGACTTTCAAAAACACTTTATCACCAATCTCAAACTCTATATCTTTTCGTTTCAAGTCCGCATACGATTTCTGACGATCTGATGCGGCTTTCAAACTATCACGAATCATTTTCACTTTCTGTTCAGTTTCTTTGATTAAATCGACCCCGTGTATCTTATTTTCACTTAGCTCAGTCCAATATAGAGGTGTTCGACATTTGCGTCCGTACAAAACATCATAAGGCGCCATTTTAATGCTCGATTGAAAACTATTATTATATGCAAACCCAATCAATGGCAAATATTATTCCCACGTACCATTAAACTCAAGAATGCAACATCTCAACTTATCCTCGAGAATCTGAATAATTCGCTCGGATTGACCATCTGTCTATGGGTGAAAAGCTATACTAAGATGCAATTTAGTACCTAAGGCCTCTTGCAGTTTCTTCCAGAATCGTGAAGTAAATCTCGAATCTCTGTCAGACAAAATAGATAGTGGCACCCCGTGCAATCTCACAATATTAGAAATATATAGCTCAGCTAATTTATCAAGTGAGTAATCAGATCGTATCGGAATGAAATGGGTTGATTTCGTCAATCTGTCAACTACGACCCAAATTGCATCTTTCTTTCTCGGAGTCAAAGGCAACCCTGAAACAAAATCCATTGTCACTCTATCCCATTTCCACTCGAGAATCATTATCGGTTGTAACAAACCAGATGGCACCTGATGCTCAGCTTTAACTTGCTGACAGATTAGACATTTCGAGACATACTCTGAAATATCCCGTTTCATACCAGACCACCAGTAATGTTGCTTCAAATCATGGTACATCTTTGTACTTCCCGGATGAATAGATAGATGACTGCTATGAGCTTCTTTCAATATCAACTGAATCAACTCTGAATTCCTTGGAACACAAATCTGATCTCGATACCTCAAACAATTATCATTATCAATTCAAAATTCTGAATCAGAATTCAAATCATACTGAGCTCGTTTAGCTAACATTTCATTATCAACTTTCTGAGCATCACATATTTGCTGTAAAAACAACGGTTTCAGTTTCAATTCAGCCAAAACTGAACCATCACCAGACAAGTCTAAATGAGCATTCATCGCACGTAATGCAAAAAGCGATTTTCGACTCAATGCATCAGCAACAACATTTGCCTTACCCGGATGATAATCTATCACAAGCTCGTAGTCTTTCAATAGCTCTAACCATCATCTTTGTCGCAAATTCAAATCTTTCTGAGTCATCAAATATTTCAGACTTTTATGATCTGAAAACACATGACATTTTTCTCCGAAAAGATAGTGACGCCAACTCTTTAATGCAAATACAATCGCTGCTAGCTCAAGATCGTGTGTCAGATAATTCTTTTCATGCTGTTTCAATTGTCTCGAGGCATAAGCTATAACTTTGCCTTCCTGCATCAAAACACATCCTAGTTCGTTCAATGAAGCATCTCTATAAATCACGAACTCTTTACTCGACTCTGGCTGTACCAAAACTGGAGCTTCAGTCAAAAGGGCTTTTAACTGATCGAAACTTTTCTAGCACTTTTCAGACCACTCGAATTTCACATCTTTCTGAAGCAATCTCGTCAATGGAGTTGCAATCATCGAAAAGCCTTTTACGAACCGTCGATAATAACCAGCAAGTCCTAAAAAACTACGGACTTTAGACACATTTTTCGGAGGCTTCCACTCCAAAATAGCTAAAATCTTGCTCGGATCAACTCGTATACCAGATGCTGACACAATGTCCCAAAAAACCAACTTCACGCAACCAGAATTCACATTTACTAAACTTTGCATACAATTGCTTATCTCGCAGAGTTTGTAGCACAATTCTTAGATGTTCAGCATGCTCATTTTCATCACGTGAATAAATCAAAATGTCGTCAATGAATACAACAACAAATCGATCCAAATACGGTCTGAAATTTCTATTCATCAGATCCATAAAAATAGCAAGAGCATTTGTTAGTCCAAAAGGCATAACTAAAAAATCATAATGCCCGTACCTCGTTCTGAAAGAAGTTTTCAGAATGTCTGAATCTTTTACTCGCAACTGATAATATCCCGATCTCAGATCTATCTTTGAAAACACAGTAGCTCTTTTCAGCTGATCAAACAAATCATCAATTCGCGGTAGAGGATATTTATTCTTTATTGTTACTTTGTTTAACTGACGGTAGTCAATGCACATTCTCATCGTGCCATCTTTCTTTTTCACAAATAGAATGGGAGCACCCCAAGGTGAGAAAATCGGTCGTGCAAATCCTCTATCGGTCAACTCTTGTAACTGTGACTTCAACTCTTTCAATTCTGTTGGTGCCATTCTATACGGAGCTATTGATATAGGAGTCATCCCCGGTACTAAATCAATACCAAACTCAATTTCTCGTATCGGAGACAATCCCGGTAATTCTTCAGGAAACACGTCAGGAAACTCGCAAACAACTGGCACAGATTCAACTTTCTTTTCAGTCACTCTCGAATCAATTACATAGGCAAAATAAGCTTTATAACCCTTTTTCACATAACTCTGAGCTTTCATCATAGATATCACAACCGTTAACCCATTTAAATCATTTGATTCAATCCGAACTATTTCATCATTCTGACATCTCAAATCAATGGCCTTTCTTTTGCAGTTCAAAACAGCATCATGCAATGTTAGCCAATCCATACCCAAAATTATATCAAACTCATCAAAAGGTAATAGCATCAGATCAGCCGGAAAACAAATATCCCGAAACATCAACGGACAATTCTTGCACACTTTGTCAACTAAGACACTTTTACCTAAGGGGTTCGATACTCTAATTACAAATTCAGTAGACTCTACAGGCAAAGTCTTACTGGATACTAAGTTCATGCATACATACGAATGAGTAGACCCTAGATCTATCAATGCAATCACAGAAGTATCATAAAGAGTAAATATACCCGTAATAACATCTGGAGACGAAGCTTCCTCACGGGCTCGAATGGCGTAAGTTCTAGCAGGTGCTCTAGCTTCAGATCTCGCAACTGTATCTTTCGTAGTTATCTGACTACCACTAACATTTCTTGTGTTTCTAGAAGGTCTACCTCTAGCTGAAGCATTATCTGACCTCGGATTCTGTACGACCTCTAGTTCAACAGACTAGGGACAATGTCGAATGAAATGGTCTAATGATCCACATCTAAAACAGACTCGGTCATTCAATCTATAATTACCCGGATGTCTTTTACCATAATGCTTACATTCAGGTCGTTCGGATTGGACATTTCCAACACTAGCTACTGAAGTTGCTGGAGCTTTGAAGTTCGACTGTGATCTAACTCGATCTCTGTTCGAATGCCCACATTAGCCTTTGAACGGCTATGCTCATCTCTAAATTTCTTTGATGTAGACTGAAATGATTTACTTGAGAATCTCTTTCTCACATCTCTAGCTTCTGACTCAGCTTTTCTTTTATCTTTCCTGAGTGCCTCAGCTTTACATGCTCGATCAACAAGCACAACAAATTCTTTTATTTCCAGAATTCCAACTAGCAAACGAATATCTTCATTTAGGCCGTCTTCAAATCTTTTACACATTATTGCTTCAGTCGAAACACATTCCCGAGTATATTGACTTAATCTCACAAATTCTCATTCATATTCAGTGACAGACATGCGACTCTGTTTCAAATCCAGAAATTCTTTTCGTTTTTAACCTATAAATCTCTGGCTAATATATTTCTTCCGGAATTCAGACTGAAAGAAATCCCATGTAACCCGTTCTTTTGGAACAATAGAAATCAAAGTCTTCCACCATTGATAAGCTGCATCTCGTAACAAGGAAACGACACATTTTAAGCATTCATCAGGAGTCAATGACATTTCATCAAACACTCAGATTATATTTTCGATCCAAAAATCAACTTTCTCAGCATCATCATCACTAGTGGCCCTGAACTCTTCAGCTCCATATTTACGAATTTTATCGACCGGAGGCTTATTCAACCGATTCAAATTCATAACCGGAGGTACAATAGAAGTTTGAGGAGGATTAGGCAGGGGCGGAGGTTGTGAAACAGTCAGATTTGTTCTAATATATTGAGTGAACCACTCATTCATCATTTGGAATAAGGCTTGTTTAGCCTCTCCTTCCTGACCGCTAGTAGCCGGTCTCGAATCAGATGGCGCTGTCCCTTGAGCGGGAGCAGGCGCATTACTTTCAACGTCGTCAGCTACAGCTCTTTCGGGATCCATTTACTATATGAAAAACACATTTTATACGTCAGGATTCATCATACTATCACAGTTTTTATATATGGCATGTATAGCTAGACTCTCACATGCTACGTTAGTCCTAGAATCGACTAAACCGTAGCTCTGATACCAATAAAATGTAACACCCCTAACCCGTAACTATCATCGGTCTAGGGTTAAGAGGCATTACCGGACAAATCAGACTTTTACGAACATTTCACATCATCATATTATAGCAAATACAAGCATATAGTCCCTTAATGAGATCTACGAGACCTTAAACATACATTAGAAAGGGGTCGGGACTAAACCGAGATCATACAAATTTTTTTGAGAATTAAACATTTTTCAAAGCTACAGAGGTCACACGCCCGTGTGGGCAGGCCATGTGCCTCACATGGCCTCGGACACGCCCGTGTGTCCAAGCCATGGCAAAACAAGGCATACATACTGTCTTGTCAACACAGCCTGAGACACGCCTGTGTGCCTCACCCGTGGTCGACACTGACTTGCACCACACGGCAAGTCACATGCCCATGTGTCCAGCCCATGGTTGAAACTGACTTATTTGAAATACAACCATGAAGGACACAGTCGAGCCACACGCCCGTGTGCTCAACCGTGTGGGCAAATATAGGCCATTTGCAAGGCCAATTTGCCACCCATACTTTGGGTTATACCTACAAGCACAAATAAACATCATTCCAAGCATCAAAAGTACCCAAAACATACCAAAATAACCATCTTTTCTAACCATACAAGAAAATATCAAACACACCAACTTTTGTGCCATTTAGCTCAATCTAATCACAAGCATTTCTAAGCAAAATCCATCCACAAACTTACCAATTCTTTATGACATCTTTTCATCAATAATATACCAACTTTGCATCACAAAACATCGATAAAATATTACCATATGCACATCCATTTACGAGCCATATCACATAGCTTATATATACAACTCAAAACATCAACCATTTCAACTAGACTATACATGCCATACTTAAATATTTACACTTTCAAAAGGTACCAAAATAGAGTTTGATAGTGTGGTGATGATCCTTGACGATCCCCGAGCCTTCCGTAGCTTTAACGATCTATAAAACAATGCAAACACACACAAAGTAAGCTTTCAAAAGCTTAGTAAGCCATATACAAATAAATTTATCATATAAACATTCATAATCATATCAAATACAAGATCATTAACATATCTCAATTGCAAATTCATAATTCTTCTTTGGCTCATTTGTTTAGCCATTGCTTACCAACAAATCATACCTCTAACTATCTCTTTTGTTCAAAGCACATTCATACATATATCACATTTTGTCTCAACAAGTCTATGCACATATTTCACTTGGTAAACATTCACATATACTTACCTTTTATACTCAATCATAGCATATACTTCAAACGTACCTGAAACGGTCATACATTCCACATAGCCTTTCATTTCTCAGAAATTCCCGTTGAACCATTCGAAATCAAATAGGATACTCAGATATCTTAGAATACTCGTACAATGCCAACGTCCCAGACGTGGTCTTACATGTAATCCAATATCGATGCCACTGTCCCAGACAGGGTCTTACACGAATCAAATACGATGCCAATATCCCAGACATGGTCTTACACGTAAATCTCAAATGAATGCCAATGTCTGAGACGTGGTCTTACATGATATCACATATCAGAATCCCTATGTCATGACACATGAATCCTATCTATTCCTAAGGTTCGTACGAGACTTTTCAGACCTTGATACATTGTTGATGCTTTCTCAGCTTTCACATGTATATCTTCCAAATCCATTCATCACATTTCAATATTAAATGAACATGAATAAATCATCTCAAATACATTTATTTGTATATAGACTTACCTCGTATTCGGAATAAACGAACGGATTCGACTACTCGATCACTTTCGACTTTCCTCGATCTAAATCTGTTTTCTTTGGTTCTTGATCTATACATATTCAAATTTAATTCATTTATTCACCAAATCATTCATTTCAGTCCAAAAACACACATTTAGGGCAATTTACAAATTAGGCCTCACATTTTCATAGTTTGACATTTAAGTTCCTATTTCACAAAATCACAAAATACATAAAATTCCCTTGTACCCATGCTTAGCCGAATTTTCATCATGATCATACAAGTCCATACATTTCATTTATTTCACATTTTAGTCCCTCAAAATATTATTTTCACAATTTAATCCAAATTACTCAAATTCACCAAAAATTCAAAGACAAAACATGTTAATCTAACACATATATTTAATATTTCATCAACTAACATCACAAAGCTCAAGCATTCATCAATGGCACATTTCAAATTCTTCATCAAATTCAAAAATTAAGGCATGAGTTTTGTAGTACTTGAAGCAACGATTACAAAAACGTAGAAATTATCACAAACCGAAACCAAAACATACATTAATTTTGCTTGAACATAGCCGAAACCTATTTTGCTTTCTTTCTTTTCTTTTTCTTGTTATTTTCGGAAATATGGATGATAATGGCTTCATTTTTAACATTTGTTATAATAATAACCTTAATAATTCATTTACTTATTTAGCCTTTTTAATAATTCTTTCTTTTCTTTTTCTTGTTATTTTCGGAAATATGGATGATAATGGCTTCATTTTTAACATTTGTTATAATAATAATAACCTTAATAATTCATTTACTTATTTAGCCTTTTTAATAAACATATAAAACTTATATACATTAAGGCTATTTATGTCCATTATCATACATAATGGTTTATTTATATCATAAGGACACCACATTAGTAAAGACATAACACATAGGTACTTTTAACACATGGTATGCTAATTTCGCATTTTATGCAATTAAATCCTTATATCAAATTAAACACACAATCGGATAAATTAAATCATGAAACTTTCACACATACCTATTCTCATATTGCAAGCACTGAAAATAATATTAAAATATTTTTTTGACTTGGATTTGTGGTCCCGAAACCACCATTTCGACTAGGGTCTAAATCGGACTGTTACACAGGTGCGGCAAAAATTCTGGGCGCAATCTGGAAATACTCATGCAGCGACATTAGTACCAAAACATGCATATATTAAGGATAAATAGGTTAAGATCCACTGAGTTATAAAATGCAATTTACTGAACTGAAAATGCTAAAATGTGTGCTAAAGATAACTAAATGGGAACAAAGTAACCAATAAGTAGGGAGAAAACATATGTTCTTTCTAGTAATATCACACCCCAAACTTGAGTTTTTACTTGTCCTCAAGTAAAATAGAAACTAGCAAGGCTACACAAGAATTCACTAAGGTAAATGATCATTTCAGCAACTTGAATCACCTAAAATCCCAATAAATGAGTCACATTCAGATGACACAATATTGCATCGACAATACATAAATATGAATGAATAAGATTACAACTTCATCGAAACCAGCATCATGCTTTAAATCCCTAAATTCTATCTACCAATACAACATTTATTATACAATATATGTCTTCTGTTTTGTGAATAAGGGATATCGTTGCATTACTGTACCCTTGTTCCTGAGAAGTGGCGATGGAGTGCAACAAACCCCCAGGGAGTACGTAATTGCGCCGACACATACTCATGCAGCGACAGCCTTTGGCCAGATTCATTTTTCTAATGCTTGCATTGGAGTGTTCCCTCTTTAAAATTTCACAATACACTCACTTTGGAGTGTCTCTTATTCATAACTATACATATATATAAGCAGCTGTAAAAGGCAGATTCATTCAAGATTCAAGGAATGCTACTAGTCATCCATTACTAATGCAACCTAAATCATTCATCAAAGAATTGAAGATACAACATTCAGTCAAATTTATCCAACTCATTCATTGATAATTCATATGATTCAAGAATTAATCATCGAATGTAACAAAGATTTTCAAACACATATGCATTAATCACAAATAAACCTTGCATGCTTCATTCAACTCAAAAAAGAATTGAAATGTGGGTGTATTTCCAAACCCCATATGCATTCCCCAAACTTAAAGTTTGCATTGTCCCCAATGCACTAACATTAAAATGCAATGACAAAAAAATGCAACGACAATGTGCAGTAACAAAATGAAAATTACAGCTACACGCAATGCATGAATACTATAGCTAAAACTTAAAATAAACTAACTCAGTTTTCCTCGACCATCAATGTGGCTGCACGATGTTTCTTCTTCCTCCTCTTTTTCTCTTCCTTTTTGCATTTTTGTCTTTGGAGCGCTTTCTCTTCTTTTCTTTGGGCTTCGCACGGTCCTCAAATTGCTCTTCAATTTTCGGTGCTGCATCGGCATCATCGGTTGCTTCCTGTGTAGGAGGGGTCACCTTGAGTGGTCTGGTATAGACCACTATCGCCAATGAGTTGTGGTGCTTCTCACTGGTTACTTCTGCAGCTTCCGCCGGTCTAGCTCCATCTCGCTCTAGATTATCAGCAATTGCATCCACAAACTTGGATGCATTGACAATGTTCTCAGCAGCTTCTGTCTCTGTATTTTCTTCCTTGGCCTTCTCGTTCACAACTGCAACACAGGCTTCCTCCTTTCCCACAGCAACTTCCTCCTCAACAGTAGACGCCTCTTGACTAGCAAAGACGTCACCCTCGACCAGGCTATCAATCCTTCGCATACACTCCTCATCCTTTGAGTCCTCTTTTTTCTTATCATTAGAGACGTGCACAATGGAAGGGGATTCCACCGATCTGTCTCGGTCCCCTAATTCATCTTCCTTGGAGGAGGGTTCATAATCTCAGATGATCGGTGGGAACATTGGAAATTCTGGGAGTAAACCTAACTTAATGTGGCTACAATAGAGTTGTTATAGGCCCTGGTATAAGCGTAGAAAAAAAATTGTGATCTGTCTATATCCTCTATTGTAGCTATAAGCCTGATCTGCTTATTACTGATAGAATTGGCCAACTTCTCGATATACTTCATTTTGCGTATCAATGATGTCTTTGCAGTTAAGTTTGTTCCCTTACTTTTTGCTTTGGTTTTGCCCTTCCTTGTCTTGCTTGTCTCTGCCTCATTCATTGTCATCGTATCTTTGCCACGAGTTATTCTTTCAATAGAGGATTCATTGATCGGGCCCTTATTATCTAGGAACTTTTCATCATCACGGGGCACAATCCCTTTCTGCTGGCACAGTAGCATCACCAACGATGGGAAAACCAAAATTCCAGTTTGCCTTGCGGCACAGTCAGCAATTTCCTGGTGGAGTATTGCGCCAACATCAATCTTTTTGCCCTTGACCATTGAATGTATCAAGCACATTCTATCAAGGTTGATTGTGGTGCTGTGAGTAGAGGGCAATAGTCTGCAGTTGACAAAATAAAACCAGATTTTACTTTGCAGTGTTAGGAAGCAGCGATGCATCGTATAATTCTTTTGATGTGAACCCATCCACAATGCTCCTTTGACACATAAGTCCTTCACCAATAGGTCCCTTTTGTCATCTGTGATATCCTCAAGAATCTCAGAGTGCTCATCTACATCCACTTTAGTGTTGTACAGCTCGTTGATTTTTTTAGCATCCCATGGGATTAAGCCTTTTTGAACAAAGATAAACTCTAACTCATGGTCATAAAAGTTTGCATAAAACTCACGTACCAATGAAGAAGAGTAGCTTCCAGGATGAGTGTAGAAAATCTCCCACTTTAGTTTAGAGATGGTTTTATAGATTTGCTTGCCCAAGTCTTGCTGTTGCGAAAGGAGAATGCCCTTTTCTGGGTGGAAGTTACACTTTAAAATGTTGCCTTGAAACTAGTCCTTAGCCGCTTTCATTAAAAAGATCACTGACTCCTTTTTCTCCATTGGCATGGAGGACTTTGATTTACGAATTGTAGTTACAGAGGACGAGTGTTCTTCAATAGACTTAGTGGCTTTCTTGACGGATCCTCTCGTTCTTGCCATATGTTGTTTGTTTTGTGGAGTGAAGATAGTTTAAAGTTGGAAAGGTATGAGCTTGGGGAAGAAAAAGTAAATAAAAATGGCTTCTTTATATGTGTAACAGTCAGCACAGTGAAGGGGGTTTTGTAACACCC
Organism: Gossypium sturtianum; assembly: GCA_025698515.1. NCBI lineage: Eukaryota > Viridiplantae > Streptophyta > Magnoliopsida > Malvales > Malvaceae > Gossypium > Gossypium sturtianum. Next base: position 45,313,739 of record CM046951.1, read on the forward strand.
CTAACCCGTATCTGTCATTGGAATAGGGTTATGAAGGATTACCGGACTTATTTCATAAATAGTCATACATTTCACATACATTTTCCCTTTCCAAATAAAAAAAATCATTCACAGTCAATCACATTGTCCCTAACACGAGCCTATGAAGCCTAAATCATGCATTAGAAGTGGTTCGGGACTAAACCGATGACTTAGGAAATTTTTGGAAAACTTTGAACTTTTTTCAAAATACAGGGGACACACGCCCGTGTAGACACACGGCCAAAGGCACGCCCGTGTCACAGGCCGTGTGGACATTCAAAATGGGATCAGATGGCCGTGTCCCAACCCGTGTCTGACCCTGTGTAACTCTCTGACTTGGGTTACACGGCCAACACACACGCCTGTGTGAGTAGCTCGTGTTCCCTTTGAAATGGCCACATACGCCCGTGTGCCAGGCCGTGCCAAAACTATAGGGTATATTGACTTATGCAACACGGCCAAGTCACATGCCCGTGTGTTGGGCTGTGTGGAGCATACTGACTTGGTTTCTAATTAAACACCAGGGGACACACGGTCGTGTCACTTAACTGTGTGCCACAGACGGCTGAGACACACGTCCGTGTCTCTGCCCGTGTGGACAAAAATAGGCTATTTACCAAGCCATATTGCTCACCCAAATTTGTATTCACCTACACAAATCAAATGGCATATAATTGTAATGCGTAGGTTTGTGCAAGTGTATACAGTCATTATCAAGTAATAAGTAAGCATCGAGTTATTGTCTCCATAGGGATTGTATTTGTGCTAAGTCACTTAATTTGTAAAACTATATTAACAATTTGGTAAATAAAAACACAATATGATCGAGAAGTGATGATTAAAATTAAATATATTAAACTAAATGCAATGATCCCTAATAGATATTATCCTAAATATACAAACTATATGAATGAAATAGATTTTATAAAAATTAAACACAATTTGCAACAATTATAACATAAATAAACTAGGACAATTACTTTAATTAAACTCAATTTATTATCAACATGCTTAATAACATTCGGAAAAACATTCCAAGCAACTTGATCTTTCATGAGTTTGGAAACCATATTAGGTCCTTTCGGAATCCTTTACTTAGTAAATACACATTTTACTGATCCTTATTTACTAAGGGTTTCTTAGCATTCGTGTGAGGTAACAGGGACGTGTTAGGTTTGAAACAGTTTAATCACACAAATCTAAAAACTATGTAGATAACTGAGCTTGGTCAGAGTTGTTATGCAACCTGCAACTTAATCGGGTTAGGATCTAAACTGAGCATGCACATTTCAATTATGTGTCCATTAGCCATCGTCTGGTCAGGATTGCTCAGCTAATTCAGCTGCATTTCAATCACGTATGAACGAAATACAGAACATTATAAGCATGAATCAAATAAAAATTATTTAATCAAAGCAATCATCCTAGCTTAAAGAAAATTAAGCTAACATTGTTGTAAGCAAGCAAAGAACACATAGCAAACATTTTCAGATTAAATCAAAGAAAAGAAAGATTAAACCCAAATCAAAGTGGCTATCACCCAAGACTCTAATCGATGAGGCTCCTTCGCTCCTTCACTTTGCTCCTTTGCTAATGGCTCTCCAAGGTGGCCGACCAAGGGCTATTTAAGAGCATTTAATTGCTAAAATCTCTATGAAGAGATGATGCTAGGCATGGGAAATGGAAAATGCTAAGTGTAACAGCCCGATTTAGACCTTAGTCAGAACAGTGGTATCGAGACCACAAATCTGAGGTCAGAATAATATTTTAAAATTATTTTCTATGTTAACAGTATGTGATTTAGCCTGTGTGAAATTTCTGTGTGAAGATTATATCGGTTGTGTGTTTAATATGCAAAAAAGACTTAATCGCATAAAGTGTAAAAGCTGTGTGCTGATTGTTGAAGTATCTATGTGTTATGGATTTTAAATGTGGAGGCCTTATAAGGCAATTAACCCATTAATAAAGTTAGTGGACGACAAAGGACAAGTATGCCCTTAATGTTTAAATGATTATATGATATAGTAAATGGTTAAATAAGTAAATCTGTTAATAAGTTATGTTATAATAAAATAAAACATAAAAAGATGGCTATTCTCATCTTTATCTAGCCGAAAATAAGAAGAAAAGAGAAGCCATGGATGAATGCTAGGGTTCGGCCATTGTTGGAAATCAATTAGGTAAGCTTTTAAACTCGGTTTTTGATAATTTCTACGTTTTTGTGATCGTTGCTTTGTGCTCTAGCTAGCCCATGCCTTAATTTTAGAAATTGATGGTGATTTTGAGATATGTTATTGATGAATGTTTGAGCTATGTGTTAGTTGAAGATGAAATATGAAAGATAGGTGGAAGATTAACACATTTTGTCTTTGAATTTTTGGTGAAATTGAGTAATTTGGGCCAAATTGAGAAAACTACAAATTGGAGAACTAAATTGTGAAATAAATGAAATGTGTGGGCTTGTATTAGCATGGGAAGAATTCGACTAAGCTTGTGTGAGTAGAAATTTGGTGTATTTTGTGATTTTGTGAATTAGGGACTAAAGTGTCAAAGTGTGAAAATGTGAGGGCTATTTTGTAAAATGCCCTAAATATGTGTGTTTGGATTAAATTGAAGGAATTGGTGATTGAATGAGCTAAATTTGAATGTGTATAGACCAAGAAAGGAGAGGTTCGGGTCGAGATCGAGGCAAAGATAAAGTACTCGATTAATCGACTAGTTTCAATATTTCGACATCCGAGGTAAGTTCGGATATAATACTAGTTGTAAACTATATCTATGTGATGTGAATTGAATGAATATATATATAACTACGGGATTAGAAATGCTATATGCGGAATTGAATTAGAGGGCACTAAGTGTGCGAAATTAGAAACGAGACATAGATGATTAGCACTGTATGTGCAATTGAGTAGCATGAATGGTGAGTAACTATGTGTTGATCAAGGTACGTTTGAATCTATGTGCTTGATGATAGGCTTAAAAGTTGAAGGAATAGATACTTGAGCATATGGTTGAGATTGATGATGAGCCTAATTGTGCATTTATCTATGTGATGGTTTAATTATGTATTGATGTGGTATTATTGAGTAATATATATTATATTACGAACTTACTAAGCTTTTGAAAGCTTACTGTGTGATTTGTCTCTCTGTTTTATAGTGTCAGTAAAGCTAGCTCGGATCTGGGGATCGTCAGCATCTCTATCACACTATCGGCAAATCTATTGTGGTACTTTTGAAGATGTGTATATTTGAATATGGTATGTATAGGCTAGTTGATTTGAAACATGATTGAGATGTGTAAATAGCCATGTGATGTGGCTAGATAAATGTTGGCAATATGCATGTGTGATTTTGGTATATGATGCATGTTATGGTATGGCTTGATGGCAATGAAAATGTCTTATGAATGGTAAGCTTAGTGATGGATTGATGCCATTGTGATCTAGTGATATGGTGGATGAATCATGCTTGGTTATGCATGTGTTTTAGTTGTGCAATTTGGTATATAAGTTGACATGATTAGAAATGAGATTGGATGGGATGATAAGTTGATCATTTGACATGTATTTGGTTGCCAAATTATGTGTGAAAATAGGCTTGTATGTGCTTGTAGGTATGACCCAAGTGTGGGTGGCATTTTGGCCTTGCAAATGGCCTATTTTGCATACACGGCCAAGGGACACGGGCGTGTGTCTATGCTGTATGGCTCAAGGGCCACTTCGAAGTGTGTCATTGTGATCTAGTGATACGGTTTAGTCGATTCTCGGACTAACGTAGCGCGTGTGAGTCTAGCTATACATGCCATATATATAATTGCGATAGTGTGATGAATTCTGACAGTTGAAAATGTGTTTTCATATAGTAATGGTGCAACATCCTAAAATTTGGAAATTTATGTGTTTCATTGTTTTTGGTGTTAAGCTAGTTAAATTATTAATTGTGTATGTTCAGGAAGTCCTGAGAAGGCTCGAGGTTTATTTGGACCTAGTAAAAACTTTTGGCATTTAGCACTTTAAGGAGATGGAGTAAGTGACCTTAAAGCATATGGAAATAAATGAGTAAATAACTAGCATAAGTGAGCATATGGTAAAGAGGTTATGGCGCCACATGTATTACCTTGAGGGAAGAAGTTCGAATCCCTTTGTGTGCATTTTGACTTTTATTTTTGCATTCCTTCCTTAAAGTGTCAGCCAAGGAGTATTTATGGTAAGGTGGACTTCTTTATTTATGGTAAGGTGGCTAAAATAATAAGGCAAGGTTGAGGTTGGGGAAAGGAATCAAAAGAAATAGGTAAGTAAGGGGAACAAGAGGCTTATTTCGTGGATAGTGTTTTGGAAAGTTTGGGTGGCCAAACTTTTATCCTAGGGGGGATGAATATGGATGGTTTGGGGCTAGGGTGATAGCCGAATTTTGTGCTTGATGTTTTGGTGAGACTAAAGTGTTAGTCTTGGTCAAAATACCAATATCATCAATTGTGTCTTTTCTCAAAACTCCTATCCTTCTAGCCGAATTTGGTCATTGGCAATTGGTAAAATTTTGGTTCTTTTGGCCAGTTCCCTATTGGCAACTTTGGTATCATTTCTCTTTTCTCTCCAAACTCCTTTCTCCTCATTGCCGAACCTACACAACCTTGAGGAGGCATATTCCATTTCTTTCTTTCTTCTTGCCAAATGGATACAAACTGTGAGACCATTTCTTTGTTCACACATCATTCTTGAAAATCGAAACTAATCCATCATTCCTCTTCTTCTTTTCTTTTCGCAAAATCCTTCAAGCATCACTTCCACTCTAATATTTTTCACCATAGCTGAATATTGAGTCCACTATTTCTCTATAGCCGAACCTTCCATTCTTTCATTGATCTTCCTTTTTCATTCGAGTTGTCACTCACCCTTGAACAATCGGTAAGTACTCTTTTCAATTCTTTTTATTTTCTTCTTTCTATTGCCGAATCCATATGTTGGCTTGGGAGGGTCTTTTGACTGAAATCATTACTTATTTCTCTTAGACAAGATCCCTTTCTTCTTCATAGTGATATTGTGGAAGGCCGAACCTTCATTCTTCCGAAGTCATCGCATTATCGCTAGAAGTCGGTTCTAAAATCTTTAAGGTAAGTGTTATTCAAGGATTTTATAAATCATTCTTTATTCGATAAGATGGTGTTGATTAACCGATATTATTTATAGGGGTTAAATTGCTCAATCTACTAAATCATTGGTCACTCGGAAATTAGTGGTAAGCCGATCTTCACCATTTCGATAGTCCATATTTTATTGTAATACCGATTGTTTAAGATCTAACCGAATGGCGACTTGTGGTACCGATTCGAATGGGAAGTCTAGTGGAGATCTCAAAAAGGAGCGGATTAACGATCCCTACTCCTAAATTCAAACGAAGGGCCGTTTCGGCGATTCGAGACTATCCTCCAGGTTGTGGACCCTTATCCGGTGAGAATCAATTATTCGAGGTCGTTCACAATTTTGAGGCGTCAACGATTCGAGATTTCCCACCGGGTTATGGACCGTCAACCGGGGAAAACTGACAAATCGTAGTTGTTCACGATCCCGAGGGTAAAATTTTAGATCGTTTGTTTTAAAGTAGAATTATTAAATCGCGTACGTTGACTAATCGGGCGTTATAAAATTTTAGGTGTCGGCGATCGAGAGAGCGTAGTGCTTACCGTAATCAGGTGTGTAATCTCACACCGTTTTCTGTGGGTTGGAGATTAATGTCATATCGATAATAAACTGTTTGATTAAAATCGTATTAGAGTAAAATCGGGAAAAATTGGCTTAGATCTCATATGATAAAATTGATAAAAACGATATATTTTGCTATGTGGGCCAAAACGATATATTTTGCTATGTGGGCCAAAACGATATATATTTTGTTATATGGGCCGATCTGAAAATTTGTGAAATGGGCCAAGATGATATTCTGCTTAATGGGCCAATTTGATAAATTGTTATAATGGGCCATAAATTTTTGTAAGAAATATTTGAATACATTGTTGTGAATTGTTATGCATTATATACATGTTTTGCAAGGGATGGGATAATGATGAGGAGAAGTTCTGGTAGCTCTGCTACATAAATCTGGTGGCTCTATCACAAATCTGAAAAATGGCAATGCCATGTAAATTCTGTTAATCTGGTGGCTTGTCCACAAAATTGATATAAATGGCTTAATGCCTACGTTTGGTGTGTTGGCGGGGTGGGTTGACTAAAGATCACCCACAGGTGTGTTGGTTGGTACGGGTGGTGTGTAGCGGATGGAAAACTAGGTTTGGTTTGGGAATTGCATTTCATATGCATATTATATTCGATACATTTTTATTATTATGAATGGGCTTCGGCCCAAATAATGGCTTAATGGATTTTTGCCTAGTGGACAACGGTAAGTGGGTTACATATTGAGTTCTAGTAACTCACCCCCGTTTTCCTTATCCCTTTTAGGTAATGATCAATGATGGAGACTTGGGTCGTGGATGTCTTGGTGGAGGCCATACTTAAAAACGGTTAAATTTGGAATTTGGATTTCTTTTAATACTTTTAATTACTTTGCTATTTTGAATTAAGGTTGTAATAAGGCCTCTGGATTAATTTTTGTTTTGTTTATTGTTGGATGAATTCATATACTGCTTTAAGTATTTCAAATTTGGGATTATATTTTTTTAAAAACTTAAATAAATGTTTTATTCAAAAATGAATATATAAAAAGGATTTCATAATAATTTTCATATTTTTAACTCGGAAAATTACTCTTAAGATTTTCATCAATTCTTTTCGAAAAATATTTTTAATTTCTTTTGAAATTTTCTTGAACTGTTAACAATATTTTCAAAATTACGATTTATAAGATCTTACATCTCAAATTGTCGATTTATCAATCAAATCTTTTACTCAATAAATACTTTGTCAAATTTTTGAAATATGTTTTACTTAAAAAGGAATCAATGTATATTTATTTTGTGTGACATGTCAAATCTAGCCTTAACGCATAGGCTGGGTTTGGGATGTTACATTTTATGGTATCAGAGCCCGGTTCAAAACTCGGCTGTGGTTTGGGTTCAAAAATATTTTTAAAAGCTGCTCTAATTTTTTTGACATATGTTTTAAAGGAAGTATGGCACCAAGTCAAGTAAGTGTATGTTATTGTATGATTATGATTATTGTGATATGACTATAGGAACACTCTAGAACTTTTAATTTTAGATGTTGAAACTATAGAGATTGAGACTATAGGATGCGTTTACGAAAACGACTTTACTTCTTATACCTCATAAAATATTGTTTAATAAATATCGAAATAGTATACTAATTCATAAGACTTTTAATCAGATTAGATTGAATTAGCTAATATGAGTGCTAGAGGACGTGGACGTGGTAGACGTGGCCGTGGTAGAGGCCGAGGTGCTAGGGTTGCGTTTGAAGCGTCGGGACATATGCCGGAAATGGACGCACCTGCGTCACCCGGGACTGAAACTAGATCACATGACCGTATGAGGGAGGACATTGCCTTGTCCCAAGGTTGCGAGTCTTAGAAAGGGCTGCTGGGGCTAGAACTGGGCCAGCAGCTCGTGGATCAATTTCGGAACGACTTAGATCAAGTGGTGCCGAGGTTTTTAGGGGTGTCTCGGGTCTGGCCCCAAATGTAGCGGTGTATTGGCTCGGGGCAGTGGAACGGATCATGGATGACTTGGAGTGCACCACCGAGCAGAAACTGAGAGGAGCTGTGTCCTTGTTGAGAGACGAGGCGTATCAATGGTGGCTTACTGTTCGGGAGGGCACTCAGGCCGATCTCGTTACTTGGGATTTCTTCAAAACTTCATTTCAAGGAAAGTATGTTGGGGCTAGCTATGTGGATGCCCGAAGGAAGGAATTCCTTAATCTGGTTAAAGGAAGTAAGACCGTGGCAGCTTACGAAGCGAAATTTCTGCGTCTGAGTCGTTATGCCCGAGGTATTGTGCCAACTGACTATGAATGCTGCGTGTATTTCGAGGATGGGTTGAGTGATGAGTTGCGGGTATTGATAGCCCCACAACAAGAAAGGAATTTTGCCACACTTGTGGAGAAAACCAAGATAGCGGGGGAGGCTAAGAACTCAGAGTGGAAAAATCGAGAAAAAGATAGAGGAAAGAGCAAGAGGGACTTTAAGTACTCGGGTCCTGCTAGAAGGTTTCAGAAGAGGCCCAGGAATGATGAGCCAGCTCAAGCTAGATCACCAGCTGCTACCAATCAGATACAACCATGTGCTGACTGTAGAAGACGACACCCGGGTGAATGTTGGAAGAGAACTGGTGGTTGTTTCAAATGTGGTTCTAAGGACCATCAGCTTAAGAATTGTCCTCGACGGACTACTCCAACTCAGAAAGCTCGTAACTATGATGCACAACCAGCTAGAGGCGCTCAGCAGCCACCGGGAGGCCGTGGGCTAGGTCGAGGTGGTAATGGCGGAAGACGAGGTCAGGGTGCACTGGGTAGAGGTACTGGTTTCCGGGGTAATGCGGAGGTGAGATAGCCAGGGCTGGTTTATACGGTCAGGCGCCGAGAGGATGGCGACGCACCTGACGTGATAACCGGTACGTTCTTCATATCTGATGTACCTATTACTGCTTTGATAGATATCGGATCCACCCATTCGTATGTTGCTAGTGTTGTATTTGGAAACCTGAACATTAGATTTGAGATTTCTGCTAGAGAGATGACGGTAATTAGTCCTTTAGGACAGTCTGTGATAGTAAATAAATTGTTTAGAGATGTACCCTTAGAAGTACAAGGAGAAACATTTTTGGCAGACTTGATGGAACTGCCTTTCGGTGAGTTCGACCTTATTTTGGGCATGGGTGGTTGGTGAAACATCATGCGAACTTGGATTGTCTTTGCAAAGCGAATGACGATAAGAACTTCGGAAGATAAAGAAGTGGTGATGATAGGTGAAAGGAAAAATTATCTATCGAATGTGGTATCTGCTTTAAAGGCAGAAAGGTTAGTACGAAAATGGTGTGGAGCATTCCTAGCCTTCATCAGTGCGTTGGATGCCAAGGAATTATCGGTGGAAGGTGTTAGAACGGTGAATGAGTTTTTAGACGTTTTTCCCGAAGAACTTCCTGGATTGCCTCCAGATCGGGAGGTAGAGTTTGGCATTGAATTATTGCCAGGAACGGCTCCGGTGTCCATTGCTCCATATAGAATGGCGCCGAAAGAGTTGGCGGAGCTTAAAGCTCAAATTCAAGAGTTGTTGGATCGGGGATTCATTCGACTGAGTGTGTCATCGTGGGGAGAACCGGTCTTGTTCGTCAAGAAGAAGGATGGGTCGATGCGTATGTGCATCGATTATAGGCAGTTGAATAAATTGACGATCAAGAATAGGTATTCATTGCCGAGAACCGATGATATGTTTGACCAATTGCGAGGAGCTTTGGTTTTCTCGAAGATAGATTTGAGATCGGGTTATCACCAGCTTAAGGTCAAGGAGGCGGATATTCATAAGACAGCGTTTCAAACTCGTTATGGACACTATGAGTTCTTGGTGATTCCGTTTGGGTTGACAAATGCACCAGCTGCATTTATGGTCATGATGAATCGGGTCTTCCAACCCTATTTAGATCGGTTCGTGGTGGTGTTCATAGATGACATCTTGGTATATTCGAAGAATGAGGAAGAGCATGATTCACATCTGCGAATAGTATTGCAAATATTGCGGGAAAAACAACTTTATGCCAAATTCAGTAAGTGTGAATTTTGGCTGAAGGAAGTTACCTTCTTGGGACATGTTGTGTCGGCCGAAGGAATTAGAGTTGATCCCCGGAAAGTAGAGGCCGTGTTGGATTGGAAACTACCAAAGTCAGTGGCTGAAATTCAGAGTTTCTTAGGGTTGGCTGGTTATTATCGGTGTTTTGTTGAGGGGTTTTCGTTGATTCTTTTGCCCCTAACTAAACTGCATTGCGCAAGGAGTACCATTTGTATGGTCAGATCAGCAGTAAGAAGGTTTCGAGAAATTGAAGAAGATTCTGACGGAAGCGCCAGTACTGATTCAACCTGAGGCTGGAAAAGAGTTTATTGTTTACTACGATACGTCACACACGGGCTTGGGATGTGTGTTGATGCAAGGTGGAAAAGTGGTGGCTTATGCATCTCGTCAGTTAAGGCCGCATGAAGTGAATTATCCCACTCATGATTTGGAGTTGGCTGCAGTGGTGTTTGCTTTGAAGATTTGGAGACACTATCTATACAGTGAGAAGTCGATCATTTATACGGATCATAAGAGTCTAAAGTACCTCCTTACCCAAAAGGAGTTGAACTTAAGACAGCGGAGGTGGATAGAACTGTTGAAGGATTATGACTTCTCAATCGAGTATCATCCCGGAAAGGCTAACGCGGTGGCAGACGCGTTGATTCGTAAGGTGATATCGGATTTGAGAGCGATGTTCGCTCATCTCAGCTTGTATGAAGATGGTAGTCTGCTAGCCGAACTTCAGGTGAAGCCTGCGTGGGTAGGTCAGATTAAGGAAAAGCAGTTATCAGATGAAAAGTTGGGTTCCTTATTTCAGCTAGTGGAAAGTGGTGTGAAAGGGGATTTTGGAATGAATAATGATGGAGTATTGTGTTTCCGCGGAAGAGTTTGTATGCCCAAAGATTCGGAATTGAGACAAATGATTCTGCGAGAGGCGCATAGTAGCCCATATGCTATGCACCCCGGGGGAACTAAAATGTATCGAGACCTCCGTGAGCAGTATTGGTGGCCAGGGTTAAAACGAGAGGTTACTAAATTCGTGAGTAGGTGCTTAACATGTCAACAAGTGAAGGTGGAACATCAATTGCCGTCGGGATTGCTACAACCGGTGAAGATTCCCTTATGGAAATGGGAACAGATAACGATGGACTTCGTTAGTGGGTTACCCTTATCGCCTACTAAGAAAGATTCCGTTTGGGTAATAGTGGATCGATTGACGAAGACTGCCCATTTCCTACCTGTTCGTACGGATTACTCATTGCAGAAGTTGGCCAAGTTGTACGTAGCAGAGATTGTGAGGTTACATGGGGTACCAGTGTCTATCATTTTGGACAGGGACCCTAGGTTTACATCACGGTTTTGGAAAGCCTTACATGAAGCTTTGGGAACCAAGCTTAATTTTAGCACGACATTTCATCCTCGATCGGATGGCGATCGGAGAGAGTAATCCAGATTCGGAAGACATGTTAAGGCCGTGTGTGATTGACTTCGTGGTAGTTGGGAGGATTTCCTACCGTTGGCGAGTTTGCTTAAAACAATAGCTATCAATCCAAAGATCCGATGGCACCCTACGAGGCATTGTATGGTCGTAAGTGTCGTACTCCTACTTGTTGGGTGAATGGAAGTGCGGCGATTCATCGGGTCCTGAGCTAATATCGAGACGGAGGAAAAGATAAAGGTAATTCGCACGCGGTTAAAGGAAGCTTCGGATAGACAAAAATCGTATGCGGATCTGAAGCGTAAGGATATTGAGTTTGCGGAGGGAGATCAAGTCTTTCTAAAGGTCTCACCTTGGAAGAAGATCTTCAGATTTGGAAGGAAGGGCAAGTTGAGACTTAGGTTCATCAGACCGTACCGTGTGTTGAAGCGTATTGGGCCAGTGGCTTATCAGCTTGAGTTACCTCCGGAGTTGAGTCAGATACATAGTGTATTTCATGTCTCAATGTTAAGGCATTACCGATCAGATCCGTCGGTAGAAGAAATTGAGATAAGACCTGATTTGTTGTTCGAGGAGGAACCAGTGCAAATTCTAGATTGGGACGTTAAGGTACTGAGAAGGAAGACTGTGCCGTTAGTCAAAGTTTTATGGCGCAATCACGGATCAGAGAAAGCTACATGGGAGCCTGAGGACGTGATTCAGCAGCAATATCCTCACCTCTTTTAATCAGGTAAATTTCGAGGACGAAATTTTCTTTAAGGGGGGTAGAATTGTAACATCCTAAAATTTGGAAATTTATGTGTTGCATTGTTTTTGGTGTTAAGCTAGTTAAATTATTAATTGTGTATGTTTAGGAAGTCCTGAGAAGGCTCGGGGTTTATTTGGACCTAGTAAAAACTTTTGGCATTTAGCACTTTAAGGAGATGGAGTAAGTGACCTTAAAGCATATGGAAATAAATGAGTAAATAACTAGCATAAGTGAGCATATGGTAAAGAGGTTATGGCGCCACATGTATTACCTTGAGGGAAGAAGTTCGAATCCCTTTGTGTGTATTTTGACTTTTATTTTTGCATTCCATCCTTAAAGTGTCAGCCAAGGAGTATTTATGGTAAGGTGGACTTCTTTATTTTTGGTAAGGTGGCTAAAAGAATAAGGCAAGGTTGAGGTTGGGGAAAGGAATCAAAAGAAATAGGTAAGTAAGGGGAACAAGAGGCTTATTTCGTGGATAGTGTTTTGGAAAGTTTGGGTGGCCAAAATTTTATCCTAAGAGGGATGAATGTGGACGATTTGGGGCTAGGGTGATAGCCGAATTTTGTGCTTGATGTTTTGGTGAGACTAAACTGTTAGTCTTGGTCAAAATACCATTATCATCAATTGTGTCTTTTTCTCAAAACTCCTATCCTCCTAGTCGAATTTGGTCATTAGAAATTGGTAAAATTTTGGTTCTTTTGGTCAATTCCCTATTGGCAACTTTGGTATCATTTCTCTTTTCTCTCCAAACTCCTTTCCCCTCCTTGCCGAACCTACACAACCTTGAGGAGGCATATTCCATTTCTTTCTTTCTTCTTGCCGAATGGATACAAACTTTGAGACCATTTCTTTGTTCACACATCATTCTTGAAAACCGAAACTAATCCATCATTCCTCTTCTTCTTTTCTTTTCACAAAATCCTTCAAGCATCACTTCCACTCTAATATTTTTCACCATAGCCGAATATTGAGTCCACTATTTCTCTATAGCCGAACCTTCCATTCTTTCATTGATCTTCCTTTTTCATTCGAGTTGTCACTCACCCTTGAACAATCGGTAAGTACTCTTTTCAATTCTTTTTATTTTCTTCTTTCTATTGCCGAATACATATGTTGGCTTGGGAGGGTCTTTTGACCGAAATCATTACTTATTTCTCTTAGACAAGATCCCTTTCTTCTTCGTAGTGATATTGTGGAAGGCCGAACCTTCATTCTTCCGAAGTCATCGCATTATCGCTAGAAGTCGGTTCTAAAATCTTAAAGGTAAGTGTTATTCAAGGATTTTATAAATCATTCTTTATTCGATAAGATGGTGTTGATTAACCGATATTATTTATAGGGGTTAAATTGCTCAATCTACCAAATCATTGGTCACTCAAAAATTAGTGGTAAGCTGATCTTCACCATTTCGATAGTCCATATTTTATCGTAATACTGATTGTTTAAGATCTAATCGAATGGCGACTTGTGGTACCGATTCGAATGGGAAGTCGAGTGGAGATCTCAAAAGGAGCGGATTAACGATCCCTACTCTTAAATTCAAACGAAGGGCCGTTTCGGCAATTCGAGACTTTCCTCCGGGTTGTGGACCCTTATCCGACGAGAATCAATTATTCGAGGTCGTTCACAATTTTGAGGCGTCAGCGATTCGAGATTTCCCACCGGGTTGTGGACCGTCAATCGGGGAAAACCGACAAATCGTAGTTGTTCACCATCCCGAGGGTAAAATTTTAGATCGTTTGTTTTAAAGTAGATTTATTAAATCGCATACGTTGACTAATCGGGCGTTATAAAATTTTAGGTGTCGACGATCGAGAGAGCGTAGTGCTTACCGTAATCAGGTGTGTAATCTCACACCGTTTTCTGTGGGTTGGAGATTAATGTCATATCGATAATAAACTGTTTGATTAAAATCGTATTAGAGTAAAACTGGGAAAAATTGGCTTAGTTCTCATATGATAAAATTGATAAAAACGATATATTTTGCTATGTGGGCCAAAACGATATATATTTTATTGTATGGGCCGATCTGAAATTTTGCGAAATGGGCCAAGATGATATTCTGCTTAATGGGCCAATTTGATAAATTGTTATAATGGGCCATAAATTTTTGTAAGAAATATTTGAATACATTGTTGTGAATTGTTATACATTATATACATGTTTTGCAAGGGATGGGATAATGATGAGGAGAAGTTCTGGTAGCTCTGCTACATAAATCTGGTGGCTCTGTCACACATCTGAAAAATGGCAATGCCATGTAAATTCTGTTAATCTGGTGGCTTGTCCACAAAATTGATATAAATGGCTTAATGCCTACGTTTGGTGTGTTGGCGGGGTGGGTTGACTAAAGATCAGCCACAGGTGTGTTGGTTGGTACGGGTGGTGTGTAGCGGATGGAAAACTAGGTTTGGTTTGGGAATTGCATTTCATATGCATATTATATTCGATACATTTTTATTATTATGAATGGGCTTCGGCCCAAATAATGGCTTAATGGATTTTTGCCCAGTGGACAACGGTAAGTGGGTTACACATTGAGTTCTAGTAACTCACCCCCGTTTTCCTTATCCCTTTCAGGTAATGATCAATGATGGAGACTTGGGTCGTGGATGTCTTGGTGGAGGCCATACTTAAAAACGGTTAAATTTGGAATTTGGATTTCTTTTAATACTTTTAATTACTTTGCTATTTTGAATTAAGGTTGTAATAAGGCCTCTGGATTAATTTTTGTTTTGTTTATTGTTGGATGAATTCATATACTGCTTTAAGTATTTCAAATTTGGGATTATTTTTTTTAAAAACTTAAATAAACGTTTTATTCAAAAATGAATATATAAAAAGGATTTCATAATAATTTTCATATTTTTAACTCGAAAAATTACTCTTAAGATTTTCATCAATTCTTTTCGAAAAATATTTTTAATTTCTTTTGAAATTTTCTCGAACTGTTAACAATATTTTCAAAATTACGATTTATAAGATCTTACATCTCAAATTGTCGATTTATCAATCAAATCTTTTACTCAATAAGTACTTCGTCAAATTTTTGAAATCTGTTTTACTTAAAAAGGAATCAATGTATATTTATTTTGTGTGACATGTCAAATCTAGCCTTAACGCATATGCCGGGTTTGGGATGTTACAAATGGATCCCGATTGAGCAGTTGCTGACGATGTAGAGAGTAACGCGTCTGCTCCCGCTCAAGGGACAGCGCCGGCCATATCTAGGCCGAATGATAGTTGTGAGGGAGGAGAGGCTAAGCAAGTCTTCTTCCGAATGATGAGTGAGTGGTTTTCGTAGTTCGTTCGAATGAATCCGGCTGCTCCACATCCTCCACCCCCACAAGTACCTGTTGTGCCACAAATGATAGATCCGATTCGATTGAATAAACCTCCTGTGGATAAGATTCAGAAGAAATATATTAGTCAACGATTCATAGATAAAAAACGTAAAGAGTTTTTAGAGCTGAAACAGGGCCGTATGTCTGTTACTGAGTATGAATGGAAGTTTGTAAGATTGAGCCAATATGCACGGGAATATGTTTCGACCAAAGCCACTTTGTGTAAATGCTTCATTGAAGGGCTGAATGAGGATATTAAGTTGTTGGTTGGGATACTTGATATAAATGAATTTGTTGTGTTAGTTGAAAGAGCTTGCAAAGCTGAAGAGCTCAGTAAAGAAAAGAGGAAAGCTGATTCTGAAGCTCGAGATGAAAGAAAAAGATCGATGAGTAAGTCGTCTCAACCTTCGACGAAGAGATTTAAAGATGCAAGTAATCGTTCAAATACTTCATTTGGACATCCGAGTAGACACCGCGCAAGACTAAGTGTTGGTCCAAGAACTCAAGCTCCAATGGAATCAAGTGTTGGTAGTGCCAAAAGCAACAAACCTGAGTGTAGATAGTGTGGAAGACGACATGTGGAAGAATGCTGGGGCAAGTACAACAATAGAGTTTGCTATAAATGTGGATCACGAGAACATTTCATTAGAGATTGCCCAAAGTTAGCTGAAGAAGAAAATGTTCAGAATGTGAGACCGAATATCATGACAGTTAGGGGTAGACCACCCAAAAATGCCGGGAATGTGAGTGGAAGCCAAAGAGGGACTACTGATACAGCTGTGAGATTAGAGGTGAGAGCACCTGCCTGAACCTATGCTATACGTGCGCGAGAGGAAACGTCATCTCCATATGTCATTACTGGTACTTTTACTCTATTTGATACTGATGTGATTGCATTGATAGATCCAGGATCTATTCATTCGTATGTGTGTGTGAATCTAGTATCAAGTAAGACTCTACCTGTTGAGTCTACTGAATTGGTGATTAGAGTATCGAACCTTTTAGGCAAGTGTGTCTTGGTGGATAAAGTGTGCAAGAACTGTCCATTGATGTTTTGGGATGTATGTTTTCCAGCTAACTTGATGTTGCTACCATTTGATGAATTTGATATAATTCTGGGAATGGATTGGCTCACTTTGCATAATGCTATTGTGAATTGTAAACGAAAGAGTATTGATTTGAGAAGTTAGAATGGTGAGATGGTTCGAATTGAATCCAGTGATTTGAATGGGTTATCAGCTGTTGTAACTGCGATGAAAGCTTTGAACTATGTGAGAAAGGGTTGTGAAGCTTATCTGGCATATGTGATCGATACAAAAGTGGCAGGAAAGAAAGTTGACTCTGTACCTGTGGTTTGTGAATTCCCTGATGTGTTTCCTGAAGAATTACCGGGATTACCTCCAATCATAGAAGTTGAATTTTGTATTGAATTAGTTCCGGGAATGACTCCTATCTCGATAGCTCCATATAGAATGGCACCGATTGAATTGAAAGAGTTGAAGTTTTAGTTGCAAGAGTTGACTGATAGAGGATTTGTACGACTGAGTTTTTCGCCCTGGGGTGCTCTTGTGTTGTTCGTGAAAAAGAAAGATGGCACTATGAGAATGTGTATTGACTATCGACAGTTGAACAAAGTGACAATAAAGAATAAATACCCGTTGCCTCGTATTGATGATTTGTTTGATCAGCTAAAAGGAGCTACAGTGTTTTCGAAAATAGATTTGAGATCAGGCTATTATCAACTGAGAGTTAAAGAATCAGATGTGCCGAAAATTGCTTTCAGAACGAGGTACGGACATTATGAATTCTTAGTTATGCCTTTTTGGACTAACGAATGCTCCTGTAGTGTTTATGGATCTGATGAATCAGATATTCAGACCGTATTTGGATCGTTTTGTTGTAGTGTTTATTGATGACATTCTGATTTATTCATGTGATGAGACACAACATGCCGAGCATTTGAGAGTTGTGTTACAGACTTTGTGTGAGAAACAATTGTATGCTAAGTTTAGCAAATGTGAGTTTTGGTTGCGTGATGTTGGATTTCTGGGGCATATTGTATCAGCTGCAGGAATACGTGTTGATCCGAGTAAAATCTCAGCTATTCTAGAATGGAAACCTCCGAAAAATGTGTCTGAAGTCCGTAGTTTTCTGGGACTAGCGGGATATTATAGACGGTTTGTGAAAGGCTTCTCGATGATTGCGACTCCATTGACGAAGTTGCTACAGAAAGATGTTAAATTTGAGTGGTCAGAAAAGTGCCATCAAAGTTTTGAGCAGTTGAAAGCGTTGTTGACGGAAGCACCAGTGTTAGTTCAACCTGAATCGGGCAAAGAATTCATAGTTTACAGTGATGCATCGTTGAATGGTTTGGGCTGCGTGCTGATTCAAGAAGGCAAAGTCATTGCTTATGCTTCGAGGCAGTTAAAGCCGCATGAAAAGAACTATCCGATGCACGACCTTGAATTAGCCGCGATTATATTTGCATTGAAAATTTGGCGTCACTATTTATTTGGTGAGAAATGTCATATTTATACCGATCACAAGAGCTTGAAGTACTTGATGACTCAGAAAGAATTGAATTTGTGACAGAGAAGATGGTTAGAATTGTTGAAAGATTACGAACTTGTGATTGATTATCATCCGGGCAAAGCTAACGTTGTTGCTGATGCTTTGAGTCGAAAGTCTTTATGTGCTTTGCGAGCTATGAATACTCAGATAGATATATGTGATGATGATTTAGTTTTGGCTGAGTTGAAAGTGAGACCGATGTTTGTACATCAGATTTGTGATGCCCAGAAAACTGATGATGAGATGATAGCAAAACGAGCTCAATGTGAATTGAATTCAGATTCAGAATTTCGAGTTGATAGAAATGATTGTTTGAGATTCAGAAATCGGATTTGTGTTCCAAAGAATTCAGAGTTGATTCAGATGATTTTGAATGAAGCTCACAATAGTCGTTTGACTGTTCATCCGGGGAGTAAAAATGTGTATAATGATTTGAAACAGTTTTATTGGTGGCATGGTATGAAACGGGACATTTCTGACTTTGTGTCGAAATGTTTAGTTTGTCAGCAAGTTAAAGCTGAACATCAGGTTCCATCCGGTTTGTTACAACCGATTATGATTCCTGAGTGGAAATAGGAGAGAATCACGATGGACTTTGCGTCGGGACTACCTTTATCTTTGGGAAAGAAAGATGCAATCTGGGTGATAGTTGACAGATTGACGAAATCAACTCATTTCGTTCTGGTGAGAACATATTATTCACTCGATAGATTGGCTGAATTATATATTGCTGAGATTGTGAGATTGCACGGGGTGCCATTATCTATTGTATCTGACAGAGATCCGAGATTTACCTTGCGATTTTGGAAGAAATTGCAAGAGGCTTTAGGCACCAAGTTTGCATTTAGTCTTTGCATTTCATCCGCAAATAGATAGACAATCCGAGCAGATCATTCAGATTCTCGAAGATATGTTAAGGTGTTGTGTTCTTGAATTTGAAAGTACGTGGGAAAAACATTTGTCGTTGATTGAGTTTGCGTACAATAATAGTTTCCAAACTAGTATCAAAATGGCACCATATGAGGCTCTTTACGGTCGAAAATGCCAAATTCCATTGTATTGGACTGAGCTGAGTGAGAATAAGATTCACGGGGTTGATCTAATAAAAAAGACTGAGTAGAAAGTGAAAGTGATTCGTGACAGTTTGAAAGTGGCCTCAGATCGTCAGAAGTCTTATGTAGACTTGAAGCGGAAGGATATCGAATTTGAGATTGGTGACAAAGTGTTTTTGAAAGTGTCTCCATGGAAGAAAATACTTTGATTTGGCCGAAAGGGCAAGTTGAGTCCGAAGTTCATAGAACTGTATGAAATCATTGAACGAGTTGGGCCGGTTGCTTATAGATTGATGTTGCCACCCGACTTAGAAAATATTCATAATGTGTTTCATGTGTCGATGCTTCGACGTTACAGATCTGATCCGTCACATGTGATTGCTCCTACTGAGGTTAAAATTCAGTCAGATTTGTTGTATAATGAAGAACCGATTTGAATTTTGGCATGAGAGACCAAAGAGTTGAGAAACAAAAGAATTTCCTTACTGAAAGTGTTGTGGCACAAACACGGAGTAGAAGAGGCTACGTGGGAGCCTGAGAACGTTATGAGAGAGCAATATCCACACCTATTCACTGGTAAGATTTTCGGGGACGAAAATCCCTAAGGGGGGAGAGTTGTAACAGCCCAGTTTAGACCCTAGTTGGAACAGTGGTATCGAGACCACAAATCCGAGGTCAAAATAATATTTTAATATTATTTTCTATGTTAACAGTATGTGATTTAGCCTGTGTGAAATTTCTGTGTGAAGATTATATCGATTGTGTGTTTAATATGCAAAAAGGACTTAATCGCATAAAGTGTAAAAGCTGTGTGCTGATTGTTGAAGTATCTATGTGTTATGGCTTTTAAATGTGGAGGCCTTATAAGGCAATTAACCCATTAATGAAGTTAGTGGATGGCAAAGGACAAGTCTGCCCTTAATGTTGAAATGATTATATGATATAGTAAATGGTTAAATAAGGAAATATGTTAATAAGTTATGTTATAATAAAATAAAACATAAAAAGATGGCTATTCTCATCTTTATCTAGCCGAAAATAAGAAGAAAAGAGAAGCCATAGATGAATGCTAGTGTTCGGCCATTGTTGGAAATCAATTAGGTAAGCTTTTGAACTCAGTTTTTGATAATTTCTACGTTTTTGTGATCGTTGCTTTGTGCTCTAGCTAGCCCATGCCTTAATTTTAGAAATTGATGGTGATTTTTATATATGCCATTGATGAATGTTTGAGCTATGTGTTAGTTGAAGATGAAATATGAAAGATAGGTGGAAGATTAACACATTTTGTCTTTAAATTTTTGGTGAAATTGAGTAATTTGGGCCAAATCGAGAAAAGTGTAAATTGGAGGACTAAATTATGAAATAAATGAAATGTGTGGGCTTGTATTACCATGGGAAGAATTCGGCTAAGCTTGTGTGAGTAGAAATTTGGTGTATTTTGTGATTTTGTGAATTAGGGACTAAAGTGTCGAAGTGTGAAAATGTGAGGGCTATTTTGTAAAATGCCCTAAATATGTATGTTTGGATTAAATTGAAGGAATTGGTGATTGAATGAGCTAAATTTGAATGTGTATAGACCAAGAAAGGAGAGGTTCGGATCGAGATTGAGGCAAAGATAAAGTACTCGATTAATCGGCTAGTTTTAATATTTCGACATCTGAGGTAAGTTCGGATAGAATACTAGTTGTAAACTATATCTATGTGATGTGAATTGAATGAATATATATATAACTATGGGATTAGAAATGCTATGTGCCGAATTGAATCAGAGGGCACTAAGTGTGCGAAATTAGAAACGAGACAGAGATGATTAGCACTGTGTGTGCGAAAAGATAGAAGCTTCGGCTTATCGAATTGGCACTGTGTGTGCGATACCGATATAAGTTTGGCTTAACATATTGGCATTAAGTGTGTGGTGACGATTATGTTTTGGTTATGAAGTTGGCACTAAGTGTGCGAATAAATCAAAGGAATAGCAAAGGTTGAACGAGAGGTAATACCGAGCAATTGAGTAGCATGAATGGTGAGTAACTATGTGTTGATCAAGGTACGTTTGAATCTATGTGCTTGATGATAGCCTTAAAAGTTGAAGGAATAGATACTTGAGCATATGGTTGAGATTGATGATGAGCCTAATTGTGCATTTATCTATGTGATGGTTTAATTATGTATTGATGTGGTATTATTGAGTAATATGTATTATATTACAAACTTACTAAGCTTTTGAAAGCTTACTGTGTGATTTGTCTCTCTGTTTTACAGTGTCAGTAAAGCTAGCTCGGATCCGGGGATCGTCAGCATCTCTATCACACTATCGACAAATCTATTGTGGTACTTTTGAATATGGCATGTATAGGCTAGTTGATTTGAAACATGATTGAGATGTGTAAATAGCCATGTGATGTGGCTCGATAAATGTTGGCAATATGCATGTGTGATTTTGGTATATGATGCATGTTATGGTATGGCTTGATGGCAATGAAAATGTCTTATGAATGGTAAGCTTAGTGATGGATTGATGCCATTGTGATCTAGTAATATGGTGGATGAATCATGCTTGGTTATGCATGTGTTTTAGTTTTGCAATTTGGTATTTAAGTTGACATGATTAGAAATGAGATTGGATGGGATGATAAGTTGATCATTTGACATGTATTTGGTTTCCAAATTGTGTGTGAAAATAGGCTTGTATGTGCTTGTAGGTATGGCCTAAGTGTGGATGGCATTTTGGCCTTGCAAATGGCCTATTTTGCATACACGGCCAAGGGACACGGGCGTGTGTCTATGCCGTGTGGCTCAAAGGCCACTTCGAATTGTGCCTGGGCAGGTTACACGGCCGTGGCACACAGGCGTGCCTGGTGGCTGTGTGACCAAGTCAGTAACTAGCTTAATTTCACACGGCCATGGCACACGGGTGTGTCTGGTGACCGTGTGGGTAAGTCAGTATGTATGCTCTGTTTTGGCACGGCCTGGACACATGGGCGTATCTGGTAGCCGTGTGAAGCACACGGCCCGACTGCACGGGCGTGTGACCTCTGTAGTTTTGAAAAATGTTCAAATTTCCAAGAATTTTCGTATGTGTTCGGTTTAGTCCCGACCTCTTTTTAACATGTGTTTAAGGTCTCGTAGACTGTAATAAGGGACTATATGTTTATATTTGAAAATGTTTAATTGATGATTGACTTAGTGTTGTAAAATGGATGTGAAATGTTTCGATTGTTCGGTAATGCCTCTTAACCCTATTTCGGCGACGGTTTCGGGTTAGGGGTGTTAGACTAAGAGAATTGAGAGAGAAGATAGACTTATGAAGGATGAGGGATGATGAATGAATGAATGAGGGGGTCTTATTTATAGGTGAAGAGAAGGGGATAGTTTTCTAAAAATAGGAGGTTCCATCTCTTCAAGCATCTTCAAAGGGTGGTCGGCCATGAATTGAGGAAATTGAGCTGATTTTTGCTTGATTTTTGCTCAATTTAAGTGCCACAACAACTCAGGACTAAGACTTGGTCAAGTGCAAATCTTCAGGCAAATCTCTAATTTCTTCAACATTGCAAGGACCTTGTGCAATTAAACCAAAAAGTGGTTTATGTGGACAGCCAAGTGTAGCCGAAAATTGTGTTGACTTGGTCACCAATTTGAGCGGTTTTGTAATCCAACAAAGCTATCAGACCTGTCCAAAATAAATCAATAAATTAGAGGACCAAAGAATAAAACTTATCCAATTTAAATAATTAATTACAACCCAAATTATTAATGAAATATCTAAAAATGAATATTTAAATATATCTTTATATTTTATTATTTAATTTAATCATGCATGGCCCACTTCATGTCTTAAAAATATAATATGCTCAATTTAATATAAAATAAGCCATTTTATGCATGAAAACTATATAATAAAGCATAAAATCACATTTTAATAATTTCTATGTTCTAATTTCATATTTTCACATATTTCATTAATTTATTAAACAATTACTTAGTTTTAACAACAAATTTAAGTAAAAAGGTGATAAAATATATAGGAAAAATCCTATATATTTTTCCGTTTACACACCCCCAAACTTAAATTATTGCTCGTCCCGAGTAATGGTTATGCACAGCAAAAGGTCTTGCTAAGGCAAAATTGCTAATTGTGTAAGCAGCATCAATCTTTGTCCCATACTCATGCATTAATAACTTCATGTTCATAGATCTTCTTTATTAACAAGTAATTCATATGCAAACACTTATAGAATTTTATACTAAGTTTCAAAATATGCCAACATGAATCATAGTTTGTATGTATGTCACAGCCACAGATAACATTCTTCATTCAACATAATTTCTTATCAATCAAGCAAACAATCATAAGGCTTCTTTATGAACTTCATATGTTGAACTTAGTACTTCCTCTCCACTAATGTAGGTGACATAAGCATCAAATCAATAGGTCTTTTATAAGGTTGTAATAGGGCTCGGTTAAAGGTAGGGATTTTAAGAGATGGGAAATTTCGGTTTCAAAATCTTAACCTTTAACTCTGTCTTGGATTTCTCAAATTTCAGCCTTCTTCTTTAAGTGAACCTTTGGAACACCCCCAAACTTATTTTGAATTCAAGATCTGTAACACCCCAAACCCGGCCCAGACGTTAGGGCCCGATCTGGCGATATCACGTTGAAGCTTTTTTTTAAATATCGTTTCTTTGGATAATCCATGTTTATTATTAAATCTCGTTTATGAATCTGAACATAAATTTAGGGTATCTTGTTCTTTTAAAACTCAAGTTGTTTTAGTAGAATGTTGACCATATTAGTTTGTTACTATACTTTAAAACCATGTTTGATGCGGAAGCTTTTATAGTAAGTTACGAAAATGTGGTGTTTTGAAAACCAATTATCTTTTGGAAAACCACGTTCTACTACTACTTAGATGTAAATTAAAATAAGTAAAAATCCACAAATTAAAAGTTAAAAAAATTTAAGAGGCCTTATTACATAGCAAAAACCCAAATTAAATTTATAGGAAATAAACTCAGATATATAAATAGGTGCGGTAGTGTGGCCACCTCCGAATCCCTCGCAGCACCAATCTGCCTAAGACTGGGGATTACCTGTACAGATGAACATAGAGGTGAGTTTACGAAAACTCTTTGTGTAACCCCATGCAAGTAAATAGCCAATCATGCCTTAAGCAAGTACAGTCCGGGCCTAAGCCCAAATAAATAACAGTTCAGTTCAGTTGGACCTTATCCCATTACAGTATCAGTGTGGGCCTTAGCCTATAACAGTATCAGTAATAGTCTAAGCATGCAATCAAAAATCCTACCCATCCAGCCTCTACACTCCACTCCGTCCAGCCCAACACTCCATGTGGGGATAAAATCACCCACCCATGCCTACACTCCAAAAATTAGCACCGGTTGCGGCACTAAATAGAATTTGCAGCAGAGCTGCCAGTACAGTACACTTCCTCCAATCATAATAATCCCATCCCATGCAACATATCACACATGGATGCAACATACATATATATATATCATGGCATGCTCATATACAGTCATACATAACATAGGGGTATAACAGTCATTTTACCATAGGGGCATAACAGTCATTTTATCAGTTTGGGTCTAGGTATACTTACCGACCCATCAGTAGGTCTACAGTCGCCTCGGGCGACCCGTGCAACCTTACCAGTCAAATAGTGAAAATGGGCCCAAGGCCCGTAATGCGGGCCCATGTGGGCCCACATGCCCGTGTGGCCCACATAGCCCAGAATTGGCCTCGGCCATGTAAATTACATCGCTTGGCCCAAAAATCTCCACACATTCATGTGATTTACTTGTGTGGGGCCCACAAGCCCGTTGGGCCCACACGACCCATTTCGGCCCAATGTGGCCCAAAATGGCCTAAGACCACGAAATCGCTCATGGTGGCCTCAACAGTTTAATGCCCACATTTTATACGTTCGGTTCACCACACGAGCTAGCGCACGCTCATGTAGCGTCAATTGTCATACTTTTTTCAGCTTTTACCGGTTTACGATTTGGCAATGTTTACAAACCTGGTTTCGGTAGATGCGCAGACAGTCCTCGATCACTCCAGAACCTATGTTCACCCAAAACATTCGGTTACTCACATATCAATTGAATTTAAAACGAACCCTATTCAACACATATATCCACTTGATCGCTGGTCGTAGATGTCGATAGTCTTAATATTTATATAATGAATGATCTAGCCTAGAAACTAACTATCACCACGATTGAGGCAAGTGCACCTATCGAACAGTAGTATAGCTTAGTGGCAAGACCGGATTATCGAACCCAAAGGAACCAAAAGTATTAATACTGACTTTCTTTTTATTATTTAGCCTAAAAATTAAGGGATTTTTTGTTTATTCTAAAATTAACTAACTACTAAGCTAAAGACGCTAAGACACAGAGAATGAATTGGGGAAAATACTTGTGGGAAAAACCAATTGATTAAGACGATACCCAAGGAAGAATCCACCTAGACTTCACTTGTTATTTAACTCACGAACTGACGATTTATTCACTTGACTTGATCCGTAGGATTCCCTAATTTATATTAATACCTCTCTCGAGGCTACTAACGTCTAACCCTAGGTTGATTAATTGAAATCTCTTTCTAATTAAAACCCTTAGGATTGCATTAACTCGACCTATGGACTCCCATATTAGGTTTGACCCTAATCCGGCAGATTTTCGTCATCCTATCTCTAGGGTTGCGATCAACTCCGCTTAACTATGCTAGATCTACTCTTAAATAGGGAATATTCCTCCACTGCCTAAGCACATCAATACTTGAATCAATATTCTGAAATACCAAAACAAGAATTAAGAACACATAGTTAAGAACAAATCAAGTATTTATCATATAGTTGAGAAAACAATAACAAGATCCGTCTTAGGTTTCATTCCCCTGTGTATCTCGAGGGTTTAGTTCATAATCATAAAAGAATACATCTCGAGAAGAAAATATAAAACAAAACATAAGAAAACCCTAAAACCCCTCAAGGAATTGAATGAGAGATCCTCGGTCTTGAGTATGATTTCGGCTTCTTGAGATGAATCAACTGGCTTTCTTGAGTAAATCCCACACTCGACCTCTCACGGCTTGGCTCCTTGGCCTAGTGGACGCCCCCTTCAAGGTTGGCCTTTAGGGTGTTTATATAGGCTTTTGGAATGTCTTTCTTTGCCTCTAAGTACCCTATTCCGAATGGAATTCCTCTTTGTCACGGCAGGGACATGCCCGTGTGAATCGAATCCAGGCCGTGGTCGAGCCTACTAAAGGGGCACGACCATGTGGCTACCTCCAGGCCGTGTTGATTTCCTACTTTGGACCATTTGGTCCGTTTTTAGCCCGTTTCTAGTTCTTTTCAACCTCCTATGCTTCCCTAAGTATAAAACATGAAATTAAAGGATTAGGAGCATCGAATTCCACAATTCAAAGGATAAATCATCCAAAAAGCATGCTAAATGTGGGATTAAAATATGTATAAATTACGGTTTATCAAATACCCCCACACTTAAGCTTTTGCTTGTCCTCAAGCAAAATTCTCAACTCACAATTAAAATCGAATTTCTTCGATTCATAACCTTCATCAATAATGTTTCATCATAATCCATAGGTAATTCATACATTGAAAATTTAACCAGAAGGTTCCTAAAGATTCAAACAATCAAAGTCATAGTTTTTATAGTACGAAAAATAGGTGTTTCCCCTTACCTAAATAATCGCCTCTAATTCAAAATCGACAAGGGTTGACATCCTCACTAAAGATTCACTCAAATCACTCAAAGTGTTTAAGGTTCAGGAAAAAGCACTCATAAGTCAAACATGAAAAGTTAATCCCATAGGCTTGCATGAAAATCAAATCTCCACCACTATAATATGAGATGATACACAAATCAAAAGGTCTTTAAAAAGGGTTGTAACGGGGCTTGGGTTAAAGGTGTGGATAAAGGCTGAATTAGAGGGTTAGAATCGAGATTAAATTGACAAATTACCTAACTAGAAAGTCGGACTAATACTGAATAATTACATCAATTGAAAACTTAATACTAATAACATGAGCTTCTTCTAAAGATAATGAAATTAACTGCTTAAGCTCCAATAACAAAGAAGTAAAAATTAATATACTTTGTTTTTTTTTAGAACAAATCATATAATAAAAGATGGATTCAACTACTGAAATGAATAAAATAATTAGGCAACTGATCAAATCAAAACTTGATATAAGGGTGGTCAAGAAAAATGGTGATAACAAATACAAAGTGGGTTTTGGGTTAATATTACTGGGTGAGTCAATAAAAAGGGTTGTTAGGATTCAAAATGGGTTCACTAAGGGTTAATTGTGAAGGTAGGCTTTTAGTGGAGTAAGTGGGTTAAAACCTAAGTGCCTTTATCATCTCTGTATATCAAATCAAAGGTGTGGTCTCGACATGTATAATCGAAGCAAGTTCTAGAATAACAAATCAATGTTGACACACTCATAATCAATAAAGTGAGCAAGAAAAAGAATATATGCTCTAAAAGGCTCAAGATCTCACAAAAATTATGGGCTTTTGATATCAACATTGTAAATTTCAAATTTCAAGGTAATCATTAGATTCAGGTAGACAACCTAACAAATTTTTAATTTTGAAAAATAGACTTATCATGCTTGATTCCCTAGTCTCCTGAAGTTTAAATCATCACTGCATAATTAACTATGACTTAATTCAAAACATATCAATAAAAATCATAAATCAAAGGAAATTTCATTCTAATCGTAACATGAGAAAATCACTTAAAAACAAGAAATAATTCAGGGATTTGAGAATAATGCAAAAAGTTAGGCACTTTTAAGATTCACCCCCCACACTTGAGATGTACATTGCCCTCAATGTAAAAAGATATATATAGATACAGGAAATCAAAAGATAGGGGGAGAAGTGAACTTCCTAAATTTCGGATGGATTCATTGAGTTGGAAGTGTGGAAACTTGATTCGGAGGTGAAAGATAAGTTGGAGGAGGCGTCTCTGGTGGTGGTATGGTGGCTGCCCACAATCGCTGCGCTAGATGAAGAAATTGGGTAGCTCGTGAAGAAAAAAACCAGGAAATAATAAGAAAAATTCAAAATAAACTAATTATGTATTTAAGGAAAAGGAAGATAAAGAGAAGGAAAATAAAGGAGAAGAGAAAAAACATAGGTAAAATAATTGGACTCAAATGTCCTTGGCTTGTTGGGTCGATGAAGCGGCCGGCATAAACTTATGTAGATCAGTCTCGCATGGGGAGACTGTCCTAGGGTCCTTCCGCTTCTTTGACATGGGTAAGGTGAAAATGGAGAGTTTGGGATAGGAGAATGAGAGGAAATGGAAAAGGGAATGATGAAAAGGTATGGAAGAAAGGGAATGGGGAGAAGGTGGGAAAGGGAGAGGGGTGTTTTTTAAATAGCGGTTTTAGATCTGGTACATCCCCACGCCCGTATGTCGTGGGCGTGTTGCGTCGTACGGCCGTATTGCGCAGCCGTGTGGTTGCTCATTCGTTTCTCCCACACCTGTGTAGAGGTCTCCACGCCCATGTCTCTTTCTTAGTGTCGGCCACGGCCTCAAAGCACGAGCGTGTCTCATACCCGTGTGACTTCCTCAGTGTCAGCCACGGCCATATCGCACGGCCATGGCAATTCATAGCCGTCCGTGATCTGGAGATTTTTTTTCGTCCTTGGCTCGTACGACCTCTGCCATGCCAGTGTGTAAATCTGTGATGCCCTCACGGCCACGGCCATGCCCGTGTGCAAGGCCGTGTGGCACGAAAACCTATGCTTTATTTACTTTGGTTAGTCTTTAGTTAGGTACCAAAAATCAAAGATATGAAAATAAAGGGGGTTAGTGCTCGGGTTGCCTCCCGGGAAGCGCTTGTTTAAAGTCTTAAGCTAGACTCACCTCTCATTCGCATAATCAGGGTGGTTTGAAGAGTTGAACATCCTTTCTCATGCTATCAGTTCTACTATCATGATAAAGTTTGAGTCGAGTAGCGTTTACCTTAAAAGTGCCGAATATAGGATTACTTACCTCGACTGTTCCGTATGGGAAGACATTAAGTACCTTAAAAGAGTTTTCTTCGTTTGTATTAAAGTCTGAAGGTGTAACACCCCAAACCCGGTCAATACGCCATGACCGAATCTAGCATGCCACGAAGGAAAACATTTTGAAGAAAAACAAGTTAACGATTAAATTTTAGTGAAAAACTTTTTGTTGTTCTAAATTCGTAGAAAATTAAGTTGAAAACTGATATTTTATTTTAAAATTCTGTAAATAGATTTTTTTAAAACTTAGTCGCAGCTTAGATTCGTAAACCATTTATAAATTAAAGAGAAACTAAAGCAATTAGGTTGAAAATCATATCTAATAAAAATTTGGAAACTTAAGTTTTTGGAAAATAGTATGAATTATCGAAAATACTTAAGTTGTTAAAAATTATCAATTTATTTAGGTTACCCGATGATAACGTTTTAAAAACCATCGCGCTTTGTATTTAGAAAACTTTGTTCACATATCATTAAATCAATCATGTAATTTGCAAGTTATTCTTAAAACAAATCCAAAGCATATAAATAATCCAAAAAAAAAAACATAATTAAAGAAGCCTTATTACAAACCCATAAAAATGAAAACCAAATTAAAATAAAGTACCCAAACGGAAGTTCATGTAAAACCAAATTTCATTGCATGGCCTCCTCGAGTTCATCCGGCTCCTCATCCGCGAATTTACGAATTACCTGAAAAAGTAAGAAAGAAGGTGAGTCACCAAGACTCAGTGCATATTCCCTCTCCCGGGTAAATACCACATACTTACACAAATTATAACCAAGCAATGTATATATATATATGATGCACCCAACCTAGCCATCCATAACCCCTTTTCTACCCCGTGTGGTACCAAACCACTGGTGACCAAAGTCACGATATTCAATATTGTGATACCAAATAACTGGTGACCCAAAGTCACAAATAATCAAGTTGTGGGGCCAACCCACTTGTGATACCAAATCACTGGCGACAATCCCATATCTTAAAAGTGGGGCCAACCCACGGTGGTGTTAATCCACAGGGACGAGTCGCTATGAGGTGCCAAACCTCTGGTGTCCTAAAGACACAAATGCGATACCAAATCATTGGAGGTGCCAAACCTCTGGTGTCCGAAGACACGAATATCAATCTTCCCCCTCCTCTCATATTGCCCATACCAATGCAACATTTGTACAAATCATGTCAACATACTTTATTATGAAACACATAACAAATATATCATAAATCGTAGATCATGATTTCAATTCACATGTATTAACAACATATAGAAACGGACTTACCCGAATCCTCATTCATACCATCATAGTATCATATCAAGATCTCTTCGTTTTCCACTTTGATAATATGATTAGTAAATTGAAATTATATATACATATACATAACCGAGTTATAAAGTGTGTAAGGTACACACGACACTACCGCAAGTACTAAAATCAAGACTCGATCTACCGCACTAGATCACCTTGTCCTACAATCGCCAATATTTAAATTATAAACAAAGGCCATTCGCCATACCACTAAATCCCAATGAGTTATCACTTGAAATACCAAGTCTTACCTAAAGCTTACCCAAAACGATTTGACAAAGAAACGAGGCTTAGATTGATTGCTTCTAACGCCCCGAGGAGCCTAAAAGAAATCGGTTTCTAAGAATGATTAGAACCTTGCAACAATTGTCCAAAATTCGGCCTTTGTCCACAAGAGGAACAACATAGAAACAATAAAAAGACTAAGGAAAAACGGCCATAACACTTACCTATCTTCCAAAACCGTTTGAAGAAAACCAAATGAAGTCCTACCCTTGAAGAAATTCGGCCAAGACAAATCAAATAGGATATGAGAGTTTCGGCTATGATTTTGAAAGAAAACAATTGATATTCGACTCAAAAGAGATGAAGAATTAGTATGGCAAAGAAGAAAAGAAAAAAAATAAAAAGGGAAGAAGGATGATTCGGCTTTAGCAACTAATGAAAGAAAATCAAGGGGAAAGGGGAAAAAAGAGATTCGGCCAAGAAGAAAGTAAAAGAAATGTTGTGATTTTGAACAATATTCAAAAGAAAGAAAAGAGAGAAAATGGGATTAAGAGATTCGGCCAACACCTATTTTACCAAAGAAGAAAAGTGCACAAAAGTGCACAAAGTTCAAATGTAGTTTCGGTTTCAAAAGGAAAAATGAGAGAAAGAGAATGGTATTTGGTTCAACACAAAAATGAGAGCTAAAATCCAAAGCAAATTTGCACAAAAATGCCTAGGTACATTCGGCCAAAGAAGGAGTTTTTGGAGAGAAAAGAAACAAATGCCAAAAGGTGCACAAATGCTAAAGTTGGCCAACTATCCTTCCCCAAACCTCCTATAAATATTCGGCCACCCCCCTAGCCATACATGCCGTCCACATACATGCACTAAAGGCCTTGGAATAGTTTCCAAAACATCTCCCTTAAGCCAAGCCTTGAAATCCTCTATATTCCCAAAGTTGAAGAAATTTTATCCCCAAAATCTAGCAATTCTATCCCTTATTTCATGCTTACCATAACCTTAAGTCTTCTTGCCATAAAAAGAAAATTGTCCATCTTATCCATATATATAGTTGACCGACACTTAATGCTAGGATGTACAAAAAATAAAATCCTCAATATGCTTTCCATGCTACACGAACCACTTCCCTCAAGCAACCTTTCAAGCTCCTTATCCACTATGCCACTAACTCCTCATGTGCTTTAATTTAACACTTAAATTAACTTAAGTGTCAAGCTCACTTAATCCACTTCACTAAATTTTCCACACTAAAAATTATTCTAGCTTAGCTAATATTTCCAAGCCTTCACACAAATATACTAAGCACACAATAACAATCATATCCGAGCTAATACTGAGATAACAAGATGATACTCTAATATTTTTAGGATGTTACAATTCTACCCCCTTAAGAAAATTTCGTCCTCGAAATTACCCGCTCAAAAGAGTTGAGGGTACTTCTCGCGCCTCATCGCATCCTCCGCTTCCCACGTAGCTTCTTCCACGCCATGATTCCGCCATAAAACCTTCACTAAAGGAACGGACTTCCCACGCAAAACTTTCACATCTCGATCTAGAATCATGCAGGTTCTTCTTCTATCACAAACTGGACTCACCTCTATTTCCTCACCGCCACGACATGCGATGGATCGTAACGATAAGCGTCTAAGCATGGAGACATGGAACACATCGTGAATCGACTTCTCTCCGATGGCAACTCGAGCTGATAGGCTACCTGGTCCCACTCGTCTCAACACCTTATACGGTCCAATAAACCTTGGATTAACTTGCCTTTTTTCCCAAATCTTAACACTTTCTTCTATGGCGAGACCTTCAGAAAAACCTTGTCACCTACGGCAAACTCTATATCCTCCGCTTGAGATCGGCATATGACTTATGCCTATCCGAAGCTTCCTTCAGACGAGTCCAATCATCTTAACCTTATCCTCAGTCTCTGTAACCAACTCTGGTCCTAACATCTGACGCTCACCCAACTCTGTCTAGCATGTAGGTGTGCGACACCTCCTACCATACAACGCCTCATATAGTGCCATCTTAATGCTTGCTTGATAACTATTGTTGTATGCGAATTCAGCTAATGGCAAAAACTCTTCCCAGCTGCCTCTGAAGTCCAAAACACATCCTCTCAACATATCCTCCAAAATCTGAATAACTCTTTCCGACTGCCCGTCAGACTGTGGATGAAATGCCGTACTGAAATCCAACCGCGTACCCAAAGCTTGATGTAACGCTCTCCAAAACCTCGACGTAAATCTAGGATCTCTGTCTGAGATGATCGACACTGGTACACCGTGCAACCTCACTATTTCCGCCACATAGAACTTAGCTAACTTCTGAAGCGAATAATCCACCCTTACCGAAATAAAATGAGCTGACTTAGTCAGACGATCCACAACCACCCAAACTGAGTCCTTCTTACTTGGCGTAAGGGGTAATCCATTGACAAAGTCCATAGTGATCCTTTCCCACTTTCACTATGGAATCTTCACCGGCTGAAGTAACCCAGACGGCAACTGATGTTCCGCCTTGACCTGCTGGCACGTCAGACAATTACCCACAAACTCGATTACCTCCCGCCTGCACTGCCACCAAAATCGCTCTCTTAAATCCCGATACATCTTGCTACCTCAGGATGCATAGCGTATGAGCTGTTATGTGCGTCCCGAAGAATCCTTTGTCTCAACTCAACATCCTTTGGCATACAAGCTCTCCCTTTAAAACATAATACTCCATCACTGGACAAACTATAATCCTCTAAACCTCCGTTCTGAACCCGCAACCTCCGATCATTTAAACCATCATCCTCTAACTGCTTCTCCTTGATTTGCTCTAACCAAGTCGGCTTGACTTACAATTTAGCCAAAAGACTCCCATCGTCATATAAGCTAAGACGAGCAAACATCGATCTTAAGTCAGTCACAACCTTACGGCTCAACGCGTCTGCCACCATATTAGCCTTGCCTGGATGATACTCAATCGAACAGTCGTAGTCCTTTAACAACTCAATCCATCTATTTGCCTCAAGTTCAAATCCTTACGAGTCAAAAGATACTTAAGACTCTTGTGATCCGTGTAGACTATCGACTTCTCTCTATACAAATAGTGTCTCCAAATCTTCAAAGCAAAAACCACAGTAGCTAATTCCAAGTCATGCGTCGGATAGTTAACTTCATGTGGTCTCAACTGTCGAGATGCATAAGCCACTACCTTCCTTTCTGCATCAAGACACATCCCAAACCAGTATGTGATGCATCACAAGAAGTAGTGAATTCCTTGCTGCCTCAAAGTTGAATCAAAACCGAGCTTCAGCTTAGAATCTTCTTCAACTTGTCAAAACTTCCTTGTCGCTTCTCGGTCACACAAATGGAACTCCTTTCCTCAATAACTTAGTCATAGGTGCTTTGCTATCAAAGAAAATCCTCTAGAAATCTTGGTAATACCCGCTGCACCTAGAAAACTCCAAATCTCACCATCGACTTAGGCGGCTTCCAATCCAACATCGCCTCAATCTTCCGAGGATCCACTCTAATCCCCTCACCGATACTACGTGACCCAAGAAAGCCACCTCCTAAGCCGTAACTCGCACTTACTAAATTTGGCATAAAGTCGCTTTTCCTCGGAACCGCAACACTACTCGCAAATGCGCATCATGCTCCTCCTCCGACTTTGAGTATACCAAAATATCGTCTATAAATACTATGACAAACCGATCTGTAAGCTATTTGGAATACCCGATTCATCATGTCCATGAATGCCGCCGTGGGTTAGTCAACCCAAACGGCATTACCGTAAATCGTAGTGCCCATACCGAAAGTGCGAAATGCCGTCTTATGGATATCACCTCTTTCACCTTCGGTGATGATATCCGGACCTTAAATCAATCTTGGAAAAAATTGCTGCCCCCTTAAGCTGATCAAAAAAATCATCTATCCTCGGCAAAGGATACTTGTTTTTGATCGTCAGCTTATTCAACTGGCGATAGTCTATACACATCCGCATCGAACCATCCTTCTTCTTGACAAAAAGTACCGGTGCTCCCCAAGGTGAAACACTTGGTCGGATAAAACCTCGATCCAATAATTCCTGAATCTGATCCTTCAATTCCACTAATTCCTTCGGCACCATCCTATACAGAGCAATAGACACTGGCGCAGTTCCGGGTAATAGATCTATACCAAATTCAACTTCACGATCCGGAGGCAATCCCGGAAGTTCTTCTGGAAATACGTCAACATATTCCTTTACCATTCGGACATTCCCCACAGTAGACTCCTTAGCCTCCAACGCACACACATGAACCAAAAATGCCTCACAGCCCTTCCTGACCAACTTCACAGCTTTCAACGCAGATACCACGTTGGATAGATAATTTCTTCTATTACCTATCATAACCACCTCTTTGCCCTCAGCTGTTTTCAAAACCATGCGCTTAGCAGCGCAACCCAAACTTGCTTGATACTTGACCAACCAGTCCATCCCAAGAATCAGATCAAATCCCCAAATGGCAGTTCCATCAGATCTGCTACAAACACTACCCCTTGGAGTTCTAGGGGTTCATCCCTATACAGCTTATTTACTTCTACAGAGTGACCTAGAGGGCTAAATCTTTGTCATCTTCCTAGAAGTAGTCTCGCAGTCTAGATTCATAGTCTCTACTATGCTACTAGCAACATACGAATGTGTCGAACCCACATCTATCAAAGCCGTATATGGTACACCAAAGATTAAGAACGTACCGGTTATAACATCCGATGCGTCGCCCTCCTCTCGACGCCTTCTTCGCATAAACCAAACCAGTCGTCTTGCCTCGTCTTTGCGCACCTCCGCCCGAAGCTCCGCGGCCTCGACCGTAACCATTACCTCCTCTACCATTACCACGACCTCTCTGTGGTGATGGTCCTCATTCTCGAACCGAGCACGACCTTGACCTCGATCGATTCTGGCTAGCTTACGTGGACAATCCTCACACGATGATCCAAATGAGCCACACTCAAAACATCCTTTCCCTCCGCCCAACATTCGCCACAATGAGATTTCCCACATCGGTTTATACTTTGTCTTTGGTCCACGATTAGCGATGAACAGGCCTCCCAGATTGATTCGCCCACTCGCCTAACCCTCTTCTCGAGAATTATCGGTGACCGGATGATCCAAAACCTCTCTTATGTTTATTCTTGTCGTGCCTCCGCCTTACCGATTCCTTTATCCCTTCAGCTATCTTAGTCTTTTCAACTAGCGCAAGCAAACTCTCGCTCTCGATGTGGAGCAATCAGCAATCTCACTCGTCCCTCCAATCCATCTTGAACCGGACACATCGCTCGTGGTTCAAGCCACGATACCTCCAAAGATACTCGCTCAATCTTAAAAATTTCGCCTCATATTCTCGATACGGACTTACTCCCCGAACCAAACTCGAAATGCCTTACGCTGCGCATCAATGTAACTAGACCCAACATATTTATTCTCGATACACGCCTTAAAATAATCCCAAGTGAGATCCTCCATTGCAAAGACTATTTCGCACCGTGAGCCACCACCGATATGACTCATCCCGAAGAAGCGACACTATCCCTTTCGGCTTTTCCTCAAAGACTCGGATCCAAGTTATCCATGATTCGCTCCGTCGCCTCTAACCAATACTCGCGTCTTTGGGAGCCACACCGAAACACCTCGAAATACCTCGGCTCCATTGGCTCGAAGTTGCTCGACATCACGATTTCAATTTCGCGCCTCCACCTATTCCAGCTACCCTCTCAAGAACTCGCAAAGATCGCTCGAGACATCGCGTCATCCCCGTTTGATCCTCGATGCTCAACTCCAACCACTGGTGGTGGGGTGGTGGTACCTCATTCTCGGATCCTTGACTGGACCTCACTGGCTCAGACACAGCCATCCTACCCCGACCACGTCCACGAGTAATACGACCCCGACCTCGAGTACTCATGTCTAAAGTCTCGACTTATCTGATTTAAAAGCGTTATGCATTAGTCATTATTCCACTTTCTTTAAAACACAGTTTTATGAATAATTTTAATAAGAAGTTGTTTCGCGAGTACATTCAACCTATAGTTTGGGTCTCTAGAGTAGTTTCTACTACTAATCAGTCATGCCATCATCATTATAATCATATCATCAAAAGCAACAGTTTGAGATACTTACCCAGGCAGATCGATGCCGGAGACTCGGTGCCATGCCTTTCCAACCATATAATTTTAAACAAAACATTTTAAGACCATACTTTAAATCATTTCGGGCCTCGGGCCCATAGCCGAGCTTTTAAACTTGGCTCTGATACCAATTTGTAACACCCCAAACCCGGTCAATACGCCATGACCGAATCTGGCATGCCACGAAGGAAAACGTTTTGAAGAAAAACAAGTTAACGATTAAATTTTAGTGAAAAACTTTTTGTTGTTCTAAATTCGTAGAAAATTAAGTTGAAAATTGATATTTTATTTTAAATTCCGTAAATAGATTTTTTTAAAACTTAGTCGCAGCTTAGATTCGTAAACCATTTATAAATTAAAGAGAAACTAAAGCAATTAGGTTGAAAATCGTATCTAATAAAAAATTGGAAACTTAAGTTTTTGGAATATAGTATGAATTATCGAAAATACTTAAGTTGTTAAAAATTATCAATTTATTTAGGTTACCCGATGGTAACGTTTTAAAAACCATCGCGCTTTGTATTTAGAAAACTTTGTTCACATACCATTAAATCAATCATGTAATTTGCAAGTTATTCTTAAAACAAATCCAAAGCATATAAATAATCCAAAAAAAAACATAATTAAAGAGGCCTTATTACAAACCCATAAAAATGAAAACCAAATTAAAATAAAGTACCCAAACGGAAGTTCATGTAAAACCAAATTTCATTACATGGCCTCCTTGAGTTCATCCAGATCCTCATCCGCGAATTTACGAATTACCTAAAAAAGTAACGAAGAAGGTGAGTCACCAAGACTCAGTGCATATTCCCTCTCTCGGGTAAATACCACATACTTACACAAATTATAACCAAGCAATGTATATATATATGATGCACCCAACCTAGCCATCCATAACCCCTTTTCTACCCCGTGTGGTACCAAACCACTGGTGGTGCCAAACCACTGGTGACCAAAGTCACGATATTCAATATTGTGATACCAAATCACTGGTGACCCAAAGTCACAAATAATCAAGTTGTGGGGCCAACCCACTTGTGATACCAAATCACTGGCGACAATCCCATATCTTAAAAGTGGGGCCAACCCACGGTGGTGTTAATCCACAGGACGAGTCGCTATGAGGTGCCAAACCTCACGGTGTCCCAAAGACACAAATGTGATACCAAATCACTGGAGGTGCCAAACCTCTGGTGTCCGAAGACACGAATATCAATCTTCCCCCTCCTCTCATATTGCCCATACCAATGCAACATTTGTACAAATCATGTCAACATACTTTATTATGAAACACATAACAAATATATCATAAATCGTAGATCATGATTTCAATCCACATGTATTAACAACATATAGAAACGGACTTACCCGAATCCTCATTCATACCATCATAGTATCATATCAAGATCTCTTCGTTTTCCACTTTGATAATATGATTAGTAAATTGAAATTATATATACATATACATAACCGAAGTTATAAAGTGTGTAAGGTACACACCTGACACTACCGCAAGTACTAAAATCCAAGACTTGATCTACCGCACTAGATCACCTTGTCCTACAATCGGCCAATATTTAAATTATAAACAAAGGCCATTCGGCCATACCACTAAATCCCAATGAGTTATCACTTGAAATACCAAGTCTTACCTAAAGCTTACCTAAAACGATTTGACAAAGAAACGAGGCTTAGATTGATTGCTTCCAACGCCCCGAGGAGCCTAAAAGAAATCGATTTCTAAGAATGATTAGAACCTTGCAACAATTGTCCAAAATTCGGCCTTTGTCCACAAGAGGAACAACATAGAAACAATAAAAAGACTAAGGAAAAATGGCCATAACACTTACCTATCTTCCAAAACCGTTTGAAAAAACCAAATGAAGTCCTACCCTTGAAGAAATTCGCCAAGACAAATCAAATAGGATATGAGTTTTTGGCTATGATTTTGAAAGAAAACAATTGATATTCGACTCAAAAGAGATGAAGAATTAGTATGGCAAAGAAAAAAGAAAAAATGAAAAGGGAAGAAGGATGATTCGGCTTTAGCAACTAATGAAAGAAAATCAAGGGAAAGGGAAGAAAGAGATTCGGCCAAGAAGAAAGTAAAAGAAATGTTGTGATTTTGAACAATATTCAAAAGAAAGAAAAGAGAGAAAATGGGATTAAGAGATTCGGCTAACACCTATTTTACCTAAAGAAGAAAAGTGCACAAAAATGCACAAAGTTCAAATGTAGTTTCGGTTTCAAAAGGAAAAATGAGAGAAAGAGAATGGTATTTGGTTCAACACAAAAATGAGAGCTAAAATCCAAAGCAAATTTGCACAAAAATGCCTAGGTACATTCGGCCAAAGAAGGAGTTTTTGGAGAGAAAAGAAACAAATGCCAAAAGGTGCACAAATGCTAAAGTTGGCCAACTATCCTTCCCCAAACCTCCTATCAATATTCGGCCACCCCTAGCCATACATGCCGTCCACATACATGCACTAAAGGCCTTGGAATAGTTTCCAAAACATCTCCCTTAAGCCAAGCCTTGAAATCCTCTACATTCCCAAAGTTGAAGAAATTTTATCCCCAAAATCTAGTAATTCTATCCCTTATTTCATGCTTACCATAACCTTAAGTCTTCTTGCCATAAAAAGAAAATTGTCCATCTTATCCATATATATAGTTGACCGACACTTAATGCTAGGATGTACAAAAAATAAAATCCTCAATATGCTTTCCATGCTACTCGAACCACTTTCCTCAAGCAACCTTTCAAGCTCCTTATCCACTATGCCACTAACTCCTCATGTGCTTTAATTTAACACTTAAATTAACTTAAGTGTCAAGCTCACTTAATCCACTTCACTAAATTTTCCACACTAAAAATTATTCTAGCTTAGTTAATATTTCCAAGCCTTCACACAAATATACTAAGCACACAATAACAATCATATCCGAGCTAATACAGATAACAAGATGATACTCTAATATTTTTAGGATGTTACAGAAGGAGATATTCGAGGGTATTTTTCATCCAACAATACCTGATCTCCTATTTTGAAGTGATTCGCTGTTCTTTTAAGCTCATTTGGGGGTTCCCTCGATTTTGCTTCTTGTGTTCCTAGTTTCTCTTTGAAATGTGTTTTCCACTCGTCTAGTTCATCAATATGAAGCCTTCGATCCTCATGAATTACTTCTTTGTTGTCATGATGTCTAGGATCTGGCTCAGTTGTGTGGTTCCGTGGTGCTTCCTGAAAAGAAGGATTAACCGAATGGTCATTAATAAAATTAATTTTTTCACCTTGATTACTTGATGTCCTAGCTGAGTCGAGAGCCTGAAGACTGATTGATTCATCACCTACACGGAGTATGAGTTCTCCTGTACCAACATCAATTTTAGTCCTGGCAGTTGCTAAAAAGGGTCTTCCTAAAATTAATGGGATATTATTGTCCTCATCCATGTCTAAAACGACAAAGTCTACTGGGAATATGAATTTATCAATTTTCACAAGTACATCTTCAATTATACCCCTAGGAATTCTAATAGTTTTATCAGCTAATTGAATGCTCATCCTAGTTTGTTTAGGTTTCCCTAGACCTAGCTGTTTAAACATTTTATAAGGCATGACATTGATGCTCGCCCCTAGATCTGCTAAAGCATTATCAATGGATAAACTACCAATTAAACAAGGAATCGTAAAACTCCCTGGATCTTTTAATTTCTATGGTAGTCTATTTTGCAACATTACTGAGCAAACTGCGCTTAGTTCCACATGCGACTCTTCGTCTAGCTTCCGCTTGTTTGTCAAAAGTTCTTTTAAAAATTTCCTTGAATATGGCATCTGCGAAAGAGCTACGAGAAACGGTAAGTTAATATGTAATTTCTTTAAAAGTTTAAGAAATTTACTGAATTCTTCGTCTGTGTTGTCTTTCTTCATCGCATCGGGATATGGTGTACGAGGTTGGTACTCTTTAATTACCGTTTTTAGTTTGTCATGGTTCACCTCAACCTTACCTTCCTCTACCACATTCTCTTACCTTAAATTGGGCTCATCTAACCCTACACTATCATGAGCTGTTATAACTTGAATTTGCTCCTTTGGGTTAGTCTCGGTGTTACTTGGTAGGCTTCCTTGCGGTCGTTCGGAGATCAGCTTAGCAAGTTGCCCTAACTGGTTCTCGATTCCTTGAATCGATGCTTGTTAATTTTTAAGTGTTGTCTCGATGTTTTGGAAACGTGTTTCTGACACCACTATGAATTTTGTCAGCATTTCCTCAAGGTTTGGCTTCTTTTCCTGTGGGTATGGCTGTTGTTGGAAGTTTGGAGGGGGTTGTTGTCTCTGATTTCCTTGATCACCCCATGAAAAATTGGGGTGGTTCCTCCAACCTGGATTATAAGTATTGCTATGAGGGTTATTTTGAGATCTGAAATTGTTACCCACATAGTTCATTTGTTCGCCTTCCATGCCGTGTCCATAGGGTGGGTACTGAGGATTTGCCACACCTCCACTTGTTTCGCACTGCATTACCGGATGTACCTGCGAAGAACACAAACCATCAATCTTTTTGTTTAACATCTCTACCTGATTTGATAGCATGGTTACTGCGTCGAGGTTGAAAACTCCGACTGTTTTTATTGGCCTTGTCCTTGTGACTTGCCACTGATAGTTATTCAGTGACATCTCTTCTATAAACTCATAGGCCGCTTCAGGAGTTTCATTGTTCAGTGTTCCACCGGCGGCTGAATTGATCGATTGCCTCGTTTAAGGGTTCACACCGTTGTAGAAGGTTTGAACCTGAAGCCACAAAGGTAGCCCATGGTGGGGGCACCTTCTCAACAAATCCTTGTATCTCTCCTATGCATCATATAGTGTTTCTAGATCCATCTGCACAAAAGAAGAGATATCATTCCTCAACTTGGCCGTTTTGGCCGGTGGAAAATATTTTAACAAGAATTTTTCGGTCATTTGATCCCATGTAGTGATTGACCCTCGTGGAAGAGAATTCAACCACTATTTGGCTTTATTCCTCAATGAAAAGGGGAACAACTGAAGACGGATGGCATCATCAGAAATGCCATTTATTTTGAAGGTATCACAGAATTCTAGAAAATTTGCTAAGTGTGTGTTAGGATCCTCATCCTCGCAAACCATCAAAGCTGAACAAACTATTGTATCATCTCGTATAGTGTTAGGTTTCAGATTCAAAATTATTTGCAGCGACAATAGCAGTCTAACAATACTTGACTCAGTTCCTGTTAAATTAGGTTTAGCATAATCATACATAGTTCGAGGAGCATGATTTTTGGCCACCTCCGGAGGTAGCGGATTATTTTCAGCCATCTCTTCGGTGGTATTGGTTTCGTCTTCTTGCTCTTCTGCTATGTAATTTAAGCTTCGCCTTATTTCTCTACGATTTCTGCGAACGGTACCTTCAATATCACTGTCGTAAATTAAGGGTCCTGTCGGATTCCTTCTAGTCATAAACAGGGGTACCTGCTAGGAACAAAATAAAATAAGAAAAATTAGCAAAGTTAAAAACAAAATAAAAGTAAATCGCAAAAATAAAAATGGCTAAAGTAATAAAAATTAAGCGTTCTTAATATTTTAGTTCCCCGGCAAAGGCGCCAAAAACTTGATCGTAGTGTCG
The DNA here is from genome assembly GCA_025698515.1 of Gossypium sturtianum. Lineage (NCBI taxonomy): Eukaryota > Viridiplantae > Streptophyta > Magnoliopsida > Malvales > Malvaceae > Gossypium > Gossypium sturtianum. Next base: position 45,356,076 of record CM046951.1, read on the forward strand.
AGAGTCTTAATATTTATATAATGAATGATCTAGCCTAGAAACTAACTATCACCATGATTGAGGCAAGTGCACCTATCGAACAGTAGTATAGCTTAGTGGCAAGACCGGATTGTCAAACCCAAAGGAACCAAAAGCATTAATACTGACTTTCTTTTTATTTTTTAGCCTAAAAATTAATGGATTTTTTGTTTATTCTAAAATTAACTAAATACTAAGCTAAAGACGCTAAGATACAGAGAATGAATTGGGGAAAATACTTGTGGGAAAAACCAATTGATTAAGACGATACCCAAGGAAGAATCCACCTAGACTTCACTTGTTATTTAACTCTGAACCAGACGATTTATTCACTTGACTTGATCCGTAGGATTCCCTAATTTATATTAATACCTCTCTCGAGGCTACTAACGTCTAACCCTAAGTTGATTAATTGAAATCTCTTTCTAATTAAAACCCCTAGGATTGCATTAACTCGATCTATGGACTCCCATATTAGGTTTGACCCTAATTGTAACATCCCAAAGTTAGGGGTTTGTCATATCTATGTAGTCATATGTTATGCTTGCTCTGCGGGTTATTTGAGGGTGTTTAGGGGCTCTAGGGAGGCCTGGGGTCAAGGCCAAACCTTGGAAAAATTTTGGTTTTTGGGCAATTTAGGGGAGAGGACTTTTGGAAGTAGGGTTTAAGTGAATTAAAGTGTGGTTTTTAACACAAGTGAAGTGTGTGGTGTCAATAGGGTGAGCAAGGGGGAAGGGGTTCGAATCCCACAAGCAGCATATGGGAGTTTTTATTTTGTGCTTTGGGAGGAGAAGAGGTAGAGTTCAGTTAGAACTCTGCAAGGGAGAGTGGAGACTCAGTCAAATCATTTGAATGGGTGGAGGAGAGAAATTCAAGGAGAATATTGGGGAATTGAATCAAGGAGTGGGGTGTGTGAAGGAGGGGTGTCGTGTGGGGGAAGTGGTCACTTGTGAAGGCATATTCGGTTTGAGTGGGGGAGGGAGTGCCGTTTTTCTAATTCATTTTGAAGAGTGTTGCTTTTTGGTGTTTTGACTATAGGATTTCGGGTTTTCTTTTCCTCAACTTGCTGTTGCCGAATTTTCTTTCCAGTTTCATTCTTTCTCTCCTTCGTTTTGTTCTCGTACATTGTTTTCTCTACTTGTTACCTAAACACCTATTGGCCAAAACTCCCCATTTCCATCTCCTTTCAGACGTTCTTTTCTACTTTCTCCTCACCTTTCTTTCTTGTGTTTCACAATAGCCGAAATTTCTACCCCTTTTCTTTTAGTCTCCAATTGATTCTTTCTTTTCTTTCCCATCATTGAATTTTCATTTCGGTTTAACCCCATAGCCGAGTCTGGTTCTTTTGTTTGGCTGCCAATTGTCGAAGGGTTTATCTTAAATTCATAGTTGCTATTCTCAGTTGCCGAGTTTTCTTTTCTATTCAGTTTCTCTTTGATCAAGGTAGTGGTTTCTTTCTCTCATCTTCTTCTCCTCTCTCTTTACTAAGTCAAAACCGAAATTCCTAACTCCAATTCTCTTCGCCTAGGCTGATTTTGTTGGGTATCGATCTTACCTTCTTCTCTATTCCTTCAAACATTCAGGTTTCGGGAAGTATTTGGTAAGTGAAGCTGTGACCGAATAGGGGGATGGACAGTTCTTGTATTATTTTATGAGTTTCTTAGGGCTGAATAGCCATTTCTTTATGGACTTGGAGCAACATTGCTAACTTGTGATTTTTACTAGGGGCTCAATTTCGTAATCGAAGGGAGTAACCAAACATTCTAGTATAGCAAGGAGTTGCCGTCGTGGTTGGTAAGTATTGTGGATTTTATTATCAATCTCAAATTTGGGAGTATCGTGGATTAAGACTAACGGTTAGTCAATTATGATCTCAGGTGTTCTGGAAAGTCCTGAGTACCGTAACTCGTGAACAGGTGTGTAATCTCACACCCACCTTGATGATTGCATGTGATGTTCTGTGAAACGACCAAAAGCCGAAAAGCTGGAAAATCGGCAACCGTGACCACTCGAGCATGCGAAAGCTCGTGGTGTTAAATCGAGACATGAATGATGGCAATAGATCATTGAGAGTGTCACGAGCACCCTCACAAAATTGAGGCTGTAACGGGCCTGATCGAGCCGAAATGGGCTAAATGGGCCCGATGGGCTAACGGGCCCACATGGGCAAAATTGATAGAAAACGACTGAATGATAGATGCGGTTGCGAAAACTGCAAAACTGAGACCGAAACCATGCGTAATGGGCCACACGAGCGTGTGGGCCCGTTTGGGGCTGAAATGGATTTTAGGCTCAATTGTATTGTAGAGACCCAAAAAGGGGTCCCATGTCGTTCGAGGCGATAATAGGCCTCCAGAAAGACAGTTAGGCGATTAAATTACTGAAATACCCTTGGTGGGTAAATTACTGAAATACCCTTAATGGGTAAATTACTGAAATACCCTTAGTGGGTAAATTACTGAAATACCCTTAATGGGTAAATTACTGAAACGCCCTCATTGGGCAAAATTACTGTTATACCCTTAGGAGGAAATTTAGCTGGTTTGTGTGAAAACAAATTACTGTTCCCTTGATTTTCTCCTCGAATCCCTCCTCAAATCTCTCCACCTGATCACACCTCCCCTCAACCACTCAATTCGAATTCACCTCAACCACTTCAGTGTTTCAGTCAAACTCCAAAACCTCCACGGCACAGCAGCAAAATAAACACTCCTTTACCTTCAGCAAGATTCGAACCTTAGACCACTTGCATAGGTAACACGCCACTTACCCCCTAGACCAGCAAGCTCCTTATGTCATGCTTTACCCACATTTATTTAAAAGCCTACTAACCAAAGGCAATGGTTTTATTCCCCAAAAACCAAAATTTTGCACAAGCCTAGACTTGAACCCAGGACTCCTCAGACACTCCCAAACACACCCAAATCACTTAGCCATTAAACCAGATAGGTATTTATGTTAAAAACATGCAAAGATAAATACTTAGATTTTCGGGGCGTTACAAGCTCATACATTTTTCCTTTTTGGAGACTGAGCAAACTTTTTTTCGCTCTCTTTCGTCTTTTTTTTTTTAAGTATGAGCACATACATGTTTTTAAAAATTTCCTCAAATGTTGATTACCAAGACAACTTTAGTTAAGATGGGTGCACAAAATTAGGATAACTTAAAAAGATGGTAATTGGCTTATAATGTGGGTTCATTGCAATAAATAGGCCTTTAAGCTCAAAATTATAGTTTCAAGGGTCTAATATCATAAGGTTGGCTTGAAAAGGCTCAAACGATCCAAAGAAATAGTGCCTATATCATTTTAGATTTTTATGTTTCCTAGGATTTCGCCTCAAGAAAGTTACTAAGTCAATTCTAAAGATATAAACCTTCATGCATGTCTAATCTCAAGAGAAACTAAGTGTTCATGGCAAACATTACTAAGGCTAAGATCATACAAGCATTCCATTCTTCATGATAACATACTTTCACTCAGATATAATCATCATTCATACTTGCATACAAACTATCTTATTAACAAAAAATGTCTCTAAACATTCATTTATTAAAACATACTTATGAAAGAAATGATTGAAACATACTTGAAAACTTAAAAATTTGATCAATTTATTTGCCTTACCCCCTTTAAAAAAAAGTAATGCCTTCATTGCAAGAACAAAGTAATGAATGAAAACTGAACACCATGTAGGGTTGTAAAGAAAGAGAGGTGAGCCATTATGACTGCTTAAATACCAAGTCTTTCCTAATAACCCAATCCTAGACATGTTCATTCCCATTGCCACATTACTTAGTCTGTTTCTTTCTAAAGAAGTGTTAAGTTTATTCATGCTTGCTATGTTTTATTCTGCAGAAATTAAATCCTAATTACGAAAGAAATAAATTCCTAAAGACCTAAAAATAATTAAATAAATAACAAGACAAGAATACCCCCTTTTATTTTTCTGACTCATTCCCCTTGTCTTCTTTAGCTCCATCTCCGCTTGCATAGTCAGTAACTTCCGTCCATGTCTCAAAGATAGCATCTGGGAACTCAGGAACAAAAGTATTAGAGATATTCTCCAATTTTTGCATATTTCCAGTAAGTTTGTTGTTGATTGTGCATGAACTTGCACATATCCATCAAAATTGACAACTCCAATTTCCTTGAAGCACTTGCAGAAGTCGGCATAGGAGTTGTAGATTCAGGTTCAACACTTAGCTTGACTGGTTCTTCTTATGGCTGAACCTTTGGTTCAGGGTTTGCAGCTCCTTCAATTGGTTTAGGACTGTTCGGTTCCTTATCAGATTCTTCCTCTTCAGTGTCTGTAACTAAATTAGCTTCAGTTTCCGTTTCATTTGTTGACTCCTCGGTGTCTGGTTCAACTGGCTCTTCTTGCTCGCCTTGATTCAGCTCATGTACCCTCTCTACTAACCTTTCAAGATCATAATTTGTAATACACCCTTGTACGTATCGCCCCTTCAGATTTGCTTGTGTTTTAACATGGGCCCTTAAGCAAAGTGAAGTGATTAATGATGGGAAATAAGCACTTCCTGTCTTCTTTTTAGCACAATCATGAATCTCCTTGAGAATAATTTTCCAAACATTAATGGACTTTTCTGTCAAGATTGCATATAATAAGAGCATCCGTTCCATTGAGATGGTGGAATTATGTGAAATAGGCATAAAACTGTAGCGAACGAAATAAAACCATACCTTTGCTACTAGTTTTAGGTATTCCCTTCGACAAGAATGGCTCCCATACTTTCTTATAATCCATTGGGATCCCGGATTTATCACAACATCAAGCACTTGTTAAAGAAAATCCCAATTGATATTGTCTATCATAGGGTAGTACTTATCTTCTTCAACATCAGGTAAGTTAAAAAAATCATTGATAGATTTAGAAGTAAGAGGTACCTTTTTCTTTCGAACGATGACCTCGGTAGCATCTTGCATAGTCAAACTAGCATAGAATTCTCGAACTAATTCATCATCGGGAAGTGAACGAGCATCACAAAATCGTTCCCACTTGAGAGCATTGATTTTCTTTCTAATCGGTATAGGAACAACCATCAAATCATTATTCTTCAAGTCAAAACCTTTTTCCAGCATCATAGGTTGATGCTTGAAGATTGAATCAAGTATCTCTCACTTCTTCATAGATCAAAATCGGGTTTTCAGGAGTAGTCTTTGAAGATCTGGTTCTTTTGCGAGACATGGTATCTTTTCCTGAAAATTCGACAAAGTTTCTGCACAAGGGAGAAAAGACAAATCGGAAAAGTGGGTAGAACTTGCTACGACAAAAATCTTGCGACGACAAGGATGGTGCGACGGCGATAACGACGTGCAACAACAACGGCGAGGTGTGGCAGTGACAATAGTGTGTGACAGCATCAACGACACTTCAGCAATATCTTTGCGGCGACAATAAGAGATTTCAGCAAAAGGGGAAGAGAACTAGGGTTTCTTTTGGGATTTGAGGTTGGCAGCACAAGAGGGAGGTTTAAGGATTTTTAGGGTTTAAGCAAATTACTTTGAGGGATATAAAGAATAGTAGAATGAAGAGGGGTTTATATAGGGAAAAATTAGGGCAACATGTAGCAAAAATTTAGCTACATTAGGGATACTTGGGCGGCAAGTAATGGGTGTGACGACAAGGCATGGATTTTTCCCTCCTTTTTGCTGTCTTGGGCCTCAAACTCACACTGTATTTATAAACTTACTCAAGAAAAAAAAACTGATTAGTACTTGGCCCAAATTTGACCCCCTTTATTAACATAAAAATTTAAAATTTAAACAGAACAAATAAAACTTAAAAATTTTAAATTTTAATTAGAAAATTTCTTCTTAACAAGTTACATTAAATTAATTCCCAGGAAAGGTTGGAGGGGTCACCGTGGTCTCGCTTAAATTCCAATATCCTTAGACAGAATGTAACACCCCTAACTCGTATCCGTCACCGGAGTAGGGTTACGAGGTATTACCGATCAATACATATCATTTAACATACATATATCATATAATTATGCATTCATACTCAAATATCATTTAATCACAATCCCATTGTCCTTATAAGGGCCTACGAGGCCTTAAACATGCTTTAGAAGTGGTTTGGGACTAAACCGATAACTCGGGAAATTTTTGGAAACTTAGAAAAATTTCAACCATTTAGGGGTCACACGCCCGTGTGAACAGGCCGTGTGCCTCACACGACTCCAGACACACTCGTGTCTCATGCCGTGTGGAAATAGGGCATACATATTGACTTGGGTCACATGGCCAACCACACGCCCGTGTGTCCGGCCCGTGTACCATTCGAAGTGGCCACACACACCCGTGTACCAGACCGTGTGCTAGGCCGTGCCAAACCTGTAGGGTATACTGACTTATGCAACACGGCCAAGCCACACGCCCGTGTGCTAGGCCGTGTGCCATTTAGGGGGGTATACTGACTTGTACCACACGGCCAGTCACACGTCCGTGTGTGAGACCGTGTGGAGCATATTGACTTTAATTCAATTTCAACACCAGGGGACACACTGCCGTGTAACATGACCGTGTGTCACACACGGCTGAGACATACGCCCGTTTCTCTGCCCGTGTGGACAAAAATAGGCCATTTGCAAAGCAAATTTGCCACCCCATTTTGCACATACCTACATAAGTACAAATGGTACCATTTCAAGGCACAAATATGCAGCCAAATCAATCCCAATTCATGCACATTTCATGCTATACAATTACAACCATTTCACTTACTCAAATATAAACCAAAACAACATCAACAATATGGTTCATTTACCATAATTCACATATATGATTCATTCAATAAAACCATTCCAAATATGCATTATCAATTCAACCTCATTCATTCATTATAGGTCAATTTACCTAATTCAAAACAAAGTCATTCACACATCTTTATACATTAACAAAATCATCATCACAAGTCAACTTAAATAGCCCAAAATACATGTTCATCAAACATATCAAAATGACTCAAGCCTATACATGCCATATACCATATATACACAACTCAAAAGTACCAAAATAGATATCCGATAGTGCGATGAAGTTCCTGATGATCCCCAGTTCCGAGCTAGCTTCGATTAACTATAAAACATAGAAGGAAATAAACAAAGCAAGCTATAAAGCTTAGTAAGTTCGTATGTATATATGAAATAATCAATATCATTCATGAAAAATTCCAAGTAGATACATAATTTGCAAATAAAACCTCAATCAATGAGATAACATGGAGTTTAACTATAAAGCAACTCATAAATTCTCATCTTCTTATAATTCATCATTGGGACAGATTTCTGTAAGTACCTGTACTGATACATATCTATTCTCACCATTTTGCTTATCGAATCACTCCGAATTTATAAATGCTTACGATATAAGTACGTTGATTTTCTGATGCCATATTCCAACTATGGTCTTACACATACATTGCCAATGCCCTGCCGTGGTCTTTCATTCACATGCCATAACCCGGTTATAGTCTTATTATTCGATTTTGCCATAGCCCAGCTATGGTCTTATTTGGCAACTCATTTACTTAAATCGTGCATTTAATCTAATATCTCCACATTTATCTAATAGAATAAATACTATCTCAATTTCATCCATCAAATAAATATATACACATTAAAGTTCAGTTATATGAACTTACCTCGTATACGAAAATGACGGATCGGGTCGACTACTCGATAACCTTGCTTTTCCCCCAATCTAAATCCGAATTCTTTCTTTCTTGATCTATATGAATTCAAAATTAACTTATTCAATCACATATTCTTTCAATTTAGTCCACATCACACTTTAAAGCACTTTTACATTTTTACCCCAAGTATTTCACAACTTTTACAATTTAGTCCTTATTTCACAAAACACAAAATTTACATAATTTCAATAAAACCCATGCTTGGCCAAATTACATATAGGTCCCTAGTAGCCCAAAACTTCCATTTATTTCACATTTCAACCACTCAATTTGCACTTTTCACAAATTTAATCCCTATTATGCATTTTCATCAAAAATCACTTAACAAAACATGTAAAACTATCATCTAACTTTCATATTTCAACATTAAACATCAAAGAACTCAAAGATTCAACAATGGAAACTCTCAAAATCTTTAACAGTTTCGAAATTAAAGGTACGGGCTAGCTAGATTGAGCTGCAATGATTACAAAAACATAGAAATCATCAAAAATGAGACAAAAACGGACTTACTATCAAGCTTGCATGTGGCCGAACCCTAAAATGAACAAAAATGGCTTCCTTCCTTGTTGTTTTTGGTTGAAGATGAAGAAATAAAGATGATAGCCAAGTTTCATTTTACTTAATTTGTTTTTATTAACTAAATTACCAATTTAACCTTAATTAATAACTATCATAACACCATAGTAAATGTCCATATATGTCCACTCACACTAATCATGGTCTAATTACAACATAAGGACCTTAACTTTAAGGTTCTTTAGCTATTAGATACTTTTAGCTAATAGAACTTCACTTTTACGCTTTACGCGATTTAGTTATTTTTCTTAAATTGACCATTTAAACGATAAAATTTCTTAACGAAACTTTCACACAATCATTCAATCATGATGTAAACATTAAAATAATAATAACATAAATATTTTGACCTCGAATTTGTGGCCCCAAAACCACTATTCTGATTTGACTAAAAACGGGCTGTTACACAGTTTTAATTAAATGTAATAAGTTAAGAAAATAAGTTCTAATTATTTATTTATTTACAAAACAAGTTCATGAAAAATCAAGGGTCTGTTAATTTGAACGAGGATTCAACTCGCTCAACTTCACCATCCCAGTAGTGTTTGAGATGTTGACCATTAACTTTAAACGTACCTCCATAATTGTTGTATAATTCAATAGCTCCATAAGGATAAACTCGGTAGATGGTATAGGGTCCTTTCCATTGGGATTTAAGCTTCCCAGGAAATAACTTCAACCTTGAATTAAACAACAAAACCTTTTGACCTTCTTTAAACTTGCGAGGTTGTATATGACTATCATGCCATCTCTTTGATCTTTCTTTACACATTTTGGCATTCTCATAGGAAAACAACCTCAGCTCTTCCAACTCATAAAGTTGTAACATCCTTCTCTCACCGGCTTGCTTAAGATCAAAGTTCAACTGTTTCAAAGCCCAGTGAGCTTTATTCTCCAACTCTAATGGCAAATGACATGCCTTTACAAAGACTAACCGATAAGGAGTCATTCCTAACGGAGTCTTAAATGCTGTTCGATAGGCCCATAATGCATCATCGAGCCTTCGAGACCAATCTTTTCTACTAATGCGTACTACCTTTTTAAGGATACCTTTGATTTCACGGTTCACTCTCTCAACTTGCCCATTGGACTAGGGGTGATAGGCAGTAGCAATCTTGTGCTTCACATCATATTTTTCAAGCAACCACTTAAGCCATTTGTTCACAAAGTGAGAACCTTCATCACTAATAATAGCTCTTGGTGTCCCAAATCGTGTAAACACATGCTTATATAGGAATCGCTGACTACCTTAGCATTATTTGTAGGGTATGCTTCAGCTTCAACCCACTTGGATACATAGTCCACAACAACTAAGATGTATTTGTTCCCATACAAAGAAGTCAATGCCCCATACGTCGAACAATTCAATCTCCAAAATGTTTGTCAAGGGCATCTCATTCCTCCTTGATATATTTTCGGTCCTTTGGCATTTATCACAGTTCTTCACATAAGCATAAGCATCTTTAAATAGTGTAGGCTAAAAGAACCCTGCTTGCAAAATCTTTGTTGCAGTACGTGAACCACCAAAGTGTCCCCCACTTGGAGATGAATGGCAATGGTACAAGATCTCAGCAATCTCACTTTCAGCTACACACTTTCGGATTATATTATCTGCACACTGTTTAAACAAAAATGGATCCTCCCAAAAATAATACCGACTATCATTAAGGAATTTTTTCCTCTGTTGGTATGTTATTTCTCGAGGAAATATTCCACATGCAAGATAATTGGCAAAATTAGCAAACCAAGGTGTTTCATGAATTCAACTTACCTCAAATAAGTGTTCATCTGGGAAATTCTCGTTGATAGGCGCACATGATTGAGTTACCTCATCTTGCTCCAACATCGACAGATGATCAGCTATTTGATTTTCGACACCTTTTCTGTCTTAGATCTCAAGGTCAAATTATTGGAGTAAAAGTATCCAATGAATTAGCCTCAGGTTCGCATCTTTCTTCGTGAGCAAGTATTTAATGGCCGCATGGTCAGTAAATACTGTAACTTTGGTACTTATAAGATATGAGCAGAATTTGTCAAAAGTTAATACTATAGCAAAGAGTTCCTTTCCAGTTACCGTATAATTGAGTTGGGCTCTTGTCAAAGTTCTACTTGCATAGTAAATAGGGTGAAACACTTTGTTTCTTCTTTGACCCATCACAGCTCCAACGGCATAATCACTTGCATGCACATCAACTCAAAAGATGAGTTCCAATCAGGTGTAATGATTATTGGGGCTGAGATTAACCCTTTTTTTAGATCTTCAAAAGCTTCCAACCATGCTCTGTTGAAATCAAACACTGTATCTTTCTCTAACAACAAACACAACGGTTTAGAAATTTTCAAGAAATCTTTGATAAACCTTCGGTAAAAATTGGCATGGCCTAAGAAACTTTTGACTCCTTTCACATTAATTGGGGCCGATAATCTTTCAATTACGTCCACCTTTACTTTATCGACTTCAATTCCTCTCTTTGAGATTTTATGCCCTAAGATAATCCCTTCCTTAACCATAAAATGGCATTTTTCCCAGTTAAGGACAAGATTCGTCTCTTCGCATCTCATCAGTACCTTAGCCAAATTACTCAAAAAAATATCATAAGTGTTACCAAAAATAGAAAAATCATCCATGAAAACCTCAACAAAATTTTCAACCATATTAGTGAATATTGCCACCATGCATCGTTGAAATGTTGCAGGTGCATTGCATAAACCAAAAGGCATTCGCCTAAAAGCAAACGTATCGTATGGACAAGTAAAGGTTATTTCATGTTGGTCCTCCAAAGCTACAACTATTTGGTTATATCCCGAATAGCCATCTAAAAAACAATAGAATTTATTACCTGCCAGTCGATCTAACATCTGATCCATAAAAGGGAACATAAAATGGTCCTTCCGAGTGGCTTTATTCAACTTTCTGTAACCAATACAAATTCTCCAACCAGTAACAGTTCTCGTTGGAATCAACTCGTTACGCTCATTTTCAACAATCGTGATTCCACCTTTCTTGGCACACAATTTGACTTTGGACTTACCCACGAACTATCTGAAATAGGATAGATGATTCCTGCATCTAACCATTTGATCACTTCCTTTCTCACAACTTTTTTCATAATAGGATTGAGCCTCCTTTGCCCATCAATTCGAGCTCTTTCACCTTCTTCTAAAATAATTTTATGCATGCAAAAAGAAAGGCTTATGCCTCGAATATTAGCTACGGTCCAACCAACTGCTTTGTTAAATTTATTTAGAACAACAATTAGTTGCTCCTCTTGATCTTTCGTCAGTTCTGCTGAAATAATCACAGGTAAAGTGGAACAGTCACCAAAATAAACGTATTTCAAATGGGAATGAAGTACCTTTAGTTCGAGTTTAGGTGGTTCTTCAATTGACAACTTGGGTTGCACAAATTCTCTAACTTCTAACTCCAACGGTTCAAACCGTGTGGATTGAATAAAATTTCTCAGATTGGCTTCCATCAAAGCCATGTTTTCTTCACCTTCTTCATCATCAAAAGGGTCAAGATCTAAGGCTTTCTCCAATGGATCTTCTTCAAAATTTCTTTCCATAGAAACCAAGGTTTCTATCTCTTCAATTACTGAACACTCTTCTGTCGGATCGGGAAATTTCATTGCTTTAAGAATGTTAAAGGTTACCTGATCGTCTTGAACTCGCATGGTGAGTTCACCTTTCTGCACATCAATTAACGTTCTTCCCGTGGCTAAGAAAGGTCTCCCAAGGATGATCGACACTTTCTTATCTGCTTCAAAATCTAAGACAATGAAATCAGTAGGAAAAATAAATTTATCGACTCTTACCAAAACATCCTCGATCTTTCCCTCAGGATATGCTAAAGATCGATCCGCTAGCTGAAGCGTTACATTTGTAGGTCTTACTTCACCTATCCCTAGCATCTTGAAAATAGGCTTAGGCATCAAGTTGGTACTCGCTCCTAAATCACACAAAGCTTTACCACAGTAAGATTCACCAATGTTACAGGGTATAGTAAAGCTTCCTAGAGCCTTCAATTTCGGTGGCAATTTGTTTTGCAAGAACGTACTGCACTCCTTTGTCAAGGCAACAGTCTTATACTCACTCAGTCGTTTCTTCTTGGATAGTATATCCTTCATAAACTTCACATAATTCGGCATTTGTTCTAAAGCCTCCACCAACAGAATATTGATGTGTAACTACTTCAGAACATCCAAAAACTTCTTGAATTGCACCTCCTGTTTCTGCTTGTATTCTTGCAATTTTTGTGGATATAGAGGTGATGGAACTTTCGGTTGAATCGGACAACTCTTCCGAGTAGGTAAATCTGCATCCAAAGAAGATGTTAAAGTATCTGAATTCACTAAGTTAGGATTTACCTTGTCAGTCTTTGTAGATTCTGATTCCTTTGGTGTAGGAATTTCAACAGTTGGTTGATTCTTCTCCATGGGCTTATCTTCGACATCAATCAATCGGGGTTCCAAAATTTTACCACTTCACAATGCCACTGTCTTGATATGTTCTTTACCCAAATTTCTTGGATTCTCAGTATCGCTCGGCAAGGTTCCTTGCGGTCTATTACAAAGCTCCGTAGCTAACTGACCCATTTGGTTTTCCAAATTTTTCAGTGTTGCTTCTTGGCTTTGGATCAAAGCGTCATTCTTTTCCATGTACGCTTTCAACAAGTTTTCCAAACTGTTTGATGCCTCAGCTTGAGGTGGTCTTAGATCTTGCTGATTAAACCCTTGAGATTGGTTGGGTCTATGCTGCAATAAGTTGTTGTTCGGTCCATTTCCTTGGTTGCTCCAAGAAAAGTTAGGATGATTACGCCATGAAGGATTGTAGAAGTTAGACTGGGGTCCTTGTCCACTCCTATTTTGATGTTGGTTCCCCACATAGTACACTAACTCGGGATTCGATGGACAATTCTCAAAAGAATGACCTTTCCCACAGTACACACAGGAAACTACTTCAAACGAACTTGGTGGCTGAGCTGCAAAATTATTAGTACTATTAGCGGTAAACTGCTTTAACATAGAGGAAATAGATGATACCTGAGCTGTTAACGAAGTGAGGGCGTCAACTTCATGAACTCCGGCTACACGTCTTCCTGAAGCTGTTTTATTTATTGGCCATTGATAGTTATTACTCACGATCCTCTCGATGATCTCATAAGCCTCATTATAAGACTTAGACAAAATTGCACCATTCGCAGAAGCATCTACCATCAATCTTGTATGTGTATTGAGACCATTATAGAATGTCTCCAACTGGATACAATGAGGAATCCCATGATGAGGACACTTACGAAGTAACTCCTTGAATCGCTCCCAAGATTCATACAAAGACTCGTCATCCAATTGTTGGAAAGTTGTAATCTCGTTCCTCAACTTAGCATTTTTCCTAGGCAGGAAATACTTAACCAAAAATCTCTCTGCTAATTCTTGCCATGTAGATATGAAACTTGGCGGCAATGAATTAAGCCATGCTCGTGCTTGATCTCGCAATGAGTACAGAAACAACTTCAACCTCAGTGCGTCTTCAGTCACACCGACTATCATAAATGAATCACTCACCTCCATAAACAATTGAAGGTGGAGATGTGGATCTTCCGTAGGCATACCACTGAATTGGCCCACAGTTTGGAGCATTTGAAACATCACTGGTTTCAATTCAAATTGGGTTGCCTCAATATCTGGCCTTCTAAATCCTGGATTTAACTCACTGAAGAGTGGCACATCATATTGTCTGATGCATCGATCCCTATCATCGGCAATAAGGATGGGATTTCGTACATGATCGGCTTCATTACCTTGGTCTTGATTCTGATTTCCAAGGTCCATCTCGACTTGTCTTTGAGCTATTCGTTCATGTCTTCTTTGTCTGAAAGATCGCTTAATTTCAGGGTCTACAGGGAGTAAATCGATAATCCGATCAATGCACCTCAAAAGAAAATCAAAAAATTAAAAAGAAAGAATAAGTTAGTAATGTTAGAAATAAACCAAATTGGAAGTAAATAATTTCACAAAAAAATGATTATGGCAACAGTTAACAATCTCCGGTAACGGTGCCAAAAACTTGTAACGCGTAGGTTTGTGCAAGTGTACACAGTCGTTATCAAGTAATAAGTAAGTATCGAGTTATCGTCTCCACAGGGATTGTATTTGTGCTAAGTCACTTAATTTGTAAAATTATATTAACAATTTGGTAAATAAAAACACAATATGATCGAGAAGTGATGATTAAAATTAAATATATTAAACTAAATGCAATGATCCCTAATGCAAATTATCCTAAATATGCAAACTATATGAATGAAATAGATTTTAGCAAAATTAAACACAATTTGCAACAATTATAACATAAATAAACTAGGACAATTACTTTAATTAAACTCAATTTATTATCAACATGCATAATAACATTCGGAAAAATATTCCATGGCAACTCGATCTTTCATGAGTTTGGAAATCACATTAGGTCTTTTTGGAATCCTTTACATAGTAAATACGCATTTTACTGATCCTTATTTTCTAAGGGTTTCTTAGCATTCGTGTGAGGTAACAGGGACGTGTTAGGTTTGAAACAGTTTAATCACGCAAATCTAAAAACTATGCAGATAACAGAGCTTGGTCAGAGTTGTTATGCAACCTGCAATTTAATCGGGTTAGGATCTAAATTCAGCATGCACATTTCAATTATGTGTCCACTAGTCGTCATCTGGTCAAGATCGCTCAGCTAATTCAGGTGCATTTCAATCACGTATGAACAAAATACAGACTTGATTTTAATTGAAAACATGATCGATTGAGGCACAAACATTATAAGCATGAACCAAATAAATATTATTTAATCAAAGCAATCATCCTAGCTTAAATAAAATTAAGCTAACATTGTTGTAAACAAGAACAAAGAACAGATAGCAAACATTTTCAGATTAAATCAAAGAAAAGAAAGATTAAACCTAAATCAAATTGGCTGTCACCCAAGACTCTGATCGACGAGGCTCCTTCGCTCCTTCACTTTGCTCCTTTGCTGATGGCTCTCCAAGGTGGCCGACCAAGGGCTCTTTAAGAGGATTTAATTTCTAAAATCTCTATGAAGAGATGATGCTAGGCGTGGGAAATGGAAAATGCAAAGAGAATTGAGAGAGAAGAGAGAATGATGAAGGATGTGGGATGATGAATGAATGAATGAGGGGGTCTTATTTATAGGTGAGGAGAGGGGGATAGTTTGTTAAAATAGGAGGTTCCATCTCTTCAAGCATCTTCAAAGGGTGGTCGGCCATGAATTGAGGAAATTGAGCTAATTTTTGCTCAATTTAAGTGCCACAACAACTCAGGACTGAGACTTGGTCAAGTGCAAATATTCAGGCAAATCTCTAATTTCTTCAACATTGCAAGGACCTTGTGCAATTAAACCAAAAAGTGGTTTATGTGGACAGCCATGTGTAGCCAAAAATTGGGTTGACTTGGTCTCCAATTTGGACGGTTTTGTAATCCAACAAAGCTATCAGACCTGTCCAAAATAAATCAATAAATTAGAGGACCAAAGAATAAAATTTATCCAATTTAAATAATTAATTACAACCCAAATTATTAATGAAATATCTAAAAATGAATATTTAAATATAATTTTATATTTTATTATTTAATTTAATCATGCATGGCCCACTTCATGTCTTAAAAATATAATATGCTCAATTTAATATAAAATAAGCCACCCTCGATCAAGGTCCGTTCCTCGTTTTTCTTGCTCTATATAATACCAAATTTAGCTTATTTAATACACACATTATTCAATTCAGTCCATAACTCATACTTTGACAAAATTACCTTTTTACCCCTAACTTTTCACATATTTACAACTTAGTCCCTAGGCTCGTAAAATGAAATGTGTCCATTTTCTTTGACACCCAAGCCTAGCCGAACCTAACATAAACTCATATGAGCCCACATTTCTCATTAAAACATACATCTTACTACTCATTTTACATATTTTACAATTAAGTCCTTTTTATGCATTTCCATCAAAAATCACTTAGTAAAAGATGCTAAATACACATCAAACTTTCATAATCTACCATGAAACATCAAAATACATGCATGTCACACATGGGTAGATTTTTGAACATGAACCCTAGCTCAAATAAATGGTAGAAATAGCTAGATCGGTCGATAACAACTTCAAAAACGTAAAGAACATTAAAAACGGGGCTAGGATGCACTTACTATTGAGCTTGAAAGGATGAAAAAAACCCTAGCTATTTATTTCTAGAAATTTCAGCAATGGGAGAGGAAGATGGACACAATTTTTGACTTATTTTCCCTTTTTATTCTTTTATTAACCAAATGACAAAAATGCCCTTTCTTTCAAATTTTTCCTATTCATGCCCATTTTTGTCCAAAAATATGGAAATTGGTCAAATTGCTATTTAAGGGCCTCTAATTAATAATTCAAAGCTATTTCATACTTAAAGCTTCTAGAATCTCATATTTTGCAACTTTTACAATTTAGTCCTAAAAGTTGAATTGGACACTTATTCACAAAATTTCTTCATGAAACTTTCACTCAATCATGAAAACATGTCATGGACCTCAAAACAATCATAAAATAAATATTTCTACTTCAGATTTGTGGTATCGAAACCACTATTCCGACTAGGCCCAAAATCAAGATGTTACAATTCTCCCCCTTAGGGATTTTCGTCCACAAAAATCTTACCGATAAAAAGATTTGGGTACTGGTTTCTCATGTTTTCCTCGAGTTCCCATGTAGCATCTTCAACCCCATGTCTTTTCCATAACACTTTCACAAGGGAAATACTTTTGTTTCTCAATTGTTTGACTTCCCGAGCCAAAATCTTAACTGGCTTTTCGCCATAAATCATATCCGGTCGAATCTCAACTTCTGTCGGTGAAATCACATGTGAAGGGTCGGATCGATAACGACGCAACATAGACACGTGGAACACATCATGAATCTTTTCCAACTCAGATGGCAAAGCCAACCTATATGCTACCGGCCGTATTCTTTCAATAATCTCATACGGTCCAATAAAGCGTGGACTTAATTTGCCTTTCCGACTAAACCTCAAAACTTTCTTCCACGGAGATACTTTCAAGAATACCTTATCACCAACTTGAAATTCAATCTCTTTCTGTTTCAAATCGACGTAGGATTTCTATCTATCCGAATCAGCTTTCAAGCAATCACGAATTACCTTTACTTTTTCTTCGGTTTCCCTGACTAAATCAACTCCATGAATCTGATTTTCTCTAAGTTCGGTCCAATACAAGGGTGTTCGGCACTTACGCCCATACAATGCCTCATAAGGTGCCATTTTCAAACTCGATTGAAAACTGTTGCTGTAAGAAAATTCCACCAACGGTAAATACTTTTCCCAACTACCTTGGAACTTAAGAATACAACACCGGAGCATGTCATCAAGAATCTGAATTACTCGTTCCGACTGACCGTCAGTTTGCGAATGGAAAGCGGTACTAAAATTCAATTTCGTACCCAAAGCTTCTTGTAACTTTTTCCAAAATCGCGAAGTGAACCTCGGATCTCTATCCGATATAATCGATATAGGCAGTCCGTGCAATCTCACAACTTCAGAAATATACAACTCAGCTAGCTTTTCAAGTGAGTAGTCGGTAAGTACCGGTATAAAGTGAGCCGACTTTGTCAATCGATCTACAACAACCCATGCGACATCTTTCTTTCTCGGAGTCAAAGGCAACCCTGTCATAAAATCCATAATAATACGATCCCATTGCCACTCGGGAACCATCACAGGCTGAAGTAATCCGGAAGGTACTTGGTGTTCAGCTTTTACTTGCTGAAAAATCAGGCATCTCGAAACAAACTCAAAAATTTCTCTTTTCATACTAGGCCTCCAATACAATTTCTTCAAGTCATTATACATTTTCGTACTACCGGGGTGAATAGACAAACAGCCACTATGCGCACCACACAAAATCTTCTGAATCAACTCGGTATTTTTAGGAACACAAATCCTATCTCGGAACATCAAGCAATTATCGGAACCAATCTAAAAATCTGATTCAATACCCGACTCACATTGAACTCTCTTGTCTTCCAAATCACTGTCACTTTTCTAAGCTTCATAAATCTCTTGGAGAAACATCGGTCTAGCTCTTAACTTAGCTAGAATAGAACCATCATCTGATAAATCCAACTGAGTGTTCATAGCCCTCACAAATAACGACTTCCTACTCAAAGCATCAGCGACCACATTCGCCTTTCCCGGGTGGTAGTCAATCACTAACTCGTAATCTTTTAATAAATCCAGCCATCTCCTTTGCCATAGGTTCAAATCCTTTTGAGTCATCAAATACTTTAGACTTTTATGATCAGTGAATACTCGACATTCTCGCCATACAAATGGTGCCCCCAAATCTTCAACGCAAACACAATGGCAGCTAGCTCCAAATCATGTGTCGGATAATTTTTCTCATGTGGTCTCAGCTGCCTCGAGGCATAAGCTATCACCTTGCCTTCTTGCATAAGTACACAACCCAATCCATTCTAGGATGCATCACTATAAATCACAAATTCTTTGCCCGATTCTGATTGCACTAATACTGGTGCCTCGGTTAACAAGGCCTTTAGTTTCTCAAAACTCTATTGACATTTTTCTTTCCATTCGAACTTAACATCTTTCTGTAACAACCTCGTCATCGGAGTAGCAATCATGGAAAATCCTTTAACAAACTGTCTGTAATATCTGGCTAAGCCTAGAAAGCTTCTAACCTCTGACACATTCCTCGGTGGTTTCCATTCAACAATGGCCGAAATCTTACTCGGGTCAACTCTAATACCATCACCCGAAACAATGTGGCCCAAAAATCCAACTTCTCTAAGCCAAAATTCACTTTTACTAAACTTCGCATACAACTGCTTATCTCTCAAAGTTTGCAAAACCGTTCTCAAGTGCTCGGTATGCTCGGTCTCATCACGAGAATAAATCAGTATATCATCAATAAAAACAACAACAAATTTATCCAAGTACGGTCGAAAAATACAGTTCATCAAATCCATAAATACAGCAGGAGCATTCGTTAAACCAAAAGGCATAACTAGAAATTCATAATGACCATACCTCGTCCGAAATGCAGTTTTCGGCACATCTGACTCCTTAACTCTCAACTAGTAGTAATCGGACCTCAAATCTATCTTTGAAAACACTATGGCTCCCTTCAATTGGTCAAAAAAATCATCGATCCTTGGCAAGGGATACTTGTTCTTTATGGTTACCTTATTGAGCTGTCAGTAGTCAATGCATAATCTCATTGAACCATCTTTCTTTTTCACAAATAGTACCGGTGCACGCCACAGAGAAAAAACTAGATCTCGCGAAACCCTTATTCATTAACTCTTGTAACTGAACCTTCAACTCTTTTAATTCCGTCGGTGCCATCCTATACGAAGCAATTGAAATAGGTGCGGTACCAGGGATCAAATCAATACCAAATTTAACTTTCCTATTAGGAGGCAATCCGGGCAACTCTCCCGGGAACACATCCGAATACTCACATACTACCGGCACTGATTCAATTTTCAACTCAGACTCCTTTGTATTCAACACAAAAGAAAGGTAAGCTTTACAACCCTTTCTTATACATTTTCGAGATGTCATAGAAGAAATCACTATAGGCAAGCTACCCAATTCATCTAATTCAATCCAAAGAATATCACCACTTTCACATTTCAACTCAATAATTTTCCTTCCACAGTTTACTATAACATCATGCATGGTCAACCAATCCATACCAAGTATTATATCAAATTCATCAAACGGCAAAAGCATAAGATTAGCTGGAAAACAGTGACCTCTAATCATCAAAGGACAATTCTTACATACTTTGTCAACTAACACATACTTGCCTAATGGGTTTGACACTTTTATCACAAATTTTGTAGACTCAACAGGCATATTCATGCTAGATACCAATTTCATGCAAATATAAGAATGGGTTGATCTCGGATCAATCAAAGCAACAACATGACTATCATAGAGAGAAAATGTACCCGTAATCACATCAGGAGATGAAGCCTCTTTGCGAGCGCGAATCGCATAAGTCCTCACATGTGCTCTACCCTTGGATCTCATAGCCGGATCTTTAGGTGCACTCTTGCTACTTACTCCCTTTCCTGGATTTCTCTGTGGCCTCCCTCTATATGTAGTATTGCCTGATCTTGCACTTTGAATTTTCTCTTTTTCAACCATCTCAGGGCAATCTTTGATAAAATGATCATGTGATCAACACTTGAAACATGCCCGGTTATTCATCCAGCACTCACCAGGGTGACGTCTACCACAATGTTGACACTCAGGTCTATTAGGTCGAGCGTTACCCACACTCGCTATCGACGTAGTCTGAGCCTTATGACCCGAATATTGTTTCCCATGGTTTTCGTTTGAAAACCCAACTGAAGCACTTGATCGAGTATTAAACTCTCTCTGTTTCTTAGATGAAGACTGAAGTGACTTACTCATCTGTCTCTTCTTCGAATCTCGAGACTCTAACTCAGCTTTTCTTTTCTCCTTAGCCAATTCCTTGGCCTTACAAGCCCTCTCTACGAGCACAACAAATTCTTTCAGTTCAAGGACACCAACCAACAATTGGATGTCTTCGTTTAACCCATCTTCAAATATTTTGCACTTGATGGCTTCAGTCGAAACACATTCTCGAGCGTATTTGCTTAGTCTTACCAATTCACGCTCATATTCCGTTATCGTCATTTGGCCCTATTTTAACTCAAGAAACTCCTTTCTCTTCTGATCAATAAACCTCTGGCTAATATACTTCTTACGAAACTATTCTTGGAAAAATTCCCAATTAACTCTCTCCCTTGGTACAATCGACACAAGGGTGCTCCACCAATGATAAGCCGAGTCTCTTAGAAGTGACACAACATATTTCAGACATTCCTCAGGTGTGCATGATAACTCATTAAATACCCTGATGGTATTCTCAAGCTAGAACTCTGCCCTTTCGGGATCATCATCTATACCCGCTTGGAACTCTTTGGCTCTTAGTTTTCATATCTTGTCAACTGGAGGTCTATTCAATCTTATGAAGTCCATACCTTGAGGTGCTACGGGGATAGATTGAGGAATAGGCTGGGGTGGAGGGGGTTGAGCATTCGGGTTCATTCGAACGAACTCCGTATACCATGCGTTCATCATATGGAGAAAGGTTTCCCTAGCCTCTTCTTCTCCTCCCTGACTCACAGTTACGGGTCTACTTTCAACTAGCGCTGCCCCTTGAGCAGGAGCCGGCGCATTACTTTCTACATCATCTGCCATAGCTCGATCGGGATCCATTACTATATGAAAGCACAATTTAAAAAGGTCAGGAGTCGTCACACTATCATAAGTCATTCTATGGCATTTATAGCTAGACTCGTACACATGCTACGTTAGTCCAAGAATCGACTAAACCTTAGCTATGATACCACTAAATGTAACACCCCTTACCCGTATTCGATGCCAAAATAGGGTACGAGGTGTTACCGGACTTATACACAAGCATTCATGCAAAAACGAGACATGAATTTCCACTAAAATTTAAAACTTTTCATAAACATTCCTATCGTCCCTTAAACTCCAAAACATACATTTGGAGTGATTTGGGACTAAATCGTGAACTTTGGAAAATTTTACGAAACTTAGAAAAATTTTCATGTTATAGGGCCACACGCCCGTGCTTCAAGCCGTGTCCAAAATAGATGACATTTTGTTTATAACGTCATCAACCAAATAAGGTCGCACGGTCATGGCACACGCCCGTGTCCATAGGCCGTGTGACGAATTAAATTCCAAAAATTAAGTACAGACTTCACACAGCCTAGGCACATGCCCATGTTCTATGGCCGTGTCTCTCACACGGCCGAGGAACACGGCCGTGTCTCGTGCCCGTAGGTTTACTACTGGACATTCTGTTTTGCATTAATTAGGGTGCAGGGGACACACGGCCAGAACACATGCCCTTGGGGCATGCCGTGTGTCACACACGGCCTAGACACACGCTCGTGTGTCTACCCGTGTGGACAAAATAAGGCTATTTACCAAGCCATTTTGCCACCCTTACTTGTACCATCCCACACAACAACAAGCAATACCAATTCAAGTATATGTATACACCCAATTCAACCACAACCAAGTCATTCACATCTCAATTACATGCTATTTCCTATCACACACAACATCTCATACTTATCAACTTAAACCATGCAAAATCCACATTCATGAAAGACATCTTCAAATTCATATATATACTTAATCAATATTAGCCAATTCCAATGGTCATTTACAAAATGAATCATATATCATCATAAGCCAACATTTTTGGCTAAACCAATATGACATATAACAAAAATACCAAGTCCCTATACATGCCATACTCAAAATACTTGAATTCACTATACCCAAAAGATTAGTTTGATAGTGTGAATTGAGCTCCGACATCCTTCGGTCCTCAAGCTAGCTTGGCGATACTATAAGAAAATGGAAGAGAAGGGGGAGTAAGCATAAAGCTTAGTAAGCTCACAGGCAAATAATAGGCAACATAAATCATACAATTAACATAAGACAAAGTTTCATAAATGTTAACAAATCTCATAAGCATCATTTTCTCATACGCATTCTTACCACATATTCATAGCATACCAAGTCCATTACTGATGAGTTTTACGTACATACCTGTACCAACTTGTAACACATTCTCATATTTCCTCATCATTAACTTACTGGTCGAATAACCCACTGATTTACCCGTTGAACACTTGGAATACTATCAGATACACGAAAAGTTTACACATATTACTTCATACGTAGCCACATGCTACCTCATATCACATATCACACATTGCTCGCTCTTGAGCTAATCACGGGCCTGCTCACACAAGCTGACAGTCGGGACATAGCTACACGGGCTACTCACACAAGCTGACAGGTACCCACAACACATGCCGGGCTACCCAGCCACCGGTAGAACGTTCAAGACCAGCACACAGATTTACATAAACACATATCGTATATCTCATGAGCTCAACTCATATAATTTCTAGTGACATGTCACTCGCATCCTAATATATTCCTAAGGTTCAAACGAGATTTTCTCTCTTGTCGGAACTTTGTCGAACTTGTCGAATGTATTCATAAAATCAAATATATAATTCATACAATATCAAAATATTAAATAAATAATCACAACATTGCATTATTTACATATGAACTTACCTCGGTACAAAAATAGTAAAAACAGATCTAATCGTCGCACACCTTGTTTTTCCTTCGATCAAGGTCCGTTCCTCGTTTTTCTTGCTCTATATAATACCAAATTTAGCTTATTTAACACAAACATTATTCAATTCAATCCATAACTCATACTTTGACAAAATTACCTTTTTACCCCTAACTTTTCACATATTTACAACTTAGTCCCTAGGCTCGTAAAATGAAATGTGTCCATTTTCTTTGACACCCAAGCCTAGCCGAACCTAACATAAACTCATATGAGCCCACATTTCTCATTAAAACATACATCTTACTACTCATTTTACATCTTTTACAAATAAGTCCTTTTTATGCATTTCCATAAAAAATCACTTAGTAAAAGATGTTAAACACACATCAAACTTTCATAATCTACCATGAAACATCAAAATACATGCTTGTCACACATTGGTAGATTTTTGAACATGAACCCTAGCTCAAATAAATGGTAGAAATAGCTAGATCGGTCGATACCAACTTCAAAAATGTAAAGAACATTAAAAACGGGGCTAGGATGCACTTACTATTGAGCTTGAAAGGATGAACAAAACCCTAGCTATGTCTCCTTAGAAACTTCGGCAATGGGGGAGGAAAATGGACACAATTTTTGACTTATTTTCCCTTTTTATTCTTTTATTAACCAAATGACAAAAATGCCCTTTCTTTCAAATTTTTCCTATTCATGCCCATTTTTGTCCAAAAATATGGAAATTGGTAAAATTGCAATTTAAGGGCATCTAATTAATAATTCAAATCTATTTCATACTTAAAGCTTCTAGAATATCATATTTTGCAACTTTTGCAATTTAGTCCTAAAAGTTGAATTGGACACTTATTCACAAAATTTCTTCATGAAACTTTCACTCAATCATGCAAACATGTCATGGACCCCAAAATAATCATAAAACAAATATTTCTACTTTGGATTTTTGGTCTCAAAACCACTATTCTGACTAGGCCCAAAATCGAGATGTTACAGTTACCACGTAGCTTCTTCGACAAACGTGACGTTGCCATAGAACCTTCACTAAAGCTATGCTTTTATTTCTCAACTCTTTAATGTCTCGAGCCAGAATTCTGATCGGTTCTTTGTTATACGTCATATTAGGCTAAATTTCAATATCTGTCGGAGAAATTACGTGTGACAGATTTTATCTATATCGGCGTAACATCGGCACATGAAACACATTATGGATCTTTTTTAATTCTGAAGGTAAAGCTAACAGATATGCCACTGGCCCTATTCTCTCAATGATCTCATACTGTAACACCCCAAACCCGTGCATACATAGAAATCGGCATACATATAAAACATATCGTCTCAACAGAAACATTCACTTATGAATGACAGAAATCACTAACCTGGTGATTCACCTTTACCCTCCACGGGTTTTCAACAACCATCTTAGGGATTTTGGCATTTAATGAAGAATATAAATGATTCATGCATATATATATATCGGACAACAAAGATGGTGTGAGAAATTTACACACGATTACGCTTAATGCTATGCTATCGAAATTGATGCTTTCCCTAGTCGGAATCGTGATTATCAGATCACTATACCACCGGTCAAAGACTTCACTTTAAGAGATTGATTTGAGTAACCACCCAACAAGGTTAAATGTCAGATTGGAGATAAATCGATTTAATAAAACGACGAAGATAAATCTCCTTACCTTAATTGATTGAATCCCGAAAGTAGTATAATTCGAGTGCTACCGATTAGAATCCTAGGCGATTAAATCTCCTTCAAATCCCAGAATGCCGCGAAAGAAAGAAAAAACACAAGATCAGTCTCCATATAGCCATTCGGCTAGGGTCTCTAAAAACCGGAGAAGATTGGAAAATATAGCACAATCGACACTTACACCTCTACTGAAGGTTTGGCTACCCCTTTGCGAGAAAGATTCGGCAATCACGAAGAAGATCGAGCGTAGAAGATTAGAGATCTAGGAATTTTGACTTTTAAGAAAATCCCAAAAAGATGAAGAAGAAGAATCTTTGTCTTATAAGGGATATTCGACCAATGTGTGTTTGAAAGAGAAGAGAGAAAGAAAAACAAGAGTGTTTGCGATTGATGAGACTTGAGAGGGTTTTGACTAGAAGGAAAAGAAAAGAAAGTGGAGAGGGAGAATGAAGTGGTGATTTCAGTAGAAAAAAAAAGATGACAAGAACTCAGTAGGCAAATTTTCGGCACACTCCTTGCCTATACTAAACCGATTCTTCCCCCTCTCCTGTGTTTGATTTTCGACCAACACTAGCCTCCCGGATAGATCCTCATCCTATCCCTTATCTTTCTCAAAACACCCATCCAAAAGTGTCCTACATCACACCGCTTCCTCCCTCCTTTATCTGAATAATATCACATATTTTAAACATTAAAATCCCCTATATTTTAGCCTTATTGCTGTCTCCCTTAGCCTCCTTTAGGTGCCAAATTTGGCCCAAAATATGGGCTTCTTATGTCCAAAACATGGGCCTCTTCAACTGCTAGTGACGCCACCCTCTAGCTCTCTTGCAGCGCCACCTAATATTGGGCCACAAACCCACTTTGGTCTTTTAAACACAAATACCACCTTTTAAACCCTATATGATGCCACTTACCACTGGACTACAAGCCCATTTGTGTCCTCTCTTCTCTAAATCTGCTTATGAGGCCTCATGCTTGAGACTAGGGTCCACTAAGTGAGAAAAATAAATTTTTTCCCTAAGGTCACCCCAAACTCTAAGGCTTCAATTAATCCCGATACTATCTTAATGATATTCTAAGTGATACTTATATCTCAAAAATTTTAAATGGTCCCATTCCAAAGGCCCATTCGGCCCAATTCTTCTAGGCCCAAATTCAGGGTGTTACAATTCTACCCTCCTTAAAGAAATTTCATCCTCAAAATTTCCAACTAACTATTAATCGTACTACCCAAGTCTCACCACTATGCTTTCGCTGCGCACTCTAATTCTAAAGCCAAAAGAAACACTTAGTATACTATGGTAGAGTACGCACCGGTATTCGCATCTAGAGTGTCCTTGTCCCCTTGGCGACATGCTGCATAGACCAAAGCTGGCTGCCTCGCCTCAGCATAACCTACACCTCCACGCGGCGGACGTCCTCGACCCCATGTACTCATTCTTTCGATTGACGTTTATCTGATTAGAAATTTTATGAATTAATAGGTTTCTTCCACTGATTAACCACGAACAGTAGTTTAAGAGTAGTTCTTTCGAATTCGAAATTACATCCACAAGTTTCAGTCTCAAGTTTGTCTCCTAGTTCTAGGAAACTACATACACTCAACAATCAACATACAGACAACATCCATGAACCCACATTCAACACATAGGGTATTTTCGTCATTTCAATACCCAGGGGTATTTTAATAATTTTATCCTACAAGGTATTTTCTTAATTTTCCGAAATAGGGTTCCTTCGTGATTTTGTGAAAGAAGGGTATTTTGATAATTTTGCAATCTGGGGGTATTTCGGTAATTTTACAAATCAGGGATATTTTGGTTACTTATAAATCAGGGGTAATTTAGTAATTTTACAAAATAGGATGGTTGGTCCCTTTCCGGTTTTAGTTATAAATTTTGGCCCGTCAACAAGTCCTCATGACTAAGGTGAACAGTCACTACGCACCAGGTAGGATTCTAGCGAAGAGGAGGTGAGTCACTAGGACTGCTTAAATACCAAGCTCTCCCTGAATCCAATCCTAGACATGCGTATGCCTATTGCCACACCCTAATCTCGCGACTTGTTCACAGGTTTGTTTGGTTGGATTAAATCTTATGAATTTAGAGAGTTGTTTAAACTAAGCCTAAAGTCCATCAAGTTCTAATTAAAATAATCTACTTCCCTTAAAGCCCATCAAGCCCACATACATATATAACACACAGTGAGTTCTGAATACTTACCTGGCGAACTTGGGCCAGAGACGCAGGTGCCATGCCGGGAAAACCATCCTGTATTATTTATAAACATGCATGTTTCCAAAACCCATCTTTAGAAAACATTTTGAGCCCAAAATCCCCAAAGTCGAGTTTTGAACCCTGCTCTGATACCAATTTGTAACACCCCAAGCCCGTGCATACATAGAAATCGGCATACATATAAAACATATCGTCTCAACAGAAACATTCACTTATGAATGATAGAAATCACTAACCTGGTGATTCGCCTTTACCTCCACGGGTTTTCAACAACCATGCCGGGATTTCGGCATTTAACAGAATATAAACATATTCATGCATATATATATATCAGAAAAAAAAGATGGTGTGAGAAATTACACACCTGATTACGCTTAATGCTATGCTATCGAAATTGATGATTTCCCTAGCCGGAATCGTGATTATCAGATCACTATGCCACCGCTCAAAGACTTCACTTTAAGAGATTGATTTAAGTAACCACCCAACAAGGTTAAATGTCAGATTAGAGATAAACCGATTTAATAAAACGACGAAGATAAATCTCCTTACCTAAATTGATTGAATCCTGAAAGTAGTATAATTCGAGTGCTACCGATTAGAATCCTAGGCGATTAAATCTCCTTCAAATCCCGGAATGCCGCGAAAGAAAGAAAAAACACAAGATCAGTCTCCATATAGCCATTCGGCTAGGGTCTCTAAAAATCGGAGAAGATTGGACAAATATAGCACAATCGAAACTTACCTCTACAGAAGGTTTCGGCTACCCCTTTGCAGAAAGATTTGGCAATCACAGAAGAAGATCGAAGCGTAGAAGATTAGAGATTTAGGAATTTCGGCTTTTAAAAAAATCCTGAAAAAGATGAACAAGAAGAATGCTGTCTTACAAGGGATATTCGACCAATGTGTTTGAAAGAGAAGAGACAGAAAATATAATGAGTGTTTTGATTGATGAGACTTCAGAGGGTTTTGACTAGAAGGAAAAAGAAAAAAAGTGGAGAGAGGAGAATGAAGTGGTGATTTCGGCAAAAAGAAAAAGATGACAAGAACTCGAGAGGCAAATTTTGGCACACTCCTGCCTATACTAAAGCGATTCTTCCCCTCTCCCTGTGTTTGATTTTTGGCCAACACTAGCCTCCCAGATAGATCCTCATCCTATCCCTTATCTTTCTCAAAACACCCATCCAAAAGTGTCCTACATCACACCACTTCCTCCCTCCTTTATCTGAATAATATCACATATTTTAAACATTAAAATCTCCTATATTTTAGCCTTATTGCCGTCCCCCCCTTAGCCTCATTTAGGTGCCAAATTTGGCCCAAAACATGGGCTCCTTACGTCCAAAACGTGGGCCTCTTCAACTACTAGTGACGCCACCCTCTAGCTCTCTTGCAGCGCCACCTAATATTGGGCCACAAGCCCACTTTGGTCTTGTAAACACAAATACCACCTTTTAAACCCTATATGACGCCACTTACCACTGGACTACAAGCCCATTTGTGTCCTCTCTTCTCTAAATCTGCTTATGAGGCCTCATGCTTGAGACTAGGGTCCACTAAGTGAGAAAAATATTTTTTTTCCCTAAGGTCACCCCTAACTCTAAGGCTTCAATTAATCCGATACTATCTTAATGATATTCTAAGTGATACTTATATCTCAAAAAATTTAAACGCTCCCATTCCCGAGGCCAATTGGGCCCAATTCTTCTAGGCCCAAATTCGGGGTGTTACAATTCTACCCTCCTTAAAGAAATTTCGTCCTCAAAATTTCCAACTAACTGTTAATCGTACTACCCAAGTCTCACCACTATGCTTTCGCTGCGCACTCTAATTCTAAAGCCAAAAGAAACACTTAGTATACTATAGTAGAGTACGCACCGGTATTCGCATCTAGAGCGTCCTCGTCCCCTTGGTGACGTGCTGCATAGACCAAAGCTGGCTGCCTCGCTTCAGTATAACCTACACCTCCACGCAGCGGACGTCCTCGACCCCTTGTACTCATTCTTCCGATTGACGTTTATCTGATTAGAAATTTTATGAATTAATAGGTTTCTTCCACTGATTAACCACGAATAGTAGTTTAAGAGTAGTTCTTTCGAATTCAAAATTACATCCACAAGTTTTAGTCTCAAGTTTGTCTCCTAGTTCTAGGAAACTACATACACTCAACAATCAACATACAGACAACATCCATGAACCCACATTCAACACATAGGGTATTTTCGTCATTTCAATACCCAGGGGTATTTTCGTAATTTTATCCTACAGGGTATTTTCGTAATTTTCCGAAATAGGGTTCCTTGGTGATTTTGTGAAGGAAGGGTATTTTGGTAATTTTGCAATTCGGGGGTATTTCGGTAATTTTACCAATCAGGGATATTTTGGTTACTTATAAATCAGGGGTAATTTAGTAATTTTACAAAATAGGATGGCTGGTCCCTTTCGGGTTTTAGTTATAAATTTTGGCCCGTCAACAAGTCCTCATGACTAAGGTGAACAGTCACTACGCACCAGGTAGGATTCTAGCGAAGAGGAGGTGAGTCACTAGGACTGCTTAAATACCAAGCTCTCCCCGAATCCAATCCTAGACATGCGTATGCTGTTTGCCACACCCTAATCTCGCGACTTGTTCTCAGGTTTGTTTGGTTGGATTAAATCTTATGAATTTAGAGAGTTGTTTAAACTAAGCCTAAAGTCCATCAAGTTCTAATTAAAAAATCTACTTCCCTTAAAGCCCATCAAGCCCACATACATATATAACACACAGTGAGTTCTGAATACTTACCTGGCAGACTTGGGCCGGAGACGCAGGTGCCATGCCGGGATGGGTTAAGAGGCATTACCGGACATAACACAATTTTAAACTTTCACATAATCATACAAGTCAAATTTGTATATAAATACAGAATAAAGCTAATTAAAAATCAAATAGGCTCTATTAGTAATATCTCATAA
The DNA here is from genome assembly GCA_025698515.1 of Gossypium sturtianum. NCBI lineage: Eukaryota > Viridiplantae > Streptophyta > Magnoliopsida > Malvales > Malvaceae > Gossypium > Gossypium sturtianum. The sequence continues at coordinate 45,386,573 of CM046951.1, forward strand.
ACAAACTATGCTTCGAAATTCAATCATATCAATATCATTTATTTATTCACATATTCGCACCAACAACATGTATCAAATCATATTACAAATGATTTATAAAATTGAATAGCCGAACCATAAGACTTATAATCATGGTATTCGAATAATCAAATCATAAAAATACAGACTAATATTCTTCACATATAAAATATTAATTAACTAAACAACACAACCAATTATGCTTTTTGTGCTATTATAACTTACACATATCACTACAAAGCAAAAGCCATTTCTAAACACAATTACCAAACCGTAACAAAACCAATATACCTTTTATCAAATCACAAGTACATGCGCATATCACCATACCAATTGGATCATTTTGAATAAAAATTCTAACCAAGAATTCAACCAATTCACAAGCTATTCATTAAACCCAAAATATACTTGTACATAACCACTCATTTATTCGTATACACATATCCGGTCAACCATTTAAAACTATAAAAGATAAACCTAAAATTTTCATTACTCACTTAACTATCATTACCCAAATTTGTATGTACTTAATTTATAAATTTTAAACCTATTTAAAAGACATTTATATATATATATGTAACAGTCCGATTTTGACCCTAATCAGAACGGTGGTTTTGGGACCATGAATCCGAGTAAAAAAAATATTTTAATATTAGTTTCTGTGTTCTGAATGTGTGAATTTGTTGGTGTGAAAATTTCGTTTTAAAATTTGATTGTTTTGATGCTTAATTGTAAAAAGGGGACTTAATTGCATAAAAAGAAAAATTTGGTGGATAAAGGTGTAAGTACCGAATTGATGATGGTTTTATAAATTGAAGAGTTGATAGGGTAATTTAGCCATAAATGAACATAAGTGGGTTGCCAAAATGCATGTAATAGTAACATGAATTGTTTATTATATTTTTTATGATATTTTGTTATAATTTAATATATGTTAATATATTATAATTGAATAAAAATAAAAATGAAAGAGAAAGTGTTCATCTTTCTCAAGTGACCGAAACTAAGAGAGAAAAAGAGAGAAAAGAAGCTTGGAAACATTCGGCCCTTTCAAGCTTAAATAGGTAAGTGATTTGAGTCCGGTTTTTGATAATTTTTACGTTTTTGAGATCGTTGCTTTGAATACTAGCTAGCCCAAGTTGGAATTTTTGAATTTGATGATGTATTCATGAAATGCCATTGTTGATAGCTTGATGAAATTTGTGTTTAGTGATGGAAAATAAATATAGGTTGTTAGATTGTTAAGTTTAATTAAGGCATTTTTGGTAAAAATACCTAAATAGGACTAAATTGTGAAATTTATAAATTGAGGGGTTAAAATGTGAAATAAATGAAATGTATGAGCTTGTAATAAGATTATGAATATTCGACCCTAAAGAAGTGTGGTCAAATTTCGTGTAATTTGTGTTTTGTGAAAAAAGGACTAAATCAAGTGTGCGAGTAAATTTCGTGTAATTTGTGTTTTTTGAAATCGGTTAATGAGCACTAAGTGTGCGAGTAAATTTTAAAGCTCAAAGATTGAATTTGGTACGTTATGAAACTATGAGATGTCATTATTTGAAATCAAGTGTAGGTGATTAATTGTTGATTGAAAGGAATATTTCTTTTAAATGTATAGTTCGGATGATATAAGTTGATATGGGAGAAGTTTACAAAGAAATCATGTTGATTGTTATATGAATTACAAAATGTAATTCGGCCATGTGAAATTCGTATAAGGTTTTCTTTTGAATAGTTTGGACTTGAAAATGTGGATAAGACTTGAGAATGTAAACTAGGTTTGGTTTTGATGATTCGGCTATATTAATTATAAGAGATGTGATATATAAAATGGTTGGATGTATTTGGCAATTGGTATGTCTTAGATCCGGTTAAGCAAGGTTTAGGGAGATAAATGTATCATAGTTCTTATTTGGTAGTTATGTTCGGCTAATAGGAGTTGTGGAAATGATTATGATGATTACTCATGATTAAAGTTATTTTGGGAATTTTAAATGGATAAATGTGAGTGTGATGCATTTTTGAGCATGGTGTATTGATATTTATATGTTTTAAGGTATTAGGTATATTTCAAGTTATTAGAAATTGAGGATATGTATCTTTGGCTTTGGTAATTTGATAACTTGTTTTAGTAAAGTGATTATAAGCATGTGCATATTCGGCTAATGTAAATTTCAATGACTAAATGAGTAGTAACTTTTGCTATTTGATGAATAATGTTTATATGAGAATTTGGCTAAATAGTTTTAAGATATGTGCGTAAATGCTTAAGCGTACTATGAAGGTAACTCATTATTCATAATGCATTCGGTTATGACCATATGAATAGTAAATATTTGCTATGATCTTTGCTATGTCTGGTAATGCCTTGTAACCCTAATCCGGCGACGGGTATGGGTTAAGGGTGTTACATTTTATTGGTATCAGAGTTATGGTTTAGTCGGTTCTCAGACTAATGTAGCGCGTATGAGTCTAGCTATACATGCCATAACTTTTTTACTTTGATTGTGTGATGACTCCTGACAATGCAATATGTTTTCTCTCTTTCGTAATAGTAAATGGATCTTGATCCCGAACAAGCAGTGGCTGATGATGTCGAGAGTGTGGCGCCTGCTCCCACGCAAGGGACCGCGCCGGGTGAATCTCGATCAGTTACGAGTAACCAAGATGAGGGGGCTAAGCAAGCCTTCTTTAGTGTAATGAATGATTGGTTTAATCAGTATATCCAGACAAATCCGGCTGTTCAACAACCCCCGAACCCTAATAATCCACCTGTAGTACCTGTGGTACCTCCGATCATTAATCCTGAGAGATTAAATAAGCCTCCTGTTGATAGAATCAAAAAATATGGAGCTCAAGAGTTTAGAGCCGTAGCGGATGATGATGCTGAGCGAGCTGAATTTTGGCTCTCGTGTTTTCGATGAACTATCTTGTACGCCTGATGAGTGCCTGAAATGTGCTATATCTTTACTACGGGATTCTGCCTACTATTGGTGGAATACTCTAGTCTCGGTTGTTCTGAAGGAATGGGTCACTTGGGACTTCTTTCAGGCAGAGTTTCGCAAAAAGTATATTAGCCAGCGATTCATCGATAAAAAACGCAAAGAATTTCTTGAGCTTAAACAAGGTCGTATGACCGTATCTGAGTATGAACGTGAGTTTGTGACACTCAGCCGATATGCCCGTGAGTGTGTTTCAACTGTGGCTGCTATGTGTAAAAGATTTGAAGAAGGGTTGAATGAAGACATAAAATTTCTTGTTGGTATACTTGAAATAAATGAATTCGTGGAGCTCGTTGAGCGAGCTTGCAAAGCCGAAGAGCTAGGAAAAGAGAAACGAAAAGCTGAGTTCGAAGCTAGAGATTTTCGTAAGAGATCAGCGGGTAAAACTTCTCAATCGGCCTCAAAGAAATTCAGAAATGACAGTAGCCGATCTAAGACTAATGTCGAGTTTTCTATACGAGAGTGACAACCAGTGAGTTCACGAGCCACCTCGTTAGCTAGTGTTGGCAATACTCGACTGAATAAACCCGAGTGTCAGCAGTGTGGTAGGCGACATTTTGGTGAATGTTAAGGAAAGTTCAACAACTGAGATTGCTACAAGTGTGGTTCGCAAGATCATTTCATTCAGGACTGCCCGGAATTAACTGAGAAGGATAATGCTCAGAGTGTAAGATCGAGCGGTGCTGCAGCTAGAGGTAGACCACCCCAAAATGCAGGAGGTAGAAGTGGTACTCAGAGAGGGACTTCAGATATAGCTATTCAATCTGAGGCTCGTGCGCCTGCCAGAGCTTATGCCATCCGTGCCCGAGAGGAGGCTTCATCTCCAGATGTTATCACTGGTATATTTACTCTATTTAGTAGTACTGTAATTGCTTTGATTGATCCCGGTTCAACGCATTCCTATGTGTGTGAAACATTAGTATCCAGTAAGACTTTACCTGTTGAGTCTACTGAGTTTGTGATTCGGGTTTCGAATCCCCTGGGCCGGTATGTGCGAGTTGATAAAGTGTGCAAGAATTGCCCTTTGATGATTCGGGATTCATGTTTTCCGGTTGATTTGATGTTGCTACCATTTGATGAGTTTGATATCATCCTCGGTATGGATTGGTTAACCGTGCACGATGCTGTAGTGAATTGTAGACGAAAGACTATTGATTTGCAGTGCCAGAATAATGAGATAATTCAAATTGAATCTACTGATTTAAATAGGTTACCAGCAGTAATATCTTCGATGTTGGCTCGGAAGCTTATGAGAAAGGGTTGCGAAGCTTACTTTGCTTATGTAATTGATAGTAAAGTGACCGAAAAGAAGATTGAATCTGTACCAGTTGTTTGTAAGTATCCGGATGTGTTTCGGGAAGAATTGCCGGGTTTGCCACCTGTTCGAGAGGTAGAGTTTGGTATTGAGTTAGTGCCAGGGACGACTCCGATCTTGATAGCTCCGTATAGAATGGCACCGACTGAATTAAAAGAGTTGAAAGCTCAGTTGCAAGAGTTGACAGATAGAGGTTTTGCTCGACCGAGTTTCTCTCCCTGGGGTACGCCAGTGTTATTCGGGAAAAAAAAAGATGGAACTTTGAGAATGTGCATCGACTACCGACAGCTCAATAAAGTGACCATAAAGAATAAATACCCATTGCCACGCATTGATGACTTATTCGATCAACTAAAGGGGGCCTCAGTATTTTTGAAGATCGATTTAAGATCAGGTTATTATCAGTTGCGAGTCAGAGACTCTGATGTGCCTAAGACTACTTTCTGAATTAGATACGGTCGTTACGAGTTTTTAGTGATGCCGTTCGGACTCACTAATGCCCCTGCTGTTTTCATGGATTTGATGAATCGGGTATTCAGACCGTATCTGGATCGATTTGTGGTTATGTTTATAAATGACATTTTGATCTATTCGCGCGACGAAACTGAGCATGCCGAACACCTAAGACTTGTATTACAAATTTTGCGTGATAAGCAGTTGTCCGCGAAATTCAGTAAATGTGAGTTTTGGTTACGTGAAGTTAGCTTCCTGGGGCATGTTATTTCAGCATCAGGTATTCGGGTTGATCCGAGTAAGATTTCGGCTATACTTGATTGGAAACCCCCGCGGAATATTTCTAAAGTTCAGAGTTTTCTTGGACTTGCCGGTTATTATAAACACTTCGTGAAAGGTTTCTAAATGATTGCAACTCCGATGACAAAGCTACTTCAGAAAGATGTTAGATTTGAGTGGACGGAAAGGTACCAGAAGAGTTTCGATCAATTGAAAACTTTATTGACTGATGCTCCAGTGCTTGTTCAGCCAGAGTCAGGTAAAGAGTTCGTTATCTTCAGTGATGCATCCTTGAATGGTTTGGGTTGTGTTTTGATGCAGGAGGGTAAGGTTGTAGCCTATGCCTCGAGACAGTTAAAGCCGCACGAAAAGAACTATCCAACGCACAATCTCGAATTAGCCGCTATAGTTTTTGCTCTGAAGATATGGCGCCACTATCTATTCGGTGAAAAATGCCATGTCTATTCCGATCATAAAAGCCTAAAGTACTTAATGACTCAGAAGGATCTGAATCTGAGACAACGACGATGGTTGGAATTATTAAAAGACTACGAGCTTGTGATTGATTATCACCCGGGAAAGGCTAATGTGGTTGCCGATGCCCTAAGCCGAAAATCACTGTTTGCTTTACGTGCAATGAACGCAGATATGGCTATGGCTGACGATGGTACGATTATAGCAGAATTGAAAGTGAGACCGTTATTTGTTCAGCAGATTTGCGAAGCTCAGAAGGTTGATGATAACTTGATTGCAAAAAGGAATCACTGTAATTTGAATGCTGACTCAGAGTTTCAGGTTGATGCTGAGGGATGTTTGCAGTTTAAAAACTGAATATTTGTACCAAAGGATCCTGAGTTGATTTGAATGCTTTGTAATGAAGCTCATAATAGTAAACTATCTATTCATCCGGGTAGCACGAAAATGTACAATGATTTGAGACAGGATTACTGGTGGCACGGTATGATACGAGATATTTCAGATTTCGTGTCGAAATGTTTGATATGTCAGCAAGTAAAAGCCGAGCATCAGGTGCCATCTGGATTACTTCAGCCGATTATAATACCCGAATGGAAATGGCATCGAGTCACGATGGATTTCGTATCTGGTTTACCGTTGACACCGAGCAAGAAAGATGCAATCTGGGTTATTGTTGATAGATTGACGAAGTCGGCTCACTTTATTCCGGTCCGTACAGATTACTAGCTCGAAAAGCTAGCTGAATTGTACATTTCTCAGATTTTACGATTACACGAAGTACCTATTTCTATTGTTTCGGATAGAGATCCGAGGTTTACATGCGGGTTTGGAAGAAACTGCAAGATGCATTAGGTACTAAATTGCATTTTAGCACCGCTTTTCACCCTCAGACGGATGGTCAATCCGAGAGAATTATTCAAATACTTGAGGATATGTTGAGATGTTGTGTTCTCGAGTTAGAGGGTACGTGGGAACGATACTTGTCTTTTATTGAATTTGTGTACAATAATAGCTTTCAATCGAGTATCAAAATGGCACCTTATGAAGCTTTGTACGGTCAAAAATGTCGTACACCTTTATATTGGAGTGAGCTCAGTGAAAACAGGATATACGGTGTTGATTTGGTTAAAGAAACCGAACAGAAAGTAAAAGTGATCTGTGAAAGTTTGAAAGTAGCATCAGATCGTAAGAAATCATATGCAGACTTAAAACGTAAAGATATAGAGTTTCAGATTGGTGATCGAGTGTTTTTGAAAGTCTCGCCGTGGAAGAAAATACTCAGATTTGGTCGCAAAGGCAAATTGAGTCCAAGATTTATTGGACCATATGAGGTTTTGGAGCGGATTGGGCCGGTTGCGTATAGATTATTATTGCCACCCGAACTAGAAAAGATCCACAATGTTTTTCATGTGTCGATGGTCCGACGGTATAGATCTGACCCTTCTCATGTGATTAGTCCATCAGAGGTTAATATATAGTCTGATTTAACTTATGAGGAATAACCTATCCGTATTCTGGCTCGTGAAGTGAAAGAGTTGCGAAAAAAGAAAATATCATTGGTAAAAGTGCTTTGGCTTAAGCACGAAATCAAGGAAGCAACTTGGGAGCTTTAGGATTCAATGAAAGAACGTTATCCAAACCTATTCACCGGTAAGATTTTCGAAGATGAAAATCTCTAAGGGGGAGAGTTGTAACAGTCCGATTTTGACCCTAATCAGAACGGTGGTTTTGGGACCATGAATCTGAGTCAAAAAAATATTTAAATAGTAGTTTCTGTGTTCTGAATGTGTGAATTTGTTGGTGTGAAAATTTCGTTTTAAAATTTGATTGTTTTGATGCTTAATTGTAAAAAGGGGACTTAATTGCATAAAAAGAAAAAATTGGTAGATAAAGGTGTAAGTATCGAATTGATGATGGTTTTATAAATTGAAGAGTTGATAGGGTAATTTAGCCATAAATGAACATAAGTGGGCGGCCAAAATGCATGTAATAGTAACATGAATTGTTTATTATATTTTTTATGATATTTTGTTATAATTTAATATATGTTAATATATTATAATTGAATAAAAATAAAAATGAAAGAGAAAGTGTTCATCTTTCTCAAGTGACCGAAACTAAGAGAGAAAAAGAGAGAAAAGAAGCTTGGAAACATTCGGCACATGCAAGCTCAAATAGGTAAGTGATTTGAGTCCGGTTTTTGATAATTTTTACGTTTTTGAGATCGTTGCTTTGAATACTGGCTAGCCCAAGTTGGAATTTTTGAATTTGATGATGTATTCATGAAATGCCATTGTTGATAGCTTGATGAAATTTGTGTTTAGTGATGGAAAATAAATATAGGTTGTTAGATTGTTAAGTTTAATTAAGGCATTTTTGGTAGAAAAGCCTAAATAGGATTAAATTGTGAAATTTATAAATTGAGGGGTTGATCACTGTAAATCAGGGTTTTAAAATTTATAAAAGAATGATCGAACCTGGAAACTAACTTTGACAATGATTGAGGCAAGTGCACCTATCGAACAGTAGTATAGCTTAGGCAAGACCGGATTATCGAACCCAAAGAACTAAAAGTACTAATACTAACTTTCTTTTTATTATGTAGCCTAAAATAAGTGAAGTTTGTTTATTAATATAAATTAATTAACCACTAAACTAAAGACTCTAAGACAAAGAAGAATGAATTTGGAAAATAACTTGGGAAAAACTCAGTTGATTTAGACGATACCCTAGGAAGAATCCACCTAGACTTCACTTGTTATCTAATACTGAACCATATGATTTTATTTACTTAGTTTGATCCGTAAGACTCCCTAACGTATATTAAACCCTCTCTCGAGGCGAATAACATCTAACCCTAGGTTAATTAGTGGAACTCTCAATCTCTTATAATAACCCCCTAGAATAGCAGTAAATCGATCTGTGGACTCTCATATTAGGTTTCACCCTAATCTGGCAAAATCTCGTCACCCTATCTCTAGGCGTGCGATCAACTCCGCTTAATTATGTTGGATCTACTCTTAGGCAGGGTCTATTCCTCCTCCACCTAAGCACATTAAATTTGGATTAAGCTCACATAATTAAGAACAAACTAAGTATTTATCATATAATTCAAATAATCAAATAACAAGATTCATCATAGGTTTCATCCCCTTCGGGTATCTGAAGGGTTTAGTTCATAACAATAAAGGAAAACATCTCAAGAGAAAAGATAAAACAAAACATAAGAAATCCCTAAAACCCCCTGAAGGAATTGAAGAGGAGATCCTCCGTCTTGAGTATAATTCTAGCTTCTTGAGATGGATCAACTGGCTATCCCTGAGTGAATCCCCATAAATCTGCCTTCTTTGGCCTAGCACGACGCCCCTAGACGAAAGCCCTGGTAGAGGCTTCTGTCGAACTCCCATCGACAGAGGGTTTCTGTCGAACTCCCCGAATAAGTTGACCCCTAGGGTGTTTATATAGGCTTTGAGATGTGTTACTTGGCCTCCAAGTATCCTAATTTGAGTGCAATTCCTAATTGGGGGTTTAATTAGACTTTGGAGTGTGTTTCTTAGCCTCCAAGCATCCAAATCCGAGTGAAATTGCTCTTTCCAACGACAGGGACACGGCCATGGCACACGCCTGTGTGGATCGTGGCCGGGCCGTGCTCGGACTTCTTTAATGAGGCACGATCGTGTAAATCGTGGTCCAGGTCGTGTTCAAGATATTTAAGGAGGCACGGCCGTGTGATCTTTGGTCCAGGCCGTGTCGATTTCATGCTTTGGCCCATTTGTCCCGTTTTAAGCCCGTTTTGCGTTCTTTTCATCCCCTGGTGCTTTTCTGAGTATATAACATGAAAAGAAAGGATTAAGAGCACCAAATTACATAAAATAAGGGATAATTCATCCAAAAGCATACTAAATGTGGGCCTAAAATGTGTTACTATTTCAGTTTATCAAATACCCCCACACATAAGCTTTTTCTTGTCCTCAAGCAAAATTCTCAACTCATAATTAAAACGAACTTCCCTCAGTTCATAATAGTCATTGATAGTGTCTCATCATAGTTCAGAGATAATTTATACATGGATAATTCAACTCAAAGAGTCCTAAAAATTCAAACATTATAAGTCATAGATTTTGTAGCACAAAACATAGGTGTCTCCCTTCATCTAAATAATTACCTCTGATTCGAAATCGACAAGGATTGACATCCTCACAAAAGATTCACTCAAATCACTCAAAGTGTTTAAGGTTCAAAATTTAGGCACTCAAAAGTCTAACATGAAAAGTTAATCCCATAGGCTTGCACGAAAATCAAGTCTCCACCACTATAATATGAGATGATGCACAAATCAAAAGGTCTTTTGTGAGGTTGTAATGAGGCTAGGGTTAAGGTGTGGATAAAGGCTGAATTAAAAGGTTAGAATCGAGATTGAATTGACAAATTGCCTAACTAGAAAAATGAACTGATAAATAAATAATTACATGAATTGAAACTTTGAAACTAATAATACGAGCTTCTTCTTCAATATTGGGAATTCAAACGTATAAGCTCACTTAATCACATAACTAATAAAAACTAATAATGAATATACTTTGTTGTTTTTTTTCTTCTTCTTTTTTTTTAGAACAAACTAAATACATAATAAAGGATAAATTACTAGAATTCATAATTAGACAACTAATCAGATCAAATCTCGATATAGGGTTAGTTAGAAAGAATGGTGATAACAATTACAAAGGGTTTTGGGTTAATATTAGTGGGTTAGTCAATAAATAGGGTTGTTAGGATTAAAAGGGGTTCACTAGGGGTTAATTGTGAAGGTAGGCTTTTTAATGGAGTTAGTGGGTTAAAACCTAAATGCCTTAATCATCTCTGTGTATCAAATCATAGGTGTGGTCTCGATATGCATAAACGAGGCAAGTTCTAGAATAACAAATCAATGTTGACACACTCATAATCAATAAAGTGAGCAAGAAAAAGAATTTATGCTCTATAAGACTCAAAATCTCACAAAAATTATGGTTATTTTGACGTCAACCTCGTAAAATTCAAACTTCAAAGTAATATTTAAACTCAGTTCGACAACCTAGAAAATTTTTAATTTCTGAAAAATAGACTTATTATGCTTGATTCTCTAGTATTCTTCAAATTTAATTATCAATGCACAATTATCAATGACTTAATCTAAAACATATCAATAAAAATCATAAATCATCAGAAATTTCATCCTAATCATAATATGAGAAACTTACTTTAAGACAAGGCATAATTCAGGGATTTTCAAATAATACTATAGTTAACCCCCCCACACTTAAGATGTACATTGTCCTCAATGTACAAGGGTAGATAATATCAAAATAATCATAAAATCGTAAGATGGGGAGAGAAGGGAAACTTCTTGAATTTTGGATGAAGCCAATGAAAAGAAACCGTATCGAATTGGAGGTGAACGTGGGGAAGCGTCTCGAACTGGTTGAGTCCTCGAAGCAGCCATCCTAATTTTTTTGTATCCTAAGCTAAATCTAAATGGAATGTATAATAAGAAGAAAATAATAAATAAAATAAAAGAAAGGAAATAAAAATAAAAATAAAAATAAAAATGAAAATAAAAATGAAAATAAAAAAATAAAAAATGAAAATAAAAATGAAAATAGAAAAAAAAATAAATATTTAAATAGTGATACGGTCCATGCCCTTGTTCGAGTTTAATCAGCCCGTGTTTTTCATATTTTGAATTTTGGGCGCGTTTAGGTGTTTTACCACGGCCGTGGGTCTCGTATCACGCCCGTGTATTCTTCTCACGGTCCTTTAGAATGGGCGTGTTTAACCCGTGCTCGTCAAGTCAGTAACCTCGTACGGTTGTAGGGCACAGCCGTGTCTCGCCCGTGCTTAATAAGTCAGTAACCTCACACGGGAAGTCGGCACGGGCGTGGCTTTTTATCACAGCCAGTGTTGGGAAAAGAATTCATTCTTTGTCATGCACGGTTACTAGCACGTCCGTGGTTTGTCCTTCTGGCTTCCACACGGCCACGGCCATGACCGTGTGCAAGGCCGTGTGAGCATGGAAATCTGTACTTTGGTTAGTTTGTGGTTAGGTGCTAAAATGAAAAATAAAAGTAAAATAAAAAAATGTAAAAATTAATAGGGTTAGTGCTCGGGTTGCCTCTCGAGAAGCGCTCGTTTATAGTCTTAAGATAGACTTTACCTCTCATTCGTATGGTCAAGGTGGTTTGAGGAGGTGAAAATCCTTTCTTATGCAATCAATTCGATTGTGGATATAAAGTTTAAGTCGAGTAATGTTTACCTCAAAAGTGTTGAATTTAGGATTGTTTACCTCGACTGTGCCGTATAGGAAGACATTAATTACCTCAAAAGTGATTTCTTCGTTTTTCTTGAGGTCTGAATTGGTGATTCGAGGGTCTTCCTTATTCAACAATACCTGATCCCCTATTTTGAAGTGATTTGTTGTTCCTATCAGCTCATCTGGGGGTTCCTTCGGTTTTTCTTCGTGCGGTTTTGGCTCCTCTTTAAAGCGTATCTTCCCCTCTTTTAGTTTGTTGATCTCAAGGCTTCGTTCCTCATATGCTTCTTCTTTGTTGACACAAGGTTCTGTTTTGGCTCAGTTCGTAATGATGCGTGGTTGTTCTGCGGTGAAATTTGAACAGATTGATTATCAACTTATTTTACTTTCTCAGCTTCATAAGTCAATGTTCTGGCCGAGTCAAGAGCTTGTAAACTGATTGATTCGTCACCTATACGAAGAATGAGTTCTCCTGTACCAACATCAATTTTAGTCCTGGCAGTTGCTAGAAAGGGTCTTCCTAAAATTAAGGGGATCAAATTGTCCTCATCGATGTCTAAAAGCAGCGAAGTCTCACTGGGAATACGAATTTATCAATTTTGATTAGAACATTTTCAATTATAACCTAGGAAATCGATAGTTTTATCGATTAATTGAATGCTCATCTGGTTTGTCTCGGTTTCTCTAGACCTAGTTGTTTAAACATTTTATAAGGCATAACATTGATGCTTGCCCCTAAATCGGCTAAAGCATTATCAATAGATAAACTACCAATTAAACATGGAATTGTAAAACTCCTGGATCTTTTAATTTGATGGCGGTTTATTTTGTAGAATTCTTGAGCACATTGCGTTTAGCTCCACATGTGATTCCTCGTCTAGCTTCCGTTTGTTTGTCAATTGCTCTTTTAAAAATTTTCTATAATCGCATATCATGAAAGAGCTTGAGAAACGGTAAGTTAATATGTAATT